>CM046666.1:24320213-25520213 GCA_025594165.1 Tamias sibiricus | reverse complement strand
TCCCAGTCACTGGGGAGACTGAGGCAAGAGGATTACAAGTTCAAAGCCAGACTCAGCAACTTAGTAAGACCTGTTTCAAAATAAAAATTTTAAAAAGGGCTGGGGATGTGGCTCAGTGGTAAAGTACCCCTAGGTTCAATCCCCAGTTAAAAAAAAAAATGGAGAGAAAAAGATCAACTAACTGTAAATGTGAGGATTTAGTTCTGGAACATTAATTGTATGCCTGTGATCTATATGCCTATCTTTATGTCAGGACAACACTGTCCAGATTACTGTACCTTTAAACTAAGTTGAAATTAAGAAGTGTGAAAGTTTCTTTCTTTCTTTTTATACCTTTATTTTACTTATTTATTTTTATGTGGTGCTGATGATCAAAGCCAGGGCCTAGCACATGCTAGGTACTCTACTGCTGAGCCACAACCCCAGCCCCAAGAAGTGTGTTTTTTTTAAAATTTGTTCTTTTTTTAAGATTGTTTTAGTAATTGTGGGTCTGTTGAATTTCCACATGAATTTTAGGATCTGTTTGTCATTGTCTATTTTTTTTTTTTTTTTGGTATGTTTCAAGACTATAAGAAACAAATGCATTTTCCCCTCCCTTCCTTTTCTCCCTCTCCTCCCTCTTCTTCTTTCTTCTTTCTCTTCCTCCTTCTCCTCTTCCTCTCCCTGACCCTCTTCCTCTTCCACTTCTTCTCTGACAATGGGAAATAGTCAGAACTGAAACACTGGCCAATACCAACATTGAACATTCAGGAAGGGAATTCAAAAGTTAACATACAAACGAAAAAGGAATTATCAGTCGTGTTCTAGAAGCCAAGGAATGTTTATTAGTGCTGAAAGATGCAGAGAAATAAGATCAGAAGTAATCGAAAGTTTCCAACTGTACTTACGTGTGTGTGTGTGTGTGTGTGTGTGTGTGTGTGTAAGATATCTTTATATATGTCCTTACACATATACATATATCTGTATACATATACATGTATGATTACAGAGGGGGGATATATTAGAGTGGCTCACATGATCAGAGGCTGGACAGTCTCATGATGGCCTTCTGGACAGCTGGAAGAACCAGGAGCTGCTCAGTCCAAGAATCTGGAGCCTCAAAACAAGAGGGACCAATGAGGCAGTCCCAGCCCAAGGCTGAAGGCCTGGAAAGTCCCTGGAAAATCACTGGTCAGAGTCCACTTTGAAGAGTGAAGGAGCTGGAGTCCAAAGTCGTCAGGTGATCACAACAGCGATTGAAGCACCAGTTGAAGAAGAATTGGGCTTGCCTCTGCATTGATTCCTCCTTCTTCCACCGTTTGTCCCATTCAGACCTCCAGCCTATGGGACTGTGCTGCCCACATTCAGCGTAGGTTCCCCACCACCTTGGTTTACTGTCCCACTTGCCAGTCATCTCTGGAAACACCCTCATGGACATACCCAGAAGCCTCTTATCTTAGGCATCTCTCAATCTATCAAGTTGACAATCCAATTAACCATTCCACTAGACACACTGCCTTTCTTTCATAGAAGTTTTGAGTGCTGCTTCCCTGGGCCCCGTCAGCGTCAACTCTCAGAACTCATGAGTGGAACTCCTTTAAACAACTAACTAAGGAAATGTCAGCACGAGACCATGCTCCTTCTTTCCCTCAAACTGCAGAGAAGCACAGCAGTCTTGTGTATCGTAAGCTGGCCTCTGCAGAGGTTGTTTTTCACAAAGCACTCTCGCAAGATGACTTGACTCAGCAACTCTCATTCTGTCCTACAGAAATCCTTTCCTAAAGGGTCTGAATTCTTTTTTAAAATTTCCTTATTTGTTCTCTTTAGTTATACATGACAGTAGAATGCATTTTGACATATCTTAATTTCTCCTGGAGTATAATTTCACATTCTTGTGGTTGTACATAATGTGGAGTTAACTGGTTGAGTATTCATATATGAACATAGGAAAGTTATGTCTGATTCATTCTACTTCCTTTTCCTATCTCTTCTCTATTCCTTCCATTCGCCTTTGTCTAATCCAATGAAATTCTTTACCCCCATCCCTGCTTATTGTGAGTCACCATCCACAGATCAGAGAGAACATTTGGCCTTTAGTTTCTTGGGATTGGCTTATTTCACTTAGCACTACAGTCTCCAGTTCCATCCATTTACTGGCAGATGCCATAATTTCATTCTTCTCTATGGCTGAGTAATATTCCCCTGTGTATATGTATCACATTTTCTTTATCCTTTCATCTGTTGAAGGGCACCTGAGCTGGTGCCGTAGTTTAGCTATTGTAAATTGAGCTACTATAAACATTGATGTGGCTGTGTCATTGTAGTATGCTCATTTTAAGTTCTATGGGTATATGCCAAGGAGTGGGATAACTGAGTCAAATGGTGGTTCCATTCCAAGTTTTCTGAGGAATCTCCATGCTATTTCTGGAATGGTTGCACCAATTTGCAATCCCATCAGCAATGTATGTGTGTGCCTTTATCCCCACATCCTCACCAACATTTATTGTTAAGGGGTCTGAATTCCGGCTGTCTCAGTTAATGACTTGTTTCCCTGGTAATACTGTAATAGCTATCTGTTTTATTGGTGTAAATATTTGTGTACTATGTTGATGTTAAGCTCTTGGGGCACCTTTGGCCTAATCTCTTTTCCCACCCTGTGAGGGGGAATACAGCTCAAGTTCAACACTCATTTAAACAAAATATTTAAAGTCCTACTTCAAGGAAATTAATAGGTGTGAGTAAAGTTATGTCGTAAACAATACCAATGACTGTTAACCATGTATCCTGTGGGAAAAATATATATGTTCATCAATTATGTGTTAAAATTCTGTGAGAAATAATTACCAGGGATCATGAAGTAACCAGTGGCTTGTTAGTTAGCTTTTTATTGCTGTGACCAAAATACATGAGAAGAACAACTTGGGGGAGAAATAGTTTTGGGGGAGCTGATGATTTCCGAGGTTCAGCCCGTGGCTGGCCAGCTCCATTGTTCTGGAGGCAAGGCAGAGGCAGAGCATCGTGGTGGGAGGTGTGGGGGAGGAAAGGTGCCAGCTCATGGCAGCAGGGAAGCAGAGAGAGAGCATGAGGAGCCAGGGACCAGATACAAGGAATCCCCAATCACATGCCCTGAGTGACCTACTTCCTCTTACTGTGGTAGGGACAGATGAGGCGAGGCACCAAAGAGAACAGGAAACAGTTTTTTATTATTTGGCTGCAGCCAGGTTCAGAGGGCACAGCTTTTGCTGTAATCAATTAATCCCCTGAACCCCGAGTTCAGGTAGTTTCAGAACTTTATACCCAGCATGTAAGAGGAAGGGTTCAGAAGTTCACAGTTTACAGAAGTTCACATAAAAGCTGCTTTTTCTTTCACTGCGCTGGGCAAGTTAACCCTTCAAGGACACCACCTGAGATTAGGAGAGCTTCTTCTCCCCTTTCTTTCCTCCCCCTGCCAGCTGTTTACCATGGAGCCCCATTAGTGACTTCTCTTATCTTAGAAATGTAGACATCTCTGTGAAGCTCTAGCTTAAGGCCAGAGGCCTTGTTAAAGAATTTGTCCTTTTTATTATCACACTTTGCATTTGCAAAAACACTTCTACAAACCACTATACTGGCGACATGTTTGTGAAAAACAAAGGGGTGTCCAGCACCTGGAGTGCTGATTTCTTCCAGGCCAGTGGCCAAGTAACAGAGCAACAGGAAAACAGGAAGTTTATCTATACTGAAATTTTTTTATAGAGACTCTTTTGCTGACAGTCTTAAAATCAGCCATGGTGAAGATTTCTGGAGAAGCCCAGTTAAAATTTTCTGTAAAGAAAGGGGGTGCCACTACATTACCATGACCAACCTGCCTACAGTTACCACCTAGTAGTCCATTCAAATATTCAATCCATCAAATGGATTAATCCACTGATGAGGTTATGTTATGAGGAGCTGCTTCAGAAAACACTCGAGTCCGAATTTAAAACAAATTAGTAGAGATTTATCACCCGGCCAGGGGCTGCCACCCACAGAGACTAAAGCTCTATGGGAGAACAGCAACACCTCCTGGCTTTCCTTGGGAATTTAAGAAAGAAAACCACAACTTTCTCAGTGTCATGCAAGCAAGCCAATCACAGAAGCTAAAAACCTGCAAGCCCTAAGCAGGACTGGAATTTTGCAGTTAGCAAGCAAGCAAGTGACAGAAGCTAAAAAAAGCTATTAGCACAATCACTCAGCTGGCCGCAGCTTTGGGTTATCAATTATATTCTGAGTTGGGTACATTTTGGGGGGTACAAAGTACAGAGAAACAATACTGTTTTTGGATTTAGTAGAAAACAGCTTTCATTTTTTTTCTTAGAAATTGGCCATGCAGCAGTCTAAGAAACCACAGCAATAGCTTCACACAACCAGTATTAATAACTCACTCAATGCTTACTTTCTACTATATTTAACCTATGGGCCTATACACACACATCTATTTATCATTTTGCTACTAATATCTTTAGACCTTATGTCCTTACCTTATGCAGCTATGTTGATTACTTATCTATGCCTATGTTAACCTCTTGACCCTACATTTATCTATAACTGCTTTAGACTACTAACCTATCCATATCATCCCACATTATCTTATCTTATTTCTTATGTATAAGTTGTTTATTTTATTTATCAAAATCTTATTTTATTTATCAAAATCTTATTTTATTTATCAAAATCTTATTCCTATAGTCTACTGCCTGTGCCTATAACTTATTGATTGTATTGATCAGTTCACACCACAACAGTTACGGCTCTCTTAAACCAATCTTTTCAACTCTGAATCCTGCTAGGCTATGGATCGTGTTTCCAATACATGAGTTTTTTGGGGGGACACTTCATATCTAAATCATAACAGGACAAATACTAACAAAGGAGGATACCCGCTGCCTTTGCTACCCTCCCCCACCTGCTATGACAAGCAGTGGGAAGATTGGCATCCTGCATGAGAACGGAGCGGTAAAACGGGGCGATCGCACTGCACTGAGTGATAAGCAGTGGAATCAAGATCCACCCAGTCACTTAGAAAAGCCCACAGAACATCAATTTAGTGCATGAAAAATGCATGTGTACAGTACACTTTCAGAATAACACTTTTAACCAAAAACATCCACTTGGCTCATTCGTAAGGTTTCTGGCGAGGGTGGATGGAAAGTGAAAGATGGGGACAGAGGGAGGCCGTCTTCTCTCTCCTCTCTTTCCCTTTTGTGGATGTTGTTCTGGAGGCAACAGGTGGGTGGGCCTGGAGCATTGAAGACCTTCTAGACCCTATTCCTGAACACAGTGAGTGGCCAGGGCTGGGCGCTCGCTCCACAGAGGGAGACTAGAACCAAGAGGCTGCAGCAGCTGACCTGTAGTGGACAATAAACCCCACAACATCTTCCCCATGTTTCTTTTTCTTTTTCTTTTCTTTTCTTTTTGTGTGTGTGTGTGGGGGGGGTGGTACCAAGGATTGAACTCAGGGGCACTCGACCACTGGGCCACATCCCCAGCCCTTTTTTGTATTTTATTAGAGACAGAGTCTCACTGAGTTGCTAAGTGCCTCGCCATTGCTGAAGCTGGCTTTGAACTTGTGATCCTCCTGCCTCAGCCTCCCAAAGTGCTGGGATGACAGGTGTGCGCCACCGCGCCCGGCCCCATGTTTCTTTACCTGATTAGAATAGCTTTTCCTGAAGACCTTCAATTCCAAGTATGGTCAAAACAAATACCAAACATGACAAAATGAACACGCAAGCAGAGGGTTGTGGGCGAGCAGAGTCAGATGAGGAGCCTGAAATGAGATACAATGTCTGGGTTCATCAGCGGCACTTCTGATCCTCTCCCCACCTCCCCAGCATGTTGGACCCCAGGTCTTCATCCTGACCCCTGCTCTGGTGAATATGTCGACCCACCCTGGGCCACCAACCTCAGCAGCCCAGATTCTTACCCCACCTGACGATGAGGGGCTCCTTCTGGCCTCCACGCTCAGCATGGCAGGAGTACATGGCTTCTTCTCCTCTAGGGACAGTCACCTCCACCCAGCACTGACAGGTTCCATTTCCATTCAGCCGACACCCACTGTGGTTTGAGGGCAGAGCTTCGGGGCCCCTCCACAAGCTCATCGTGTTAGCGCAAGGGAAGAAGCACAGGTGTTGGCACTGCAGTGCTGTTTCCCAGGAGGAGCTCTGATGGCTGGTCACAGACACTGAAGGAGACTCTGACAGCAGAGTGAAAGGAGGATGACTCCTGAGCTCTCCTACACCCGGGGCCACCCTCCTCCCCTCGGAGAAGTTAGTTCAGTTCACAAGACCCAGAAACCACTTATGCGCTGGCGCTGGGCCCTCATCTAGCAATGCAGCCTCAGTCCTTCATGCTTCTGGAAACCCTCATGGAAAAGTAGGTGGTGTAGGTTGAAGTATATCCCTCAAAAGTTGGACGTCCTAACTTGCCGCACCTGTGAATGTGACTCATTGGGAACTTGGCTCTTGGCAGATGGTCATGTTAGGACGAGTTAATTAGGGTAGCTTCTCATCCAATCTGACTAGCACCCTTATGAAAAGGGATATTTTCAACACAGAAACTGACTGGCACAGAAGGAAAGCGTGAGCAGACTCAGGGAGGAGGCCCGTTCGAGTCAAGGCTACCAGAAGGTGGGAGACGGCCTGGACTGGATCTCCCCTCACAGACCACAGAAGGAACCAAGCTGGAGGACAGCTCCATTTCAGACTTCCAGTCTCCAGAACTGTGAGAAGATACCCATCGCTCAGGTAACCTCCCAGCTGGAGGTACTTTGTAACTGCAGCTCCAGAAAATGAACGCAGGAGACGCTATGGACTGAATCATGTCCCCGACAAACTTATAAACTAACACCCTCACCCCGATGTAGTGGTATTTGGAGAAGTGATTGGGATAAGGCCTTTGGGAAGTGATTGGGACTCAGAACTCCTGAGGATGGAGGGCGTGTGATGGGATTCGTGCTTATACACAAAGAGGCAGGAGGGCTGGGGTTGTGGCTCAGTGGTAGAGTGCTTTCCTTGAATGTGTGAGGCACTGGGTTCGATTCTCAGCACCGCACATAAATAAAAAATAAAGGTCCATCAACAACTAAAATAAATAAATAAAATTAAAAAATAAATAAGTAGGGGCTGGGGTTGTGGCTCAGCGGTAGAGCGCTCGCCTAATACGTGCGCGGCCCGCTTCGATCCTCAGCACCACAGAAAAATAAAAAATACATTGTGTACAACTAAAGCAAATAAATAATTTTTTTAAAAATAAATAAATAAGTAAATAAAAAGAGGCAGGAGAGAGAGCCCTCTATCTTTTTTCTTCCTTGCACCCCCATGTGCATCGTGTGAGCACACAGGAAGAGGCCACTGCCCAGGAAGCCAGAAGACAGCCCTCACCAGGCGATGAACCGGTCAAACCTGACCTCAGGCTTCCCGACTTCCAGAACTGTGAGGAAATAAATGTTCTTTCTTAAGCCTGAGTCTACGGTGTTTTCTTAAGGTAGCTCCAGGTGAGAGAAATGTAAAAGAGGATGGATCCTGGGGTCTTGAAGAGCACACCATCTGTGCTTCCAGGGAAAGGATCTGCTGAGATTTCTGTGAGCAAAATTCAAATGAAGTAAATTATCTTTGAGGCCTTTTAAGGAATGTGACGAGGTGGCACCAGCTGGAGAATGCCCCCACACACTGCTGTCTGATAGCAGTCGAGGATGGACATCTTCCAACACTCTTCAGAACCATTGCGACCTGCCACCTGTGGCTACTGGGCCTGTGAGAAGTGGCTAGTGTGTCAGCGGAACAGCACGCTAAGTGTTACGTGATTCTAGCTCACTGTGTTAGCAGCGTGTGGGACAGCACGAGTCTAAGCTGGAGTCTGGCTGGAGTGCAGCAGCAGGTGACAGACAGACACCCCCGATGCTTCAGCATGGACTCACGGGGCGGCTGCTGGTGCTGCAGCAGCAGGTGACAGACAGACACCCCCGATGCTTCAGCAGGTCACGGGGCGGCTGCCTGCAGCAGCAGGTGAAGACAGACACCCCCGGCTTGCAGGTCCCCAGGCCGGGAAATCAGGCTGCTTACCCCCCTCACCACTAAGGTGGGGAAGATATTATTAATGTGCATTTTTATGTCCTTTTGCATACTGAAAGATCATGCAAGAACTCCTCTGGCACTTTAAAAATGTAAGATTCTACTGATTATTTGACAAAACTAAATTAACAGCTCTTCTTTAAACTCTCAATTTGCAAAGTTCATTACTGCATTTATTAATTTCCCAAATACTTAAATCATTTTTGATGGGGATTTTACAATTTAATAAAATTTTTAAAACTTTTCAATCCTGACTATAAATTTGGTATATCAGATTTCTCAAGTATCTAAATGCTCAGTTAACAAAACCACTCCAAGTGCTTCAGTACCTTTTAAAAGTCTAAGCTCATCCTTCATATGATGAATTTTAAATATTCTTTCATGTTCTAAAAGTGCTTATCAACTCAGAAAGATATCAAAATAAAAATCACAAGGATAATTGCTTTCTTGACTATAATCTTATGTCAGTTTCAGTTTTTAATTATCTGAAATACTTAAAATATGAAATATGCATATGTTCTTTCTTAACACAAAATATTGACATAGTGGGTTTGATTTACTTTATCACTTATTAGCTTAAATCTACACATGCCCAGGGTTAAGAGACACTTACCTAAGTGTGTACCCTAAATAGCTGTGAGGCCATCAGCCTCCCCAGGAGAACTTTGGGTCACCTCTCCTGATGACTGGGCATAGTGCTGAAAGATTTTAGGTCAGAAAATAATTTCTGAAGCTACAAATACTCAGTACTAATTCTCCTACAATCCAACTATGGTATGTATGATTGTGGGTCATTAGTCCCCTAAGTGCCCATTCGTCCCAGTACAGGGGCCTCTCCAAGGCCAGGTCCCTGGAAGCAACTGAACTCTGCTTAGTGGTCACATTCCTCACAGCTAGCTCAATGTGAGGTGTGGCTGGTGACATCCACCCAGATTCTGTGGCCTGTCACCCGGCATGAGGTTGTTCTAGTAACAATCTAAGCACAACCTGCAGTCCAACCCACAGTTGTTTAAAGGAAGTAGTCCGAAGGAAGGATGTGCAAGAGGAGGAGAAGTGAGCTTCAGAATACTCAAGGAGTTGAGGAAAACAAAACCACCATGAATGACATCCCGGTCCCTGGTCTCCAAAATAATTTAACTCGGAATCTGCTGAGTGTGGTGCGGAGTGAGAGGAACAGTCTGCCTGAGGTGAAGGGAATACTTCATTCAAATCATACAATTTACTAGGTTCTGACTCTCCATCTGGAAAGTAGGGTACTTTGGTTCCTCATGTTGAATTTCCAGTCAGGAAGCAGATGCCTTGTTCAAACTGAAACATGAGTTCCATTCCAGTGAGTCAGTGCTGACACCATGAATTAAATGTCACTGAGGTTCCTGTTTCAGTTTCCTGTGAGTTAGGTCAGGGATTGCTCCTCCCTTTCTTATGTGCTCCGGCAAGCCCTCAGACCAATCCCTGCTCTGACAGAACCAAGACCCAGCCACAGAGGCCCAGAGGCCCAGCCACAGAGCCTCAGTGAAGCTCTGATGCTCACTGGCTTTCCTCACCAAAAACAGGGGCAGAGGCAGGGAGGGTCTCAGGCTGAAGCTTGTCTAACCCATTCCATTAGAGGGACAGTTAGTTACCTGATGGCACCAGAGGTTTCTTCCCAGGTCCCGGGTACTTTTGAAGATAGTGCTGACAGTCACCAATGATAAAGGCACGGTGGTGTTGAGCCAAGTCTTTATCCTTCTGCAAACTCTGCGCCATGCTTTGGGCCTCAGGAACATCAGCCTTCCAGTGGAGTGACGCTGGCTGGAACGTGAGGTACTCCTGTCCCTCATAACTGTATTTCCAAAAGCTCTTGAAGTTGCCATTCTCCTGAAGGTCACAGCCCAGAGTCATCTGCAAGATGTGAGCCCTGGCTCCCCAAAGCCCAAAAGGAGCATTACTTCAGGCTGAGAAGCCCCATTTCCTTTGTCTTCCCCCAAAATGGCTCTAGGGCAGTGAGGATGCCTCCCTTCCCTGGCCCCCATTAAAGAAACCCTGGCAGCAGAGCTGACTCTGATGGTGTCTTGAGTCTTTGATATGCTCCTGAGAAACCGGGGGCTGGGGAGGATGGAGCCCCTCCCCTTCCTGGGGTCGTGTCCCCACCGACTTTCAGTGCTCGTTTTCCTACTCACCAGGCTGCTGGCTGTGTTGCTTCAAGTCCCACAGCAACACCATGGATTCCTTCCCAAAGAGCTCCACATCCTGGACCAACTCTCTCCACTCCTTGGAACTCTCCAGCGCCTCCCACAGACCCCAGTGTTGAACGTTCTGGGCTCTAATGTCATACTCCAGAAAGAGCTGATTGTTCACGTATGCGAGGGCCTTCGTCTCAGTGTTGCCTTTGACCGAAGGAGCTCTGGTAGTGTAGAGAAGGTAGAGGGAAGATGACCCTGAAATCAAGACATGGGCAGTGGCAGTACAGAGGGATCATCTCTGGAGGGCACAAACCCCGCCCCGAGCTACCGCGGGCCGGAGTCCAGCTCCGGTAAGGAGGAGTGAAGACGTGGGCAAAAGGATGAGAGAGAAACCATGCAGCACACAAGTCTGAAGGCTTAACTCTAACTTTACTTTTTTTACCCGAGTTTTTATAGCCCAGACAGCACAGTCTTTTACATTACAAGCTTTTGAGGTTACATTAAAGAATTTCAGAGTTATACATTCTGAGGGAAACAGGATATTGTTCTAAGTACATATTACTGATTAAACTTATCTGAAGATGTAAAAAAAGCATATATTGATCAACTTTTTTTTTTAAGTTGGACACAATAACTTTATTTATTTATTTATTTATTTTTTAATTATTTTTTATTCTAAGATGATATTAATGACAGCAGAATGCATTACATTTCATATTACACATATAGAGCACTTTTTTACAAATCTCTGGTTGTATGCAAAGTACATTCACACCATTCGTGACTTCATACATGCACTTAGGGTAATGATATTTATCTCATTCTACCATCTTTTTTTTTTTCTTCACCCTTTTGCCCCCTCCCATATTGATCAATCTTAAATGTCAAAGAACAAAAACATGTTTTTACCTAAACCTATTTTTACAACCCCTTAATGTCCCACACCTTGATTGCCCTAATATATCATAGCTAAACCTTGACTGAACTCAACTTACTATTGTTTCCTATAATAACTTTGTTTTGAACTAGAAAGAAGGAAGTATAGCTATTTTTAAAAGTTAAGCTAACAGGTATTTTTCCTTTGATCAAGTGTTAGATCTAAGGGGTCTCTACCATGGAAAACTTATATCAATATATCTTAAACTAATATCCTAAACTTACTTAAGATAAAAGAATCCTTATCAATCACAAGAAAGCCTTATAACCATAACTTATAACCTTATAACTATAACTTAGAAAAGTCTGAACTATGGGCACAGCAAGAGCTACAAGTTTAATCATTACTTAACAAGCCTAATGTCTAATTATAAACCTGTTTTACTCGTGTACTAAAGAATTTGCTCTAGAGCTCCTGGCTCAGACTCCACAGTGTCAGATTTATGCTTAATAGCTAATTTATGAGCCCCTAGTGGTCACACAGAAACACAGTAAGAATAGGGAGATAGAATTCACCATTGCGGCGCCATACTTGTGTTACATCGTTCCTTAGAAGAAGAAAAGATGCCTTGCTTTCTTTCCTCTATTTTATCAGACAAGGAGCTTTGCTCACTTGTCACGAGGAAGATGTCACATCGGAGGAATTTATGACTCCTGGGCAGTGCGCCCATGGACCAAAGCCCACAGGTTTCCTGTGATCCTCTGGCTAGGACATTTTTTTTTTTTTTTTTTTTTTTGAGGCCCGTAAATTATGGTAAAATAAATTCTTACTCAAAAGGCACAGAGCTGAATGGAGCCTTGGTGCTAATTAGTCCACAAGCAAAATAGAAAGACAGTCACTGAGTAACAGGGTCAGAACACTGCAGCCAGGTGGCTCCTCTTGGTACCTCACGCTCTCTCTCGGACCTGGCCTGCCTGGCTCTTCTTCCTGTGCTTTCACAGAGCTGCTGCCCAAACACCAACCTGCATCCAACGTCCAGCTGCTTTCTTTCTTTTCTCTTTTCCTCTTTCTATGCCTAATTCATCTCACGCACTGTAACTGCTAACCCCCTGCAAATGGTTTTCTAACATAGGGCTTTTTGGTCTCAGTGCTGCCAATATCTGGGCCCAGGTTATGGTGGTGAGTGGATTTCTGTGCAATGTTCAGCTGCATCTCCAGACCCGATGCACTAAATTCAAACAGCACTTCTCAGCTGTTGTTGCCACCTGAAGCGATGGCCGCTTGGAGCAACGAAGCCGCGGAAAGAAGTTCAGAGGCGAACTGGAAATTGGCTTTTTATTCTGATAACTTTTCTCTCTGGCTCTAACAACGACTTTAACACGCACCACACACACCACCAAACAACCAACACACCAAAAGGCGCAGACCCGATCAGCAATCTCGGTTCAAGTCTCTCGAGATCCCGGGCCAAGTCCCGTGAAACTACGGAAGGCGGCAATGCCCAAACATCTCCATGGCCCGTAGTCAACCGCAATCTTAGCCATCTCCCCAAACAGGGCTCCTGCAAGCCGTAATAACCCAAAGTGTCTTCAGACCTTGCCACATGGCCCTGAGGGAATAAGAGAGAGATGCGTCCTATGTAGAGAACCATGCCATGGGGTATGTCCATCCTTGACCTGCACCCTCTTTCCAGACGTGTAATTTAAATGGCCTATTTGTCATCTACATCGACTGACTTATTGCCTTTTCAGTGCTTTTTTTTTTTTTTTTTATCTTAATGTAATGCTAGGGACTGAACAGGGCTTTGCACATGATAGGCGAGCGCTCTACCACTGACCACACCCGCAGCCCTCTCCAGCACTTTTAATTAACAGGTTCTGAGGTACGAAACTGGACATCCATGGACCAGATGGGGCCTGACAGTGTATCTGATTTGTCCTAACAGTAAGAGATTAGAATAAAATCGCGAATTTTTTTTTTGAAAAAAGAAAATCTAGATCCTGTTTTTTGTTTGTTTCTTTAAATAAGATTTTGCATTTCCATACAGTGAGTCTGGGTGGGTCTTTTGGCCCTCTGAAATGAGTGCTCCAAGCTGCCTCCCTCCCACGTCCTATGTTCCCACACACGGCGACTTCTCCATGGCAGGCATTTCATTTGTCCCCCTCATGTAATCTGCCCTACAGATTGCCTCTAGAGAAAGCTTTCCAAATCAGAGCTCTGCTCGAACAACACTTCAGCTCCAACCCCGTCCTGTCCTGCCCAGTGGTCTTCATCAGGCATCTCCTCTCTCCTGAAGCGCTGCAGATGCCGGGGCGCGGCCTGTACAGGGCTCCCTTGGTGTGGCCTGGGCCTCTCCGGCAGATGAAGGACTTTCCTCCCAGATTCCATCTTCACCTGTTCCTCAACAGTGGCTGTTCCTCAAAGGTAATCTCAAATTGTCCAAGTCTTACTCTTCATTAAGGGGACAAATGGGGATTGAAATACATTTTTCAGTTCTGGGCCAAGAATCATGCTGGGCAATTTGCACAGGACAGAGGCTTAAGATTCTCAACATTTTCTGAAGAACTTATTATTCTATCTGCAAATGGGAGTTGAATGTATTATGGAAGTTCACAGAGGTGGATGACTCTGAACCCACAGAACTCAATCAGGGTATGCTGTAAAGACTTCAGTGTAGCATCCTCAGGGAGGAATAATCCCAGTTTCAACCGAGGATGCTTTCCAGTGGACTTCATTCCTGACTTTGTCTTCCTTTGCAATAAGTGGTAGAAACCAAGGGTGAATTTCTAGCAACAAACAGGTTTGAAACTTTTCTAGGATTTTTCCCCCTCTTTTCATCTACTCATTTAAAATAGATAACAAATTGCTGTGCAGTTTAGATCTCCTCTCCCCGGACTCCTCCCTGACTCCTCTCTGATTCCAGATCTCTTCACCTGGTGCCACCTTACCCCAGCCCAGTCCCCTCCACCTGATTCATGATCATACTGAAATTCTCCTCTTTCCCCAACCCATCCCTCATTCCCTGCATTCTGATACCCTGTGAGGACTCTTCCTTTGGCTCTACCTGCTTCCTGACCCTTTCCCAACTCCTCCAAATATGACCCTGACTTGGGTCCAGGCTGGCTCTGTGGCTCTGGCTGTGCCTTGTTGGCTTGCCTCAGCCCTCACATTCAGAAAGAGCTGATTAGGCACAGGAGAAATTCTGCACAAATTCCCAAAATTGGAGCTAAAGAATCTCAGAACTTTTAAAAAAAATTATGTCACTTACTTTATCCTCTAGGAGACGGAGCAGGGTCCTTGCAGAGAAACAACTGCCTGGACAAGGACCACATTAGAGAAGCTGTCTGGAGCCGGTGGCATCCAGGGCATCTGGGGAGGGGTGGAAAGAATCCAGGGCATCCTAGACGGCACTCACCCTCTGGGTCTTCCAGACAAGCGTAGCTCCATGAAGGACTAAGAAAGGAGAAGGAGAGGAGAAGCTGTGGAAGCCATGCCATCGTGCAGCTAAGTCTTCCCAGAATGCAGCTGGGCTGGTGTCGCCTGAGGCGACGGCCGCTTGGAGCAAGGAGGCTGCGGGAATAAGTTCAGAGGCAGACTGGAAATGAACAGGCTCTTTATTCTGCCAGCTTCTCTCTTTGGCTCCAACAGCAACCCGGACATGCCAAACTACACTCCTCCAGCCACACCACAAAATAGCGCTGACTCCCAAAGGTCACTGAACGCGCAGGTGCCGTGCGCAGCCTGATCCACAATGTCCTGGGCCCAGTCTCGGGAGATCATGGAAGGTGGTCTCGCGAGATCATGTGCAGGAGCCCTGTTTGGGGAGATGGCTAAGATTGCGGTTGACTATGGGCCATGGAGATGTTTGGGCATCGCCGCCTTCCATAGTCTCACGGGACTTGGCCTGGGATCTCGTGGGACTTGCCCAGGATCTTGAGAGAGACTTGAGCCGAGATTGCAGATCGGGCCGGCGCCATTCCTGCTCAGGCGCATGAGATGAGACCTGAGAGAGAACGGACGGGGTTATCACTATTGTATAGATATATTGTAGTTTCTTGTAAGAGTACGTGCCTTGGTTTCTTGTGAGAGTGTGTATGTGGTGTTAGAAATTACAAGAGACAGAGAGAGAAAGATAAAAGAATTTTTTTGTTTCCATCCTGTCTCCGGGCTCCTTCCTGCGGTGCCGCTGTTCCGGGCTGCAATCCCTTTCCGGCAGCAACAATCATGGAAGGTGATAATGTTTGAACATGTTTATGGCTCACAGCTAACCACAATCTTAGCTACCTCCTTAATTAGGGCTCCTACAGGCTGGGTGGGATCAAGCACATTCTGAGACAGGCAGGGACCTGCAGGTCTGCTGCTGGTGCCCAGGCTACTGTGCTCCTGCGCAAATAACTGCGCGGCAGGAAAAATATGGAAAAGGCTGGAAAATCAGCTCATTAAGGACTCAAAATTGTGCCTACAGACTAGAAGGAGCATCAGCATCTGGGAATCAGGCACACATTCAGATCCCCATGATGCATTCCAAACCTACTGAAATACAGAAAGCAGGAGAATTTAAGCCAGTTGGTAGGTAAAAATGCTTTCAGGTGATATGGTGTACCATCAAGCTAAAAACACCACAGCTCTGTAACATCCTTGACCTATCTGAGGAGCATTAATGGCCAGACCAGAGCAACGTTAGACTCCAACTAGTCAAGTTCCATTCCCTTTCCCCCAGTTTCATTTTCAGAATAAAACTTGACAGAGCTCTTACTCCCCAGTGGGCAGCTCAAAAAGACATCTCAGCAAAAACTTCCACAGTCTTTGAAAAACACATAGTTTTTGTTTGCCAATGAATGTTGTACTTACTGCTTATAGAAATTGATTTACAAACTCACTGCATGTTTACTGGAGAAAAATTGAGACCAGAAAAAAAAAGGAATGCAGGAGCCCTGTTTGGGGATTGGCTTGAATTGCGGTTGACTATGAGCCGTGGAGATTTGGGCATTGTCGCCTCCCGTAGTCTCACGGGACTTGTTGCGGGATCTTGAGTGACTTGGCCGAAATTGCTGATCGGGTCAGCGCCATTTTTTGGTGGGTGTGTGTGGCGTGTGTTTGTCATTGTTAGAACCAGATAGAAAAGTTATCAGAATAAAAAGCTGTCTCCAGTTCGCCTCTGAACTTCTTCCCGCGGCTCCGTTGCTCCAAGCGCTTCAGGCGGAAACAAAGGAAGAAGAAAATGAAAAGCATCTGCAATCTCACTCTCTGAGATAAAACCCCACGGACATATCTGTGTGTTTTCTTCCAGGAGTTTTTCACAGATAGGGCCATAGTAAGAGGTCTAGTCTCTGTCTCTGTTACATGTTCTCACCTCTGATGGAAGGCCTTTCTCCCCTTTCTCTTTTCTTTAAGCTCCTGCCTGCATACTGAGCAGAGACTTTGTTCCAACTCCTTTGGCACTGTAGCTTGAGTCCTTCAGTGTGTGTGTGTGTGTGTGTGTGTGTGTGTGTGTGTGTGTATTGAGTAGAGGAGCAAGTGAATGAATACTCAAACCATACTGGATCCTCTGTGAAGCCCAGTGCAGCCCAGGATGGAAGATTCCCTGGCTCTTCCACAGCATTTCTTACTAGTCTACATTAGAACATGCTTCCTACAGACTTACAGATATGTATCAATATATCAACTCTCCCAGTAGAGTCCTCAGTGACTGCAACCAGCCATTTCCTTTTTCATAATCCTGATACTTGACAAAAATGCCCAGCACTGTACAGTTGCCATAGCATGATGGAAACATTCCTGAACAACATCAGTTACTACAAACAAAACAGAATACTAAAATCTACAGGAGTCATGGGAAAATAAGAATAGGGTAGAAAGCTCTAAACTATGTGACAGGTGGCCTTTCTCACAGTACTTAAGAGAAGGTCTTGAGTTTCCTTAGAGCATTAAAGGGAGGTTAATGGATTTAGTTGATGTGTGATCACAGGACAGACGTGGAGGTGATTTCTTAGTGGGCTGCGTCCCTGAGAGATCTTATTCATGTGCTATTTTGCTCCTTAGCTTTCCTGCTCTGAGAGGCTATGACTTTGGGTCTACTAATGAGAGTGTGCATTTTTGCCAATTTGAGAAGCTCCGAACCAGTGACCTGATATTCATATCATCAGAATCTCAGGAGAAGAGAAAGGCAGAGGGACTGAAAGAACATTTGAAAAAATAATATTTGAAAATTTCAAAATCTGGCAAAAAGACATACACATAAGACATAAGACCAACAGTCTGGTTTTTAACACTGGCAATGACGAGTATAAATGTGGCACTGGGCTGCGCCCTGCTCTGAGTGACTGCATGATGAACGCAACAGTAGTTTTTAGGTCGTGACTAACCCTTGTTATTCCACTTTAGAAAGGAGTAATTTTCCAGAATTTACTTCATTTTGAGTACTAGTTTCAAGGTTGAATGACTCCACACCTTGTATGTACAATTAAACAACCACCATCTGCCTAGCACAATTACAAGTTGCAGGCTGATAAATAAATCAATCATGGCATATCAAACCCCCATATTAGAAAAACCAGGCCTGAGGGAATATCGAGCACATCAGATTGAATGAAGCCATCCCCTCACCAGAAGTTCAAATGGCCAGAATGCCAATACAAGTCTCTGCGGAGCTCACAAAGTTTCAGAAGGAAGTGAGGACCTTTGGGGACTGAACTAGAGGCCATCTGCATTACATTTTGGTGGGGGTGGACTTGCCTACATTCTGCTCACATCGTGAGACTTTGTGTGAGGCTGGATTTAAAAAGTGATGGATTAATTAATGTGGTGGAAGATATTTCAAGATGAAACAGCATTCAGTCAGTGGTATGGATGTTACAGGCATCTTTTAACTAGGTTAACTGTGAGACTGAAGAGCAAGAGCAAAAAACAGAATAATAGGATTTAAAAAGCTTTCATTTTGGCTAAAAAAAGTACTCGTAAAACTGGGGCCAAGTAAGATATGTTTGTTGAAGAGATTACAAGACCCTTAAAGAGATGTTAAGTGTTAGAATTTGTTAGGACAATAAGTTACCCTCGGAACACCGAGCTGAAAAGGGATAGTTTATTGGGGTGCCACGTGGCATGGTAGGGGACAAAAAATGGCATGGAGGGCAGGGAAGGTAAGGGACAAGGGGAAAGGGAGGACAGGGACAGGAACAGGGGCAGGTGTGAATAGAGAGCGATTTCAGTCTGGGGGAGGCTTAAATAGCAAAACTGGTAGTCAGATACCCCCTGGAGTGAGTCCTTGCCCTATAGGTTGCGGGGGTCAGGAAGTAGTGGCCAGGGCACCTGCTGGCCAGGTTTGCTGGCCAGGCTGAGGCACCTGGGAAATGTAGTCCTTTCAGGAAGTACCTGGGAGGTGTGGCCTTCTGCCTGGGAGGCGCAGCCTCCTGCCCAGAATCCAACATTAAGTATGCTGCACAGAGACACTAGGAAAGAGATCTCAAGGGCATCTCAGGAATTTGCAAGACCAGACTTACTGCAGGTTCAAGGAGTTAGAAGGGAAAAGCTTTTTGAGTCAAGATCCTGGGGATACACTGCACCTACAGGAGGCCCAGGAAGTTGCTCACCATGGTGAGCTGTGAAGCACTCAGAGGCCCTGGCAGCCATCATTCCAGGGCCCAGGTTGTGTGAGGTGGCAGCAGACCTTGGCATCATCCATGTGCTGCTGGTTCTGCAGGAATCGAGGATGCTGGAGTCTGGAGGTCATGGAGCCTTCCACTGGGATTTCAAAGGAAGGCCTGGGAGGCCAGGTCCAGTGTAGCAGGGTTGAAGTCCCTGCAGGTCGCCCCCAGGAGGGTGCTGCATGAAGCTGTGGAGGGGAAGCTGAATGAAGACCCCATAGAATTAAGAGCTACGAATCATGTAAACTGTTTCCTGAGAAAAGCTTCTGGTTGAGGAGAAAGCCAGGCTAAAGCAAATCCATAAGCATTGTACCCTGAAAGGTCAAAGGCCTGGCTGCCTAAGCCCTTTGGAATAACATCACATAACTATGCATCTGAGTTGCTGTAGAAGGAGTTAGGGGTGGAATCACGAGACCGGTTTGCTCACCTGGATTTCAGTCTATTTTGGCCCCATTCCTTTCTTTTAGGCCTCTATTCCTTCCTTTTGGAATGAGAATGTTACTTTGTTTCAGTATATATTGCATATATGTAACTTGCTTTAGATTTTTACAGAAGCTTACAGCCAAAAATTTGTCTTGCGTCTCAGATGAAATTGTACTTCCAGTAATGCTGAAACTTAGATCAATGGGGCTCTTCCAGACAGACTAAAAGTATTTTGCATTGTAAAATGGACATGACCTTTTGGGGACTGGGATGAAATGTTATGATTTGGATAGGATGTGTCCCCCAAATCTCCTGTTAATAAGCAAATATTCAGAGGTTAAATAATTAGATTATTAGAGCTGTTGAAAGGTGAAAAATGCAAACGCTTGTGTAAACATAAGTCATTTCCAAAACTGTTCTCAGTCTTTAGAAAAGCCACAAAACATTCTTGCTCCTTATTTTGTCTAGCTTACAAAACCCGGTGGCCGACTACCCTTCCCCTAGTGGTCAGGCTGACCCAAAACTTAAAAATAATGCTTTGTATGTGACTTTATATGTTAACCAATCAGAAGAGCGCTGCAAAACCCCCCCTTAACTTGCATGTATTTCATTATAAAAACCCTGCTAAATCTGGGCTCGGGGCCCGTTAGCGTCACCTGGGTTACCGAGTGCGCGGAGGACCAAGCTCGAGCTTGCTAATAAATGACTCTTTGTTACTTACATTGACCAAGGACTCTGGTGGTCTTCTGGGGGGTCCCAAGCCGCGGGGCACAACACTGTAACCTAATCAGTCCATTTTAGGTTGGATGGACTGACTGGGTGGCAGCTATAGTGTAAGAGCCCTAATTGAGGCTAGCTAGATGGCGGCTAGCTGAGAGCCGTAAAGGTGTTCAAGTATTTTCACCTGATATTCATGCATTTATCTAAGAATCTTTTTATGCCCATGAACACTGTGTGACGCACCTGCAAGCTCGAGCTGTTAGCACGTGTCCTTGTTAAGGCAAAATGTATTTAACCGGGTGAGGTTAGTTAGAGGTGGTTGGAGTTGGAGAGGTTGTTGGAGCCGGAGAGAGAAGTTAGAAGAAAGAAGAATAAAAGAACTTTTTCATTTCCAGCCTGCCTCCGAGTGTTCTCCTGCGGTATTGTTGCTGCAAGTGGCAATTGCTGCAGGGGGCGACACTATAGGAGGTGAGGCATGGCTGGAGGAGGTGGGTGCATGGTTGTGTTCCCTGCAAGGGTGCCTCTGACCTGCAGGCTTTTCCTTCTGCCCCCTCCCCCTGCCCCTTTGCTTCTTGAGCCCACCATGACATGAGCCTTTCCCTTCGCTGGCCCCCGCCCCAGCATATGCTGCATCACTTGGGTGCAAAGCAATGGAGTCAGCTCTCTATAGACTGACCCTCTGAAATTGAGAGCCCCAAATAAAATTTCTCTCCTCTGTTTTGCTCTTCTTAGGTATTTTGGTCACAGCAATGTAAGAATTTACTAAAACATTATGTATGATATTTCTGGCTTATCCAAAATATTAGCTGTTCAATAGATTTTGAAATTCAATAGATTTGGAAAGTGAGCCTATGCACAAAATGTCTAGATTGCATTTGAGCTGAGTGGTAAAATAAATTCTATTTAAAATGTATTGCCACAATTCTTAAATTCGAGAAATTTAATTTTATTTGGTATTTTTTCCTTGTTGCAAGCCTGAGATGAGCCAAGAGAAATAGAAGATTATATAAAAATGCTATTAATCTATGTATGGATTTTTTTCTGATTTTGATAGTGGCATCATTTTTAAATGAGCTAAACATTGTGAGGACTTTTTTGTTGCTGTTATTTTAAATAGATCATGAATCCTAACAGTACTCTAAATTAACTATCAGTCAATCTGTAACCTTCATTCACTAGCCCAAATGTTATATGCATTTCCAGAATGTTGTTACATTCTTTATATTTGATATAAGAGACAATTGACATTTGCTGTGTTTTTAGACTTTAGATTTTAAAACTAGTTTGCCTCTTTAAATATTTTCACAATCCCCATGTTAGGAAAAGGTGTATCTTGATATGCAGGCTCTAAATTTGTGGTTGTTAAAAACAGAATTTCGGGGGCCGGGGTTGTGGCTCAGTGCTGGGGTGTTGCTGAGCATGAGTGAGGCCCTGGAGTCGATCCTGGCACCACATAAAAATAAACACAATAATGGTATTGTGTCCATCTACAACTAATATACATGTATATTAGTCACATATATGTATATACATATTAATATACATATTAGTCCTTGTATATGTATATAAATTTAAAATTGTATATATATATGACATTTAAAAAATAAATAAAATTGTTTATTAGCCTTTAGTAAAAGCAGATTCAAAGCCTGTTTTAATTCTCTGTAAGCTAACATTGGTCCCTTTGCTAATTTAGAATTAAAAGTTAGTTTATATGATGTTGCTTATAGAGCAACTAAAACTTAGCATGTATGGTTTTATATTATTTGTACATATTTCCTGAGTTTTATTTTTTCAATCAGCAAGGTGCTTCATTGTCTTCTTAAACTGTCCTTGGAGGTATTAAATGGAATATGTGTACGTCTGATGTCAATAGTCTAGCTTGCTTGAGTTAAATGTAGAACAAGAATTATTTCTTCTGACAGAAAATGCAGATTTATTTTTCTAGTATGTCAGCATACTTGCTTTTTTCCTCAGGTTTTCTCCAATTTTGTTTACTTAAACACATCAGATAATAATGAGCTTTAGAGTTTTGAGTTAAAATTTTACCTTCAGAGGTTTTTGAGTTTTGATATATGTCTCTCCTATCAATAAGAAGACTTAAAAAATAATGAGCATTGCATTTAAATGACCGTTATTTTTTTTCAAAACAATGTGAACTTGATCAGAGCTCATTGTATGCCATTAGACAGCATCTGAGATCAGAGCACACATATTTTGTTACAAATGAGCATATTTGGTAGAATTTCTGGGAGAATGAGGAAATAAGGAATAGACATTCATTGAGCTAAAAAGGTTTTTAAAAAAAATCACCTTTCTGTTTTGCTTCATTAATCCTTAAATTCTAGAGGAACTTAAAATAATTGTTTTTTTTTTTTTTTTTTTTTTGTACCGGGGATTGAACGCAGGAGCACTCTACCACTGAGCCACATCCCCAGCCCTATTTTCTATTCTATTTAAAGACAGGGTCTCACTGAGCCCGCTTTTGCTGATGCTGCCTCTGAACTCATGATCCTCCTGCCTCAGCCTCCTAAACTGCTGGGATCACAGCCTCCTTAAAATAAAGTTTTAAATGAATTTATAGGTAGGATTTATAAATTTGCTAATGCCCACAGTTATGATTGACGCCAAAATCTGACATTGCTAATAAGTGGAGCCTAAATGGCCAAAACAATGTGACAGTCCCATATTTATCTCTCATAACAAGAATTTGAACATGTTCTGACTAAAGACAGTCTACTTAATGGAAAATATTTTAGACAAAAAGGATTCTATATGAGATTTATATGTAACTAAGTTGGCTATAAATAAAAAAGTTATTTACAGAGCTTTCTAAATCAAAGAATATACACATGTGTGAAACCAGAATCTAGTACTTGATATTTAAAAACAAGGATTTCTTAAAGTATTGCTCTGTTTTTAGCAAAATTCATGAAGAACTAATATTGAAAACAAAGATTTTGTTTTATTAAGATAATTGCCTATAATTTCTGCTAATTTTGTTGGGCTTTGATTACTTAAAAAATTATGTCCTGCTGGGTGCAATGTCACATGCCTGTAATCCCAGTAGCTCAGGAGGCTGAGACAGGAGGGTCACAAGTTCAAAGCCAGCCTCAGCAAAAGTGAGGTGCTAAGAAACTTGGTGAGACCCTGTCTCCAAATAAAATACAAAATAGGGCTGGGGATGTTGCTTAGTGGTTGAGTACCCCGGAGTTCAATCTCCAGTACCCCCACCAAAAAAATGTCCTACAAGAATTAGAGCTTATTCAAATCTTTATTTGTTCTACGATCATCCTCAATTCTTTATTTGTTCTAAAGTCTCTTTCTGTTGATGTTGTAGGACAGACTCCAACACAGGATCAGCATGCAGTGTTTTTTTTATTATATTTCTCTCAGCCTTTTTATACATCTTCCAGACAAAGAGGGCAATTAGCCATCAGCAAACATTAATAGACAATGAAGGCAAATAGCCAGTAGCAATGACGAGCATAAATTTGCGAATCAGCAATCAGCCAGATAAACTTTCCCTAAAGAATATCTTAAACTAGTTAGGGCTAGAACACTTTGAGCTCCTCTTCTTTTCAATATAGAAGAAACAAGAAAGAAACACCCTCGTTTGCAAGCAATGTTTCTTTACTATCTATTCTATATCTCTTGGCAAGACGTTCCGTTTGCAGACACGCCCACCGAGGACAACAAGGCCTCGTTTGCAAGAACTGTTGTTGCCAAACTTTCTGATTAGCCTCTTGGCATTGTTAGCGAAATTTGCAGGAAGAGACCAAGGCTCGAACTGTCGTATAGGAAAAGGAAAGGGGTTTATTGAATTACCAAAGAAACACGTGGAGGGGATGGGGACAAACCGCGGGAACGGACGGGAGCTGGAGCACGCGGGAGCGGAGAGCCGGAGCAGGGAGCGGCAGGAACAAGGGGAGAGCAGGAACAAGGGGAGAGCAGGAACAAAAGGGAAGATTTCATTCCGGGGCTGGCTTAAATAGAGTAGGGGTCATAAAACCCCCTTGGAGTGAGTCCTTGTCCTGTAGGCCAGCAGAGGTCATGGGGGGGAGGTAGTGGTAGTGGACAAGGGACTTGCTGGTCAGGTTTTTTGGTCACGCTGAGGATCCTGGGAGCTGTAGTTTTCACAAGGCACCTGGGGAGGTGTAGCCCTCCGCCTGGGAGGCACGGCCCTCTGCCTAGAATCCAACAGGCATAACATACCGTTTGCAGTATGTTCACCAAGGGGGTGATAAGTGCCTCGTTTGCGAGAACACCTTCACCCATTACTTTTGATAAACTACTTGTTTCTTCTCTATCTGTTCTACACCTCTCAGCAGAACGTTCCGTTTGCAGACATGCCCACCGAGGACAACAAGGCCTCATTTGCAAGGAATCTTGTTGTTTTTCTTCTGATTCTCTACACTGTTTTAGTGAGTTTCTGTTTTGACAATAATGTGATGTTTTGTTGATACCAATATTCTAAAGATTTAGAAATCTGATAGTTTTGAGATTATGCTGTAAATCATTATTATTATCTTAACATATTATATCAATAATTAAATTATTTTGCAAAGCTACTAAATTCTCCGTGGAGGTCATTTTAAATAACATGAGCTATATCTCTGTAGTTGTGGCTGGTGTCATGTTTGAGACCGGTGGAGGGTTGGCCACCCTTCCTTACATGTACATGAAGGTGCAACAGCCCCAGCCCTGGAGCTCTCTGAGAGCCCAGGAAGGAGGAGGAGGCTTGGGTACACCAGCCATCATCGCTCCTTGGTGTTAGAAAACTGCTGAAACATAGTTAACTTAACCGGGAACACTGTGTTAGTGAAATAAAAGGGTTTATTGGGGTGCCACGTGGGCAAGGGTAGGGAAAGGAAGGGAAGGGAAGGGGGTTAGGGAAGGGATGGATGGGAACAGGGACAGGCAGGAACCGAGGCAAGCGCGAACAGAGAGCAGGAACAAGGGGGGATTTCAGTCCGGGGCTGGCTTAAATAGAGTAGGGGCCATAAAACCCCCTTGGAGTGAGTCCTTGTCCTATAGGCCAGCAGAGGTGGGGGGGGGGTAGGGGTAGTGGACAAGGGACTTGCTGGTCAGGTTTTTTTGGTCACGCTGAGGATCTTGGGAGCTGTAGTTTTTCACAAGGTACCTGGGGAGGTGTGGCCTTCTGCCTGGGAGGTGCAGCCTTCTGCCTAGAATCCAACACTTGGGCTGGGTTTTCACCACCTCAGTGGAGAAAATTCTTTTTATTTTTTAATTAAAATTGTTTTAATTCTTCTCCCCCCACCCCACCTATCTTGTGTGTGTGTGTGTATGTGTTCTTACTGTGCTGATTGGTTCGTGGAAGTGTACACACACACACACACACACACACACACACTTCTTTTTTATATTTTTATTTTTATCTGCTATATTACTTTATTTGTCTTTTCAGTGTTAGGGTTTCTGTTTATTTTTGCTTTTGTCTTTCTTGTTACTCTGCCTCCTTTCTTATCCCTCCCCCTCTTTTTTATCTTCTTTTTATTTAGTTTTTTTTCTCCTCCTTCCTTAAGGCCATCACTTGCTTCCTCTCTTCTGCATTTTCTCTGTTCACATTTTGAATAGTCTAAATTTTCTTTCGAAGTCCAATCCCATTTTCTTTTAATGAACTATAATTTTGTCATCTGTCACAACTGTTCAATTGTATAATTCAGTAAGAATTATACAATTCTTACCCCCCCCCCATCTTGTTGCTGTTAATTGCTAATCTTGCCATTTCTGTGTTTGTGGTAATTACCTTATAGATGTCATAGTGGCCTCGGGGTTCTTATTTAAATGCTGTTTATTGTTCCTTGCTCTAATTGTTTTTGTTTCTTCCCCCTTTTCTGTGAGGTGCTGGGAGTCTAGGAAATGGAACCACCACAGGACCCAGGTATACCACTCCTTGGTATTCATCCTGAAGAATTAGTCATCTTACCACAGTGAAATATGCACGCCATGTTTATAGCAGCAGAATCCACAATAGCCATACTGTGGAACCAGCCCAGGTGCCCATCAGTGGATGAATGGGTAAAGAACATGTGGTGTATGTTTTAGTCAGCTTTTTTTTTTTTTTTTTTTTTTTTTTTTGCTGCTATGACTATAAAGGACCCAACCAACACAATTGTAGAGGAGAAAAGGTTTACTTGAGGACTCATGGTTTCAGAGGTCTTAGTCCATAGAAATCGGGGCTCCAGATAAGGCTGAAGGAACATCATGGTGGAGTGTCTGTCAGAGATGTCCGAGGGAAGCAGCTCACATCAAGGTGACTGAAGGGGAGATGAACACACGCTGGGACCGCCATGTAGAAAAGGGGGGGTTTTATTAACCAGCCGAAGGGACACGTGGGGGGAAGGGAGAATCGGGGCGAGATGATGTGTGACTGAGGAGAAGGAAAGAAGGGGCAAAAAGGGCCGGGTTCAGTCTGGAGAGCACGTAAGTAGTGAACCGGTGGACTGAGCACCCCCCTCCCCTGGGAACCCCAGTTCCATAGGCTGCCGGGGGTCAGAAGGCAAGCAATGTCCTAATTGGCTCAGTAAGGAAGCTGGGGTGTGGTCAGCAGCATGGCCGACCTGGGGCTTGGCCAGCAGCCTGGCTGAGGTGCTTGGGAGTCTTAAGGTGCCTGGGGGGTGTGGCTAGTTGAGCTACCTGGGAGGTGTGCCTTCCCTGCCTGGAATCTAACAGTGACCAGAAGCAGAGAAGGACTCCACTAGCCAGATACAAATATACACCCAAAGCTATGACCCAATTCCCAGCTCCTCCAGCCACACTCTACCACTTCAGTTGCCCTCAATTAATCCGTATCAGGGGATTAAATCACTGGTTGGCTTAAGACTCCCACAACCCAGTCATTTCTCCTCTGAACCTTCTTGCATTTTTTCACATGTAAACTTTTGAGGGACACCTCACATTGGAGCCAGAGTTAAAGATAGGTACTGTGAGTGGAGTTAAGTAAATCAGGTCTAATACCGAGTCTCATAAAGACATGGAGTCCATAAAGGAAATGGAGTCTATCTGAGCCCTGGGAAAACCAGAACAATGCCTGGGAGATTGAAATGTTAATGTCCCCAAGGTCCCAGCCCATACTAAAGAGCTGTTAATGAAGCAGCTCCCAGTGAACAGGGAGATGCTAATCAACTTACCCTAGGCCTTCCGGTCCAGACCACTCCTCCCCCACCCCCATGCCTCCTGTCTCACACCTTTTGGCTTTCTCATCCCAGGCAGGAAAGAAAGAGATACACAAACTAGGGAGAACAAAAGAAGACCTTAGTCACAAAAGGGAGAAGACCTCCCCTTCCCTCAGATTCAAGGATTCCTGTCTTTTGGGTCCCCTTCTCCCTGGGGGGTGGGGGGGGATTGGTGGGGGAGTCCTTTCTGCTGTCCTTTAATAAAGCCTTTTCTTTTCTACTCTACCCTTGCCTAGGTGTGCTTCTTCTGTGTGGGGAAGCAAGGACTTGTCATGGTAAATGGAGGTAACAACATCCAAACTAACAGTGTATATACACAATGGAGTTTTATTCAGCCATTAAAAAAATATGAAATTTTGTCTGTTGGATTCTAGGCAGGAGGCTGCGCCTCCCAGGCAGAAGGCCACACCTCCCAGGTACTTTGTAAAAAGACTACACTTCCCAGGGTCCTCAGCCTGGCCAGTGAACTTGGCCAGCAGGTGCCCTGGCCATCACCTCCTGACCTCTGGCAGCCTATAAGGAAAGGACTCACTCCAGGGGGTATCTGATCACCAGTTTTGCTACTTAAACCTTCCCAGGACTGAAATCGCTCTCTGTTCACGCCTGCCCCTGTTCCTGTCCCTGTCTTCCCTTTCCCCTCTGCCCTCCATGCCATTTTTTGTCCCCTGCCCCTGTTCCTGTCCCTGTCTTCCCTTTCCCCCTGCCCTCCATGCCATTTTTTGTCCCCTGCCACGCGGCACCCCAATAAACCATCCCTTTTCAGCTCGGCATTCCGGGGTAACTTTTTGTCCTAACAAATTCTAACAATGTCATTTTCAGGAAAATGGATGGAACTAGAGACCATTTTACTCAGCAAAAAAAGTCAAACTCAGAAAGTCCAGGTTCACATGTTTTCTCTCCTGTGTACAAATCAGAAAGGAAAAAGAAAAGGAAAAAAAAAAAAAGCGGTGGTGGATCTCATGAAAATAGAAGGAAAACCAGTAGAAAACAGGAAGGAAAATCAGGGAAGGAAGGAGGGGAGGGAGAGGGGAAGTGCTAGGGAACGAAATCGGCCAAAGTATATGGTTATACTGTGTGCATGTGCAAATACGTGACTATGAATTCTCTACTATATGTGATTAATTATAACACACACAAAACACACAAATGAAAAAGCACCTGACAACGTTTAAAAAAAAAGAATCTTGACAGTGAACTCATAGGTAAACTTGCCTAAGAACCAATTTTTCTAAAACCTCTGTTGCTTAAAATTGGCTAAAAAGGGGTTTTCTAAGACTAAGTGCTAACTGGTCAGTATCCTCTGATGTGAGTCTAATCAAGCTAAAGAACAGGATGAAGCTCCCCTGGTGTGGGACCAAAATGTCTGGCAAACAATCAGCAATGTCTTCAGAGGAAATGGTTCCAAGATGGAGTGTGTGGGAAGGGGGGGGGGGGGGACTACGTAGGGCCACTTGTCAAACCCTCCAAAATAAACAACAGAATGTTAGAAAAATGTTGAACAAAGTTAACTTATGCCAGGAACGCCCTGTTAGTGGAATAAAAGGGTTTATTAGGGACCACGTGGGGAAGGGGAGGGGAAGAGGGGTAGGGAATGGGAAAGGGGCAGGACAAGAAGAGAGAGGTTTCAGTCCGGAGCAGGCTTAAATAATGACTGGTGGTCCGAGGGACCCCTGGAGCGAGTCTGTGTCCCCATAGGCTGCCGGAGGTCAAGAGGCGGGGAGGGCACCTGAGGGCTGGCCAGCCTGAGGCACCTGGGAGGTGTAGTCTTTTCTCAAAGTACCTGGGAGGTGTGGCCTCCCTGCCGGGAATCCAGCACAGAAGGTCATGAAGAGAGTTCTTGTGTGAGTGAACACCGAAGTCCTTCCCCTAGGCAGAGCTATTAAATATTCCGACTTCGCCTCCTTCGGCAATGAGCTTCTGGCTCCTGTGCGCGAGTCACTGGGTGGCATCTACACACTAAGGCAGCAATAAACTGCCAGGGCGAGGGCAGGCGCCCCAATTCCAAGACTGAAGGTGGTAACAGAGCCCTTGTGAAATGGAATGCTCTGCATGGCCTTAGCTCTGGAGACCTAGGGCTGCCGCTGGTCCTGACTGAGCTGACAGGATTCACAGAGCAAAGCCCAGCTAAGTCTGCAAATGGGTACTTCCTGCCCTCTGTCCCCCTGTGCCCCTCTCCCCTTTTAAAGCTTCCACACCTCTGAGCTTGGAGACAGAAAGTTCTCTATCTCCCATTTTCTCTTGCCCACGTGCCCACTGAACCTTGGTCGAGCAGGCGGAGATGTAGTTTTCCCTCTGGGTTTCCATAGAGTGACATTTAAAATTAAACTGAAAAAAAAATAACCAATTGACAACTGAATCCATCAGTGCCATGTGGTGTTGAATGAAGGCTAAGCTAGTGTTTATTACATATCCCTACACTACACTCATAATGTGGAAGGCATTGCTCATCTGAGGACACTGTCTTCTAGGCGACAAACTGCCCACAGGGAGGTTAGCTATCTCATTGTTAAGATAAAGAAACAGAAAACAAACACATTCAGTCTCTCCACACGCCGCAGTTCTTTGCTTTTATTTGTTACTCCCATTTAAGATGCGACTGAAGCTCTTGGCTTCTTTGTGGGACTGTTTCTGCTCCCAGAGTCTGGTTAAAACTGGTAAAACTGGTAATTTCCTCCTTCTGGTCCTACCTATAGCGACAGGCAAAATATTACTGCTCATTCTTTCCCGATGACTTTTCCTGTCTTCTGCAAACTGTACACTCTGCAAGAGTAGGTATTTCCCGTGCTTAACAGCTGTTTGGGGAAGGGAATGAATCCATCCAGGTCATCGGACAAGCTCTTCCTCCCAAGGAACCAGCTCACTCCGGAAGCCTGGGGAGCAGCCCCCGCACTCGATTCTCCTCCGGGGCTCTTCAGTCTCACAGCTTCTCAATACTCTCGTGGCTAACTGTGTGTAAAAATGATCTCTGACCATCAAAATGCTTTGTATGTGAGAGTTTTGGAATCTGCTGAGTATTAACAGTGCCAACCCGAAGTTAAAGATTAGCAGGTGGCCTGATCATCAGCTCCCCACCTGAAGTTCAATTTGGAGCTCCGCCTTGGGCTTACTACACAAACAACATTCCACACTGCAATGCCTTTGGGCAGGGAAAGATGGAAGCCAAGGCACATCTGTTTTTCATATTCCTTAGCAATTCTGCTAAACGTAAAAAAACAAAAACAAAATAAACAACCCCCCCCCCAAAAAAAAATCTAAATTTTCTACTTAAAACTATTTTAAATGACTAGTTACTGCTTGGGTATTTTAATTACTTTTTGTATGATTTTCATTTTACAAATGAAAAGCAATGGTGGGGGTGCCTCTTCCATTTGTTAGGGTTTTACACAACCTAAACTTCAGTGCAGCCTGCTTTTATGGTTGTTGAGAGTTTGTTTAAGGGAATTCAGGTTATGATTAAGGTGTTGGGTTGATCTTGTACATACTGTAAAGTCACAAAGCCCTCAAATCTCTTTTTATCTTTGTTGGCACACAGTGATTAAAAAATTTGTTGTTACAATTATTGCAGGAGCCCTGTTTGGAGATTGACTTGAATTGCAGTTGACTATGAGCCGTGGAGATTTGGCCATTGTCGCCACCCATAGTCTCACGGGATTTGTTGCGGGATCTCGAGTGACTTGGCCGAAATTGCTGATCGGGTCAGCGCCATTTTTAGTGGTGTGTTTGGCGTGTGTTAGTTGTTGTTAGAACCAGAGAGAAAAGTTACCAGAATAAAAAGCTGTTTGTCTCCAGTTTGCTTCTGAAGTTCTTCCCGCGGCTCCGTTGCTCCAAGCGCTTCAGGCGGCAACAAATTATTATTACTATGGTCACTATCATTCTTGATCTTACTCAATCCTGAATTTCATAACTTTCTCCCTATTGGGCAAGAGCCAGTTTCTGAGTTGTCATCTTTGCAGGGTAGTGTTTTCTTCTGTCATCTTTTCCATTTTAGTCATTTAAGTTTAAAAATAAAAACTTATTTATTTATTTTTTTGCTTTAGCTGTACACAATGGATTTATTTGTACGTGGTGCTGAGGATTGAACCCGGGCCACGCACATGCTAGGCGAGCGCTCTACCGCTGAGCCACAACCCCAGCCCCTTATTTAATGTTTTAAAGACTTTCCTTTGAGACTATTTTTAACCTCTATCTCAGGTAAAATTTACTATTTCTTTCTCTTCATGTCCACTTGGACCTTTTTCATAGCCACTGTTATCTGTCTTTAGCCAGGCGCCTCCTCTCAGGCCCCCAACATGAGGGAAGCTGTCTTAATCTCCTGTCCTCTGAGCCCAGCACAGTGCTGGCTTTAGTGAAGGTGCTGATGAAGCCTTTGTAAAGTGAAATCAATCAGCATGATTTCTCTAGGCAACTTAGACAAGAGCCCAAGGCACTTAATTTGTTCCTCCCAAGTTCCTTCCTACTTGTGGAATCACTGTGGCCTCAAGACTTCCCAGTGACTCAGAATTATTGTCAATTGGGGATGATGTCTGTGCACTGAAAGGATTGGAAAACTAAGTGTATAGCTATAGCTGAAGATTAATAATTATCTACGGTCAGGAGAAATCTAACTAAACACACACTCCTGCTCTGCACCGCCATCTAGTGTCCACTAGGACGAACAGCATTCATATTATAAATGCCTGGGATCAGGAGAGGGAAGACATGAAGTCCACTCGGGGTTATATCTGCAGAGGTAAAAATACCTCCATCTAAAAGGTACTAAATAGGTTAGCAAGAAGTTAATAGTATAACAAAATAAGGGGCGTATTTTAATTTTATGCACTGTATACATAGAAAATACAAGTCTTATCCAGTACGTCTTTGGTTCAGTTAGTATTATGTGTATGTGTGTGTAGGGAATCTTAATCATAGTTAGTCTGTAGTGATGTCTCAGAGAAGTCTGAGCTCTCAATACCCATTTCTTTATTGGTGACATGGCAGTGACTATAATGGCAGCTATCATGTAGGATGTGGGTAACTGGAATGAAAACATTGCGCATAATTCCTGGTGCAACAGAAAGTGTTCAGCTAACTTATCTTTATCAGTATTACATACAGAAATGTGCCACTAGTTGTATACAAGAGTCTGTGTACAATATTTTAAAACAATTATTATTTATTTTCTATGTATGTACTTGTACTTAAAATATGCCAGGCACTGACTGTTCTAGGAACTATATAAGTATTAGCTCACTAATCTTCATTACAACCTGTGAAACAGGTGGCAGTATTATTGCCATTTTTATATATGTAGACGTTCAACACATGAAGTAGTATATATCATACATATAATATATGTAAATAAAGATTTTCAGAGGCTTTGTTAAGTTTTAGGAGTGTAAAAGGGATTTGAAATTTAAAAGCTTGAGAATCACGTTTTTTTTTTTTTTTTTCTACTGGGGATTAAATGCAGGGGCGCGTTGCCATTGAACTGCATCCCCAGCCCTTTTTAATATTCTTCTAAATTCTGGGACAGGCACTAAGTTGCTGAGGCTATCCTCGAACTTGCAATCCTTCTGCCTTAGCTTCTATAGTTGCCAGGATCACTGGCATGCACCACAGAGCCCCATGAGAATCACTGGTCTCAACTAAGCGTCTGTGTCTTACTTTCCCAACTGGATTGGAAAGTACTGGAAAGAAAATGTTTAACCAGTACATGGACAGTTTTGCTTTCTTCTTCTGTACTCAGTGGCCGTGTTTCTCCCGTCACGCTGTAGGATGGTTAACGCTTGTCTGTGTCAGTCCCTTCAGATATGCATCCTTGAGAGGAGAGAAGTGCTTGCTTGATCTTGATTTTCATTCACTCCTGGAATGCTGTGCTTAAACAAGAGTTCACTAAGTATGTGAAATGCTAATGCACAGCAGACCAATGGACCAAGGTTAAGAAAATAGTGTCCTAATAAATCTTGCAATATATGTATGTCCATGTTTTCTGCAAGATAATCATTATATGAAATTATGTACTTACTCTGATTAAGGTTATTATTTACATGTTATATGTGTATATCATATATATGTTACATATTATATGTGTTATGTTTGCATTTGTGCCTTAAAATTGACCTCATTTTAGGCCTAGATTGGCAAGGTATAAAAATGTATATTCTCATGATTAACAAAGCCTTATCTTTTGAAGGTAGATTTGACTTGAAAAAAACTTGAAGAATAAGGTGGCTAGTGATGACTTAGTTTCCCATGTCACACAGTTCCAATGGCAATTCCAAAATGTTAAGTACACTTTGCAGTGCTTTGCTCCTTTTGTAATACTTTCTATGTATTTACCAAGTACTTTACCACTGTGTTATCTTTTTCCCCAGTGCATTTGGAGGGTGGGCCAGGGAGTCAAAATGAAGTGGCTTTCTGGTCTGCCCTTCAGGTGCTCATAGACTGGTGGGGAAAACATTTCAGCTCAAGATCAATCCTAACTGTTGCCCACTTGCCTGCAAAGAAAGAACAGGAAAGTTTTGCTGTTATCTATAATAATGCTTTGTGAGACTGAAGCAAGGGAATAGACTAGCAGGCTTACAATTTATTTGGGTTCCTAATGGCCCTCCCTGCATATTTTTTCTTGGGCCACCTATATTCTTGGTCTCATGGTAGAATGCAGCACCATCAGGGCATCCCAAGGCAGGCAGCCGTGATTAGCTTCTTCCCATGATAAGTCAGGAAAAAGCAGGTTTTAATCACTCAAAGTTGGGGCTTTCGCAGAATCTATTAATGTCAGTTAACTACCTCCCAAGGCTGACAGGATCCTGCTCTGGGATGCTGGAAAAGAAAGTGAAAGAAAAGCCAGCTGCCAGCCCTGTCCCTTACACCTGTCCCAACCACTTTTGCTATCCTTTGAGTGTATCTTGCTGTGGAGTTTTTCTCTCCCCAGTTGCTTTACAGCCTTTTAGCATTTGCAAGTCTACTGAACAAAACCTTATTAATATAGTAATTGTCTAAAAGTAAACATCAAATTTTATATAATGTGAGTACCTCCAGCTGTACTTACTGTCCAACATGGTAATTACGAGCCACACATGGTCACTGAGCACTTGGGATGTGGCCATTTGGAAGTGAAATATTCTACAAGTATAAGATATACATCAGATTTTGAAGACTTACAATTTTAAAAAGCATGATCATGTTGAAGTGGTGCTATTTTGATATAGTGAGTTAATAAAATTTATTATTTAAGTCAATGTCACCTTTTCTGTTTCTTTTTTTCTTTTCTTCAAATGGGGTCTTGCTAAGTTGCCTAGGCTGGCCTTGAACATGCGATCCTCCTGCCTCAGCCTCCTTAGTAGCTAGGATTACAAGTTTTCCCCAGTACATCCAGCTTCCTTTTATTTTTTTCAATGTGACTATTAAACAAACAAACAAAAAAAGATGTAAGTGACTCACATTTTGCTTTGTTTTCTAACACTGCTTTAGAGCATCAGATGACCCACAAGTAGGCTTTTTTTGGGGGGGGGGGTACCGGGATTGAACTCAGGGGCACTCGACCACTGGGCCACATCCCCAGCCCTGTTTTTGTATTTTATTTAGAGACAGGGTCTCACTGAGTTGCTAAGTGCTTTGCCATTGCTGAGGCTGGCTTTGAACTTGTGATCCTCCTGCCTCAGCCTCCCAAGTGCTGGGATCACAGGCGTGCGCCACCGCACCCGGCTTACAAGTAGGCTTTTTTGATAGTTGTTTAATATGCTTTTCTCAACACAAATTACAAGGGATCTGGAGAAGGGTTTTATATTTCTCTGCCTTCTCACTTCTACCACTTGGCTTTGAAATCTGGACAAGATTCTAGGTGGCTGGCTATTCTTTTTTTTTTTTTTTTTAAACATTTATTTATTTACTTTAGTTGTACACAATGCGTTTATTTTTACGTGGTGCTGAGGATCGAACCCAGGCTGCATATGTGCTAGGCGAGCACTCTACCGCTGAGCCACAGTCCCAGCCCCGTGGCTGGCTATTCTAATGGTAGTAACATTTTGCTGAGTTTCAGATGAGGAAGAGGACCACTTCACATAGAATCAGAGAAAAGTGACACTTTTTAATTTCACTTATTTTACTGAAACATATCAGTTTGATAAAGGTACTTTAGTTGTTTGTACACTTTCAAGACTTTCTTCCCATTTACATATCTAAATTTACACAGAAGGATAGCCAGGCTAAAGTGGCTTTCTACTGCTGCCAATTCATCCATCCCTAATCTCTTTAGGCTGTTAATTCCCAGAGGACAAGAGCAGTAGTTGAAGTAGTAGACACCACCAATGTTAAGCATATGTTATTCAATGATACCACTGGTCATTTTTTTTGCTTAAAAGAACATGCATTGTTTTCGACATGTCACTGAACTCAATTTGTATGACCCCTTAACTTACCACAATCTAAGGGTGACATCTTTAATACATATTTTCATGTAGTCATGTGATTTAGACAGGAATTTCTGGTGAATTGTAATACTTCCTTTGTCACACGCTTAAATTCATAGTTATTTTAAACATATAATCAGAAAGTTTACTTTGCCTGTTATCTCGAAGACAAAAATGCTATCACTTGGAGCCAAAAGGTGAAATATGCTTTGCTTAAACTAGCAAAGCAGACTTTAGAATAGAACTGGCCAGTTTTAGAGGGAGTGTTGGGAAGTGATACTGAACTCACCAACAACAGAAGGTATACTAATTTATATATTCTAATACATTTTCTTTCTGATTGAAATTTTGCTAGTTTTTTTTTAACTTCAAATCAACGATTCAACTAAGTCAAAAGTGTGTTTTATTAAAGTTGAGTGTATCTTATAGTTTCTGACTATAGAGGGTTCTTCTGAATCACGAATAAGATATTTTTACTGGAAGTAACCTCACTTTTCATGGGCTGAAATTAATCCTGTAGTGCAGCATGCAAAATAAATATATAAATAAATGCTTGTTTTCTTTGAAAACATCATCTCAATGTCTCTAAGTCTGTGGGGGTTCTTTGAGGCCTTAAGGGTTCTCCTTTCTTCCCTTATTATCTCTATTCTTGAGGTCCAGACCCCCTGCCTTGCACAACTCAGAGGGGAAGCTGAGAGGTTTTTAAACAGCCCAATTTCTCGCCTTTGTAGAAGAGAAAAGGGTGCCCCGCCCCCATCTATGAAAAGAGGGATTTGGTAGTTTCACAGTCCTTAAGTCAAAGATTTAAGCCCCTAGCCTCTCACCACTCAGGACCCCCCCCACCCCCAGAGTTTATGGACCCCATCCCACCCTGCCCTAGATGCTCTGGACTGGCCCTGGAAACCCGTGTCCCAGTCCCAGTTACCGTGGGTCTGTATGCAGAATTCACTGAGGACCTGTGTTACTTCCCTTGCGAAGAAACAAAATTATCGTGAAAATTTAGGTGGAAATCATTTCATTTTTGTTCCCCAAATAAGGGAAGCATGTGCTCAACCATCCCTGAGAAAAAGAACTTTCAGGGGTAAAGGAGCCACCAGGTAATTTAGAAGAAAAACAGAAAGTGATCTCTGAGTGCCCTGGACATCCTTTGGAGTTGGGGGAGTTGGGGGCGCTTAGACACGTTGCCTTTGGGTCTGTGGAAAAAACAGATGGCGATCAGGAAGCCTCAGGCTTCTCGGATCCTTTCCTGATCAAGTCCGAGAGATTTGGTGCGGGGTATTTTGATATTTTCTCCCTTTTGTGAGGTGGAACAAACACAACTCGGGCGCAGCGCGGCAGTTCGGAGCCTGCCAGCCGCGGGCGCCCGGCGCACCAATCAGCGCGCGCCTGCGCTCTATATATACGGCGGCGCGGCTCGGCGCTGCATCGGCGCACTGTTACTCGCACCCGAGTCCCAGGCCCTCAGCATGTCGGAGACCGCTCCAGCCGCTCCCGCCGCCGCGCCCCCGGCAGAAAAGACCCCGGTGAAGAAGAAGGCTGCAAAGAAGCCTGCGGGGGCTCGCCGCAAGGCGTCTGGACCCCCGGTGTCCGAGCTCATCACCAAGGCTGTCGCCGCTTCCAAAGAGCGCAGCGGCGTGTCCCTGGCTGCGCTCAAGAAGGCGCTGGCGCCGGCCGCGGGCTACGACGTGGAGAAGAACAACAGCCGCATCAAGCTGGGCCTCAAGAGCCTGGTGAGCAAGGGCACCCTGGTGCAGACCAAGGGCACCGGCGCCTCGGGCTCCTTCAAGCTCAACAAGAAGGCGGCCTCCGGGGAAGCCAAGCCTAAGGCCAAAAAGGCGGGCGCAGCCAAGGCCAAGAAGCCCGCCGGCGCGGCCAAGAAGCCCAAGAAGGCGACGGGCGCGGCGACTCCGAAAAAGGTCGCTAAGAAGACCCCGAAAAAGCCTAAGAAGGCGGCTGCGGCTGCAGGGGCCAAAAAGGTGGCCAAGAGTCCGAAGAAGGCCAAGGTGGCCAAACCCAAGAAGGTGAAGAGCGCATCTAAGGCCGTGAAGCCCAAGGCCGCCAAGCCCAAGGTTGCCAAGCCCAAGAAGGCGGCACTCCGGAAGAAGTAGATTGTTATGGTCTGCCTCCCTAACCCAAAAGGCTCTTTTCAGAGCCACCACTGATCTCAAAGAAAGAGCTCGACGCTGTCCTGTCCTTTTCCCCTCGAAGACCTGGCTACGCGGCGTCTGGGCCTCGTCGGGCCTTCCTCCCACGGGCTTGGCAGTTGGTGGGCAGCGGCGTCCCGCCCCCGGGCTGCTGTCTCGGTGCTCCCAGCCCTGCCTGCGGCCCTGAGGCGTTTCCCGTGGCTGTCACCCGGACGGGAGCCAGCCCCGCCCCAGGGCGGTGCAGCCAGGCGACCGCGAGGGGGACGAGCCGGTGCTTACGGTCGGCCCGGATTGGAGTGCCCGACGGTTCAAAAGCCCCGCGCTGCTCTGGGTTGGCCCGCCCGCGCCCTACATCCTGTGTGTAACTGGCGGCCGCTCCAGCTCTTCCGGTTTTCTGTTGGGTGGGAAGTTTCCTCCGCTCGCCGGATGCGTCGGGTGGCGACGCTCTCCTTCGCGGGAGACGGCGTTGTTGGCGGGGACTTCGGTGGCACCCGACGTTGCGGAGGGTGGGTGCGCCGCTGCTTGCCTGGAGAGCGCAGCGGCGCCGTCCACCGGGGTCGTTTCCCTGGTCCGCGCCGGTCCGAGTGGGTGTGGTGGTTGCCGGCTTTAAGAACAGCCTAGCCATTTTGTTCCCGCGGCGCCGCGGCTTCAGGTGGGCTGTAGTCAAACTTGCTCTAGGCGGCTTTTCGCCTCGTCCCAAGTTTTCTACGCTAAGAGAACAAAGTGTTTGTGAGCTGTTCAGTGTGTGGATGGGAGGCGTTTCTAATAAAGCCTTGAGTTTCCATGAGCGGTCTTCGGGTCCTTCCTTAAGCTCGGCCTTCCTCTTGGACACAGAGACTGGCTCCTGCCTCTTCGTGCAGCGATGGGGCCTCCGGAGACCTGCTGCTGTGTTTCTACCATTTCCACGAGATGAATGCGATGTGAGTTGATTCGCGGGTGTAGTTTATCACCGACGAGGGAGAAAGGGAGGGATGCAAGAAAGGTCTCCCTTTGGCTCTTCCTATCAATTTTATATTAACAGAAGTGACTTAATGTTAAAGAATAAATCTCCTTTATCAAGTGCTACGTTCCACAGATATGTGGACCAAATTTCCAGATTATATTTAGCACCTTTGTTCTTTGTGGTCGATTCTGAGGTAGGATCATTGTTTTAAGTATCGTTCTCATCTTCAGTGGCTACAAAACCTAATACATAGGTACTCAAATAATATTGACTTCAACGAACTGAGATGTTGTGACTTTAATAGGTGATAAGGGTTAATACTTTCATTTTTTTTTAGAATTGTTTACTTTTTTGCGTATTTCATTTTTCAATATGTGCTTTAATATGCCCTCCAACTTCATCACCCCCACCCCGTCACACACACACACAAAAAAGAACTATTGAGTTTTATTTGAGTTTTATTGGTATTGTGCTAAAATTATAAATTATTAACTTGTACATCTGAATGTTTTTGGAATTTGTTTTGTACTGTGGAATTAACCCCTGGTCATTTTACCACTGAGCTACCTCGTTTTTATTTACTGTTTTGAGACAGGGTCTCAAGTTGATGAGGGTCCAGGTAGGTAAGAATGATGCTGGCCTGGAACCTGTGATTCTCCCACCTCAACCTCCCCAGTTGATGGGATAACAGGCATATGTCAAGGCCCCAGGCAGGAATTTTATTATGCAAGAAATCTCTTATTTTTCTGTACAAGTACTTTTGTTTTCTACTCAATTTAAAATTCTTTCCAACTATATCTCATTGTCTTTGATATTTATCTTTCTTGCTGTTGAAAATAGCACCCTATGAGAGTTAGGTTTTTTGAGAGTTATCTCAAAGTACACATTGAAACCACTGGGTTATTGAAATCTATGCACAAGTGAATTTGTTGGTCAGTCCTGTCCATTGCTATATAAGGTGGGTACAAGTGCCGGCCACACAATAATTTTAAACCTTCTAGAAGCAACTTAAAAAAAAAACAATGAATCAATTTAAATTATATTAATTTACCTCAACATGTCCAAAATGTTATCATCCAACAAAGAAAGAACGCAAATATTAATGAGATATTCTACTTCCCCCCCATACTGTCTTCAAAATCTCATGTGTATTTTATATTTACAACATATCTCAGTTTATAGTAGCCCATTTCCAGTGCTCAGTTGGCCATAAGTGCCTTGTGGAAATATGAACAGTGCAAATTGAGAATGCTCTCTGGTCTCATCCTGGCCTTCTCTGGTCTCATCTTTGGTTCAAATGACGATTTTTGAAATATATCTTGTGTATACTAAAAATTTGAGGACAGATTATCTGGCTGAAACAAGAGGTCATTGAACCAGTTTGAGCCAATCAAAATTTTCCCTTCAAAAACTGGAATTGAGTTACAGAAGCAGAGATGACCTGATGTCGGTATAGCAGGTGCCTTCTTAGACAATACAAAGGAAAAAGCAAGATATCTGTAGGGCAAAATGAGTAGAATAGAATAGAGCAAACCTGTCCAGAAAGGCCATGGGTGAGAGCCGCACTGTGGGTTCTTAACATCTGAGTTCCTGATTCTTTATGCCATCTGAACTTTTGCCTGGGGCCACCTCACTTCAGATTGAATCAAGTTGCAACAACATGGACACCCAATTAAGATATTCCAAATATGCTCACAATGTTTCCATACACTCACAATGTTTAGGGTGTTCAGTTCTGTGCCCCTTTCTCCTTCATTCAAAATTACCTTTTTACTTGACATTTATACCACCTTCAAGAAATAGCCAGGGGAGGAATCAACCGAAGCAAAGAATTGTTTTTATATTTTTCCTTTAATGTTCTCTGATCTCAATATATTTGATTTTATATACTTACAAATGATCTTAATATTGAATATTCCCTGCAAATTTATTTTCATAGGTTGAAGATATTCTTTACTTTCAAATGTAATATTCCTTGTACTTATAGAGGTAAAATTCCATAAAAACCTTTCTGTTTTTACAGTCTTCAGCAACATATGTCTTCAATTTGTCCATGTTCTTTAATTTTGTCCATTCCCTTGCAATTTTTTTACATTGTTGACTGGATTAGTTCTAATGAACCACTCTTTGAATCTAAAAATTGGCCATTTTAAGGAAAAAGATCCTGGTCTTTTGATTTAGTTTATGAAATAGGGAGGACATCTTTTCCTCTACCCTGTTAGGTTCAGTAATTGAGGACCAGCAAATTTAACTGAAAAAGGATAGAATAACAGGAGAAAAAAAAAATCTATACAATTTTAATAGTATTTTACATGCACAGAGTTCATAAAAAGGAAGTAAAGGCAGACAGTGGAATTTATATAACATTGCAGTAAAGGAAAGGGAGCTTGGGCTTCACGGCAGGGATGCATTTGGGGGAAGTGAATAGGAAATATATGGGCAAAGCTAAAGGAAGGTAAGGCCTTCTTTAGGAAGATTTTTTCTTGCAGACTCCTCTCAGTAGCACCTCTTTACCTGAAGTAATAAGAGTTGCTCTCCTGTTCCAGGCATAGGAGCAGGGGAAACCTTTATAAGGGACATTAATGCAGTCTTCACAAAGTGGAACTTATGCCCTAATTTTAATGATGTAAGGGGAAAACAGAACACTTCCTGCATCTGTTGATTTTTAATTGCTTTTTGGCTTAAAATAATATGCCACTGTGACATATTTTGGGGGTGACATTCTGATCCTCTTCAAAATCCATATTTGTCATTATTAATATTATCGTTTTCAATTTTTCATCTAGTTTTATAAAATATTGGCAATCAGCAATAATATATTCAAGTAATCCTCCCAAACACTGATAATTATCTGAAAATGTCAATGAATGTTTCATAAACTGCTGACCAACTCAACCATGAAAATTCAAGAAATTGTCTATGTATAATAGAAGAATAAGTAACAGATGTTACAAGCTACTTGCAATGCATTATTCCAAGCTTTCTTGCATAGTGATTTCATGGCTGAAAAATTAAATTTCCTAGTGCTCTCACTGGGTAAAGCTCCAGGTTTTTGAGCTATGTGCCCTGAGGAAATGTAGAAGGTGGGTTTGTTTGTGGTTGAAATCCATAGTAGAGAAGAACATGGCCATGAAATATAGGACTAGAACTTTAGAGGATTTCATGAGGGAACCGGGATTAAGGATGCAGCGACTGAGGTCCTGGAAGCTGGCCTCGCTAGTGCAGTCACAGCATGCCCAGTACTGTTGCTGATTACCTTTGTTTTCAGACATGCCCTTGTCACAGCACTTTGAGATAGGTACCGTCATTTCTCCCATTATAGAGATGATGAATAGAGACTGAGGATAACTAGTTAATCTTTAAATTTACCATATGAGGGTCAGTGTAACTTCTACATACTAGCAATATTCCTCAGAAATATAAGCCACATGGAAGTAAAAAATTTCTAGTGTCATGTTAGAGTAAAAAGAAACAAATGAAAACTAATATCGTTAAATAATAAAATATTATTTCAATAAGTAATTGAAAAATATTTAGTTGAATTTTTTTGGTGCTAGGTCTTTGAAATATGGTGTGTATTGATTCTACATTAAAGCACATCTCAATTTAGATTAGGCACATTTCAAGTGTTTTATAGTCACCTATGGCTAGCAGCCACTGTCTTGGACAGCATAGCTCACTAAATACTGTGGGGGAAACACCAACAAATACTTTCCCAGATTCTGTATATTTCCTAGAAAACAATAATCCTGACCTGGTTTGAAAGCCTGGAGAGCACCGGTGAAATCTGATGTCCCAGGGGATTATCCCACCTACTGCACTTCACACCTGGGCTTTGTCAGAGGATCCTACCATGGACTTTCACGGATCCAAGACATTCAGTCCCTCCCCACTTACCCCAAGGCAGCCCTGATTTTTAAGCAGAATTATCTTTGAAGGAACACTATTTGATAATCCATTTTGGAGTAAATTTTATTGATAAAAAGATATTAAGAGTGTGGGTTTGGTGTGAGACTTGCTGGAAGTTATTTCTGCTCAAAGTGTTAATTTGGCCAATTTAGCTACATGTCCTAGGTTGAAATTCCTCTTGTATGAAATGGGAGGCATCGAGTATTGCCTGGAAATGCTATAGCCTCACATATTACTAAACCCATGAAAAATAGACTGACTCTAATTAATCTATTTTATTGCCACTTCCTTCCATGAGGACCTCTTTAAAATAAGGTGATATTTAGTACTGAATGGATTTATAAAACCTTGGAAAGTTGAACCAGGGAACTCACTTTTAGCACTCAGTTTTCAATTTGCTTAGTCAGCATTACATCCTGCAAGGGTAAGCTTTCTCAAACTCTTGCTATCTGAGAATGGCACTATCATCCAAAGCATCAGACTAAACCAGGGTTCCATATCAGATACCTGAAAGTCATGCCACACCAAGGCATTCCCATCCAGAATGCTTCTACAGAGGTGTATATAAGCATAATGAGGATGCCAGAGAAAGCCAGGTACAATTTGAAACAGCCAGTGCACAGAGGCATATTCACCCTGAATTCAAAAACACTCAAGAAGGCCTTCGAGTGTACTCATTCTGCTCTTGTGTAGTTGCACAATGGTGTAAATATTTTTTTCAAACATAAATGGTAGAGACCTCATATTTGCATTTAATCTTCCCTCCACTTACAATTTACATTTGTCTGATTGTTTTGAATGCTGTTGAGATATTTTGGGAAAAAGAAATTTAGCCAAAGATGTATTTAGCATGGGGTTAATGAGATCTAAAATATGATCTGCTGGCATACTCACATGTAGTTCAATGGTTGCTAGTCAATCCTATCTAAGATTTCCATGTAAGCCATTTCCTATGGCTCTTAAGGAAAATTCCTACTGCTCACTGTGACCACTCACCTGAATTTCTGGTAAGGACTAAACGTCACCTGACTTTCCAGTGTTCATAGCAACCAGTAGTGAGAGTGACAGAGTAAATTAAGATTTGAAATAGAGCCAGAAACAAGTCTTGAGTCCAACTAACATACCAGGAATTCCCAGATTTAAAAGCAACCCTAAGCCGGGCGCGGTGGCACACACCTATAATCCCAGCACTTGGGAGGCTGAGGCAGGAGGATCAAGCTCAAAGCCAGCCTCAGCACTGGGGAGGCACTTAGCAACTCAGTGGGACCCTTGTCTCTAACAATAAACACAAAAAAGGGCTGGGGATGTGGCCCAGTGGTCGAGTGCTCCTGAGTTCAATCCCTGGTACCAAAAAAAAAAAAAAAAAAAAAAAAAAAAAAAAGGCAACCCTAAATCTTGCACAATATTACCGTTTTGAAGCTTAAACTTTTTATAAAGTTTCTGTGAAGATGAAAAAAATTCAACGATCAAAAAGGAAAACCAAAGATAAAAATCTAAAAGCTCACTTTTTTCAGTTCCCACTTGAGGTCATTTACTTGGTTCTGGATCTGCCACAGTTCTAGAACTGTCTTTAGATATAGTCCCATAAATTTTTGGTAAAGGATCAGTGCAAACATTAAATACTGCTAACAACCTTGATTTGGGAGGTATAGTATGCTCTACAACTTTGCCCTATACAAGCAAAGAAAAATAAACTTACAGAAGACATACTTTACCCATCTGCATACAAAGGTGATTATACGCGTTAAGGAAGGACTGCCAAGTGTTACGACAATTTTTAAAGTGATCTTTTAGGTGGCTCTTAAAAGAGCCTTTGCGAAGGAAAAAATTGACTTATGCTCTCTCGCCGCGAATGCGCCGGGCCAGCTGGATGTCCTTGGGCATGATGGTAACGCGCTTGGCGTGGATGGCGCACAAGTTGGTGTCCTCGAACAGCCCCACCAGGTAGGCCTCGCTCGCCTCCTGCAGCGCCATGACGGCCGAGCTCTGGAAGCGCAGGTCGGTCTTGAAATCCTGCGCGATCTCGCGCACCAGGCGCTGGAACGGCAGCTTGCGGATCAGCAGCTCGGTGGACTTCTGGTAGCGGCGGATCTCGCGCAGCGCCACGGTGCCGGGCCGGTAGCGGTGAGGCTTCTTGACGCCGCCGGTGGCCGGTGCGCTCTTGCGGGCGGCCTTGGTGGCCAGCTGCTTGCGCGGCGCCTTGCCGCCGGTGGACTTGCGCGCAGTCTGCTTGGTGCGGGCCATCTGTAAAGTTCCAAGGACAGAGACTGTAACAAAACTACTTAAAATTGCCCTTAAATATAGTTGAAAGCCTTCTGATTGGCCTTTTAACTTTTAAATATTCCCGCGCAATACAATCATTGGTTGAAGAGTGACCTAGGTGATTGGTTAATTAGAAGAGCATCTGATTGGATAAATTGTTTCCCTGCCTGTCTCCTTTTTAGTCTCAGTGATCTCTGGACATAACCATTCACCAGCCATAGGTTGTACAGCCTTCAAATACTCTGTGCATAATGAATCATTTAAAGATCATGTTAGGCTAAATCAGTCTCACTGGGAACCCAGATTAATTGCTTTCGCAGGTTGTCATTGCTAAAGCATAACCAGTCTCTGTGAGCCACAACAAATGTTCCAATTTATGTTTGGGAAAAGTATTTGGTTTAAGTGGATTTAGGGAAAAGTTTGTGCTATTTTGTTAGCCTATTCTTATCCTTTTGTCTAAGTGACTTTCCTGAAATTTTGTTTTTAAGCATTACTATTAGAACACACGTAAATTGCTGCCATTACGATGGGATTAAGAACACTTGTGGCACAACCCTAGTAATCAAATTTCCTTGTTGACACAGATCACTCTGGATAGAATCTTGAAAGAAGTGAATTTATTTCTCTAGTGTGTTGTGGATTTCAGTTTCCGTAGGAATTGTGGTTCTCAGTTTCTAGGACAGCAGCAGCACGTGAATGTTGGGCAGGACGCAACCCTTCAGGATGGTGACTTTGCACAGAAGCTCGCTGAACTCCTTGTCATTAGGGAAGGCAGGTGGCGCTTTTGCCCGCCAGCTCCAGGATCCATGTAGACCAGTGTTCTGGCCCAACACGCTCTCCGTACTTGCCTTTGCGCAGAGTGCGTTGGACTCAGCCAATGGGGAACTGCAGCCCAGCGCAGACGAGCGCGTCTTAGCCTATGCACCAGTTTTACCTCCCTGTTCGCCACATCCAGATACGGCAATGTGTGGGGAAAAAAAGAACAAAATTCTGGTACAAAGGAAGCAAACGTCGCAGCCTGAAGAAATCAACAGATTTTGCTGGGCTGTGAAAATGTATCACCCTATTGGTCAAAATATTTCTATTTCTGTCCAATAGGAAGAGAGAATGTTAATCCATTATTTGCATAAACCCCTCCCCGTGCGTTCACTATCCAATCAGGAGTGGAAATTTTTAAGCCCTCATTTGAATTACAGCGTTATAAATATAACAGTTCAAACCTGTTTCTCTTCCTTACTGCGTTGTAGGAAGTAGTAATATCATTTCTGTAATTATTAAGGACAGCAATGCCTGAACCTTCAAAGTCTGCTCCGGCCCCAAAGAAGGGGTCCAAGAAGGCTATCACTAAGGCGCAGAAAAAAGACGGCAAGAAGCGCAAGCGCAGCCGTAAAGAAAGTTACTCCATCTATGTATATAAGGTGCTCAAGCAGGTGCACCCGGACACAGGCATCTCGTCCAAGGCCATGGGCATCATGAACTCGTTCGTGAATGACATCTTCGAGCGCATCGCGGGCGAGGCGTCGCGCCTGGCGCACTACAACAAGCGCTCGACCATCACGTCCCGGGAGATCCAGACGGCCGTGCGCCTGCTGCTGCCCGGGGAGCTGGCCAAGCACGCCGTGTCCGAGGGCACCAAGGCGGTCACCAAATATACCAGCTCCAAGTGAGTCTGTGTAGGAACCTTGTCTTCCAATGGCTCTTTTCAGAGCCTCCTACTTTGTTGAAAGAAAGTTCTGCCACTTTCTAACCGAAGTGAGGGCATCCTGAATATTGGTGGTTAGCTTTGGTCAGTTGTTTAAGGCACTCCCAATAAAGCACATCATGTTATTGTAACTGCCGCTTGCTCTCGGTGCATACACCTTAGGCTGCTTTTCCAACTATTTCTCCCTCTGACCTATAACATTTCTGAAGGAGATTGCAATTTCCCTACTGGACCGTGAAGCGATTAAGGGATTTGAGAGTACGGAGTTACTGGGAGTTACTGGGGGTCGTTAGGTGGAGGGAGGGAGGAAGGGAGGCATGGGTCGCGCAGGCTGGAGGCAGAAGTTAGTTCCCGGAGTTCAAATTCGCCTGCAAGGTATGTAGTAGGCATCGGGGCAACAATAAGCGAGATTCATGATGTTCTTGGGCACCTCAATGGAGTATACCTATAGTTCTGAACAACGAAAATAATTTTTAGTTTCGTTATAATTGACAACTAAAATCTTACATTTCAGAAATTTAGACCCCCACGGTTCCGCCCCAAACTTCCTGTTCGAAAGTTTGCTTAGAAAAGGGCGTGGTTGTTTTCTGGAGCTCAGCGGAACAAAGGGTTTGAATTTCGCGCCCTTTCCTATCTGGTGCTACTTGGTGGTCGACTGGGAGGGCCGTGTTAGAACACAGTGGTTTTCCTCGGAAGGCCTTTTTCAAAGAATCCAGGACTCCCAAAGTAATGGCCTAGGAACTCAGGAAGGGTACTGCCTGGGTCGCGGGTCTGGGGTTGGGGAAGAGCAGAGCCCGGGGAGTTGGTTTCTGTCTTACTAGTGAACATGGGGGAAAAAAATATTTTCCAGCGACATGTGAGCATCTTCTTACATAGGAACATTCAGTAACGTTTTCAGATGAAGAAAATTTAAGGGAGAGTTTTTCAAATAGGAGCGCCTTTTAAAGAAGATTTTAAAAATGTCTGGATCCCCACACAAAGTGTCAGTGGACCACTGCATGAAAAGCACTTTGTATCTCAGCGTATGCAAAATTATGCTGTAAAAGAGTTACTTGTCTTAAAAATCAACAATTTTTGCATTTAAGACTGTAAATCGGCCCTTTCTTCCCCTCAAAACATTAAAAACTCAGCCTGCAGTTTAAGAAACACCTGGGGAGAGGTCTGTTAATGCTTTTACTCATTTTCAGTGATCTTTGAAGTAGAATTAGGGAGTATTTTCTCCCCAGCTTTTTTATACCTAGGTTTGGCCTGCATTTTTTCATCCTTTCTTTCCTCTTACTTTTCTTTACTTCCTTCTTTTTTCTTTCAAAGAGAAAATCAAATATTCTTGATTTTTTTCTTTTAACCTAAAAACTATAACTTTGACAGCTCCAAGCGAAAACTCAGTCCTCCTACCCTCAAAGGTAGGCATTTTTACTATCAGGGCTGACACTTAGTTGATCTTTCACAAAGGCATGGGGGCCTTTGTTTCTTCTTCTCCCCCCCCCACCCTTTAATAGGATGTTTGCCCTCGGGGGGTAGTAGGGAGAAGTCATACATGTTCATGAATCTTCCTTGTTGATTCTGTTAAAGCTCCAACTTCTGACATGGCAGAGCCAGGGAACAAGCCCACAACCATAATAAATTCCCACATTTTCTCAAGAGTTGCATCTCTGGGTTACAGAATAAATTAAAGAAAAAAAAAAAAAGGAAAACAACAACAACAAACAAACATGTACTACAATCCCACTCCCAGTTCTCTTTTTTAGTAATGGAAAGATTTGCCTCTACCCAACAAAGATGGCCTGGACACAGGAAGAGGATAAGAGGGGTAGTGGGACAGTTTCAATTTGATGAAAGGTTGACAGATTTTGGAGAAAAGAAGGCCCACAATGGGACAGATGATAGAAGGTCCAGGTGCAGAGACTGTTTCTGATTTGAGCGAGGGGGAAAACACACACACACACACACACACACACACACACACACACACACACGGTGAGGAATGCTCTGGGCCTGCTTCATGGCAGATGGGAGGACAGATTTGTCAATTATCTTCAGCATGTCAGCAACTTTTAATGTGTTTTTCTTTTAATTTCTACTAAACATATAGACACACATTTTTATGACTTTCTAGAAAAATACCTTCCCATTATTTAAAAAAAAAATGATACTAGCTACTACAAATAGTTTCATATAGTTTGATTGGTTTTAAGACATACCACCTCAAAATATGACATCTTGACATTTGAGAAAATAGCTGAAGTAGGAAGGCCATTCTCACCTTCTCCCAGCCCTTCTACCCTGAAGCAGGCCGTAAAAACTAGTGAAGAACTCTCTGACCTTCTTCTGAAGTAGGTCATAAGACCTCGTGTTACAGGTATTCTTATATCTGGAGTAAAAGAACATCCTCGTCTCTGAAGAAACAGGAACCTAAAGAAGCATCTAAGCAAACTGGCCTTGCTAAGTTCCCAGGTGTGTTAACCATTAGATCAGGCCTCTTTGGTCAGTCACACCTGAGGACTATGCGCTCCACCAAAGTTACCGTAAAAATATGCAGGTCCCTCTGCTTCTTTAGATCTTCATTTTTGAAGTTTCCCTTGTCACATCAAACTTACATTGAATAAATCTATGTGCTTTTCTTCTGTTTGTCTGTTATCATAACAGCCTCAGCCAGAAACACAGTGATGGGTGACAGAAAAATACTTTCTCCCCTACAATATACAAATAAATTATAATTTCATCATCAAGGACATTTTGGTGACCAGTCTTTCAGAAATTTCATCGTGTGCGTGTCTGTACCCAGTATATGAGTATTACATCAGAGATCATAATTTTGATTTTGCTTTTGTATTATCCTTTTAAAGTATGCAGAGATTCTAATGATTATTTTCATGATTCTAATGATTATTTTCATGATTCTAATGATTATTTCACTGTAGGAAAGTAGGTAATATCCCTTTTTGACCTTTCTTTTTTAAAAATTATAAATCATGTTACCATGAACATGTTTTGATACTTGTCATACACTTATGAGTTTGCTTTAGGAGACATTTTAGAAGCAGGATTTATAAATCCAATGATATACAAGCAGTGTTTTAATACATGTCTGTAGGTTGCCTTCCTGAACAGCTGTTTACACCCTCCAACAGAGTAGGCTTTTTGCTGGGAAGACTTTTCACTGGTATCAGCTCAGAGAAGGCTCCAGGGGCATCTGCATAATATATTTTACTAAGCAGCTTTTCTGTGCCTATAGTTTCCAGAAGATTTGCCTTCCTACAATTTGCTACTCCTAGATACTACACGTCCTTTTTCCTTTGTCTTGTCAGGATTTCCTAATTTACAACCAATTCAGTGTATAAATTTTTTACTTCATCATCTTCTTTGGGGAGTTGTTCCTTTTTGAACACTATCCTGTCATATAAAAACTTTTTTTTTTTTTGGTACCAGGGATTGAACTCAGGGGCACTCGACCACTGGGCCACATCTCCAGCCCTTTTTTGTATTTTATTAGAGACAGGGTCTCACTGAATTGCTAAGTGCCTTGCCACAGCTGAGGCTGGCTTTGAACTCCTGATCCTTCTGCCTCATCCTCCCAGGTGCTGGGATGACAGGCATGCACCACTGAACCCGGCATAAAAGCTTATATTAAGTAAATGTGTAGGTTTTTTTGTTGTCAATCTGCCTTTTGTCATAAGGGCCCTGGCTGAGAACTAAGGAGAGTATAGGGAAAGGCATGTTCTCCACACCTGAGCTGGCTATTTTATTTTTTTGTTTTCTGGTGTTTTTGTTTTGTTTTGCTTTCTAATTTTCTCTCTCTGCTATTCATTTCTTTATTTTCTATTTCTGCTGTCCTATGGAGTAAATGTTTTCTTTAAATAATTCAACATTGATTTATTTATAGTATGTCCTTTGTTTATGACTATCTCAAATACTTCCTTTACATATATTATTAATCACATCAGATCATGTTATCATTTTTGCCCTCAACATAATTTAGAAAACTCAAAATAACCTATTGCTCATAGTTTTGCATTTTCTGTTTTCCTTCCTTCCTATAAAGTACCCAGATTGCTTTATAATTTGCTTTTGTTTTTAATAATTTACTGTAGTCATTCTTCTATGGATAAATAAGTAAGGTGGCAAAAAACTTGTTTTGTTTAAGAATGTCTTTCCCTTCTTTTTTTGTTTTTGTCTTTTGGTACTCGAGATTAATCCCAGGGGTGCTGTACTGCTAAGCTACATCTACTGCCCTTTTTTTATTTTTTATTTTGAGACAGGGACTCCCTAAGTTGACCAGGCTTGTCTCAAATTTTATATCCTCCTACTTTAGCTTCCAGAGTTGCAAGGATTATAAGTGAGCACCACCACACTGAGCTGATTTCCCCATTAATTTCTAAAAGATAAAGAATTAACAGTTATGGTTCCAATTCTTTTATTTTAGCCTTAAAAATGCTATGTCACTTCCTTTGAGTACATGGTTTCTAAAGAGGAAGATGCTGCAATCAGTTTGAATTGATTTTGCATTGTAGGTAAATGTCTTCTTTTTTCCCTCTTGTTGCTTTCCAAATATTTTCTTTACAGCTATGAGCTCTTGCCTACTATATGCTATTTGCTTTGTCTTTATCTTCCATCAGTTTGCTTATGATGGATGTTAGAATAGGTTTCTGTAGGTTCATTTTATTTGAACAATGCTTAGCTTCTTGAATCTATAGGTTTATGTCTATTATTAGATTTATGAAAATTTCAGTCATTATTTCTTCAAATACTTTTCCAACACCACTTTCTTTCTCTTCTTCTTGAACTCAAATGAGATGAGATTAAGTCTTTTGTTGTAGTCTAGGGTATATGAGGGTAAAAAGAAAACCCAGGGAGTACAGTACTGTGTTGTTCCTCAGGTCTCAAGATTCACACTTTCATAGTTTGGATATGGAGTGTTCTCCAAAAGCTCATTTGTTGCAGGGTTGGTCCCCAGCGTAGCTATGTTCAGATATGGGGCTCCTGGGAAGTCATTTATTCATAAGAGCTCTGACTCATCAATGGATCAATTCATGATGGAGTCCTAATTGGATGGACTGTTGGGAGGCAGTGAATACTACAGGCAGTAGGCCTGGGGTGGAGGAAGCGGTCACTGGAAAGCTGGAGATTGCCTTGGAAGGGCATATCTTTTTTTTTTTTTAGATGTTGGTGGACCTTTATTTTATTCATTTATTTATGTGTGTCACTGAGACTTGAACCCAAAGCCTCACACATGCTAGGCAAGTGACTACCACTGAGCCACAACCCCAGCCCCTGGAAGGGCATATCCTGTCCTGGGCTCCTTCCTCTCTTGGCTTCCTGGCTGCCGTGAGGTGAGCAGTGTTCCTGCACCACAACCTCCCTTTCTTGATGTTCTCCTCATCACCAGCCCACAGTAATGGTGGGAAATGACTGGATTGAAGTCTCTGAAGCTGGGAGCCAAAATAAATCTTTCCTCCTTGAAGCACAATTTCTTTCAGGTATTTTGTCACAGTTATGAAAAGTATACTATCACAACAGCAAACCTGCCTTTCCTTCACCTTTCAATGTCTTGTTGTGCTTGTTTTATAGATAATGCTTAGGAAATATTTTTTTCCTTTCTTTCTTTTTAATTTTTATTTTTAGTTTTGGTACTGGGTATCCAACCCAGAGTCTCCCACTGGTAGGCCATGCTCATCTACTGAGATACATCCCCAAACTTTTTTTTATTTTTTATTTCAAAACAAGCCTTCCCTAAATTGTTTGGGCTGGCCTAGATCATGTGATCCTCTTACTTCACCCTCCCAGGTATCTGGGATGACAGGTGTGCACCACTATGGCCAGCTAAGGATATCTAACTATTTAGTAAGAAATGGAAAGAAAGTGGTCTACTTTGCCTTATTCAGAATTAAATGTTTTTATGCTTTTGAAATAATTTTTTATGTATTACTTCTGTGTCATGATATGGGAGAGTGTATTTCCAACTCCTATTTTCAAGGTAATTTCTGAATTACCGTCACCTCTAAAGTCCTGTAGTCCTCTCTGTTTCCTTGTGTTGAACTAGGTTTACTTCCACATGACTGACATTTACACTGTGGCTGGATGACTTGTGCTTTCTGGATTGTCTCGAAGCAGCCCTTAATCGACTGAAGGAGTTCGGAACACTATCACCTCAAAAATATGTTAATATAGAAAATTGAGTTAAAGGCACTTGAAAACAGCACATGCAAAAAGAAAATTTTGATCTGTTAAACTCCCATGTGCAAAGTTTCTTACCTGTACCTACAGAAAGGAAGATATTCCTATCCTCTGATGGTATCAGGGAGTCAAGGTGGAAAAAACTCTGTACAAACCAACCTTGCTAAACTAACCCTCATCTCCTGGTCATTTCTGCTCTGGTCTGAATTGCTTGGTCTTGTCACATATTCACAATTTACTACTCTGTCCAACTTTACATGACCAGATCAAAGTGCTTCTTAAAGCTTCTATGTCATGTATTTAAAAATTAATAAATTGATATGCTTTTATCTTGGCTATCTATTATGATAGAGCATAACTAAGAACGAAGAATCAAAAGAGAAAAACATTTTCCTCCCCTATAATAACCTTAAGGTAGGCAATTTTTTTCCCCAAGGGTATAAAGTCATATATTTTTGTTGCTTGTATTAAACAAAAAATAGATATTTCTTTCATTGTTTATGCAAACCAGGTGACAACTTGCTTTCATTGTTCCTGGGGTTGGAGTTATTATTGCTACTTTTTTTTGTCCTATTTGAATGGAACAGAAGATATCCAATATCTCTCTCCCCAACTCCTACATTCCACAGTTTTTTCAAAGGTCTTTAGAATTTACTGACACTGAAAATTTTGGTGACAGAATTTCATAAAGTTATTTCCGGAATAACAGATGCCAAGTGCTTGCTGCTTTATCTAACTCAAGGTGACTTGGATGAGTGGAAGATATTTTTGTTTCATCTGTGAGTGAATCAATATAGAATCCTGATGCTTTGGCTCTATGTACTCCTTCTTCTAGTCTGGGGTTTTGAAGCAACGTTTAATCTTGGCTTCTATTTTATCTAACCCTGCTGCTCCAGCTAAAATCCTGTTTGTTCAGGAAATTAACCAAGCTGTAGCTTCTGACCCTTGGCTTCTGATATCATTTTGTTTTTTAATACACCTGACATTTTACTGTAGTATTTATGTAGCCCACCATACTGGCCTCTTCGCCCCTTCGGATCTGAACTCAAATGTCTCCTTTTGCTGATGCTGGCCCTTCCCACCCCTGTTCATGCCCACCCTCTTTCCTTCCAATATTTTTCTCCATAGCATTTATTACAAAAATATACTCTACATTGTTCCCTGTACACATTTACCTTATTATGAGCCTTCCGAACAAGAAAATTAGTACCCAGAGGGCACAGGATGCTGTCAGCCTTGTCCACCATGTTTCAGGCACCTAGAATGGTCACTGGCATTTAGAGTTGCCATTAAATGTATGTTGAATAAATGCTGAATACATTTGTCTTTCATAATCTCTCTTGATTGTTCTAATTTACAGTGATCAGTCTTCTCCTCCTTGTACTTTTACATTTCCTTCAAAATCTTCATTTTGTATGCAAATGATACACTGCTTATTTAATCACCACATATACAGGCCCTTATTCTCAAAAGACTGTTAAACTTTTAGGAAAGTGTCTGAAATATATTTTTGGTGGTGTTGATGGTGAAGACAATTATTAAAAATACCCCCAAGTATTGGGTAATCAGCCCAGGAGTGTTCTACCACTGAATTATAACCAATCCCTTATTATTTTCCTATTTTGAGACAGGGTCTCTCTAAATTGCCCAGACTGGCCATGAACCTGCCATCTTCTTCCTTTCAGGGATTATGTGCTTATGAAAGTTAGGCTTTTCTTGTCTTTAAATTGGTTCTGGGGATGGAACTCAGGGCCTCACACATGATATGCTAGGAACGTCTCTACCACTGAGCTACATGCCCAAACTGCAGATTTCTCACACCCATGTTCTTGTTCCTACGTTCTTATTTGAGTATGAGATCTTTGGATCTGAGCCCTCAGAAGGTCCTTAAGTAATTGTCCCCCTCCAACTGGGTGCCATCTGTTCCTGTCTAATGTCACATAAAATGGTAAACAGCACTATATCTTCTAGCAATCTTTCTTTATTTTTATGTTCCTTGATACAAGAGCTTACTATCAGTTAATGAATCATAGTCATATTTTATATAGTGGTTCATTATATATAATCTCACTTTGAGTATTTCTGTGCTATATAGTGTTTATTTTCTCATTTCCTAGTATAACCCAGAGATGACTCCTATTTATGTGTTTCAATGTTATGAAAGGATTCAGGAAATGACATCCTAACACCTTCCATTTGGGCAAGTTGATTATGGCCAACTGAGGGCACTTGTTGAACAGCAAACACAGTTTTTCCATGAACTCCCCTTATCTGCCTAAAGAGGATCTCATAAATTCCCCTTAGTAATCTTATCAAACAGCGAAGATGACCTATATCAGAGACAGGTCAACATAGTGCCAGGCAGACTGTCCATAACTACCCTGACCCCATGAAGAGTATAAGAGCTTCCAGAGCTCACTGGGCTTGTCAGTATTCCTTTTCTTTCTTGTGAAGTCCACATACCTTTTCTCCTGTTAATATGTTGTTGTCTATTTATTTTGTAGACTGAGTTGTCAAACCCTCAGAGTGGTGAGAAAATGTTCCCTCTCAACTACAATTTTAGTTGTTAAATTATCAACTTTATAAATAGAAGTGGTAGAGATTGATGGAGAGTTTTCAGAAATAAGAAAATTCTGTTTTGTAGCCAAAGGAGAAAAGAGCAAGGGAAGGAAGTTTGGGAATGGTACTGGAGAATGATGCTAAAGTCGGGGGGGGGGGGGGGGGGGGGGGGGGGTTCCTTGGTGTCATTAAGTCAGTATTACCCTGGGCAAGAGAAATAAATTTTTAAGATCTATCAGTTTTCCAGCATCTAGAATGTAGTCCTTGTCCTGTTTTCATTGTTCATGTAGTGAAAGAAGAGTTGGGCTATGATAAAGAATCATTCCTTCCATTTCTCCCTCTTTTCCATTGTGAGGTTTAAGTACACTTTCCTGCTATTCTGGAAATACTTCTGAATCTGCTCCTTTGGAAAATTATAAATCTCAATTCTGGTAAAGGAACTAGTGGCCCAAAGTCAACAACGAGCAGAAACACTCCAGCCCACACTTGGTTTTTTAAAAAATTGAATTCATGCAATTATTATTGGTTTTGAAGGACGGCTCATCAAGTACGATTGGTGATTGGATAAAACACAAACCTCGCACTAGATGGAAGACCTGTATGCAAATGAAGGATTCAAATTCTGATTGCCCATTGGGTAGTTCACATTAGCCAATAGGAGAACGTTCCACAGCCTACCTCCAATCAGTATAAATATGTCTCATTCTCCATCCTTTATGGCATTCAACCTACGTTTTCTTGTAGATCTTTTGTTTTTTTTTTCTCGAAAAAAACAAGCTATAATGTCTGGTCGCGGTAAACAAGGCGGAAAAGCCCGAGCCAAGGCCAAGACTCGCTCTTCTCGCGCCGGCCTCCAGTTCCCAGTGGGACGTGTGCATCGGCTGCTGCGGAAAGGTAACTACTCTGAGCGGGTCGGTGCAGGCGCCCCGGTGTACCTGGCGGCGGTGCTCGAGTATCTGACGGCCGAGATCCTGGAGCTGGGGGCAACGCGGCCCGCGACAACAAGAAGACCCGCATCATCCCGCGCCACCTGCAGCTGGCCATTCGCAATGACGAGGAGCTCAACAAGCTGCTGGGCCGCGTGACCATCGCGCAGGGCGGCGTCCTGCCCAACATCCAGGCGGTGCTGCTGCCCAAGAAGACCGAGAGCCACCACAAGGCCAAGGGCAAATGAAGTGTTGATTCTTCGCTGGCCTTTTTCCGATTTCCATGAGCCAGAAAAACTAACAAGGCTATAAACAAAAGGCTCTTTTAAGAGCCACCCACTAATTCTGTTAAATGAGCTGTCATTCTTGAAATTCTGTTGTGTACATTAATGTTTGGAGCTAAAAAGCACATTGGTTGCTCCTTGAATACAGAAAATTACTAAAGCTGTTACATGTTAACACTGAAGGAATTAAAACATTTTGTAGAAACAAAGCTGTTGATTATTATGTGACATTCAAGCCCCCGTTTCACTTACATCCCAGTCAGGCTGATGTTTGGCAAATTGCACAGTAACCAAGTGAGAGCTTAAAAGAGATGGGAATATTGCGGTGTAAAGCACCCCTAGGTTCAATCCTCAGTACAAAAACAGCTGGATATCTCAGTTTAAAGCACTTGCCCAGCATGCTCAAGGTCCTGGACTCTGTTCTAAAACAAAACCAACAAAAACCTAGAAGCTACCGCGATAACAGCACTTATACTAACTTTCAGCAATTACCCTCCAAAATCAGACTTTTTCCAATTGCCCTCACTATTTGTTTTTCACGTGGAATCCATATGCAAGTTGCCCTGATGGATTCAAGATATTTCAATAGGCTTTTCTTTTCACCAGCATCTACTGAGTATTCCTATTTGGATTTGTGTGGTTATCTTGTTTTAAATTTTGAGAGTTCAGAGATTGTTACAATATTTTCGTTTATAATCGACACAGACTCAAAAATAAATAAAGGGAAGTGAAAATACCTACAGGGAAGAGCAGGGCGCAGGATTTGTACATCAGCCTGTAGGCAGCTCTTTATCCGGAGACCTCAGCGAGGAGACGGACCAATCCGGGAAAAGCGCGGGTACTTTTGAATTTCTTGGGCCCAATAGTCAGTAATCTGACTCTATAAAAGGAAAGGTCCTCTTAACATTCACTGTAGTCTCTAAAGACCTCTCTTTGGTTCTGCCATGGCTCGTACCAAGCAAACGGCCCGCAAGTCCACCGGCGGCAAAGCCCCGCGCAAGCAGCTGGCCACCAAGGCCGCCCGCAAGAGCGCGCCAGCCACCGGCGGCGTCAAGAAGCCCCACCGCTACCGGCCCGGTACCGTGGCGCTGCGCGAGATCCGCCGCTACCAGAAGTCCACCGAGCTGCTGATCCGCAAGCTGCCGTTCCAGCGCCTGGTGCGCGAGATCGCGCAGGACTTCAAGACCGACCTGCGCTTCCAGAGCTCGGCCGTCATGGCGCTGCAGGAGGCGAGCGAGGCCTACCTGGTGGGGCTGTTCGAGGACACCAACCTGTGCGCCATCCACGCCAAGCGCGTCACCATCATGCCCAAGGACATACAGCTGGCGCGCCGCATCCGCGGTGAGAGGGCGTAAAAGCAACCTAAATTTTTGGACTACTGTGAATGACCCAAAGGCTCTTTTCAGAGCCACCCAAGTATTCCACAGAAAGTAGCTGTAACCAATTAAAATCACCAGTTACTCTCTTTTGAGATTTGGTTAGGTTGACAGTTTATGACCGAGCTTGGTTAAATTTCAAATTGTTATCAGGACGCAGTTTTGAGCACCAAGTCCGTCCAGTACTCAACTTTTTTTCTTTATATTTTATTTGTAGGACAAGAGTGTTTTCAGTACAAAACTTGACAATGCCTTTTATAAAGAGGAAAAATGCCCATTGTGAGGATCAGATAACTGGCTCAGCTAGAGTATTCTCTCCTGACTCATTACCTTCTATACTCCCACACAGGGGAAAATGTGGATTCTGCTTTCAGTCTTCAATTACTTGACATCTTCAAAAGAGCTACTCCGTGTCCAGAGGAAAAAAAAGTTTGGCATAATTTTGTTTTTTGTACAGGGGATTGAACTCTGGGCACTCGCAACTCAGGGGCACTCGACCACTGTGGCCACATCCCCAGCCCTTTTTCCTATTTTTATTTAGAGACAGGGTCTCATTGAGTTGCTAAGTGCCTCGCCATTGCTGAGGCTGGCTTTGAACTCGCGATCCTCCAGCCTCAGCCTCACCAAGTGCTGAGATTATAGGCATGTGCTACCTGGCCCTGCTCTGGCATAATTTTTAGAATTTTCATTTGTCTATCTCATGGTTGAATCCTTGAGGCCAGGCTCACAGACTTGCATTTGGATGGTAAATTGCTCCCAAATATCAGCCTTACTACTTATGGTGTCATCTATGACCAATCAGTTTTTTCATTATCATAAAAATGGGGGTAGCCTCATGTTTTCCCTTATTTTGTATGATTTTCAAAGTTTTGAAATAACCCAAACTTTAGGTTGTGAAATTCCTTTTTATTTGCTATTACTAAGTCGCACTGATTCTACTCAGTTTAGAAATAAAATTACAGCGTATATTTAAAAAGTAAATAATGGAAGAAGTTCACATTCAAGGGAAGAATTTACTGAATATTTTAATAAATAGTAGTGCCACTATTTAATATTTCACCAAGAACTTATTGCTATGTATTAGGGAAAGGATCAGGGAGGGCTGGAGAGCAAAGGGAGTGTTAAGTTTTGGCAGAAATGTCATTCCCACATTGATTTGCATAAGAATTATTTTGAGCCCACGGTACTTTAAAAGCAGAAGATGAAGAAGGGCATTCTAATCTTCCCTCTTTTTCCTAAAACCAAAACTATTTCCATGTGAAAAATTCTGATGCTCTCTGTCCCTGTACCAAGAGAAAAGAAATATTCTTCAGTAGGGAGTCATAGCTGAGATGATTCTATATAAACAGACATAGTTAAAATAATCCCCATATTCCATAGGCCTCCTCATATTGTTGAGACACTATTTCATCTCTCTTCAACTTATAACATTTTTTTAAGGATAACCTGTCCCATAAAACATACATGAAATAAATTTGTATGCTTTTGTCTTGATAAATTGTTTTATGCCAAATTGTCAGGCTGAGCTGGAAACCTCAGTGGGGATCCTGTCCTGTCTTTTCTTCCTCTAACTGTACAGAGAATACACATTAGGTTATTTCAAGGTCTTCAGTAAACATGGTTTTTCTTCAGGCACCACAGAGTGATGTTACACCAAAGGCCAAAGTTTACAGCTAATGCTGTTGTTATCCAGTATCAGTTTTGATTAGGGAGTCTTCTGAAAGAACTAAGATGCTCATAGAAGAGAAAGAAGTTAAGTTCAGGGTGTATTGGTCAGATGAAAGTTCAGCAGTCGGGCTTTCAGTTTCTACAATTGAAATGTCTAACTTCTTCTGCTTAATGCATGTATTTTGGGAGAATTAGCACAATAGGGACAAGCCTATGTTGATCTGGAGATTTGAACTGCATTCTAGACTCAGTTGTGGGAAACTTAGAAGGGTATGATTCTTACTACACATAGACACCCCCCCCCCCAAATAAATAAATAAATAAATATGTAATTTTTTTAAAAAAAGAAACAAACCAGAATTTGTCAATATCTTGTATTTTATTACATGCTGTGATTTTTTAAAAAAAATCTGCACTAATACATAAATGGTTGTTGTTAATGATATCGTACTGGTAGTAAGACACTGAAATTGAGGAGTTCAAGGCAATATCCTAATTTCAGGCACACTTTCAAAGTAAAACATGCTGGAATTAACCATATTTATGCAGCACTTCTTTGGGACAGTCTCTGATCAAACATTTTACTTAAGTCTGCTAATTCAAATTCTCACAAAACTTCCATGAACTGTTATCTTTACTTGTTTTACAAATGAAGGGGAGGCAAAATTACAGGGCCACATACAAAACAAACCTTCCCTTTTAATGAAAAAGAATGATGTGAAAGGGTAGCAAAACTATCTCCATTATCTTAGGATCCTGTTTGGACCAGCATAGTAAACTTACAGGGTTAACAGGAGAAAGACATAGAAATTTATTTGATACAAGTTTTATGTGGCATAAGAGCCCTTATAAGGTGATGATGACACAAAGGAGTTAGTCAATTATTTGTATACTGAACGGGCGTAGAATACTAAACAAAACATGTGAAAAGGCAGAGGAGTTTGAGTAGGGTATTATATTGGGCAGAGAAAAGACAAAGGCTTAGTTTAACAGGATTTGTTTGTACAGAATACCCTTGGCCTCAGTTCCCATCCTTCATAGGAATGGTGTTTCTTTTTTCTTTTTTTTCAAATCTTTGTTTATTTTTATGTGGTCCTAAGGCTCGAACCCAGTGCTCCACACATGCGAAGCAAGCGCTCTACCAACTGAGCCACAACCCCAGCCCAAGAATGGTGTTTTTTTGTCAAATTTAGGGAGGACATGTTTCAGATGGGATCTCAAATTCTACTTTTTAGAAACGAAATGAAGATCAGGATGACTTTTTTTAAAAAAACCTTTTTAAAAAGAACTTTTATCCTAAATAATCAATATGATATAAAAAAAAATCTTTAAAGGGCTTTGTTATTAAACATGAACCCTTATTAAAATTCTCAGGCAAAGCTACAGCTTCAGATTCACAGGTACCCTAATCAACCAGAGGGAAAAACGCTAGAGATTCAAGTGGAAGTATTTTGTTCTCCGGGTCCTTGGGTCACTGCCCAGTGTGGGGCGGAGCAAAGGTTCAGCCGCACCTCTTTGTGGCTTCCCGCTTACAGTCTTCAATGAGGTCCGATCGCGTCTTATAATTAGCCGTGGTAGCAGGCACTGTCTCAGTGGGTAACTTCCCTGGTTTACTGTTGTATCCCTGAGAAGTCAGCCATGTCTGGTCGTGGTAAAGGCGGTAAGGGCCTGGGCAAGGGCGGCGCCAAGCGCCACCGCAAGGTGCTGCGCGACAACATCCAGGGCATCACCAAGCCCGCCATCCGCCGCCTGGCCCGCCGCGGCGGCGTCAAGCGCATCTCGGGGCTCATCTACGAGGAGACCCGGGGCGTGCTGAAAGTGTTCCTGGAGAACGTGATCCGCGACGCCGTTACCTACACGGAGCACGCCAAGCGCAAGACGGTCACGGCCATGGACGTGGTCTACGCGCTCAAGCGCCAGGGCCGCACGCTCTACGGCTTCGGCGGCTGAGCGCCCTGGTGTCGCCTTCGCTTTCGTTTCTCAAAGGCCCTTTTCAGGGCCGCCCACTAACTCTTGAGAAGAGCTGTACTGTCGGCTTTTATTTTCTTCGCCGATATTCGCTCTACCCAGTCCTTACCCTGGGGTACCTGGGTTTGCGTGAGCTTGAAGGTCCAGTGACTTTACCCACTTGCCTTGTAGTACAGACCCGCTGCCTTAACTTTGCTACGGGAGGCTCTGCATTCCTTGTAGGGATCTCATAATGTACTTTGCCAGGCTTTGCCTGGCAATTCTTGTCTGCCTGAGCAGAGTTTGTGGGTTTTTTCCTGCTAGATTTAAGGAGTGTTCTACATGTTATTTAATTCTTTCGCAACTTAAGGTCCCGGCCTGTGGCAGGGCCTAACCGCCCTTGAAGCAATACGAAGGTAGGAAGCTCCTTCTGAAAATCATGGTTACGAAAAGCGTTAGGTGCCCGAGTTAGAAAGTCCAGCTGGATTTGCTGTCTTTGATTAAACACTTGAGAAATGTATTGATGACAACTTCAAAAAGAAATATTGCTTGGTTACTTTGCAAATGGTCTCTGATCATGAATACAATGTCAAAGAAGTGAGATGGAGGAGTTAAGTGCCTGGTCTGGGCTGGAGATTGAAATTTAGACATCAAAATACAGCTTGCCCTCCATGTTCATGGGTTACAAATCTGTGGACTCAACCAACAGTGCATGGGAGAAAAAAGTATTGAACATATGGGGACTTTTTTTTCTGGTCATTATTCCCTAAATAACACACTGTAACAACTATTTACATAGCTTTTGCATTGTGCTGAGTATTATTATTTAGAGATGATTTAAACTGTATAGGAGGATGCATGAAGTTTGTAGGCAAATATTACAGTGCATCTGCATCTGCAGGTTTTGGCAGAGGGGGATTGGGGGAGCCCCGGAACTAATTTCCCTTGGATATTGAGGCAAGACTTTAGCGGCCGTCGGGCTGAAGGTGGTGAGACTGGCTGAGATTAAGAATTGAGGCGAAACCACAATTTAGTGCAGCAGCCGATGTATTCCTCCTCTAAGCAGTAAATGGAGTATAAATAACAAAATTTCAGAACAGGATGCCCTTTAAATTTTGAAAAAAATTTATCTGAAATAACATTTTTCAGGAAAACCTGTTAAATAGGAAACATATGATCTCTCAAATGAATAACAGTACAGTCCTACTAAAGAGTGAACTTGTTCGATGAGTAACAGCCTCATTGATGAGACGAAGATCTTGGACTAGCCGGTATGACCCATTGGACTTCTGACTGTGTGCTCTGGTGTGTACTGAAATTTTTGGCTCAGTTTTTGGAGTCGATGTCAACTGTCGGGAGAGGAAACCCAGGGCCCCGTCCAATCTTCTGTGGCCCCTTGTTTGTGAGGCCCGAGAGTCGGTGCCCTGTAAAGCCTGGCCAGCATTTGAAATCTTGCTCGTTCGGGGGCCTTTTCATGGTTCTGAAACCTACGGCGTTTCAGTATTCTCATCTCATGGTTCTTGGCAATATTGTGCTGAGATGGTTAGGGTTGGTATTAGGCCCGTGCCTGCTTATTTAGAGATGATTTAAACTGTATAGGCTATAAGGCATGAAGTTTGTAGGCAAATATTCGCGTAACAGTGCATCTCATCTGCAGGCTATTTTTGGCATGGGGATTCGGGGGAGCCCCGGAACTAATTTCGGGAGTTAGGCCCCTGTAGAGGATAGTTTGGATATAGTCTCACCTAACATTTTTCAGGCAAAAACCTGTTAAAGCCGGTAACTTGATCTCTCAAATGAATAACAGGCTTGGAGCTGTTCGATGAGTGTGTGCTCTGGTGTGTACTTTGGCTCAGTTTTTGGACCCCTTAGAGCAACCCCAACACCATGATGCCCTTTAAGTGGCTTCTGCATGTTCTGTGTTTTGTGAATGTTCTGTGTTTTGTGAAGTTTGTTGTTTCATGTCCACTATTGAGTCTCATTCCTGAAAAGACTATTGGACCTGCAGATGTCCAGTGGGTGACTGGAAGAGGGTGAATGGCTTGGCATCTCTAACTTCAGATTGTCTGTCTCCTTTGTTGCCTTAACCTTTGGGCCAGATTCCTACTCAGCTCTGCATGTAGACATGCTGATCACTGGAGAAATATCTTGTCCAGAAACATATGCAGGGTCGACTTGCTGAGTCTCTGTCTTTCTCCTTAAAGGATGAAAGCACCAAGACAGCTACTTGACTAGGCCTCTAATAGAACTTAGACTTCAGTATAATCCCCATGCTAACGGCACACCCACCAGCTGCCATGGCAGGAAACACCACACTGTAAAAGGAATGAAAAGCAGTGGCGCCCCAGCTCTGGGAAATCTCTGCCTATTCCAAGAAAACACATGGCTATTCCTCCTTTTTATTAGCCCATCTCTCATTACTCTTGGCCTGTGTCTATAACTCATCAACCCCTAATAGTTGCAAAGTTGATTTCTAAGCAATGTTTCTGTTTCTCAGTTTTTTGGCCACTTAGTATTTTTGGCTTTACAACACAAAGCAGAGACAGATCCCACTTTGGGAGTCTCCCCTATTGAGGTTACATGGTAACCCCTAACTAGGCTTTCTTTTTTAATATTTATCCATTTGCTTTAGTTGTACACAATGCCTTTATTTCTACATGGTCCTGAGGATCGAACCCAGGCAGCGCACGTGCCAGGCGAGCACTTGACCGCTGAGCCACAACCCCAGCCCTAACTAGGCTTTTTGATTCCACTCTTGACCCCTCTCCCTTGAGTTTTTTGTTTTTTCTCTATCCAGAAGCAAGATGATTATTTTACAAGATATTCTGACTATCTACTTAGAACACTCCAGTGGGTTTCAACCCTTTTCATATAAAAGCAAGTATCTTTATCACAGCCTACAAGTAGGGTGACAGTCATTCTGGTTTGCCTGAATTTGAGGGGGTTTCTCAGGATGTAGAACTTCCAGTGCTAAAATCTGGAAAGTACTGGTCAAACCAGGATGTGGTCAACCTAACTAACAAGCCCTACTGTTAGGTCCTTAGGCCAAAGTAACTCCATTTTGAAAACCAGCACCTGCCCACCTTCCTGTTAGGCTCACCCACTAAGAGTCCCTAACTACTGAAACCACAGCAAAGACTTCAAGTAACAGTCACAGACCAGATGCATTATTTTTAACTACTCCATTGTTCATGACTATATAGTTAAGAATTTCTTTTCAGCAGGCTGCTTGAACTTAAAGATGTGTCTCTGGTGGATATTTGTACTAGCTACCCTAAAACCTACAAAGTCTCTGAATCTCTGAATCCTGGCTATACACTGACCTAATTCTGTAATATATATATATATATATATATATATATATATATATATATATATATATATATATATATATTTTACTGATATCATTGTATTTAGAATGGACCAAACATTCCCAGAGTCAGAATCTTTACATTTTCATATTTTCTTCCTGGAACAGTTTTATCTTAGATATCTGGAAGTCTTTAGTCCTCATTTAATTCAGGCCTCTGCTCAAATTACCCACCTTATGAAAGAGACCTCCCTTGACCACTCTTTGTAAAAAATACCTTTTCCTGCTCATTTGTAAACAAGAATGAGTGTGTGTGTGAGAGAGAGAGAGAGAGAGAAATTGTGTGCATGCTATTTCTCTATAATAATACATTTTTTTTTTCTTTATTGTCTGTCTCCCCCAACTAGACTATAATTTCTTGAGAGTGGGACACTGTTTTGTCCCTGAAGTATCCCTAGCACCTAGAAGAGGGCTAACATCTAGCATGTAGTTTCTGAGGTTTTTAACTGATGCATGCAGGAATCTTCCACAGGCGTCCCCAGGCCTCTACCAGACCCACCAGTGCTGCACAACTGATTCTCCAGTCAGTATGGCAGTTTCTGTCTGGATTTAAGGGATGAACAAAGGGCTGTAAATCCAGCAAGAATTGCATGAAAGGACTGTGGAGGTGGTTATGACTAAATGAATATGTCCCTATTAGCAATGCTATCAAACAAAAAAGGCCAGGCAACCAGAAGAGAAGCCAATGCATCTTCCATATAGGCCACCTGTGTCTTCATGTCTTTCTCCACTGGCTAGTCATTAGGAGAGGAAATGCTAATTGGCTCACTGATGATCCCAATTGTCTATAACAGCACAGGCACATTGCACGAAGACAATGAGTGTGTCTTGAAGGACACAGACAAAGAAGGACCTAAGATGACCACCTTCCCAACCAGGCCCATATTTTCTCCTGACTCAATTCCTGAAACCCTTCAGGATGTAGCTATGAATTCTCGCCATTGTCTGTTTTTAGTTAAGCCAAGCTGGGTACTTTCATCATCACCCCCCCCCCCCAATAAAATCTTTAAAAAAACTGGAAAACAGGACTCCAAAATCAAGGAGACATTCAGCCTTGCCTGAAGTCAGCCCCCCTACCCCTAAAATGATACCAAAAGGAACTCAGTGAGAGAAGCATTTGAGTATCTCTTCAGATGAAAATAAGATAATTCCTATTAGCCAATATCAAAGGAGTTCACTTCCCTATTCTAGCTGAATCATGAAACCTGATGTTACTTGAACACAGATGCATCAGAGACACCCTTGAAAACTCTGTGGCTGTAGTGACTGACCACAAAGTCCACACATCTGAGTTTAACATAGGTGGACATTCACAGACCAACAGCTTCTGCCTTTACCAGCCTCATCTGCTGCCTCCCAGGCTGCCTGCCTCTGCTATACCTAAACACACACACACACACACACACACACACACACACACACACAATTCATCTGTATCTAGATATATACACACACAACGCAAATCTACATCTAGGTCTAGACAAGACATATCTAGGTAAAGAATGTATATACAGCATACACATGCTGAAAAGGAATGAAAAATGGAAACTGTTTCTGCTAATAGTTTACATACCCATAACGTAAAACTTGCCCACTCTGTCTGTGCAATTCATGAGTCAGCTCAACCATCATGATAAATTTGAGGACACTTCCATCCACCCTAATTTTCATTCTTCTCGAAGAAAAAAAAAAGCATGGGTAATTGAAGAGGGCTGTGTTGACACAGAGGGGAATCTTTTCTCCCTAAACCGAAATCGTGGTCTCTCCTAAATACAGCGTATTCCGGCAACCTATATCTGGTTTCAATTCACAAGAAAAGACTTTCTCTGAAAACGACTTTCCAGTTTGTCAAAAGCCTACCGGCAGCCTACCCACCCCCCTCCCCTGGCTCGCAGAGAAACACATTAGGTCATCAGTTCTGATTGGCTGATACCCACTGATAGGCTTCCTGATAGGGTAATGTTTCTCTTTGTTCGCTGGAAACACATCAAGTTCCTCACACGACACCTAGTTCTTTCATTTTTCCTCGGTGGGCTGAAATAGTTTTTGTCCTGTTCTTATCCAGTAAATAGGGGCAACCAGATTAAGTGGATAATATTTTTTAATAGCTTTTTATTCCCCGTTTCCTATCTCCTGGGCCATGCTACTATGTTACTACAGCCCTTTCTTTGAATAGTTGGGCGGCCCTGAAAAGGGCCTTTGAGTGAGAAACGAAAGCGAAGGCGACACCAGGGCGCTCAGCCGCCGAAGCCGTAGAGCGTGCGGCCCTGGCGCTTGAGCGCGTAGACCACGTCCATGGCCGTGACCGTCTTGCGCTTGGCGTGCTCCGTGTAGGTGACGGCGTCGCGGATCACGTTCTCCAGGAACACTTTCAGCACGCCGCGGGTCTCCTCGTAGATGAGCCCCGAGATGCGCTTGACGCCGCCGCGGCGGGCCAGGCGGCGGATGGCGGGCTTGGTGATGCCCTGGATGTTGTCGCGCAGCACCTTGCGGTGGCGCTTGGCGCCGCCCTTGCCCAGACCCTTGCCGCCTTTACCTCGGCCAGACATGACTACAGAAGGAGAGAACCAACAGCAAGTGAGCCTGCATTGCAGAGCCGACCCTTATATATCTACCTCGCCCCTCCTCTCCGCCCCTAGCAAATGTAAAGAATGGAAAGCGCGCAGGCGGGAAACGTGACGCCTACAGTCCCCACCCCTAAGCCCTCCTCCTAGGCTCCGGAAGTAGGAAGGAAAGGGGCAGATCCCGAGCCAGCTCTACCGCCTGCCTGTTTTTTTTTTGTTTTTTTTTTTTTTTTAATGCTTGCATAACTAGTTTCAGCATTTAAATGCAAGTTCATTTGACTACAAAAACGTCATAAGTGAGAAACTCTAATAGAAAGTAAGATTAATGTTTTAACCGTTAAAGCACCATGAAAGGAAGAACTTAACAGCTTACATGTGGTGAAAATCCGGGGCTTGTGGGTCTTTAATCTTATCTGACCATGTTTTACTGAAATAGTATTCCCGTTTTGTGCCTGAGGCCATTTTTCTGGCTTTTGCAATGCTTTTTAACCTACACCCCCTCAAACTGCCATTGTGGCATGTTAAGGGCAGAAACCTGTAATGTGGCAAAGTGCGGTGTCGTTTTCAGACTATGGCTCGCTTAAGTGTTTTTACAGCTACCTTATCTGAGAATGTGGGTGGCTCTGAAAAGAGCCTTTGGCAAATATGAAACTGGGGACTTAATTACGCCCTCTCCCCGCGGATGCGGCGCGCCAGCTGGATGTCCTTGGGCATGATGGTGACGCGCTTGGCGTGGATGGCGCACAGGTTGGTGTCCTCGAACAGCCCCACCAGGTAGGCCTCGCAGGCCTCCTGCAGCGCCATGACTGCCGAGCTCTGGAAGCGCAGGTCGGTCTTGAAGTCCTGCGCGATCTCGCGCACCAGGCGCTGGAACGGCAGCTTGCGGATCAGCAGCTCGGTGGACTTCTGGTAGCGGCGGATCTCGCGCAGCGCCACGGTGCCGGGCCGGTAGCGGTGGGGCTTCTTGACACCGCCGGTGGCTGGCGCGCTCTTGCGGGCAGCCTTGGTGGCCAGCTGCTTGCGCGGCGCCTTGCCGCCGGTGGACTTGCGAGCCGTTTGCTTAGTACGAGCCATTTCTAGTGAAGATCAAACTAACCAACAACAGAGGAAATGTCTGACAGCTGCATTACTAATATTTATAGCATGTAAAGTGTAGCGATTGGATAGTTAAAATGTTTTACTCTTACGTAGCTGGCTCCGATTGGTTTATCCTTAAATTGTCCAAAACCCTGCAGTTTCATTGGCTACTCGGTTCTACCCTCCGCTCGTTTTGGCTTTCTTTCTTTCCTTCTTGTTTTATACCTGATACTCATAATCTCAAAGTGCTATAGTTCTCCAATCTGTTTAACCGTCAGTTCCTGGGGAGGGTTACGATGAAGTGAATATTACTAATCCTCTCCCCCGTAATATTTTTACATTCCGTGCTATGTACCTGATTCCTGATTAGTTTCTGAAAAAGCGATTCCTTTAATAATGTTTCAGTTGACCAACGGCCTTCATTGAAACCTGCAAAAGCATAATCTCAAACAAAGTAAAATAATATTATTTCTCCCAAACGTTTTTGGTAACAAGAGTCTGTAATAGGAGTCCTTTTTGTTATGTGTTTATGTTTTCCTGAATTCTATACTTAGGGTTTTCTGAAACTCTTATGTGTCCTAAAGCCCAGCGCTTTGCCAGGTGAGGAATGGCGGTGGCTGCCCTGTCCAGCGCTACCACCACGTACATTAGCGTGCCAGCCCACCCAGCTTGACGTTGTGGCCCCTCATAAAGCAGGCGGTGGACCTCGACCAAGAGAAACTGGAGCCCACACTGCCCTCAAGAGCATAAACTAACCTTACTGGTTATGCCTCAAACATTAAAATGTTGGATTTGTTTTAACGGGAGGTTTTACCTTTTCATTGGTTTATTCCATTTTTCTAGTAGCCATTTAGAAAGCAGATCTAGCATCCTTCATTTATGGGGGAGGGATGCCACTTAATCTGAAGCCACCCAATCTGAAGCCACCCTTTAACACAATGGAAACAAAGACAAACCATTATTTGAATAAGAAAGCAGTGTAGAAACCAATTATCCATCTGAGAATTTGTAGTCTTTCCGTTTTAAAAGCCGCATTCTATTATATGCTTTGTTTATTACACTAAGAAAGGCTTATGTTTTTCTAAGAGTTCCCTTAAAAAACGTAGTCTTGTGTAAGGGCACTTTGTAATTGACTATCCCTTTCAGAGTAAGATGCATACTTTCATTTCCAGTTGCTTTTCCAAATTCTTAGAAATCACTTAATGCATTTGGAAACAGCTTCTCAAAAAACTTAGAAGCAGTAAAGACTGGTGGAAAAGATGGACACAATAGGCGTCTGGGACGCTGACACTATTTCGTACTTTAAAGGCAGTGGGGAAATCTCCGGGTCCCTAGGCCAGTGCGGACTTGTTTGAAAACTGCTACAACACGCGCGGGAATGAGAAGCGACTGCCTTGTTCCCCGGAGTACTTGGGCCATTACCCAGGGCAGTGTTGTAGAAAAGAATGTCAGTTTAACAGTATTTCATTCTCCCTTTAGTTTATAGTCATTCGCTCTTAATGTTAAATCGTTTTGGCATGCTTTTGAAGTTTATTTACTGTCCTACACAAATTAAAGGGAGATTGCCTTGACATTTTACCGCAGGGTGTGCTCTCTTGTTTTCACACGAGGGACCTAACCTCTTGACACAATGCCTTCCCAGGGAGCCGCTTAGTCCTTCGGGCGTCTATTGACTGCCTCTCCTAGGCGCCCTCGTGAGCCCCTAAGTCTGTGTTGCGTAGGAGGATGGGCGGTTCGGTCACTGCTCGGTCACTGCGGATAGTCTGCGCGGACAGTGGACGTAGGTTGCAAACCTCGGGCTTGAGGTATCCTGTGAGGATGCAAGGGCACCATGAACTCGAGAAGCGCGTTGGACGCGGGAGTAAGTTGAACTTCAGAAACCGTTTTCAGATTGTTCCCCACACACGGAGGATGGTCATTGCGTTTAGTGGTCTCTGGAGTTTCCCACGACTCACTCTTTGACCAAAATACGTGCAAGGTGTGCACCAGACACCGTGGCCAAGGAATCCGACAGCACGGATGAAACCCGGCCCTGAGCCTGGGACAAGGCCTCGCCTTCCTCTCGCTCCCCCACTATCCAATCCACGATCCTTTCCCTAGTTCAAAAGTGAGGCGCGAGCGTTCGCGACAAAGCGCTTCCTAGTGGGGTCAAGCGACGCTCCTGGGAGTTTTCTGGTTGTCTGGCTTACAAACGGCACCCCTCTCCCACAAAAGGAGCTGCTTTCTGAGGGGGAAGTTACACCCTTTGATGTCCTTAGCACGGCGCGACCCTGCCCCGCGCAAAGCCCGTCCCGGCCAGCCGCAGGGAGGCTTTCAGGGTGCGGGGGAGCGCGCCGCGGGATGCCAGGTCCCCGCGCAGGGCCGGGTCCCCGCGGCGCGGCGCTAGGTGCGAGGGGCGGGCGCCCGCGCGCACCAATCACCGCGCAGCCCCCGCTCTATAAATACGCGCGCGGGGCCTCTCGCGGCCTCCCGCTCTGCCAGGTCTTGCCCGTTCTCTCCCTCCCTCCAGCAGTCGCCATGTCCGAGACGGCGCCGGCCGCTCAAGCCGCCGCAGCAGCGGCTGCTCCCGAGAAGCCTTCGGCTGGCAAGAAGGCAAAGAAGCCGGCCAAGGCCGCGGCCGTCGCCAAGAAGAAGCCCGCGGGCCCCTCGGTGTCGGAGCTGATCGTTCAGGCGGTGTCCTCCTCCAAGGAGCGCAGCGGCGTGTCCCTGGCCGCGCTCAAGAAGGCGCTGGCGGCCGCGGGCTACGACGTGGAGAAGAACAACAGCCGCATCAAGCTGGGCCTCAAGAGCCTGGTGAGCAAGGGCACCCTGGTGCAGACCAAGGGCACCGGCGCCTCGGGCTCCTTCAAGCTCAACAAGAAGGCGGCCTCCGGGGAAGCCAAGCCCAGCGCCACAAAACTGGCAGCAAAGGCCAAGTCCTCGGGCACTTCCAAGAAGCCCAAAAAGCCCGCAGGGGCCGCCAAGAGGAATGTTAAGACTCCGAAGAAAGCCAAGAAGCCCGCAGTGGCCAAGAAATCTTCCAAGAGCCCTAAGAAGCCTAAGGTCGTGAAGCCAAAGAAGGTAGCCAGGAGCCCTGCCAAGGCTAAGGCTGTGAAGCCCAAGGCGGCCAAAGCGAAGGTGACCAAGCCAAAGACAGCTGCCAAGCCCAAGAAGGCAGCACCCAAGAAAAAATGAAAACAGCTGGCTGGAAGCTTGTTCCAGTGACCCAACGGCTCTTTTAAGAGCCACTTAAGTGATTCAAGAAAGGAGCTTGACACAAGTGCCTCGGTTTACACCAATTTGTTAGTGTAAAATTGTCACATGCTTAGTGCAATCCTTGGCTTAGATTTGTTGGCCACTTGAATTCTCCAGAGAACTGGCTCGTGTTTTTCGTTCACTTTGTCGAATTTTAGCTTTACACTGTTAGTGGTCTAGATTGGGCTGCCTGCCGCCAAACGGCCTACTCAATGTTTTTATCAGCTCTTTTGGTCATAGCAGTGAAAAACTGGACTGAAAGACTCTTTTTTGCCTGTGTTGCAGTTTTTGAAATTTTCTTTTACATTTTCTTTATTTAAAGAATTTTTCTTAAAATAATAGAATTTATATTGTTAACATTGAGTTTACATTCTCCCAGGATAGGCATTTGTTCTGACCCCCTTCATTAAATACTTAACTTTGCAAATGAGCTGAAATAAACCATTTTATTTATATAGTTTATTATACTGACAGTAGTTTCGTATTTTTTTCTACTGAGCTCTCCATGTACTTGTATAATTCATTTATAGGCTTATTTTCATGCGAATAGAACACTTCTTGCTTGCTTTCTTTAGGCCTCACTGCTCCAAGGGAAGAAATGTGCTGATAACTTGTATCTAGCACTTTTACCAATATCTGAAATTCTACTTTTTTTCTTTACTCTTTAATACAGAACTATGGATGTCTCATACTTGATAACAACAACAAAATTTTTCTTTTTTATTTTCCTCAATGCAAACACCATGAAATTTTTTACAACCTTTGCTACAAATCTCCAAAGTAAAGCAGAATAATGATTTTCAAGGCATTTTTTAAAGTTCTTGGTTTTAATTAACATAATATTTTGTGTCCTTTAAGATGATAATTATTGACGCTGGGCCAAGTGGCACACACCTGTAATCCCAGTAGCTCAGGAGGCTGAGGAAGAAGGATCTTGAGTTCAAAGCCAGCCTCAGCAATGGTAAGGTGCTAAGCAACTCAGTGAGACCTGGCTCTGAGTAAAACACAAAGTAGGGCTGGGGATGTGGCACAGTGGTTGGATGCCCCTGAGTTCAATCCCCAGTACCCACACCCCCCAAAAGAAGATGACATTATCAATTTTTGGCATCCACCTTATATTTCCTTTCCTTCCAGTCTTATTTTACTTTAAAAAAATAATGAAGGGTTGCTACATTTTCTTTATGAATTGATTGGTAGGATTTTAATTTGTTTAATGCTTTCTTAAATGCTAGGCCCTCAAACTTGATGTGGCTGAAAGTCTGAACTATCTAAGCTGTTTTTCTAAGGTGAGCATCTTTAAGAGAAGTAAGTGTGGAGGTGGGAGAGGGCAAATCGGAAACGGTGGACTGTGCAGTCTGGGATTTCCAAGTGGAACAGGGGGTAATCCACTGCATCCACTGCTGCAGACTAAAGTATAGATGCCCAAGAATAATTTCTTGGATTAGCAGCATGGAATCATTGGTGGTCTTGAGGAGAGAAGTTTTGGAGGAGGATGGACTTCATTTGAGTCATAAATCTGAGTCTTTGGTATGTGGATGGTATTTAAAGTCATGGGATTTGGTGAGGCCTCCAAGGGCTAGCTAAAGTAGAGAAGACTTTAAAGAAAGGGGGGAGATCTGATTCCCAAAGCATCCACATCAGAGATGCAGAGAGACCTGGCCCTGAACATTTTTCATGAATAAAACCAAATAAAAAATTACATTTCCATTCTATTCTTATTTGAAAGTAAAGGGATTGGATTCAAGCAACGTTTCTCAAACTAGAGCTCTCAGCCTGTTTGGTATGGGCTGAAACAGAACACACTGGAGCATGCCACATGGTGAAAGAAAGCACATCCTGGAATTGAGGTTTTAGGTGCTTAGGTTGTTGGGGACAGGAATACAGGTTCTATACCTTGAAGAAGAATGCTTTTCTTGGTGGGCACAGTCGAAATAGTCTGAAAGGTGCTTCCTTCCATGGTCTTTCCCAGGTCCAAGAGTGTGCTGTTTTAATTGATGTTCTGACCACAAAATCATCAACTCTATGTCTATACAGAAGAGGAGACTTGAAATAATTCTCACTGATAGTCTCAAGGATCCTCCTGAGACAAGCAGGTGATAGTGGTGACATGAATCCTATTCTCTACTAGTGAGTTTGTTTGTCCCTGCCTATGAAGTCTTTTCAAAAGAAAAAGAAAAGCACAAAGAGTTATGTGATTTCCAGCACTGAAAATAAGCGGGGCCTCCTTAAAGAGGCATAGAGGACAAATAACGAGTTTTTCAAAGTTGACATTAGTCACACATAAATAGGAGAGAGAGGTGGAGTGGTGGGATAGACAGAACTCTGTTGCCGCCTGAAGCGATGGCCGCTTGGAGCAACGAAGCCGCTGGAAGAAGTTCAGAGGCAAACTGGAAACAAACAGCTTTTTATTCTGATAACTTTTCTCTCTGGCTCTAACAACGACTAACACGCGCCACACACACCACCAAAATGGCGCTGACCTGATCAGCAATCTCGGCCAAGTCACTCGAGATCCCGGGCCAAGTCCCGCGAGATCCCAGGCCAAGTCCCATGAGACTACAAAAGGCGACAATGCCCAAATCTCCATGGCCCATAGTCAACTGCAATTTAAGCCATCTCCCCAAACAGGGCTCCTACAGAACTCTCTCATCTTAATCATAGCTTTTATTGTACCAGTGTGGCCAAAGTACAAAAGGAAAACATTGTGGTTGGGGATGAATTTATTCTTTTCTTTAGACTGTAACGTATTCTTCAGTTATGTGTCGATGTGCACATGTAAATCTAAATTAGAAAAACAGATATTAATCTGCCAATAAAAGCAGAGCTGTATTAAAACAAGTATTAGTGATTAATTAGCTGTTTAGCAAAATGGTGGTCTAGTCACTTCCCATGATACTCCATTGCGTGTACATCCCATGGTTTAACTGGTACCCTATGGATTTAACAAAATTATATTTAAGAAAAATTACATAGTCATTATCAAGTCTGTCTCAGAATATGTTCCCAAAACTAGGACTTTTTTTTTTTTTTCTATATTAAAGGGTAAAAAGTAACATTGAAAATTGCAGGTTGTAGTGAAATAACAATAATGCAATTTTAAAAACAAATACTAATAGTTAAGGACAAATGGTATCAGACCTCAGCTAGCATTGACCACATCTTTTAATTTAATTTAATTTTTGAACAACATATTGTTCAAAAATAAAAACTATATGAGCAGACATACACTGAAAAGCTCAGTTCCAAACTCCCATCCTGTCCACACAGTTCGTCCCTTCCAGTGTTTCTTTATAGAAACAGAAACATAGGAACCCGTTCCCTCCCCACCTTTGGCAGCACAAGCAGGCAGTGTGCGCCACTGTCCGTGGGGCGGTCTGTGCTGGAGCTGGGGACAGAAGGGCACAGAGGCCGTCTTCGTTTCTTTGCACAGGTACATAATGTACAGTGTGTGAGGAATAATAGTTCTGCTTCCAAAACATCTGTATATATTAGAAAGACTAGTCTTTTGTAATATGAGTTGAAAAATACACTTTTGCCAGTCTTAACTTTGTGATAAATTCTGTTGTGCCATCTTTTTATTTTTATGCAATTAATTTTTTAGTGAGTTATACCCAGGTCTTTGTCACGTTAAGACAAAGTATTTACCCTATTTTTAAAAATATTTTCATCTATTTAGAATTTATCCTGGTAAGCAGCGTTGTATAAATGGCTATCTGTGGGTCTCAACACTATTTGGAAGTCCATCTTTGCTGCTCGTGATTAGAAATGTTCCTTTACTGTCTATATCTGGACTTCTCTGTTGCATCGATCCTCCTGCCTATTCAAGCACCAAGTAGCACACTATTTTAATTGAGGATTGAGGCCCTTTTATAAAATACGGTAAAGACTGTCCACCCTTCCTGGTCTTATTCTTCAGGTTTAGAGAAATTGTAGATTCTAGCTTTTCAAGGAATCGTGGGATGTTTGGGGCGGGGGCCACGAGGCTTTGGTTCTTGCTGGGGAACGTTCTGTCCTGCTCTCCCAGCAGCACTCCAGAAACCCACTGAGCTTCAAAGGGCAACAACAGCTGAAGTGCAGATATGTCCCCTCGACTCTGTGCTGATCACAGTCAACCCAAGAGGAAGAAAGAAGCTAGAATGAGTCTTACTGCCTAAGAATCAGTGGATGCCCTTGTTGAACTAATTTATCACTCCCTCTTCCAAACTCTCTAGAAGGCAACAGAGAACTCTGAACTGCCAGGAGGCAGGACAGGCCTCCTGCTGACAGGGAGGAGGCAACAGTTTGGCACCATCCAATGCCCTGTGTCCTCAAAAGGTCACTCACTTATTTGCTGGCTCTTCAGAGAGAGCACAAGGCCCAAGTGTATGAGCCCAGCCCCTGCCTGTGTGGAGCGCAGAGGTGTTTTGGTCCAAAATACGGCTTGGGGGCACGTTGGAGATGACACATAAAGCTGTGTTCCACAACAGGGAGAAAGAGCGGCATGAGAAACAGCATTGGGCAACACCCAAGATATCTAGTGAGTTGATTTTATCCTTTGGTTTATAAAAATACATATTATCCTACATGATTCTTAATTGTGCAATAACTTGCAATTTCAATATTGATAAATGAAGAAAAAAGTGAGTACTAGTTAAGCAACCCATAAACCTACCTATAAAGCAAATTGGAGATTTAAAATTTATTCTGGATGTTTTAAACTCTTCTCATGGAAAAATAATTGGTCTTAGTAGAAATCAATATTCATTAAACTTCTTCTATAGGGAAGCATAACATGTAAACCAAATCCCAGCAGCACAGGAATGGAAAGCTCAGTGCATGGACACAGAGTGACCCCACTGCAATCACCACACTGGCCACGCTGCAGCCAAGGGCCCAGGGCCTGCCCGTCCTCCCCCGGCACAACTACAGTCCTGATTCCTAGCACTAATGGAGCATAACTGTTTTCAAAATATGTATAAAATGGAAATAGTATATAATCTTTTGAAAACATAGTCTTTCAGAACTTCAGGTTTGAACAACTTCATGTGTTGCTGTGTATCTGTGATTAAAATTTGTTTTTCTTGTTCTACAATATTTCATTTTATGAATGTATTACAATTTAGGTATCTATTCCACCCTTGATGGACATCAAGCTGTTGCTTTCTAGCTATTACAAACAATGCTGTGGATATTCCTGCACACATACCTTGGTTATCTGTGAACACATGTCTGTTTGTGTATCTAGGAACAGAATCGCTGGGCCAACTGTGAAATTGTTTCTGAAAGTGGCTTACATGAAAAATAAGCCATGATTATAAACACAAGTGAATGAACTTCACAAACCAAAATCTGAGTGAAATCTATACAGAGTTCCTATCATTCCAGGTCCTTCCTAACAGATATTTTTTTTTTTAATAGAGAATATTTTTTTGAGGTGGGTTTGGCCTTGAACTCAAGGCCCTTCCACCTCAGCCTCCTGAGTTGCTGTGATTTCAGGCACATGCCACTGCTCCCAGATCCTGTTAGTTCTTTCTGAAGCTTCTGGCTGTAGCAGAGGTACTCCCTGAGCTTCCTGTGGTTTTACTTTATAGGTGTCCCTGCCTTTGCACTGGACTGTGTGCTAGTCGGCCTGGGCTACCATAACCAAGTACTCTGGGCTGGTAGCTTAAACAGGAGGAATTGATTTTCTCACAGTTCAGAAGGTCAGAAATCGCAGATGGAGGTGTAAGCCCTGGTGAGGGCGCCCTTTGGCTTGGATGGGCACCTGCTCCCTGTGTCTTCACGTGGCCTCTTACAGAGAGAATGATATCGAATGATATCATGTGTTTTCCTCTTCTTGTAAGGACACCAGACCTGCCAGGTTAGAGCCACACCTCTGTGACCTCCTTTAACTTAATCACCTCCCTAAATGCCCTACCTCCAAATATAGTCCAATGGGGTTAGACCTTCACTATATATACGCACAGGGGGCACATGTCAGTCCACAACTCACTATTTTCTAGATGGTTTGAAATAACTTTTTTTTTTTTTTAATTCCAGGCACAAGCTCATTGCCCAACATGTGTTACAGGTATTTTCTTCTACTCTGTGACTTCTTTATTCTCTTAAAAATATCTTTGGCTGGGCATGGTGGTATATGTCTATAACCCCAGCAGCTCAGAGGGCTGAGGCAGGAGGATCACAAGTTCAAAGCCAGCCTCAGCAACTTGGTGAGACCCTATCTCAACATAAAAATAAACAAATAAATAAAAGGGCTGGGGATTAGCTCAATGGTTAAGCACCTCTAGGTCCAATCCCTGGTTATACGTATATATATATATCTATACACACACATACACACACACATATTCAGATTAATATATATATCCAGATTATTTTAATGTACTTGAGTTAATCCCACTGCCTTTTAATACTAACACATTTTCATGTCCTGTTTAAGAAATCCTTTCTATCATAAGGTCACAAAGATTTTATTTTATACTACATTTTTGTAAAGTTAGGGAACAATAGGTAGTTCCAAGAGCATCCACACTTGTGACAGCAGTTGTAGTGGGGGTGGGGTTCCCACTACCCTTAGGCTCAGTAATCTGCCAGCAGTACTCACTGAACTTGCGGACAGCTGTGAGATTCATGGTTACATTTCATGGCGATGAAAACCAAGGAAGAAGCACATAGGGCCGTGTTCTGTAATGACTTGTGTCTTGATCTCTCCCTGCTCCCAGGAGACATGTCCCAACTCCTAGAACCTCAGAATGTGGCCTTATTCAAAGCTAGGGTGGTTGCAGATGTCATCAACTCAGATGAGGTCATAGTGGAGTAGGAAGCTGGTGACTTGCCAGAGGAACTGCTGTCCTCACAAGAACACGGCCATGTGGAGGCAGACGCGGGGAGAGTGCCAGGCGGGCAGAGCTGAAGGACGCCAGAGGTCCCGCACACCGGGAGACACTGGGAAGAGGAAGGAAGGCCCCGGGGCGCAGGGGGCGTGCGGTTCTGCGGGCACCTGGATTTCAGGGTGCTGACCTCCAGAACAGCGGGCAGCACCTCTTGTCTCGAGCCATGGGGCTGTCACAGCAGTCCTAAGAAACTAACAGGCACAGTCCAGGAAAGTTCTAGAAGTGAACTTCCAGTTGTCCTCTCCTCAAGGACTCGTGCATAACACCACCACGTGACAACCCACGTTGAGTGTGGCCACGAGGACGCTCCGGAGCGTGCGAGGAGTTCATCTTGGAGCTGTGTGGCAGCTGCTCACGTGGCTGATAGTCAGCCTGGCGCTGGAGCTACTGGTGGCCCCGAACTCCCATTACAAAGGCATTGCTATGGGGGCCACCGACTCCAGGTGAACAGAGATGCTCCTTGCAGGCAGGACACTGCAGGGGCCTGGGGATCACCTCCCGGAAGCTGAGGGCAGAAGCAGACGTCTGTCTGGCCCAGGCGCATTCCCTGCGGTGTACCATGGAAGCTTCCCGCGGCTTTACACAGTCACATCCCCTGGGATTGTTTTGGGTGCATGGTATGAAGTATCTTTGATCTTACTTTTCCTGTTCTTTCATTTTTCTTTTTAAAAGGATGCACAGTTTCCACAGCACCCTTCATTTACAAAAGTCCTTTCTGCATTGTCTTATGATGCCACTTTGTTCGTGAGTCAGATGCTTCTATTTGTGGGGGCCTGTTTGTACCAATACAGACCTATCTTAATTATTGCCACTTTGTCACTCTTGATGTTCAGTATAGTAGATGTTCTACCTTGGTTTCTTCAAGAATACCCTGGCTATTCTTGCCCCTTTGTATTTGCATATTAAATTTGGACCCTATTTATCAATTTCTCTAATGAAACTTGTTGGGAATATGATAGAATTGCACTAGATTTATGGATTGGTTTGGGGATAATTTATACCTTTAAGATATTGAGTACTTCAATCACAAATAGGATATATTCCTCTGCTATTAGTATTTCTGTTTAATTTCTCTAAATAAATGCATTGTAATGGTCATGTATGTAGCAAGTTCAACTAAGAGTTGGAAAAACTAAAAACAGTAAAAAAAAAAAACAATAACATCAGGATATAAAAGCAGAAAACTCAATCACTTCCATATATCACAAAATGGCCAGTGAGAAAAAAAAATAACACAAGAGCAGACCCCATTTACAAGTAGAAAACAAAACAAAATAAGAACCTTGGACAGATGTATCAAGAATGTCTAAAACTTACATCAAGAAGGTTAATGTAAAATACTGCTGAAAGACACACCCACAGGAATTAATATGTGTCTATTTCTCAAACTGTATGCCAGGATAATTCTAAAATGACACAGAGATCTAAATTTTGGATGAAAGAAGTAAGTAAATCATATAGTTACCAGAAAATATAGGTACATGACTTTATTAATGTGGAGTGGAGAAAACTTCTTTGAAAATTTAGAAACATCCAAGGAAAAGACTAGTAATTTCTGCTTCTTTTACCTGACAAATAACACTATAAACAAATTAAGAGATAATGGACATTGAGAAAAAAATTGCAACTTATAGGTAGAAGTCTGATATCACAAATACAGAATTTTTATATCCTGAGAAAAGACAAAAAGAAATATAAAAAATGGACAAAACAAAGGACAGTACACAATAGCTGGGCGCGGTGGCACAGACCTATGATCCCAGCAGCTCAGGAGGCTGAGGCAGGAGGATCATGAGTTCAAAGCCAGCCTCAGCAACAGTGACGCACTAAGCAACTCAGGGAGACCCTGCCTCTAAATACAAATACAAAAACGGGCTGGGGATGTGGCTCAGTGGTCAAGTGCCCCTAAGTTCAATCCCCGGTGAGCAAAAAAAGAAAAAACGAAAAAGGACAGTACCCAAAAATGAACTTGAGCATAGGGTCCTGTTCCTGCTGGTTCTGAGAGGAGTGCAGATGCAGACGGCGCGGACACCGGCCTCCTCCAGATTAGCCCTGACGCACCCCAGCGGACAGCTGGCGCGGAGCCAGGCGCTGTCCCCGGGCTGCAGCGCCCGTGGCGAGGGACTGGGCACCTTTGTCAGCGACGTGGCCTGACTGTTCAGCCCCGGAGCCGGATTCCCCCATCCAGGAATCATTCTGCAGAGACCACCAGGAAAGGTCACTGGCTGGAGTGCAGGGAGGACCGTCACTGTGTGCAGCACTCTGTCCTGCTCCTCCTGTCCCTGCCGTCTGACCACCCCAGGTGCCTCTGGGTCTCTCTCAGGGGAAACTGGTGGTGCAGTGCCCTGGGGCGGGCGGGCGGGCGGGCCTCCCGGGGCCAGTGCGGTCCTGAGGAGTGGCCCTGTGGAAGTGAAGAGGCCCCACAGGCCTTCACCCGGCACAGCCTCTGGACACCCTGCCTCAGAGTGCACGCGAGCCCGGCGCAGTCCACGGCTCTCGCCCGCACTCCTAAGCAGGGGTCAGTGTTGAGGGGCTGCAGGGCAGTGCAGGGCTGGGGCTCAAGCCGGCACCAGGGGAGGGTCTCAGGCATTGAAGGGGAGACCCAGGAAGGGATGGGTCACAGAGGGGTGCCCCAAGGGCCTTAACGTGCAAAGAGAACCAAAGGTTGCTTCTGCCACTACACTTCTGTTTCGGTCCTCAGCAACCTCTACCTTACATGTATGCCATTATTCAGTTTATTAAGGATCTACCGTAGTAAAAAGGTTTTGTCCTCCCCAGAACCAACTTGAATTTAGAAACTTTCTAGGCCCAGAAAGGTAACTAGCTTCACACTGCTTGTTTTAGTCTGTTTGTGCTACTGTAACAGAATACCTGAGGCCAGAAAGAACCGAATTCCTCACAGTTCTGGAGGTTGGGAGCCTACAAGCATGGAACAGGCATCTGGCACAGGCCTTCTTACTACATCACCCTGTGGCAGAAGGTGGAAGAGTGGGAGGGCGTGCGAGAGCAAGAGGGGGCTGGGCATACTTCATAACAAACCTGCTCCCGTGACAGCGGGGATCCGTTCCTGAGGGCAGAGTCTCTGGACTAGTCACCTCTGGAAGGTCCTGCCTCTCAGCACGGCTGCATCAACAGGGGATGGATCTGCTAGTGGTGATACAGCCATACAGTGGAGTACTATACAGCAGGGAATGGATCTGCTAGTGGTGATACAGCCATACAGTGGAGTACTATACAGCAGGGATGGATCTGCTAGTGGTGATACAGCCATACAGTGGAGTACTATACAGCAGGGAATGGATCTGCTAGTGGTGATACAGCCATACAGTGGAGTACTATACAGCAGGGATGGATCTGCTAGTGGTGATACAGCCATACAGTGGAGTACTATACAGCAGGGATGGATCTGCTAGTGGTGATCCAGCCATACAGTGGAGTACTATACAGCAGGGATGGATCTGCTAGTGGTGATACAGCCATACAGTGGAGTACTATACAGCAGTAAGAGGAAAGACTCTACTGATATGCAGCGACATGGATGGAGCTCAAAAACGTGGAGGAAAATAAACCAGAGATACGAATACAGAGGACATAAATTCCATTCACAGGAAATTCTGAGCATGGGAAAACTCCACTGTAAGAACGAAAGTAGATCAGCAGTGACCCAAGGGTCAAGGATATGAGATGGGGACAGGATGTGGTTCAAGGAGAACCTCCTGGATTGCTGGAAATATTCTGGATCTTGATTTCTACTCAAGTATAGAAACCTCATTGATTTATATAATTAATACAGGTAACTTTCGTGTGTAAATCATTCCTTATTAAGTGATTTTTATTAAATATCTTATTATCTGGAATAGGAATTATCTTAGGATAATTAAACATAATAAAAATGAAAGCATATTATTAACGCATAGCAATATATGAAAATTAAAATAGGGAAATACTGGCTTGGTTAGTTAAAATTAAAAAAAAACTTCTAAACTTTATTTTAGTTCACAGTTTTAAAAGCTGTCCTACTTAACTGTTTTAGTTCGACTTTTTTGCTGCTGTGACTAAAATATCTGATTAGAACAAGTTTAGAGGAGGAAGATGTTGGGGGGTTCAGAGGTCTCAATTCATAGACAGCTGGCTCCATTCCTCGGGGCTCCGCTGAGGCCTAATGTCATGGTGGAGGGAAGCCACTCACTTGATGATTAGGAAGCAGAGGAGGCAGAGACTCCACTTGCCAGATAATAAACGTTTATCCCAAAGCCACACCTCAGTGCCCACCTTCCCCAGCCACACCCTCCCCACCTGCAGTTTCTCCTCCTCGGTTAATCCCATCAGGGGATTAATTCACTGATTGGGTTAAGGCTTTCACAACCTAATCATTTGTCCTCTAAACCTTCCTGCGTGGTCTCACACATGAGATTTTGGGGGATGTCTCACAGCCCAATCATAACACGGTTAAACAAGGCCACCTTTATACCTTCCCCGTCCCCTCAGTCTGGTGGTTTTATATTGCCTAAGTTTACCCATTACCAAAATAGATCAGATAAAGTCACTCACGTGGGACTTAAAGCTGTCACATGTTGAGCCTTAGCAAACACTTTGATTTCTAGAGACTCTGCTGCTTGTACAAACAAACCCAAAAGGTCAACACCTAATGGTAAGGATCCAGGTAATGGACTGGGGAGAGGAGGGCGGGGAGCATAGGCCCCTCAGCTCCGCCCTCCTCCCTTCCTTCCGCCCTCCCGCCTGGCCTGTCCTCCCGCCTGGCCTGGCCTCCCGCCTGGCCTGTCCTCCCAGCCCACTCACAGTACTCAAGTCTCTGGTTAAGCTGAAACCTCAGACAGCCACTCCCCGCCCTGGGAGTGTTTCTGAGGAGGGGTGAATGCCTCCCTCTAAGAAGGAGGTAGGGGACAATTTCTAAGGGAGGGGAAGAGATGATTAACCATCTAAAACAAAAACAAGCAAATCAGCGCAGGGTTTGGAGCACCGCCTGCCAAGACACTGCGCCCTGGCATGATGGGCACCTGCAGCCAAAGGCACTTGCACAACTGCGTGCACAAGGAGACTGCAGCTCTTTATTTTTTCTAAAAACAGGAGATGAAATTCCCGTGCGAGAGCTGCCCTCCTCTACACCAGAAAAGTAATGTGTTTGTCATCAAGGACAGGAAACAGTCTGAAAGAATCATGCACAAACAGACTTGGTCCAAATGATTGTTTTAGTTTCCTCCTATTTAGTTTAGTTGCTTTTCCACAGTTTCCTCTCTCTGTTCCACCTGGCATTTGAGCATTTGGCTTTCACCACTTCTTTGGGTCTTCATTTCCTCACGAAGGCTCCCTGTCACATGTTCAATAAGCCATATGCTTGAGAAGGACTTTCAGAAGTGCTACCCTGAAGCACGCCGCCTTGGTGTGCTGTGGCTTTGAACCCAGGGCCCTTGGGGAACAGCAAACACAGCACCTGCCTAAAGAGAGAAGCTCCGAAGGACTCAAGGTCATGCTGCCTTCCCCTCACCAAGCAGGGGAGAGGAGTTCGTATCACAGGGGGGTGCTGGAGTCCCCCCACACCCAGAGCAGCTGCCACAGGTCATCGCTGCTTCTCCTGAGGGCCGACTTGTCTTCCCCCAAGTCATCTGCTCTCCCTAGGCTGCAGAGAGCACCCCTCCTCTTCCTCTGTGAAGAGGGTCCTACACCTCTAACTCTCACCGGATTGGGGGGTATCTATCCACTTTTCATTCTTGCTGTTCTCGCCTGCACATGGTAAATTTGCATAATTGTTCTCCAGTTGATCTACCTCTGCGGGTTTATTTCATAGACTCAGTTTTGGAACCCTCAGAGTGTAGAAGGAAGAGTCTTCTCCAACCCCACTGTAATTTCCTCCTGTTGATCTGTTTTACGCCAAACTAACTCTCAGGGCCAGTCAAAGACCCTAAAAGAATAAGGTTTTGCCTCTCCTACATCAGTAAGTATTTGTAAACAGTGTTACGTGAGGTAGAATTAATATTGTCAAAATGGCCATGCTACCAAAACTGTTATACAGATTTAATGCAATTCCTATTAAAATTCCAATGACATTCTTCATAGAACTAGAAAAAGCAATCATAAAATTGATTTGGAAAAATAAGAGACCCAGAATAGCCAAAGCAATCCTTAGCAAGAAAGTGAAGCAGGACGCATCACAATACCAGACCTTAAACTACACTACAGAGCAATAAAAATAGCATGGTATTGGCACCAAAATAGACATGTAGACCAGTGGTACAGAATAGAAGACACAGACACAAACCCACATTAATATGGTATCTCATGCTAGACAAAGGAGCCAAAAACATACATTGGAGAAAGGATAGCCTCTTCAACAAATGGTGCTGGGAAAACTGAAAATCCATATGTAGTAAAATGAAATTAAACCTCTATCTCTCACCATGCACTAAACACAAAGTAGATCAAGGACCTAGGGATTAGATCAGAAACCCTGCACCTAATAGAAGATAAAGTAGGCCCAAATTTTCATCATTTTGGATTAGGCCCTGACTTCCTTAACAAGACTCCTACAGTGCAAGAAATAAAATCAAGAATTGATAAATGGGATGGATTCAAACTAAAAAGCTTCTTCTCAGAAAAAGAAACAATCAATGAGGTGAAGAGAGAGCCTACAGTATGGAAGCAAATTTTTACCACACGCACATCAGACAGAGCACTAATCTCCAGGATATGTAAAGAACTCAAAAAGACTTAACACCAAACATAAATAAATAAATAAACAAATAAATAAATAGGCTAAGGAATTGAACAGACACTTCTCAGAAGAAGATGTACATGTGATCAACAAATACATGAAAAAATGTTCAACATCTCTGGGAATTAGAGAAATGCAAATCAAAACTACTCTGATTTCATCTCACTCCAGTCAGAACGGCATTTATCAAGAACACAAGCAATAGTAAGTGTTGGAGAAGATGTGGGGGAAAAGGCACACTCATACATTGCTGGTGGGGCTGCAAATTGGTGCAACCGCTTTGGAAAGCAGTGTGGAAATTCCTCAGAAAACTTGAAATGGAACCACCATTTGACCCAGCTATCCCACTCCTCAGTTTATACCCAAAGGACTTAAATCAGCATATTATAGTGACATAGCCACATCAATGTTTCTAGCAGCACTATTCACAACAGCTAAACTGTGGAACCAACCTAGATGCCCATCAATAGATGAATGGATAAAAAAACTGTGAGGTATATACACAATGGAATATTATTCAGGATTAAAAAAGAATAAAATTGTGGTATTTGCAGGCAAATGGATGGAGTTGGAGAACATTATGCTAAGTGAATTAAGCCAATCCCAAAAAATTAAAGGCCAAATGTTTTCTCTGATGAATAGATGCTGATCAATGACACATTTACATAAAAATATCTTCTTGGGGGATGAAAACTGTCAAAATGCCAGGTCATTTAATATTAGAATATCAATTACCCACGCTAACTCTTAATTATACACTACATTAAAATTTACAAATATCTGAAAGAAATCTAATATTCAGGAAATATGAAAAGTTAAAATTAAGTGAGCTAACCATTCGATTTAAGAAGATGAAAAAAAATTAAAAGATGGAGAGAAGTGACAGGGATCAAGGTCAAAATCAGGGATAAAACAGACAGGAGAAACAGACAGAGACTGACAGAAATAGAAGTCAGCTTTTTAAGAGTTAACAGGGTAGACCTCTGCAAAGACCACCAACAGAAAAGAAGACGAGGGGAGGAGATTTTTTTTAAGTGAGGGGAAAATCTGTATTTGCTGTCAATCAGAACAAAATTCTAGTTGAATTCCAATTCTGGTTGGCTTGCTTTTGTGTGAAGGTATTTAAAATACCCAAAACCAAGACATTATTGAAACTCAGACTATAACAACACCTGAAAAATTAAAACAAAAATGTAATTGACTTCAGTGGATAAAGGATATTACTTGGCTGTGTGCAGATGAGGAAGCAGAAATGCTAACAGGTGTTCAAGGAAATTTATATTTCATAGCACCAGGAAAAGATGGCTAAATAAAACAGCAACAAGATCACGCTTTACCCCGACTTGACTGACACATACTAAAAGGCCTTTTAGTGGGTGGATGTAAAACACCGGCTCAGAAAACTCACATGCTCTTAGAAGAGTGCCTGGCAGCGCCCAGTAATTGGTGGGATTTGGATCCTTCATTAGGAGGACAAAAAGTTCTAGTGGAGGGAGGAGGGACCCACCACAGGGGAGCACTCTGGGGTTACTAGAAGAGAGTGGGGTACAACAAGGAAGGGTCTTAGGAGCATCTGCCTGGAAATGCTAGGACGAGCTCAAGGCTTGGCCAGTTCTCCTGGCCACGTGCTCCTTAACGTCCTCATGACACCTTTCCCTGAAGCGCAGCCTCTGTCTTCCCTATTTCTGGGAGGGAAGGGACTTGGCTAGGTGAGACCCAGAGAAACAGCACCCATGCTCCCCTCCAGCCTGGAGATGCAGGGGGGCTCGGGGGCCGAGGCTGGGAGAGGCAGGGATGAGGATCGGTTCTCTCGGAATCCAGGATACGGTGGCTGCTCGCGAGGGCAAGAGCACGGGGCATGCTCCCAGGAGCCGGTACTCTAACACCCCATGCCTTCCCTCTGGGGAGGGGCACCTGAGGGCTAGCCACCCTCTGTCCCTCCTCCAATTTAGATGCAGGCATTTTAAGCAGCAAGCTCTGTAAGGCGGGCTGCAGTGCTGTCCATGAGTCCATCTCATCTGTCACTTGGCGTCCCCTTTGTCTGGTGGATTGGCAGCTCCTCCCATGGACGGCAGCGTCTCTTCCTCTATTCCTGAAATCTATGCTTGACCAGCTAATTAAGCACATGTGACCCACAGAGCCTGGTACATGGCAATGTTTGCTTTTCTCGCTTGTCACAACCTTGTGATGACCATATGAATAACGGCAAGCTCACCGGCTTGGGTATAAGGACCCCAACCAAAAGCTTTCTAATGGAGTGACAGTGAGTGACAACCCCCAGACCACCCAGCACAGCTGATCCAAACACACAAAGAGGAACAGCAGAGGTCAGCCTCCTCAGCCCTGTCCACAAGGAGCCCGGCCAACCTACAGAGTCGCACATGCTGCAAAGTGGTGGCGGTGCTAAGCAATCAAGCTTCGGTTTGATGTCCATTAAAAATTGCACCATCAGTGAATGGCCAAGAATGAGTCTTCTGCCACAGCGACAGCTGTCCATCAGAAGAAGCAATAATTGCTAGTGAAGCAAAAGCCGAGAGCAGCCTGCCTCCTGCTCCTCCACACCCTTTTCCCATTTTGGTATCTCTCCATTTCCAACCTGGGGAAATACAAGTGGAGACGACCTACTGAGAGCCGCCCCCCCTGCCCCCGGGGTGACCACCGCCAGCCTGAAGGCTGGAATCCGAGTCTCCTGACGGGCTCCGGGGCTATTCACCTCCCAATTGCAAGATTCTCTACTCCCATCTGCTCAGAAATGAGCCTGTCGTTCAGAATTCCCACATCCTCAAAGCCCCCTGACGTTCCCAGCTCCTAGAAGGGTTGACGAGTGACAGTCAGAGCACTGGAAGCAGAAGGGAGGGCGAAGGAAGCAGGGAAGTGGGGAAGAAAAGATGGGGACAAGACAGTCTTTTTAAAAAATTTCTTTGTAGTTGTAGATGGCCAGAATGCCTTTATTTCATCTGTTATGTGGTGCTGAGGCTGGAACCTGGTACCTCACGTGTTCTAGGCGAGCACCTGCCACTGAGCCACCACCCCGGTCCCCTCAACAGTTTTTTAAATGAGTTCAAACCCACCCAGAGGAAAAAAGAAAGAGCGGTGGAGACCTAGAGACAGACAAGTGTGGGTCTGAGCGTCGGTCACGATCTCAAGGAACAACCCGAGTGCATCTCTGAGTAATGAGACCGTGGCGGAGATTTAGAACTTACAGGGCTGGGTGGGACCTTTCAAGACACTGAGGTGCCACAGAGACACTGCCCCACTCCGCCAAACCCCAATTCTTGCGATCAAGTCAGAAAGATTCCAGACGTGTCACTCAGAGCAACAGAAATGAGTTCATTGAAGGAATAGGAAAAGGGAAAGGGGATACTATCAAGGGACACAGTGGGTCCTCTCAGAGAGGGACAATGTGTCCCTCTCACACTCCAGTTTTATTGGAGAATCCCAGAGAAGTTTCCAGAGGGTGCTGCCCAAGTCCACCCCTTGACTTTTGACTGATAGCAAGATGACATCAGACTTTCAAGTACCTATTGCCATGATAATTCTTGGTCCCCTTGGTCCATGCTGAGTGATTCTACTTGGATTCCTAATCATTTTTACAGATTTCATGGTTAAGAGAACTAGACTAGAATCTGGTCTGTGAAAAGGGACACAAAAGTCTCTCCCTTCAAAGTAACATGGGTTCCTCTTATTTCCTGTCAGCATTTCCTTGCAAATAACATGTAGTTTGCTGTTGCTATGTGACATAGCCCATCCCCCTAGGCCAAGCAGAGCTGCAGGTAAATTGCTTTTTGGCAAAGAGAGCACGTGGGGCCAGCTCAGTGGGCCCACTGTGTAGGACCCTCCTCTTACCCCATGTCCCGCCATGCTCCTCTGTGTGTCCCCTAACAAAACCCTGTACTGAAGGGCTTTGAAATGCAGGAGAGGGGCATCCAGAGGAAAAGTGCAAGACCTAAGGTGTGTGGGCAGGTGGTGGCCATTCTCAGTGCCAGGAGTGTGATATGCTGTGCTTTAGAGAGCATTCTACAATAAAATTGTGTTAATTTAATCACCAGCTGTCTATTTCTGTATTTCTACATTAAAAGGGAACAAGACGGGAAGGTAGCAGCAGGTGCTACCTCTGAGAAGTCTAGGTCAGACCCAAATGTGGGTGGAACAGATCGGGATGTGACCCCAAGATTCAGGAGTGCTGGAACAGAGAGAATGAGACAGGGAAGGTGGGGGCCAGAGACAGGTGTGCTCTTGACCAGGCTGCCACCAGGAGCACCCCCGGCAGCCTCCCACAGGACCCTTTCTCTGAAGGCCAGTAAGCTGGAGCCCTTGTCCAGCCATTCCTCCTGGGCTGTTAACGCCCCCTCACTTCTGGCCTGCACAGCTGACAATCGGAGGGAACAGACAAAAAGCCCTGGGATGGGGCCCACTTGCAATCAGAAGCCCAGGCCGCAGTTGATTCTTCTTCTCCATTTCCTGGCAACCTACTGGCTTTTTTCATCTCTGCTTCCTACAGACCATGGCCTCAAGCTGAGAATGGCAGCTGAGGAGCTGCCCCTGATCCTGGGGCCAGGAAACTCAGTTCAAGAGACCTCAGGTGTGGTGTGGCACCTCCCTGGCTAGCACAGCCGGCTAGATCTGCAGCGCTGTTGTCATCACATAGTGAGAAACAGTGCTTGTGTTTTAACGTGTGTGTGTGGGGGGGGTTTTAAATAAATTATTTTCCAGCTCATAAACAACAACAAAAAAAAAAAAAAAAAAAACACTGCACATTTTGTTGTTGTTGTTTGTTTGCTGCTTCTTCGCAGCCACTGCAACCCTGGATCCAAATACGGCTCATCCTGACCTGATTCTGTCTGAAGATTGGAGACCAGAGACTCCTGGTAGCCTCTGCAGCCCCAGAAGGGGGGGGGGGGGGGGGGTGCTGCTGAAGAAGCCCAGGAGTGTGAGGAGGTGCCTCCCCAGAGGGGCCTCGTGGGTTTCCTGACTCCTGCATCCAGACTTGCTTTGCCCAGGAAAGAAGTTAACGAGCTTGAGACACTGTCGCCATGGGCTTTCTGTGCTACAGAAATTGTTAGAAAATGCTGAACAAAGTTAACTTAGCCGGGAACACCGTGTTAGTGAGATAAAAGGGTTTATTGGGGTGCCACGTGGGGAAGGGAAGGGAAATGGGGTAGGGAAGGGGGAAAAGGGATGGGCGGGATCAGGGCCAGGTGCGAACAGAGAGAGCGGTTTCAGTCCGGGGGAGGCTTAAATAGCAGCGTAGTGGTCAGGGAGACCCCTGGGGGCAAGTGTCTCCATAGGCTGCCGGAGGTCAGGAGGCAGCAGCGAGGGCACCTGGGAAAGGTAGTCTTTTCACAAAGTACCTGGGGAGGTGTGGCCTTCTACCTCCCTGCCCGGAATCCAACAGAAATGAATCTAATCTCCAAGGGTGCAGCGAATTCATCTTCCTTTAAAAGATGTTCAGCCATGAAACCATCTGCTCCTTTTCCGTTTTCTGCCTTATTTAATTGGAGCCCTGTAACTTTTTGAATCTCACTTGTACGTGTTAGTCTGTTTAGATTTTCTTTCTCTTGTTGGGTCAATTAGATCATTTATGTTTCCTTTTTAAAAGCATTTAATTTATATTTCTTTTTAAAAAGTATTTAATGAAGATTCAAACATGTATTTGCATGTAATTCTCCAAATTACTTTCAAAATTATATCTAGACTATGCTTTTTCATGTTTCTATTTTTTTCTGTATTCTCTCTCTCTCTCAGAGCTTTATTAGAGTAGCCAATAGTTTATATAATTTAGTCACATTTTCCCTAAAGACCAATAGGAATTATTTTTCTTCCAATAACTTGCCTATACCCCAATCAGTTTCTAATTTTATCTCTATTATATCCGTCACTTTGGTTCCAAAGATCTATTGGTTTATTTTATTGATTTTTTAAAGCATTTTCTTTAGTTGGAGCTTATTTTGTTACCATGCTCTCCTCTTCTGTTGTTCAGGGACAGAATTTCTCCTGAATGAAGACCTCCAGGCCTCCAGGCTCTGCCAGTGTCAGGGAGCATCCTTTATCTGGGCAAGACCGCATAGGGCCTTTTGTGTTACTGGAGTCCTGGGCCAGAGGCCTGACTCCAGGGTTCCAACAAGCCAGTCCCAGCCACCCGCCCAAGTAAACAAACAGAAGAGGTCATGAAGGAAGGCAAAGAAAGAATTTTAACCATTTACATTTTATTGGCAAGGCAAAGTGAGATCCTGCATCTTTGGGGTGCTGACAGGAGCTGTAGGTTTAAACAGAGGAAGAATTAGGCTAGGGAGAGAGTTCTTGGTCCAGCTGTGGTCTGGATGATAACTGTCAGTTCTGGATCTGCAAGTGGCTCCAGAGACACCCTGTCACTTGAGGGGCACTGCACAAGATGCGGAATGTTCATCAGAACTGTGATCCTGAAACGGGGTGGGGGGGCGGTGTTCACTTCCCCTGGGATGATTGCTCCTGCTCTTCCTGGAGGGTGCAGGACAGACTGAAGGAAAACCTCTAGGGCCACTTCAGGGGTCTGGAATAGAATGCTGCAAATGTCTCAGTCTTGAAGGCATCAAGATAGGGCAGGTAAATTTAGGGTTAATGAACCCTGCATTGCCAGGTTTCAGATGAGCACTCCTTAAATGATTCACAGAGCTGAGCGGATCACAAAGGTCGGGGTGAAATAGAGACAGATGCAGAATGCTGAGCTTTATTCTGCTTTTAGTACCCATTGGGCATATGCAGGCTGAGGCACCACTGACTTCAGCAACAGCAGCTTTTCTAAGGCCCTAGTTTAGAATGGGACACTGTAAATCAATTAAAATTCAAAAACTGCAAAATGAAAAGGACTTCATTTGGGGTTTTGTTAGCTGCTAGGCAGGCACATTTAGTTGCAAGCTCCTATACTTATGAGGTGGGGTAGGATCTTCAAGCCCTTTGAATGACTGTTTACATGCCTTCAGCTATCAAAATTGGTTTTGTTTGGTTTTGGCTAAGGTCCTTTGCAGAAACCTACAAGGAACCAGTGGAAATCACCAGGTCCCTCTAATTCATTCCTTTTAGGTGATTTGCGATCAGTTTACTCATTATAATGCCAGAGTCTCTGTTCTGAGGCATTGGGGTCTGCCATTACTTATTCATTTATTTATTTTATTATTTATTTACCACCTGCCGTAAAAGGTAACATATGACTTTAGACGGAGCACACCCAGGAATGTGCCGCACTAAGTGTGTGGTGAGCCTCTCCTATGGGTGAGCTTCCCCAGTGAAAGCCCTCTTTCTTTGTTTTTAAAGAACACTGCTTTAAAAATTATCCCCAGTGTTGTCCTGACTTGCTGCAAATAAGAACTCTCTTCCCAGTCCTTTGTCCCCAGGCGTGCTCGCTGCCTTTGCACTCAAGGTCCGGACCCATTGCAGTCAGTCAGTCTTATAAATGAGTTGCTAGTCTCAATTGCAGTTTCGATGACACAGGTTCAAATAGCTCTGAATCGGTGTTCTGGGGCAGGCAGGAAAAGCGGCAGCTGACATGGGCCATTGAATGTTGGGAAGATAAAGAAGAGAATGGGACTGTCCATGAACAAGAGCCCATCACTCTGGACATGTGACATGAGCTTTGCTGCACATGTACTTGTCCTGTTGCTCCAGGTGCCTGTAGGTGAGCGAAGGTGAGCAGGGGCAGGGGGAGCGAAGCACACGTCGCAGGCAGCAGCTGGAATCCTGCCTGGTCCTGCTCCAGGCAAAGCCCTCTCAGAGGCAATTTCCCTTTTATTTCCACAAAATCAAGGAGTGGAGAAGAACATAATGATAACCAGACGTACCTCCACGCATCCTGCACAAAGGTGGAGCTTCTCAGTCACCCTGCGGGTGCTAGTGTGCCACAACTACTGGACAGCGGACAGGTAAGACTGGGGTTCTGAACCCCAATAGGATTGGACAGGAGTATCCACCAATAAGCTCGTGTGCGAGACAATGAGGAATGTCCGGATGGGAGATGACTACATTATGAGAGATGGAACCTGATCATTAGATTAATTCATTTGATTAGTAATTTGAATGGATCGACTGAGAAGTAACTACGGACAGATAGGTCATGGCTGGAGGAGTTAGGTCACAGGGGCAGGGAGCACACCTGTGGGGTTTGTATTTCCCTGGTACCTCGCTCGCTCGCTCGCTCACTCTCTGCCTCCTGGTTGTCATGTTCCGAGTTGTGCTCCTCCGCCACGCCCTTCCGCCACAATGCTCTGCTTCACCTGAGGCCCAGATCCCTGAAGTGGGTCAGCCAAGGACCGAACCTGTGACACTATGAGGCAAAGAAATGTTTCCTCTTCTAAGTTGTTATTGTTGGGCAGTTTGGTCACAAGCAACAAAAAGGTTCCTTGTCTAAGGGAGCAAAAAACAACAACAAAAAAACAAGCCAACTTTTTTCCTCTACCCATCTTCAGTTTTTCACTTGGGACCCTGTAAACTAAATTAACAGAAGACACATTAACAAGAGAAAATTTGCTAGATAGAAATTTATTAACATGTGCATTGTATATACATGTGGGAATACTCAAGAGATAAGTTTAATGCCAGGAAGTGGTTAGAACATAGGCTTAGACAGATAGCATTTTAAAAAAAATAACGGTATATCTTTAGAGAAGTGAAAGGCAAGAGAAAAGAACTTGGGCTTTCTAGGGTTACAAATCGTGGGAAGGCACATATATTGTGGTAGACAATAGTGAGTTTCACAAGATTTTTAATGAAGTCTTGTGGTACTCTCCCCAGGCTGTCTCTAATGACTAACCTGTCCTCCCTGGACAGGAAGGGGGACACCTTTACAAATCTGTGTCCTACACTTAGGCAAATAGGAGATCCGTTTTTCCTCAACTGTTTTCAGCTCAAAGTAATCCTTATGGTAAAGTGGTGTATTTTAGGGTAGCAAAATAACTACCCTTCCTCAGCTAGTGACAAGCCAGCCTCTGCCAGAGTGCCTGGGGGAACTTGCATGCTGGGGGGCTATTACCTGCTTCCCACCAAGACTCAGTGGCTCCTGGTGGCATGCTTACCGTCTTTACTTCTATTACTTTAGTGCAGATTTATTAACTAGCCACTGGAAGCCCAGCACTGTTCTAGGGCCTGGGGGAAGAGCAATGAAGACAACTGACTACATTCTGCTTTAGGGGATTCACAACCCTCTAGGATGGCTGACCTAGGAGGCTGCTCCTTTCTTCACTGCTGCCTGGGAGGCAGGAACAAAGGAGAATGCGGATAAACGCGGAAGTAGGGCCGTAGAGTCTCAGAGAAGGAGGCTTTAGGGAAAGTGAAGATGTGGGAGCCAGCAGTCATGTTGTAGAAGGCCACAACTCCAGTCTCCCACTCCAGGAAAACCCCCACAACCAGCGGCTTCTCACTCAGAAGGAGAGGAGTGGGGGGATTGGTGAGTGCCAGGTAGACTTCCCCTTGGCACAGCCTGATGGTCCAGAAGCCAAACTCAGGCTCCTGCTTCAGGTCAGCGCCCCTCTGCACACTCTCCACGCAGACTCCCAAATCCCAGCCAGTTCCTTCTCCAACATCCACTTCAAAGTAGTGTCTCCCGGAGGTGAAGCCCTCGAAGCCCAGGACACAGGGGAAGGCACCGAATCTCCTGGGAGAAGAGTCAAGATCCATCGGGCAGCTTCCGTGAGTCACCTGTCTCCTGTCCTCTGACAGAATTAGGTTCGGGTGAGCTGTAGCCGGATCCAGAGTCACATCGACTGCAAAACGACAACAGCAGAGAGCACAGGAGACAGTGAGTTTTCTTACACCAGGCAATTTATTTAAATAAAGCCCGTTTGTGTTCAAGTACAGGCAGAATTCTTACTAGCTCTGTGAGTGAAGCACAGGTCACCATATCTGCTGCAGACACTGGTGGGAGAATGGAATGGGGACAGTCGGCCTGCGTTTAGCGGACATGGGAGTGCCTAATTAGTGATCACAATCACAGTACATCCACCACATCACCCTCACCACCACTGACCTGTCCTTCAGAGACGCCAAGGGTGTTGGAGTGGCTCCTGCCCTGTGCAGGCCCTTCTCCCATGTGGCGCCCTCCCACTGCCCTGTGACCAGCACTGTACAGTAGCAAATGTTCGTACAAGACGGTGAAGACAGAATAATAAAGATCATTATGTGCATGTTATATGTTACATGGTGATTACATATGCATAACATTATACATGTCATATACATAATGAATGCATATACAATAGTGTGTATAATAAGTACATAACATACTATGTATAACTTCTGTTTAACATGCATGTTTATAATAGAATGTTATACATATTATGTCTATATATTATGTAAATAAAAAGCCAGTCTTTTCAATAGTACTTTTACTCTTTTATATATTAAAGCTTCCCATATTTATACACGCACGCACACATACACACAGCATATGACACATTACATGCATGCACTCTCTACGTTTTGTGGATATCCATCAGTTTTAGATTATTAGAGGTACCCTATTCTCTTTCTCACATATGTATTTGGAGAGACTGGAGTGATGGTTTTACCAACTGCCCAGAGTCCAGGTGTGGAAGGAGTGCACGAGGTGACCCACAGAGCAGATGGAAGGCAGGGGATCCTCGGGGGAGAAGCATCTTTTCCGCACAGCAGGGGAGCGTCTGAACTCACTCCACATGCAGGCCTGCCTGACTGTACAGTTGTCTCCACCACAGCTGTGACCCCAGGGCTCTCGGCCTACAGACAGCAGCTGGCTCATCTTTCCCTGTTCTTGTAATGTCAGGATTCCTCCTTGCCCAATAGGTTAGTTCATGCTGACCACACCATGTAACCAGCATGACCTGGGAACAGGATTGCAGCACCAGGATGACTTGCAGGGTAACTTGAAGCTCGAGTGTCAAATCTGTACATTATACATAATGTATAGATAAGTGTGTGTGTGTGTGTGTGTGGTTTATCCTGAGAGTACAACTGTGGTTTAACATTACAAAGTGAATTATTACAACCACCACATTATCAAGCTATGGGAAAGAAACCGAGAGATGCTGTGAATGAATCCAACTCACTAATTTCAACCCTCATGATGACTTGACTTTTTTTGAAACAAAAGTCACTGAGCAAAACAGGAAAGTATATAGACTCAAAATCTGAAAATATTTATTAAAAACAGAAGTGTAAAATGTCATCCAACTACCAGAAGAGGATATTGACTATAAAAGAATCCCCACGTAACAGTAAGCAAAGAACCTAGTCAAAAAATTCTTAAGCCGTTAATGGACATTAAAAAAAAAAAAAAAAAATTCTCAACCTCACTAGTGAGCTGGAGAAACTTAATATTAAGTCCACAGTTAAGTTCCATTTCAAATCCATCAGATACATTTAAAAGTTTTTATATACAGAGAATCAGGGAGATATGGAACAGTGGGAATTCTTTTGTGATTCGTGGAATATATAAGTAGTTACTATTTCAAGATCTGTAGGATCTGATATAATTAGGATGTGTATCCCTTGCGTTGACATTTTTGCCACAGGGTACTGTTCTCTAAAGTACATGTCTACCCCCTCAGGGTCTAAGGCAGAATCCTGTAATCAAATGCACCAATATTTCTGCAGTAAAACATATATTCAGAATAAGCAGAATAAGCAGACTTCAAATAGTCTTGGATCTATGCAATTCAGATGTGGCGACGAGGGCAGGAATACTCGAGAGTGGCCTTCCGTGGCCCTGGCTCTCAGCGTCACATCCTTGTAAAGGTCCTAACCTTCGGGTGTGGGCAGCACCTGAGAATTGCTTCTGGCTGACAGAATATGGCCAAGGGGATGGGATGGAACTTCTAGGACTGCATTTCATTAAGACTCCATCTTGCTAGCAGATTGACCATCGAGTCAGTCAGGCTCTCTCTCTCTCCCCCTCTGTCATGCCCATTGGAAGAAAAAGTTGAGGAGCTCATGTGCAAGGATCTGAGAGGAGGCCTCCAGCAGTGGAGGGCAACTTCCATCCAACACTCAAGAAGAAGCCAGGGCCCTGTGTCCACCCTCAGAGCACAAATTCTGCCAGCAACCGGAGTGACCTTGGAAGTGCTTTCTTCCCCAGCCTAGCCTCCAGACCAGAATACAAGAGGACACCCTAACTGAAAGGTGTGAAAAGCACAAGCAGAGGCCCATCCTAGCTGTGCCCACATTCCTGACTCACAAAGACTGCAACATAATATATTTGTGTCATTTTCAGATACTAAATTTTTTGGCAGTTGTTGGTAACAATATGTAACTTATGCATAAACCAAATCACTCCAGGGTAGGTCTAACTTTGCAGCCAAATGCATCATGATAAGACTTTCCATTTTCAGAGTCTTTTGACATTCATAATTATGTATAAGAAATCGTGGAACTACAGCAAGCTCTATTAACAGGATCAAGGGAGCAGGAACCTTAGGCTTTTGAATGAGTAAAACTTTTTTTTTTTTTTTTTTTTTGACAGGGTTCTAATATTGACCTGCATGATCTGAGTCAAGTCTCTAAAATTATCTGAACCATAATCTATGATACTCATTTACCTTTCTTGCATTGCTCTAAGACTTTAAATTATTCACAATAATCACTCTAAGCAGATCTAATACCGTGACGTGGCCTTGTCACCTGCCAGACACTGTGCTCGCAATTGACACACATTGACGAAGTGGGAACTGCTAACATATCCATTTTCAGATGGGAGAACCGAGTGCCTGGAGTTGCCGGAGTGACAACTGTGGTGATCTGTGGGGGAGGAGGAACTTGAAGGGGCCACAGACAACCAATGTCGCCGCCGGCATGCATAGTGTCAGAGCTTTCCAGGAGGGGAGCGTGACGCTGCACTGGGGACCGCGGTCACTGCTCAGGGCCCCTCCAGCCTAGCATTAGGAATTCCTGGGTTCCCATACCTTGGTAGCGTCTCAGCATTTTCTTCACATCTAAGAAGAGCTCAGAAACATTGCACGTGGTCTGGACCTCCATGGGAAAGTCCTCCAGGGTCTCCAGGCTCTTCCCCCAGCTCCTAGGAGCAGCAGAGGCGAGGCTGGCTCAGGGCTCACTCCACGCGGCTCGTGTGCCCCCGCTCCTCCACCCCTGTCCTCTTACGGGACCTACCTGCTCAAGGTGTCTTTCACGTTCTGTAAAGAAACAGGGACAGAAGGTGAGTAGGCCACGGGACGTGGCTCGCGGAGCTGTTCCCTACAAACATTCCTCCCACAAGGACAGAGCGTGACCCCAGCCTTAGAACTGATGGACACTAGGAGGGACGGTCCCATCCCCACCTGCGGCAGACTTGGCCTGAGTCCGCCACCTCCTGCAGCAGGCTCTGGGACCTGTGCCCTCTGTGGTGGGCGGGCCTGTGGGCTGCCCGGGAGTGGCCAGGGCTTTGTTCATGCTCCCTCTGGCAAGACTTGTTTCAGGGACCTAAATCTAGTGAGCCCACACTTAAGGTCCCTTGTCACACAGGTGCTTAGTGGGGAATCTGTGCACCTCTCGGGAGACTGGCCCACTGAGGAGGGGACAGCGGTGTCACGTGGTGGGACAGCAGATGTGCCACACTCAGCCCTACAGTGTGGCCACCCTCCCTATTAGTGGCAGCCAGAAGTGACAGGCCCTGCTGTCTCTCAATGGACCGCGTGCCCCATGCAGCTGTAAGAAGACCCACGAGTCGGCAGTGGCCGGGGCTCCACAGGCAGATCCAGGAAAAGCCTGGCGCTCACTTGGCTGCCACCCTGTCACCATCTGTCACTGGAAGAGTGTCTCAGGAGAGAGTCTGACAGTTGGGGATGTATGCACATGGGCCACAGAGGAAGATGATGGCAGAAGGTGCCCCTGGTGCCACTGGGCCGTGCTGCGTCCACCCAGAGCAAGTGTGTTCTTCTAGCTGTCACACAGGTACCCGGGGCTGCTGGGAGCCACCAGAGCACACCGATTCACTATCTCAGAGACATGACCTTAAATCCCGCACACGCTGCTGCACCACTGTTGAGAGAAGGCAGGGCTTCCTTCCAGCTTCCTGCCTCCTGCCTCTTCAGACACCCCCTCCCTGCTGCAAGCCCTCAGCCTCACCCGCAGCAACTTCTGGGGTGAGCTCTGACACTTTGCCTCCAGCTCCAGAATGTGGCTCTTGAGTTCACAGCTCTTCTGCTTCAGTCTGGCCTCGCTGTCCCTCAGCCTCCTCAGTAAATCCTCCTCTTCCTTATCCAGCCTCCAGAGACAAGACTTCTCCTCCAAACTCAGAAAAATCTGGAGATTCCTAAAGTCAGACTTGATTTTTTGTCTCCGAGTCTCTATCTTCTCCTAGAGTTAAGAAAGGCCAAAAGGGAGTGACAGGCTGGACATGGTGGTTCAGGAGGCTAAGGCAGGAGGATGGCAAGTTCAAAGCCAGCCTCAGCAACTTAGTGAGAACCTGTCTCAAAAAAAAAAAAAAAAAAAAAAAAAGGCTGGGGATGCAGCTCAGTGATTAAGTGCCCCTGGGTTTAATCCCTACTACCAGAAAAAAAAAAAGGCGGTGGTGGGTGACAAACCAAAGCAAAGGTCCATGAATGACAAAATGTGGCATATAGAGATAAAACACCCAGGTCACTGAGCTTCACACGCCTGTGAGTGGTTAACATGGAAAATCCATGGTGTGTGTATTTTACCACACACACACACACACACACACACACAGCTAGAGCAGCTACTGGAACATAATTTTCTTGGGAGTCATTCAATCTGTGTGAGAGACTAACCCTGATTTTCTGCAGTCACCTGATTAATGTCCTTTTTCAGCCAAGACACAGCGGGAAGGATAGACGGGGCACTAGATAAGTAAGTATAGAACTAGGGTGGGATTCAAATGTTTTATCAGTTACGAGGAGAACACTGAATTTTTTATTTGGACTATAAGAAGGCATTTCTGAGTCTGAAGAAAATTCTTAAAAGCAAAAGGTAGTAAAGACCATCACAAGAGTAGATTTTGAGACCACCAGGCTGGTGGAAGGGGCCTTGATTCTTGGCAGAGGGGGTCCAAATATGGCAGCTGTCTGTTATTTTTTTTCATATACATATTTTTTAGTTGTCAACAGACCTTCAATAGACATTTATTTTACTTATTTACGTGTGGTGCTGAGAAGTGAACCCAGCGCCTCACGTTAGGCAAGCGCTATGCCACTGAGCCGCCACCCCAGCACTGTTATGTTTAACAGATAGATATTCATACACTAGCCCAGGGTGTCTGTGGGTGTTGTTGTTGTTGTTGTTTGGTACAGGGGATTGACCCTCGGGCCTCTTAGGCACTGAGCCATATCCCCAACCCTTTTTTATATTTTATTTTGAGACAGGGTCTTGCTGTGTTGCTTAGGGCCACACTAAGTTGCTGCAGCTGGCTTTGAACTTGCAATCCTCCTGCCTCAGTCTCCCGAGCTGCTGGGATTACAGGTGTGCCCCACTGCGCCTGGCTCCAGGGTCATTTTAATAACCTCTCTGTATAAGATAATCAAAAGCAAGTGATAAGTCTCATTGGACTCAGCTTTCATTTGAGAGGATAGATAATTGCAATTTCCATGAGTGTGTCCCAAATTCTTGCAATGTTTCAATAATTGTGATGTGGCATTAGGAGGGTCATTGGTCTAGGATGAGATGGAATTTTTGTGGAGATAAGTACAGATTTAGCCCTTGATTGATGAGCTTTCTATACATGTTAGTTACAATCAAGGTCTTGCCCACTGCCCAAGATCTCAGAAATAAGAGAAGTCTGAGCATCCTCTGGAAGCCCAAGTTCAACATCCACACACAAAGGAGCATAGGTAGAAATCATCCCCTGAAAGAGATAGAATGGCTGGCTGGCCTGTGGAATCTGGCTGCTAGCTAATGGATTATACAGGTATTCACCCAATGGATTGTGTCCCTGATAATGCGGAGGCAGCTGAGCCACACAGAGCCTGAAACCCTATAGTCTGCAGTGGCAGTGCATAGGGCCCTGCAGCGTGTACAATGCAGCACGTGAAGCAAGCAGGTTTGCTTTAATGGTTTCATAAACCTCACACGAAGGGATCCCACAGTGTGAGTGCTCTGGAAGGCTGGTTTCTGAACCCACAGGCCCAGAGCCAGACCCTGCACTGGGGTAAATATGACAAGGTAATAAACATAGTAGTGTTGACACCTGCATATCTGCCAAGTGTCCAAGTGTGAAAACTAGTCATGACCAGTTGCAGGCAAACAAAGACACCAATTTGGTTTCTCCTAAGTTATCAGGAACACCAGATAATTACCAGTGAAAGACCAAAGGATTTGGTAGTAAAATCTATGGAAATAAACAACTAGGGCGTAAAAACAATGACTACTTCTTTGAGTTTCATCTACTGGTGTCTTTATGGAGAATAAGCCATCGCTGTGCTTTACCCCAGTCATCCTCTATGCCTGAACTCTAGAACAGGAAACGACTTGAGATCAGTTCTTACCTTCCATTCAGTAATTTGCTTTGTCACACAAGCCTTCTGATTTGTACATCTCTCATAGAGTTGATTTAATTTTGATGTAACAATCTGGAGTTGTTCCTGAGGGAAAGAAAATTCGGGTGAGTGAAGTCTATCCCATTTAATTCCTCACTAGATACCTTCCGGGAACCCCATCCTTTCAACCCAAGATACCACAATACTACTGAGTTTTACGCTGTGCCGGAGAGCACGCTGAGGCTGGATGGTTGGCAACATACTGATTGCTGCAGCCACCCTGAACAGGTGATTAGGAAGGGGTTAAGTAATTCACCCAAGCCATAACTAGTGGACAGTGGAGCTGGAAGTCCAGTCTCCTGTGGTGACCCAGCCATCAGTCTTGCCAGGAAAAGTTGCACATAGGACATGGAACCTCTACGGGACTTTATAAACAATAAGCTAAGCAAATATAACTAATACCAGGGTGGGTGGCACACAGGGAACTTTGTAGGCATCACGGTGAGTGGGAAGGAGAGTCAGACTGGGTGCCAGCTGCAAGGACGAGAAATGGCTGCCGGAGAAGGGAAATTCCGATTTCTGAAGAACATCACAAAAACAACTTAAAAGTTCTTAGAGTCCATGTCCAGTGTTTAGGTGATTTTTCAAAATGGTGTCTCATATTTCCACTGAATGCAGTTAGAAGCTGACCCAAACTGCTCAGCGGGCTACCACTAGAAGAACTGGCTCCTGTCCTCTCCAACCAGCCTGCCCCTTCCACTGCAGCATTCCCAGGAAAGGCCTCTGTGTAGGACTGTCCTTGCTGAATGCCAGACGCTCCTCTAACTTAAGTCCCTTAGCACTTCTACAGACCCTGGGTGTGGTCACGGAGGGAGGCCTGCTATCATCCCTGCTTCCCTCAGATGGGAACCAGAAGGCGTGAAGACACTCAGGAACTTACCCAAATTGCCCACTACTGAATGCCAGAGCTAGGATCTCAACCTAAGGGGTGTGGCTGAGGCTCACTGTAACTGTCACCACGTGCTGCTGCTTTTCTTCTCACTTGGAGGGGAAATGATTCAAATCTAAATGTCCCCATTCGTCACTGCCTGCCAAGTGGACTTAAAGGAAAAGCCGTAGGTGTTCCGTGTGGTCAGGGTCGACATGTCCTTTGGAAGGGCCTAGAACCTTCGTACGAGACTGCCTACACAGGAGGGGAATGGGGAGCCCCACACAGGGAACAAGCCTTCCTCACGCCTGGCAGGGCGGAGGGGCTGAGGCAGCAGCCGGGGCTGCCTTCCTCCACGCACTCTGCGCAAGACACTGGGTGTCAGCCAAAGCCTCGGCCTCCACACCAACCCCACAGCCTAGGGTCTCTTCTATGATCCAACTGGAAATGCCCTCTTGCTCCTTCTCTTACAGGGATCATTTCAATCCCAGTTCTGGATATTCCTTTTATTTTAGCAGTGACCACTGACCCGTCAATCCCCAGATGAAAATCCCCGCGGAGGCGCCTCTGATGCTCTAGGCCTTAGACTGGGAGCAAAGCGCCTCACACTGTTCTTCAGGATGTCGTGACAAGAGCAATGCTTCAGGGTCCCAGTCTCAGGCTGCGGGAGCCGGCTCTCGCCGAGGTGCCCGGGGCCACACGCTCACCTTGTAGACCTGGCATGCATCTTCCACAAGAGACGTGTTGTGTCCTGCGTGCGATGGGGCCCGCTCACAGCGCCAGCAGATGATCTGGCCCTCGTTTTCACAGAAGAGGTGCAACTGCTCTCCGTGCTCCCCACAGAGCAGCTCAAGGTCGTCCATCTCCCCGATGACCTCAAGGAGATTTTCCAGAACCTTGTTGGGTCTGCAATTTGTCTCAGGAATTACGGTCCCACACAGACGGCAGCTAAAGGAGCTCAGGGTGCTCGAGGAGCTCGAGTAGTAAGGGGCTGAGAAGGTAAAGGAGTGGAAGGAGTGAGGAAAGGGAGGGGAGGGGGGCGGGAGGCACTCTCTGCAGTAGCTGTGTCCACAGCCGATGGTCACAGGGTGTGTCATCAGGTTCCTGCAGATGGGGCAGGTGGCTATTTCTTTCATTTTCTTTGTGAACAAGGCAAGGGCCATGGCTTCTGTAGAGAAGCTCCAGTGGTGGATATGAAGAAGCCAGAATTTCCCAGGGATGGAAACACACCACACCTGAGTCCAGGTGTGACGTACTGGCCGTTACTGGCCTTCACTGGTCTCCCTAAAAAGAAGAAACAGATTGGAAATCAGAAGATGCATAAAGATCTAGCAGTGTTGTCTAATACGGTAGCCACAATCATGCGTGGCCATTTACATTTAGCTTATGAAGATTTAATACAATGTAAATCCAGTTTCTCAGTCTTCCTTGCCACATTTCAATTCCCTAACGACTGCATGGAGTGGCTACCTGACAACCCAGACATAGAACATTTATTTCACTGCAGTAGAAAGTTCTCTTGGACCAAGGGCTGAGCGAGGCCGAGACAGGCTTCCTCACAGGTTCTGCAGGAAGAGCACGAAGTCAGAGAGGCTGTGGCGACACTTTCCTGCTCCAGTGGGTGCCAAGAATCAGCTCAGAATCGTCTTCTAACTGGTAGTGACACTCAGGTAACTGGGGGGTCTGGGAAGATTTATTTCATTGAGGTGATCAAATCTGAATTCACCTTGAGCCCGGACCCCACCCCACAAAGATCGCTGGCCATCAGGTGAACATGTCCCAGAGGAGACCAAACCAGGAAGGTGATAAAGCAAGCAAGGGAACCAGAAGAAGTGCCCCCACCACCTCATAACTGAGGCAGTGGGAAGGAATGAGGCCAGGCAGGGGAGGCTTGGTCCTATGCCTGGGAACAGGGGCTACGGCTGTCTTTTCCAGGTCAGGGCCTGACTCCAGGAGCAGCTGAGTCCAGGATATAGGGAAGGTGGGGGGCAGGCCAGGCCACAGTGGCATCCAGGGTTTTGGGTCCCCTCCTGTCCATCACTGAGCATCTTATGACCAAAGGAGGAGGGGGAATGACTAGGAGCAGCATCAGCCCCCTGGGGACCCTGCTTGTCCTCTGGACCCCACCACCCAGGGGAGAGTTCCTAAAGGGCAGCAGACAGGAAGTTCGGTGTAAGAGCCTTGATGAGGAGGTGGCTAAGATGGCGGCTGGCTGAGAGCCATAAAGAGGCGTTTAATTGTTTACACCTGACATTAATGCAATTAACTAAGAATCTTTCTGTGCCCGTGAATACTGTGTGATGCACCTGTAAGTAAGTTGAGCTGTTGACACGTGTATACTTGTTAAGGTGAAGAGTATTTAACCAGGTGAGGTTGGCGAGAGGGGGGTTGGAGTTGGACAGAGAATACAGAAGAGAAAGCAGAGAAGAAGCAGCAAGAATAAAGAACCTACTCATTCCCAGTCTGCCTCCGATTTCTTTCCCGTGGTATCATTGCTGCAGGCAGCAACAGCTGCAGGCGGCAACAGTTTGGATAATGAATTTTCCTCTGAAATTGCAGTACAGAAATTCAACTGAAGTTACCAGATGGCTGTCTTCCTTTCAGAACCAGGACCTGTCTCCTGGAGCCCTGAAGGATTTCCTCCCAAGATTGCCATCCTTTGGCCTCACATCCGTCTCTCTGCTAGAGGCGCTCTGTTCCTGGGGAGAAGGGACTCCCCTCCCTCTAAGGCCCAGGGTGCATAACCTGGTCCTCACTCCCCTCCTTAAATTGTGAGTCTTCTGAGCTTTGGTGTGAAGAGGCAGGGAGGGAAGGAAGGAAGAAAGAAAGAAAAAGAAAAGGCGTGAGAGTGAAGCCAGAATCCGACAGGTAGTCAGTATAGAGCAGTAAACCGAGTCAGGTTGGATCAAGAAAGCCAATTTGAGTGAGCCAATTTAAGGAAGTTAAAGTCCAATTCCCCTGAGGGGTTGGGATGTTAATTCCTTCAGAGCCCTTCCTCCACCCTTATAAAGAACTAGTCCCTGCCTCAACCTGTTGCCTAGGTAACCTGTCCCAGGGATTGCCCCTCCCTACAGGGAGCTATACAGTTGTTAATTCTCGCATCTTAGGCTGCTCCATCCTGCCCTTCCCCCTTCAGCTTCTAACCTTTTGGCCATCCCACCCAGCATTCCTGGGCCTGGTCACTTAGCAGGAGGGAAAGAGCAGAGGAACAAAGAATGCCCTGGGACCAGAAAAGGCAGACCTGCCTGGCTTCTTGGGACACCAGCCATGGCCCCCTTCTCTCTCCCGGGGGAGTCTGTGTTACCCCTCTTAAATAAACCCTGCTTTACCTGCTTGCCTCAGCGTGCTTCTCTAGAGCCCGAAGGTCAACATTTGGGGGAGCCTCAAGAGCTGTAACGCAAAGCCTTTGGAGGGCTGGGGTGGGGCGACTCCGCTACCAGGGAACACACTCCCCGCCGCGGGTGCCGCCGAGCCGCCGCTTCCCGCGCCGGAGGGACTCAAGCCCCGCCCAAGCCAGCCGGGAAATGAAACTGACGCGGGGGCGGAGCTGGGGCTGGGGCGGGGCGGGGTCGGGGCTGGGGTCAGGGGGGGTCGGCGGGGGGGTCAGGGGAGGGGCCCGGGCGGGGCGGGGGCGGGGGCGGGGGCGGGGCCCCGGCTGTGCACTCTTTTGCAGTCCTGGTCCTGCAAGGACGGGGAGAAAGTCGAAAAAAATAAAAAAGCTGCTCTTCAAGCCCTAAACGGAAGGAACAAACGGATAACCCAGTAAACTCCCGTGTGACCGCGCACGCAGTGTCGGAAGCGAGAAGCCTCGGCGGGTTAGCGCGGATTCCAGAGGCCGTTCAGCCTTTGCTGCCAGCCCTTTTGGGAGCCCATAGCCTTCCGGACCCGTGTCATTTTGTGCCACCTTTGGGTCACTTACTGTTTTACACCTGGCTTACTGGGGTGGTGGGAAAAGGCTGGGCCCCGTTGGCACGGCCACATCCTCCCAAGTCAGCCTCCATCCCCGTCTGTCCTGTGGCCCCGTCTCCTTTCAACCGCAGCAGCCCTCTGCAGGGATCAAGATGCCTTTCCACAGCCACCGCCAGCCGCCCAGCACAGGAGCAGGAGCCACTCAGGGAACGGGCCCTGCACGGGTGTCTTCCTCTTCTGCAGTGCCCTTGACCCTGAGGGACCTTGGCTCTGCTCTCACACTGTGGAGAGGCTGCTGCCTTGGGTCAAGTCCTGAGCCATTCAACTCCAGCTTCTCCATTTCAAAACCAGAGTAAAAGCACTATAGCCACCCAGGAAACAAAAATTACTAAGTGAAAATAATAGAGGACTACTACGCTGGAATACCACCTTGTTGCGTTTACAGCCTCAGGTGTAAGAGGCATTTGTAAGTGCCCAATAAATGTTTGCTTAAGGAAAAAAAAAAAAAAAAAAAAAAAAAAAAAACAACAACAACAACATGCAATGGATCACAGGCACTGGTGAGGGGACTGAGGAACCAGGAGTTAAACTGGGATTTGGGAGCCACCGGGGCCCAACTCTGGACCCTTGGCCTGGCTCTTCAGGTGACAAGCCTGATGGCCATCCAGAGGTCAGTGCTGGGGCAACAGATTGCAGAGAATCAAGGAGTTCTGTGTGGCCGCAGTCTTGGCCCAGCAGCTCAGGCTCCACGCACAGTGAAACAGGTTCTACTCTTCCACCCCAAACAGGAGACTCATTTTGGCTCTAAGCCATCCTGGGTTTTGCAGTGCATGATCCATCCTACCCTGGAGTGTCCTGTGGAGCAGACCCCAGACACAGCACATGGAATTTCAATTCCCTGGCCACTGATGCACAGAGAGATGACAGAATGAGCCCCAAATCCCTGAGCCCAGGATGCTCCTCGCAGAGACCCATGACTTCGACTGCTGTGGATGTGACTCTGGATTCATGGACTCTGCATCCCAAATTTGCCCTCCCGAAAGATTAAAAAGACAAAACTGTGAATGACAAAAAGAACATCCCACCAGCAGCAGCAGCAAGGCAGAGTCTGTCTTGTGCCAGCTGTCCCCCTAGCACCTGTGTTCTGTGGCATGAAGGAGGAGGAGCTGGCTGGTGGTGGAAACAGCAGGACTGGGAGCACCTGGGGGCTGATGGGCCTCAGGGATGTGCGGCTCCAAAGGCAGGCCTAGGAAGACACCAACAAGAGCTCGTCCAAGGGGCACATCATCTGTCTCTGCCAGCCTGAGATGCCGGACAGAGACCCCGCCTGGGGAGTGGGTCCCCAGGGTCCCTGAACTAAGGTCCGTCTATGGGGAAGAGGCACCCGGATCAGTGGTCCACTGCATGCTTTGAATGCAGCCCTGCTGGTCTGCCACTGAGGCTTATTTTAAAGTGGACATGCTTTTATTTTCCTCTTCTCCCCTCCCTCTATCTAACCTGGGGCAGGGAAGAGCACTACCCTTTCCCTTGGAGGCAGAGTTGCCTGTCCTTGAGCACACGCCCACCACAGGAACCAGGTGATTCAGGTTTCAGGGATGGCTATCTCCCCAGATAACAAGTGACCCACCACACACTGCTATTGTCACCTGCTAACAGCTCCCTCAGTCCTCTCAAACCCTCTGTTTTCTTCCCAGGGCAGTTTTCACTGACTATTTTACTTATGGATCTTCCCATTGCTCGCCTCCCCTGTGAAAACGCAGGTCCCAGAAAAGCAGGGGTTGTCATCCATATTGTTCACTGATGAACCAAAAGTCTAGAAGCTTCTAGCATAGTGATGTGTGCTAGATGTGCGAGCAACTTTCTGACTTGCACTAGTGTTGCCGCCTGCAGCAACAATACCGTTGGAAAGAGGTCGGAGGCAGACTGGGAATGAGTGGTTCCTTTATTGTTCCTTCTTCTTCCTTCTCTGTCTTCTCTCTCCCGTTCCTCTCTACAGTCTGGTTAAATACCCTTTCCCCTCACAGGTGCATTAGTTCTCTTAATAAGCATACACGTGTCTCATCATGAGCTCAGCACGCAGAGCCCACGAGCATGGAAAAATTCTTAGCCAGTCACTGTAAGGGTCAGGGGTAAGTTGTCTGGCAAACAAGTAAGCGCCACTCTTGGCTCTCAGCCAGCCGCCATCTTCCAGCTACTTCCTCATATATCAAAGGCTCTTACACACTATGTTCGTTAGCTTTGTATTGCTATGACCAAACTACCCGACACCAACGACGTGGAGAAGGAAAGGTTTGCTTTGGTGTGTGGCTTCAGAGGTTTCTGTCTAGGGTCTCCTAGCGCCATTGCTCTGGGCCTGAGGTGAGACAGAGCATCGTGGCGGCTGGGCAGGGTCCAGGAAAGCTGCTCAGCTCCTGCCATCAGGGAGGCAGAGAGAGAGGAAGGGGCCGGGGACAAGATGCAGATACCAAGGGCACACCCCAGGGACCCACTTTCTCCAATAAGACCCCGCCACCTGCAGTTTCCACATCCTCCAGCAGTGAGTTCAGCTTTTAATGGCTTGATGCACTGCTGAGCCAGAGCCCGCGTGGCCCAGCGCTTCCCCGGAGCCCCACCTCTGGTCACTGCTGCACTGGGGACCAAGCCTTCAGCACAGGAGCCTTTGGGGGACACATTGCATCCAAGTCTTAACAGGCACTCAAGCCTCATTTAGGAAGTGTGCGCACAGCTGCAACTACTGCATGCCCAGTGGTGTGCGTGGGCCGAGTGGCCACGTGCTCTGCATGTGTGCACGTGTCAGGGCCAACGTGGCAGACGGGACTGGAAAGCGCCAGAATTCATGGTGTCATTGTCACACAAAATGGCTGGGTTCCTCTTTGACAAAATCATGCATGCATGAATTTGATTTAAATCCCCATTACCCATCTTTCCCTCTCCTCTCTCCTCCTCCATTTCTTTCTCTACTCCACTGATCTTCCCTTTGCTTGTTTATTGATTTTTAATTGGTACTTTCCAACTACACACAAAGGTGAAATTCCCTGTGGCATATTCATATGCATGAAGGTGGTATATATACAATGTGGTTTGGTTAAATCCATCCCACATTTCCTCCCCTTCCCCATGGTCCTCGCTCCTTCTCTACCTCCTTCTTCTACTCCACTGATCTTCCCTTTATTTTTGTGCTATCCCATTTATCTAGTGGCCCCAACCCCGCCCCTCACCTTCTTTCGCTTATTTTGCTCTAGGTTACCCAGCTGAGAGAAAACATTCAACCCTTGATTTTCTGGGTCTGGCTTATTTCACTTAGCACAATGTTCTCCATTTTCATCCATTTACCAGAAAATGCCACAGTTTCATATTCTTCTTTATGGCTGAGTAAGAGTCCTCGTGTATGTCTATATTCCACATTTTCTTAATCCATTCATCTATGGATGGGTATGCGGGCTGGTTCCATGGGTTCATAATGTGACCATTGTGGATCATGCTGCTATAAACATTCATGTGGCTGTGATGTCACTATCTCTGGTAAAACTCTTAGACTCAACTTTTTTGTTGTTATTATTACAGCCACTTCAGTGTTTTTTTTTTTTTTCCTGTTTGAATAGTATATATTTTTGTATTTTTTAAAACTCATTTGTATCTTTTATTTAGTGTTTCTATTTTAGAAAACAGATCATCAATTTTTTGCATTTTAAAGTTCATTCTAATAATCTTTGCCCTTTTTAAAATATTTCACCACTAACATGTAACATCAGCATTTTTTGTTTGTTTGTTTTTAATATTGTTTATTAGAACAGTAACAAATGCAGACGTAAGAAGTCTACAACATATAACCCATCCACTGAGTGACTCCTATTTCACGCCTTAACAGCTTAAGGTATTTCACTACAGGTTTTCACAAGTCCTGATTTAAACATTTTAAAGTGATTTGCATATAAAATAAAATACATTAACTACTGATTTCCTACATGGTGTTTTATATATACGAGATGACAATGTCTAAAAACTGTTAAATAGCAATGTTCCCTTTCAAGAAGGGGAAAAAATTCCAAATTTTTTTTAAACAAAAAGTATGTAGTCTTAGAACTTTTATGTAAATGGCCATATGTGTAACCTGTACAAAATTAAGCTGTTTTAAAATTAGACTATAAGCAATTGAACCCAAATGTCTAAATGTACATTCTTTTCTGTACTACATTTCAGCTAATATTGCAGAACTAATGACAGTTTTAAAAGTTGCTATTACCAATTTTGTCTACTGTAGCAAGATACCTTAAGTTACAACAAAATCTTAGGAAATAAGACTGAATAATATCTGTTATAGAAATACCCTACTCTTTACCAGCTCCCGCCCTCCTCCACCCCTTGAAAATCATCAGCAGCTCTCTTCTGTGACAAATAATGTAAGAATTGTGAAAACCCAATTTATGTAGCGTATCTCTTGGTCCACTGTCTGGCCATTCTGTCATGTTCTGCTCTGTGGGTCATATACTGAATGGCAATACTTCCCACCAAAGGGTGAACTTTAGAAATGGTTAGTGCTGGACTCCAATTATCTGTCAATATGTCCAAGCAAATAACTCCTTGACTATTAATATCACAATGATAAATTCTTGTTCCAAATGTAACTTTTGGAGGCTTGAAGGGATATTCTGGTGTAAAAGTGATATCAAGGAAAAATACACCACCTTCATACACAGCTCCCGGAGGCCCTAGAATGGTTGATCTCCATTCATAGATGTTGTCACCTTTGGGACCAGCACACCACCAAAACTTTCAAATCAAATGGGGACTTCCAAAGCCAACTCCAGCTCAGCACCACTGCCAGGCCACCTCAGATTCCACGTGTGCAGACCTGCAGTTGGGTGGAGGCTCTAAAGTGACGTCTGCCGGTTCCTTCTGATCCTCTTGGCGCAGGTGGAGAGGAGCTCGGAGTCTTTGCTCATGCTGACTTTACTCTCCTTCTTCTTGGGGGTGCTCGTTTCTTTCTCGGTTTGCTGGTTGGAGGACGAAGATGAGGAGGAGCTGGTGCTGGCCCTCGAATCGTCATCCGACACAGTGAACCCCCCACCCCACCCCGCAGACGGCCCCTCTCTGTGTCTGGCTCCTCCGTGCGGCCGCCCCCGCGGCTGCGGCTGCGGCTGGGCCTGGACCCTCGGGTCTCCCTCCCGGCGGGAGAGAAGCAGAAGTGCAGCCGCAGCACCTATTATTAAACAGGCGATCTAACATCCGCGTTTATTCCTCTCCCGTCGTACTCTGGCTAGCGTCTCTCATACAACACTGAACACACAGGATGATAATTGGCATCCTTTCTTCGTTCCCTCTCTGGGGAGAAGGGCCATGGGTGGGAAAAGCTTTCAATAATTTACTGTTTCTTATTCTTTTAAATACTCTTTATTTTATTTTATTTATTTGCTTTAATTATACACAATGCGTTTATATTTACGTGGTGCTGAGGATCGAACCCGGGCCGCTCACGTGCTAGGCAAGCGCTCCACCAACTGAGCCACAACCCCAGCCCTACTGTTTCTTATTATTATACTTTTTTCCCTGTATTTAAAAATATCATTGCACTTTGCATGGATTATTAGAATATATTTTCCAATACTCCTGGAAAATGCCATAACCCTACCTCTCGATCCCCCCACCCCCCCAGCTTCTTTCACGTGTTACATAACCTACTGGGGGACCTATCTTCCAAAGGGTTTGACGTTACTTCTAAATGCATTCTGTAGCTAACACGTTTGCCAGTAGGTGGCGCTCTCGTATTTGTCTCTATTGTGGTTTTATCAGTTCATGATAGTTACACATAATAGTGGGGTTTATTTTGACATGATCGCGCTCGCCTGCAGAATAATTTGCTCCATTTCAGTCTCCTGTGCTTTCTCTTTCCCTCCCCTCCTCCTTCCCTTAGCTCCTCTCCCTCTACTCTTCTGGTCTTTCTTCTATTTATTTATAGTTTTTAAAATTGGTGCTTTATAGACATACAAAATGCGGAATTCTCTGTGGTTTATTCATATGCGTACATAACATAATCTGGTCAGTTCCATTCCACTGTGCCTCCCTTTTCCTGGGCCTCCTCCCTCCCCCTCAGTCCCCTTCTTCCACTCCACTGATGTCCCTTCTAATTTCGTGGGCTCCCCCACCTTTTGCTTCCACATAGGAGAGACAATATTCAACCCTTGACTCTCTGAGTCTGGGTTATCTCATTTAGCATGATGTTCTCCATTTCCATCCGTTTACCAAAATTTTCCATAAGTTCATTCTTCTTTACAGTTGAGTAAAACTCCATGGTGTATATGTGCCACATTCCTTAATCTGTTCATCTGTTGAGGGCATCTGGGATGGTTCCATATCTTGGCTATTGTGAATTGTGCTGCTATAAACATTGTACATGCGTCACTATAGCATGCCGATTTTAGTTTTTTTGGATAAATACCAAGGAGTAGGGTAGCTGGGTCTTATGGTGGTTCCATTTCTAGTTTTTTGAGAAATCTCCATACTGCTTTCCAGAGTGTTCGTACTAATTTGCAGTTCCACCAACAATGTACCCTTTCCCCTACATATTCATCAGCATTTATTATTATTTGTATTCTTTATGATTGCCATTCTAACTGGAGTGAGATGAAATCTCAGTGTAGTTTTGATTTGCATTTAGCTGTTTGTTGGGGATGTTGAATTTTTTTCAACTACTTCTTAGTCATTTGTGTTCTGACTTCTTTATATATTCTGGATGTTAATCCTCTGTCGGAGTAGCTGGCAAAGATCTCTCATTCTGCAGGTTCTCTCTTCACACTCTTAATTGTTTCCTTTACTGTGCAGAAGCTTATAAAATTTTATGCCATCCCATTTATTATTCTTGATTTTATTTGTTGAGCTTTAGGGGTCTTGTTGAGAAAGGACACAATACCTATGTCTCATTCTAGCAGTTGTAAAGTTTCTGGTCTAATTCCTAAGCATCGGATCCACTTTGAGTTGACTTTTGTGCAGAGAGAAAGATAGGATCTACTTTCATTCTTCTACATATGAATATCCTGTCTTCTCTGCACCATTTATTCAAACGACTGTCTTTTCTTTAACATATTTTTGGCACCTTTTTCAAATATGAGATGGCGATAAACATGTACAATTTTCTCTGTGTCTTCTATTCTATTGGTTTTCATGTCTATTTTGATGCCAATACTGTGCTGTTTTTTGTTGCTATAGCTCTGTATTATAATTTGAGATCGGGTATTGTGATGCCTCCTGCATTACTCTTCTTGGTCAGTATTGCTGAATCAATTTTAGGACTTTTTCCCTCTAGTTTTGTGAAATATGTCATGGGTATTCTGGTGGGGATTGCACTGGACCTGTATAATGGTTTTGGTAGTATGGTCATTTTGAATATTAATTCTGCCTATCCAAGGAATAAACAAACCAACATCGCCGATGAACATAGATGCAAAAATTCTTTATAAAGTTTTGCAAACTTCATCCAGAAATGCATTAAGAAGACAATGCTATACGTTTTGCTTTCAATGGCAAATCTAATTTAAGGAATTAAAGACAAGAAGGATCTCCTATTTATCCAGATACTTAGTATTCAGGTGGTTCTTTCTTCCCAATGTTCCAAGAGTCCCTCTGGTATCAGTCCTTTTTCTGAGACTTTCAACAATTCCTTTAGAGCAGTCCTGCCAACCTCGAGTCCAATCTTGGATTAATAATTTGAATGGACTACTTCCTGCAAGGTGGTAGAAACTGGAGGCAGGTGTGGCGTGGTTGGAGGAAGTGGTCACTAGGCCATGCTCTTGGACACTCTATCTAGCCCTGGCTCCTTCCTGCGTCTCCTGTCTCTGCTTCCTGGCTGCTCTGTGTGGGTTGGTTTGCCCTGCCACACCCTTCTGCCAAGAAGTTCTGCCTCTCCTCAGGCCCAGAGCATTGGAGCCAGCCAACCATGGGGGAACTTCTGAAACCGTAAGCCAAAAGAAATCTTCCCTAACACACCTATATGCACATGCACGCACAGACAAAGACATGCCTGTGAGAGTTCCATACAGATACACATGCACACACATAATTTTACCTCCAGAGTCTGTAATTGTTGCTTTCTTGTGGTCATTTTTTGTTTAGTCTTACAGCGTTTTTATGACCTCACTGGTTACTCAGCCTAATAACTGAAGTTAACAGCAAATCTGGCTCATACAATCTTACGCAAAGGTACACATATATAGACATATCTTAAGAAAATATTTGGGACAGAATGAGATCCCTTCACACGTTCTTTCTATCTGCTTTGCTCATTTAAAATGATGTTGCATTAGATAAAGGCAGTCACTTCAAATAGCACAGGTGTGACTCATTCCTTTCCATTGTTGCTTACTTTTCTGTGACCAGGACGGAGCATAAGGTCTCATCTGGATGTGTAATGTAGTCTCCTGTTTATGGGTGTTTAGGCGAGTTCCAATTTGTTCTTCTATTTTTTTTCCTTCTTCATTTCAATTTTCACTGAATGTTGTTTACTAGTTTAGGAAGGATTGATAATTTAATGATATTGTTTTTCTGTCCAAGTATACAGTATGTTGTTCCATTTTGCCAGATCTTGCTTAATGTTCTTTAATAAAATTTTTTGGTTCTTTTTTTTCTCTAAGTCATACTTTTCTTCTTCAAATAGTGCCAACAAAATTACTGTTTTTCTTCTGTGGAGACATTATAACTTATTTCTGTATTTATTCTGGATGTTATTTCTTTTTAAAGAAAATTTTTTAGTTGTAGGTGGACACAATACCTTTATTTTATTTATGTGGTGCTGAGGATCGAACCTAGGGCCTCACACATGCGAGACAAGCATGCTACCACTGAGCCATAGCCTCCGCCCCTGGATGTTATTTCTATGGTTTAAAACAATTAACTTTTTAAATTTTCTTAGTTGTAGGTGGATACGATACCTTTATTTTATTTATTTATATGTGGTGCTGAGGATTGAACCCAGAGCCTCACATGTGCTAGGTGAGCGCTTTACCACTGAGCCACAACCCCAGTCCTAAAGCAATCGATTTTTTTTAAAAAAATATTTATCATGTTTCCAGTCAGTCCACCAAACTCCATTTGTACCTTTGCACTTTAATCCCCAGTTGTGTTGAACAACCGTAATTCGCCACACCAAGCCCAGTGGCTTTGCTCTTTCTGGAAAGTCCTTCCCTACATTAGGGACTCATTCACACCTCCCAGGAAGCCGGAGCATGGCCGCTGGGGCCGCCTCCGTTTGCTAGCGCCCCTGCAGGCTGCCTTGCCCCTGTGTATTCCCCTGCATCCTGGCTGTCTGGGGTACAGTCTCACCCTGGGGACTCGGAACTCTCTGGAGTCATGGGCCAGGTATTAAACAAATTGATATTTTCCAAAGCTAGTGCCATGTCTGGAACAGAGCAAATTTTTAAAATAAATAAATAAAAGTGTGGAATTGAACTACCCTGATCAAATACAGCCATGAATGTCAGGTCAGAGAAACCTAAATTTTTAAGGATCTCTGAAATTTTCTGCTTTGTTACTTTTTTTTTGTTGTTGTTGTTTTTGGTACCAGGGATTGAACCCAGGGGCACTTAATCTCTGAGCCACATCCCCAGCCCTTTTTATGTTTTTTGTTTGGAGAGAGGCTCTTGGAAATTTGCTTAGGGCCTCACAAAATTGCTGAGTCTGGCTTTGATCTTGTGATCCTCCTGCCTCAGCCTCCCAACCTGCTGGGATTACAGGTGTGCGCCACCAAGTTGGGCTCTGCTCTGTTATTTTTGAGGTTTGCAATGTAACACATCTGACAAGTTCTCTAAGAGTATAGCTCACTGAGTTGATTCAACAACACTTTGCTATGTGAAAATCAGGATGAGTGGTGAGGGGTTTGAGCCAATTACAGAAATTTGACTCTTGACAGTGAGTATAACTCCAAAATAAGTTCACTCTGTAATCTGTTCTTTATTGAACTCATACTGTCTGTTCAGGCTGCTATGACGAATCACCACAAATCGATGGCTTTACAAAGAACAGGCGTTTGGGTCTCACGGTTCTGGAGGTGGGAAGGCCAAGATCGAGGTGCCCACAAATCCAGCGTCTGGTGAGTCCTGCTTACTGGTCTGTCCTTACATGGCAGAAAGGTTGAAGGAGTCCCCTTGATATGCTTTTTAAGGACACTGATCCCATTTATGAGGATTCAGATCACGACAAAAGACCTGTTACCACTACCTTGTACATCAGGACGTCAGCCCAGGAGCTGTGGTGTGCACAAGCATTCAGACCGCAGCACGTGCTGTAGGCCAGACGCTGTGCCAGGAACTGTGGATGGCAATCCTGAGAATACACAAGACCCCTGCAGATAGCCGGCAGCGTTCAGTCGCAGGATGGCCTACTCAGACGCGATGGTCAGCTTGGAGAGTGCACTCCGACTCTCCCTCGGGGCACTGGACACTTGGGACCACTCTTTTTGTGGCAGGCTGACTAATGCTCCAAAGATGTCCCCGTGCTAATCCCTGAAAACTGTAAATACATTACCTGGGTGACAAAAGGGGCTTTATGTGTGTGATTTATTAAGAATTTTGAGGTGGGGAGATTACGCTGGATTTTATGGATGGCTCTCTGTGATTACCAGGCAGGAGAGACAGCAGAAGAAAGATCTGAAGATGTTTTGCGGCTTAGCTTAAAAAATGGAAGAAGAGGCCAAGGGTCAAGGGACGTGGGTGACAAGGATCCAAAAAAGATGGAGATAGATTTTCCCTTAAAGCCTCTGGAAGAAGCATGCTCCTGCGGACACCTTGAGTTTGGTCCAGTGAAACCTATTTTGGACTTCTGACTCTAGAATTGTAAGAAAGAGTAACGGTTGCTTTCAACTACCAAGTTTGAAGCAATTTATTATTAAAGGAGCAATAGAAATTTTTAGAATTTCTACAGGACCCAATTAGCCCAACTAACTAGTAGGCTCTTCTGGAGAGTATGGGAAGACCAGCTGTGGAGGGGAAATTTAATTCAGGAAGTTTGGAACCAATAAAGGCTCAGAGGGCAGGTGCCCACCCCGTTTTATAAGGGTTAGGGGTCAAACTAGGAAGATACAGTAGCAAACACAGCCCCAAAATTAAGAGTCACAAATAAGACACAGACCCAAGCGTCAGGAGCGGAGCAGACACTACCTGAGGAGGGAAGGACAAGAAGCTGGAAGGCAGCTTCAGGGGGAGTCACCAGAGCAACCGGGTCCCCTCTGCCAGTCCACGGGCACCAGACACTTCGGGAAAGTCTAGCTGACTGAACCATCATGGGGCTGAGAAGGGTCTTCTGCCAGTCTATGTCATCTGATTTGTCCAGGGACCCTGGGACTGCATATTTCAACCCTGGCTTTACTAATTCAAACACTTGTTCAAGGTCACATGAGTTCTGCACAGTCGAAGGAGACACTAGGAAGAGAAGTGGGGTTGGCTTCTCCGTCCGGCCTCAGAACTCAGCGTGGCAGCCCCCACCCTTCAGGACAGGCCTGGAGATGGGATGGCGGCACACACAGTGCAGACCTGGACAACGCGGGGATGGCTTTTGAGTGACAACCTGAAAACAAAGTTAAAAATTAAGAGGCAAAGCCAAATCCAGGCTCTCCGTTCCAAGATCCTAGGGTCAAACCTGGTGCTGTCTGCCACGTGATTCATTATTTATCCTTGTGAGGCGCACGGGCATTTGAACGGGAAGAGGGGATGGGAACTCCCTCTTTTTCCAAGCCAGCCTTAAAGCCTAGGGCTTAAAATACTGGTTTAATGGTGAAGGTAAGTGCTTGTCTTCTTTTGGGGGAAGGTTGCTACTTTCTGATCTATCAGAGATCCACCAGAGAGAGGGAACTGTTTGAGGGGACCTCAGAGGAAAATACTAACCTAAGAATCTGCGTTTGAGAATGGTGTCTGGTTCCAAAATGAGGAAGGAACCTTCTGAGAGGGGTCATGAGTTGGTCAAGACCCCAGAGCAAGGCTTGAGGGAACACGGGTGCAGATGGACACAGTGGACATCGGTGCCTTCCCCGAGGACTCCGTGAGTATTGACTGTGACACCCCTGTGAGTCGGACTGAGTTGATGGTGAAGGAAACAGTGGATCAGAATCAGCGAGGTTTGGGTTTGGGACCGTGGCTAATGAGCTTCTTCAGATTTCTACATGGATTTGAAATTGCCTTTCAGGAGAGAGAGGACATGAATGAAGTTGTGCATGGGCATGAGGGCAAGAGAGCACAGGGATGCTTCCAGAAGTCCCCGGTGGGCTGCCCACCACGCAGCCGAGACAAGGTGCCCAGAGAGGTCATGGCCAGCACCTGTGGGCAGTGGGCCTGGGAGCCCGGCGTGGGGCGGTGCAGCGCAGTGCACTCTCCCAGCCCGCCCCAAGGAAATCCTGAATCTAAAGCAGGCCCCTGGCTAGGGCCCTGCAGGGGCGGGCAGGCCTGTGTCTCCTGCGCAGAGACGCCCCCAGGCCCTCCTGCAGTGCGCTGAGCCTGGGCCTGTCGCCTTCTAGTCACGCATGGTGGGGGCTCCGCACACTTTTTCTTTTGCTGTGATGGAATTCATAATGAACTGACAGTGCGACAATGATACGCTGGAACAGAAAGGTTTTTTGCAGAACCTCTAGTCCCTCAGCGAGGTCCGCAGGTGCCGGGGAAGGATTCTCCACATCGTGGGGCCTCTGACAAGTGCAAGACAGCGCACTCCCCACTGGCCTTCCGGACTCCAGGCCAGGAGGACCCATTTTTAATAGAGCACGTTTAACACCATTCAGCAACCCATCAAAAGCGCTTTTTTTAAAAAAAAACATTTATTTATTTGCTTTAGTTGTACACAATGCGTTTATTTTTACGTGGTGCTGAGGATCGAACCCGGGCCGTGCACGTGCTAGGCAAGCACTCTACCACTGAGCCACAATCCCAGCCCCCAAAAGCGCTTTTTTATGAGTGTGTTTTATTTGCCCTAAGGCTGCTCTTCTCAGGGACCTGGGAGGCCTGGTGCTGATGCTGAGGGGCTGTTGTTCCTGCTGAGATCCACACCAGGAGCTTTCCCAGGGTGCCATGCTTTGCAGGGTACAGGGCGTGTCTCTTACCTGGGTTTTGACTCTGACAGTCCTGTGAAGTCATACCCTTCCCTGTTTTTCCTAAGAAGCGGTGAGAGCTCTCAGAGCTTATGAAACGTGCCCTGGTTTGCAGGCTGGGAGTGGCAGAGCGGGAGTCACTCCTGGGTGCCCTGAACCACAGGTTGATGCTCTTTGAACTATGGATTGCATTTACTCTGAGTAAACCAGGAGACTCGACTAACAGATGACGCAACATAGGCTGCATGTTATGGGACATCTAAGAGTGGGAAAAGGAGTGTTATAACCAAATAATGTATTCAAGACTAAGGGGAATGGGAGAAAGGTATTCTTTAGCCTACGAGAAACCATAAGATCTATATTACCAATTTTATCTCTATGTATAGCCTGGGCTGTGTCATGGTATTATTTTTTATATGTAAAATTTTCCTTTAATTTCCCTTCAGTTTTTCTCTTGGTACTCACAACTTTGACACTAGGATTCATTCTTTTTTCAAAAGTGTCCCTCCTGAATGGGAAGGTCCCTCACAAAATCACATGTTCTCAATCGTTGTAGTTAGAGGCAGCATTATTTCACTGTCTTTCAGGGCACATCAGCCAGTCGGGGGCTCAGACCCCATATTTCACAAGCTGCTGGGACTACATTAGAAATATGGCTTTCATTATGATCCACAGAGAGATTCTGCTTGAGAATGGGGCTGCTTGCCTGACTTCTGCATTTGTCTCATGCAAAGGAAACAAAAAGTTGACAACTGAAAGCCATTAAGGCAAAATTCAAAGTGATACTTGAAACCATAAAAGCTACACAGGATTTTTCCTCCCATTTGACATCAACAGAGGATGGGAAGGAAGACTGAAGTAATGGGTGTGTGATACGATTCCACTCCCTTAGAAGAAACAAAAAATGTAGGTTTGTTTTGTTAATAATCAAGCTCTTACAAGTATTTTTCATCATCAAATTTGCTTCTGAAATCAACGATTGAAAGCTGATTTAAAATTTGTACATTTTCATTTAGGATGCTTCAAAATGAAGCCACCCTACTGTGTTTTAAGTTTATGGTTAAAATATTTAGGCCATAAGGAGAAATAGTGTTCACAGGTAGAAGCAGCAGCTGGGCATTTAGAGACCCAAGAGGCTCCGAACTGTGTGGCTTCAGGAAGTTTCATGCTGTCTGCGCCTGTTTTTTCATCAATAAAATGAACGTTTGGGACAGAAAGTCTCGGACTCCTCGTGGCTCCAGAGCTCTGAGCTCACAAGCTCCCTGAGGAGGCTGGGAAGCTGAGGGGGCGCTGAGCACCTGCCGCTGCGCGCGCAGTCACATCGCCGCCTCCAGCAGCGCCTGGGACCTCATAGAACCAGACAAATCCAGGAAAAAATGTCAGACTCCAGCTCCGCACCTCGGCAGCTCCAGAGGCATCTCAGTGCAGGGCAGAGGGCTGGCGGGCCAACGGCACCCACATGATAGCATCAGAGCAGAGGCCACCTCAGGTGCCAACGGCACCCACATGATAGCATCAGAGCAGTGGCCACCGTCAGGTGCCAACGGCACCCACATGATAGCATCAGAGCAGTGGCCACCGTCAGGTGCCGTTCTGCTCCTGCCAGTAGTTGAGCCTTCAGTTGAGGCCATCCTACGCAAACAGGAGAATCTTAACACTTAGAGGGGGAGTCATGCTTCTCAGACTTACAGAGAGATTTGCCTAAAAGAATACTCTTCTATCCATGTGATGAAGCCTAAATTGTTTTAAAATAAATTTAGTTTCTTCTGGGTATTAAGTGGTTATCTACTAATTATTAGAAAAACTTGGTATATATGGGAAATCAGAAGCAATAAAGTGACCGTCTTGCTCTGTACCTCTCAATAACAGACTGTGGGAACTTGTATGAACCTGTTTTTGTATATGTGACCTGCCAATTCGTATTGTTAGGTTAATTTATCTCTCATATTCTGTTGTCACAACTAATACCGAAAAGGATAGGTTTTTCTGTTTTGTTTTTGGTACCGGGAATTGAACTAAGGGGCATTCCACCACTGGGCCACATCCCCAGCCCTTTTTTGTATTTTATTTAGAGACAGGGTCTCACTGAGTTGCTAAGTGCCTCGCCATTGCTGAGGCTGGCTTTGAACTCGCAATCCTCCTGCCTCAGCCTCCCAAGTGCTGGGATTACAGGCCTGCGCCACTGCACCTGGCCTTGAAAAGGATAGTTTTCTACAAAATTCTTCACCTGTATCTTTCCTTAATTTCCTGTATCCTAAGGTCATAGGTTATGAACATCTGTAAAGATGTGAATAAGTCTTTTAAAGCAGGAAGAGAACAATCCTCAAATCATGAGACATAAATACGATACTGGTGTTTTTAAAGTCATGGTAGAGGCAGTTCAAGGAAGAATGAAAAACTGGCAGTACTCTCAGGATGGGGGTTTTTCCTAGAAGAAGCAAGTGCATGTACCCCCAAAGAGAGTTTGGTATACAAACATCAAATTAGACAGGTCCGTATTTGGACTCATGAATTTTCTTTGCCTGTCAAAATGACCAGACTTTTTAATAATGCAGTAGAAAACTCCCATTCTGGATAATTTTATAAGTGAATGAGGACCTTGTGAGCCCAGTAAAGTTTCCAAATTGTGTGAGGCATACAATATTTTTAAAAATATATATGTATGTATATATTTTTGATTATAGTTGGGCACAATGCCTTTATTTTATTTATTTATTTTTATGTGGTGCTGAGGATCAAATCCAGTGCCTCGCACATGCTAGGCGAGGGCTCTACCCCGAGCCACACCCCCAGCCCTGGCACACAACATTTGAACCTTTAGGGGTATGACATGGAAGTGCTGTGCAGCTCCAAGCTTCGTATTCAAAGAGGAGACCACGGAACACCGTTCTGTTATCCAGAGGGAAGAGAAGCGAGGTCTGAATGGAAGAAAAGTCTGCTCCAGAACTTCCTCCTCAGCTCCCTGGTTTGATTTCACTTTTCTGACTCGTGAGCTGCTGCGAGCTGTACTTGGCACCTGTGCCTAGTTCTCTGGGGTTCCATAAATCACTTGCAATTTTCCTCTTTAATTCCTGGAGCACCATTCAGCGAGGAGCCTCACCATCACTGAGCAGACACGCTAGCGGATCTGAGTGGCTCGCTGAGCACATACAGCCAGACTTCCTGATGGAAGTCTTGAGCTCCTAAGCCGAGCAGGAGTGCACTGGAACCTAGAAGTCTGTAGCTGTGTAGGGACAAAACTTGCTGCTGATGCCGAGAGGTGGCAGGTTAATGGGAGGAAATTATCTGTGAGTCACGTCTTGGCTCCTGCTCTCCCTACAGATAGAGGCTGGTCGTGGCCACAGAGTTTCAGGGAAGAGGGAAGCCTCACCACTAAGCCCGCCGTTGCTGCCAGAGGGACTAAATGGACCAGAAGCCAAGCACCAGGAAAGGTGAGCCAGGCTCCTGCCTCAGGGCTGCAGGACGCGCAGCTTTCCTGGAGCACGTCTCACTCCCTACACGCCCCCTCTGCCTTCCTTTCCCGTCGCCCCTGTAGGGGCTCCCCATGTAGCATCAGACCCAGCTCCAGCCCTGATCTGCTTCCTGTTGCTTCTCCTTAGGGAGCCCCTTAGACTAGCTAAGTTATGGGATCTAAAGAATGGAATGCATCTTGGAAAAGTTATTTTTAAGCCAACTCCCAACCTCTGTAGGCATCCCCCCTAGACTACCCTTGCCAGGTGGCTGGCTGTTTCCCAGCCTACAGAAATATGGGAATGACTCATTTGCAGGCAATTAATCCTATCCCTCAGCATTTTGGGCCATTAAAATTTATTCCTTCTCTTATTTTTTTAAATCTGTTTCTTTATAGATTTTCTCTGTTTCCCTTTACTCTCAGTTCTTTAAATATCTAAAAAATGTAATAAAAAATTCTAACCTACCATTCACACGGGAATCTTTCCAATATTGGGCCATTGTTCCACTTTATGGGAATGATGATTTTTTTTTTTTTTTTTTTGAGACAGGGTCTCACTAGGTTGCTTCCAGCCTCACTAAGTTCCTGAGGCTGGCTTTAAAACTGAGATTCTCCTGCCTCAGCTTCCCAAGTTGCTGAGATTACAGGCATGAGCCCCCACGCCCAGCGGGAATGTTTTTTTTTGTTTTTTTTTTTTTTTGTGGTACCAGGGATTGAACTCAGGGGCACTCGACCACTGGGCCACATCCCCAGCCCTTTTTTTGTATTTTTATTTAGAGACAGGGTCTCACTGAGTTGCTAAGTGCCTCGCCATTGCTGAGGCTGGCTTTGAACTCGCGATCCTCCTGCCTCAGCCTCCCAAAGTGCTGGGATTACAGGCGTGCGCCACCGCGCCCGGCTGGGAATGTTTTTTAATGTTGCTTTTGCTTCATAAAAAACAGTTTTACATGTTGATCATTTTTTTTTAAAAAGCTAAACCCATGTGAAGGTAGGGCGTAGTGATACACAGCAAAAATATATAGCTAATGGAGCGAGTGGAAATCCTCAAGTCCCCTCTCAGATGTAAAAAGAGAATCCTTGGATGTGTACCCAGCTTAATTCAAAGATGGCCTTGATCATGAGCGGGCAGCTCTGTGACACACAAATGTGCATGACAAATGAGACAGACCACCGCCGACTTGTGACCCAGGGTCTTGGGATCCCTGCTTGGCTCTGCCACTGTCTTCCCATTCACTGTATCCTGGAGCTCTGTGAATGCCGCACTTAGGGTGTGTGTGTGTTTGTGATCTGCTTCCCACAACTCTGAAAAAAGGCTCAATACAAGATCCCAGATTCATTGTCGCGAAGCCAAAGGAAGACTGCAGAAATTGTTATCTTGGTGGAAAGGACACTGGGGTTGTCTGATATCTGAATGTCCTTCCTACTTAGCCAGGGGAGAAGTGGGAGAGGGTCTCAGTCAGGGTGCTCATTGCATGCTCTACTGTCTAGGGCCAGATTTCTGTTCACTGCGCTATGGGCTGGCTCTCATCATGCATTTCTCCAACTTCACCATGATAACCCAGCGCGTGAGTCTGAGCATCGCCATCATTGCCATGGTGAACAGCACCCAGCAGCACGGTCCCTCCAATGCCTCCGCCCAGGGGCCTCTGACAGACACCCTCAACAACCCAGGCAGACCCACCAGGGAATTCAATACAAGGGTAAGTGTGGAGGAGAACAAGGCTCTTTGTTGAGGAGAAAAAATGATTGAAAGGAAGGCTTGGGTCTTGGTGCTGCAGAGTATAGAAATATGAATTTTCAATGACAAAGTAAAAAGGACTAAATTTATTTTTGAGACATTGATTGCTTCTGTGATAACTATAATCTTTCATTGATATTATCATTAGTAGTATTATTATAAGGTAGAGGAGATGTAGGAAAATATGTAAAAAATGCTAAAATGGAACAAATAGCCTACGGGCGGGTAGCCTCAGTGGAAAACTGCTGACTGTCTACATGCATCCTTCTGGGCTACCCAGCTGGATTTTGATGTCTGAATCTTTCACTCTTCTTAAGCTATTTTGCTACTCTGTGGTTATATATAGTGAATAAAAATTTCAAATCCTTCTTGTCTATAGCTTTGCAAATGAATTCTGTCCTGTGGAGAGTCACCTTGTTCACTCCTCCTCTCAACAATCCCCCATCCCACCCAGGTGGATAAACCAGTTGTGCCGTCTGCTTAAAATCCATTTCAGAACTACTGCCTACTTTAATATGTGTGGTTCTTTGAGTCTTCCTTTCAACTAGTCGTAACTTCTTACTGATACCCTCATTAATCAGTGAGTTAAACATAATCTGTGTCACAAGTGCATTTTATATTTGTACGAGAATCATGATTATACCCAATTTTGAAAAATATTCTTCAAATTGTCATGTACTGGACATTTCATACATCATCCCTGCGATTCATACTGTGATTGTCTTACATTGGACCCGGCTTGACTGTAATCACCTTCCTACGTCCAGTCCTTCCATCACCCACTCTGCCCCTTTGCTGTGCTCAGGAGCCCAGGACTTTCGAGAGAACAAACACCTACGTCCTCTGGACACGCTGTGCCTCCCTAGACCTGCTCCTCCTTCCCGGTGCACTCCTCTCTGCTACCCATGGCCCAGGGAAAGTCTGGGCTGAGTCGGTCACAGTCCCTTAGTTTCTGAGCTCATGGCATCGTTGCAAATGCTGCAAGTCCATCTTGCTGTTTTATCCAATGATAATCAATTTTCCTTTTCCTCTTCATACAAAATATAGTCATTCTTCAAAGAATGATTCAAAGACTGCTTCCTTCCTGGGCATTCCCAAATAATTCTTCCCTTTTCTCAAAGATCCTGTTTTATTTATTTTCATCCTCAAATATTAATTCTAACATGAATCATATACCTGTGCTATTTATGATTATTTTAAATAAACACAATATTTCTAATACTTTCCTTTTCTTTTTTCTTTTTCTTTCTTTCTTTCTTTCTTTTTTTTTTTTTTTTTGATAACAGGGATTGAGCCTAGGGGTACTTAACCACTGAGCCACATCGCCAGCCCTTTTTCTTTTATTTTTTTCTTTGAGACGGGATCTTAGTAAGTTGCTGAGGCTGCCTTTGAACTTGTGACCCTCCTGCCTCTGCCTCCCAAGGTGCTGGGATTACAGGCATGCACGACCATGTCTGGCCAATGTTTCCTATTTTATATTCTTTGTCTATTTGATTTATAATATGATGCCATCCATATATCTAGTAGACTACCAAAAATTGTTATATCAGAAGAAAAGTGTGATCTTATACATTTGTAATGTATGTTTAGGAATTTGGCTCTTCTAAGGCAGACTATAATTCCCTAACTTGATATATTTTTTTTTTTAATTAGGGGCTGATTTTTTTGTAAGAGTTTATTAGATTTGTGTTTATATTATTCTTTCAAATGAGAGCCAGTGTCACCCAGCTTTTACAGACTAGTGAAAGGAAGCTCTGATTTAACACATGAATTGTCAACTCTCTCTATTTACTTCTTCCTATCTTCATCTGGGTTATGGTCGACCTTGGTCTCTTTTCTTTATTTCCTCTGATTTTCTCTCCTTCTAAGAGAAGCTGACTAGAAGTATAATTGGAGTTTGCTTGGGAAAAGGTGGAACATGTGAATTAGGTTTAAAAAATTAGAGAAAAGTGTAGATATTTTATTGTAGGGTCTCACCTACCCCAGGAGGCTCTAACTGTAAATAGACTTTCATGAAAGAACCTTGTAGCAAGGATTTTTCTTTATTCCTTTTTGTTTCCCTTCATCTTTTTTTTTTTGCAGGCCTCTGTGTATCAGTGGAGCCCAGAGACTCAGGGCATCATCTTCAGCTCCATCAGCTACGGGATAATACTGACTCTGATCCCGAGTGGCTATTTAGCGGGGATCTTTGGAGCAAAGCAGATGCTTGGTGCTGGTTTGCTTATCTCTTCCCTTCTCACCCTCTTCACCCCACTGGCTGCTGATGTCGGAGTGATCCTGGTCATTGTGGTCCGGACAGTCCAGGGCATGGCCCAGGTATCCAGATGCTTGCTCATTCTGAGTGGGATACAGCTTCCCAGTTCTGCGAAAGAGCAAAAGTCATAGTGCTTTTCGTTGCAGGGAATGGCATGGACAGGCCAGTTTACAATCTGGGCAAAGTGGGCTCCTCCACTCGAACGAAGCAAGCTCACCAGCATCGCGGGGTCAGGTAAGGGCGTGCACCGTGCCTCAGGCTTGTCAACTGTTCCAGCCTTCCATGGCCTTCCCTCCAGAACTCAGAGGGCTTGGGCAAGAGGGGAAAGTGCTACTGACAAATTCAAGAACATGCCAGTTAGGCACTGAAGGAGGGGGATACATCTGTGCTATAGAGACGCCAAGGCTGAGGGGCAGGAAGGTCCAGCAGCCTTGTGGGAGAACGTCTAGAGCTGTAGGACTGCATGATGCAGGAGGTCAAGGGACCCTCCTGCACACCACTCTAACAAAGACACTGAAGTGCAAAGGAAGGCCACGGAGCTCAGAGCGCGAGGAGAGACGAGTGCACAGTGTCTGTGCCACCGCCTGTGCCACCGGAGCTGCTTGGCTGCTCTGAGCCCAGGACGCCTCACCTCGGCCCTCTGGTGCCAGGCAACTTCCTTCCCCAGAGAGGGGAGTTAAGGGAGGTAGAGATGGAAGAAAGACCCAAATGCAAGCAGCCAGCAGGCGGCGGCTGCGACTTGAGCCTGGCAGTTGGTGCCCCGCGGGCACTCTGGGTCCTGCCGCACCTGGTCCCTGAGCCCTCCACCGCCTCGCCGCTCCCCCACACCTGGAGCCTGGAGGGAGCCCACCCGAGGAACGGAGCGGCGGAACGGCCTTCCCTTCCAGCCCCTCGCCCCCAGGTGCCACTTGCAACAGTGTCTGTGAGACTCTCACAGCCGCCCCCCATCGGGCAGTGTCGTCCCCACCTCCTGTCCACCTGCGCCCAGCTGGTCCTGTCCTCTAGACTGGTTTCTTCCAGGCCTCTCTTCCCATCAAAGCCAAGTTCCATTCTTAAAGTTCCGACGGGGCATCTTTCTCCCCTTCCTCAGTCCTCAGCCTGCGCCCTTCTGATCCCGGAGTGGAGAGCGGCCTCCTGGGGACGTGCGCAGGCCCCGCCCTCTGGCCCCAGCCTGCCTTGCACTCCGCTCCCTCTGCAGCAGGGCCCTGCTCACCCTGCGTCCCTGCGCTCTCCTCCACGGGCTCGGGTCTCCGAAGAGTTCCCTGACCCTGTTCTTGCCTACAGGCCACCGATCTTACTGCTTAGCTCCTATAAAAAAATCCTTCCATCTAATAATCACTGCTAACTCATCCTCATGGGTACTTGCATAGCATGTCATAGCTTTATTTTCATATTTCTATCCTACACGATTTTTTGAGTTGGAGATTGAATTTTATGACCCATTAATAGATGATGACCACTAAGGAGTCATAAAGTCAAGTTAGTGGGTAAAAATCACTAAAGAGTAAAAATGAGTAGACACTGCTGGGTGCTTTGCAATGGTAAAAGTAGGTCTTGGCTCATGAGGCTTTGGTTGGAAGCATGTGTGTGTGGCTGGGTGACAACTGTCTCCTATTTGGTATGTGTCATGTTGCTATGTAAGACGTGTTTCCTGCTATGAGTCTGTGGGATGTGTCGTTGTCTCAATGTCTACAGTGTACTACATCTGTGGTAGTGGGTTTTCCCCTTTCCAACTGGACCAAAAGGTCCTTGAGGGCAGGGGCTGTGGCTCATTAATGTCTGTGCCCAAACTCACATGGTGCCGTGGGACATGCTGGTGAGCTGTGACTGAAGAGTTTCTGTAACACACTAGGGGCTTAGCACTGGCTGCACAGGTACTGGGGAGCCAGTGAAGACCAGGGACCTGTCACTATCACCTGTTGATGATGCAGCGTTCACAGAGAGACTGTGAGCAGGGACAATGCTCCCACCACTCAGTGATGCTGAGTCTGCCTCTCACCACAGGGACAAGGTCCAGAGGGCCGGACAGTCCCGCCTCTGCTCTTCTCCTAAGTGTTTTCTCCTGTTCCCTTCAGGAGCAGCGTTTGGGTCCTTCTTCATCCTCTGTGTGGGGGGACTGATCTCCCAGGCACTGGGCTGGCCTTTTATCTTCTACATCTTTGGTGAGTCATCTTCTCTGGAATCCTCACACCTTCCTGGGCACTGGTTTTGATGCACCACCCACATTCTTCTCACAGTGAGAGAAGACGTCCTCCTTAAGTGGAAAATGAGGAAGATCGTCGAGGTTTGGTGACTTTCTTATTCTTGACCTAACCCCTTCCTGGTGGATTGGGGACACCACAGGCACAGGGCAGAGGAGCTAACTCTTCACTGGTGCCAGCTTCTCAGCAGTCAGCATGAAACCTTCCCCTTCCGCCCCAGGCATCTGCTCAGACTTTGCACATCCCAAAGGCCGGGCTCTGTGACTGTGGTGTCACAGCTGGTTGAGGACATCTTCAAGGCGTCTCCATGTTGCGATATAATTGTTCTGACCGCAACGCCTTTGACCTCTTCTCGACCAGCTGAATCTTTCAAAGCCCAGTTCAAACCTCTCCTTCTCCTGGGGGCCTCCCGGGACGTGCGCCCCAAATCCACTCGTTCTATCCTCTGAGGTCCTGACTGATTTCCTTTCCAGGTTGTGGGGGGGTGCAGCCATCTGTGTCCCTTCTCCTTTCCCTTCTACACTGGGCAATGCTTGAGGCAAGGGATCATTATATAATATATTTTGTTTATCACTTTGGTGGCATCAGAGTATCTGAATTTCATCTTCGAAATTAAAAAAAAAAAAATGGATGAGTACTAGTGGAACAAATCAAAAGACCATTAGTCCCCAAAATATTCTACCATAGAATGTTATTCCAGGGACAAAGCCCAGTCCTGAGGTGAGTTTTCACCATTGTTCTTTTATCACAGCCGCCTGGTGCTGGTGAATATGGCTCTAGCTTGGTTGCTTTCTCATTAGTGAGCCTAACCCCAGACGTTTTGTGTCACACATTAACCAGGTATTATCAAGAAGTATTGCCTCTGGGAATCCGTAATGGATGTGGTTTGAATATAAATAACACTCTTGCAAATGTGCTGGAACTGTTTCTGGCCACACTGACCTCCTGGCAGGTTGATTCATGTAGGTGTCAGAGCTTTCTGTCTTTGGTCCTGATTATTCTGATCTTCCAAAACAAGGCAGTACTGTGTGTATTGCAGAGTTGCTGCTAAAGCACGGAGTACTATAAATGTGGGAGTCCTGAGAGTCACAGTCACTGTGCCACGGGCGGCGCATGGCCCCGTCCTCTGTGGAGGGCTCTATTGTCGACAAAAGGCACTTGGGGGTGGTATCTTAAAAGCTTCCACGGAAAAAGTAGCTTTGTAGGATGGGCAGGAAGAAATGGAAAGACTCGAGCCTTCCTGGTGGCAGCTAAAGCTGACCTGGTGTGCTGGACAGAGGCAGGATGCTGCACGGGACACTGCCCCGCCCCCGCGCACACACCTACCTGGAACTAATGTGTCCCTACTTCCCAGGTAGCATTGGCTGTGTCTGCTGTCTCCTGTGGTTCACGGTGATCTACGACGACCCCATGCACCACCCGTGCATAAGTGCCAGGGAAAAGGAGTACATTGTGTCCTCACTGGCCCAGCAGGTACCATGCCCGCCCCCACCGTGGGCCACGGAGAGGGCCACGGAGAGGTCCCCGGGCAGGTGTGGGCCTCCAGATAGAGGTGTTCTCTAGTCTGTCCCATCCCCACGCTGATTAGATGTTTCCTTTCAGCCCAGTTCTCCTAGACGATCTGTCCCCATCAAGGCTATGGTCAGATGCCTACCGCTTTGGGCCATCTTCACGGGGTTTTTCAGCCATTTCTGGCTATGCACCATAATCTTAACATACCTGCCGACGTACATCAGCACCGTGCTCCACGTCAGCATCCGAGAGGTGAGTGCGACTCCTGTGCTGTTATGGGCTTGGTGCCTCTGTTGCATTTTGGCTTTGCTTCTAACCTCTCACTTGAAGTTGGGTCTGAAAGAGGCACTGCAGGGATGCCATGTCACAGATGTGGAGCTGGGACACGGGCGGGATGACTCGCCCGGGGTCGCGGGCTGCTAACTGGAGCTGCTGCAGCCTCTTTGCCCTGGCCACTCTGCGCGCTGCCATGCCGCCTGCATCTGAATCTTCTCCTGGACAGCAGTGACGCTCTCCCTGGGGACCAGCTCGATGGGTGCTGTCACCAGAGACATGTCCTTCCGTGTGGTGAAGGACGCACGCTTTCCTCAAACGACTCAGAAGGCTGGGGACGGGCTAGCGGCTGGTCTGTGTGACTGAACGTTTGGGGCCGACCCTGTGTCTGGGACTACCTGTGCGGATTTCCTCCCTGCAGAGTGGAGTTCTGTCCTCCCTGCCCTTCATCGCGGCCTCAAGCTGCACGATCGCAGGAGGCCAGCTGGCAGACTTCCTCCTGTCCAGGAAACTCCTCAGCCTCATCGCCGTGCGGAAACTCTTCTCGTCCCTAGGTAAGGACAGGCAGGAGGGTTCAGGTCACCAGGCCTTTCCGGCAGTGGCCTAAGAGGGCTGACAGGTGTCCTCGCTGCCCAGGGCTCCTCCTTCCGTCACTGTGTGCCGTGGCCCTGCCCTTCGTGGCCTCCAGCTACGCCATGACCATCGCTTTGCTGATACTCATTCCTGGGACCAGCAACCTGTGTGACTCGGGGTTCATCATCAACACCCTGGACATCGCCCCCAGGTACGAGCTCTGCCGGCCCCCCTCCTCCAGGGCACGCGGGGCGTTAGACCTCGGCCATCACCCTGCAAAGCCTTTGTGCTGCTGGCATGCACTAGATGAAGGCAGCAAGGAAATAACTGGAAATGCAGTTCACGACCATGACCTAATGTGGCATTTTTAGAACGAGCTCCCAGTAATCATTTAGATAAACAGCTTCTTAAGTTCCCGACCAGAGATTAAACTGTGTGCTTTGGAAAAGGGCCCAGAGACATGTGTTTTGGAAGTTTCTGGGGTGCTGATTATATTGGCTACCACGCATGGATGTACTCACAGAGCCAACCCCTGTGCTAGAAGCTTCTTATAAATCAGCACACCTGATCCTTACAGCTAGGTTAGGGAGAGCCTGCTGTTGCCCCCCATGCAGGGAGAAGCCTGGGGCAGGAGGGGGTCATGTGGCCTGACTGTGGTTGCACCAGGGAAGAGGCCCGACTGGGACCTGTGTGGCTTGGTCACGTTTGTGTCCTACCCTGTAAACTGCCTGCTAGGCTGAGTGGTGGGGTGGAAAAACTCAACCGCACAGAGACTAGATCTCTGGTATTGTGGTTATTGACCCAGGGAGCAGGTGATTTCATGGTTGGCGAATACACCTCGCCCTGAATGTTCTTAGGAAAGCACAATGATTTGCCATTAGAGATGGGTTTACTGAAGATGAATTGTTGCAGAAAACACAGGTGGCTTTCTACATAAATCCACCCATAAAATCATCTTCTCCACAGATACGCAAGCTTCCTCATGGGAATCTCAAGGGGATTTGGGCTTATTGCAGGAATCGTCTCCTCCACGGCCACCGGATTCCTTATCAGTCAGGTTGGGATTGTTATTGAACATCTGCAAGTGGCAGGTATCATCTGAGGCCTTGGACATACACAAGTTGCTCTCAAAGATGGTGCAGTCTGATGGGGGAGTGAGCATGTAGGACAGGGGTTCTCTGATTCATGCACCTGTCAGTCAGACGCAGAGGTTGGGTTTCCCAGGGAAGGAAAACAAAAGCTGGATTACTGAAAGTGAAAGGTTGTTCCGTTCATGGGTGAGCCCTGTGGGTGCAGCAGATGGCAGGTCTAGCTTCCTGTGCTGAGAAGCAGGCCGTTCTGAGTTCTGAGCACAGTGCACGACAGGAAGGCAGGGGAAAGGAGGAGTGCCACCAAGACTCTCTTCAGCCTAAAACCACAAAAGGGAAAGCAAAGTGTCCAAGGCTAGTTTGAAAAGACCAAGCTGTAGGGGAGAGAGAGCTGTGGGCATGGTGAGGAGCCTGCCATGAGGTTTGCTCCGTGCTGGGAAGCCTGAGTAGGTGAGGAAGGCAAGGGAGAAGGCGGAGCCAGGTTGGGATGGAGGCTGAGGAGGATCAACCTTCAAAGCAAAGTTTTGTTTTTAGTACAGGTTAATTTTGGGGGGGATACCAGGATTGAATTCTGGGGCACTCAACTACTGAGCCACATCCCCAGCCCTATTTTGTATCATATTTAGAGACAGGGTCTGAGGCTGGCTTTGAACTCGTGATCCTCCTGTCTCAGCCTCCCGAGCCTCTGTGATCACAGGTGTGTGCCACCATGCCCAGCCATCAGGTTAATATTTGAACAAATTCTGAGAACCTTCTGTGACCACAATGCTGGAAATGACTTGTGATATTCTAGGGCTGGGTGAGGAGGGTCGCTTAGGCAGATCAAATATAAGTCACATTGCTCTGAAATGTCCACCTGAGGAATGGTTGTGATAGATGTCAAGATCCCAAAGCAAGGACACAACCATGAGGTCTTAATGATGCCATTTTAGGCACAATTGTGAGTAATACCAAAGTTTCATGAATGTTGAAATCCAAATTCTAGGGAGACGTTAGTGTCATTCGATTTATTTTTGTTAAAGAAATGGCCGTCCTAGCTCAGAACCCGTGTGCATTTAGAGTGACCTTGTTTCCTACAGTTCATAAACTCTCTGGTGACTGAGGATGTGAAATGGCTCTTGGACATTGTCCCTTACATTCTTGGTGGTCAGCATCATAGTGCACAGCAGAGAGGACTTCTAGAGCTGCTGGAGCAGGAACGCGTGAGATTAATAATTGCTATGTTCTTATGTCCAGGATTCTGAGTCTGGATGGAGGAATGTATTTTTCTTGTCTGCTGCGGTCAACATGTTTGGTCTGATCTTTTACCTCACATTTGGACGAGCAGAGATCCAGGAGTGGGCCAAAGAAAGGACTCTCACCCGCCTCTGAGGACGTGGAGCTGCACACTTGACTGTAGTACTGACTCTTGGCTTTCTGACATTTTTTACTTATCACTATTCTTTCTTCACATTCCTGACCATAGACACGGAGAAGCTCGACTCTGGCTGTGTGTTCTGCCCTGTTAGGGAGACTTCAATCACATGCTGGTGCCTGGGCCCCCCCTCCAGAGATTCCAAGTGAATTGGCCTAGGGTGGAGCCCAGATACCACTAATGTTTAGACTCCCAGGAATTTCTACATGCAGCATCCGTGTTGACAATTGCTGAACAAGTCTGACAAGTCAATTCCTGTTGCTTTCAAATTTTCCTCTTTGGAAAGTACTAGATAAATAAAATCTATGTGAAATTAATCACTGATAAATACCTTCATGGGTGTGGTTATGAGCACAGAGATCTGCTGGGAATTGTAGTCATATGCCAGAGAACTTAGCACAGACCCCGATTTTAAAAGTGTAATCCAGAGAATTAACATTTATTGTTTTTATATGCTGTGAAACTTGGATGCTTATTTATGTGGTTTAATTCTTCTAACATTTACAGGCTAAAATTAAGTAGGGCATTTTAAATCTATTTAGATTGGGATTATTTCCATCAGGCTAAGCAGATATTTGTTTATCCCAGCTAAATTCCAGATTAAAACCAGAAAATGACCAGGAAAAGATTAAGTGAATGAGGTCAGCTAGAACTCAGGGAGCTGTGATGGCACTGGAAAGCTCTGACTGGGATGGGAGGGGCGACAGTGAGGCCACAGTGAGATGCTGAGGCCAGGCGGTGAAAATCCGAGGGAGAGGAGAGAGGCATTGTCAATGGAAACGACAATCTATATGGGGAGGAAACTGCTAAAGGTGTAAGAGGATGCAGCAAGGCCCAGGAAGGCAGCAGCTTCAAGGGAGGCTCCTGCGAGCCTAGGGAGGCCATTCCGCTTTCCCCACGTTTTCCTTGGTTTCCCAAGACCCTCCCTCAGCATCGGTCCAACGGGAATGGATCCGGCTCCCGACACGCCAAACACATCCTCCAGGCCATCTCCACACGTAGTGTATTCTGGCGTGCCTCAACTTCTTTAGAGAAGTTCCCGCCACATGTAGAACCCTGTTAGAACCAGCAGGACCAGAACCTTGGACTAACTCAGCAGGTGCAGAGAATCCCCCAGTGCTGATCCATAGGCGCTTTTGTGCAGGTGTCTTAAGGAAAACAGAGTGGGAGGCCCAAAGGGTGATGCTGATATGAGAACACACCTGCTGTCTCGAAACTGACAGTATGTGGAAAAGTATATGTTAAAAAACTAAAAGAAGAAAAACAAGAGAGAGATAGTAAAGTGAATGGGAAAATTATATACAGGACATTTTTTTTTAAAAGGGGGTGGGAAGCAACCAAATAGAAAAATGGGCAAATGACTTGAATAGGGACTTCAAAAAGGAGACATTCAAAACTGCCCATACATATAAAAAATGCAATCAACTTCATTAGCTATTAGAAAAATGAAAATCAAAGCCCAAATGAGATACTATGACACACTTAACAGGATAGACAAAATAAAACAGCAGATGTTGGCACAGGTGTGTGGCAGTTGGAAGTTTGTACACTAGGAATGTGAGTATAAGTTAGAACTTCGGACAGCCACTTGGCCAGGTCTCCTAAAGCTAAGTGGGCGGTTTCCACGACTCAGACATATCACTTAGAATTTCACACATGTACGAAAACATGCACAGCTATGTTCATAGGAGCACTACCTAGAGTGGCCCAAAGAGGAAAGAACCAAGTTCCCTGGAAAGGAAAGAATAAATAAGCCGTGGTCCACTCCCACAGCAACAGGATAGACCAAGACGCACACCCCCACCCACAGCTCCCGCAAATACAACAGTGAGGGAAAGAAAACAAAAGTACATTTTATAAAACAGACAGAACTAACATATCCTGTTAAAAATCAAATCAGTGCCTCTCCTCGGGCAGCGGTGGGAGTCGTGCCCGGATGGGGACCGGGAACTTCCTAGCTCTTGACACTTGTGCGGCCGTGCAACATAGAGGAACGTGCCGCTTTGTGAGAAGTGTTCCTCTCTGAGGGTGCACTTTTATGAAGGTGAAAAGTAAAACGTTTACTTGAAATATGTTCAATATTTCACCCATCTCAAAGTTTCTCTTCTCTCTTTGGCTTAGGTGTGACCGGTGGAGCACTGGGGAAGGGGTCTCGGTCCCCTCCTTTCATGCCCCTCCTCGTCCCCTCTCTCCTCCCCGGCTGGATCCTCCAGCATCCGAGCAGGAGGGAAGCAGTCCAGGTTGTTAGCTCGGACCAAAGGCCACGTTCCCAAACGGCAAAATGAGTGAGCTCAGGCTTCCGAGGAGTCAGGAGCCTGGAAGCGCCAGTTTCCGTGAGAGGTAAGAACCACGGTGGCCAGCGTGACCCGCTGTCTGGGTTTCCTGGTGGACACCTGACAGCAGCCGCGTCAGAGACTCTCGGGCACTTTCCCTACTCGGCGGTTTGAGGAAGAATCACCATTCACGTTTCCAAATGGCTTCAGAACAGATGCGACTGTGAGCTGGCAGAAAGATCTGTGACCTCCCTCCATCCCTATGAATTGTGCTAACGTGAATAGTCACACAAATTAATCCACTTTTCTCAAATAGCTTATTGTCAGCTACTTAATAATGAGATGATCTTTTCAGCTGTTAAAATATTATGAATTATGTTAACATTTCTTAATGTTGAGCAATGTTTTCCTTGGTATTCCTCGATATTCTTTTACAATGGACTTTGATTCATTACCAGTTTATTCAGGACTTGGTCTGCTGTGTTGGAATGTGCACTGGCTCGGTATGCGTGTGTTCTGTGTATACATCATGTCTGGAGGTGAGGCTCATGCCCATTTCACAAAGAGAAAGAGAAACTTTCCTTACTCCCCTACACCCTGAAAATGATGAACTGCAATTTTTAAAATGGGTCTTTTTATCTAAAGACTTGAAAGTGTTGTTTTATAAAACTATGTAGGCTTAAAGCCACTTTGAGGAGAGTTCTTTGATAACTTTCTCAATTTCCTTCATTGTATTGTTCCTTCAAAGTTTTCTACATTTTTCTTAATTGATATTGACTATGTTTGTTATGTCGAAGGTTATCCATTTTATATGTAATATAAAATGCATTGGCAAAATATTCAAATGTTTTGTCAAATTTTCTCTTCATAATATATTGAATATATCGATTTTATCCATATCTGAGGTTTTAGCTTCTCTCTCGCTCTTTTTTTTTACTTTTGACATGATGTGTATATACTTCTTTCTGCTTCCTTGGGCCACTTAGTAATTTATTTATTTTATTTTTTTGGTACTGAGGATTGAACCACTGAGCCACATCCCCAGCCCTTTCTAATATTTTATTAAGATACAGGAGCTCACTAAGTTGCTTAGGACCTTGCTAAGTTGCTGAGGCTGGCTTTGAACTCACAATCCTCCTGCCTCAGTCTCCAGAGCAGATGGGGATTACAGGCTGTGCCATCGTGCCCAGCTAATTTACTTATTTTAAAGATAGCTCATCTTTTTATTTTATAATTTATTAACTTTATCTTTTACCAATCTTATTTTCTATTTCCATTTATTTTATTTGCAAGTTTTGTTTTGGGTACTTAGTTTATTTTCATTCACTTATACTTGATTATGACAGAGGTTCAGGCTCAGAGGGCCGTTCTTCTCCAACCTACTTCTGTGGGCAGATTGCATTTTGGTGGATCGTGCCATATTCATTGTTTTCTCGCTACTTTATCTCTCCAGTTAATAACCATGGAGTAAAGCAGCCTCGGTGCCTTCCCTGTGCATCCTCCCACTTCAAGTCACACAGCCCCTGGAGCTCTTACTGTTTCCTGGAAATCTTGCCCAAGCCTTTTGCAGCTAACATATCAGTTTTGCATCGTGTCCTCACCATGAAGAATTGTCCCATTTACACTCTGTTAGATGTATGGTGTAATTCAAAGGCTGGAACTAGGGTGAAGCAGAGAGGGGTCCAGAGAGCAAAGTCTGGAAAGCACTCCTTCCCAGGCTTATGCAAGAGCAGACTACGCCGCAAACACCCCCTCAGTGTGCATCGGCACCCCTCCCCCTAATGGAGGAGCCCCGCCCTGGCCACTGGCATTTTGATCTTTCTCCAGGACCACCCATTCCCCTTTCTTTTTGCCCACTGCCGTATTTTGATAGTTATAACTTGATTTGTAGAATTATGCTTGAATTCTTCAATAATATTTTAGGAATTTACTTTCTTGAAAAAAAATCTTAAAATATGCCAATCATTCATAACTAATGATGCAGATTTCCTTTTTTCATACTAAGAAAAAGGGTTTTTTTGTTTTTTGTTTTTTGTTTTTTTTTTAAGTTTGTATCAGTGAAGATGTTTGTGCTTAGTTATAAAAACCTTCCTGGCCTGGGTAAGCACGGGTAGGTTACTCAAAGGCCCTGAGTGGGAAACAGGGTCGGATGCGCCACGTCTTAGCCGCAGATGGCTCCCTGCTGAAACAAGGGCGGTGAGCCAGCAGCTCCATTCTCTGTCTCTCTGCTGGAGATTCAAGGTCTCCAAGGGAACACGATCGGTGACCCTCAGGTAAAGCTCACTCCTTGGTCTTCACAGACCCTGGAGTGCTGGTGGGCAAAGCCCCAGTGGAAGTTTCAGGTTCCAGAAGGTAGTCAGGACACAGGATTCAGTGCCATGAGTTTTCCAAGATAAAATGGTACAGATATAAACTCAATTTTTCCTTTTTAAAGTGTGAAATAGGACCGGCTCCACCTAAGCCAGATGTTTGCTAAAGTAGAGTGAAGATGCTTTCTTCCAGGGGCTCCTCCTTGCTGCTCCATGTACCACTGCAAACCTCAGGACCTGAGGCAGGCAGGCCAAGTGCATGGAGACCCTGTGGAGACCCTGGATAGAATCCTTCTTTACAACTTTGAAAATTCAGGCCAGTCTGGCACTGCGAGCTCTACTTTTTTTTTTTTTTTTTTTTTTTTTTTTTTTGGTACCGGAGATTGAACTTAGGGGCACTCAACCACTGGGCCACACCCCCAGCCCTTTTTTGTATTTTATTAGAGACAGGGTCTCACTGAGTTGCTGAGTGCCTCACCATTGCTGAGGCTGGCTTTGAACTCGCGATCCTCCTGCCTCAGCCTCCCAAGTGCTGGGATTACAGGCGTGCGCCACCGCGCCCGGCTGAGCTCTACTTTTTGTTGCAGTTCTCAAGACCAATCCTGGGAATGAGTGCCATTTAGAGAGTGGCACAGGAGGATGGGTGCTGGCACACAATGGTTGGATGTAAACGTGTCCTTGTCCTCATACAGATAGATATGGGAAGGAACCCAAATATATCAACAGGCGTAGAGTGGTGGCCAAGAATACTGTTTACAATTGCGGTACAGGAAGGCTGAGGAACTCTTTCAAGCTGAGAGCATCATCATTCCCACATCCCTTCAAAGCTAATGAGCACTGGTGTTTGTATTGGTGTTCTTGTCCGCAGAGCTGCCGTGCTTTCTGGCTGTGCAGGACGGGTGTGCAGAGGAGACAGCTTGAGTTAACCCCTGCTTACCTTGCAGGTTGCCCCATTTCTGCCCTGAAATCGTAGGAAGCCAGGTGGCCCTCTTATCAGGAGTCCTAACTAAACACACCTGCAGTACCGGGAAGGGCATCGCCCCACACAGTGGGGTGATCAGGCTCCCCACCTGGGCCCGTCATCCTTGGTTTGGGTACCCAGGTGCTTGGTCCCAGGAAGGGTGGCCTCAGGAAGCTCAGTGGGTCTTGCTGGCTGCTTGACAGCTAAAACTCTTCACAGGACCTGGGCTTTTCTCCGCCGCCATCTGGTCTGCTTTGTTACATGTTTTGGCACGGCATCTGGCACTGCTGCTAACTCAGCAGTTGCACAGTCACTGCCCTGGTGCCCCAGGGACAGCTCGTCACGGCATCTCCCAGCCTGCCCTGCTTTATACTCTGACGTCGCCATCACCGCTTTTCCCCTCGGACAAGGCAGCTTTCTCTCCTCCCCGCTCCTCCTCCTCCTCCTCCTCCTCTCTGTGGACTTGTTTCTTCCTTGCTGTCATTGCTCCCCGTGTCCAGAAGCACCTGTAAACCCTAATTCTCTGCAGGCATTGGGCCTTAGGGTTCTTTCCTCCAGCTGTCGTGGATAATCCTGGCTTTCCCGCCTGCCAGTCTTGCACACGTGTGTGCCATGGTACACCCCCCCACCTGAAAACGTATGCAAACACTCTGTCCCCTAAATCACCTTTGGCACGTTCCAGACAGATGTAGTCACCTGCAGTGTCCTGTCTTTTTTTAAGCCAAGTTCTGCACTTTCATTTGTTCTCCCTGAATGAAATCTTCTAAAGAGAAGCCACCGTCTTTTAGTTTGATTCCTTAAAAGTAGCCCTACAAGAAATGGGTAGGTGATGACGATATTCTGAATGGTGAATATCTAAATGAATATTTCAAGATTTTCTGCTGCTCTTAAAGTTTTATGATACAAAAGGAAAACAATCTAAAAATTTGCCTCAAATCTTATTTGTACTATGATTTCAAATTTTAAAAAGCCATCTGTAGATATCTAGATTGTACAGGTTCACCCAGGGATCTAGATGGGGGAAACAGAGATGAGTCCTATGGGCAGTGCCGTAAAAAGCTGGGGGTGCTGATAACTTGCCCTGGTCTCCTCTGTGATGGGAAATCATGGGCAGAGGAGATCCCTCTTGGCTGTGCCATGCTTGGGAATAGTACTATGCAGGTAGAGTCAGCTTTTAGCTTGTTTGTGGAGTTGTTCTCAGATATTTGTTGTTTCCTATTTGTTGTTCACTTTTGCACCACTATATTTCTGTAGCTTTGTATCTGGACTCCTGAGCTCTCAGGAGTTATTTTCACTTGTGGATAACTGTTTTTCTGAGAGAAAAAGGACTGGGATTTCGATCCTGCCATCTTGCTGAAGTCCACTCAAATATCTGCTCATGCATGTTATATACCTTTTCCATTAGGGTCTTTAATATACTAATTATCATTATGTATTTATAGCCTGATAATTCTAATATCTCTGTTGTATTTCAATGTGTTGTGAAGACCATTTTATCTTCTCAGATTTTTTCATGTTTTTGTTTGTTGTTGAGAGACAGATGTATAAAACAGTAGATACTGAAGTAAATAGTCTGTTAATGTGAAATTTGTGGTTCTCTGGCAGAGAGTTCAGCTATATTTGACGTTGGTTGAAGCTGTAAGCACCAGATGCTTCACAGTCCTTACCTTACCTCATTTTCATCCTCCTGCTTGGCTTCGTGTCTCCAGTTTGTGCCGCTCCTCAGAGATGCCTTGCCCCGGCCGCTCTTCGTGCTATGCTACACGTTTACTATCACCAGAGATTTGCTGGTGGTAGGATATGGTGAAGAAAGGACGTTCTCTTTTTTTTTTTTTTTGGTACCAGGGATTGAACTCAGGGGCACTGAACCACTGGGTCACATCCCCAGCCCTTTTTTGTATTTTATTAGAGACAGGGTCTCACTGAGTTGCTAAGTGCCTCACCATTGCTGAGGCTGGCTTTGAACTCGCGATCCTCTTGCCTCGGCCTCCCAAGTGCTGGGATTACAGGCGTGCGCCACCGCGCTCGGCTGAGAAAGGGCATTCTCTATTATTTTGGCTGAGTCTCGGTGTTTGGAGGGCACAGGTGCCTCTGTCTTAGGAGTGTAATTTACGCAGGTATTTGTGTTCCTCCTTCCTCTATCCTTTAGGGGTGGGAGTTTTCACCCAGGCTACTGTTCCCTTTCCAGGCTGCACTGTATCCCCTGGCATTCCCAAGTCTATGTCCTTAAGACCCTCCCCTCTATAGATTAAAAAGGTGGTGGTGCGCACCTGTAATCCCAGCAATTTCGGAGGCTGAGACAAGATCACAAACTCAAGGCCAGTCTCAGCAATTTAGCAAGGCCCTGTCTCAAAAAACAAACACACAAACAAAAAAACAACAACAAAAAAAAACACTTTACACTCCCCCCCACACACACACACACTGAAAGATATGGTAAACTGCAGGAGCCCTGTCGTTCCAGGCTGCAATCCCTTTCCGGCGGCTAACAGTAAACTGCTTCAACTCTCCGTCATCTACTTCAACTGACATGTTGTCTATATTCAAGTGCAGAGGTATAGATTGGGAAGCATAATCCTCGTGTGTGTGGAGATTAAATTACTGCATTAGGAAAGTTCTAGAAGTGTATGACGTTAACAACCAAGATGTGGTATTGAAAAATAATTTCACACTAGATTTTTCCTAAGAAAAATAATTTAGACTCATCCAATTGTTGTACTAACTGGAATCATTCTTCCTCCGTCCATTTGTGATGGCGTAGCAGAAAACCTAAGACCATACATAAAGAAGAGACCTGCTTCGCTCACAGCGCTGGGGAAGATCTAGACCTATTCTCTGGGAATACTGATGAACACGTTGGTTTCCACACTTCCACTTAATTTACTGTGTTAAAATGACATCGCTACCACCTAGAAATTTCCTTATCCATGATGCTTGCTTTCAGGCATTTTAGGAATTTGGCCAAGAACATAAAATCAACCCATGGGGCTGGGGTTGTGGCTCAGCGGTAGAGCGCTCACCTAGCACGTGCGCAGCCCGGGTTCTATCCTCAGCACCACTAAATGTGTACAACTGATGCAAATAAACAAACATTTTTAAAAAAAAAAAACAACCCATAATACAACCCAGTCCAAGGCTTTATATAGCTCTTGGATCAACCTATTGGTCAAAATTTATGCAAATGAGGTTTTGGAAAAGTACCAACTACTATTGGTCCAACTTTATGCTAAATAGGGTTGAAAAAGCACCAACGCTATTGGTTCAGATTTATGCTAATCATGACTTGGAAGGTTTCACTGCTATTGGTTAGTCATGAAATCTCCAGTTTGGTGTGTTCTGCTTTTGCTTTCCTGCTGCTCCTGGGGCAGTGGGGGTTTAGGTGGTGGTGTGGCTGCTTGGGGTAGAGGGCTGCGGTGCCCAGTGGAGCTGGCCACCACACCAGGCCTGGACAGGCTGTCCTTGTGCTCTGGCTCCACGGGGCCTCAGGAGAGTCCTCGCACGGTGGGCTCCACGTAGCCAAGGTCCCTGCTCCGTGTTGGCAGGGCCCACAGTCCATGCCTCCTGGATGAGGGTTTGGCTTTAGTACCCGACAGGCAGCCATGTCCAGCTGCAGTTCTTCAAGCTTAATTTCTCAGAGAACAGATGGGAGCTATTAGTGAGAACGCATATTATTAATGTCACTGAAAGTAGAAGTGGACATAGACAAACCAACTGAAAAAGTAACGAGAGGAAAATAAGGTTTCAATTTTAGTGAATGGAGGAACTAGCAAGCATATTATAGAAACAGGTTAAATGAGCAATTCTTAAAGTGAGCTTTTTGAAAAATAAGTAAAAGAATCTGCTACACATTGTTAAATGTGAAACTACTAAAGTATAAAATATGTATAACTTGTTTTAAACGTTCTTAAATATACCACAGTGATACTCATATTTTTTTTTTCAGAAATAATGATCTCTGATTAGCTGAGGTTTGTTAAGCCAACATTTCTGAATGATTTTCAGGATGAAAATAAAAGGACTGCATTTTGGTCTCCTGACTTGGATTTGGTGCTATGTGTAGGTAGCCTATTGCTGGGGCCTGAGGTGGGACCCCAAATTCCTGTGCCATGAGCCATCCCTGAAGGCATGTGGTAGGGAGGTGTCTCTATGGGCAAAGGTGTGACTTGTGCAGTCGAGCGGGGAAATGAAGAATGTCCATGCACTTATGCCCTGACTCAATGCTTTATGCACTCAAATCACTCAATACAATTTCACTCAATAGGTTCTTAATCAAGAAAATGCCAATCCTTAATGCTGGGCACTGAATAGACATAATCAATTCAAAGCCAACAATTCTAAGTTAACTCTAAGCACTGCAAACACACTTAATCATGACAGACCTATTACAGACATTCCCTCTGCATGCTGAGCTCAAACACTGAATTTAGAGTCTCCAGTCTGAGGTCTTAAGTCCAGCTGATGCACGCTCAGACTGCAGTGATCAGGCCGGGAGCCGATGGAGGCCTCTCCTGGTGTGGAGTTGACGGCTGGGTGACGAGCCCGTCTTAAGGAGACTTAGCCCTTCTCACCAGTCACGAGGCTGCTGTAGAGTTTGAGAACTGTGAGGACAGTGTAGAGGATCAGGGAGATGATGAGAGTTGGGCTGTCAGTCCAGGTCCTCACCAGGCTCCCCAGCATAAGTGCTTCAGAATCAGCTGGTTTTAATGTGTTCATTAAATTTGGGGCTTCTGCTAACCCTTTAGGTCCCTATCGGCTGTTACCAGGGTTCTTAATGATGTTTGACATTTTAGAGTCAGGACATATGGTTTGGTGATTTCTGCCCTGATCTTACATGTCTGACTGTTACCAGGGTGAAGGCCAATGACATGTGACTTCACCCTCTTATCAGGGTTGTGGAGGGTGATTTGTCTTTTTATCAGGCTATGCCTGATTGATATATTGGAGGGCTCTGTGGGATGGTGCCTGGTGGGACTGCAGGTTTATTTAAAATGGAGTTGCTTAGGCTAAGGCCATCCTTACAGGAAGTGAGTCCAAATGACAGAAGTATACAAATGCTGGTGTGTAGAGGGCCCCGGGAATGGGCTTACCCTCGCGAGGCCACTGCCACCGTCTGAAACATGTTCTTCCCCTTCAGAGTGCAATAGGCAAACCCCATTTTAGAAGCAGGGAGGCCAGCTGCTACATGGAGATGCCTCACGGCCTCCAGAGCTGTGGAGTAAACTGGTATGCATGGTGCAGTCTATTTTGTGCTATGTCAGCAGAAACAGAGAGGAAGAAACCTAGACCTATTCTCTGGGAGCACTGTTGAACACTGTGTTTTCCACACATCTAGTTTCCTTACTGGGAGTTGAGCGTGCCTTCACTGTCATCCTAGAAATGTCCTTATTGACACCAGTATTCAGGATGATGTAATACTTGGCCAAGAACAGGACTATATCTGGAGTATTACCAGCCTAAGAAAATCTTATCTGTGTCACTGAAATACTTTGACTGCTATGTCCAACATAGGATTCATGAACTACCAGTGTTTTAGGATATACCGTAATCCACACGGTCTCACAAGTTTAAAAACTTCTTAAAACTCTTCATTGTTGATACTAAAACTGAAGCCATTTTGTTGCTGCTATTTTCTATGACAAAGAAAGTATAATACAGCTCTAACAGGTTATCAAGAAGAAATGCTGCTTATGATCACCAACTAAAGCTTGCAACTAACATTATCATTCCCACCGGGTTTCAGCAACAGAATGCTGGTTTCTACTGCAATACATTCCAGGAACCTTCTTCTTCCTCCACTTAAAGTCAAAGCTATTAAGAAAAATATACACTTAGACAAAAACAAAACCTCTGATCCATGACAAAAGACAGACGCCTACACTGAACTAGTCCAGGATTTATATAGCTCTTAGGTAACCTCTTTTGCTCAAAATTTACGTAAATCAGATTTTGTAAAACTACCAATTGCTAAATAGGATTTGAGAAAACAACAACGCTATTGGTTCAGATTTATGCTAATCAGGACTTGAAAGCTATCACTGCTATTGGTTAGTCCTGAAATCTCCGTTTTGGTCTGTCCGGCTTTCCTATTCCTGGGGCAGTGGGAAGTTTAGGCGAGCCTTGTGGCTGCTTGGAGGCCGGGGTCTGCAGCGCTCTGTGGAGCTGGCTGCCACCCCAGGCCTCGACAGGCTGTCGGGTGTGAAGGGCTCTTGTGCCCTGGCTCTTGGCACCTCAGGCAAGTCTGGGCATGGTGAGCTCCGCGTGGCCAAGATCCCTGCTTGCTGCCTGTGCTCCAACCAGCTGGGTCCACAGCTCCTTGGCTCCTGGACAAGGGTTTGGTTTCAGAACTATACTGGCAGCCATGTCCAGCTGAAGTTCTTCAAACTTCTCAGAGAACAGATGGGAGCTATTAGTGAGAAAGCTTATCATTAATATCATTTTATCAGGGTAGAACAAAGACAGTAGAAGTGGACATAGACAAGTCAACTGAAAAAGGAAAGAGGAAAATAAGTTTTCGATTTTAGTGGATGGAGAAACTATTTATTCATTTCATCAAGCATATTATAAACGCAAAGAGCTTACATGAGCAATTGCTTGATAACAGCTTTTTGAAAAACTAAGGAAAATAAAGATGATCTGTTACAAAGAATAAATTGTGTGTTAAATGTGAGACTATTAACAAATAAAATATGTATAGCAGAGAACATTGTTTTACACATTTTTAAATATAGCACACAGTAAGAAAAATGGAATTATATTTCCACCGAAGGCACACTCATAAACAACTGTAACAGTATTCATAAAACAAATACTTGTAGCACACATTGCATACTGAGAATTTAAATTTTATTGATCCAAGCCCTACTCTATCCTATTACATCTTGTGTTTCAGAACTGGGCATAGCACTCCAAAATTATTTTGTATTCAGGATTAAGGATTTGAAAATTATGTCTTTATGGTGAAAGCCAGTCAGAGCCCTCCTCGTTACAGAAGATGCCTGTCAGACAAGCCTGACCAATAGTAGAGAGCTACCTCTACCAGTCACATGACTGGCCCCAACACTGGGAAGGGACCAGAGTAGAGCAAATAAGAGCCTTCCTGGAACCCTGATCTCCAGCCTGAACACAAACTCATCATCTTCTCATCTAGTGAAGATGTGAGTGAAGATGTGAGGATGAGACCTCAGACGGCCGGGCACAAGGTTCCCCCCCTTCCTTTGAGAAGGTTAATGGAAGAATAGAAGCTAGCAGAAATGAGGGAAACAGGAAGGGAAAGAAAGCAGAGATGAAGACAGGGATGGAGAAGAGAACGGGATACAGATCCTGAATCCTAGACCATGCCGTCTCTGGAGCTTCTTCTCAGGGCCCTCCGTTGCCCTAGTTGCTTTCCATCTCAAAGTTGAGTGCAACTTTCTGCCTTCAGTACTCTCTGTGTCCCATATACGTGAACCTTTCACTTGACATAGTGAAAGCCCCACTCCCAGGACAATAGCCAGTAAAATGATCTTGGTCCTTAATCTGATATGTCTTGACTCTTCTGGTCCCTATGATGAAATTAACCTTCTTGATTCTGTGTCTCACTGGGGGATGCATGAGAATGAGGGCAAGCATGAGAGGAAGCTTGAGATCCACTGAAAGGTGGGCTTTGCCCTTCAACCAATAAGAGCTACGTAAGTATTAGAAGAAAGGCTACGGTTAAAGACAGGAATGACTAACCTCACTGAGGAGGAAATAGGAGGCACAACAGAGTGCTCCTGACTCCATCTTCATGGGCCTGATTCTGCAATATTGCTTCTGCTCTAGGAATTTGAATGTGATGGGTGCTTTGTCCCTGGAATCTTCCTTGCTACCTTTCCTTTTCTTCTAAAGTCATGGCTACTACTTCTGAGGTCTTCTGCACACTAGGAGTAGAGGTGACAAGTTATGATACTTCCTGTTCTGATTTACACACTGTCAGGTCAAAATTGCCTTTCAACACAGTGCTTACCAAGAGCCAGCCCGCTCTGAACCATGTGATGCCAGCAACTTAGGGAGCCTCCAGTCTTTTCCTTTCAGCCACTCTTGTCGATCCAAAGCCCACTGTGGTCAGTTCTGTGCTTGACGTCAGCATTAAGATTTCTACAGTTGACGGCACTCACCTGAAATCTCAGTGGTTCAGGAGGCTGAGACAGGAGAATCTCAGGTCAAAGCCAGCCTCAGCAAAAGCAAGGCTCTAAGCAACTCAGACCCTGTCTCTAAATAAAATACAAAATAGGGCTGGGGATGTGGCTCAGTGGTCGAGTGCTTCTGAGTTCAATCCCTGATACTACCCCCAAATTATTTTTACAGTAGACCTCTTCTTCCCTCTCATATTGTCCAAGAATGGGACCCACCAAAGGCTGCAGCTGCAGTGACAGGTGGACTAGAAAACACCTGTCTGTTGGCTCAGGAAGCAAGAAAGATCTTCTCCACTGACACGGGCCAAGAATCAGTAAATGACAGTGTGCACGTGCTTTGGTTTAGGATTCAGAGATGCAACGCATACATGGTCTAATAAGCCATAAAATGGACACAAGAGTGGTCTTAGTTTGGCGATACTCAGCAGAAGCTAAAATAAATTCTTTCTAGAAAAGATAGTCCCGTAACCCTGGCCATTTGCAAGTCCCTCAAATGAATTCTCTCCCACTATGTTCTCACCACCTCTAAATACAAAGCCTCTGTGGAAACTACCCACCAAGCATGAGAATTAAGGCAGCAGAGTCGCAGCCTTCTAGAATAAATATACCAGTAGTAACAAAATAAATAGCAATAGACCTGATGGTTTTGTATAAGAAATGAATAGAAGCCAGATAATTAAGAGTTTCTGGAGGGAAAAAACAAAAAAGCTTGGTATGTGTGGTAAGTGTCAGATCATAAGAGCTAAATTCACTAACCACAAATACAGGCTTAGCCTGTGCAGACGCTGAACGCTGACTCAATTATGTCATCAAGAATCCAGACTCTTCCCCCTTTTCCATTCCACTAGCCATCTGCACATAAATATTTACTTCCTGTCCCTCAGAAGGATTATAGTTATTTGCCTCACTGATACCAAGATTGTTCAGATGGCTTACTTTGAGCAATGAAATTTGAACTAATATGAATTGTTTCATTATGAGTCAAAAACTTCTTTCATGTTCTTCCTTTTCATCTGTCATGAGACTTGTTATGTCCTGGATGGAAGCTGTTCCCTCTTCCTGTACCAGTGTGAAGATGAGGTAGAACAGAGCAACAAAATGAAGACCATGTAGAATGAAGCAGATTGTTATAAACCACTGGAAGATGGAGGGTATTTGTTACTGCAGCATAACCTAGTCTGTTCTTACTGATACAAAAGTTATACTCAAAAGTGAGGTGCTACCATAGAGAAAGATGTACACCTATGTGTGTTTGTGTGTGTGTACCTACACACAGAGAGAGAAAGAGAGAGAGAGGGAGAGAGAGATAGGAAAACACTTTTTAGAAGGTAGAAGTTTAATTTTTGATACACTTTAAAGACATGTTTAGGAAAACCTTTTTCTACAGCATTTGAAAGGCAGATAAGATCCCTCATGAGCTTCCTGATTTAGATGAACCAACTGAGGGAGAATTAGAACTGCATAGACAAGCTGGGCGCGGTGGCGCATGCCTGTAATCCCAGCACTTTGGGAGGCTGAGGCAGGAGGATCGCGAGTTCAAAGCCAGCCTCAGCAATGGCGAGGCACTTGGCAACTCAGTGAGACCCTGTCTCTAATAAAATACAAAAAAGGGCTGGGGATGTGGCCCAGTGGTCGAGTGCCCCTGAGTTCAATCCCTGGTACCAAAAAAAAAAAAAAAAAGAACTGCATAGACAGTCAGTGCAAGACAGCAGCAAATGAGGAAGTCCGGAGAAGGCCCAAACAGTATGAGCACAAAGAGGGTCTCCCAATAAGGTCAACTTCCTAGCTGATGAATGTGCTTATGGTGTGAGAGGGGGATCCCACAGAAAGACTAAAATAGACTTATAGACAAAAGGGTATCAATAAGCAATAATAAGGAGAGTGTGTAGAGCAGAGGAAAGAGAAAAGGGAGAAAGGCAAAGCCTATGAAAAGAACAGGCCAGTACTCCCCCAATTTACTTTAGCTCTTGTAATAAACCTGTTGCTTGCTTGCTATCTTTGTGTCCTGTTCTTCAATTCTTTGCTGAGCAAAGACAAGAACCAAAGACCCCCTAGACAGCAACACGGCTGGGACATTGAATGCTAGCAGTGTGTCTCTATTACAACTGGCTGCATTTAACAAAGGTGTTAAAAAATATTTGAGGTCAGAAAGTAATCAGCCAGTTGCAGAAAATTCATACTTACAGGCATGTGAGAAGAAACATCTTCCCAATTGAGAAATAACTTAAGAAACAATAAAAATATAAAAATTCATCTTTATGGTAAGAACCAAAGCCAAAGCGTTGAGAGAATTGTTTAAACCTCTGAATTAAGATAGTGTCCAGTAAAAACTTTTGATTTATCAAAATAGTTCAGGAAAATAAAACGGAATTTGTGACTTTCCCACCAGAGCGAGGTAAGTTCAAAGTGCCTAAAAACTCAGAAAAAGTTGGAAAGGGAGGAATAAATCTTCACATGACTTGGGGAGAGGGGAGGTGGGTTATCATGTGAGGTCGGTTGTATTAAATAAGCAAAACACCTGAAAGCATTCTCCAAATTGTAATACGAATCAGCCTGGACTAAAGAAGAGGCTGTGACGTTCAGAACTTCAAATACTGCCTTGGGACACAGACCCCTTTTGGAGAGATGGACTGTGGAGGCCGCTGGGTTCCCGGAGGGGGCCATATTCTACAGGGTCTTGTACACAGGTGGCAAAGAAGATGATGAAAAAGGAAAGACTTCCTAGATGGTAGAGCCAAAGGCCATGGGAAATCGTGAGCTCCGGAGCTGTCGCGAGGATGCAGAACTACAGCCCAGTCAAGGCGTGTGCCCTTCTTCCAGAGAAGGACACCTTTGCCACAGGGTGATTTCAGAAACTCCTTGGACAGGTGGCCCTTCTCGTGCTTCCAGTCCGTAGCTCTGCTCCTGTCCCACACCTGGACACTGGGCAACGAGGTGGGGGAGGGGTCAGACTGGTCACTTTAGTTAACTGATTTTCAGAACAAGAAGACCCACATCCATGCTGATGTCAAGATCGTCATGAGACCCTGCCTTCGGTTCTGGTGGTACTGCTGAGTGGGCGCTGGGGTCTTCCTCCTTGGGGAAGGGAGAGCCGCCCACTGAGTACAGTCTGTGTGTGGAGAAGGGCTCTAGCCAGACATCTGAAGCATGGGCTGTGATGATTTGTACTTTGGTTTAGAAACATTGCTGTGGGGCGGTGGGCTCCCTGCCAGGGCAGTTTTCTGCTCGGGAGGGGATGAGCCACCTGAGAAATGAAAGTCTGAAATGGTTAGTGAAGAATTAAGAGTCAGAGCCAGAGATCAGGTTTAAGGGCGCGCTTGATATTTTCCTCCAGTTTACATAGGATCTGGAACAGAACAGCCAGAAAATGGCTCTGGTCCTTTATTTGTGTGGCAAGGGATTCGCAGCCAACAGGATTACTGGCATCTTGGCAGGCCACACCCCTCCCCGAGAGGCTGTGTGTCTGTGTGGCTCCAGCAGGTCACCCCATCTCCGGTGCCGTGCAGAGCCTGTGGCAGAGCGGGACAGGCACTCACAGGCACCTGGGCAGCCTCACCAGCAGGAGTGCCGCTGGGAGTCCCCGGATGCCAGCTGTTCCTATCCAATGGCTTCCATGCTGATGTGGTTCATGCACTGTTACCTGATGGCTTCCGACAAAATATTTCTGCCCTTCCCTCTACGATGCTGGCTATTCTACCCACCTGGCTTTGGATTGTCCTTGTGACCTGCCTTGGCCAAGGAGGTATGAGTAGAAGCCACACGAATCACATCCACAATAAACTTTGAGTAAGCTCATGGCTCACTGCACTCTTTTATTTTCTCTCCATAGGCAACCGTGCATATTCCACATAGATTACCCCATTAGCTATGGTCCTGAAGGGGGTACTATAGGGAGCCGGCCTACAGACAGTCTCAATGGACGTGCATTGTGAACAAAATATAGGCCTTTATTTTTGTAAACCACGGAGATGTTCCATTCACGGGCACCTCTAGGCTAACATACCTACCTCACCTCTTCCTTCTTTATTCTCAGAGTCCCTGGATGCAAAGCCAGATCTCACATCCACTCTCAAAGCAGGGAAGTACTTACATGTCCCTGAACATAAATGTGCATCATGATTTCATTAGTTGTAAAGCAGGCTTGAAAACTGAATTTTAGCTTTTAGAGGCTTTGTGAAAAGTAAATAAAAGCAACTGAAGTAGTGACTTTAAAGTAGAGTTTGGCGAAGGCAACACAAATGAGGAACTTGCAAACTGACCTGCTATTATTGTCCACAGACAGTTCATGCTCCAGCCTCACTGAAGTACATTTCAGACCACACGGTACCTTCATGGCCTCTGTGATTTTTCCATAGAGCAATGAGAGTAGAATTATTTTTGTTTTTGTTATGGTAGCACCCACTTCTGGTACCAATTTCTGAACTTGTCAGAGTAAGGTAGACTATATGGTGCTAACAAATAAACTACAGAATCTCATTGGTTAAGGAAGAGAAGGTTTCTTTCTTCCTGACATTACCATCTGATGCAGGGTGTTCAGTGGAGACAAAGTGACTTGAAAGGAGACGGGGAGATGAACCACCAGCAGCCAAGGGGGAGAGCATAAGTTAGTGGACCTATATGATTCCTTTTCCACAATGGATGAAATAGAGCAGTGCTTGCAGCTTACCTAACAGCTCTGGTTCTCAGTTTCTGCTTCATGTGGGATAATAGGTGCTGTGGCCTCAGAAAGCGTTGTTAAGAGAGCTAAGCAATGACTTACTGTATTTAAAGCACTTTGAACAGGACCTTCACCATATTAAATGCTGTGATATTCATTTCTTTCTTTGCTATCAATGATGCAGGAATAATTATGCTGGCAAATATTTCAGCTCACACTTGTGCAGGTGTAACTGCTGGTAAAAATAAGAATTTCAGGACCTAAACTAGCTGTCTTTTAAATGTCCATAGCAATTTCATACTGCTCTCCACAGAGAGCATGTGTCAATAATTTATTCCATTGCTTACTTTACTACATTCTTATCAACAGTGTGTTATAAAACTTTGAATTTCTGAAATTTCAATGGTAAAAATAAAATTGCTATTTTCTCTTCTATACATTAAGTTAAACATTTTTCTGAGAGGCAAAACATTTTAGTCTTTGTCTAAACAAGTCTTATTTTCAGCCTAACCCTTAAACTGGTTTAAATTGCTACAGAGTGTAAGCTGCCTGTCGTGGCCAGCCACAACGCCGTGGGAGGAAAACTCTCGGAGGCAGAGTAAAGATACTACTACTTTTACTTCTACTTTCTTAGAGCTTAGAGAGAGAAAGAAAGATTTTTCTTCTTCTTAGTAAGAGCTTAGAGAGAAAGAGAGAGAGCTTGAAAGAAAGAGATTTCTTCTTTAGAGAGAGAGAAAGCTTAGCTTTTAGAGCTTCTTTCTTCTTTCTTCTTTCTTCCTTGGGAGCCTCGGCCTGACTCTGACCAGCAATTACTTCTTCTATCTGGTTTCTCTTCTGTAACCGCTCTGCCTACGTTCTGGCCGCTCTGATTCTTTTCTTCTTCTTTGACCCGAACTCTTCTTCCAACCGAGCGACTGCATGACTGACTGAATGAATTCATTCTTCTCCACACTCCGACCGCTTTCACCCGGTTATATACCTTTAGCTTTGCGGGTGCCTCACGTGCATTTACAGGTGCGTCACATACATACTTATTATCAGGTGGAACTTATGGCTTCCAGCTGACTGCAACAGCCATCTCCCTAATTGGGGCTCCTTCAACAGAGAGTTCCAGATTGAAATGTATTTTGCCTCAGAACTTTTAGGAAGTGATTCCATTGTTATATGACTTCTGTTATTGCTGATGACAAAAATCATAAATGTAATCCATGATACAGGTTTAAAGAGAAAAGGATTATGTGTATCTCAGGAGTTGCTAAATGGATAGATAGATGTTAATGTTTTAAACTTATTTTTAAAGAAATCCTTCTAGTAACATGGGGGTAATATCTGCCAAATGAAATTGTAAACTACATTTGAGAAATTAAAATCTCCTATTACAATTATGTTTTTAAAAAACTCCTCAGACTCTCATACAAGGCATTTAGAGAAGAGATTTACCACTGAAAATAATACAGCAAAACAATCCTCCTGTTTGTGTAGGGAGTGGTTCTGCAAGGCACCCTGGCAACACTGCAGGCTGCACGGGGGCCACACAGCAAGGTGTGACTGTGCCCTGTCATCCTCCCTGGAACAGGGGGAGAGGCAGTCTTGAGATCCGTCTTGGTGCCCTTTATCGTCAGCCTCCCCATATGCTCCTGGGAGGCCGTTTCCCCCACCACCTGTCTGCTTCCAGGGAGGCGAAGGACTTTCTGCATCTGATGTGGCCGTATTATTGCTTGGCCGTAGTTTAGAGCTAGCTCCTCTGTAGCAAGCCAACCTACCTGTTGTGCCATATGTCATCTAGCTTTTCCGCCTCCGTGTCTTGCCATAGAACTAGGGAAAGAGGAATGTAATACCACATTGATCTTGCACTTGCTTTCTATGTAAGTAGTAATCTGAGCTGTGGACTGTTTGTGTCTTCTCAAGTTCATGTATCAAGATTCTAGCCTGTAGTGTGAGAGGAGAAGGAGGTGATATGCCGTTAGGGCAGTGAACTCCTGAATGGGATTAATGACCTTGTAAACAGAGAGGAGAGCTTGCTTTTTCTCTGCTCTCCCTTATGTGAAGATCTGAGGAGAAAACTGTAATCTACACATCAGGAACTGGTCACCTGACCCAGATCTGATGGCACCCTGATCTTGGCTTTCTCAGCCTCCAGAACTGTGCACCTTTCTGTTGGGGAAGCCACTCAACCTATGCTGGCTGGTTCCAGCAGCCCATATCGACCAAGGCAAACCATCTGAATCCATTTGGGCTCGTTGTTTCTTTTCAAGTCATTGCATGAGACTACAGCAAACCAGTCCAGTTGTCATCCCTTGTGCTGCTGCTGAGGGACTGTTGAACTGCTTCACAGCTTGCTGTTTACCTGGAAGATTCTAGGGAAAAACTGAAATGGTAGAATTCAGCAAAGCAGCCAGATGCACTATTACAACACAAACATATGGCATTGCCACACAGAAAAACAGTAGAAATGAAAAGAAAAGATGACCTATATTTATACTGAGGTAAGTTAATAAATAAGAAAAAAAAACTCCAGAAAATAAATGTACAAAGCTCCATAAAGAAAACCATGAACCTTTACAGAAGTACATAAAAAGTTTGAAAACCTAAAGATACCATTTTTCTTAAATGGAAACAAATATATACCTTAATTCAAATGTCTGTTACCATCTATATTGATCCATAAATGCAATGCAATTCTGATAGGACTTTCTTCAGAACTTGAAGAAGAAAATGTATCTTCAGTTAGAAGCAAAGACAATTTCAAGATTTTCAAAAGGTAGAACTGCCTTGCTGGGCATGGGGGAGGACATGCTTATAATCCCAGACTCAGAATGCTGACACACACCGTCAGGTGGTGCATACCTGTAATCCCAGCAGCTTGGGAGGCTGAAACAGGAGGATCTCAAGTTCAAAGCCAGCCTCAGCAATGGCAAGGTGCTAAGCAACTCAGTAAGACCCTGTCTTTAAATAAAATACAAAAGAGGGCTGGGAATGTGGTTCAGTGGCCAAGTGCCCCTGAGTTCAAACCCAGTTCCAGAAAAAAAAAAAAAAAAGAATACTGACACAGGGGTTGACAGCAAGTTTGAGGTCAGCCTCAAAAGAGAGTTTTCTTGTTGTGGCCAAAAATAAGTTAAAACTAATGCACAAAGTGATCATAATTTTACCAAAAATGAACTAAATTCAATAATTATACAACATGTATAACCTCAATAGCTAAATAAATTAATTTAGGCTATTCACATAAAACGTAATTGGGCCTTCATTTTATCATGTAGTGAACTGAAACCACTTGAGACTACATTGTAGGGTTTTTGAAGCACAAACATACAAACATATTATCTCTCATGAGGAAAAATAAAAAACAAAGTAGTCTTATATTTTAAAATTGTTAGTAGAAAGGGGAAGAGATTTACTGAGCATGACAACTCTATAGGACCTCAGACAATTCACAAAGAGGTAACACAAAGCGATTTTCATGAGAAATGAACACAGTAACTGGCAACTACTAGCTGAAAAAGCTGGGAGTTCTGAGAAGAGCCTTTATCTTATATGTTTGAATCCCTTCAACAACAGCTTATCTGGATACTCATGGTACTTGATGATGCACTCATGTCCTCAGATACATGATAGTTAATTCCCTGGGGTAGGAGCAAGTGGCAGACAACTGGATCTCCCTAGAGGAGCCAGTTGAGAAGCTTCTCCTATCACGTATTTGTAGGTGTCCCTGACAAAATACTTCTCAACATATGTGGCCTTGAGCAAGTTGTCCAAGTCTGCATACCTGTTACAAGACATTGGTGATATAGCTAGGACATCACTAGGGCCTCTCCCCTGCTAACATGAGTTTTGGTGAAAGTTTTCTTAGAGTCCTTTAAAAGATACACATTTTCTTAGATAGGTTTCTTATTGATAAAGCTAGCAAATTACCTAAAAGAAAACTCGGGCATGATATATCCAGTCACCCACTATCTGAAGGTAAAAAGAAGGGGAACTTGTATCAAGTGGGATCAATTTATACTTGCTAACATCATCTGAGGTATGAAGCAATCAAATCTGATTGGATGAAACCTAAAGAAAGAATAGAGGCAAATGAGTTGTTGAAAGGCAAATCTGATGCTCTTGGGCAGGCACAATTAATACTGTCAAAATGGCCATACTACCCAAAGGGCTATACAGATTAAATGTGATTCCAATTAAAATCCCAACGCCATTCCTTATAGAAATAGAAAAAGCAATCGTGAAATTCATTTGGAAAAATAAGAGACCCGAATAGCCAAAGGAATCCTTAGCAAGAAGAGTGAAGCAGGAGGCATCACAATAAAGACCTTACTCTATACCACAAAGCTATATAACAAAACGGCATGGTATTGGCACCAACATAGATGGGTAGACCAAGGGTACAGAATACAAGACACAGAGACAAACCCACATAAATACAGTTATCTCATGAAGGAGCCCTAATTAGGAAGGGCTGCTGCAGCTAGCTGGAAGCCATAAGTTCCACCTGATATGTATGTGACGCACCTGTAGGCACCCGCAAAGCTGAAAGTATATAACCGGGTGAAAGCGGTCCGAGTTAGGAGAACGAAGAATTCATTCAGTCAGTCGTGCAGTACCTCGGTCGGTCAGAAGAAGAGTTCGGGTCGGAGAAAAGAATCAGAGCGGCCAGAACGTAGGCAGAGCGGTTACAGAAGAGAAACCAGATAGAAGAAGTAATGGCTGGTCAGAGTTAGGCCGAGGCTCCCGAGGAAGACAGAAGACAGAAGAAAGAAGCAAGAAGCTCTAAAAAATAATCTTTCTCTAAGCTCTATCTTTCTTTCTCTCTAAGCTAAGAAGACAAGAAGAAAAAGACAAGACAAGAAGACAAGAAGAAGCTAAGCTCTATCTTTCTTTCTCTCTAAGCTAAAGTAGAAGTAAAAGTAGTAAAAGCTTTACTCTGCCTCCGAGTTTTTTCTCCCGTGGCGCCGTGGCTGGCCATGACAGGCAGCTTACAATCTCATACTAGACAAAGGCACCAAAAACATACAATAGAGAAAAGATAGCCTCAACAACAAATGGTACTGGGAGAACTGAAAATCCGTATGCAGCACAATGAAAATAAATCCCTATCACCACGCACACAACTCAACTCAAAGTGGATCAAGGACCTAGAAATTAGTCCAGAGACCCTGCAATCTAATAGAGAAAAAAGTAAGCCCAAATCTTCATCATGTCAGATTAGGCTCCAATTTCCTTAACAAGACTCTTAAAGCACAAGAAATAAAAATCAAGAATTAATAAATGGAATGGATTCAAACTAAAAAGGTTCTTAGCAAAAGAAATAATCAATGAGGTGAAGAGAGAGCCTACATTTTGGGAGCAGGTTTTTTTGCCACACACACAACAGATAGAGCACTAATCTCCAGGATATATAAAGAACTCAAAAAACTTAACACCAAAAAAACAAACAATCCAATCAATAAATGGGCTTCTCAGAAGATATGTATTTGATCAACAAATATGTGAAAAAATGTTTAACATCTCTAGTAACTAGAGAAATGCAAATTAAAACTCATCTCACTCCAGTCAGAATGGCAGTTATCAAGAACACAGACAACAATAAATGTTGGCAAGGATGTGGGGGTAAAGGCAAGTCATACATTGCTGGTGGGACTGCAAATTAGAAAACTTGGAATGGAACCACCATTTGACCCACTATCTCACTCCTTGGTTTATACACAGAAGGCTTAAAATCAGCGTACTATAGTAATGCAGCCATAACAATGTTCATAGCAGCTCAATTCACAATAGCTAAACTGTGGAAGCAACCTAGATGCTCACCAATAGATGAATGGATAAAGAAACTGTAGTATATATGCACAATGGAGTATTTCTCAGCATTAAAAGAGAATAAAATTATGGCATTTTCAGGTAAATGGGTGGAGTTGGAAAATATCATGCTAAGTGAAGTAAGCCAATCCCAAGAACCCAAAGGCCGAATGTTCTCTCTGATAAGTGGATGCTGATCCATAAGGGTAGGGTGGAGGCCTGGGGAAAATGGAGGAACTTTGGGGCAAAGGGGAGGGAAGGTAGGGAGGGTGCATGGGGACAGGAAAGATGGTAGAATGAGATGGACATCCTTACCTAGGTACATGTATGACTGCACATATAGTGTGATGCTACATCATGTGCAACCATAGAAATATAAAGTTGTACTGCAATTGTGTACGATGAATCAAAATGCATTCTGCTGTCATATACACCTAATTAAAATTTAAAAAATTAATTTATAAAAAGGCTAATCTTATTGGATGGTGTTCAAACAGTCAGAAAGCAAAAGGCAACCAGAAGGCCTAGTACCCAGTGCCTCAGTACCGACAGCATTTTCAAAAGATTCTGCCCATGGCACTTAAATTCTTAGATTTCATCTTCAGTTGCTTGTGAGACTGACCTCCTTGAGCTAAGAGCCTAAGGAAGGACTCTGGTCCACTCTTGGCCAGGTACTCACCCACTAGCGGTTGTTGGAGCCATTCCTAACTGAAGCAAGAACTATCTGACCTTGGAGAGAAAAAGCGATCCTGAAAAAAGCCATCTAGGACTATGGGACTCACTGACAACCTCAGCAAGGTGAGAAAATTCTAGAAAACAAAAATATAGAGGACTCACGTAATATTAAATCAAGTACCCCAAGAGGTTGAGAACGTTAAGAAGATGGTGACTGGCTCCCACAGGAGTGCAGCCAGCCAACTGGTCCCTGCCAAGAAGCAGCAACAGAGCAGTGGGTGGCAGTCCAGGCGGGTTGGAGCGCAGGCGCAGGCGCAGGCGCAGGCGGCAAGCAAGGCCCCCGGCCTCCTGGGACCCACCCTGAAGGCGCTGTGGGCCTGAGGCACTTCAAAACAGCGCTGAGGGGAGCCAAGGTCACCCATCTGTCATCCTTCCTCGACCAGGTCTGGGCATGGCATGGACACTTGCTGCATATACCCATTCCATGCAGCGAGGCAGACCCATCCAAGGACCTCAATCTCCCGCTTCCAGACCTGCCTTAGAAAACGGAAGTGGAGTAGACCTAACTGGAAGTCTGGACTTGAGAACTGACCAATAGTGTTAGTATATTTCCAAACACTAATTAGCATAAATTTGGACCAATAGCATTGGCACGTCTTTCAAACCCTGATTAGCATAAGCCTGAAGTAATGGTAGAGACCCAAGTGCTATGTAAACCCCTTGAGCAGCAGGTTCAGCTGGAAAAAAAAATGCCTTCCGTTAGTTTTTAAAATATCAGAGTTCTGCTTTTGTTCTTCATCATATTGTTATACTCATTCGTTATTATTTGTGGGGTTTATTTATCCAATTCGCGAGATGAAAATTCCAATTGCTGAGGCCTGCTGCAACGTTAGAATGTAGCTTATTAAAAGCTGCAGGACTTCTCAGTAGCAGAAGGCGGAGCTTAAGCAGAACTCACGTGCCAGAAATAGCAGAAAAGCTCTAGGCTCACTCTCTAGCATAAGTAGAGAATGAAGATTTATCTCAAATTCCCCAAAAGATGGAGAAATTAGGTGATGTTAAACTAAAGTACCCCCAAAAGTTTGAGAACATTATGAAGAGAGTTTTAAACACTAAAGAAGCCATCAGACATAGTATGAAAGTAAAGTTAAAAAAAAAAAATCAAAGGAATGGGGGTGGTTATTGGATCACAAGGGACCGTGAACGCCCGCCCACAGTGCCATCCAACTTTATAACTGAAAGACTGAAATAAAATTCAGTCACAAGGCAACTATGGGAAAGCTGGGGAGAAATTTACCTCTCGCCCCTCAGCGCTAATTGGTGATTCACAGCCACTGCATTATCACCACTACCAAGGAATTACTAGCAGAGACGCAGTGACTAGAAGTATAGTTTTCAAAACTAAAGTGGCTCTGAAAACGTCTTTGTGTGACGTTCAAGTCCGAGCGCAGCGGGTGCACTTGGCAAGCATTGGTACCCGACAAGGGGAGTCCTGTGAAACGTGTGTCAAATGAAGTGTTGACAGCACTAAAGTCTGGTCCATGAAAGGACATAGGAGACTGTCCCCAGATTTATTTCTTTTGGATGGGGCACTTTCAAGAGGCCAGCCTTTTAAATGAAAAAGCCAACTACAGGCTCCAGCCTATCCCTTACTCACCTCTCACTTCCTTTGCTCACTAGAGGGCGCGATGCAGCCGGCGCCTGGGCTGAGACGCGCTCCTCCCGCGCTGGGCGGCAGCTCCCTGTCGGCCGAGTCCAACCCTGCTGCTCAAGGGTCTTCCTGGCGGCGATGCTCCAGAGTACCCGCCCGAGATCTGGAGCTGGCTGGCAACGCGGCCCGCGACAAGAAATCGACCATCAGCCCGCGCCACCTGCAGCTGGCCGTCCACAACTACGAGGAGGAGCACATCAAACTGCTGGGCAAGGGCACCTTTGCGCAGGGCCGTGTCCTGCCCAACATCCAGGCAGAGCTGCTGCCCAAGAAGACGAAGAGCCACCACAAGGCCAAGGGAAAGTGAAGCCCCCTGAAGGCGTCCTGCTTTTTGTAAAAGAAACAAAAATAAGAAAGCGGGGTGGGAACTGTAAAAACAAAAATCCAGATACTGCACATCAGCACTTCAGGAAGTCTCTCCAAGGTTTTCATTAGTTTCTTTGTCAATCTCCTCTTCACTATTCCATTTTTAGCAATATTATATATACATCATTGATTTCCTTAAAGCTTGGTTTACAGCGGGTGCATTTTGCCTTTAAACAGTTTTGGATTGAACCCAGGGTCTTATGCATTCAAGGCAAGCAGTTTACCAACTGCTCCCAGTTTTGTGTTTTTAAAGAATATTTTAGTTGGTGCATTATAATTTGGTAAGATTCATTGTCACATATTCCTATAGGCACATACATAATTTGATCGATTTCATTCCCTAGTACCCCACCTTTCCCTCCTCTCCTTCCTCCCCACTGGTCCACTTGCTCTACTCTACTGGAAGAAGATGGGTATGTACCAAACAGTTAAGGGTTTCACTCTGTAAGCTGAGTTTCCCCAAGAAATCACTCATGGGTGTCCAGTAGGATTAGGTTGGAAAGGGTCACAAGTTAAAGGAGGCTCCTGCCAGGGCCTCTGCAACCACACCTCTGCCAAAGCTTGACTGCTGAGTATCTCAAGAATCCAGCAAGGTCTGTACTGTAATATTATGTAAAACAGCCTGTTTGTTTCTGAATGAGAATCTATACATTGGTTTAGATTGATCTCTTGTGCAACACTGACTCTCCAAGGTAACAGAATATTGCCTCTACCATGTTGCTTATACCAGAAATAAGCAGATATGGTGGTTACATAGGCAGACTTAAGTCAAAACATGCTGTGTGAATTACCCTTACTAAATAGGATGCACTGATTTATGCCATTCTATTTTAACTTAGTTTATTTTGTCTTTAAAAAGTCTGTTATGCACTTATTGACTTTACAGTGATATGTAGTTTGATGTGGGATCAGAGTACAGGCACTGCATACACAAGACAACAGTGGAGATGGTGGTCAGTATTCTGAACTGAGCCAGGAAAATCCTTTCCTGGAGCTTTTAGACTTCAAAATTGAACACAGCCACTTTTTATTTTCTTTCAGCATGTGAAGAATGAGACTCCAGAAGTGATGGCAGACATATCTGCGGCTTCTTCTTAGGAGAAAGGATTAGCTCTGGAGGCAGAGGTGAGTTGCAAAAGGTCTATGATGAACCCCACAACCTAAAGAAAAAAAAAAATACACCTGTGCACCCATGACACAAACCACCAGCAGCATACACAAGACTGGCCTGAACTGAGGCATGAGGACTTCAAAATTGAACACAGCAAACTCCAGAAGTGATCACCTGTATGCAAAAGGAGACCACCCACACCAGCAGAAATCTGCAAACTCATGGAGACCAACACAATAATCCACATGACCAACACAATAATCCCCATGACGCTCCAGAACCAAGCTAGTACAAAGGAAACAGCTTCTCTTAAGCCTATTTATATTCTGGTGGAGGCTTGTGACTGTTCTGACTGCTGCCTACTGTTTAGCCAATCAGAGAACCTGTAAGATGTAGCCTCATTTACATACACGGCAATATCCAATCACATGCTGATGTAAAAGCCTCTGTTTGCGCTCCACGCCTATAAATACCACGGTCCCAAACGGAAAATTTGCTCTTCTAATTTGCTTGCCCATATCTCTGGCCATGCCGGGGCTTGCTGCAATAAACGCGATTTCTTCTAAAGATTTTCTTGCCACTCCTAAGAAGCGAGGTGATGGAGAAAGTTCAAGAGATGCCATCAAGAATGCTTATTATGACTACGAGATGCCGAAGGAAGGTCACTCGGATGCCAGTGTCTCTTCCGAGGCAGGGAGCTCCGTGAATATGTTTGTCAAGGACATCTTCCAGCGCGTTGCAAGGGAAGCGTCACGCCTGGCGCACTACAACAAGCGTTGGGCCATTGCGTCCCAGGAGCTCCACACAGCCATGAGCCTGTTGCTGCCTCATGAGCTGGCCAAGCATGCAGGGTCTGAGGGCACCAAGGCTGCCACCAAGTACACCTGTGCCAAGCGAGTTTAATCAGTTGCTAGACGAACGCCACAAACCAAAGGCTCTTTTCAGAGCCACTTAGACTTCTAAATGAGCTGCATACTGATTATTTAGTGTGTTACAGGCTGGAGTGTATCTGGTAAGTTGCTGGGTTGGACAAGCTCACTTGACATCTAATAGGATCGAAATCACAAGTAGAGGACTGAATTTGGACTAGTCATATGACTACTGCACACCTAGCAATACCCTGAACTTTCTGTTCCACTTACAATAGAATTCCAAATTTTAAGGGAAGCAATGCAGAGGGAGGTGTCCAAATATTCCAGGTCTTCCTGGGTATTGCTGTGGATGAGCCCCGTGGGGAACGGCACTCTGTTTTCTGAGTCATCCCAGTATGCCAATCTTTAATGCAACTGGGCCTCCAGAGCAGCCATGGTTGTGGTGGTGTTTGTGAGGTGGGGAGGTCCCTATAAATCAGGATAGCTAGCCTCGGGCTGCTGGAACTTGAGGTCCAAAGCCCGGCGTTTGAGTCTGATGATATCCTCTTAAGAGCTTCACTGAAGTCCCTGCACAGGTATGTTGACAAGCGGTTGGCATGGGAATGTGAAGATCTTATCGTTTCAAGGAATTTATATCTAAACCCAACGATTTGACTAACCACAGTCAACAGGAGGAACTTTAACTGGATGTTCTATTTTGGCATTATTTATAATTTATGGGGGATCACTGTTTTTACCATAGGCTTATTAGAAATGCTGTATCCTATAATCCTGGATTTTAATACTGAGATTTCTAAATTTGGATCTCAAGTTCCAGCAGACCGAGGCTAGCTATCCTGATTTATAGGGACCTCCCCACCTCACAAGAAGTTAGTATGCCCAATATTGAAGTTAGGACTTTGAATGCAAGATCCACACATTGTCATGATGATCTAGATGCTCCTGAGAGCAGATAAGCATTATGGGAAAAATATTAGATAATAGACACTGAAATGGACTGACTTTAAAAGGAAGGATCATATTACTACTTTCCAGAAAACTGGTGTAGCTGGAATCTGCAGTTTGGTTAATTTTTTTTTTAACTGCCTCTTGAAATTTAGACAGCACCTATGTCTTTAAAAATAATGATTTTGGGGCAGGGGTTGTGGCTCAGCGGCAGAGCGCTCGCCTTGCATGTGTGCGGCCTGGGTTCGAAACTCAGCACCACGAAAACATAAATGCATTGCATTGTGTACAACTAAAGTAAATAAATATTTTTTTAAAAAATACTATTTTGGAAATTACAGTTCTCCTTGAGATGTCCACAGCTTCTGAGGAGGAGCTGTGGTCACGTTTCAAAAATATTTCAGCAAATTGCTTATATTGAATGTAATAATTGCAGGTGCTTAAAAATGCTACTATTAATCCATTATTTTCAATTCGTTCAAATTATCTATGAGGCATTTTAATAAGTAAAACAAAGTAGGGCTCTTTTGTTGAGTGCTGGCTGTTTTTCATTTATATATTCAGAAAGCTGTAATAAATAGTAAAAGAAGTGAATACTCCACTGTAATATATGTAAAAAAGGGGATTAAAGACAAATGAAACTGGGAACAAACAAGGATATATATGCTTCATGTTAAAGCCCAGAGGGGAAATAAATATACCTGATTATTCTCTCAAGTGGGCAAATGAAGAGCAGAGGGATTAAGGGAGCATTCTTGGTCTAATGTGCTCTGTTACTCAAAAGACTAAACAAAGAAACTGTATCGCTGCTGTGAGTTAGGCACTGCAAGCACCTGACCTGGGAGCAATAGCAAAGAGCAACAATACCCAGAATTCAAGTACACGAACTATGCAGCAGCATTGAGAGTTTTTCAATTTTTTTTCCTACAACACAAATTAAGCAATACATTTTTCTATATGAATCACACTCAGAAGTACACATACATAAGCAACAGCCAGAACGAATGTTTTCAGAAACAAAGTGCCACTGTGGAAGGATTCTGAGGTTACTATTCTAAATTATCTTATTTTGTGCTATTGGTTTCTCATGTATTCTGCTTCACAAAAGGTCAATGACTTACTGGTTGGAACAAGACTGGGACGTTGCGGAAGGTCCACCAGGCAGCCGGCTCAGCACTCAGTGTGCTCAGTAAGGACCTGCACTGGCTTGGTCTTGCGATGGGTGCAGAGCATGCGAGGACCACCAAGCCCAACCAGTAGGATCTTCCTGGGGATTTTCAAACCTGGAGATTGAAGGGCTCCCTCCCATTTTCACTTGCTATATTTCAATGATGAGTTTCTTTCATTTGTAAGCAAATCTATCTTGTAAATTAAAGCAATGACTTTAAAGTTGGTACAACAAAACCCCCACCCGAGCACCTGGTCCATTAAATGTGTCTGCTCTTTAGCTCCACCCCTCATTTCAGTGCTTTTTTTGGTGAAATTAGACAGCCTTGTTCTTCATCAGGGAATGCCATGGGACAAATAGGGAATAAAGAAGAGTCATGAAATGAAGCTAAAGCATGGAATGTTCCTCTTTCTCCTAATGCCATAAAGCAATTAAATGACAAATTAAGAGAGAAACAACGAGGTATGGATGACCCTTTGAGAAGACTTAGGGATCATAGAACATCCTGATCCCATGGGTAATTAATCTAAATATTATTTTAGTCAGTTTTTCATCACTCTGAACCAAATACCTGAAAAGAAGAACATAGAGGAGGAGAGGTTTATTTTGGCTCACGGTTTTCAGAGCTTTCAATCCATGATTGCCAATTCCATTGCTCTAGTGAGACAGAGCATCATGGCAGAAAGGTGTGGCAGAGAAGAGTTGCTTAGTACATGGCACCCAGGAAAAGAGAGGGCGAGGATGAGGGAGAGAATCGGTGTGAGAGCAGTAAGATGGACAGGCCTGCCACTCAGTTCCTTCTGTTGACCCACGACTCTTCTGAAATCCTGAAACTTACACAAACTGGATCACATTTAACTAGATTTGAATTCAAAGTCTTTCTACATGGCAGGAATAAAATCAACACCCTATAGTCTTTTCCAACTTTATACTTTCTTGTAGGGTCCAACCAAACTCAGCAGTGTTAATCAACCAGCAATATATGACAAGTGTACAACACTCAAGTCCCATGATGCTGTAGTGGCATCCCCTTTCTTTACAGAAAATTTTAACTGGGCTTCTCCAGAAATCTTCACCATGGCTGATTTTAGGACTGTCAGCAAAAGAGTCTCCTATTTTCCTGTTGCTCTATTACTTGGCCACTGATCTGGAAGATATCAGCACTCCAGGTGCTGGACACCCCTTTACTTGTTTTTCACAAACATGTATCCAGTATAGCAGTTTGTAGAAGAGTGTTTGCAAATACCAAGTGTGATAAAAAGGGCAAATTCTTTAACAAGGCCTCTGGCCTTGAGCTGGAGCTTCCCAGAGATATCTATCTACATGTCTAAGATAAGAGAGGTTACTAATTGGGTTCCATGGTAACAGCTGGCAGGGGGAGGAAAGAAAGGGGAGAAGAAACTCTCCCCTTCTCAGGTGTTGTCCTTGAAGGGTTAACTTTGCCCAGAACAGTGAAAAAAAAAAAAATAAAAAACTGCTTTTATATGAACTTCTGTAAACTGTGAACTTCTGAGCCCCTCCCCTTACATGCTGGGTATAAAGTTCTGAAACTACCTGAACTTGGGGTTCAGGGCATTAATTGATCACAGGGAGAGCTGTACCCTCTGAACCTGGCTGCAGCCAAATAAAACTGTTTCCTGTTATCTTCGGTGCCTTGCCTCGTCTGTCCCTACAACAATGCTGGGAGTAAAAGCTAAGCTGGCTGCCTTCCACTGGAACATAATGATGTTACCGGACTGTTGACAACTTTGTCCCTTAAAAATATCATAGCACACTTTGGGAGGCTGAGGCAGGAGGATCGCGAGTTCAAAGCCAGCCTCAGCAATGGCGAGGCACTTAACAACTCAGTGAGACCCTGTCTCTAAATAAAATACAAAAAAGGGCTGGGGATGTGGCCCAGTGGTCGAGTGCCCCTGAGTTCAATCTCCGGTACCACAAAAAAAAAAAAAAAAAATCATAGCAAAATTAGAGATTCCCCAAGTGAGTCTCCTCTCCCTGTTGCCACAAGTCTACGTTATACAAGACATTTCATTCCTAACACCTTTCTTCTGATTCCTTTTGATGCTAGCCATTCAGGTTACACTGAGACTGTAGTTTGACATCTGAGTACTTTATGGATAATGCGGGATCTCATGCTATCTAAAGGGCCCAAGTTGGCCCTAGAGCCAATGATGAGTGCTGGTGAGTGTCTTCATATGAGACTGAAGCGGAGAAGACACACAGAAGAGAAGGGAATCTTTAGATGAAGGCAGAATGGAATGGTGCCAAGTTTTCCTGAGAGCAGTCAGAAGTAGGGAAGGGACAGAAGATAAATTTCCCCCCAGAGTTTTTAGAAGGACCCCATCCTGCTAAAACCTTGAATTTGGACTTTTAACAGCTATAACACAAATGGCAAAGGACTTTATTTTTACATAGAGTATATATGGAATGTCCAAAACTCAACATAAAATATAATTCCAATTACAAAGCAAACATCATGAATTTTTCACAGAACATGAAAACAGTGAACATTTCACTGAAAAGGATGTGCTAATAAGCCCATGGAAGTGTGCTCAATATCATATGTCATTATGGAATTGCAAATTAAAACTATAGTGAGATATCACTTCACATTATTTGAATGGCTAAAATCCAAAACATGGACACCACCAAATGCTGGTGAGGATGTGAGAAGAGGAGCTAATTCTTTGCTGGTGGGAATGCAACAGGGTGAAACCACTTTGGAAGGCAGTTTGACAGTTTCTTTACCATGTGATCCAGCAGTTGTGTTCCTAGATCTTTATCCAAATGAATTGAAAACATACATCCACATGAAAACCCTCCTATAGATGCTTACAGCAGCTTTGTTCAGAATTGCCAAAATCGGTAAGAATCAAGATGTTGTTCAATAGGTAAATGAATAAATAAACTGCTGTGTCCACACAAATGGAGTACTATGCACTGACTAAAAAAACGAGATGCCAAGACACAGGAAAAAACATGGATGAACCTTAAATACACATTGCCCATTAAAATGAGTCATTCTGAAAAGACTACATATTGTACGAGCCCAACTTTATGACATTCTGGAAATGCAAAACTATAGCGACAAAAAAAAAAAAAAATATATATATATATATATATATATATATATATATATATATATAATCAGTGGCTGCTGGAAGCTTGGGGATGTTTTAGTATGGTGATGGAGGGATAAACAGGTGAAACTTCTATCGGATACTTTGAACTAGCATTACCCTAAAATCAAAGCTAGATAAGGGTAACACAAGAAAATGTGAAGCTAATCTCAATTGCTAGAGTAGAGGCAAAGTCCTAAACAGAAAACAGAAAATTCTATCAAGCATTTATTAAGGAAAAATATGTTGTGAAAATACATGGTTTATTCTTAGAATACCAGTACACTCGATGTCTTAAAAGGCATTTGCCCACTCATTAAACAAGGCCTACCGAGCATAAACGTGTGACAGATACTGCTCTTGGCACTGGAAAATGAGTACGCACTAGACACTGTTTCAGGAGTTCGTTGGATAAAGAAATGGACAATAAATGAGTCGTATCATTTAAAAAACTGTAAGGGCTAATATTAAAAAAGCTGTTGGGAGAACCTATGTACCTAATCAACTTCCCATAGCTCCAGCTTAAGAGTTGGATTCTGACTGGAGAGAAGGGAGGGAGAGAAAATATTCCCCAGGAGATGAATATTTGAATCTGGAGGTGGAGGGTGCCATGAAGTATTATGCAGAGGAAAGGGCAAGGTCCACTCTGAAAGTTATCAAAGTTGAGGCGTGGCCAGGGATGGTTTTTCTGAGCAATAAAAACTAGTCTAATGGCTTGAGGAGACAGGCATGCAGTGGGGAGATATAATGGGTAGCAGTGGAGATCGGTTGACACAGACCTTTGCACGGCATGCTACCGAGACTGGAAATTCTAAAACAAAGGATGGACATCCACAGCTCCGGGCATAGGACTGAAATAGATGTGCAAGTATTCGAGAAACTGGTGGCGCCAGAGCGATTGGATTCTGGTGGGGAGATAGTAAAAGATGAGCCCTCGTGCCTGTCTGGTTTGCTTCTTTCCCCCGAGCACAGGACTCTACCCTCAACACTTACACGCTGGCTGTCGCCACGGAGCAAACATGGAGCAGGGGCTGGTGTAGTGAACACAGGTCTCACCGGGGCCAGTTGCTAAAGTTTCAGGAATTTTGCAAGATGGTTGTTAAACATCACCATTATTAAACATTAAATCACATGGCATTTTAGTTAAATAAATTAAATTTACAGCAGTGAACATTCTCTTCTAACTGCTTGCCAGCATTTCCCCACTCATTGCCTATGTTCTGGAGGCATTTATGCCAGTTGTAGTGGAGTATAAAATGCTAGGGATTGATCTGGTGGACTTTTTTATACCACAGACATCAATACTACAAGCCAGGACTTTATTTATTGCTCTGTTGATTGTCTAGACTTAAGAAAATCTTGAAAGAAAATCTTAACAGTGCAGGTTAAACTTAAAAAGTGTTATGTAGCTACTGCGTGGTGAATAGACCAACACAGCAAGGGAATGTTATTTCAGTATTCAAAACCTGGTACTTGATTCAGCAGAGTGGCTCTTGTCATTGTCACTAAGCCATGTTCTGACACATTTTCACTTCAGTGAGATTTTTTAAAAAGAAAATAGGGGCTGGGAATATAGGTCAGTTAGTAGAGTGTCTGCCTTGCATGTATAAGGCCCTGGGTTCAATCCCCAGCACCACACACACACAGAAAAATAGAACCAACATGTGTACTCGGTCCACGTGTGCATGAGTTTGCTGATGAAATAAATGATAGTAAGTAAGCAATTGCCTGCCATCAGATTTCATGACACTTGCTGACAATAAAATTATTAAAATGGACAGTAGATATTTATAAGAAATATCAAATTGAAAGTTCTGAGGAATCAAAACCATATGGTCATGTCAGGGGATTTACTGGTTGTCTCTTTAAAGTTTCTCATTTATTTGAAAAATTGTTTCTCCAATATTTGATCTATAAAGTACAGGTAGAGCTTTTCTTTAAAAAGTGCCACTGGGGCTGGGATTGTGGCTCAGCGGTAGAGCGCTCGCCTAGCGCGTGGGCGACCCGGGTTCGATCCTCAGCACCACGTACAAATAAAACGCATTGTGTACAACTAAAGCAAATAAATAAAAATATTAAAAAAAAAAAAAAGTGCCACTGTATGAGAAATAAATTTTCATACTTGGAAGTGTATTCACGTTTGCATTAAACAAAGAGAAAGGATCACTCATGAGCAGATTTTGCAACTCTGACTATAAATAGGATTCCTTCTAATCAATTTGGTGAATTTGAATGTGTATTTTTGTCTGCAAATAATAATTTCAAAAAAATTCATCACATCAAATTAACTGTATCATTTACCACCAGTAGCATATGAATAAGGAAACTGTAGTCAACTCCAGCTCTTATTTTGAAAACTCAGTTGCTCTGAAAAATCTTTGGTTTCTGAACAACTTTGAGCAGCTCATTTGCAACTGAAGCCCTAGCCAGCCGACTTCCTCCTGGTATTGTTCTCCAGAACACAAGGACGTCCATCCAGGTGACTCATGAAGCAAGTTGACACTGACAAAGTGTTATATTCATTTTTAAAAAAGTTACTAAATGCATTAAAATATAGCTATAGGTTCATTAAACTTAAAAATGTTTAGTTAACTAGAGATAGGATTTTATATCCTAAAAATTAGTGAGTGGATTTGTCTCCCCGATAAAACCCAGAACCACTAGTTCAGTAAATCAGGACTTACTCCATAAAAAAGTTCTTGTGACCACTCTACATCTCGTTGTGTAACATTAGACAATGCTACAGAGCAGAGAACCTGACCATGGCCAATTCTGCGCATACTTTTGGATGGCTTTACTGTATGCCTGTGTGGTAGGCAGCTTCTAAGACAGCAGCCCAGTTTTCGTGCCTCTGGTGTTTCTAACCTTGTGTAGCTCCCTCTCACATTGATCCAGGATTGGACTGGGTAGCCATTGGATACCATATGGCAGAAGTGATGGTCTGTCACTTTGAAGATTAGGTTACACAATAGCTAATGCAGCTTCATTCCATCACAAAGTAAGAAGCAGGGTCAACACAGCAAGTGAGCGATTCACCAACCATAGGCTCCAAGTAAAGAGACACTCTACCACAACTCTCCTTTTACAAGTTCATAGCACTTTTTAAAAATATGATTCTAATGACAAGTGTCTTTCAGAGGAATTCACTGGAAATATCACCAAACGTGCCTTGCAGAATGCTTATGGCTGCAGAGAGGGTGCTGGCATCAAAAGGATCTACTTTAGCACCTGGTGCAGGTAGCAGAGCAGCTGAACCAGCTGTAGAGCATGGCTATCCTTCTTGGTCACAGGATTCGAAGAGCTGTTCTAGGGGAAAGGAGCAAAGTGCAGTTGTTTGCTTTTGTGACAAGCAGTTCTTATAAAGAGGGATAAATATGAAGATCAGCAAGATAATGGAGAAATATTCTAAGGGTTCTATTTCAATGATGTAAGAGCAAGACTTAAACGCTGATTGCACTAGAAGGAACGGAAGGAGGCGTGCTCATTGCAGCTTTGAGCTCACCTGATTGGTGGTAGAATACGGCAACAAAGCAGCCGACGAACGATACCAGACCTCCAAGGTTCACAGATTCATCAAGTGTCTGCTAGCCAGGAATACCCCCGAGAAACCTAGTGTTAAGTGTATATTGAAATCCTAACAGCCTGTGTGGTGAGAGTAAAAGGAAGAGGTCTGAGGGGGGAATTAGGTCAGGAGGAGAAGCCTCAGGGGTGATACTAATGCCCTTCAGGAGGAGATATGGGAGACCACCCATGGCTCTTCACCACAGGAAGTCTCCACTGAGGACACAGTTGTCTGCCAGCCTGGAAGAATTGTCACCAGACACCAGACTGCTGGTGCCTTCATCTTGGACTTCCAGCCACTAGCCCTGTGAATAATGACTTTCTGTTAGGTAACTACCCAGTCTGAAGCCTTCTGTTATAAATGCCCAAACTGAGTATGACACTGAGTATACATTGACATTGGGAAATTTAAAAAGTGGAATTCCTGATATCAAGCAAAAAGTTTCAAAAGTTTGTTAAATTAAAACATGTTAAGAGCCGGGCGCGGTGGCGCACGCCTGTAATCCCAGCACTTTGGGAGGCTGAGGCAGGAGGATCACGAGTTCAAAGCCAGCCTCAGCAATGGTGAGGAACTTAGCAACTCAGTGAGACCCTGTCTCTAAATAAAATACAAAAAAGGTCTGGGGATGTGACCCAGTGGTCGAGTGTCCCTGAGTTCAATCCCCAGTACCACCAAAAAAAAAAAACCAAACAAACAAACAAACAAACAAAAAAAAAACATGTTAAAAGGTCATTTTTGTTTATTTGTTATCAATTTTACATGATAAAAAAAAATTGGTAAAACAAGAACGGTAGGATTCTTAATATATTAGCCTAAAGTCCAATATCATGTTTAATGGTGAAATATCAGAGCCATTCCCAGGAGAGTCAGGAATGAACAAGTGAGTGTGCGCACAGGTGCGATTTTTTTCTCTCTCTCTCTCAAAAACAGGCAGAGTGTGGTGGCACATGCCTGGTATCCCAGCAACTCGAGAAGCTGAGGCAGAAGGATCACAAATTCAAGGCCAGGCTCAGCAACTTATTGAGTCCCTATCTCAAGATAAAAAGGAATGGGTATGTGGCTCATTGGAGAAGGGCTTCTGGGTTCAACCCCTGGTACCCAAAACAAGACAAAACAAACAAGACAAAAACACACAGATACATTAGCAAAAAATATATTTCATTTCCACTATGTAGAAAATATAATTACGTGACAAAACCTGATGAAGGCGACATGCTCAAAATCGTTCCAAGTGGTTCATTTCTTTGGATAAATGCTAGAAATAAATGATGAAAAAACATTGACTATTAGCATGCAGGGATCAACTTTGGTCCAAATGGTTCAATATTCGCTGAAATGCAAGACGAGAAGTCTATGGTTGCACAAGTTGACCCATCAAGAGTGAGAAACTACACAATGACCTTAACAGGGACTATTTACTCTCAAGAACTATTAACTCTAACAGGTAACAGGGTTTGGCTAGTAAGAAGAAAAGAGAACTCTAAGGAATAAAGAATTAGCCTGTGGAAGAGCACCAGGGCTGAGATCCAGGCCCTGCTGGGAGGCGGGGCAGAGGGGAGCGGGATGAGGCTCAGTCACTAGCTCCTCCCTGTCTTCTGCACCACTGGAACTGGCAGGACACACAGCTGTGTGGGGTCCGGCTGGTCACAGGAGGGGTCTGCTGCAAGTACCCTACTCTGAGACCAGCGAGGGAACTGTGGGCTACTGGTTGCTGCTGGCTGCCCAGCTCTGAAGAAGCCGAGCAGTATGTGGCCGCAGGGGTTGGACCCCACTAAGGAGAAGGCTCCTTTCTCCCTGGAGACTTCTCCAGGAGCACTCCAATTCCCAGAAACAATCCCTTTACCCCCCAGAGTATCTCTCCAGTGCCCTCCGGATAAACCTTCTGAGCCAGCTGGTTAAGGTGAAATTACACAGCACCACATTCATTTTCACAGAGCAGACAAAAGGATGAACTGGAAGCCCAGAGACAGTAAAATGGATCTAGCAGAGCACGGCTGGCTGTTCCAAGGAAAAATCCAGGGAGGCCATGGCATTCCTGAAATCTAGCCCTGAGAATGACCTGAGGGGTGGAGGACCAGCTCTGACCTTCTGCAAGGCTTTCCTCCTATTGTCTTGTCATGTTTGTATGAAGTTCATCAAAACCAAGGCCCTTCTGCACTGCAGAAATGGCAGCAAAGGCCTAGCACAGATTTCACAAAAGCTGCTCTTCTGCAGGGTGCACCCACGTCCCCAGCGTGGGGCCTCTCGGGCAGGAGCCTAATGCGATCCTTTGAGGCCAGCCGGACGAGAACTGCAGAGTTGCTCCCTCCAATCACATTTACCAACCCAATTTAAGAGTGCCTGTAGCTCGATTCTTTTTTACTGACATAAAACTTAAAAGTTTTTACAGGAGAATGCTCTTTCCTGATGGCCACCAGGTAATGGGAGGACCTCCCATGACGGGGTAAACTAGACAAGAACTCTGTCCACTGACTCATAAGGACCTTTTCTCTCTTGCCCCGTATACTAGGCGATTTAAAAACTCCTCAACCCTTCCTATAAAATTAACCGCTGGCTTGTGCATACTTTGGTTTTAGATTTAAATCATGCTATTTTTGTTTTCCAGAAAGATTCAAGCTATGTAGTATACAGAAAAATGTTCTCAGTTTAGTGTTACTTAGCAGAAGCAAACACAAAATCTCTCTGGAGAAATAATGCCTTGATCACTAGCAAGGTTCCTGTGAGTAAACTTTAAAAACAAGCTCACAATCTGAAATTAAACAATATGCCTGGGATGATCCAGTATGAGCAAGAATCAAGGGAACACAAAAGAATTGGACATCCTTCCCCAGAACTTCAGATAATAGAATATAAGAAGAAATTGTAGAAATTAAGGATAAAACCCTATGAATATACCAATAAACTACTTATGAAGACCAGGCAGAAATGGGGAAAAGGGAGGGAGGGTAAATAAAGCTCCCAAAATGAAGTTCTTGAAAACAAAATTCAGTAAAAGTGAGCTAAGTTGCTGATTAAGATGCAGTTGAATTCTTCAATTGTACAGAATGGCTTAAACAGAATTTCAATTTTCCCAATTCAAAGCTAGTGTACTGGTTCAACAAAGCAGGAGGGATCTGAGTTTTTAATATTTTTCTTTGCACACTTGTGGTAGAATACATTATTGTTCACAGGTATTTGCTGCTTTTCTTAGAGGCAGGATTGTACTCTGGTCCCATTAATGTCTATTTGGATCATGTGACTACTTTACAAAAAGCAATCAGAGCAGAAGTAAGGTATAATTTCTATACATAAATATCTCCACATACTGTCTTTTCTCTGCCTCTGCCTCATACTGTCTTCAGATACAAGTTGCCCATCTGCACGGTCTCAGTGAGGACGACATGGAACATGGCTGCTACTGGCTGTGCTAGACAAGGCACAAGGAAGGCGATAAAACCATGTTGTATGCCACTAGCTGAGGTTTCACTTGTTGCCATAGGATAACTTCACCTTTCTTAAACAATATAGAAATGAGTAGAGGGCATAGCATAGGATGCTACCATAGATTAAAAACAAAACAAAACACTGTTTTTGTTTTGTTTTACTTTGGTTTCACGGATGGAAAGGAAAAAACATATTAGGGTTTGGAAGGTCACTAGTCCCCAATTTGCATTAGTGAGACGTTCAGAAAACTTAAAAACGTATAGTTTCCCTAATGAACTTACTATGTTTTGGTGAAGCTCTTAGTGAAATCAACACTAAGTTGTAGTTTATTATTGACTATTTTTCACAAACAAGTACTACTACTACAAAAAAAAATAGTAAAAGAACTAGCTGGTTTGAAAATAGGAATGAAAGAAATTGAAACGAATAATTGTAAACTAAGTTGAAAGATGCGAACAGTTAAAGATAAAATTTAGAGATAATTTAAGCAAGTTTTTTTTTTCCCCAGTACTAGGATTGAACCCAGAGGTGCTTAACCACTGAGCAACATCCCACACTTTTTACATTTTTTTTGGGGGGGGGGAAGGGAGGGGGACAGGGTCTCACCAAGGGTCTTGTTAAGTTGCTGAGGCTGGCCTCAAACTTGTGATCCTCCAGCTTCAAACTCCTGAGTCTCTGGGAATACAGGCATGCACCATTGTGCCCAGGCGAGAAAGTCCTTTTTAAGCTTAGTGCAAGTCAAATTAAGGTGGTGATCATTCTGTTGATTAAAATCCCTGAATGGAATGAGATAATGTCACATAAATAAATATAGATAGTAAAATGATTCAAAACGAAGATTCTTCTATTGAAACTTGTCTGATAGTCAAAGTATCCCAAATTAGAGAAAGAGAGAGGATCTAATATGAAAAAGAGTAGTAACTGTGACTACTGATATGGGTAATTAAATATATTAGAAGTCGGTTAAGATTTCCAGTGACTTAAGTGAAGCCAAGCCCTTGCCCCGGAGCTGCCGCAGTCAGGAGCACAGGTAGAGCGCACCGGTCACGGCCCTGTGGAGCCCTGTGCCAGTGCGGGCCTTAGATGAGCAAACCAGGGCACAAGCACCTGTCTTTGGTATCCCCCTCAGAGCATCTAGAACACCGTGAACCCAAGACCTCAACCTCCCGCTGCCCCACCAGCAGCAGAAAAACGAGTGGGGCTGGCCTGAAGGGATTGCAGGGCTAACCAATAGCGTTGGTACTTTCCAAACCTGATTAGCATAAATTGTAACCAATAGCATTAGTAGTTTTCCAAACCCTGATTAGCATAAATTTGGACCAATAGCGTTGACTCAAGTGCCATATAAATTCCCAGATTCTCACACTTTGTGCTGTGGGATGTTTTCTTTTCTTGGCATATTAGAGCTTAGTTTGTATTGTTCTGGAATGATTTTTATTTCTGTATCTCATTTGCAAGGCAGGAAATTTGGGGCGAGCTACTGAAGTTTAGTGGTAACATTGGAGGACACAGTTCACCTTTAATAGTTGCCGTGTTCCCAGCTGCATGGCTGCTCAGTAATAAATAGTTCCACGGAAATCACTAACATAAGTTTCCTTAGGTGCAGAAGCCTGCTGTTTGTCCCGGTCCTCACCCACCAGGAAAGTGAACAGATGAGTTTTATCAGATTTGAGTTTTATGAGGGCTATCAACTAGGATGGAGGGCACTATGATTGATGGAAGATTGAAGTGTCACTTTTTTGTTTTGTTTCATTTGTTGGTGGGATGAGAAATCTGGTCTGCAAGAACTCTTGAAAAATAGCCAAGAGTGATTGAGAAGGAAGAGCTACCCCGAGGGTGGGCTGGGAGCTAAGTAGATGGTTTTCTGGGGAACCAGTCATGTATAGAGCCACTAGTACTGTCTTCCGCCCCAGGAGAGGGACGCTGGGGAAGAGGTTCTCCCGAGAAGACCCTCTCCTGGCTGGCTACATTTTGTCTGTAGTTTCCTGGCATGACTGCTGTGAACAGGCTACATGGAGCACACACTTTGTCTTGTTTGTGAGTTTCTGCAATACCATGCCACATTCAAATGAAGGAGGTAGTGTCAAAATTCTGTATGACAGGTCTGATGCCGTAATTAAGCAGGAGTCAAGTGGTTTTTCTTGAGAAGGGAAAAGTATATATTTTTTGTGTGTAGAAAGGATGGAGTTAGGTAAATATTTTTTTAATAGAAACTTGCGATAGTCACAATTTATATTACTGTGCAAAAATATTCTTCAGACCTCCTTTGGAAAGGATCCAGTTCTCTATCTTGGCTATGTGCACTTGCCCAGTGATATTTGAGTGGAAATGAAATCTGAAGGAAAATTAAGAGCCAGCACTAGTTTGCCATCATCTCTTCTGCCTTGAGACCGTTGGTATTCTGGATAAAGCTCAATTAAACTGGGTCTTGGCGTGAGAGTAGCAGAGCTGTAGACAAAACACCATGGGCAGGATAATTATCATAGAGCTTTGGCCGTGGGTTATGTCAGTGTAACTTAGTTGATCCTGACTGATGGTCATTCTCAGTTCACTGGCTTCCATCCTCATTCTTGTGATCTTGGGGTCATCAAATAACTGCTTTACCTACCGACCTGACACAGTCAAGCAGGAGAAGAGAAAAAAAATAAAATAAAATAAAAATAAACCGGGGGTAGGAGGAGGGAGGCACAGGGCAGCTTCTTTTGATGCTTTGATGACCAGAAATATGCCAGTGCCATTTGTTTCAAGGAAGCCACACAAAGGAGGGTCTGATTTTCTGACCCTCACAATAGGCACAAGTTGGACACAAATTGGAAATGCAGATGGGCTCAGCCAATCAATGGTGCCCGCCTCACGGACACCATGGATTAGCCTGCTGCTGCTCCTTCCTGTGGGCGCCTGTGGTCTACGCCTGCTACAATGCTCATTATCTTTGCAGCCTCTGACTTTAAACATGTGGGTTATTTCAGGATTTCTTAGGTACAATTCCACTTAAGCTACCAGTTCTGTTATAGAGCCAATTAGGTTCTGTCGTGGCATCAAATCATCTGCATATCTCTGAGTTAACTAAGCAAAGATTTATTTCTGATTGGTGTTACAGATAGTACAGATGGGTCATCTGTCCTTGGGGGGTCTCCTCCAAGTGGTGACTCAGACAGACCCAATCGACTTCCATTGCTTGAAAATCCCTCATGCAAGACAGACCAACTGCTAAATGTCCTGGGGAAACACAGCAGCCCAGGGTGCTCAGGAAGAGAAGTGGCTTGAGCACGTAACACTGACTTTTTCACGATAAGTGAAATGCTTAGAACAGTTTTTGGCAGTTTCTTTAACAATTCTGTTGCACTATTTTGCTGCCTGTCAGGTGGATAATAATAGTGCTGGTCTCAGAGTTGCTGGGAGGACACAGTGAGTTAATATGTATAAAATACTTGAAACAGCGCCTGCTCCATACGAAATACTATGTGTTTGCTGTTATAGATTATGATCTATTTACATATAGTAACGACCCTAGTACATCCTTCTACTCATACCTGTACAAGGGTAGTTGCAGGTAAAAACCTAGCATGTTGAATTACTAGGTCACAGTATTTTGAAGTTCAAATACTGATAAAACACTACCAAATTGCTCTTTTTATAGAGACCATAACAATCTTAGTCATTTTGGGCTGCTATGACAAAATACCATAGCGTGGGTGGCATCAACATTGATTTTCTCACAGACCTAGAGGGTGGAGACTCCAAGGTCAAGGTCTGGCAGGGTTCAGTTTCTGGTGAGTGCTCTCTTCCTAGCTGGCAGATGACTGCCTTCTGCTTGTATCCTCAGGTGACAGGGAGAGGTGGGTGGAGAAAGGGTAAGGTTGGGGTGGTTGGGGCTGGAGGAGGGGTGGGGAGAGAGAAAGGAAGAGAGGGAGGGACAGAGTGGGAGGAGAAAATTTGGTCTCACTGTCTTGTGAGGACACGAGTCCTACCATGGGGGCCCCCCTCTCAAGTCCTCATCTAAACCTAATTATGTCCCTCAGGCCCTACCTCCTTAACCATCTGAGATTTGAAGGGCACAGACATTTTAGTCTACAGTACTCATCAATGCCACGGTTGAACACATATTTTTCTAATTTCCAACCAACTGTATTTTATCACACTTTAAAAAAATTTTTTTTTAGTTGTTGATAGACCTTTATTATTTATTTATACGTGGTGCTGAGAATAGAGCCCAGTGCCTCACACACGCCAGTGCCTCACACACACCTGGCAAGTGCCCTCTGCTGAGCCCAGCCCCAGCCCTTTATCACACTTTTGATCACTACAATCTCAGAGGTGAAAATTGCCTTAGTTTTAACTTCCCTTTATTTTATTTTAGAATAAGGTGTGTGTGTGTGTGTGTGTGTGTGTGTGTGTGTGTGTGTGTGTGTGTTTAAACTCCATTTGTATTTTCCTTTCTGGAAAGTCTCTGTTTACCCAATTTTCTATAGGGTTCTTAGACCGTTTATTTATCTATCTGTTTATCTATCAGATAAATTTTTTTTTCTTCTTGTGATTTTTTTTCTTTAAGAAATTAGTTCTTTATGCTGGGTGTGGTGGCATACATGTCTGTAATCCCAGCTGCTCAGGAGGCTGAGGCACGAGGATCTCAAGTTCAAAGTCAGCCTCAGCAACTTAGTGAGGCACTAAGCAACTCAGTGAAACCCTGTCTTTAAATAAAGTATAGAAAAGGGCTGGGATGTGGCTCAGTAGTTGAGTGCCCCTGTTCAATCCCTTGTAAAAAAAAAAAAAAAAAAAAAAAAAAACAGAAAAAGAAAAGAAATTAGTACTTTATGGTATGTTACAATTTTTAAAATAATTTCCTTTTGATTTTTTTGGTTTTTTTACCTGTAAAATTGAAGCAGCCCCAATCAGGGAGATGGCTATTGCGGTTAGCTGGAAGCCATAAGTTCCACCTGATAATAATCATATGCACGTGACGAACCTGTAAATGCACGTGACGCACCCGCAAAGCTAAAGGTATATAACCCGGTGAAAGCGGTCAGAAGCGGCATTCATTCGGTCAGTCACTCAGTCGGTCGGAAGAAGAGTTCGGGTTGGAGAAGAAGAAAAGAGTCAGAGTGGCCAGAACGTAGTCAGAAGAAGAAATAAGAGTCAGAGTATAAGGAAAAGAGTTTAGCTACAGAGACTAAGAAAGAAATGAGACAGAGACTAAGAAAGAAATGAGAGCTACAGAGACTAAGAAAGAAATGAGACTAAGAAAGGAAAAGAGTTTAGCTAAGAAGAGAAGAAGAGACAAAGAGAAAGAAAGAGACTAAGAATCATAGACTCCTGCCACCGAATCTCCTCCCGCGGTGTTGCGGCTGTACGTCAGGCAGCTACATGAAGTGATTTCTCAATTTCTTCTGATGGGTTCGATAGGTTGGGAGGTTAGGTTATGTTGAGATAGTTCTAGCCTTATAGAAGTTCTGTCTTTCCATTGAGGCCCCTCTTTCCTTCCTCTCCCCCACCTCCGCTCCCACTCCCTCCGCCCCCCTTTCTTGCCCCCCTCCTGTTGCCTTTTCCTCATCTCCCTCAGGGACTCAGAAGTGACTGTTAGACCCTCTGTCACCGTCCTCGGATCCTGACTCTGCTCCTTACCCCTTCGTGCCTCTTCCTTTCAGACGGGACATCTTTTCTTGATCCGGCCTCCAGTCCACTGACTCTCTCCTCTCCTTTCCATTCTGCTACTGGTCCTGTCCAGTGAGTTTATTTTGGTCATTATAGTATTCAGTTCTAAATTTTTTTCCATTTTTCTCCCTCATATCTTTTGTTTCTCCACAGCCAAGGGGATGATTTCATAAGCAGTTCTTCAGGGTCACCTTTGCCACTCTTTCTCTGTGGAATACCAGCACTTTCTAGTTCCCTGGGTCTCTTTTTTCAGCCCTCCAATCAATCCTGTTCTGCCCTGCACTTCCCTAACTTCTCTAACTCCTAAGTCAAGAATAGGAGGACTGGAATCAAACAAACAAACAAACAAACAAATAAATGCAAACTCTCCATGGTTCAGTGGGACTTGAGATTCCAGTCTTATTGCCCAATTCTGCCATGATCCACCTCTCACATTATTTCCAGGCCTTAGCTCTACACTCATGGAGAGAGAAATGATGAAATGAGCTCATTCCAATTCACTCAGAAATTTTTAAAGTATTTTTTCTTACTGGGAAGTAACCCAAAGCGGTATTCAAAAAGCAGCCTCATGTACCATCTTAACAAAGGAACAAAATTTGTGGAGAACTGACAAGGTGAAGGAAAGGGACTGACCTTTTGGAAGACTCGGTGTTTGGCAGGTTTGCCGTTGTGGATCTGCCTGTGCTATCCCTGAGCTGATAAGAATCTAGAGTCACCTCTGACACAGTTGTCCTCCCCTCCCTGGAGACAGGGAAGGACACCTTATCCTCTGTCTGCTTTTCCTCCTTGCCTTCACTTCAAAATAATCCTCATGCCGGACTGGCCTGTTTTAGGGTGCATAATCTGAGCCTGTTCCATGTTTCATATAAACATTATTATTGGCTTATCTACCTGAGAAATGTCGCAACATTCACTGAGATCACATTGCATCTGTTTGGTGAGCCGGGGTGAACTGGCATCCTTACTGTGATTTCTGTACTGACCCTGACCTACTCTGTGGTGTGGTTTCGCCATCTGAACGTGTGGCAGGATGATGGTTTCTGCCCGCTGTTTTCTCCCGGCCCCGTACAGCGCTGGCTGTCTGCATGGGCCGGCCTGCTCACCGGCAGAGCCTTCTCTCTCTGATGTTAGTGCTTGCCTTGTGTTCATGGCTCTCTGATGCTCTTAAAAATATGATTTGGTAGTACATCCAGCTTTTAACTAAGTTGCAGCAGGAGCCAGTTTTGTCTAAAACCTCTCCATTTTCACCAGAAGCAGAACCATCCTGTCGTGCTTAATGTCAAGGCCAGGGAGCTGTGGAGTTCAGCTTACTGGGGTGTCCGGGACCCCTGCCCTACAGAGCAGCTGTCCCCTAGGTGGGCTCAGTCTGAGGAAAGCACATTACTAAAGTTTAGTTATTTTGACTTTTGCAAACTCTACAAAACTTGTGACCATGTGGAGCCAGGGCTCTTCCCAGAGCCTGGAAATAGGCTCAGGAAGTGAGGGCCCTCCTTGCTTTGTTTGCTTACTGGGGAAAAGAGAAAGCATGTAGTTTCCACGACAGTTTTTCTCAGCTTTATTAGGGGACTGACAAATAAAAACTATATATTTGTTTTAGTCAGCCTTTTCCCTGCTCTGTTCAGAAGACCTGACAAGAACAATTTTAGGAGAAACATTTATTTTGGGGCGCAAAGTTTCAGAGGTCTCAGTTTGTAGGTGGCTGACTCTGTTGCTTTGAGCCCAAGATGAGGCTGAACAGCATGGTGGAAGTGAAGTGGAGAAGAGCTGCTCAGGATGGGGAACCAGGAAGCACTGAGAGAGCCCCCCCTTGCCACAGACAAAATACATACCCCAGAGCCATGCCCCCAATGACCCACTCTCCAGCCAACTGCAGCAACCGGTCCACAGTCACCACCCGGTGAATCAAGATCAATATCAATAATCCAATCACTTCACTTCTGAACTTCATTGCATTGTCTCACACATGAGCTTTTGGGGGACACCTCACGTCCAAACCATAACAGTATTCAAGATGTATGGCTTGATGTATTGATAGACACTACTAAGTGATGATCACAATCCAGCTAACACACGTATCACCCACTTGTGTATGTGCACATTATGAGGACACACAAGATCTACTCTCAGCAGATTTCTAGTATAAAATACAGTATTGTTAACCAGAGTCACCATACTGTACATTGGGTTTCAGAACTTATTCACTTAAGGATGATAGTTTGTACCCTTCTATGACTATACATCAAAAACTCTATTCCATGTACTAAAACTGACTTAACCCAAGCCCCAAACTCTAATTTTAAATCACAATTTAAAATAGGTTAACTAAATGTAAAGGTGATTTAAATAAAATTCTTTGTTCAAATTCTGCGCTTCCTAAACCCACTACATCCTGTCCAGGTTCATTAGATCTGTTTGAGGTTACCTTTCTCAACTTTTCCTTTCTCGATAATGTTTTTGGATTACTATACCAACCTCACATTAGAGGCTTCTTGGTTTATTCTTCTGACATCATCAATGAAGTCCTTGCAGTGGCTGTGGCCTCGGTGTCCCTGCCTGGAGGCACAGCACTCAGGCAGGACGAGCTTTTCGAGAGGGCAGAGCTAGCTGGTGCTAGTGAAGAGGGAGCGTGGCAGGAGGGAGGGCCGAGAGGCTGGCGCAGCTCGAGTTGCATGAAGTCCCACAGCACCTCGAGGAAACAGAAATGGGTCCCTTCTGTCCTACATGCTCTGGGAAGGTGTTGGGAGACTTTTAAACTAGTAAGTCATAGGATCCCATTTACATTTCAAACATTCTGTCTGCTAGGTGGAGATGGGATGAAAGAGAGTAGAGACACCAGGGCCAGGCGTCCTGATGTGTCCTGATGACAAATTATTTTGATAGGAATAGAGGAAATGAGAAACAATGGCCTGTGGGAGAGATCTGTGGGTGGAACACACTGGTCGGATCGACATTGAGTAGTGAGGGAAAGGGGAACTCAACTGTCTCTGCCAAGTTCATCTGGGGAGGTGGTGATGGCGCCGGCCACGCGGGAGCCTGGAGCAGCAGCACGGTTGAAGGGGGTGCAGGAGCTCTGCTCGTGGCCACGCTGAGACTGAGCACCTCAAGGACCCTGGAGGGAGCCGAAGCCTGCCGAAGAGGTAAAGTTCCAGAGCTCAAGGACGAGGTCAGGATGGGTCCACGTCAGAGGAAAAACACACAAGGCGAGGGGACTAGCCAGAGCACTTTGGGTGTAATTTTGCAAGCCAAGTTCAAGGGCAAAGTTCAAGACTGCTTTCCCAAGGGCTGTCTTCTCACAAGTGGGCTCACGAGAAAATCAAAGGCAAGGAAACAGCATGCGAGTATGCACGGATCCTCGGGAATGTTTTGCTGCCAAAGGAAACAGGGCGCTGGTTTCCGCAGGAAGCCCAGTGGGCTTTGTGCCAAGAATTATAATCAGAAAACACAAAAATCACTCAAGTCAACCTAACCATGCTGTTTCTCCTCCGAGGAAAACACATTTTATCCTGTTATCCCAGATGTGGAACACCAATAGAAACTTAAATGTAGTATTTAATAGATCATATAAAATATAAGTACACAAAATAATAGAATATAATTATATTGTAGTATATAAGCATAACAATTATGATACAATATTAATATAATACATAATTAAATGATAACATAATTGTATTGTAGTATAATAATTATGACATAATATTAATATAATACATAGATGCTCTAGATTATGATTTTGATCACTTCCGTGCACTTGTGTCTAGTTCATTGAGATATCTGCAGGATTGAAAACTTGGGACTGAATGGGTTAAAGAGGGGGATGGTGAAAAAGGACAAGACAGGGGTCATCTGCATGAAGACTACAATGACTCTGAGACCTTGGAAGGTGACCGTGTTGGAGTGGCACTCCAGTGGTGCTGGACCCCAGTGCAGGGCCAGGAGCCTCCCACAGAGTCCGGGTTCTGACTGGGGGTCCAGGGAAAATGTAAATGAACCTGAAGCATGAGGAAGATTAGGTGAACTTGACCTGCTTATCAATTAAACAATAAAAGTAAAGTTAAAAATTAAACTACTGAGCCAATAAAACCCTTCCAGTCAGTAACACGTGGGCTAGAGGTTTTGCTAATCATTTACCTGCAAGCACAATTCCACAATTGCAAAAAACTGGGAGAAATTTATTTGAAAGGTAAAGAGGATCCTGCACCCTGCCTCCCTCAGGTTGGCTTTAAGCTTTGGCTTTTTAATATTCTACTTTTGAGAGGTGGGGATGGGTCTTTTCCCTTTTAAGAGCTGTTTAATTTGCTGTTTGGGGGTAGAGATTGTGGGTTTTGAGGAGAATGTTTCTCTCCTGAGATTCTGGAAAGAGAGAGAATCCTCCCTCTTAAACCAGGGAATAAATGTCTCTAAAAGTATAGGTGTGGGGGGTGACAGGGGGAGAACATTATCTGAGGCATTCGGATGCAAATCAGAAGTTTAAACTATACTTTTAAGGGATATATTGGAATTAGATGATCTACAGTGTTAGATTCATGTATTCCTGTATTGGGCTTGTTTTCAGGGATACATTAATTTAAATTAAAAAAAATCTGTGGTGAGACAATTATGCGAATGTTTTACAGGGGAAGATTTTTTTTTTAATCAGGTTTAAAGGATCAAATTAATGAAAACCTACCCAACCTTCCCCATGAATTTGTATATGGGAAAAAAACAAACATGAAATTCTCATGGCTCTGGGAAGCCATTCTTGAGTGAAGGGTTCGGGCAGAGAGCTTTAATTTGGACATGTGCATAAGAGCCACCAGCTGTTCCTCTGGGGGAGGACGCATGCAGTGCTGCCACCTGAGCTGCTGTCTGTGCAGTCCCTTCAGGGACTGTCACCCCACAGAGCTCAGGGCGGAGGCCTAGATTGCGTTAGTGCCGTGGGAACAGACTCTGACGGTCCTGGTAGGAAGACTGAGAGGTCGGCCCCATTTCTTTGCTAGCTCTCCTCATCTACCTGGTCTTCAGAAATAGCTACGCCGCGGAGTTCCAGACTCGCCGTCCTCCTCGGCCTTCCGCCTCACGCTGTGGACCCAGGGCACGAAGCCTACTTGGCAATCTTCCCTCCCAGCTCCGGTGGCATCTCAAACTCCACGTGTCCAAAACCAAGCTCTTGCTTTTCGTCGGGAAACCTGTCCCCGCTCTGCTCCTTCCTGTCCCACTGAGCACATCCCCTGTCACTCCTCTGATGGAGCCCTGGTCTACATGTCTCTGACGAGTCCCGCCTTTCTTCCATTCTTGCATCGCCACCTTAGCGAGTCTTAGTGTCTCATCCCCAATACAAGTCCAGGAGGTGGTCCTGTCACACAGCTCTCCCAGCCCAGCTGCCATAGACTTTTGCTCAGGGGAAGACACCGCTTCCTCCCTGGGCTCCTGGTCCTCATCTGCCCCTGAGGGCCACATACCACACCTCAGCCAAGGTGGGCCCCTGCCATCCCCAGGCCTGTGGGACCCTAAGTGGCGTGGCCCCACTCACCCAGGGGTCTCACCTCCTCTGCTAGCCCTCACACACTCTGCCTGGCCACGCTGCCCCACTGTCTCCCCCAGAAACACGTCCAGCTGCTCCTGCCCCCCTGCCTCCTCCTCCTCCTCCCATTTCAGCTCAAACGCAAGCATCCTCCCCGCTCGTGCGAGTCACCAGTGAGGGCCAAGCTGCTCCTGCTTTCTTCACAGCAGGTGCCACTGTTGTGTGTTCCTTTCATGCTACGCCCCCTCCTGGGGGTAACTTTCACCAGGGCCCATGTCTCAGCTCTTGTCCCTGGATGCATCCCATGTCATACAACAGCATTGTCCTATCTCTGCCTTCTCTTGCCAAATCCCAGTGTTCTCATAAACTCCAGAAAAGCCATAACTGCTGTTTATGTGGAGAAGTGGCAAGTGCTTCTGTTGCAGAAAGCATGGAGGGGGGTCGTTGAGAGGAAGCAAGACCTCAGTCATGCAGGAGACAGAGCCGTGGAGGCAGAGCGCTCCATTCAGCTAGTCAACACCTGCTGACCAACCACTGAACGAGCCAGCCCAGCCGACAGCCAGCCCTCGGGCATCCGTTCACTTGGAGAGCCCTGTGGCTGTAGGGGAAATTTTTACAGTGAGAGCATCTTCAATTCTGATGGCTGACAAAGTCTTTTCTGTCCAACTAGCTGCCCCAGGGTGTGGCCAGGAAGGATAAACACATTATTATTATTTTTTACAGCAGAATGTTCTATACTTTATTCTACCAGTTTCTTCTCAGAACTAACAGGACCCCTCTACTTTACCAGTGAGCATTGCTTTGGATTCCAATTCCATTTTCAGCTTGTTTCTGAACTCCAGTGCAGACTGCAGGGCTCGTGGTCCAGCATCTGTGCTTTGAAGGATGCAAGCCAGGAGCTTGTCTGCCAGTTGCTCACTTAACAGCTGCAGTGTGACGTGCAGAGACAGGAGGTGACATACCTTCTTCTTTTTTTTTTTTTTTACCTTTTTTTAATTTTTTTTAATTTATAATAATTACAATTCACAGTGCCCGTATATAGCATCTTTTTACATACAACTGTTGTATACAAAGTATATTCGTACAATTCAGGTCTTCAATCATGAATTTAGGAAAATGATATCCGTCTCATTCAACCACCTTTTTTTTTCTTTTCTCCCCCTCCCTCCCCTGTTGCTTCCTCCCTTCCCCTCCCTTCCCTTTGACCATTCTAGTGTTCCTCTAATCCTCCTATGTACCCCCATCCAACAATACTGTGAACTAGCCTCCTTATATCAGAGAAAACATTTGGTACTTGGATTTTTGAGACTGACTAACTTCACTTAGCATTATGTCTTCCAACTTTATCCATTTACCTGCGAATACCTTCTTTGTGTTGATATATGTCGCACCCCAGAGAGCAGGTGGAAGGTTCTTAGGTGACAGTAATGTCTGCCCCACCCGTGCTCTCCACATCTGTGTAACCCTATAACTTCTCTGGTTGTTTCCAGGTGGCAAAATGTCTACTGATCATTTTCAGTCTCCAGATAGTCTTGTCTTGGAATTAACATGCCCAGCCTGGGCCTGCGCAGAGAGGGGTCTTTGTTCTGGCTTCTCATTCCCTTTCTGCCACCACCTCCTCTTGCTCCTCCAGAGAGTGTGTCGCTGGCTCATGTGGCCATGCACAGAGCCTCTGAAACTGGGCTTTGAACCTCCTGGAGGCCTCTGGCTGGGTATTAGATGCTCCATTATGATCTTCCTGGCGTGAGCCAGAGGCTTCCCTCTTTGCGCGCACAGGGCCACAGACCCCTCGCTCCTGCACCTCTGAGGTCGGTGCTCCCTGCACTCCCAGTGTCAAGGTCTCTGAAGTTGGCGTGTGCCTCTCACTTTTCATGACATCCATGAGGAGATTGCTTGCTATCTTTGGAGCTAGGTATTTAAAGTGATGTGTGATACATTTTATCCACTCTTTCTAGGTGTTTGTAATGGACAGATCCCCCCCCCCCCCAAGTATTTTAATCCACTGAAATCTGCCTGATGAAATTTCAAATAAGTTGGTCAGATTTCCATGTCCAGTTGTGTATCAGCTTAAAGACACAGGAATGCAGAACTAGAAAGACTCTTACAGTTAATCAAGGCAACACAGGCTAGATACCTCACTTCAGGGTGCCTGTGACTTTTCCAAGACCACACAATGATAGAGCCAAGGAGACAAATCCATTCACTGAGCCCAAGTCCAGTCCTCTTCACCAAACAATGATTCTTCCCAACTCTTAGGGGGAAAGATTGGGGCCATGTTGTATGAGACACAGGACACTTCCCTGTCCTTATTTGCTCTTGTGCTCTTTTACTTCAGTGGATAAACACCAGTCCCTGGGAGGAGAGAACCAAAATGTCTACTGGAGCTACTGTCAAGGTTGCAGCAGGAGACAATTCCAGCGATGCTAATTTAAACACCACTCAAGAGCAAGCCCCCAGGAAAGGTACAACCATGTGTGGGGATGTGATTGTGGGGAAAACTGGGATCTCTGTCACTGCAACCTCCCTTTTGTTGGTATACAACATTCTTTGCTACCTCTAGTTGCCAAGAATTCTACGTAGCTAAAAAGCAGTTTTACTCCTATTTCAAATCTTGAGGGTAGATAGAAAAGGTGTGTAGTACGATATTATTTAGAGATAAACAAATAAAAAATGAAGCAGATTCTAAGTAGGAAACATGGAAATCAACTTTGGCTTCTCTGAGATTACCCAGGGCAGGTGCGGGTGGATCTCGGCTCCTGTTACACCAGGCCCGTCTCAGAAGGAGCAGGCTTTCTTTTCCACGACGTCACAGACATCCTCCTTCCCCTTTCTCTCATTTACAGTTAGTGTTTTGCTGTAATATGCCTCAAGGATAAATGGGAATCCCTTATTTTACCCCAAGTTGTTAATGATTTATAACCGTTATGCATTTGCTTTTCTGAGGATACAAGCTGCCCCTAAAATAGCGCCTTCACAAAGCAAACCACTGGCCAAGATGGAACACTTTAAGACTCAACATGTTAGCCAGTCCATCTGTGGAAAGTGTGCGTGTCTTTAAGAACAGGGCTCCCCAGTCTCATCCACCAAAGAACCCAGGGTGCACCTGCTGATGCCCCTCCTGCAACTAACCACCACGCGATCCAGAGTGAATTCCAGTCCAGGGCGGCGGTTCCAGGGCTTACTTGTCTCTGCATGCTTTTCCATCTTTTGGACTACGCCATTGGCCAGATCTTCTGTCCTGTCTGCCCCGCCCCCCCCCCTCAATCTCACTCTCTCTCCCATAATCAGTAATCAGTAACATGAAGAACCTATGTATAAAGTTGTACCATGACACAGCGTGACATCCAGGGTCAGAACAAAGGTCAAAGGCCAGGTTCCCCAAGTGTGCAGTCCTCATTCTGCCATTCCTGAGCTATGTCATGTTGGACAAATTTACCTAAACTTTCCATGTCTCAGTCCCCCATTTCAAAAATGGGGTGATAATATCATGAACTAACTTGAGCTGCTGCCCCAAGAATTGAGTTCATTAGACCACAAATCCCTAGTCAGCACCTTGCACACAGTAAACGCTGTGGAACCATGAGCTGTCACTACTGCCACTCACACCGTGCCCCTCGGCAGCCCGCCTTTTGGCAGTCCTTGGAGTGCTCCCTTATACTCTGTCTAGAGGGAAGTTCACCTGTGATCGTCCCAGTTTCTTCCAGTCTTCTAGGACACCTGTCCCAGGCTGCTCAGCCCTCTGCTGACCACCTGGGAGCGCAGCTGTGTCAGCCAGTGGCTCAGTGCCTCTGCACCCCGATCCAGCTTGCTAAACAGCCATCCCTCTTGGCAGCCTCCCCCACCTGCTGAGTGGAGCCCCCGCTGCTTCTGTCTGCCACACTGCCCGGCGCATCTCCACGCGGCCGGGAGTGTCCAGTGTCCAGCCAGTGTCCAGCACCAGCTTTCCTTCTGGCTCCCTGTCCCTGTCCACAGGGTGTTCCTTGGTCTTCAGTATCAGACCCCAGGGCATGGCTGGGGACTCCTCTGGGTACTGATGGTCCCAAAGGCTACTGGAGTCTTTGCTGGGCGTCACTGTGCTTCCAAGACACCCGGACACCAAGTGCAGGAGTCTCGTGGGGTGTGGAGAAGCACCTAGTCTCCACCACGTGCCACTCTGGTCACCTGGTCTCATTCTGAAGCTGCTTATCCACCCGGACCCCCAGAGACCCTGAGTGAAAGGAGTGGCCCCGGGTTCTGCTGGAGGGTCAGTGTCCTTCCAATTTCAGGAATCAGCTGAGGACTCCGGGGCTGGGATGGAGACAGACCCCACACTGACCTTCTGACCCCTTTACCACAGAAGCCACGAGCTGCTGTGTCAGTCTGAGTTTGATTAGAAAAGCAGAAGTCTGTCTAAGCATTTCAAGAGAAAGAGGTTTAATACAGTGGTGCAGAAGATTCCACCGACTTTGGAAGCCTGGGGAGACAAGTCAGGTTGGTTACTTTCAGGAAAACCAGAAGTGCTAATGACCCCCTCACCCAATGACCCCCTCACCCAATGACCCCCTCACCCAATGACCCCCCTCACCCAATGACCCCAACACTGCTAACAACCCCAGCTAGGTATCTCAAAATATGGGTGATTTGCAGGGCGCCCCAGAGCCCCGTCGGCCATTGCTGATGCTCAGTGGCTGCCTGGAGCTGCCTCGCGAGCTTAGCGACTTCTCCTGGCCTCAGCCTTCCAGGCGTCAGCGCCCGGCAACCCTCGCGGTGAAATCTGAGCGGAATCCGTTGCCTGGCAGTCCCAGGACTGCGGTTTTCCCGCCTGTGTCCCTCTGGGACTGCGAGATGGTCTAAGGGTGGGGATGGCCCTGAGGCCCTATAAGCAACGTAGGGGACATTTCCTTTCCTTCGGTCAAAGAAACCACGTGGACTTAGGCAGGCCCCTGCCCAGGGCACCTGAAGGCCGATCTGCAAACAGAGCCCTTTCTGGAGCCCTGGGAGTCAGAAGACGAGCTCCACACTCTGAGACGGTGCCTCCCCGCGGTGGAGACCAGGGAGCCACTCCGCGGGCCGTCTCTCACACAGACTCAACACATCTGGAACTGCGGGGGGCGCCCCGAGCCGCAGGACGCCCCTCCTGGCAGCACCCCCAGTGTCCAGAGGCAGCAGGGTGGGCGGGGCTCAGGCTCAGCGCAGGAGGGGCGGACGGCGGGGACAGGCCCGGGCCTGCGGGGGCAAGGGTGGCAGGAGCTCACGTGGCTCACACCCTGGGCCCCCTCCTGGCTGGCCTCTCCAAGATCTGCCGCGGAGCAGAGGCAGGCAGGGGTGGCTGCAGAACCCCGAGCGCTGGCCCAAACCCTGCAGCCCCTGCGGAGGTGTGCTGTCAGTGCGCTTCCCTCTAACGGGGAGGAATTCCCGCCCCCGCGTGCCAGCCTTGCCTCAAGCCAGCAAAGGTGACCCTGTGTGGGGTGTCGCCTCGCAGAACAAAGCCACGTGCGGCTGGCCCTACAGGTCAGGGCCTCAGGCGCCACAGGGGCCTGTGTGCACAGGTAGGTTCGCACAAAGGAAAGGAAAGGAGTGTGCGGGTGAAGAGGTGGACAGGCGCGAGTGCTCCGCGATGGCACCGCGCTAAGCGCCGCGTGCCGTTAAGTCTGCGGATGCCCACGTGGCCTTCAAGGGGGCCTGCAGCGCCACCCCCACTTCCCGGGAGCTGCCCTCAGCAGCGCGAGGCTCCGCCCACCAGCCGGGCACAGGCGGCGCCGCTCCCTGCCCAGCCGCGGGAGCTGACCACTGCGGCTCAGCTCTCGCGGGCGCCGCGTGCTTGTCTTCCTGGGGGGACGTGGAGACTGCTTCCACCTAGCACCTCCCCAGGTTCTCAGTATTGACGAGGCGATGACGATAAAGCAGCTTGTTACAGTGTATGAAGCAGACCAACAGGAAAATATGAAGCGAGACCTCGGCGTAGATGAAAAAAGAAACTAAAGAGGAAAAAGGGTCACTGCAGAACTACTGAGGAATTAGCAGCAGCAAGGAGAGAAGCTGTCACTATGGAGAATCCAACCGGCTGCGTGGAGCCGAGGCCTGAGAAAGAGGCGACAAGACAAGCACACAGGTGGCAGGTGACAGACTGCAGGGGAGGAAACAGCGCTCGGGAAGGGGGAGAGTCATGAGGCTTCCCATTCAAGGAAAGTACGCAGCAAACGGAAGTAAAGAAATGTGGGAAATTAGGTGAACTCAGGCATGACGGAGACTGAGATGAAAGACATACGTGAAAACTGGTTGTCTGATAAAGAAGATGCCACTCACAGCAATATACCAAGCAATCTGCCACTCAGATTAATCAAGCAGAGATTAGACACCCCGCAAAAAAACAGGAGACAGAAGCACTGAAATGTATGTAATAGTTTAACTGTGAGAAAACATAAAGCAAATGATTTCCTAGTAATTATTTCTACGCATATATAATTTATTTTAATCTCATAGGATTATAATTTTGTAATTATGATATAATCAAGAAGAAAAATTAGAATTGTATGTTTCAAAAAACTTGTAAGAAATGGAGAAAGTTGTCAAAAAGTTTTTCCTTTTAATCAAACAAACCAACACACAAATTGTCTTGGCAGTCTCTTTAGAAAAACTGAGATTCCTAAGGAGCAGGAAAATACCTGTGTAGCTTGGGTAGAAGACTTCCAAAACACCCAAGCCTCCGTGGAGTGTAGGTCCTCGCTGGCCTGCGGTGCAGTACTCAGGGAGAGCAGACAGGCCTGCCCCGCGCTCCAGCCAAGGGCCCACAGTGACAGCTGCATGCACAGTAGGTGCAGCGTTGGCACCATGCAGTGAGGACACAGCTCACCTCCTCACCTCGGCTTCCTCTCTAAAGCTCACTGCCCCCGTGTGATCATGAGAAAAACATCCTATAAATCTCAGTCAAGGCCCATTCCATAAAATAGCTGCATGGGACTATTCAGAATTGTCAACACTATCAAAAAAGAGAGAAGACTAAGGGAATGTGACGGAGACCTGGCAACAAACGCAGAGTGGGACGCCCAGCGGCTGAAAGCCGAGAACTCAAATAAAGTATAGACTTTAGGGGCTGGGCTGTGGCTCAGTGGTAGAGCGCTCGCCTAGCACGTGCGCGGCCTGGGTTCAATCCTCAGTACCACATAAAAATAAAGAAACACATTGTATACAGCTAAGCAAATAAATAAGCATCCTTTTTTTTAAAAAAAAAAAGCATGGACTTTAGTTAGTAATAGTATGTAACACAGATCACTAATTGTGTCAACTGTACCTTAATAATACACATTGTTAATCATAGGGAAAACCTATGTGAGGTGCGTGGGAACTCAATAATTCTATAAACCTAAAATTGTTCTAAAACAAAAAGTTTATTAAGGAAAAATGAAAATGTCCATGTCTTGATCACAGATGGAGATGGAGAGCTTATAGCTTGCTTTCTTCCTCCTTCTCTTCCTCTTCCTCTTCTTTCTCCTCCTCCTCTTCCTTCTTCTTTCAAAGATAACATGTGTGGCAAAAATAACACACACACACACACACACATACACACACACATATAAACTACAAAGCAAGCTCAATTATACATGCCAAATAAAATTCTAAGATAGTAAAATAAATCATATGCTTCATTGAAAACAGTCTGTTAAGAAGAGATCATTCCCAGAATGCAAGGATAGTCAAATGTTACTAATACTAATTACAGTAAATTTTCATGAACTGACTCACTTCTCACAGTGCCTGGAGGCGGGACTCCATCATGACACTTTACAGGTGAGACAGGCGGCCACTGAGATCAATAACTTGTCCAGGAGCAACATCTGGGGTTGGGATCCGGTTACCTGATACAAGGATTGAAATACACTTGATGAAATCACCTAAAAATGGGCACAGGTCACATTGCTGCAGTTTAAGCACAGGTCACACCAACTCCCAGAGGATGGCTTGATGGTGTCACGTGAGAGGCACTCCCAGGACATGCAGACGTAGCAGGAGTGCTTGCTCCTATCATTCCTATTTAGCAGTGTCTTAAGAATGCCGGTGAATAAAGTAAATAAATGAAATAAATGCTGCAAACAGCACAAATAACTTATTTTTCACTTTATCTGTATATAATATCATTCTTTTCATTTTTTTAAGTCAAAACCCAAGGGCAAAAAGAAGCTGGTGAAAATAATAAGGAAAAAAACTCAGTTACAGAAACAATTCAAGGTACTTAATACACTTGTGTATTAGCTGAAGAGAAGTAGGAAGTCTCACTGGGGACAGAGAAACAAATTTGGGTAAGTGGGCAGGTGCCCTTGGCAAAAGGAGTCGATGCTATAGCTGTGATGACCTTTCTCAATTTAATCTTCTGTATCACATGATATCGATCAATACTCCACTCACAGTTAAGTGCTCAGAGTTAGACCAAATGTGAGGCTCTGTCCACTCCCAGACTTGACAGAGCATCAGCCGAGGGAGGAGCCCAGTGCTGCCCCCTGCAGGTGCATCTGCTCCCCTGCAGGAGCTTGGGAAGGGCACTCACTGCAGGGATCTGGGGCTGCTCCTGAGATTTCTCTACAGTCTATCAACCCTTCCAGCCATCATCAAACTATGTATCTTTCTTGATCAAGGGACAGTCCCACAGTTCCCATGGAACACTGGCAAGTTTTGTGCAAGCCTGAATTATGGGGATGTAAATTCTTGCCCCACAGTATTAAGACAAAGATGAAATACGTCTATAATCCAACCCTAGGCTACCTTTCAAGTTGCCTTTCCCCTGAGCCTGGAAACAAGTTAAATGCCCAGGTTCCCTAGTTATATGAGTAAGTGGCACTTAGGCCCTGTCAGGTGTCACTCCCAGCGACTCTGCAGTCTCCCTCTCCAGATGCACCAATGGCTGCTGTCTGCCGTTCTGTCTCTGCAGCCGTTCCCCATCCACTCATCCCAGGGCCCTGGAGAGCCCCCCTCAAGCTCATTCCCCCTGACTCCACGCGCTCCTCACGCCTCGGCTTGAGCAATGCCTCTAAGGGGCCTGTGTTAGCCGCCGGAAAGGGATTGCAGCCTGGAACGGCAGCGCCGCGGGAAGGAGTCCGGAGACAGGATGGAGACGAAAAAATTCTTTAATCTTTCTGTCTCTGTCTCTTGTAATTTCTAACACTACATACACACTCTCACAAGAAACCAAGCCACGTACTCTTACAAGAAACTACAATGTATCTATACAATAGCGATAACCCTGTCCTTTCACTCTCACAAGAAACCAAGCCACGTACTCTTACAAGAGTTCCCACTTCCCCCCGGGGACAGGGGTCCCCCAGACACCTGCACAGCAAGGTCTGCTGTCCCCCATTTCTCCATCTCAGGCAGACGGCAATCTTCTCACCTTCTGGACCTGGGAAGGGTGGGCAGGGGTCCTGAGGGAGACCTTCTATGCCCTTCCTGCAGGTCTCTGTTCCGTCCGACATGGGCTGGCCCTCATCTTGCAGCTCTGTAATTTTTCAATTTACACCCAACAAATGAACTTGAGCATCGCCATCACAGCCATGGTGAACAGCACGGTGGCTCCCAGCCAGCCCAATGCCTCCGCAGAGATGTCCCTCACGGACCCCCAGGACCACTGGAACTTATCTCTAAAGGAATCCAAGGCAGTGGTGAGTTTAGTGAGACTCTGGACCCTTTCTTTTACTCAACTGGATTGTCTGAAAAGGTTACCTCACAAAAGAATGCAACTTAGTTAGCCAGTAAATGTTTATTGAGCATACACTATGTGCCAGGAGCAGCGTGAGAGCTTACTATGTGTCTAAGGAGACTTTGTGAGTATGAGCAGGAACTGCGTTAGAATAAAGGAAACAGCCTTTACGTTTGGTGGACGTAAATTCTTACCCGCGGTGATGGAAATCACAAAATGAATTCCTCAGATTTGTGTCTACTTTCTCTCCTTCTGTATAAGCTTTCTTTCTTCACAGACTCTCATATTTTAATGGGTCAGTTAGTTATGTCAGGGTCAGGGAGGAAATCGCGTTAGGCATATACTTGAGCCTTTTTCCCCTCCTTTTCTGAAGTTGGTAAATTGGAAGAATGGGAGAGAGGTCCGGGAAAGAGCGGCGTGTTCCTTCTCGCCGCCTGGCAGGTGCTCACGCCGGAAGCCAGCTCTGAGCACAGGGAAGCAGGGGTTCTTTGTTGCCTAGGCCCCTGCATACGACTGGAGTCCTGCGACCCAGGGGCTCGTCCTCAGCGCCCTCAGCTACGGCTCCTTCGTGGCCCCCATCCCCACGGGCTACGTGGCCGGGATGTGTGGAGCCAAGCACGTGGTCGGCGTCGGCTTGTTGGCGTCCTCCGTCCTGACCCTCTTCATCCCGCTGGCAGCTGACGCTGGAGTGACCTTGCTCATCGTCCTTCGGGTCATCCAGGGCATAGCCCAGGTACCAAGACGCTTTCCAAGTGTGGATGGGACCTAGGTTCCAGAATGTTCTCGTGTACCTAAGATCAGAAATCCCCCTTCCAGGTTATGGTATTAACAGGTCAATATTCAATTTGGGTCAAATGGGCTCCCCCGCTGGAAAGGAGTCAGCTCACCACCATTGCTGGATCAGGTAACTGACCTCCCGACCTCACCTGCCCTTGCCACGTCCCAGAGCACTGCCTCAAGCTCCACTGACCAGCCCTCAGCCCTCGCTCGCAAGCACCAGCCTGCACTGCCTTGGTCAGAGCTGGGCACTCGTCATGCACCAAACAGGCTTGTGTTTCGTAGGGACTTATTTCCTAACAGTCTTATGAGTATGCATGATTCTTCCTCTTCCACACCTAAGGGGTTTGGGACACAAATAGGCTAATAATTATCCACGGTCACACAGCTTCTGAGAGGAGGAGCAGGCTTCGCAGCTACGCCACCTGGACTGAAGCACGGGCCTGCAGCCAGGGCAGCTCTGCGGGAAGCACGAGGCTCCCGCGCGCTGCCCTCACCCACAGCACTTGCGTCTTCCACTCAGGGTCAATGCTGGGGACCTTCATTGTCCTTCTCACTGGTGGCCTCATCTGCCAGAACATAGGATGGCCTTATGTCTTCTATATATTATGTATATATTTGGTAAGTTTGTGTTCTTCAGATCTTGGAATTTTCCTTGAAGGCAAAGAGCATCAGGCATGATCTCTGTGGTGCCGCTTGTCCTGGGTCAGCCACGCCAAGTAGGTGCGGACGCTGACGTGGCTGAGCAGGTCCTGTTCAAAGCTAATCATGTTGTAAGTCATGCTGGCTTCTACAACAGCGGTTCGGTTTCAGTGGCCTGAATGCAAAGCTAGAATAACCTTATGAATTTTGGGGTATCATAGGATTCTTTACTGCTTCTAAGTTGAACCCAAAGGATCCCAGAGCTATTTCTTTTATAAAACATTGAAATGTTGTCTCGGGACAACTGTGCTTTAGACTATGTTTTAGTTGATGCTTATTTATTTAACACATTCTTTACCACTTCCAGAAAATTGTGTGAATGCAAAGTAATCACAGGTAAAATACTGCCTGGAGTGGAGAATCAGTCAGTAGAGCTCGCAGGACAGACCATCAGAGTCTAAAGAGTGCACACAATACACAGAAAGATATTGCAGAAATTTCTGGAGTGTTTCAAAGGCAGTAGTTTTTACGACTTCACATTTTACCTTCATTTGAGCTCTGACTGGGATCTGCCCTGCTGCTACCTGTTCATGTTTGTGTGTTTGACTTGTGAAACACTCTGAAATCCCACCTCTAAATTCCCTGGTTCCTTAGGGTGAGTGCCACTAGTATTTACATCAGAGGGTCATCCTCTCAAATCAAGGGCTACAACAAGAGTTACAACATCAGGCAAATAAATGCATAAAAAATTGTGAATATTGATTACTATAGAATATCAGTCTTCAAAGACTGTCATTTAAAAGTGCCAACAGAGCAGATTACAGAAATCACTAAACAACAGGAAAGATTTACCATGCTTGTGATTTTGAGGAATAGTAAGCAGCATATACAAAATAGGAATCACCAGAGACTTGTTGAATCAGTATCAACACCCTCCAACCCCAAGCTGCAACACTGCTCATTTTCATGTCTATTTTTCCCCCTTGATTGACTTCCTTGAGGGAAAAATTGTATTTTTGTATCCTAAAGTCTCAAAATTTAACAAAGTACTTGATGGAGGTGTCTGCTGTGTAATTTTGTGGAGGGGTGTGCAAATGGCAAGCCCCTCCTGTGATGAGAGCACTTAAAACTCTCCCAAGAGTCTGAGAGGAGAATTTTTTTCCCCCGATACCAAGGATTGAACCCTGGGGCACGTAACCACTGAGCCACATCTCCGGCCCTTTTTTTACATTGTATTTAGTGGCAGGGTCTAGCTGAGTGGCTTAGGGTCTCGCTTGGAACTTATGATCCTCCTGCCTCAGCTTCCTGAGTCACTGGCATCCCAGGCCTGCGCCACCATGCCTGACCCTAAGAGGATGATTCCAAGATGGGTCATGTTGCCACTCCATGCTGATGTCACCTTCCCTAGTGCTCAAATAATGTACACGTTAGAGAAGATTTCTTTGCAGAGGAGTAATGCCATTTCTCTAGAAATTGGGTAATCAATCGCACCTGAAATGTGCTGCTGCTATATCTTAAGTGCTTTAGGATAAGGGAAAGACATGGAAAGGTGGACCAAGAGGGGACTCTGTGGAGGCGTGACTCTCAGGAGGGTGCTGGTCGCTACTGAACAGGGAGAGCATTTCCAGACACACGATAGCTCGCGGCAGCGTGCTGCCGCGTCCATACCAGTGCTGTTCCAAACCTCCCCGTCTCATGGTCTGGGACAGCCGTCTCTTACTCTCCTCTCTCTTCTGTCATCTGCTTTGGGCGGGGTCCCCAGGAGCAGCTTCCTCCTGGCAGTGGCCAGGATCCCAGAGGCCAGGTGGAGGAAAGGCAGTGCTTCTGGCTGCCTGGGCTCAGAACAGGGCCAGGACCATGGCCGCGCGGTGGGGAACCTCCACTCACCCCAGGGCCGGGTGATGGTGACAGGAGGGCAGCGTGGGTGTCGATCACTCTGCCGACCCAGGAGGCGTCTTGGGGAAGACTCAGACTGAAAGAACGACCCTGTGCTCACCCAGCCTCTCTTCCTAGGTGGGATCGGCTGTGCCTGCTGCCTTCTCTGGTTTCCTCTCGTTTACAACGACCCCGCGAACCACCCCTTCATCAGCGCTGGCGAGAAGAGACACATCACGTGCTCCCTGGCTCAGCAGGTACCCTGAGCAAGGCCCATGCCCTCGCCCCACGACCTGGGCATCGCACAGTGCAGAGCAGAGCCCGCCTTCCCTCGGAGCGGGTGTTGACGTGTGCTTCCTCCTAGGACCGTTCGCCGGGCTGGTCTCTGCCCTTGAAAGCTATGATCCTATCCCTGCCCCTCTGGGCCATCGTAGCCTCTTATTTCTGTGAATACTGGCTTTTTTACACCATCATGGCGTACACGCCCACGTACATCAGTTCTGTGCTCCAAGCCGACCTCAGAGATGTAAGTAGAGAGCGCTCGTTTTGTTGTTCTGTTTAAACGCTCCGTTCTGCGATCCTCTGGGCCTTCCGTGGTGGCAGAATGAGTGGGCGCGGCCGGACTGCAGGCAGAGACGCAGCCTCGCCCTGCTCCTGGCCGGCCCAGCGCGGTCGCTGCGTGCGGGAGCAGCTCGTCACGGTCCCGGCCCGCGAGATGCTCACGCAAGGCTGGAGCAGCTCGTCACGGTCCCGGTCCGCGAGATGCTCACGCAAGGCTGGAGCAGCTCGTCACGGTCCCGGTCCGCGAGATGCTCACGCAAGGCTGGAGCAGCTCGTCACGGTCCCGGTCCGCGAGATGCTCACGCAAGGCTGGAGCAGCTCTCACGGTCCCGGCCCGCGAGATGCTCACGCAAGGCCATATGGTGAGAGCCTTTTGCAAACATTCTATTCTCAATCCGGTCAGCACCTGTGACTCTGCTGGCAGCACAGATAAGAAAGCACGAACCTAATGAGAATCTGTGACCGAGGGGCGGAGCATCGTGAGCTGAAGACAGGACGTTATCAATGGAACACACAGTCCCAAGCAGAGCTTACCCAGAAAACTTGCGGATGATGTTTCTCTGAAAAAATAGTTTGGTCGTGTATAGCGTGGAGAGAAGGGTGCGCATGGGTGCACGACTCTCCAGATTGTCACTAGGTGAATGGCCGCTGGCCGGCTGCCGGGAGCCTTCAGACTTCTACCAGGTGGATGTCTTAACGAGGCAGAGAGTTATCAGGTGCGACACCTGTTAGTGACGACTGCCCTAGTGAACCACTGTCCCCTCCCGCCTCTCTGCTCACAGAGCAGCCTTCTCGTCCTGTGGCGCCTCAGTGAAAACACGCACCGCAGCCGAGAGAGCTGGCCTCCTTAGTGGGGTCAGAGCCTGGGGCTCACGTGCAGGAAGGGGGCATGGACACAGGAAAGCCCCAGGAGGGAGTGGCTGTGTGTCCTCTCAAAGAGCAAACTGAGGTGGAAGCTGGGAGGAAGACGGGCCAGGCATGCAGGATGCCAGCGCCAAGCAGCAGACTCCTGGCCTGGCCTGAGGAGCCGCCCACCTCTGCTGTGAGGTCAGGTGGGGAGGCCAAAGGTGACCAGGAGGGGGACAGACAAATGGGAAGTCAAGTGTGACCAGACTGTAGAGCTGCCCAGGCCGGGAAGCCCACAGACCGGGACGCCCGCTGCTCTAGGCTGCCTTCTGTGGCACCTAACCCCAGTGGGCAACGAGTTAGATGAAAGCTCAGCTTTCCTGGCTTGGATCATACAAACCAAAGTGTGATCTCATTTCCCCTGCATTTTCTTTAATAAGAATTTAACTTAGAAGTCAAATTAAAAATAACGAGCTTTAGCCAGCCGCGGTGGCGCACGCCTGTAATCCCAGCACCTGGGAGGCTGAGGCAGGAGGATCGCGAGTTCAAAGCCAGCCTCAGCAATGGCGAGGCACTTAGCAACTCAGTGAGACCCTGTCTCTAATAAAATACAAAAAAAAAAAAAAAAAGGGCTGGGGATGTGGCCCAGTAGTCAAGAGCCCCTGAGTTCAATCTCCAGTACCAAATAAATAAATAAATAAATAAATAACGAGCTTCAACCTTTGCAAAAACAACATAATTTTTACTTGATAAAGCTATATGAACAGTGAAAATTGTTACTCTGGGTCTTGTTTCTAATCTGCTCTGTCTTCCTAGCCTGCTCTATTGACAGTTTAAAAAAATTCTCACATATTTTTCCATTGTTTCTCTGTGAGAATGCAAACATACATGAATGCATATTCTTATTTTCTAAACTTTTTTTTTTTTTTTTTTTAGTGTAAAAACACCAAACCTGTGGGCTGTAGTCATGATTCTGCCTTGTAATCTAGGTTGTTGCCACTTAGTATACCAGGAGGTTCTCGTTATATCAGTACACAGGAACTGTACTGAACAATATTTAGGGTTTTCCATCATTGAACAATGTTGCAGAAAAAACCTTGTTCATCCGTTACACATTTGCACGACTATTTCTGTGGAGTATATTTCTGCACGGGAAATTGCCGAGTTAAAGGGTAAATGCACTATCAACTCATATTTGTCAAATTGTTCTGCCTGGGGCACTAATGTTTGTGAGGACTCAATTCCCTGCAGTGCCATCAAAACATGTCACATTTTTTTTTTGAATTTTTGCCAATTTGATTCATGAAAAGTAATATCTCACTATAGTTTTATTCTGCATGTATTTTATTATAAGTGAAGTATTAACATGTTTAGGAGCCACTTAATTTTTCTTTTTTGTGTGAATTGTTTGTTCATATCCTTTATTTTTCTGGTCTTTTTAATACCTATTTCCACATGATCCTTATATATTAAGAGAAGAGTAGTCTTTTTTTTTTTTTTTTTAATTGAGCTATATGCACGTCTTTCCCCAGGCACTTAAGTTTACTGGCTCGTTCCAATACCTGAAATGCACATCAAGACGGGTGTGTCCGTGAAGGAGGCCACGCTGTGGGCCCTCTGTCCGAGGACCTGTCTCAGCGGGCGGGCGTCTGCACTCACTCACTGTCTCCCCGTCCTCAGAGCGGGCTCCTGTCGGCCCTGCCGTTTGCTGTTGGCTGTGTCTGCATCATCCTGTCGGGCCTGCTGGCAGACCTCCTCCTTTCCAGAGAAGTCCTCAGGCTTGTCACCATCAGGAAGCTCTTCACTGCCACAGGTGACGGCCACGCTGGAGCCGGGTGGCCGTGGGAGGCTCGGCGCAGCCTCCTACTCATTGCCACCTGTCCTTCTGCCCCAGGTGTTGTCTTCTCGTCCGGGGTCCTTGTGGCCTTGCACTGGGTCAGGTCCAGCCACAGCGCCACCATGGTCTTCCTGGTGCTGTCCTCTGCCTTCAGCAGCCTCTGTGAAGCGGGCGCACTTATCAACGTCCTGGACATCGCTCCTCGGTAGGACCCCTTGCCGCATTCTCACAGAACCTGGCTCAGGCCCCCAGCCCTGCTGGGACGTGAAGGCAAAATGTGCACCCGCGACAGGTTAAAGAGATGTCAACAGCAGCCTACATCCACGTCACTCGGGGAAGGTACCCCGAGCCGGCCAATCGCTGAGACCTTAGTGCTTCCAGGTGTCAACCAGAGCCACCTGTGGCCACATGACAGCTCTGCTGGGAGAGGACCAGCAGATACCCAGGGTGACCACTGGGAGCACTCGTGAGGCTCCGTGGAGCAGTCCTTCACTCAGGGAGGCTCGGTGGCCGGGAGGAGTCGTCTCCTCCAACATGGGCCAACAGGGAGATGACCGAGACCCCCAGGCACAGCACCTGTCCCGGGTCCCTTCGCAGGCAACAGGACATACTTCATCTTCAGATGATGAGCCAGGAAACGATGTGGAGACACCTTGGTCTTGGGGAGCGGCATCTCTCATCCAGGGAGGAGCTTTTACACCCCCAAGCAAACCCGAAGTTTGGGCTCAATAGCCGGCACCAAGAAAACATCCAGATCAGTGCAACCCCTCACGCTGCCCATTGGTATGCGTGACACTGACACATTAGTACTGGCCACCCCACGGAAGTCTCAGACCCCAGCCCAGGAGTCTGCCATTCCCAGTCAGCTCCTTGCACCCAGGTTTAAATAAGAGTGAGCGCAGTTCCAGGCTCCCCAGGGACAGGCCCGAGTCCCGACAGCCCGGCCAAGACCGACCCTCTGCTGACCTGAGGGTGTTCTACCCCGCCCCCAGGTACGCTGGCTTCCTCAAGGGGCTGCTGCAAGTCTTTGCACACGTGGCAGGAGCTATCTCACCCACCGTGGCAGGAGTCCTCATCAACCAGGTGAGGCCAAGCGCTCTGATGAATGTCCATCAAAGAAACTCACAGAGGTCATGCCGTAGCCACCAGGGCAAGGGCGTTGGTGTTCCCTCCTCGACGGGCTCATCAGGCTCTAGCATCCTGAGCACGTCACATGTCCTCCTCACCACCCCAGGCTGACCTCAGCCCAGCAAATGACCACATCCTTGGGGTGTGGAGCGAAGGTGACTGCTCACAGCTGCATTTATGCTTTGTGAGTCCTTGCAAAATGAGCTTCTCAGGGCAAAAAGCAAATTCTGTAGGAATGTTTGACAGTAATATTGGCAAAGTAGAGCAGTCATCCGTCCTGGTTTGCCTGGGTGCAGGGCTCTCAAAGCCTTGAAAGTTCAAGGCAACCTAGAACGAGCCAGTGGCTTTACAGCATTTGCAGGCTGAATGGGCAGGATGCCACGTGGGTGGCAGGGCAGGGAGCAGGCGGCACCTCCCGCGCATGCTCAGGAACCACTGGTGTGGCGTGTCAGGGTCTTTCCGCCTGCACAGCCTTCCTTCCCGGGAGTCCATGAGAAGGAGTCAGACCAGCAAAGTCACCTGCTGACTCGAGCGTCCTCTGAATCCTATTGTCACAGCCTTTACATAAATACGTGTGTGATGCTCACGTGTTCGTAACCCTGTGACCTGCCTGTCACTTACTGGTTTCCTTCAGGGAAATGAGTGGGGAATAACAGAGAAGGGGTGTGTTGTAGGAAATCAAGTCCCTTCTCATTTTGGAAGTTTCAGTTCTCTTCTAGCGACTGACGCATTGCTGGGAAATGTTTCTTTTAAATAGAGAATCTCAAACTGACCTTGTTTCTCCCGCCATTTGTTGATTGATTGATTCTCTCAGTGAGTATATATTGAATGTATCTGTACTGTGTAAGTGACTGAATCACTCCAGAGTCCCTCTACTTGTGACAGAAAACCAAGGTCAAACACGGGACTCATGGAGTGGTCGTGAGTGCTCAGAGAGTGGACCGCGTGTGGTGCGCATGCCAGGGCCTGGAATTTCAATTTAATGGGTGGTCAAGGCCGCACTCACTGAGAAGGCAGCTGTAAGCACGGGTGGAAGGAAGCAAGACAGTGAGCCAAGGGGGTATCTGAGGGAGGGCATCCCTGGGAAGGAAGCCAGAACCTTCTCTCCCATATCAGCAAAGCACCTGCATTTTCCAGGAACAACCAGAGATCCCCAGGGCCTGGTGCAGGAGGGGAGGAAGCAGCAGGACACAGGGACACAGTCTCTGAAGCAGAGGGGTAAGAGCCATGTGACCGTTACTGACGCGCAGTTTCCTGTCTCCAGGATTCAGAGGTTGGCTGGAGAAATGTGTTCCTGGTCGCAGCTGCCGTTAACATCTCGGGTCTGGTCTTCTACCTCATCTTCAGCAGAGCAGAAGTGCAGACCTGGGCCAAAGAGCAGCCATTCACCCACCTCTGAAGAGCTGGAGCGACACGTGGGCTCCCTCACTTGGTGTCCACTGCTGTCCCCCACGGACCTTCCCCTGTGTGCCTGCGTGGCTGGCTAGCCCTGTGACTGGAACTGGCTTTGTTTTCAGGATCTCCTTGTGTCCTTGCCTCTGTAATACTGAAGATTCTGCCAGGCCTGGAGATTTCACAGGGGAAAGCCTATTTAGCTGTGAGCTCCTGATGCCTTAGGTGTGTCTGGCTCGCTGTGTGCCTCCTGCTCTCCATTTCCAGAACGATGGGGAGCACCGTGTCTGCACCTGGAGCCCAGACCAGGACGCCGGAAGAGGCAAAGCTGCTCTCATGCTGAGGGAGGAGGGAGTCAGGCCTTTCTGAGGCGTGGTGCGGGTAGGATGTCTGCAGGAGAAAGGAATGATACAGAGCGAATCTATCACAACGGGAGCAAAGAACACGCCTCCAGCGAGTGTGGGCAGCAGGCGTTGGCTCCTCGAGGCTGGCTCTCTAGGAACGCCGGGTCTGGATGGATCAGCTTGATCGCCTCTCGGGCTCAGGCGCTCTGTGGACACAGCTCTTCCATAGCTGCCGTCTTTGTGGCCATCTTGACTTTGCTCCCACATCTGGTGTGTGGGTCCAGGCAGATCCCTTCAGCTTAGTGATGAACATTGTCCAGTTTCTCTCCTGTCCCCTCAAACATTTCTTCTTAGAATCCCTTCCATCTCGGATGTTCTTCATTTGCTTCTGACCTTTGGAAACTTGCCATCACTGTGCCGCATTCAGTGTTCCAGAAATACATATAAGACCCACACTGGCTTGATCCCAGTCCAGAGGCAGGGTGTGTCCTAGTGTGTCTGCTCTCATTGAGCCCCCACATGGGCAGGGCAGGGACCATGAAAGAGATCAAAAATTCAAACACTACTGTGGCATCCTAGTGGCATCTTCTTTAAGGACAAGGCCAAATCGGTACAGCTTATGGTGGTCTGCCAACAATATGCTGCCCTCAGCAATGCTGATTGGGAGCCTATGAACTAGGCCATGGTCCTTGACAGGATGTGGAAGTCTAAATCATCCATGGGAAGCCTTCCCAAAGGTGACTGTTCTGTCCCATGTCTACCCCTTGGCCGCGGCTTGCTGGCCTTGGGTAAGTCCACCTGAAGTGCTAGGGTGGTAGTCAATGATGGGTAAGATCCCCAGAGGGGGCAACCTAAGACAGGCACACCCTCAAGTAAGGTGGGCTCCCATCAATAAAACAAAAAGGGGAAAAAATGTTGGGGACATTAAGAACATGTCAGCCAAAAACACAACTCTCTGGCTGTCTCTCACTTCCTGATACATAGACTTGGCCTAGCCCAGGGGTGTTGCCCTGACATATGACAAAAAATCAAACCACCACAAGGATAGGCTAGTGGCTGTTCCTCCAATGTGATCTGCTCGTGTTCCCTATGCTCCCCTATAACCTTTCTGTTGATAAAACCCTCTCTTTTTTCATGAAAGATATCATGGTGCTGAAAGAGTTAACTTTGACTGCGTAGGTTCTCCTATTTACTTGCTGTTCTGTTCTTTATTCATACATGTGGCCACCAGGTATCACTATTTTAATTACTTATAAGAGACTAATTCTATAAATTAATTTTTTTGAATCTAGAGTTAAAAACATAAAAAACCTTTTCTATAATTTATACTAAAATAATAAATTACTAATTAAATAGATTTAAGAGTCTTTTTGTGATTGAAAATAAATCCCTCTTATTTTCAAAATAATTTAATGTAGTAATACAAATCTTTAGAACAAAAGTCCTTCAAAGCTGCCTCTCCCTTTCCCTGCTTCTTGTTATAAAAAACAATAAGTGCCTTGAAATTCCAGCCAGACAAAATTAACTTTTATCAAACAAGTTTAAACAGTATGCAAAAAGACTAAGTTAGAGATATGAGGTAAAAATTATAACATACGCAGATAGTTATATACAGCTCATGTAACTCTCCATCTGTACAAACCTTGATACGATGTCTGATATGTAATCAGTAAGTGATTCAGCCTCTTTCCTAAGTTTTATGGTGTAAAAGAATGTGTAATGCCAAAAAATGTTGCTTATATACTTGTACAACCTGAAAATGAACCAGAAAAAGAAACAGAACCAGCAGAAACAGCAGAAGCAGAAGAAGCAAAAAAAGCAAAAGATTCCACAGCCTAACTCATGTCTGAGTGCTGATTTCTTCTGCCACCGACTTGACTTCGTGCTATGCTGAGCACTGGCGTGGTACCCCGGCTGACAACCCACTTTGGCAGCCCTCCCCCATAGGTCGTGCTACACTGCACCTCTTGCGGAGTCCACCACAGACCTCCGCACACTCCATGAACATTGATGAACGAATTCACTGCTCATGGGGGCGTGGCAGAAAACAAAATCATACACGGATTAAAGGAGCTCAGTATCTCAGAAGGGCAGATGGCCTTAACCGAGGTATCACACAAATGAATGTGCAATGACAACGTGGGAATTGAAGCAATGGGGGACGTGCGCTAGGAGAGTGACGGGTGCACGTGCAGTAACGTAGGCAAGAGAGGTCACACGTGAAGCTCCAGCTGAGCTGGGATCTGAAGGACGACTGTTAACCGCGGCAGGAGGCCCACAGGGAGAATGTTCTAGGAAGGGGCACAGCATAAGCCAAGGTTTGGTGGCAAGAGAGAGCAGTCAGGAGTGGCCAGTGTGCAGAGAACAAGAAAGGCATGGTTGGTGAGTAGGCTGTGGGCTTCCTAAGGGCAAGAGCACCCAGGTACTGGGACCCAGCAAGAAAGCACTAGATCAGTGAGAAGTCTGTTAGTGGGAAGGACAAAATCAGGGTTCTGGGTTTTGGAGGTTACTCTGCCTGCGGTAGCAGGAAGGAATAGGGAGTCACAGTGAACTTCCTCGAGTGATAGGATGTCTCCGGAGCCACCTGCAGAACCAGGACTGAGCAAATGATCAACAGCTGGACCAAGGCTGCTTAATTATGCAGACCTCTCACCCCCACCCCAATTCCTCCTGTTTAAGCCTACCGCTCCTGTCAGTGCCCCAAGATAGGGCTCAGATGCAGGATCTCACCTTACCTTCCCAATGTGGCCTAATTGGTTAAATTTCTTATCCTGCTTTTTACCACTATATTTTCTGTTTGGTTTTTGGGGGTGAGTGACTGCACGGTTGGTTGGAACCCTGAAGATGGGTGTGTGGCCCAGGACTCTGGTGACACTATCAGCACAGCAAAGGGAAAAGCAAGGCCAAGAGAAAGAGCTCCGCTACATGTCACTGGGTGCTGCTGTTCCCAGAGCATCCCACCACCTCACCTGTCACCTGCAAGGCAAGCTCAGAGCTTCCCAGGGGCCTCCAGCCCCGGCCACAAGGGAAGGTGCATGTGTCTCCTGCCACCAGGTGGCCACAGCACCTCAAGCAGAGCTGGCCCAGCCAAGGAACAGTTATCAGAAACAGAATGGGTTCCACATTTTGAAAAGGAAAAGGAAGCAGAAAACGAATCAGCATGTGAGTATAAGACGGAACACTTCGTAGAAGATCTAGAAAGTGCACACACAATGGAAATCTAAAATATTCTATAAACTTCTGAATTACTAGAGGCAGGCGAGAGGGCAGCAGCAGCAGGAGGACCAAGATAAGGAGGAATTTCTGTAAGGAAGCAAATCAACTCAGGAAAATGAAGTATATTTATAATGATAGATGCAGTTGGATCAGACGCATCTATACTGCTCTCAAAGCGGTGAAATAATTGGACTCACTTATATGACCTTTTCGAGAAACACTTATTAAGTGAAATGATTTGGAAAGGTGGAATTTAAAGGCAATAGTCCAGAGTCTCCAGATTCTTACACACACACACACACATAAACACACAATTTTGGGTTGCCATATCAATAGCAGAAAGTAAATTAAAAGAAAAAAGTAGAAATCACAAGATGGAAAAAGCTGATACATTTGTAAAATCAAAATACAGCAGGGACATCCAACGCTTGTTTCTTGACAGTTGCTAAGCTGCCCGTGAACTGCGCGGAGCAGTGCACAGGAACACACCATCTCCAGAGCTCACTTCCTCCCACATCTCTTCTTCCTCTAACTCCTCCAAGACTTTAAGCTCATTTACAAAACAAACTTTCCCTACATGCTCACTGCTTCCAGAGAGAAGGGTAGCAACAGAGAGAAGGTCAGGCCCTGAAGCGTTCTCAGTCTGAGCTGTGGAAATAACTGGACGGATCAGTAAAGTAAGCCCCACCTGCTTTCCTCTGCTTGGCACTGGGGTGGCTTGTCTCCAGGGAGTGGGTTTGTTTGTCATTTCCTAGGTTAGGGGCCGCCTTTTGTTTTGTTCCATTGTTGAAGCTGATAAAATAAATTCTGAACACGGGCCTTATTGCGGAAGCTCTGGGGAAAGAGGTCACATGTGTTTCTGGAGCCAGAAGAAACCATCAGGGCAGTGAGCGAGGACAGGGTAAGGCTACTTTGCCAGTGCCTGGGACAGTCTCCTGTGAGCTTTCTCTATTAGTTGCAAGATCAGAAGCAACATGAAAGAAATTAGGGTTTCACCGAGTCAATAGTGAACCTGCTGGACGTATTTGGGGCTGAATACTAAATAAGGAGATAGATATGAGAGGCCAAGCCAGTTCTCAGTCTTATGGGGTTAACAGACACACCAGAAAATTAGGTGTTAAAAAATGGGCCAGTCCTCAAGGCTACAGAATTAAGATAATTCTTAATTAGGAGGTTAGGAAGTCGGTCCAGCCTTCTAAGACTATGTGTTCTGCAGAGATACCAAGAAGCCAGAGCCAGACAAGACAATGTCACTTAAAGCAAACCCATGACACAGGACAATAGTCTGTCCTGTTCTGAAAACAGCATCAGGGACTCTCCCAGATGATAAAGGACAAAGTCCAGCTGTGAGGGCCAAGTACATGCACCAGTCACTGCAGATACTTCTAGTTACTGCTCCTTATTAGCATACGAAAACTGATAGATGGGCTACCCCTCCCCTTCCCGGAAGTTTCTGTGCCCTGAGCAAAGTAACCTTGTTTCCCTTCCCCCAGGCAGGAAGTAACCTTGTTTCCCTTCCCCCAGGCAGGAAGCAACCTTGTTTCCCTTTCCCCAGGCAGAAGCCAATAGGATTAAAGGTTGTTCTGTTCCCTGGACAGAAGCCAATAGGATTAAAGGTTGCTCTGTTCCCTGGACAGGAGCCAATAGGCTTCACCACCAACAGTTTTAACGGACAACCTAATGGTCCAGGGTGGTATGAAAGGGCTCCTGTCCATTGGGGGCAGGGAGACGGAGAGACGACCAGGGAGCCAGGGGACAAGACAGACCACGAGAAGAGAGAGACGACAAGAAGAGGGAGACAACGACGAGACAGAAGACGGGCCGAGACAGAGAAGAGGCAGCCACTGTGCCAGCCTTAGACCCACCATCTCCAGCCCCACGGCAGCTGCCCCAGCTGGCCTGACCAGACTTCCACCTTCCGTTCAGAGCTTGCACACTCTTCCACCAGAGCTTGCACACTTCCTGAGCTTGCACACTTCCTGAGCTTGCACACTCCCCTCTCCCTGACTCCTTTCTCCCACCAGAGCTTGCACACTTCCCTCTCCCTGACCCCTCTCCCCGTTCCTTTTCTACCCTTAACCAGCCATAGAGGCTGGTGAATAAATCCCTTGGCTGCACGGGCCGTCCTGGTGTGATTTTTGCCCTTCATGAAAACCACACCCGGGTGGAGACAAGGTGGTGCTGACACACATCTCCTGAGAGGGAGGGAGAGAGGGCGACCAAGCCCACCTCCCCATGTGATGACATCATGGGTCTGGTCCCTGTCCACCCTCTCTATGCCCACACGCTGTGCATCTCTGTCCTTCAAGGCAGCCTGGGATTCTGTCCTCACATGCTGCCTCCCTTATTCCAGAGCCTAAGAATTGCCCTGCTCCTGCCTCAGCTGGCCTTTGATGGGATTCTCTGAGAGAGAGCACAGAACCCATGGAGAGGGTAACGGGAGGCATGCAGGTGCTGGTTCCCCTGTGGCGATTATCTTGTCCCCTTCATTCCTCTTTTGCTCTTCTCCTCTCAGTTCCCTGTCACCTTATAACTGTGGCCTGTAGAAAGTAATGTCTCTTCCTGAAGGAAAACGACTGGTGTGAAGAGCCCTGCTAGGGCTGTCACCTGAGAGCCATCAGCAGCTAGGGGCCAGCGAGGTTCCTGTTCTCCTCCATGAGGGAGAGGAGGGCACGCACAGGATGGACAGAAGGCTCTGCCAAGTGTGTTTTAACAATCACAGGCTGGGCACAGTGGCACACACCCGTAATCCCAGCAGCTCAGGAGGCCAAGGCAGGAGGATTGCAAGTTCACAGCCAGCCTTGGCAATGGTGAGGCGCTAAGCAACTCAGACCTTTGTTGCTGCCTGAAGCGCTTGGAGCAACGGAGCCACGGGAAAAACTTCAGAAGCAAACTGGAGACAAACAGCTTTTTATTCTGATAACTTTTCTCTCTGGTTCTAATAACGACTAACACACGCCAAAAACACACCCTAAAATGGCACTGACCCGATCAGCAATCTCGGCCAAGTCACTTGAGATCCCGCAACAAATCCTGTGAGACTACGGGTGGCGACAATGGCCAAATCTCCACGGCTCATAGTCAACTGCAATTCAAGTCAATCCCCAAACAGGGCTCCTGCATTTCCCCCTTTTTGTTTTAAAAGAGGTAATGCTCTAGGACGTCTATGTGCAACCAACATTCTTACCCGTCATCGGATAATCAAGGCTGTGCCCTTGACTCCTGTCTTAGGTTGATATGTCGGCCACATGAGACTGTCCCGTGCGACTGTGCCTGTCTTAGGTTGTCCCCCTCTGGGGATCTTACCCGTCATTGGCTAACCAGCCATCCAATGGAGCCCTTTAGGATCGACTATATATGATGACTAACAGCCGTCCAAATTGTGAGGAGATGTTGCAGCTTTAAGGCAACAAGCCTTTTGGTGATGAGCCAAATTGCATAGCATATCAAATTGTTTAAACAAATCAGCTGCCCTAAGTTCCATCAAGTAACACACTGAATTCTCTAGACAAATACCTGCAAGGCATTGTCCTGTAAAGTCCCAAACAATGAAAGATCAAAATGTCCATTTGTTATAACATGTTGATGTAGGAGGCCCCATGCATGTAGAGCAGAGGCCACACTGTTGGTGAGGTTGTTTGATGTTTGAGCAGCAGGGATGCTTGCGGCGGCCGCGATCCCTGCAGCTGTAGCAGCAGACATCTTTTTTATGTTTAGACAATGCCACCGGCAAATCTTCAGGGCCCACTACCTAGAAACTCAAGCATCAATTATTAAAGGAAAGGCAGTGCTATTGCAGCACTGAGTCAAGAGGCGAGTTGTCAAACTACAAAATAGGATAATTAGATTAGAAAATTAAAGTTGATTTTTGTTCACACACATCGCTGGTTGAGCTTCTACAAACATAAGTTTGAAAAATATATTTAGAACAAAACAAAGAAAGACTGAGGGTAATTACTGCATTAAAGATAGATTAAAGAAAAGGTAAAGGCACTTTAGAGAAATAATTTGTTAGCTGGAACCCTTGAGTCTCTGTATACAGAGCAATCTTTTACCTGTTGAGATAATTGAAATTAATGAGCTATTAAACAAATGAAGTTAATAACAAATAAACAATCTTATGTCAAAACACCAAAATATCAGGTTATATAGCACTAGTCATATTGTTTGCTAAAGAGAAGTCCCAGGGACACCTATAAATCAAAATTGAAAGTACCTTCATTTATAAAATTATTTACCTAAATTGAATACTCTTAACCTAAAATGAATTAAAGTTATTTGGATCCATATATATATATATATATATATATATATATATATATATATTTTCTTTTTCATAAGTGCTTTGTTCTTTGTGACGTCACACTGGACAGACGAACAAGCATACAAACATATATTTGTGACGTCACATTAACATGAAATGTAGACAAATGTACAGACATAAAGACATGTATAAAAAGAAAAAGAAAAAATACAATTGTGTGCACACTAAAGAGAGATCTCCTTGTCCCGGCCGGGAGAAATGACACTTAAGTTGTGAAATATTTTGAAGGACTCTTTTGAGGGAATCATTCTGTACCTTCATCTTGGTCCTCTTGATTTTGTACCTTTTTTATTAATCTTGATTCTTCAATAACTTCATCTTGATCATTTTGATGTGGTACCTGTTTTATTAATCTAGATGGTATCCATATTGGAGAGGATTCGTCTTTTGGAAAAACACAAACAGATCCTCTTCCCCAAATTAATACTGGATCTGGACCCTTCCATGTACCTGAAAGAACATCCTTCCAGTAAACCAAAGGTTTATGTTGTTGGTGTGGATTCCAATGTCTGTCTCCAGCAGAATAACCATTAGAGTCTAAAGTTAAAAAATTTAAGGTAAACAGGGCAACTGCCAATCTGTCCTTAGGACTTTTCCAATTTCCTTCTTTTTGTTTTAATAACATAATTTTCAGTGTTCGGTTTGCTCTTTCAATAATGCCCTGACCCTGAGGATTGTATGGGATGCCTGTTTTATGGGATATATTGAATTTTGCGCAAAACTGCTTGAAAGATGAGGACGTATATGCGGGGCCATTATCTGTTTTAAGCATTTTGGGGATGCCCAATGCAGCAAAAGCTTGCAAACAATGAGATGTAACATCTTTAACTTTTTCTCCAGAATGTAAGGAAGCAAAAATCATGCCTGAGCATGTATCTATGGTCACATGAATAAATCGCAATTTTCCAAAACTTGGCTCATGAGTAACATCCATCTGCCACAAATGATTGGGCATTAATCCTCTAGGGTTAACTCCGAAATGAGGATTGGGCAAATGTGTCATACAAGATTTACAATCTTTTACAATTGTTCTGGCTTGCTCCTTTGTGATTTTAAACCTACGTTGCAAGGTGGTGCTGTTGACATGAAACTGGGAATGAAATAAAGTAGCTTGTTGTAGCGCTGAAAGTATAAATACTGTTTTTGTAAGTTCATCAGCCTTGTGATTACCTTCATGGAGGGGACCAGGCAAATTAGTATGTGCTCTAATATGGCCTACGAATAGAGGTTCTTTTCTTGCCCACAAAAGTTTTTGTATTTGATAAAACAATTTAAAGGCTGGAGTATGAGGTGCTATTGGTCCTGCTAACTCTAATTTTGGGACGGCTTGTACAATATAGTGGCTATCTGAAAAAATGTTTACGGGCTGGTCCCTAAAATTTTCCAGAGCTCTTACCACAGCTTCCAGTTCCACTAGTTGAGCTGATTTGTGTGCAGTTATGTACGTCATATTTTCTTTTTTAGTGACTACTGTAGCAGTACCATTTGAGGACCCATCTGTAAATACATTAAATGCCTTAGGAATAGGTTGATTTTTTATTACCTGTGGAAATATAATAGGATGATTAATACAAAAAGATAATATAGGGGACTTAGGAAGATGATTATCAAAATTTGCAGAAGTAGAGCATTTAGCTATAGCCCAATCATTATCATTGAAGCATAAGTATTCAATCTGTGATGATGAATAGGGAGTAATAATAGTAGCAGGGTGAATGCCAAATATTTTAGTAGAAGTCTTAAGTCCTTGAAGAATAAGTTTAGCCACCATGGAGGTATAAGATTCAATTATACTTTTAGGAGAGACGGGCAAATGTATCCATAATAAAGGCCCTTGTTGCCAAAATACTCCTGTGGGTGTATATTGTGAAGAAATAATAATCAACATCAGCGGTTGAGTTAAATCAAATCTATCACAATGAGCTCCTTCGATGGCTTTTTCTACTAATTTTAAAGCTTTCCTAGCATCAGGAGTCAATGTTCGTGGTGAAGATGGATCAGGATCTCCACGAAGGATGTCAAATAAAGGTTTTAGTTGGCCAGTAGTGAGGTTTAGTGTAGGGCGAAGCCAATTAATGTCTCCCAGTAGTTTTTGGAAATCATTGAGGGTGGTCAAATGTTCTTTATTTATTAAAATTTTTTGGGGTCTAACAAAAGTATCCATGATTTTAAATCCTAAATATAATATGGGAGATCTGGTTTGAACTTTTTCTTCTGCTATATATAATCCATATTTTTTTAAATTTTCTACCACATCACTGAATATATTAAATAAGATTTTTTGATTAGGGTGGGCCAATAAAATATCATCCATGTAATGTAGACACATGAGGTTTGGATATTTATTTTTAATGGGTTGGATAGCCTTGTCCACATATATTTGGCATATGGTGGGGCTATTAGCCATTCCCTGTGGTAAAACCTTCCATTGATATCTCTGATCAGGGCCATTATTGTTCATAGAAGGAACGGAAAAAGCAAACCTGGGGGCATCCAGAGGATGTAGGGGAATAGAAAAGAAGCAATCCTTTATATCAAGAGTAATAAGATGGAAATTTTTTGGAATAGCTACGGGACTAGGAAGTCCAGGTTGAGTAGGCCCCATAACTTGCATGGTTTTATTGATTTGTCTAAGATCATGTAACAATCGCCATTTTCCTGACTTTTTCTTGATCACAAATATGGGGGAATTCCAGGGAGAGGTGGAAGGTTCTATATGACCTGCTTCTAATTGTTCCTGAACTAATTGGTGGGCCGCTTGTAATTTCTCTTTAGATAGGGGCCACTGAGGGACCCACACTGGCTTATCAGAAAGCCATGGTATTTTCAAAATTATTTTCTCAGTGGCCCCGAAAAAAAATATCTTTTTCCTTTATGACAATGATTACTTTTAGGGTTAAGATTACTCTGTACTTTTTGATAATGAGTTCTTTTATGGTTAAGATTACCCTGTAGGTTTTCACATTTAACATCTGCAGGCTTGGTTGCAAGGTGTACTCCCATTTGTTGCAAAATATCTCTTCCCCATAAAGTAACCGGTAGATTAGGTAAAACATAAGGCTGAAATGTTCCTTTATGGCCTTCATCATCCTCCCATTTTAAAATTACTGCACTTTTATCTGGGAGGTTATTATATCCCAAGCCTCTTAAACTGGTTGAAGCTTTTTGCAGAGGCCAGTGCTTGGGCCATTGGCGTAAATTAATAATGGAAGAGTCAGCTCCAGTATCTATTAATCCCTCCATTTCTATTCCTTGGATTTTTATTTTACACATAGGCCTCCTTGAACAGTCTCGAACCCAGCAAGCCATGGGACTTGAGTCAGTGGAACAAAATCCTCTATTGTTCCCTTCTTGAGGCATACCCATTTTAAATGAATTATGTAAATTGGGAAGGAGAAGCAACTGAGCAATTCTATCTCCTTGATTAACAGAAGTTACACTTTGGGGTGAGCTAAGCATTATTTTTATTTCCCCTTTGTAGTCTGAGTTTATTACACCTGGGGTCACTTGCAAACCTAATAAGCTTTTAGGACTACGCCCGATAATAAGTCCTACATTCCCTGAGGGAAGAGGTCCCCTGACTCCTGTGGGAATCAGTTGAACCCCCATTTCAGTTGTTAACACTATTCGGGCGGTGGAACAGAGGTCTAATCCTGCATTTCCTCTTGTTCCTCTGGCGAGGGAGTGGATGGGTAGTAGGGATTGTGTCGGGGAAGCATCTGAGTGGATGCTTGAGGATACTCCTTCTGCAATGCCCCGTACATTTGTGGGCCCCGGGGTATTGGGCCCCGTGCCCCGTTTTTTGAATTCCTGAACAAAGGATTTCCATGGATGTCAAATTTTGAATAGCATTTATTGGCCCAATGATTTCCCTTTTTACACCTGGGGCAGCGGCCTGGGGCACGGTATGAGCTTGATCTTATTTCTCTTTTGGGATTTTGCCTAGAATTGCCTGATTGATTATGATAATTTTGCCTGGAATATCCTGATTGATTATAATGTCTACGTTTAGCCTTTGTGAAATTTCGAGAGGAAGCACCTCTCATTGAGGCTGCAATCACATTTCCTGTGACAAAGGCGCCATTTATATCTTTACATAGTTGTATATATACGGAAAGATCCTTTTTAGTTCTCCATGGCCTGATGGCTGCTTGGCACCATTTATTTGCATTTTCATAAGCTAATTGAACAACTAATGGCATAGCTTGGTCAACATCTGCAAACACACTACCTGCAGTTCTCAAAAGTCGATCAGCAAAGTCGGCATACGGCTCATTAGGTCCTTGAATCACTTTTGACAAGCTACCTTGTAGATCCCCAGGTCCTTGTACAGTTTTCCATGCCTCTAAGGCAGCTGCATTTATCTGAGCATATATATCTGGGTCATAATCTGTTTGAGCCTGTAAGTCTGCGAATTGCCCTTCTCCTGTGAGCATGTCTATATTATAGTTTTCAAACCCTGCAGCCGCGTTTCTTTTAGCCGTTTCTATACAAAGTTCTTGGAATTGCGATCGCCAAACCAAGAATTGCCCCCCGCTTAATGTTGCTTTACATAGACTTTTCCAGTCTGAGGGGGTTAAGCTAAAGGTGTTAAGGGACTCCAGCATACTCAACGTGAAAGGAGCTTGGGGCCCATAAGTCATTACTGCCTCTTTGAGATTTTTTATTGTTTTGAAATCTACTGACTGATGGACACTCTGTCCATTTTTCTTTTCAAATGCTGGCGGTTCCCAATGTATCTGTGAGTTGTCCTCGAGAGCGCATAAGCGATCAGAAAGACTTTTTATTTCTGTTTCTAGGGTATGCAGATGCCTAGTAATACCCTTCATATTTTCTGTAATGGATTCCACCCATGGGGGAGTAGTCACTTCCACAAGTGACTCCTCTGCCTGACGGACCTTTTTCTCGGTCTTTTTTAATTTCTTTTTCCTCATTTTCTCAGGATCACTTTTACTAGATTCCTCACCACTGCTAATTTCACTGACAGCAATATCCTGAGGCCCAGGTTCCAGTGAGAGCAAGTATCCTTCAGCTTTCGCCAATAACTCCCGAATAGCTTTAATAGCTTGGATTTTTGTCATTTTGGGGTCTCTTCTAATACTCTCTTTACTGGTCTCAGTTGGCCCAGTGGAATCTACACTTTTTTGATCACTTTCACTTTTGTCTATATACTCCTCACTGAGAACAGAGTCAGGTATATCAAGGAGTCTTTGCATAGCCTCTATCACTTGGGATTCAGTTATATTCGAACCCATCTTTAGAGACCTTTCAGTTCTTACCTGTCCGCTCCGAAGTTCCCCGGACGGGCCGCCACCTGTTGCTGCCTGAAGCGCTTGGAGCAACGGAGCCGCGGGAAAAACTTCAGAAGCAAACTGGAGACAAACAGCTTTTTATTCTGATAACTTTTCTCTCTGGTTCTAATAACGACTAACACACGCCAAAAACACACCCTAAAATGGCGCTGACCCGATCAGCAATTTCGGCCAAGTCACTCGAGATCCCGCAACAAATCCCGTGAGACTACGGGTGGCGACAATGGCCAAATCTCCACGGCTCATAGTCAACTGCAATTAAAGTCAATCCCCAAACAGGGCTCCTGCAGACCTTGTCTCTAAATAAAATACAAAATAGGGCTGGGGATGCGGGCCAGTGGTCGAGTGCCCCTGAGTTCAAGTTCAACCCCCAGCATCCACCCAAAAAAATCATAGGAAGTATCAAGGACAATATACGTACCCTTACCCATGTCGGTGTACCAGAAGACACTCAAGTCTCCGTGTGCATACAAGCAGATCCTGGATTGCTTTTCTCATCATAAAGCCACCACACGCATTAGCAAAGCACAGAGCTAGAGCATGGTAATTGGATCAAAGCCACTGAGCTCTGACTGTAACTACCCACACCAGAGGATGAACCTCAGTGTACAGTTCATCGACTGTGCATCAGCCAGTTATCATTGATCACAGCACTCCACATACCAATGCGCAAGTTACCCTATGTTAATTCTAGGAATAAATACACTTGTGTTTGTATGTTGCATGTCTATGAATAAGAAACATATAATATCCCAGTAGGTAAGAAGAGTCAATAGATCACTCACCAGACAACAAATTGAGGTAACCAACTCTTGTGACCACAGAAATGTCAAAGTCACAGAAATATAAAAGCATACATTCCCATTCACAATAAAAGATGACCTATTTTAAAATCAGAGCACAGTTTTTGTCAGGTTGGTAAGAGGTAAATGAAATGAAGGTGCACATTCCTTGGCTTGGATGTCACAGGGAGCCTGACACAGGCCACTCTGCTCCGACTTCTTCTCTGCTGGTCTACACTGGCATCCCTGCCTGTGCAGAGGGGGCCTGCTGTGTCCCCTCTCGTCACCTCATCTTCTTTTCTGCAGTGTTCCATCTGGACTTTTAAGATTCTTTCCCACCACCTTCTGCTGTCTGAGCACACCCTGTCCCTGCTGCTTGAGCGCCTGCAGGCTGCACTGGCTGTCCAGCCACAGCCTACTGACATTGTTTGTGGGTTTATTTTGTACTATAAGCTTTCAACTTAGGTCTGCTTTGTGGAGATACTTTTCTGGTGAGTTTTCCTATTTTAGAATAATTATGTGCTCTTTTTCTTCATTTTTTTCATCTAGTACCTTTGTATAGCACCAAACTAAAATTCTAGGTTTGGACTTTTTTTTTTCTCTCTCTTGCAACTCATTAAAGATTACATTCTCATTTGCATGATTTCTGATAATATGTCTGCTCTAATTCTTATCCCTGTTTCTCTGTAACTAAGGTATTTTTTCACCTTTGAATTCATTCATGATGCTGTGCCTATCTGGGCATGAGGCACACACCTATAACTTCAGGGATTCTGGAGGCTGAGGCATGAGGATCTCAAGTTCCAGGTGAGCCTCAGCAATTTAGCAAGACCCAACTTAGCGAGTCCCTGTCTCAAAGTAAAAACTGAAAAGGGCAGGGAATGTGTCTCAGTGGTAAAAGTTCCCTGAGTTCAGTCCACAGTACCAAAAAAAAACTAAAACAAAAAACAAATGTACTATTTGACTTAGTTTTCTGCACTTAAATATGGAATGTCTAGGTGGTTTTTCTTGTTATTGTTTTTCTTTTTTATTTTTATGCCATTTGGTATTCTCTGAGATTCCTGGAGTTGTGGTTTGCTGTCTGCCATCAATTTTGAAATGTTATCATCCATTATTTTTTCAAACATTTCTTCTTTGCATCCTTTCTGCTTTTGCTGTCACGTTATTCTTGCACATTTGGCATTGTGCACAGATTTGGGAGGTTCTGTTAGGTTTGTGGGTGTGTTTGCTTTCTTTTCCTCTCTGCACTTCAGCTTGGGAAGTTTCTAATTGACACAACTTTGTGGTCATTACACCTCAGCTGTGGGGAGTCCACTGACAAGCCCCTCAAAGGCACTCCTTGTCTCTGCACTGGTGTCCTTGTGTCCTAGGATTTCTTCTTTAATCTTCCTTATATTTTCCATTTCTCTTCTGACTTCACCTATCTTGCTTCACCTATCTGCTTCACCTATCATGTTGCCAGCTTTTTCCACTTGGTCTCTTAACATATTAATTACAGTTACATTAAAAGCCCTTGTTGCCGCCTGCGGCAACGACGCCACGGGAGAAAATTCGGAGGCAGGATGGAAATGAAAAAGTTCTTTTATTCTTCTCTCTCCGGCTCCAACAACCTCTCCATCTCCATCTCCAACTCCAACTCCAACTCCAACTCCAACTCCAACTCCAACTCCAACTCCAACTCCAACTCCAACCACCAACTAACTAACCCTCGCCCAGTTAAATACTTTTTGCCTTAACAAGGACACGTGCTAACAGCTTGAGCTTACAGGTGCGTCATGTAGTGTTCACAGGCATAAAAAGATTCAGGTGAAAATACTTGAACACATTAATGGCTCTCAGCTAGCCGCCATCTTAGCTATCCCCTCAATTAGGGCTCTTACAAGCCCTCATAGGAATTCCTACACACGTGTCATCTCTAAGCTTGGTTCTCATGATTACATTAAAAAATCAGAACACAGTGCATTGCATGCAGAGTGTTATCACTAATGTAAAAAGAGAAGAAAATGAAATGTGCTCTTATTTGCTTGTATACTTGTCAAGCAGCATAGAAAGAGCAGAGTGAGAAATCTACCACCTGGCTTTCATTTTGTCCTTTATGTTCACCTTCTCACTGGTAAAAATTTGTTCCTTTCAGAGAAAAATAGAGTGAAATGTTTAGATACACTTCATGTTCAAAAACTTAAATTAAAAAGAGAGTGTGTCTTCACCTTCTGTTTTAGGTCTAAGATGCCTTCCCCCTTTTTCTCTTGTCCAACTTCTTGACTCTACAGGGGTACCCCCGTCCTGGTTTCACGGATCCTCACACAGGAGCTGAGTGCAACCAGCCCTTCAGAAACCCTGGGTGCCCTGCTGTTGCGGGACATGCTACTGGCAAGGCTGAGCAAGATGCAAGCTTCTTGTTTTCCCCGAGTCCTCTTGACCTAGCAATAACAGCCACCTCCACACAAAACAGTTAGCCAGACTTAAAACCTAGGACCACGGGGATATCTCTGACCTACCTTCGGCTATCCAGCTCCTCTCTGCAGAGGCAGTGGGGAGGCCGCGTGGCCTTGTGCGGTTCACGAGGGCCATCACTGTGAGGTTCAGACGTGTGTGGTGCGTCCTTTCCACAAACTCCCAGCGGTGCCTAAGGACTGCCTGCGCACGGCCGCGGGAGCAGAGCGCTGGAGCTGGGAGGCAGGAGGGAAGGGCCCAGCCCAGCTCAGGGAGAAACACTGCCGCTCGACCAGGGTTCCCTTCGAAGTTTGGACCCGGGATAGGAAATTAAAATTGCATTGTACGTTTTTTGAGATCCAAGATAGTGGATGGGAGAGAGGTGGCATTATGTTCAGTCGGTAAGTTGAGGCCTGGTGGTGAGAATACTGCTTAGTCGCTAGGCTACTCCCGCTCCCACAGAGGGGTCACGGCCATTGTGCCCCTCTGGAGCTGTGGGACGACAGGCTAGAGCCGAGGGACCCCCCAGCTCCCCACCCGCGCAGGACCGGAGCGCGGGAGACACACAGCGACAGGAACACCTGCACCGGCGGGCGGAGCAGGCCCGCGGGCCACCCAGGGAGTGGAGAACTGCTTTCCTGCAAGACACCGGCACCTTCCCCCGCACGGGAACACCCCACCAGGTCCTGCGTGGACCCCTACGTCCAACGTGGGCCGGTCACCGCCTTTTCGGAAAGCTGCGGCAGCAGAGGGAAAAAATCGCCTACGGTAGCCTGAGAACCCCCGGGGAGTCACAGGCTCTGCAGTCAGAGACAACCACACGCCACACGCAGCCCGGCGCCCGGCGCCACTGCCGGGCCCCAGCGCCTGCCCCTCCATCTGACCGAACACTGCGACGGCCAGGTGGGCGCCTGCATCTTGGGTCACCTTTCAGTGCCATGTACCGGACAACTCCCAGCTCAGAACTCTCCGGCTGACCAGGGCAGTTTGTAACTGCACCCCGACTGCCCAGCAGCTGCTGCACTGGTCCTGTGACTCCTTGGTCACCTTCAGCATCTGGAGGATGGAGAGAGCAGCGACAGCGGACATCCCACCTACTGGGTGAAGGGAAGCAGGACATCTGCCATCAAGGCCTTCTTGTTGTTGGCTTGTTTGTGTGTTTGTCTTTTGGGTTTTTTTGTTGTTGTTGTTGTTGTTGTTGTTTGTTTGTTTTTGTTTTTGATTGTTTTATTTTGTTTTTCTCTCTCTTTTTCTTTGCTTTTCTTTCTTTTTCTTTTTCTTTTTTTTTTTTCTTTTTTTTATCTCCTTATCTCCCCACCCTCACACTCCCAACATATGTGAAACCAAGTACTCTATATGAATTAGGATTTTGAGAACTGGGGCAACTGAATAGTATACCAAAGTTGTGTTAAATATTGTTTTTCTTTTCTCTCTTAGACTCACTTTTTTCCTTCTCTTTTCACCAATTTCTACTACTTTGACATTTTTTATTTCTCTTTTATATATATATATATATATATATATATATATATATATATATTTTTTATGTGCACCTTGGTCTTCCCACTAACTTGTATACTCCAAATCACTTCCCCTCTCTTCTGCTGATATTAAACTTATTAATCTATTAATCCATAGATTTCTCTTTCACACATCCTAAGAAATAATAACTCAATATCCTCACCTCCTAATTCCTCAGCATATCATATCTTTGTCCAACATCAGAAACTATAAACCCCTTTACAAACCTACGGAGTATATTGGGGATAATAATTGAATTCACCAATTTTGTACATTGTGACCAAACTCTGAACATTTGAATAGAAAATGTCTGGTTTTAGGGTGTTCATATGGGGATCTGTTAACATTGTCCTATAGGGGCTCTATAAGGCTACAAGGTAAAAACAAAAAAGCCACAGTTCCAAAGTGCTAGAAGAGAAGTCACACAATCAGTATGAAAAGACAAGGGAAGAAAGTGTCCCAAACAAATCAACACACCTCCTTAGTAGATTCCATGGCCAGCACAGCAGATGAAATGACAGAGAGGAGTTCAGGAGGTACATAATTAAAATGTTCTGTTAACTGAAGGATGATATAAGAGAGCAAATACAGGCATAAAAGATCATTTTGACGAAGAACTTCATAAACAAATACAAGAAGCAAAATATTACTTTAATAGGGAGATAGAGGTTCTAAAAAGAAACCAAACAGAAATCCTGGAAATGAAAGAAACAATAAACCAAATTATTTTTTTGTGGGGGAGGGTACCGGGGATTGAACTCAGGGGCACTCAACCACTGTGCCACATCCCCAGCCCTTTTTTTGTATTTTATTAGGGACAGGTTCTCACTGAGTTGCTAAGTGCCTCACCATTGCTGAGGCTGGCTTTGAGCTCGCAATCCTCCTGCCTCAGCCTCCCAAGTGCTGGGATTACAGGCGTGCACCATGGCACCCGGCTCAATAAACCAAATTAAATGTTCACTTGAAAGCATCACCCACAGATTAGACCACTTGGAAGACAGGATCTCGGACAATGAAGACAAAATATATAATCTGGAAAAAATGTAGACCACACAGTGAAAATGGTAAGAAATCATGATCAGAACATTCAAAAAAATATGGGATAGCTTAAAAAGACCAAATTTAAGAGTTATTGGTATAGAGAAAGGCATAGAGTTCCAAACCAAAGAAATAAGTAATTTATTCAATGAAATAATAGTAGAAAAAATTTCCAAACATGAGAAATAAATGGGAAAACCAAATTCAAGAGGCTTGCCGAATACCAAATGTACAAAATCACAACAGATTCACACCAAGTCATATTATAATGAAAATGCCTAACATACAGAATAAGGAAAGAATATTAAAAGCCATGAGAAAGAGGAATAAGATTACATATGGGGGAAACCAATTAGATTATGTGCAGATTTTTCAACCCAGACCTTAAAAGCTAGAAGATCCTGGAACAATATATATCAAGCTCTGAAAGAAAATGTGCCAACCAAGAATCTTATATCCAGCAAAATTAAGCTTTAGATTTGATGATGAAATGACAAATCTTCCACAATAAACAAAAGTTAAAAGAATTTATAACTTGAAAGCCTGCAATACAGAACATCCTTGGCAAAATAGCCCATGAAGAAGAAAAGAAAAAGAACAATAAAAATCAGCAAAGGGAGATATTAAACTAAAGGAAACACTAATCAAAGGAGAAACCAAGTCAAGTTAAATACCAAAAATAAACAAAAATGGCTGGGAATATAAATCATGTCTCAATAATAACCCTGAATGTTAATGGCCTAAACTCACCAATTAAAAGACATAGACTGACAGACTGGATTAAAAGAAAAGGCCCAACAATATGCTGTCTACAAGAAACTTACCTTATAGAAAAAGACATCCACAGACTGAAGATGAAGGGTTGGGAAAAAGCATACCACTCACATGGACTGTGGAAGCAAGCAGGGGTTTCCATCCTCATATCAAATAAGGTAGACTTCAAGCCAAAGTTAATCAAAAGGAACAAAGAAGGATATTTCTTACTGCTTAAGGGAACTATACATCAATAAGACATAACAATAATAAACTTGTATGCCCCAAATAATGAAGCACCTACATTCATCAAACTCTTCTCAAGTTCAAAAGTCAAATAGACCACAACACAATAACTGGGAGACTTCAACACACCTCTCTCACCACTGGATAGGTTGTCCAAACAAAAGTTAAATAAAGAAACTTTAGACCTCATTAATACAATTAATAACTTAGACTTAATGGACATATATAGACTACTTCGTCCTTCAGTGAACGAATACACTCTCTTCTCAGCAGCACATGGCTCCTTCTCTAAAATAGACCATATGTTATGCCACAAATCAACTCTTATCAAATATAAAAAAGTAGAAATACTACCCTGAATTCTATCAGATCATAATGGAATGAAATTAGAAATCAAAGATAAAATTAAAAAAAATAAGAAAAGGCTATTCCAACACCTGGAGACTAAACAACATGCTACTGAATGAACAAGAGGTTGCAAAAGACATCAAAGAGTAGATTAAAAGATTCTTAGAGGTGAATGAGAACACAGATACAATGTATTGAAATCTCTGGGACACTTTGAAGGCAGTATGAAGGGGAAAATTCATTGCATGGAGTTCATTCCTTAAAAGAAGAAAAAATCCACAAATAAATGACTTAACATTACACCGCAAAGCCCAAGAAAAAGAAGAATAGATCAACATCAAAAGCAGTTGAAGACATGCAGGAGCCCTGTTTGGGGAGATGGCTTAAATTGCGGTGGACTATGGGCTTTGGCTTTGGACATGTTTGGGCATTGGCGCCTTCCGTACTTGGCCCGGGATCTTGCGAGACTTGGCCGGAGATCTCGAGGGACTTGAGCGAGATTGCGGAGGAGGTCTGCGCCATTTTGGAGGTTAGAGGAGCGTGGACGGCGTGTCGGGGTGTAGTTAGAGCCAGGGAGAAAAGTTGCCAGAATAAAGAGCTGTTTGTTTCCAGTTCGTCTCAAAACTTCTTCCCGCGGCTTCTTTGCTCCAAGCGGCCATCGCTTCAGGCGACTACAGGTGGTGGCCCGGACGGGGAATCGACACGGCAGGTAAGAACTGAGGAACCTCGCAGGAGTCTCTAGTCAGAGCGGTTAAAATGGGTTCGAAAATAACTAAGACCCAAGTGTACAAGGCTCTTGATGGATTCTTTGATATAGCTGAGTCAGTTATTAGTGAGGAGAATTTGGAAAAAAGTGAAAGTGATCATGAAAGCTTGGCCTCGGCTGAGTCAGTTAGGGCCAGTAAGGATAGTATCAGTGCGGGCTCAAAAATGACAAAGATCCGAGCTGCTAAAGCTATTCAAGATTTATTAGAGATAGTTCAAGGATACATGCTCTCAATTGAATCCGGGACTCAGGATGTTACTGAGTCAGTTAGGACCAATGAGAGTAGTAGTAGTGAGGAGGAATTAAGTAAAAGTGATTCTGAAAAAATGAACAAAAGGAAATTAAGGAAGACCAAGATAAGGGACCATCAAGTGGAGGAACCTATGTCCTCCACTCCCCCATGGGTGGAATCTATTACAGAAAATATGAAGGGTATCACTAGGCGTTTGCATACCCTAGAAATAGAAATAAAAAGTCTTTCTGAGCGCTTATGTGCTCTCGAGGGTAACTCACAGATACGTTGGGAACTGCCAGTATTTGAATATGAAAATGGAGAGAGGGGCCACCAGTCAGTAGATTTCAAAACAATAAAAATTCTCAAAGAGGCAGTAATGACATATGGACCCCAAGCTCCTTTCACGTTGAGTATACTGGAGTCCCTTAACACCTTTAGCTTAACCCCCTCAGACTGGAAACGTCTATGTAAAGCAACATTAAGTGGGGGACAATACTTGGTTTGGCGATCACAATTTCAGGAACTTTGTATAGAAACAGCTAAAATAAATGCAGATGCAGGGTTTGGAGACCATAATATAGAAATGCTCACAGGAGAAGGGCCATTCGCAGACGTACAGGTTCAAAAATATTATACCCCAGGAGTATATGCTCAGATAAACGCAGCTGCCTTAAAGGCATGGAAAACTGTACAAGGACCTGGGGATCTACAAGGTAGCTTGTCCAAAGTAATTCAAGGACCTAATGAACCATATGCTGAATTTGCTGATCGACTTTTGAGAACTGCAGGTAGAGTTTTTGGAGACGTTGATCAAGTTATGCCATTAGTTGTTCAATTAGCATATGAAAACGCTAATAAATATTGCCAGGAAGCCATCAGGCCATGGAGAAATAAAAAGGATCTTTCCATATATATACAACTATGTAAAGATATAAATGATGCCTTTGTCACAGGGAATATGATTGCAGCAGCTGTTAGAGATGCTGCCCCTCAGAATTTCACAAGGACTCAACCTAGACACTATAATCAATCAGGATATTCCAGGAAAAATTATCATAGTCAATCAGGCTATTCTAGGCAAAATCCCAAAAGAGAAATAAGACCAAATTCATACCGTGCTCCAGGTTGCTGCCCCAGGTGTAAAAAGGGAAATCATTGGGCCAATAAATGTTATTCAAAATTTGACATCCATGGAAATCCTTTGTTCAGGAATTCAAAAAACGGGGCACGGGGCCCAATGCCCCGGGGCCCACAAATGTACGAGGCATTGGAAGAGGAGTATCCTCAAGCATCCATTCAGATGCTTCCCCGACACAACCCCTATTACCCATCCACTCCCTCACCGGAGGAACAGGAAGAAATGCAGGATTAGACCTCTGTTCCACCGCCCGAATAGTGTTAACACCTGAAATGGGGGTTCAACTGATTCCCACAGGAGTCAGGGGACCTCTTCCCTCAGGGACTGTAGGACTTATTATCGGGCGAAGTCCTCAAAGCTTATTAGGTTTGCAAGTGACCCAGGTGTAATAAACTCAGACTACAAAGGGAAATAAAAATAATGCTTAGCTCACCCCAAAGTATAAGTTCTGTTAATCAAGGAGATAAAATTGCTCAGCTGCTTCTCCTTCCAAATTTACATAATTCATTTAAAATGAGTATGCCTCAAAAAGGGAACAATACAAGATTTTGTTCCACTGATTCGAGTCCCATGGCTTGCTGGGTTCGAGACTGTACTAGGAGGCCTATGTGTAAAATAAGAATCCAAGGAATAGAAATGGAGGGACTTATAGATACTGGAGCTGATTCCTCCATCATTAATTTACGACAATGGCCCAAACACTGGCCTCTGCAAAAAGCTTCAACCAGTTTAAGAGGCTTGGGATATAATAACCTCCCAGAAAAAAGTGCAGTAATTTTAAAATGGGAGGATGATGAAGGACATAAAGGAACGTTTCAGCCTTATGTTTTACCTAACCTACCAGTTACTTTATGGGGAAGAGATATTTTACAACAAATGGGGAGTACACCTTGCAACCAAACCTGCAGGTGTTAAATGTGAAAATATACAGGGTAGTCTTAACCCTGAAAGAAATCATTATCAAAAAGTACAGGGTAAGCGTAACCCTAAAAGAAATCATTATCATATAGGAAAAAGACATTTTTCTTCGGGGCCACTGAGAAAATAATTTTAAAAATACCATGGCTTTCTGATAAGCCAGTGTGGGTCCCTCAGTGGCCCCTATCTAAAGAGAAATTACAAGCGGCCCACCTACTAGTTCAGGAACAATTAGAAGCAGGACATATAGAACCTTCCACCTCTCCCTGGAATTCCCCCATATTTGTGATCAAGAAAAAATCAGGAAAATGGCGATTATTACATGATCTTAGACAAATTAATAAAACCATGCAAGTCATGGGCCCTACTCAACCTGGACTTCCGAATCCTGTAGCTATTCCAAAAAGTTTCCATGTTATTAGTCTTGATATAAAGGATTGCTTCTTTTCTATTGCCCTACATCCTCTGGATGCCCCCAGGTTTGCTTTTTCAGTTCCTTCTATTAACAATAATGGCCCTGATCAGAGATATCAATGGAAGGTTTTACCACAGGGAATGGCTAATAGCCCCACCATATGCCAAATATATGTGGACAAGGCTATCCAACCCATTAAAAATAACTATCCAAACCTCATGTGTCTACATTACATGGATGATATTTTACTGGCCCACCCTAATCAAAAAATCTTATTTAATATATTCAGTGACATGGTAGAAAATTTTAAAAAATACGGATTATATATAGCAGAAGAAAAAGTTCAAACTAGATCTCCCATATTATATTTAGGATTTAAAATCATGGATACTTTTGTTAGACCCCAAAAAATTTTAATAAATAAAGAACATTTAACCACCCTCAATGATTTCCAAAAACTGCTGGGTGACATTAATTGGCTTCGCCCTACACTAAACCTCACTACTGGCCAATTAAAACCTTTATTTGATATGATATCCTTCGAGGGGACCCTGATCCATCCTCACCACGTAACACTGACTCCAGATGCTAGGAAAGCTTTAAAGTTAGTAGAAAAAGCCATCGAAGGAGCTCATTGTGACAGATTTGATTTAACCCAACCGCTGATATTGATTATTATTTCTTCACAATATACACCCACAGGAGTATTTTGGCAACAAGGGCCTTTATTATGGATACATTTGCCCGTCTCTCCTAAAAGTATAATTGAATCTTATACCTCCATGGTGGCTAAACTTATTCTTCAAGGACTTAAAACTTCTACTAAAATATTTGGCATTCACCCTGCTACTATTATTACTCCCTATTCATCATCACAGATTGAATATTTATGCTTCAATGATAATGATTGGGCTATAGCTAAATGCTCTACTTCTGCAAATTTTGATAATCATCTTCCTAAGTCCCCTATATTATCTTTTTGTATTAATCATCCTATTATATTTCCACAGGTAATAAAAAATCAACCTATTCCTAAGGCATTTAATGTATTTACAGATGGGTCCTCAAATGGTACTGCTGCAATAGTCACTACAAAAGAAAATATGACTTACATAACTGCACACAAATCAGCTCAACTAGTGGAATTGGAAGCTGTGGTAAGAGCTCTGGAAAATTTTAGAGACCAGCCCATAAACATTTTTTCAGATAGCCACTATATTGTACAAGCCGTCCCAAAATTAGAGTTAGCAGGACCAATAGCACCTCATACTCCAGCTTTTAAATTGTTTTATCAAATACAAAAACTTTTGTGGGCAAGAAAAGAACCTCTATTCGTAGGCCATATTAGAGCACATACTAATTTGCCTGGCCCCCTCCATGAAGGTAATCAAAAGGCTGATGAACTTACAAAAACAATATTTATACTTTCAGCGCTACAACAAGCTACTTTATTTCATTCCCAGTTTCACGTCAACAGCACCACCTTGCAACGTAGGTTTAAAATTACAAAAGAGCAAGCCAGAACAATTGTAAAAGATTGTAAATCTTGTATGACACATTTGCCCAATCCTCATTTTGGTGTTAACCCTAGAGGATTAATGCCCAATCATTTGTGGCAGATGGATGTTACTCATGAGCCAAGCTTTGGAAAATTGCGATTTATTCATGTAACCATAGATACATGCTCAGGCATGATTTTTGCTTCCTTACATTCTGGAGAAAAAGTTAAAGATGTCACATCTCATTGTTTACAAGCTTTTGCTGCATTGGGCATCCCCAAAATGCTTAAAACAGATAATGGCCCCGCATATACGTCCTCATCTTTCAAACAGTTTTGCGCAAAATTCAACATATCCCATAAAACAGGCATCCCATACAATCCTCAGGGTCAGGGCATTATTGAAAGAGCAAACCGCACACTGAAAATTATGTTATTAAAACAAAAAGAAGGAAATTGGAAAAGTCCTAAAGACAGATTGGCAGTTGCCCTGTTTACCTTAAATTTTTTAACTTTAGACTCTAATGGTTATTCTGCTGGAGACAGACATTGGAATCCACACCAACAACATAAACCCTTGGTTTACTGGAAGGATGTTCTTTCAGGTACATGGAAGGGTCCAGATCCAGTATTAATTTGGGGGAGAGGATCTGTTTGTGTTTTTCCAAAACACGAATCCTCTCCAATATGGATACCATCTAGATTAATAAAGCAGGTACCACATCAAAATGATCAAGATGTAGTTGTTGAGGAATCAAGATTAATAAAAAAGGTACAAAATCAAGAAGACCAAGATGAAGATATAGAATGACTCCCTCAAAAGTATCCTTCAAAATGTTTCACAACTCAAGAGTCATTCCTCCCGGCCGGGATGAGGAGATCTCTCTTTAGTGTGCACACAATTGTATTTTTTTTTTCTTTTTATACATGTCTTTATGTCTGTACATTTGTCTACATTTCATGTTAATGTGACGTCACAAATATATGTTTGTATGTTTGTTCGTCTGTCCAGTGTGACGTCACAAAGAACAAAGCGCTTATGAAAAAGAAATATATATATGGATCCAAATAACTTTAATTCATTTTAGGTTAAGAGTATTCAATTTAGGTAAATAATTTTATAAATGAAGGTACTTTCAATTTTGATTATAGGTATCCCTGGGACTTCTCTTTAGCAAACAATATGACTAGTGCTATATAACCTAATATTTTGGTGTTTTGACATAAGATTGTTCATTTGTTATTAACTTCATTTGTTTAATAGCTGATTAATTTCAATTATCTCAACAGGTAAAAAATTGCTGTGTATACAGAGACTTGAGGGTTCCAGCTGACAAATTATTTCTCCAAAGTGCCTTTAGCTTTTCTTTAATCTATCTTTAATACAGTAAATACCCTCAGCTTTCTTTCTTTTGTTCTCAATATGATATTTTGACAACTTATGTTTGTGTGAGCTCAAACAACAATGTGTATGAGCAGAAATCAACTTTAATTTTCTAATCTAATAATTCTGTTTTTTAGTTTGACAACTCGACTCTTCACTCAGTGCTGAAATAACACTGCCTTTCCTTTAATAATTGATGCTTGAGTTTCTAGGTAGCGGGCCCTGAAGATTTGCCGGTGGCATTATCTAGATATAAAAAAGACGGTTGCTGCTACAGCTGCAGGGAACGCGGTCACCACAAGCATCCCTGCTGCTCAAGCATCAAACAACCTCACCAACAGTGTGGCCTCTGCTCTACATACATGGGACCTCCTACATCAACGTGTTATAACAAATGGACATTTGATCTTTCATTGTTTGGGACTTTACGGGACAATGCCTTGCGGACATTTGTCCAGAGAATTCAGTGTGTTACTTGATGAAACTTAGGGCAACTAATTTGTTTAAACAATTTGATATGCTATACAATTTGGCTCGTCACCAAAAGGCTTGTTGCCTTAAAGCCGCAACATCTCCTCACAATTGGACGGCTGTTAGTCATCATACACAGTCGATCCTAAAGGGCTCCATTGGATGGCTGGTTAGCCAATGACGGGTAAGATCCCCAGAGGGGGACAACCTAAGACAGGCACAGTCGCACGGGACAGTCTCATGTGGCCGACATATCAACCTAAGACAGGAGTCAAGGGCACAGCCTTGATTATCCGATGACGGGTAAGAATGTTGGTTGCACATAGACGTCCTAGAGCATTACCTCTTTTAAAACAAAAGGGGGGAAATGCAGGAGCCCTGTTTGGGGAGATGGCTTAAATTGCGGTGGACTATGGGCTTTGGCTTTGGACATGTTTGGGCATTGGCGCCTTCCGTACTTGGCCCGGGATCTTGCGAGACTTGGCCGGAGATCTCGAGGGACTTGAGCGAGATTGCGGAGGAGGTCTGCGCCATTTTGGAGGTTAGAGGAGCGTGGACGGCGTGTCGGGGTGTAGTTAGAGCCAGGGAGAAAAGTTGCCAGAATAAAGAGCTGTTTGTTTCCAGTTCGTCTCAAAACTTCTTCCCGCGGCTTCTTTGCTCCAAGCGGCCATCGCTTCAGGCGACTACAAAGACAGGAAATAATTAAAATTAGAGCTGAAATTAATGAAATTGAGACTAAAGAAACAATTGAAAAAATTGACAACTCAAAAAGTTGGTTCTTTGAAAAAAATAAATAAAATTGACAGATCCTTAGCCATACTAACAAAAAGAAGGAGAGAAAAAGCTCAAATTACTAACATCCATGACAAAAAAGGAAATATCACAAGACACTTAAGAAATACAGAAGATAATTAGAAATTATTTTTGAAAACTTGTACTATAATAAAATAGAAAATATTGAAGGCATTGACAAATTTCTAGAGTCATATGAATTACCCAAACTAGATTAGGATGTTATACACAATTTAAACAGATCAATTTCAAGTGATGAAATAGAAGATGCCATCAGAAGCCTACCAACCAAGAAAAGCCCAGGACCAGATGGATACACAGCTGAGTTCCACAAGACCTTAAAGAAGAACTAATACCAATACTCTCCAATTTATTTCAGGAAATAGAAAAAGAGGGAGCACTTCCAGACTCATTCTATGAGGCCAATATCACCCTGATCCCCAAACCAGGCAAAGACACATCAAAGAAAGAAAACTTCAGACCAATATCTCTAATGAACATAGATGCAAAAATTCTCATTAAAATTCTGGCAAATTGAATACAAAAACATATCAAAAAGATAGTGCACCACGATCAAGTGGAGTTTATCCCAGAGACACAAGGTTGGTTCAACATAAGGAAATCAATAAATGTAATACATCGTATCAATAGACTTAAAGATAAGAATCATTGGATCATCTTAATAGATGCAAAAAAAAAAAAAAAGCATTTGACAAAATACAGCACCCCTTCATGTTCAAAACACTAGAAAACTAGTGATAACAGAAATATACCTCAACATTATAAAAACTATCTATGCTAAGCCTGAGGCTAACATCATTTTAAATGGAGAAAAATTGAAAGCATTCCCTTTAAAAACTGGAACAAGACAGGGATGCCCCCTTTTTCACCACTTTTATTTAACATAGTACTTGAAACTCTGGTCAGAGCAATTACACAGATGAAAGAAATTAAAGGGATACAGATAGGAAAAGAACTCAAATTAGCACTACTTGCCAATGATATGATTATGTACCCAAAAGACCCCAAAAATTCCACCAGGAAACTTTTAGAACTAGTAAATGAATTTGGCAAAGTAGCAGGATACAAAATCAACACCATAAATCAAAGGCATTTATGTATATCAGTGACAAATCCTCTGAAAAGGAAATGAGGAAAACTACCCCATTTACAATAGCCTCAAATAATAAAATATCTGGGAATTAACCTAAAAAAGAGTGAAAGACCTCTACAACGTAAACTACAGAACACTAAAGAAAGAAATTAATGAAGACCTTAGAAGATAGAAAAATCTCCCTTGTTCTTGGATAGGCAGAATCAATATTATAAATGACTATATTACCAAAAGCATTATACAGATTCAATGCAATTTCAATCAAAATTCCAATGGCAATCCTCATAGAAATTGAAAAGGCAGTCATGAAATTCATCTGAAAAAATAAGAGACCCAGAATAGCTACAGCAATACTTAGCAAGAATAGTGAAGCAGGTGGCATCACAATACCAGAACTTAAACTATACTACAGAGCAATAGTAACAAAAACAGCATGGTTTGGCACCAAAATAGACATGTAAACCAATGGTACAGGACAGAGGACACAGAGACTAACCTACACAACCACAGTTATCTTATATTAGACAAAGCTGCCAAAAACATGCACTGGAGAAAAGATAGCCTCTTCACCAAATGGTGCTGGGAAAACTGGAAATCCATATGCAACAAAACAAGATTAAATCCCTATCTCTCACCATGCACAAAACTCAACTCAAAATGGATCAAGGACCTAACCAGAGACCATGTGTCTATTATCAGAAAAAGTAGGCCCAAACCTCCATTATATCAGATTAGGCCCCTATTTCCTTACTAAGACTCCTATAGCACAAGAATTAAAATCTAGAATTAATGAATGGGATGGATTCAAACTAAAAAGCTTCTTCTCAGCAAAAGACACAACCAGTGAGGTGAATAGAGAACCTACTAATTGGGAACAAATTTTTACTACACGCACATCAGATAGAGCACTGATCTCTAGAATATATAAAGAACTTAAAAATCTTAACAGCAAAAAAAATAAAATAAAATAACCCAATCAATAAATGGGCCAAGAAACTGAACAGACACTTCTCAGAAGAAGATATACAATCAATCAACAAATACATGAAAAACTGTTTGACATCACTGGCAATCAGAGAAATGCAAATCAAAACTACTCTAAGATTTCATTTCACTCCAGATTGGCAGCCATTAAGAACACATACAACAATAAATGTTGGAGAGGATGTGGGGGAAAAGGCACACTCATACATTGTTGGTGTGACTGCAAAATGGTGCAGCCAATATAGAAAGCAGTATGGAGATTCTTTGAAAAACTGGGAATGGAACCACCTTATGACCCAGCTATTACACTCCTTGGTCTATTCCCAAAGGATGTAAAAACAGCATACAACAGGGACACAGCCACATTGATGTTTATAGCAGCAGAATTCACAATAGCTAAAGTGTGGAACCAACCTAGATGCCCTTCAGTAGATGAATGGATAAAGAAAATGTGGTGTATATATACACAATGGAGTATTACTGAGCAATAAAAGAGAATAAAATAATGGCATTCAAAGGTAAATGGATGAAGTTGGAGAATATAATGCTAAGTGAAGTTAGCCAATCCCCAAATTCCAAATGCTGAATGTTTTCTCTGACATAAAGAGGTTGATTCACAGTGGAGTTGGGATGGGGAGCATGGGAGGATTAGAGGAACACTAGAAAGGTCAATGGGGGGGGGGGGGGGGAAGAGAGGGGGCAAGGGGGTGAAATGAAAGGGGGAAAAAAAAAAGAAGGTGGAAAGAGATGGATATTATTACCCTAAGCGCATGTATGAAGACACGAATGGTGTGAATATACTTTGTATACAACCAGAGATACGTAAAATCGTGCTCTATATGTGTAATATGAATTGTAATGCATTCTGCTGTCATATACAACTTCAAATTTAAAAAGTGAAGTTAAAAAAAATTGCAGTGTACTGGTGGCCTTTGAGAAATTACCATACAAGAGGAAGCCATATGACTGAAAGAGGAATTCCAGGCCCCCGGAAATATAATTCTAACTAGAATGTCACAGAAAGCTAACCAGGCTGCCGAATTCTTTGACTCTCTTTTGTTCTAGAGGGACCCTTAACAAACACCTTGGTTTGCTATTGGTTATAAGTCCCCTTAGAAACAAAACTGTCTCCCTTCAAATGCTCTGTTTTAATTCTCCCATTCATAAGACTGCTTTGGTTGAGAAGCTCCTGTGCACATATTGCAGAGAGAGATTACAGTTAAAAATGCAATCACATATTAAAGTAGCAGTAAGCTAGAGTGGTGGGTAGGGCGGAGCAAATTAGAAAGCAGGGGCGCAGAAGCAGATGCACTCGCCTGGCCACATACTTTGAATGAGTGCATCCATGCAGTCAATGCAGGAAAGCAAAGTCTGCTTCAGTGAACCACATTTTCCCAAGAAAAATGCAAATACATGTTTACAAAAATACTTGACAAGAAATGTTTATAACAGCTTTATTAAAAATAGCAGAATGTTTGGAATGAACATATTGTGATGCATTAATACAAAGCACATTACTTAGAAAGGGGAGAAATCCTGAGACACTTAACAATCTGGATGAATCCTGATGAATGCCAGGAACAAAACAAGCTCAGCTAAGTAGCTAGACACCAAGAGTTGGCAACCTCGGGTGTCTATGTTTTTGAAGTTCAAATATAGGCATAATTAATCTGCATGGCCTCTTTTATCCCCAAAGCCGTCAGTGGGAATATCCCTTATGTAGAATTCCTCTCACACTTTGAATCTCTGACAGTTCCATCACTGACCCCTAAAGCCAGGTTGAAAGGGTACTTAGACCAGTATCGTCTAGATAATTTCCCTAACTAAGGTCACCTGATTTGGGACCATAATGTCATCTGGAAAATTCTTTCAAGCAGCACCCAGCTAAGGTTACTTAATAACTGGGAGAAGGTTGTAAAAACCAGGACCCAGGAATCAGAAAGGGTGATGTTAATATTCTGCCTACCACGGTCCACACGCTGGCCCTGGTACTGGGGATTGAACTCAGGGGCACTTGACCACTGAGCCACATTCCCCAACACTATTTTGTATTTTATTTTATTTAGAGACAGGGTCTCACTGAGTAGCTTAGCGCCTTGCCATTGCTGAGCCTGGTTATGAACTCACAATCTTCCTGTCTCAGCCTCCTGAGCCACTGGAATTACAGGCGTGTGCCACCATGCCCAGCCCTAAAGACTTTTGTTCATTCCACACACAAAGCACAGTCAACCCTCCTCCAACTCCTCATTATATTGTAATAGTAGCTCAAGCCCCAAACCTCATCGGATGCTCATTAGTGCAAATCTCAAAATCTCATCACCTCAATCCGGCACAGATGAGCTTCCGAGGGTACAGTTTCTACCTGTGCACTGGGAGACTAAAGGGACAGGTTACAAGCCCTAACATTCCCACCCTCTGTTCTCATGTGTCCACCCAAGAGTCCAACAGCAACTGGACACCTCGGGAACCACACTAGAATTCTATCACACACCCACGGTTAACAAAGTTGTATTGTGGGTAAATGATAACTCCATAGAGAGATTATTCTAGGTTTGTAGAAATTATCATATGGTTTTTCTCTTTATGTGTTTGTTGACAGTTATAGATCTTGTAATATTAAACAACTGCTTCATTCCTAAGATAAATGGGACTTAATTTTAGTGGGTTTTAAAAAAATACTTACATTTACTTTACTAATATTTAGTATTTTCTTACCTTTATTCATGATAAAATTTAATCAGCCACTAACCGGGACATGAATGGAAAAATTATACGATTCACTGTCCATCTCCTCCTCTTGTGGGATTTCAACAGCTTGACACAGACACAACCTAAGCCACCAGCAGTCCTTCCCGACTGTCCCCACCCTGCTTAAGTGGTTTTTCTCTAAAGCGTCCAGGAAGCATCCAGCCAGGGGAGTGAGGATGTGGTGCGCAGAACACTCACGCTGCCCTCCTGACCTTCCCCAGCCCTGCCCTTTCTCCTAGAGGCTGGGCCCAGACAGACACCCCTGCTCAGGGTCCACACGAGGTGTCGACTGACAGGCGTACCTTGGGGCGCGTGGGCCAGCACGCAAGGACTCTTCCAGTCAGGCATTTTCTGATTTTTTTTTGGGGGGGGGGGGCTTTCCTGAACATTTCTATAACTCTTGATGTGTTTCCACAGAAAAATTCCCTCACAAGGCCGTGTGATGTTATATTTAAGAAGAAGCAAAGCTACATAATGGGACTGAGAACAAAAGGCTACCTTTCCTTTCCGGGAGGGCCTGGTTATCCACCTTTGAAGTGGCTTCTCTTTTTGCTGAAGGGTTTGGTCCCCACCTCTGTGGGCAGCAATCACACCAGCCCCTCATGATTAAAGCCTGCACCAAAGGGCGAGTAGCTCCATCACCCACCGCCTTTTCAGCTTTCATGGGTGTCCTTTGACGTTCAAGTTTGTGATTTTTTAATTGATTAAAAATATACAAAAAAAACCTGTGGCTGGGGTTGTGGCTCAGCGGTAGAGCGCTCGCCTAGCACGTGTGAGGCCCTGGGTTTGATCTTCAGCACCACATAAAAATGAATAAATAAAATAAAGGTATTGTGTCCAACTACAACTAAAAAATAAATATTTTAAAATGTATGTGTGTGTGTGTGTGTGTGTGTGTGTGTGTGTGTGTATAACCTGAAAACTATAGAAAACAAGTAAAAACCTCATCAACCCCAAATTCCATACCCAGTGAAAATAGCCCTCAAAGATAAAGGAAAAATAAAGAATATTAAACAAACTTTGGGGGGCTCATTGCCCACAGACTTGCCTTCAGGCAGGGGGTTATCTGTGTGCCCACAGAAAGGAGGGTTGTCGAAGCAGTGCAGAGGGACACTTGGCAGGCAGGCCAGCACAGCCCTCCCCAGCCCAGACCTGGAGTCGCCATCTCAGCTGTTCACGGGGCAGCAAGTGCCCCGAGGGACCAGAGCCTGAGACTGGGTTTGCAGAGTTCATGAGGGAGCGGTCTATCAGTCCCCATTACCACCTGCCCTCTTGGGGCTGCTGTGCAGTCGGCACATGCAGACCCCAACACAAGCACCACACAAAACACACAGCACGCGACACACGCAGCACACTCCCCTTGAGCTTGGCATAAGCACGCTTCACACAAACCCTAATGTGCAAACGTCACATTACCACACCGACTGTGCAAACCATGCACTGCACACAGCTGCCCCGGCTATGCGTCCCAGGCACCACAGCATGCGACCACAGCGCCACACAGCACCCTTGGTGTTTTCCTTGTGTCCTTGTGCACAACCACCCACATCATGCTCATTCCTGAAATGTCCCTTTCCCTTTGCCTGTGGGAAGCAGCAGGAGATAGGCACATTTCTTCCTCAAAAGTGTCCTGTATTACCAATACCTTCAACAGGACAGGAAAGACCCCAAGGCCCTCTGAAGAAGTGAATGAGTGTCCTTGTCACGCCCCAGCTTCCAGCGAGCCTGACTGACTCCGGACAGACAGTGGTTCTTTCTTCTCCTTTGAAGACTTCACCCAACTCCACGCAACACTGAATTTCTGAGTCTGCTCGTCGCCACCTGGGAAATCCTTTGCCAAGTACTTGGACGGCTTTGCACCCAAGGTAAAGGTCTAATCTTTAACATTACTTTCGCTCTTGCCTGGAGGAGTTAGGGGTCTTAAAATTACCCAGTGGTCTAGAAACCTGAGACCTGCCCACAAATCCGTGGCACAAGAAACAGACACCCTTGGCCTCGGCCTGTCCAGGGGGTGGAACTCCCCTTCCAAAGGCTCCCAGGCTTCTCTGATGGAGGCTCTGCTTCGAGAGCTGCTCTCCCAAGAAGGGCCAGGCCACGGATGCGCCCTGCGGCTGCCTCGGAGCTCATTCTCTCCCTCCGTCCCTCCTCGCTCCTCCTCCTCCCTCCGGGCCCTCTAAGGTCACATCCCTTGGAGAGTCTACATCCCAGAATGACATGTACCTGAGAGCAGGTCTTCTGAAGGGAGTGGCTTCCCTCACACTTCTCCTGCCAGGACCCCAGGACCCCAGACCCCTGGCCCAGCCACCTGGCTGTGGCAGTACCTGGGAGCACTTTTCACCTGAGACTCTCTGAAGGCCATCTCCTGATCATTTAGGATCATGCAAGCTTGAATCAGTGATTCTGCACTTTTTATTACTTAAGCATTTTCATTTTTCACTGTGCGAAGTGCCTGTTAAGTGTTGGACATTTAGCAGGTGCTCCACAAACTGGACCAGCTATTTTGTTGGTTTTTTATTTATTTTGCTGAAGATGCATTCATAACTTTTAATTCCTTTGCCCTTAGACTCTGGTACCTTGTTTTTCAGTTGGATTTTTGTTTGTGGTATCTGTTCTGTGTGACACTACAGCTGGAGTGTTCTGGCACTTGGGGGAAGGGGCACTTTTAATGAGTGAAAGCCCCACTCGGCACCTGCTCAGCGTCCATGTTTGCAGTGAGCAGCTCTGTCGGCCCGTGTCAGTGTCCCGGGTTCTGGGCTCTGATTCTATTTTTGTGTTTGTTGGTTCTGATGCTTTCTGCTGCTTTGTGAGGCTAAAATTGCTTCTTCTACATTCTGGCCTAGATTCTGTTTGACTTATAAAATTTCTTTTTTTTTAAACTTTTTATTATTCTAATTTGTTATACATGTTTGCAGAGTACATTTCATTTCATATTACATATAAAGAGCACAATTTTTCAAGTTGCTGGTTTTTATATAAAAAACTTTTACAACAATTGTGTCTTCATACATGTATTTAGGGTAATGATGGATAACTCATTCTACCAATATTACTTACAAAATTTCTGATGTTAGTGGTTTATTAGGGAAATTTTGCAACACACAAAAAGTAGAATGGTCGAATGTTATCAAACTGGCTTCAACAATTATCAATATTTGGCTGTTAGAGTTTCCATATCCTGTGGAATTTTTCTGTAATACTTTTTAAAAAGTCTTAGATAGTATGTCATTCTTCCTATAAAAAGTTCAGCATGAATACCTAATCCATTAGGATCTAAAAATATGCAACTAACACACCCTCATCACATCTAGTAAGTAAGCAATAAACATAAAAATGATTGGTCACCTAAAATCCAACCATTATGACAACTTTCCCAGCTGCTTCAAAGTGGCATCCTCATGCTTGGTTGATTTAAATGAAGATCCACAAAGGAGTCAGATGTCACTTGACTTTTAGGGCTCTCTCATCTCTTGTTCTGCAGCAGTCCTCGCCCTGTTCTGTGTCTGCTGTCACTTAACAACAATAGGGTCCCTCATGAGTGACTCGCCAGCCGCCCCTGGTTCTGTCGTTTGGTCCCTCATGAGTGACTCGCCAGCCGCCCCTGGTTCTGTCATTCTCCAGGTTTCTTCATGCCCTCACACCTCGGGAATGGCTAGGTACCCGCAGAGGCTCGGTTAGGTGCGGCACAAGACTGCTTCAGAGGGCGTGAGACGCGTCCTGATGCCTCCTGTAGGAAGCAGCCCACAGCTGGCATCCCACTCGTAGTGGTGACAGGCTGGCCGCTGGGCATAGCCTCCTCTGCCCGACTCACCTGTGAATGCGGCTCTCTCCACCTTCCACCTGCAGCTCAGGGAACAAAGCCCAGACCCGCAGTCTCACCACGAGCTGCAAAGTGTGGTTTGCTGATTGCTCTCCTCACTTAGGAGCTGCATCTCTTTTCTACAAATACAGGCCATTTAACTTACCAGATATTTGGTAACCTAGAAACACGAATTTAATAGGAAGGTCATGACAAATACTTTATGAACTTTCAGAATGATGACTCAGCCCCGTGGCCAGGATGACCAACTACAATTATGACCTCACGGACTCACCACATTCTTACTCCTTTCTGATGCTCAGGTTTGGCCAGTGCAATTCCTCACAAGCTGATTCTGGTGTCATTGTGAAGTGACCCTTGTGATCTTGGACTGCTTCCTTCCTTTCTAGCACAAAACCTGTTTCCAGGCCCCGCACGTATTTCCTATTTTCAGACTTGGGTTTTTTAAAAGGAGCGCTGGTGCCTTGGCGGGAAATAGTGTTTAGAGACCACATTTTGGGGGTGAGTGCTCATTGTTCCTGGATCTTATTGATTCTAGACCTTTTCAGCAGAAGAACTAGACAAAAATATTTTTAGAAGAAAAATATTGTACATTATTTCTTATATTTCCAGTTGAAATTCATTATTTGAGTGATTTTAAATTTCTTTGATTTCGTTTATATTCTAATGTATCTCTCTTGTGTTAAACATCTTTGCTCCTAAAGAACACACACACTGCTTTGCTTCTTTATGACATGCCTATATTAACAGCAGAATAACTTACTAGTATTACCAGACTAGCTCCCTAGAAGCAGACCCTGAGATGAAGACATGTGTGAAACTGATTCAATGGTCAGTGTTTTTAGGAAAGGAAAACATGGAAACGGTGAGGAACCTGAGAAGTCTGCAGGGTAAAGAGGCCAAACAAGGGTCTGATGACAAGTCAAGGCTGGCTGAAGTTGACTTTGGACTAGTTTTGCAAGGAAACAGGGCGATGGCATAGGCCACACCTCAGAGTCATCCAGCTAAAGGCCTCGGAGTAGTTACATGCCGTCAATTATTGGCTACAGGCTGCCTCAGGGAGCTCCTGACTGCCAGGACTCTGTCCTTCAGAGAGGCTGCCTGGGAGCAGCCCTCAGACCCAGCCATGCGCATGTGGCCGGTGGCAGAGGAAGCACAAGGGAGCCTGCGCATGCCGAATTGCATGATGTGGCAGATGGGGACAGAGCCACGACAGTGACTGTTACCCGCTTCACTGTTCCGTCCATTCTCTCCCTCATCAAGTCCATTCCCGCGACTCCTCAGGACTGCGGGAACACACATCTCTGCTTTTGCTGCAGTGGGGCCCAAGGACTGCACTGATGTGCACGACCCCTCTCCTCCCGTCCATTCCAGCTCCCTCGCCTTTGGTGGACACTTCTGCTTAGCTGGTGGCCTGCTGGGTGGGGCGGCCCAGATGCTCACCTTCGGTGGTGGAAGCCAAGCCCTGGTCTCACTGGGGTTGCTGCAATTACTCACTCGTGGTTGAAAGGACCGCGGGGGTCCTGCTCTCTAGACATCCTCCTCCCTGCCTCTTTTGGTTAGCAGCAACTGACCTTCCCGTGGTGGCCAAGCTTCTCATTACCCCTGCCAGTGTGGTAACTCCTTTCTTCTCTTCCCGGCCAGCCAACAAGAGGATCCCAATGTGGCAAGGCAGTGCTCATGATTTTAAGGTGATTGGCACCCTGCGCCCCTCCTGGAAGCATCCCATTTCTTCGGGAACTAGGTCTTCAACATGTACTGGAAATAAAGTTATTGGAAAAAAAGTACAAATTCCCAGTAGGATGATGGAAAGAGAGCCCACAGCAGTGTGGAGGGGCCACTGGCTCGGAGCCTGTTTGGTCTACTGTGTCAGCATGCTGTGGTGTGAGCAGTGGTCACTGAACCCTGCGGAGAAGTGTCCACCTGCTGGCATCTGCAATGACCATATCTCAGACGCTCTGGGGGCTCACAGTGTGATGCCAGTTGAGGCTCTGTGGGCAAGGAATATGTGCCTGTCTCAACAGTAAATCCCTGCTCTCTTTGGGAAGGAAGATATCATGATGGACATCTTCAGAGATGGTCGTACGTAGAATGCTAAGTATCAGTCTCTGACTTTGATAGATTTGCCATTTGGGAGTGGCAGAGGCTAGGGCAGTTCAGGGGAGAGAGAATCTAGGCCCTCGGACCTACTCACAGCCTCCCTCCCTGCCACCAACACAAATCTCTTCAGCAGCCCACTCAGCAAGCACGGATGTGGTCGAGGACAGAGGACAATCCTGTTCCTCGGGTTGGTCAGTGCTTTTTCTGCAGAGATGCTCATTGGTCCAAAGTTACCTGTGATATCAAGATTCTGCAACACGGCACCCGCTCCCATGACTGCATCCACACACGTCTCCCCCAGATCTCCTTGTCACTGACCATCAGCTTGCCCCTTCCAGGTCCCTGACAACCAGCAAACCACTAGCCAATCCAGGACTTCAGATGCATCCTAACTTCATGCCACTTCTCTCTACATAAAATCAAAGAGAGAGAATAAATCTCAGCAAGTACGTCTACACTCAAGGAGAAGAATCTCCCTTACTTTCTTCACACCCCCACCCCGGCCCTGGAGTGCAGCCCGGGTGCAGGGCTGTCCATCTGGCAAACGTATGTGAACCTTGAACTTGAGTTCCTCCTTTCTTGGTGGGTCGCAGGGCAGCCTGTCATGGAGAAGTGCTGATACGTGATGGCAGGAGGCACGGAGGTCTGAGCTACCTGTTCATGAAACATTTGGGGCCTCGTGAGGAGCTGGCATTGTGAACCTGGGTGCTCTGCTCTTACTTAGAACATTTTTGTTTATTAGCTCCAGTGACCATGTCAACCACTTAAAGTGTAACTAGATGTCAAATCTTAACTTGGAGAAAATGCAATTTATCTCTTATCCTCTTCTTTTTCTTTTGGTTCCTTGCTGTCTTCTACCTTTATGAAGATGACCAGTTTGCCTTGTCTTCTTTCAGATCCAGATCCCTATATACAAGCTTTTGCTCAGGCTCAATTCCTTTAGACACCTCCCTCTTCAGTCAGATTCTCTTTTTTCTTTTGGTGCTAATTAGATAAGGATCCAGATTGTTGACCTCCCTCCTAAAAGAGCGTTAGGGCCCAAACTTATTTACTGGTCACTGCACTGCAAGGTTGAGTTTTTATTGTGCTCACTCAGTTGTGGCTTCTATTTGTCATATCTGTTTACAAGTGATAGGAGTCCAACTGAAATGATTCTGGAATAGAAAGAAAGAAAAAGAAAAGATGGAGACTGATGTGGGTCAAAAGTTAGAAATGAGCAGCTGGGACAAGCACAGTTCTGGAGGCCACAGAGATTGGCCCAACAAACAAATCAAAACCCTTCTGTAATTTTCTTCTGTTTTGTTGTTCCTGTCGTTCATAGGCCAAAAGCAGCGGTGTTCCATATAATCCTGGTTGATACCAGGCAGATGGTTGGCCTCCGTCTGAAGCCATTCTTGGGGCCAAGAAAAAAACAGCATATAGAAAAGCGTACATCTAGATATCACATGGTACTTCTACTCACCTTTTGTTGACCAAAGCAAGTTGTCACATGATCCAGAGGAACACATCTCTGAACAATAGTAGTCAACCACATGTGGAAACAAAAACAGAAAAACTCAGACATATCCAGTTATGTTGAACCAACATATCATTTTTGAATTGGGAAAAATGAAAGTCTGTTTGTTTTAGCCATTCGATACAGTTCCAGAGATCAGCAGCACCACAATCAGCTACTTAATTCACTTTTACTGAGTTTTTTGTTTTCAAGGACTCCGCTTTGGGGGCTCTATTTGCCCCCTACCTCTTTTCCCCATTTCTGCCTGGCTTTCATAAGTAGTTTATTGGTGTATTCTTACAGTTCTGGCCTTCTTAATTTCTTCAATTTTTTTCTTAAATTCTATTAGCTGATGCTCTAGGGAACGATGTCCCATTCTTTTGTGCTCTCTTGACTCTTGCTCATACTGGATTATCCCAGATGTGTTGTTTAACTTCAGATTGTGAGATAATGTTTTATATTTACCTCCAGGCACCTTGCCAGTGGTGGAGGGATTATTACTCCAGAGAGATTTGGTGTTTGCTTCTGCTAAGTAACACAAAACTGAGACCACTTTTCTGGACACTAACATAGCTTGAATCTTTCTGGAAAACAAAAATAGCATACATTTGATTCTAAAAGTAAATATGCACAAGTCAGCAGTTAATTTCATAGGAAGGGTTGAGGTGTTTTGTTTTGTTTAATCACCTAGTATTTAAGGCAAGAGAAAATTTCATCTCCTTAAGTCAGTAGACAGATTTCTTTCCTAGTTTACATATCATGGTAGGTCCTTGTTTTGCCAGTGGTCACTAGGAAAGAACATTCTTCTGGAAAACCTTTAAAGTTTATGTCAATAAAAAAGAATTGGATTACAGGCACTCTCAAATTAGGTTGGTAAATGGAATTGGAAAAAACAACTCTGCAGTTCTCATCCTGCTGGTATCAAAGGATTGGATTTGGCTCCTGCCTGAGGCCCCTGCAGGTGACTTGGGTGCACACTGCAGAATTGTAGCTTTTGTGAAATCTGTGTTAGGCCTTTGCTTCCATTTCTGCAGTGTAGAATGACCTTGGAAGTAAACAGTTTTAATGAACTTCAGACAAAAATCACAAGACAATAAGAGGATCCGAGCTGCTCCTCTACCAGTTCAGTTCATTCTCAGAAGGCCCAGCTTGAACTAGAGGTGGGCAGGGAAGATTTCAGGAATGCCAGGGCCTCCCTGGATTTCTCCTTGGAACAGGCAGCCATGCTCTAATAGATTTATTTTACTGTCTCTTAGCTTCCAGTTTACCCTTTTGTCTACTCTGTGAAAATGAACGTGGGTACTTTAAACTTTTATCTTAACCAGCCAGCTTAGAAGTTTCATCCAGAGGCATTGGGGAGACATGGGGGAGGTTCGCTTCATGGGTTTGGAGTGCTCTTTGGGTGTACTCCAGAAAGGGGACCCTTCAGAGAAGGTATGCAAACTATGGAGCCAACATATGGGTGCACACACAGACTGAATTTCAAGAGGCAATAAAACAATCAAATTGAAGATTCCAGCTACACCCCAGTTTTCTGGGAAGTACTAATAATTTGATCCTTCCTTTTTAAGGTAGTCCCATGTAAGTGTCTATTATCTGATTTTTTTATTTCCCCCCTTAAAGCTCATCTGCTCTGGGAGGAGCATCTAGATCATGATGACAGAGTGGATCTTGCATGCAAAGTCCTGACCTGAATACTGGGTATCCTAATTTCTTGTAAACCCCATGATAAAACAGTAACCTCCCATAAATTCTAGATAATGCCAAAATAGGACATTCAGTTAAAAGTTTCTCCTGATTGTCAGTTGACCTGGTTAGCCAAATTGTTGAGTTCAGATACAAATTACTTGAAATGACAAGATCCTCCTCTTGTCAACCTCTTCTCAACATAGCTGAGTCAGGACTTAAGTGAAGCTTTCAGAGGACATCATCAGACCAAGAGACTCCCAGATTTGGGCCTCTAGTCCCAGCAGCCTGGGGGTAGCTAGCCTGATTTATAGGGATCTACCCCACTACCACCAACACACACACACACACACACACACACACACACACACGCTCACCACCGCCAACCTAAAGAGGAAGAAAACCAGCCTTGATGCTCGCATGCCAGACTTGCAATAAAACAAATTAAATTGAAGATTCCAGCTACATCCCAGTTTCCTGGAAAGTACTAATAATCTAATTGGCACAGCAGGACGACCTAGAAAAGTTGAGCTGTTGGCCCAGCCCATGGGGCCCTCCCGCAGCATGGGACCTGCGATTATATTCGGAGGCCTTCTCTGCATCGCTTCCCTTGAAATTTGGGTTTCAACAAAACCGCAGCACGAAGGTCATTCCGAGCATATTGCTAGGTGAGCTACTAGAGCTCATCACGTGCCCAGTCCGAGTTCCGTGCTCCCCCCTTGGTTTTCAATCACACTAGATGTGAGCTCGTCCAACCCCGCAAGCATACTTCCTGCACTGCGACCCCCAAGCCTCCCAAACCCACCAAGTAATCAGCGTGCAGCTCATTAGAAAGTGTGGGTGGCTCTGAAAAGAGCCTTTGGTTTGTCGCATTCGTCTGGCAGCTGGTCAAGCTCGCTTGGCACTGGTGTACTTGGTGGCGGCTTTGGTGTCCTCGGACCCCGAGTGCTTGGCCAGCTCAGGAGGCAGCAGCAGGCGCATGGATGTCTGGATCTCCCGGGACGTGATGGTCCAGCGCTTGTTGTAGTGCGCCAGGCGCGACGCCTCGCCTGCAATGCGCTCGAAGATGTCCTTGAGGAAGGTGTTCACGGAGCCCCCTGCCTCCAAACCAGCATCCAAGCGACCCTGCTTCGGCACCTCGTAGTTGTAACCAGCACTACTCTCGGTGGCATCTCTTGTGCCACCGCCCTCCTTCTTCTGGCCTCTAGAAGCAGCTTTCTTACCGCCCTTTTTAGAAGTGGCAGCACTCCTTGGAGCAAGCCCCGGCATGGCCAGAGATCGGTGGCAAAGCAAGTTGGAAGAGAGCAGCATCCTCTCCTGAGAGCGGTATTTATAGGCACAGAGCTCAAATGGCGTCCTCGGTATCTGGCACGTGATTGGGTATTGCCATGTATGTAAATGAGGCGACACCTTTCTGGTTCTCTGATTGGTTAAACATCAGGCAGCAGTCAGCACACTCACAAGCCACCACCAGACTATAAATAGTGCTGGGAGCCTGTCTTAACGGAAGCTGTTTCCGTTATAACGGATGGTTCATGAGCTTGGCGTAGATGCAGAACGCAGGGGAATGGCCGTGTTTTCACCATGGTCGTGTTGGTCCCGTGGTGGGTTTGCTGGCCCTCGCACAGGTATGCCAGACAGTCAGACCCTGGAGCTGTCCTGCAACGAGGTGCCAGGGGCGGATCCGCCTAAAACCTAAGCCCCCTGAAATGATGCTGAACTCGGGTCGGTTGGTGCGACCATTACGCTGGGGGCATCCTGCCCAACCTTGGAGCTGTGCTGCTGTCCACGTTGGCAGCTGCCACGACAAAGTTCGGTGAGGTTTAACACCTCAAGCTGGAAGGCCCAGAGAGTGACAGGAATACCCAGAAGGGAAAATAAACCCAAACCCTATACAGACACGCTTCTCACTCAATTTCTGAGAAAGACATCGGTTTAGGATAGGATTGCCATAACAAAGTTCGGTGTGGTTTAACACTCAATTTCTGAGTCATAATTTCAGTCTATCCCTTTCCTTTTCTTTTTCTCCTATTATCTCGCTCTTCCTCCCACCCTTTGGTACTAGGGATGGAACCCAGAACGTCCCACATGCAAGTCGAGTACTGTTTTATTGAGACACATCCCAGACCTTTGTATTTTGTGATATGTCACTAAGTTATGGGCTGGCTAAATTGCTGAGGGTGGCTGTGAACTTGAGATCCTACCTAAGCCTACAGAACTATTGGAATTACAGGCATGTGCCAATGTGCCCAGCTAGAATTTTCAGCATTGAATTGAGAGCCTAATATTCCTGAGTAATTGTGATAGTATCAAAATGGCATAAGTATTTTGAAATATAACCTACACGCTAAGAAATAAACCAAAAGGATAGAGTTGATTAGACTGAACGATTGGATTAAGGTAGTGGTACCGCTACTCCCAAAGTTCTCAGACTGTTTGACATTTTCATTCTTCCTAGGAACTAGGTAGACTGGCACAACCATGTCCTGTTCCTGACTTGCTCCCTTTCTCAAGACTAATTGAACATAACGCTGGTAAATCAGACGTTACTGTTCTTTGTAATCCTATCCTAAACCGATGTCTTTCTCAGAAATTGAGTAAGAATCGTGTCTGTATAGGGTTTGGGTTTATTTTCCCTTCTGGGTATTCCTGTCACTCTCTGGGCCTTCCAGCTTGAGGTGTTAAACCTCACCGAACTTTGTCGTGGCAGCTGCCAACGTGGACAGCAGCACAGCTCCAAGTTTGGGCAGGATGCCCCCAGCGTAATGGTCGCGCGCCAACCGACCCCTGAGTTCAGCATCATTTCAGGGGGCTTAGGTTTTAGGCGGATCCGCCCCTGGCACCTCATTGCAGGACAGCTCCAGGGTCTGGCTGTCTGGCGTACCTGTGCGAGGGCCAGCAAACCCACCACGGGACCAACATGACCATGGTGAAAACACGGCCATTCCCCTGCGTTCTGCATCTACGCCAAGCTCATGAACCATCTGTTATAACGGAAACAGCTTCCGTTAAGACAGGCTCCCAGCCTATTTATAGTCTGGTGGTGGCTTGTGAGTGTGCTGACTGCTGCCTGATGTTTAACCAATCAGAGAACCAGAAAGGTGTCGCCTCATTTACATACATGGCAATACCCAATCACGTGCCAGATACCGAGGACGCCATTTGAGCTCTGTGCCTATAAATACCGCTCTCAGGAGAGGATGCTGCTCTCTTCCAACTTGCTTTGCCACCGATCTCTGGCCATGCCGGGGCTTGCTCCAAGGAGTGCTGCCACTTCTAAAAAGGGCGGTAAGAAAGCTGCTTCTAGAGGCCAGAAGAAGGAGGGCGGTGGGGAAAGCACAAGAGATGCCACCGAGAGTAGTGCTGGTTACAACTACGAGGTGCCGAAGCAGGGTCGCTTGGATGCTGGTTTGGAGGCAGGGGGCTCCGTGAACACCTTCCTCAAGGACATCTTCGAGCGCATTGCAGGCGAGGCGTCGCGCCTGGCGCACTACAACAAGCGCTGGACCATCACGTCCCGGGAGATCCAGACATCCATGCGCCTGCTGCTGCCTCCTGAGCTGGCCAAGCACTCGGGGTCCGAGGACACCAAAGCCGCCACCAAGTACACCAGTGCCAAGCGAGCTTGACCAGCTGCCAGACGAATGCGACAAACCAAAGGCTCTTTTCAGAGCCACCCACACTTTCTAATGAGCTGCACGCTGATTACTTGGTGGGTTTGGGAGGCTTGGGGGTCGCAGTGCAGGAAGTATGCTTGCGGGGTTGGACGAGCTCACATCTAGTGTGATTGAAAACCAAGGGGGGAGCACGGAACTCGGACTGGGCACGTGATGAGCTCTAGTAGCTCACCTAGCAATATGCTCGGAATGACCTTCGTGCCGCGGTTTCGTTGAAACCCAGGTTTCAAGGGAAGCGATGCAGAGAAGGCCTCCGAATATAATCGCAGGTCCTCATGCTGCGGGAGGGCCCCATGGGCTGGGCCAACAGCTCAACTTTTCTAGGTTGTCCTGCTGTGCCAATTAGATTATTAGTACTTTCCAGAAAACTGGGATGTAGCTGGAATCTTCAATTTGATTTAAGTGTTTTATTGCCTCTTGAAATTCAGACTGCATTTGTACACCACTTTTGAAAACCTTAGTTGATGTTAAATGTATAATAAATTCATAGAAAAAAATGCCCTAAGAAACATTTCCAGCAGAACTAATAAGTGCCTTTGGTTGGAGTCCATCAAGCAGGTGAGAGATGGGTATCTGAATTCACATTGTATGGAAGAGGAGCATCATCTGTAATCAGGTGCCATAGGTGCCTCAATAAAACCCTGGAAAACAATATATATGCATACCTCTCAAATCCATGTCACATCAAGAATTGAAATGTAAATTTTCAGGCTGTTTCTTTCAATCAGCAACATGTATTTACAATTCACTCATATGATGAGCAATTGCTCATTTTGATTGATAATAAAAAGCACTATATTTTGTGTGTCCGTTCAGCTTTGTCCCCACCCTGCACCCAGTGCTGGGGTTTGAAACCAGAGCCTCATGCATGTCAGGCAGGCACTCTGCAGACTCACACCCCAGCCCTCCATTAAGTTATTGAAGAGAACTTGTTTCCACTTTTTAGCCTCTGTAAATAAAGTTATATGCAGAACATTGAGAATATATTTTCAAGTTAGCTAGGTAAATACTAAATTTCTGGGTCATATGATAAATGTATATCTGTATTAGAAACTGCCAAACTGTCTTCCAAAGTGGCTGCAGCTTTTTACATTGCCCCTAGCAAGGAATGTGGGTCCTTCTTTGTAACCATTTTTTAACGTGTTATGGATTTTCATCATTCTGTTAGGTGTACAGGCGTATCTCATTGCTTTTGTTTGCATTTCCTTAATTTAAAAATTGATGTTGAGCTTCTTTCTACATTATTTGTTGAGGTGTTCTTCTGTATCCTTTGCCCATTCTTTAACTGTGTGGTTACTTTATTATTGTTGAGGGTTGAGTATTTACATATTGGATACAAGTCCTTTGTCAAATATGTGGTTTGCAAATATTTTTCTACCATTCTGTGACCAGTCCTCTCACTCTCTTAACACTTTCAACTGGATATATATTTTTAATTTCAAATGGTCCAATAGAAACATAATGAAAACCAGAAATACTGGCCACATATATAATTTTAAACTTTCTAGTAGCCAAAAAATCACAAAAAGAAACAGGTGTAATTAATTTTAATCAAATATTTTGTTAGATTCAATATTTCCAAAAGTTATAATTTCAACATGTAATCAAGATAAAAATTATAATTTACATTTTTAAATTAAGTGTTTGAAATCTATTGTTTATTTTAAAATTAAGGCACATCTCAGTTGAGATTAGCAACATTCCAAGTGCATAATCACCACAAATCTTATAGCTTAAAAGGATAGAAATATATTCTTTCACTGTTATGAAAGCCAAAAGTCAAAATAGTGTCAACAGAGTTGGTTTCAGCTGGAGACTATACAGGAAGACTCTGTGCCACACTTCCTTCCTGACCTCTGGTGGCAGCTGGTGATTCTTGGCTTTCTGTGGCTTATTGTTACATAATTCCAATTTCTCTTTGTCCCCCCCCCCCCCCCCCCCCCCCCGTGTGACTATCTTCTCTGCATCTTTGTGTCAAATGTTCTCCTTTCTCCAATAAAGATACCCATCATTGGATTTAGGACTTCTCCAAATTCTAGTGTGATCTCATCTCAACAGAGGTATTTTAGAGTAAATTATAGACAATGCAAAGCCTTCCTTGGTCTCCGAATATAAATAACTCTGCTCCAATTTTTCTGTATCGTATTTCCTTCATTCATAAATGCCTTTTTACATTTGATTACGTCTACATTTCACTATACAAGAAAGTAAGCCCCATGATACTAAGGAACTTCTTTATATTTTTTATACACACACACACACACACACACACACACACACACGTTCAATAAGCAAATTTTTGAAGAATGGAGGAAAAAGAAACATGATTTTTAAAAACCTTTTTGGAAAAGGGAAGCAACACAGTGCAGTCAGTTGTCTACAAGTAACTCCACACTGAAGGGCTAGCAGCACCTACCAGCACAGTGGGGCAATGAAGATTTGATTAAGGTGGTTTGGTCCTCTCAGGTTCCTCTCCTTGGGTTTCCCTCGTCCTGTATAACTGATGGTCGCATTTAAGATGAAACCGGGACGTTTCCCTTTAGAGGCTGATAGTTCTCTTTTTCTGAGTTCAGAGGCACTGTGGTGACTTTGTGGTAATTATAGCACCCAGATTTCTGAGTGTGCACTTTTTCCAGCCCTCAGCTGATTGGTACTGATCACATTCTTGTGAGGTGACAACACCACAGTCTACAGATAGGTGAAGAAAGCCACAACTGCTCCTTTTCTAGGACAAATCCCCAAATAGCATGCTTTCTATCTGTGCATAAACCAAACAACATAGATCACTGACAAACTTTAAAAGTGGTAACACAATTGTCACCCATCATGATTTGTATGCTGTTTGTGTATGGGATTGAAGAGCTAGCAGTGAAGTTTCTGATTTATGTGATCACCATTAAAAACCACGGTGGATGAGATTTGAACTGGGTTGTTGAGCAACTGGTGTTATTGAACTAAGCACGGGTAACTGAAATCAATTTCTATCAACACCGTGCAGTTTGAGGACTGCCTCTGTAAATAAGCATCCACTTAAGGAGTTAGGAAAATAAAAAAGAAAAATGAAACAGCAAAGCAGAAAGAAAAAACAGTGAGAAAAGTAAAAATAATAATTGAGAAAATAAAAAAGTATAACTTAATAAATGCAAAACTACAAGAAATACAATGTTTAAATGAAGTAAAGGAACCAGGCACTGTGGCATGTGCCTGTAATCCCAGAGACTCGGGATGCTGAGGCAGTAGGATGACAAGCTCAAGGTCAGCCTCAGCAACTCAGTGAGACTCTGTTTCAAAATAAAAAATAAAAGAGGCTGGGGATGAGACTTAGTGGTAAAGCATCCCTGGGTTCAATCCCCAGTACCAATAAATAAATAAATATATAGATAGATAACAAATAAAATAAATGAAATAAAGGTGAAGCATTACTTGGTGTGGTTTGTGAAAATGAGAAAACACATACAAAATAAGATAATGCAGGAGTTGTGTTACAGAAAACATAGTGGTGACAACAATCAATAGCAAAGAATTTGCTTCTGTATAAGGAACTATTTCTAAATGATTTTCTGAAAAAAAACTAATTTATCAAAATTTATTCCATATTATTAGCATATTAAAATAGAATAATTTCATAAAAGAAAAACAAAATTAAGAACTGTCACACAAAAAAGGGCATCTAATACCAATTCATTCAAAACAGAATTTTACCAAAGTTTTTAAGAGAATTCCAATGCTGTTCAAACAACTCCAAAGTATAAACAAGACAGCGATCTTCCATATTATTTTTATAAATGGGATAAAAATTTAATTGAAAAAGCCAAATATATTACACAAAAAGGAAAATAGAAAATACCCCTGTTATAGTATTAAAGCATAAATTATAAATAGTACATCGCAAGCATTCAGAATAACATTAAATGTATTATATACAATGTGCAAGCAGGGTTTTTTTTTTTTTTTAAGCAGGGATACAAGGATAACTCAATGTTAGGAAGTGTATTAAAATAACTCATCATCATATACCTAAATATAAAAGATTTGTAATATCTCCAGAGATACTGAAAAGGCATTTAGCAAAACCCAACATCCATTCTTGATTTAAAACTCAATAAATCAGACAGAATGATTCTTCCTCAGTATAACATATATTTAATCAGAATGAAGGTAAAAGAATCTTCTACATAGTTAGGGACAAAACAAGAACGTGTACTCTTCACTCTTTCACATTGTTGTAAAGGTGCAAGCCACTAAAATCAGACAAGAGAAACAAATTAGAATGAAATGTAACTAATTAAAAAGAGGCAATAAAACATTTACTATTTTCAGATAATATTGCAAATATGTAAAATGCAACATCTACTAGAAAACTAGTATGAGAATGTTAATTCAGTGAAATAGTAGGATATACTAATGCACAGAAAGCAATCTTTCATATAAAACACAACATTAGGAGATATTAGTGGGAAAATACCTTATTTGCAATAATAAAAAAATAGAACTTTATTTAATTTTTTTTTTCAAATGCCAAACTTATGTGAAGGTAATGGGTTGTTCCCCCCAACCATCACATGGTACCCTAGAGGCAGGCAAATGGCTCTGGCAGCACCTGGAACTGGATTGAGTAAATGGACTAAAGGGTGTCCTCTGGGAAGCCTCTTTGCTTTCAGTTGGACATCCAGCAAAACAATCTCTCCTGCCTTTACTTTGTCCTATTTGCATGAACATTTGCAGCAGACCAGCATCAGAGTCAAGTCCAGCTGTGGAAAAGGGCAGAGGCAAGAATGCAGGGTTCCCATCATCCTACTGGGGGAAACGTCTCTGTGTATGCCAGTGTAGTGGTATTTATTACCTCATCCAGTTCAACTGGCATTTCCTGTTATTTGTAGCCAAAATATATTAGAAATAAAAGCTATGTCAGGTTTCCTCTGAAGAGATGCTTTTCCTAGTTACCTTTTGCCAAAATAATCCTAAAATCCATCCTTGGCCTGTTAGGAGTGGCCACAAAGTTTATAGGGATTTGGGGATGGTATCTGTTGCTTCACAGTGTGTGATGGGGCAGCTGGAAGGGTATTGGTACAGAACACTGTCTGCCACCTTGGAGGGCTCCTAGCCAAGGCAGGTTCTGCAGGAACCCTAACTTTTCACAGAAGCACAGGGATTTTTTTTTTTTTTTTTTTTTTTTTTTTTTTTTTTTTTTTGTACCAGGGATTGAACTCAGGGGCACTTGACCACTGAGCCACATCCCCAGCCCTTTTTTGTATTTTATTAGAGACAGGGTCTCACTGAGTTGCTAAGTGCCTCGCCATTGCTGAGGCTGGCTTTGACCTCGTGATCCTCCTGCTTCAGCCTCCCAAGTTCTGGGATTGCAGGCGTGCACCACCATGCCCGGCTTCAAACAGGGCATTTTATTTTTTATTTTTTTCTGAACATTCAGATATTCTATAAAATGAAACAAAAGCTTTTTAATGTAAAAAATCATATGAGTATTCTTTTTTTAATATTTATTTATTTTAGTTGTACACAATGCCTTTATTTATTTTTACATGGTGCTAAGGATCAAACCCAGGCTGCACACGTGCTAGGCAAGCACTCTACTGCTGAGCCACAATCCCAGCCCCATCATATGCATATTCTAAGTATTTTTAAATGAAAGAAAAAAATTATCAAATTGAGAATTCTAACAAGCAAATGTCCAGGATATAACAATTAAAAAATTCAGTGTTCCAGGAATAATTTAATACCTTTTTAATAGTTGAATTCAATATCTCATCATTTTGTTTGTCTGCTCTTGAAGAGTAGTGATCTAGTAGCACAGGACACAAAAACACTGTTTTTAGTTTAATGGTTCTACCACAACAAATACTGAGATCGTACCATAACTTCTATTAGGTGTGAAGAGAAAATTCAGTTAAAAGTAGCTGCCAATTTATTTTAGTTAGCCAGATATCATTCCAGAATGAAGTGCTTTAGAGGAATGGCAGGATCTCCATACTTAAAAGTCAATGATTTCAACAAAACAAAACAAAACTTAGGGCATCTTAACAAACAAAGGACATCAAGCCAAGAAACCTGGGCTTGAATCTCCCATATTCCAATACCTCGAGGGTAATCAGGTTGGAAAGCTCTTTTAGTTACCAAAACAATTTGGCCAAGGTCATAAAATCTATTCAGACCTTGTTTTGCTTAAAGTATGGAAATGTTCTAGTGAAGAGGTACCAAAGTCAGAGGCACTTATTCCAACACAGCATCTACATGTTGACTACGAGAGAACTTAGGACAACTGTCTTTGAAACGCCTCTAGATTCATGTATTAAAGTGAAGCTTTGCGGCCCTGAAACACTATTTAGTAAGCAGGAGTATACTAAGCCAACCTGTTGGTGATAAAAGTCGAAGAATTAGGCTGTACAAGAAAAGCACACAACTCTTTCTTCAGAAAAGTGTAGGTGGCTCTTAAAAGAGCCTTTGGGTTTAAGACAAGCTATTTACTTGGAACTGGTGTACTTGGTGACAGCCTTGGTGCCCTCGGACACGGCGTGCTTGGCCAGCTCCCCTGGAAGCAAGAGGCGCACAGCCGTCTGGATCTCCCGGGATGTGATGGTGGAGCGCTTGTTGTAGTGTGCCAGGCGCGAAGCCTCGCCAGCTATACGCTCAAATATATCAGTAACAAAAGAATTCATGATGCTCATGGCCTTCGAGGAGATGCCTGTGTCAGGGTGCACCTGCTTCAGCACTTTGTAGATGTAAATGGAGTAACTTTCTTTGCGGCATCTCTTGCGCTTCTTTCCTTCCTTCTTCTGAGTTTTAGTGACAGCTTTCTTGAAGCCCTTCTTGGAAATCGTAGTGCCTTTAGAAGACAACTCCGGCATGGCTAGCACGTAGGTCTACAACGTTAACAGCTAAAAGACAACGGCTCCAAGTGGAACTCAGTAAGAAAATGTCACTTGAGGGTGGGAAGAGTGGTATTTATAGGCACAACGCTCAAATGACGTAGAGGCAAACACTATCTGATTGGATGACAGCAGTGGCGAGTATGCAAATGAAGTGACTCCAGTAAGACTTTCTGATTGGCTATACAGTAATAGCCAATCAGGTGGCGAGTCACTACCTGCCATTAGACTATAAATAGACCGACTTTGGGGCACATTTTCCGTTTGCAGCTGACCCTCTCTGCGGAGATGTCTGGACGTGGCAAGCAAGGCGGCAAGGCGCGCGCTAAGGCAAGGACCCGCTCTTGTAGAGCGGGACTGCAGTTTCCCGTGGGCCGAATCCACCGCTTGCTGCGGAAGGGCAACTATGCAGAGCGGGTTGGGGCCGGCGCACCAGTCTACCTGGCAGCGGTGCTTGAGTACCTGACGGCTGAGATCTTGGAGCTGGCGGGCAACGCTGCCCGTGACAACAAGAAGACTCGCATCATCCCGCGCCACCTGCAGCTGGCCATCCGCAATGATGAAGAGCTTAATAAGCTGCTGGGTGGTGTGACCATCGCGCAGGGTGGTGTCCTGCCCAACATCCAGGCCGTACTGCTGCCCAAGAAGACTGAAAATCGTCACCATAAGGTCCAGAGCAAATAATCACCAAGTGGAAAATTCAAAATGATGTAAATTGTGGAGGGGTAGTTACATAAAAGGCTCTTTTCAGGGCCACCTATAATTTCATAAGAGGGCTGTGCACAAATTACAACTGTCTGTAGTAGTGTGATGCGCTTTTGGCATTTAGGCGCCAGTACTCAAGAATGGTAAAAATTGGGTATATTACAAGTGAAATCGCTATCTGTGCCTCACAATATAATAGGATGAGGATACAAACAAGACGAATCAAAAAAGCCATTATATGTAATGGTGAAATACTATTGCCAGTTTTAGGTGACAGAAGGTGACAAGGCTTGTCAGTTTTTTGAAACAAAAAATTTGGGCTATGTCAAGAGTTTTGCTACTAAAAAGGCACAATAGTTGATCTGTTTATGCACTGTGGACAAGAAATTAATAAGGGAGTTGCTATTAAGGCTTATCGCATTTCATAATTGGCTGTTATGACCAATCCAAGTGCTGGACTGTATCTTTGGATCTTCATTTTCTTAGGAAGACCCTCTTACTGTGAAATGTGTAAGCTTCCTTCCTGTTATCTGTCATGTCAGTTAATTCACAGAACCAAGGGAAAATGTTAAGAGAAGTAAAGTTTTGCCTTCTCCACAAACCATGGAGTAGCAACCATAGAAATCCAGGACAATAACATCTTCAAAGTACTGAGGCAACAATAATTCCCAATTAAAAGATAAACTGTTTTTAATAAGTTATTTTGAAGCAAAGATAAGTTTCATTACTTATATGCATCCTGAAAGGATTATTATTGAAGAATGAAATAGATTGATTCAGAAGGTTGAGATGTAACACTGTAAAGAGATAAAAATTAAATATACTAGCTATAAAAAATAATGTATTCATGATGGCATTAAAAATTATTGAGCAAAAAACAACAGTAGTTATGCAGAGTCAGTGAACAAAAAACAAAAACAAAAAACACTAGCTAGTAATTCCAGATGAAAGGTTATTCCAAAACAAAGAATTCTAATATATTTGGGTTGTTTCTAGAAAGGTAGGCATACTGATTAGGTTATGTTGATTGAGGTATATATTTTATGATATGAAGTATTAAAATCAATGTAGAAGATATTAAAATTAATGTAGAGAAAAGCAAGTAATAAAAAATCACAACAAATCCAGTGGAAAGCAGGAAATAATGAAAGAAGAAAATGAAAGTCATAGCTGAGGCAGGAGGATTGCGAGTTCAAAGCCAGCCTCAGCAATGGCGAGGCACTTAGCAACTCAGTGTGACCCTGTCTAGTAAAATACAAAGAAGGGCTGGGGATGTGGCCCAGTGGTTGAGTGCCCCTGAGTTCAATACCCAGTACCAAAAAAAAAAAAAAAGAGAGAGAGAGAGAGAAAAAAAGAAAAAAAGAAAAGAAAATGAAAATCATGGCAAATTAGAATATAAACACATTAGAAATTAGTACAGATAAATCAGATGCACAAATGAATGTAAACAGTTAAGTATAGTTTGCAATAATATACATTTCAAAATAGCTGGAAGAGAAGTGTTAGTTTTTCATCACTGTGACAAATAACTGAGAAACAGCTTAAAGGAGGAAAGATTTATTTGGCTCCATCACTGTGGAAATGTAATCTAAGCTTTCCATCACTGTGGAAATGTAATCTAAACTCATTTCCTCAATAATCTGGCTCAAAATACTTCCAAAGCCCTGTACAATCAGTTAAGTATTGATGAAAAGTTTGAAAGTAAATTACAAATTTCCATTACAAATGTTGATAACGAGTTTCTCACCCTCAAATTCAGGCAAAAGCTTAAGTGCCATGCTGATTATAAGTATGTATGTATTGCTGCAGTCAAATATCATACTTCCCAATGGGATTTGGAAAAAATTAAAAATCATCTAATGGGCTTTTGGCATAACAATAATTGCTTCAACCTTATGGAGATACATTATAACACCCAGGATACTCAGAAAAGCAGGATCAATCTCATGGACCCATCTCTAGCTGATCAAATACTTCGTCAATTAATTGGCTTTACTCCTGGAAATACGTTGAAACATTCTGCATGGTATATTATTGGAATGATATGTTTGCTACTAATTCTTTTTATATCATGATAATAGGTTGTTATACTCTCAGAACAAGGATCCAGAAACTCGAAGTAATTGCCCCTCGTTTGCATTTAAGAAATAAAGAAGTGGGATGTGCAGGAAGCCATCTGTGAACTGTGTATGAACTAAAACGATGTTGACGCCATGAGGCAGGAAAGCCCAGTATCTGGAACTCCCAGCAGCAACCCTGCTGGTTTGAAGACACCTCACTCATGTGGTGTCCCACCTAGCTCCACCACAAGTTCAGCACAGCATCGAGATGGGGTGACCTGCTGGAGCCACTCAACCTCTCAGAAATGTGTGTGGCTTGCCAAAATGCCAATCCTCCTGTTTACTGCAAGACCCCTGCCACACCGAGAAGCAAGCACCAACCAAGACTCCTCCCACTGAACCTTATCCCTGCCTTGACAGGCTCCCCCGTAAATAAAGAATCAGGGCCTTTCTTCAGTTGCTCAGTTCCAGCTCCTATCAGGACTGGAAGACCTATCAGCGTTCCCCTCTTTTTGTCTAATTTCTGGCTCTGTCTCTCTTTCTTCCTAATTATTTCAGACTTTTTACTTCCCAGGCAGCTCACACTTTTTGATCAGGAACCTACCCTGGAAGGGTGCTGGTCACCCCACAAAATAATCTTCTAATCTGGAATTAGGTTCATCACAAGATTCATTCATGAGCCTAGTGAAGATACAGGCAGAACTGATAAGAGACTGGAATATATTTTCTCATTTATTTAAATTTGCATTGCGTCTTTGCCTCAACTACTCTAAAACTGCTCCAAGTACCAATTTGCCAACCTGTGGTGTCTTTTTTCTCTAGCTTTTATGGCCTTTTTACTACTTCCTAACTTAATATTGTCTTATTTGTGACACCATTTATGCTAATTTTTCTGATATGTTTTGGCCAAAATTTTTTTCTGTTCTGAGGGGCAACTCCTGTCTGCTCACGTGATGATGCTTACTTCACTCCGTGTCGTTTCCCTGGGTGACTGCCATCCACGTGCTTACCTGTCCCCAGAGAGACTCGTGAGCCTGCTTCCTTCACTCCAGGCTCCTAAGAGTGTGATTTGTTCCCAAAACACAAAGAACATACAAACTTGCAGGCGAAGTCAATATCTCCCTGTGATAAATAATGTTGCAACAAAGACCTGCAGGGACAGTGATTTCCATCCCCTGCAGCATTTCCTGGCGTTGGTACTTAGTGCTGGCATTGGAGGGATGGGACTGAACAAATCAGAAGAGGCCTGTTGTCACACAGCCCCGGCGCCTCACTCTGCTCTCCCACAGCCCCTCATCCTCAGGTCTTAAACACTGCCACCCCCGCCTCGGTTCTCCAGGCCTCGGTTACCACTAGCCTTCAGGGCAAGGCTCCCCTTCTGTAGTCACTTGCGGTCTGATCCAGCCCCTGGGCTCTTTCCCACGGTGTCAACCTACCCACCTACTTGGGGTTCCTTGAAACCACTTTGTTTAATTCACCTGTGTCTTTCACAGTGGATTCAAACCCTGGAATGGATCTTCGGTTCATGCGTTCCTTTAGGTCACTCAAGATTGTGTTCATCCATCATCTGTGAAGATTTCCTTGACCATTTCCCCCATCTTTGGGTCATTTAGGAGTCCTCACTTTGTGATCTGGCTATACCCTGAAAGAACCACTTAGAGCATCTGACATATTCCATGGAAGTTGCTGGGTTTTGTGCCCATCTCTTTTAGTAAACTAAGAAGCTTTTCATAGTTTCTTAATTGTGTAGCTGGCCACAGTGCCTAATAACAGAAGACACTGATCAATAGCTGGTCAAACTGATTAATAAGTACATTTTTGTTCTGGTTCCAATTTCTCACTTTTTAGCATTTTATAAAGATAATAGCAATATAGAAAATTCATGGGGAAAACAGTTAATGACTATCTTTTTTTTAGATTATTTATTTACTTATTCATAATGTACAAGTATATCATCTTCTTACATACAACTGCTTGTATACAAAGTATATAAGTACCATTCAGATCTTTAATCATGCATTTAGGATAGTGATATCCATCTCATTCAACCACCATTTTTCCCCCCTTCCACCCCCCTGCTCCCTCCCTTGCTCTCCCTTTCCTTTGACCATTCTAGTGCTCAGTTTTATTTTTATTTGTGTATGTTTTCCACCAGCCTTTATGCATATAGAGCATTTTCTATTTCAGCATTGTGATTTGTTTTAAAACATACTATCATTAGCTGATTTTTTCTGATTGCAACAACTTTATAATTATTATTTTCAATAGCTATACAATAGTCCATCAAAAGACATTTATTGAACAATTACTTTGCCTCACATATTGTCCTAAGTATACACTGCACTTGATTTTGCACAATCCTCAGAATAACCCTATGGGTAGTGCTATGATTGGGGTATGTTTAAAATGTGTACCCAATGGGTTGTATATGGAGATTTAATCACCAATGAAAATTTAATCCCCATGGGGAGGTACTGGGTGAATGCTCCATCTGACTACTGTGTTTGGAAGTGAGACTTTGGGGAGTTGACTGCGATTAAATAAGGTCCTCGGGGTGGACCCTCCACTGAATATTGGTGGCTTCATAAAAAGAGGGATAGTGACCAGCAGAGAAATCCACATGTGGTCCCTGTCTCTTACCATGTGGTGCCCACACCACCTCAGACCCCACCAGCAAGAAGACAATCAGCATCTGTGACCCCTCAGCCTTGGACCTCCAGAACCATGAACCCAGACAAACCTCTTTGCTTCACAAAGTCACAGCCTTGGCTATTTCATCATAGTCACGCAGAATGGACTAATACAGGCAGGTGCTATCATGACGCCGACTTTCCAGATGAGGATGATAATCGCACTTGAGGTCACAGCGCTGCAGCCATGCATTTCAGCCCAGAAGGTCTGACTCGAGCACCCCCGCAGACTCACTACCACACTAGAGGGGCAGTGTCACAATGAACCTGAGCATGCCATGCTGCCACTCTTGATCACCCAGGCTCCTCACAGCGTTGTGCTGTTATGATCAGTGCTACAGTGAGCAGATTGTGCCTCCTTCTGAAGTGCTGCCTAAACCACTCCTAGATGCAGGACGAGTGGGTCAAAGAAGATGCAAGATTTGTGACTGTTTTGCATATCACAAGACTGCTCTTCCAGACGGCTGTCTCAGAAAACCCTCAGCAAAGCGTGGAGAGTCTTTCTGCTGCATTTGACCCTCATGGGATTTGGTGCTGTTCCAGTGAGGGTGTGCCCAGTGGTGCAGAGCAGCCCTGCCACATTATGATGTTAATTTGCATTTCTTTTCATCAGAGACTAGAATTTTCTAGCATTATAAAACTTAAGTTATGTTAGACCCATAATAGAATATTTGTAAAATTTGAATAATTTAACAATGCAATTGAACTTTTTAAACTGTCGACAGAGAGCAAATTCCTTATTAACTTGAAATGTGGTCACACAGGAGCTCCTTTAAAGTCAAATATGATCATAGCCAACACCAGAGGGAGCCCACTAGGCATTCTGTGTGAACATGTATCCAATTTTCAATGCATTTCTATAATGACACTGGAGAAAATGTACAGTCAAAATTATGAATGTTTCGTTTAGTAGGTCTAGGAAGCAAAACGGAAATTACTGCTTAAAACACACATTCAAATGTCAGCCTTTCTGTGAACTGGGAAGATCTAAAATAAGAATGGGGATTACTTGAACAGCAAGTACACAGCACACAAGTGCCTCTACAGACCTGTATCGGGTGCTATTTCTGCCTCCTGGGTGCACAGAAAATCCAACAGGCCTGCTTCAAAACCCAGCTCTCCTCTTGAACCCGTGACCTAACCCTCTGCGTCCCAGTATCTTCACCTGCACCTGTGACCGCATGGCGTATTGTAAAGATGACATGTAGCCCACATTCAGGTGTCTGTCCTCAACCAGGGGCAGTTTTCCTCTGCACAGGACATGGGACAATGTCTGGAGACATCTTTGTTTATCAGAACCAGCTGGTGGTGCTGGCCGCTCTCGGGTTGGGACAGGGATGCTACCTTATGACACACAGGACAGCCCCCACCAGTCATCCACCCAAAAATGCCACGGATGCCAAGGCCAAGTCCTCTGATGCATCATTAACACTCTTTGCAAGGAGTCTGCTGTGTGGGACTCTACTTGAATTTCTAGAAATACGACATAATGAAATATGAAGTCCACCCCATCCGAGGATCACAACCTGATAGGTAAAGCTGTGGCTTGTGACAGTCTGGGGTGGGAAAGGGTGAGGACCGTGCAGAGGACAACCCCTTTCTTCCGTCGGGTTCTCTGGTGGCCCTGGCTGACCCAGTTCTCTCCCCACCCTAGCCCTGGAAGTTCTCACGAGTACCTGTGGCCCGCGCTGGGAGTGCAGCCCCTTCTGCTCCAGTCCCTCCCGGGATGTCTCTTCTTCATCACTTTAATGAAATCCCTGAGGCCAGGCAACTTCACGAACTTATAAATAACTCATGACTCATACACAAAATGGGTTTATTTAGCTCACAGATTCGGAGAGTGGAAGTCCCAGACTAGGCAGCTCCGTTGGTTTCCTCTGGGGAGGACCTAACAGCGAGGGCACCAGGCGGGACCAGGCGAAAGGGCAGAAATCATACCAAAAAACAGGAAGCCCCAGGACAACTCATTCAGGGGTTGGGCGTGCTCCGATAACTCCCTCTCACGGTAGTCTAGGGGTCCCCTGCGAGATACACCCCTCTCCCAATGGCAGCGCCCCGGTGGTCCGAGGAGCTCCACCGGGGCCCAGCTCCTGGGCACTTGGCCTTCCAACACTGCCACCCTGGGACTGAGCTGCCCACCCTGAGCCCTCGGAGGACAGACTATGTCCAGCCACGGCCCTTCCAGAAGAGGCTGCCAGGGAGGGCTTCTTTCTGGGGCACATGCGGAGGTGTGTCCTGTGAAAGCCCTGGGTGCCCAGTGCCCTGTGGTGGTCTGCCAGCCAGTGGAGTAGCCCAGGGGTCCCTTCCCAAGGCAGCTCACCACCCCTTAACTCAGCCTCGCTTGAAAACGGCGAGCCTGGCACTTCCTCGGCATTTCCTGTTGCAGGCAGGCTTGAGCGGCCATGACGGCAGGACTCACGGGCCCTGCCCTCTCCTACCGCCTGCCTGTGTGAGCTCGCTCTTGCCTCCCAACTCAGCCCACTCCCTCCCTCAGTTCCAGAAGTTTCCTGTAGTCCTCCTTAGCCATGAAGGAGAGGAGAGCCACTGACCAAGGCCAAGGGGAGGGTGGGGAAAAGACCTGGAGTTGGAAGTCCGGCTAGAGTTCGGGCCCTGCCCTCGGTACCCGAGGGAGGCCCGGGCACTCTCCTGACTCACTCTCCTCAGCTCAGCCTCCGTTCCCTTCGCAGCATGGAAGGAAGCGCCCTCGAGAGGCCCGTGTGGACTGACCCTTCAGCACTCTGAAGTGTGAATCCCACTCCCTCCTCAGCTCCTTGGGTCCTGCTCGCCCAGCAGCTCAGAGCCCACCACAGAATCCCTGCTGCACGCTCTTACGATGACAGCTGGAGGCGGGTGGTGCGCTCTGACCGAGTCCCTGCTGTGTGTCCATTGCACGCGACACCTCGCGTCCACTGTTAAGACCTGAACGTGGAAACGCACCCTGAGGGCGGCCAGGAGGCTGAGCAGGGCCGGAGCGCCCGGGCGCCCACTCCTGGCCCTCTGCCGGCCTCGGCTCTGGCTCCAGCCAGGGCTGCCTCGGCTCTGGACCCTTCTCAGGCTGCTCTGTTTCTCAGCAGGCCGCTGCGGGTCACGTCTGTCTGGACAGAAAGCGAGTGTCCCCACCACGTATCTCAGATGTCTACCTGCAATCCTAGCCACGAGTCTCCTGTCAGGCCCGAAGTCACTGGAACCATGTGATAAAGCAGTGGGGACCAGCAGGGCTGGTATTAACGGATGTCCGTGGGGTCTCTGAAGGAGATGGCAGACAGCTGAAACCCTGTGCCACCTTGCAGGACCACCGCAGCAAAACTGGTCCCCAGAGAGGGAGAGCAAGGCCAGCGCCTGCCTGTGGGAGACAGGTCAGGAGGTCTGCGCCACGCCCTGGAGAAAGGTCGCTCCCGAGTCTCCGTCTGTGGCAAGCGGCAAGGTCCGCTTCTCCAGGGCGGGACACAGACGTGCCTAAGTGGCCCTCAGCCTCAGGCAGGCCTGGAAAGCACTTCTGCTCCTCGCTCACACGTCCCGGTTGGCTTCACTTAGGTAGGACCTGTGTCCTGGGCAGACCCTGGAGAGCCAAGCAGAGGCCACTACATCTTCCAAACATTGGCTCCAGGGTCAGTGTGGGGACAGTAAAGGAGCAACGTTATCCAACTGAGCAAAAAAAAATAAGAAAAACTGTGGTCTTTCACATCCTGGCCAGAGCTGCGGGGCAGCGTGCCACGCCAGTGCCCGCCTGCTCCCTGAGCCAGCCCCCACCCCTGGACAGCACAGACAGCTGGGGGCCAGAGGCCCAGGGAAGGGTGCCTCTGATCCTTGGGCATGTCTGGGGGTGTGCTTTGTTCCAAACGAGAGTTCTCCTGCGTCTAGAAGGTGCTATCACAGGCCAGCCTAGTCCCCCGCCACCTAAGCTGGAAGCGCGGGCGCTCCTATCACAGGGGGATCCCCTCTCTACCCGTCGGGAAAGTCCTTGTGGTCTTCGCAGAGTATAGTCAAGCTCTGGGGTGAACTGAGGGTCAGCACTGGGGGCTGCTGGCTCTGGGATGGACTGACTGGCAGGGTCACATGCAGGTGACATCACGGAGCCATCCCTCGGGCCCCTGTTCCTCGCTGTCAGTCAGCAGCGACCCGTGGTTGTAGGGGCTGGAGATCTTTGCAGGGAGGGGAACCCAAGGCTGGGAGGGTCCTGGCCCAGGGTGGGTGTCTTCTAAGTAGACCAGAATTGCCGGAGAGATGAGGAGAGGTCTCAGAAACAGGCAGCCTCCAGCCTCCAGCCCCGTGGTTATCTGATCCTGCGTCTGTCTGAGCCAGAGCTGCCGGACTGCCCAGGAGGAAGGACCGGCTTGTTTACTTTTTCTTTTGTAATATCCGATCTGTTGTGGGCTGTTACTTTTGTCAAATATAATAAAAGTAAATGGCTAGCAACATGAAATAAAAATATACATACGAAGCACAAACAAGCTCTTAACTTTTTGTTCAACAGACTTAAAATACATCTCAACAAACGGAACCAGAGCCAACATGATCTAGGGGGAGTGAGGGACTCACATGAACTGGACGCATTCGTGGGAAACGCACTTCTGGGTGACAGCAGGGGTCACTCTGATCTCCCTGCAGACCCGCTCACAGCCTGGCAAATCGCACTTTGAAAAGCCCAGCGCTAAACCCCTGCGCTCCAGCGTAGAAGCAAGACAGTCACTGAAGAGCAGGAGGGAACTACATCTTCCTTTTCATTCTTACCTAGCATGTGTTAATTCTGTGCATGTCTTGCAATAGATATATGATACGGTGTGTATTATGGCATGAATTTTTGAATAAATAAATAAATGTAAGGGTATGAAGGAAGGAATATGATTTTTTCATAATAAAAATGTCTAGAGATAATCCTAGACATGCAGGAGAGGTTGAAAGGGTCCCTGAGAAAGTGTGCGCGGGAAGGAAGCTGCGTGCCCTCAGTACCCCGACCTCAGGAGTGGCACACCATCATTCCTCTGTCATGGTCCAACCAGGCGCAGTGTGGGAGGGACTCCACGCCTCGCAGTGTGAAGACCCAGGGACGGCAGCCTCTGTTCTGCCAAGGCTGTGAGCGCCTCGGGAGACCTTGTGTCACTCATCTTTATATCAGTGTTTCCGAAATCTGTCAGGCCATAAGGATCACCTGGGACGCCTTTTCAAATCAGGGTTCAGCTTCCGTAAGACCCCTGAGACCCTCGGAAGGAGGCAGAATGTCCATGAGAAGTGCCCCCGGTGGCTCTCGTGACCTGGGAAGTTCGGGGGTCTCTACACCCTGATGCGTGACAGATGCTCGTTAAAGAAGGAAGACGTGACGTCAAGGGTCTACAAGAGGCTACTCCTGCCCTGGTCCTAGGGCAGAGCCCACAAAGGAGGCAGGAGGTGCTGTGTGGAGGCGAGAGGCTGCTGAGGAGGCTTCCAGGGAGTGAGGAGTCAGGGAGGCCAGAGAGCCTGCTGCAAGGGTTGAGGCCCTTTCACCCGAGGACCATTTGCATCTCCAAAAGCCCTAGCCCCCTGGCACCAGGTCCAGCCGCCCTCTTGTGGTACACACGCAGGTGGGGTCCTTACCCCGTCCTCTGACCCTCACTTCCTCCTCTTCCAGTTTTAGGTCCCGTTTGCTTGGATCCACCCAGAAAATCCAGAATAATATTTCCATCTCAAAGTCCTTCGCTTCATCACATCTGTGAGGACCCTTTGCCAAGGAAGGTGACATCTGCACATCTGGGATTGGAACGCAGATGTCTCTGGGGACTGCTTTTAGTCTACCACTGGAGTTACCTCCCTCTAAGTGCTGGCCCTGCCCCTCCTATATTGAAGAGTTCTGAGGAGGCCCCTAGGGGACAGAGAAGGCATTTCACCTTGTCTTTCGGAAAGGTGGGGGATTTCGTTCATTTTTTTTTCTTTCATTTCATTTCAGTGCTGGTTGGAACCCAGGGCCCTTGCACATGCTTGGCAAGCTCTCTACCACTGAACTTCACCCACAGCCCAGCTGCAGGGCTCTATTTTCAATAGTGGCGAGGCTTCCCGACTGCCCCGCAAAACCCCCTCACATGCAGAGTTGCCTTGTGACGCTCTCCTTCCAGATGTTGTGATGGGCCTCTGCTGTCCTCCTTTACGTAGACACCTTTTTTTTTCTTGTTTATAAAATATTTATCATCTTTGCTGAATGTTTGAGAGGAATGGGGGGGAATTAAAGGAAAAGGAAAAATCCCTCGCAACCCCACCATGCACACCCACAGTGTGCACGGCGAGGCTGTTGGGATGCCGCAGCTGGCCAGGAGATTGCAAAGGAGAGAGCTGCGGGCCTCACGGCTCTGCGGCTGGATAGCCAAGATCCACATGCGGGCCTCTGTGAGGGGCTCCTCGCGCTCAGCACATGGTGGAAGGTGAAGGGGCAGAGACAGGCCCAAGGGGCAGAGACAGGCCCGAGTGCCAGAGGCCAAGAGACAGCCCACACCATTCTCCCAGGAAGCCGATCCCCTCCCCTCGGGGACGTCATCAGGCCTGTCCACAGCATCAACAAACACCTCTGAAATGTCCCCCCAGCACCTCCTTACCAGGGGTTGGGTCCTCCATGTGTGAATTTGGGGGGACACCTGCAAACTTCAGTGTTTTGGTGCGCTTTTCCCCCATGCATATATTTGCATAAGTGTGATTGCAATAAAATTGGGACCAGGCTTAGCATCTGTGGGGCCCTGGGTTCCATCACCACAGAGAAAATAAAGGAGGAGCACCCTGTCCATGGAGTTCGCACCTCAGCCCTCACGCTGCAGTGACAGCCCCTTCCCATGCATCGCACCTTAAAGCATGTTAATGCCCGCCTGCGACTGATCACGTTGCCATCTTTTATTCAACCGTTTCCTTACTATTGGACACTTTGTTTCTGGATGGATTTCCCCAACTATAAAAAATCCTAAAGTGGACTTCTTTTCACACAGACGTCTGCTGGGTTTTCTTTCCTCACAGTAGATTACTAGAAGTGAGGTTTCTGTGTCAAGAAGTCAGTTTCCTTTTTCTTCTTTGTGTGAAAAATAACCTGTGATGGAAGACTCGTGGAGGAAACAGCAGCACGCGCCTCCCCGCGGGCGTCCCCAGCTGCAGCAAGAGGCACCGGGGCCAGCGGCGCTCCTCTGCACCCGGACCCAGAGCGCTCCAGGCCAGCCCAGTCCAGGTGCTGCGGCCTGCCACCTGCGAGTTTCCTCGCTGGGGTGGGGGTTGCCGGGTGAGGGACCCGGGCCCCACCTATGCTAAGCACACACATCTGCGTCTCAGAAGGACAACGACAGTTTTCTTTTTAAAGCACCAAATTTCAACTTTAAGAGAAATAATATTCACATACCAGGTACCCACCAGGTATGTTTACGTGTTTATCAAGCTACAAGACTCTGGATTCTAACGGAGGCTTCACTCTGGCTTGTGTGAGCTCTTGCCCTTTTGGAGGTATCAATGAACTGGTATTGCAAAACCAGGGCTCCCCTTGCACCCTGCCAACTGCCGTTGGTTTCAACATTCCACTCAACTCCTGTCCTTGGGGACAGTTATTTTCTTGACTGTAAATACATAAATTCTGGAAAATTCCAAAGAAACTTCAAATCTCACTCCACTTATTTAAGCTCTGACTTTTTACTGGAGAGTGTCACTCTGGGCGCGGTCGACGTCAGGCGCCTGGTTTCGTCCCCGTGGTTGGCCACCTCTTCTGGTCTCCCTTTCCCTAGAGCCGACTCTCTTTTCTATTGTCACAGTACAGCCCCAGCAAATCCAAGAGGCTGTTTGCCTTTTGCAATTGACAAAGGCCTGGTGACAAAATGTAATTGGTGGCCTTCCGGGACCTACCGTGGGGTTTTTGACTTAGTTCCCTCTTGCTGGCTCTGTGCTCTGGTTTGTCTCAAACCCCTGGAGGGAACAGCCACAGAGGAGCACCCCAGGCCTGAGAAGGGCAAGAGGCTGGTGAGGGAGGGGTGAGGCGGGCACCCTTTCCTCCAGGAGGGGCGGCCCAGCTGGCAGAGGGCAGCCAGCCTCCGCCACCTGCCGCCTTCTCCTCCTCTCTGCCCATCTGCCTGGCTCCACCTACTGCGCACCTGCCCCTCCCAGGTTCAAGCTCAGTGGAAGCTGTCGAATGTCATGCACGTGGAAAAGCAGGATGCAAAGGAAACCTAGGGGCAGCCCTCTGAAGGGACGGCTGGGGGGAGCCATCTTTCCGTCCCCAGAGGCCCACTGGTTTCTCCTGAAACTTTCCTGCTTTGTGCCACGGTGACTCACGTCCTGCCAACCCCAAGGTCTACACAAAGTGACACCGAATTATCCAGGTTCAAGACGAGCCAACTCCGGGGACGCTCCCAGAGGAAGCATCCCAGAGCTTCAAGCACCCAGGAGGGGGCGGTGCCTAGAGCCCCTCGCAGGGCAGCTCTGGTTGGGACAGGAGCGGTGCTCTCCTCCTGGTGAGGGTCCTGGGGAGGGTGGCCCAGCCCTTCACTCAGCACATTTGAAGAAGCCAGCTGGAGACCTGCGCACAGTCCCCTGGAAACGGCCGGCCCAGCACGGCTCGGGTGGGACCTCAAAAGCCCTGCGTCAGCTTCTCCCTGCACTCCAGAAGCTCCTGCCCTGTCCCCAGGCAAGACCCGCGGTGTGAGTCCATCACTGCGGGCCTGGTGGGCTGCTGCCGGCCCCCAACCTCCAAAATGAGCCAGGCGGGGAGAAGCCGGCTGTGCGCTCAGGCCATGGGCCTCTCGAGCCACGCTCCCTGGCCCGAGATTACTGGGGTCTGGAAAAGGATAGAAGGGAAAGCTCCCCGGCAGTCCCATTAGTGCAAGTGAACTTGGGAAGCTGCGAGCAAGCACGTCCCTCACCAAAGAGTGCGTCCCGACACCAGGTGGAGAGTCATCCCCGAAGTCGTGGGGAATGACGCGTGAAGAGATCACCAAGCCCGCAGTGCTCACCCTGGCAGCTGGTCTTGAGCAGGGACAGCTCTTTTATCACCGTATCGCCCAGTCCTAGGACAATTCGTCTTTTCTGGTCTCACAGGAAAACATTCCCGCACAGTTCTGACAAGCAGTAGCGTTGTGGAGAGTAAAGCAGCGTCTCTGCAGAAGATGGGGTCTTCCTTTTTGAGTTTTCTTATTCATCATGAACCAATGCCCTCTTCAATTCACAGGAAAGCTGAATATGGGAAAGAAGCAATTGATTTAAATTACTTTTCAACAAGCATATTTAGAATGACCCTGAACACAGAGGGAAGACGGGAACACAGAAGCACAGGCTATGCACGAGAGCCCTCCACACCCTGAGCAGCCGGGCTGTGGGCCACTCAGAAGACCAGATCTCCACCAGCACCCAGACGCCATCTCCAGCAACACGGTGGCGCAGAAGGGCGTCAAGTAAAGTGAAGAAAGCCCAGCACGAAAGGCGGACCCCACATGCTCTCCTTCCTCTGTGGAAATTCACAAGAAAATCGATCTCACAGAAGAAAAGAGTGAGACGGTGGACCCCGAGATCGGGAGTGGAGCGTGCAGGTGGGATGGGAAGAGGTTCGATACTGGGGCCCAAACGCAGTTAGGCGGAATTAGTTCTGATGTTCTGCAGCCCAGTAAGGCAACTGTGGTCTACACAATTTATGGTCTATTCCAAAATAACTAGAACAGATTCCAAAGGTTCCCAGCCCAGAAAAATGATAAATAAATGTTTGAGGAGAAAGAAAGGCTAACGCTGATTTTATCATTACACATGGTATAGATCATCAGATTATTATACTATACCCCACAACTGTGTGCAAATTGTACATGCTAATTACATTTGTTTTGAAATCATAAAAGAAAACAGCACTGAGGAAAGCTAGAGGACTTTGAAGTCAGATTGGATCCTGCCACGGCCTCTTTGCTCACCAGCCGGGGAGAGTCGTTATGCTGCTAAACGCTTGGGTTTCTCAGCTACATGCTTTCTCTTGCTGTAAAACAAATCAGCACACACTCAGCAGCTAAACAAGGCCAGCTTGCTAGTGTCTAGACCTGCAGGCTGCAAACCCAGCATAGCACCCCTGGATTCTCTGCTCGGGACGTCACAAGGCCAAAACCCACGGCGCGGCCAGCGTGAGCTCCCACCAGGACGCTCTGGGGCAGGGCTCCTCCAGGCTCACGCTTACTATGGGCAGAGTTCAGTGTCCTGTGGTCACAGACTGGGGTCCTCCTGTCCTTGCTGGCCATCAGCTGGGGGCCCCTCTGACCCCTTGAGGGCGCACATTCTTTCCCCCAGGGCCCCTCCCCCTTCACACCCTTGGCTCTGCATCAGATTCTTCTGAATCTTCGAGCTCCTCTGTGCTGAGCCAGAGAACAGGCTCTGCTCTCACGAGGCTGGTGAGGCCAGGTTAGACCACCTGGGCAGTCTCCTCCCCGTGTTAAAGTCAACTGCAACCCACAGTCTAACCTCTGCACGGGGGTAAGATCTACCATGTTCCTGTTCCGGGGACCGCATAGGGGAGGAGATCTTAGAACATCCGATTTCCACCTACCGCATCAGCCATAAAACGAGGGCGAGCGTTCCTCTGCCAGATGGGAATGAGGGTCGGTAGCACTGTGAGAACTGCCGGGCCATTACCAGGTGCCTCGTGATGGCTGTGTGACCGGTGCACACAGGACGGGGCCGTCCCCCATCTCCAGTACGAGCTAGAGGCTGGTGCGTCTCTGGCTCCCACTGGACCTGCCCGATGCTCCAAGCCAACTCCTCCTCCTGTAACACTGAGCTCAGAAATCTTCTAGAAATTCGGTCCAGGTCCTACCATGGCAGAGTGACACCTCATTTCTCCCACAAACGCTTGGCATCACTTCACTTGTTTCACTGATTTATTTAGGACTCCGTCAGGTTTTCTGAGGGAAGGAAGGAGGTTAATTTCACCCTTACAGGAAATCTGCATGAATAGCTCAAGATCCACCTGCCCAGCCCTTCTTCACTGAGGCTGCCTGGCGCCAGCTCGTCCCCACCTGCAGCCCCTCTCTACTACACAACACAAGAGAGCATAAAGCGGATCACCAAGCTCCAGCCGGCGGGCCGATTCTGGCTTGCTGCCTGTTTCTATGACTAGTGCTGTCGTGGAGCAGCTGAACCCACTTATCTCCATATGCTGCTGGAGGCTGGTTTGTGACGACTGTGGGGTCAAAGAGTGGGAATGATTTACCATTTGGCCCTACAGAAAGGGAAGCCATTGAGTGTCCCGTTCTCCCAGGGCGGAGCCATTCGTCACGTGTGTGCCCTGCCTGCCCTCCTCTCGCTCCCACTCGCCTTGCTGTGCATTTATAATGAGACAGAAATGACAACAGGCGGAGCTGACGTCCTAGAGCCATAGTGCTCGCGAGCCTCGCACACCAAGCCACCGAGGACTCGAGTGGTCAGTCCTAGCCTAACTTCTTCATTCACAGGCCTGGAGACCAAGAGAGGTTTCCCAAGGGCCTCCCACAAAATTCATGGATTGAAGTCCTAATCCCCAGGACCTCAAAACATGGCCCTGCTTGGAAATGAGGTCGTTGCAGATGTGATTGAGAAGATGAGGTCACGCTGATGTCAGGTGGGTCCCTAGTCTAGCGTGACTGATGTTCTGATACAGAGAGGAGATTTAAAACAAATAACTCAATTTGTAAATGGCCCAAAGAACTAAATGGAAATTTCTCAAAAGAAGAAAACACAAATGGCCAACAACTATCTGAGAAAATCTTCAGCATCTCTAGTAATCAGGGAAATGCAGATCAGAACTACACTGAGGTGCCATCCACTCCAGTTAGAATAGCAATCATCAAGAGCACGAACACCAAGGAATGTTGGTGAGGAAGTGGGGAATGGAGCTCTCAGACATTGCTGGTGGGGCTGCAGATTAGTGCAATCAGTCCGGAAAGCAGGGTGGAGACTCCTCAGAAAACTAGGAATGGAACCACCACATGACCCAGCTATCCCCCTCCTCGGTCTATTCCCAAAGGACTTAAAAACATTATACTACAGGGACACAGCCACATCAATGTTTATAGCAGCACAATTCACAATAGCCAAGCTATGGAACCAAACTATATGCCCTTCAACAAATAAATGGGTAAAGAAAATGTGGTATGTATGTATATACAACAGAATATTACTCAGCCATAAAGAAGAATGAAATTGTGGCAATTGGTGGTAAATGGATGGAGATGGAGAAAATCTTGCTAAGTGAATTAAGTCAGACTCATAAAAATAAAAAATTCAGTGCTTTCTCTCATGTGTGGAAGCTAGAGCAAAGTAAGGGAAAGGTGACAGGAAAGGAGATTGAATCTCACAAAGAAGTAAGGTAGATCAGTGGAGTAGAAGGAGGAGAACCAGAGGGAGGAGGAAGGAAGGGAAAGGGTAGAAACATGGGATGAATTTAGCAATAGCTTGGCACAGACATGTACAAACGTGGCACAAAGAAATTCGCCTGTATGTATGTGCAGAAAATTCCAACCCAAAATAAATAAATAAAGTAGTAAAAGGGAGATCAATAGAGAGGAGGAGGGAAGGGGAAAGGGGATTGAAACCAAATTCCTTGTGTGTATCATCTTGTGAAAATAAATCCGAATAATACGTATAATTTTAATGCTCTAAATTAAAAAAGGGTGGAGTGGATTTGGACCCAGAGACCCCCACACTGGGGAGCCCCAGGAGAAGAGGAGGACAGAGATGGGTGCTGCGTCCACCGCCGGGAATGCCAAGGTCGCAGCACCCACCCAGGTCAGGACAGGCCCCGCTCTCCGCCTCGGGGGAAAGGACTCTGAGGACATGGTAGCCTCACACTTCTAGCCCCAGGACCCGGAAACAAGCCACTTCAGTTCCTAAGCCACCTGGTTTGTGGCGTCTGTTATCTTGATTCTGGGATACCAGAGCCCGCTCCAGAGCTGGGTTGAGCCCAGCCCTCCGCGCCTGGCGCCCTCTTCTCCGTGGACCAGCTGTGTCCAAGCGGCTACCTCCACCTGGACGGTCAGGGATGGGCTCCTGGAAGAGGAGACGCGTGTCCATGTGTGGAGAGTGGGCAGAGGGCCACACAGCAAGAGCAGGGACTGTTCCAGCCGGAATGGAACACAGGACCCCTGTAAGGAAGCCCCTGGTTAACACCCGCATCCCCCAAGTCGGTTTCTAAGCTGCCAGAGATAAGATCCGTAGCCACTAGGGGGCCCTTTAAGGTTTCTGGGAACTTGGGTGTGCCATAACCAAAGGTCAGGCTTCCCTAAAAGCAAGGGCTGTCCCTGACTGGCTGGCCGGGCACAGTGGTGCGGCAGAGGGAGCGGCTACTAGAACACGCCAAGCAGCCCCTCTCTCCAGGGCCGCCGAGCTCTGGACATTGGCAGCGATGTGGGTCCAGAAGACAGTGTGCCCAGTGGAGGTGAGATATTAGAAAATACTAGAAGTTTTCTTGTTCAAGACAGCAGAAAAGAAAAAAAAATCCAGCAAATATTCAAGGGACTAGTAAAAATGGGTGTGATTTTGATTGAATTGACCCACGGGATCATTGAGCTCCTTCGAAGAGCTCCTTAAAAGAGCTCCACAGTGACCTTGGGAGAGCTCCACAGTGACCTTGGGAGCCCAGACAACACGTGTGAAAGCAGAGGGGAGACGAGCACCAGCCGGGCTGCGTTCAGCCAGCCTCAGCTCGCAGGGTTCATGCTGAGACTCCACATCTGCTAAAGGCCATGCTCAGCCCGGGAGCGGGTGGGCGCGGCCTGCCAGCCCCCTGGTGACAGCGCGCACATCTAATTGCAGGCTGCCCTCTTCCCCAGCCCTGCCAACTCACCAGAGGCTGCCTCTTCCCTTCTGGCTGCACGTGCGCTCAGATCCGGAGAGACCGCCCCTCAGACCCTCCCTCTGCGGAGCCCTGTCATTAGCCACAGGAGCACTTCCTGCAGATCCTCAGCTGCCAGGTAGTCGTCGAGGCTGACTCAGAGTCGTCAGAGCTGTAACAAAGGCACCAGCGTGTGCACCCAGCGAGGGCTTCCACAGGAGCTGCCCTTCCCTCCCGCCCCAGCCACCACACAACCGCACCCTCTCCCTCCACGTTTCTGCAACACAAGAGGGGAGACAAGCGTGGCTTCCACAGGGCCAGGCGAAGGTGGGCCTCAGATCTGGATGGACCAAGGAAACGCAAAACAGGGCTTCTCAGCCCACTGATGCCCCAAATCACTGAAGGGCCGGCTCTCCTGCAGGATGCACCAGCGAGAGCTGACGGTTTTGCCTAAGAGAAGGTGAAGCGGAGGGTCTTCCTGACCCAGCCGAGGGAAATGCTTCTCTCTTGCGTGGAAGCGGGGTCCCGCTTGATCTCCTGCTTCTCTGAGATCCCCTGCTTTCCCCAATCCTCTTCCCTCTTTTCTATCTCCTCCACCGACATCCGTGTTCTTATACTTTCAAAAGACTTATAGGCCAGGGCAGGGAGCTTTCCTGGGGTATAAAATTGGTCATTTGATGATTAGCAGGGAAGAAACTAGAAAATGCAAAGTTTTCTTCCAAACTAAGATTTCAAAACTGATAGCTGGCTCCAAAGGCAAACCCGTGGCGCTGAGGTGAAGCGGTAATACTGACCATGTCCTTACTCGATATTTGGTGTTTTTCACATTGTGACTTATTTAAAAATTACATAAAAGCGGTAGTGTTTTCCTTGATCACTGCATTTACTTTATGGCCCCTTAGGTTCTGCTGCGGGGGCAGGTGCTCACTTGCTCCCAGCTGGCAGTCTTAGGTGCCCAACCAAGGACCACACAGTCATCACCTGGAGTAAATAACGACAGACCCAAGCTTTGGGTCGAAGCTCCCTGGGACCCTGATCAGGCCCAGAGGAGAGAATGTCCCCTGTTCCATCTAAAAATCTCCTCGCAGAGCTCCCTGAAAAAGAAACGTTCTCTCTGCTGCACAAATGAATTTGTCTCCTGCTTTATGTCCCAAACTTTCTAATTCATAAAGGAGGAATAATCTGGAAACTTCGCCACAGCCCTCTCGGTTCACAGCTCAGCTCCTGCTTCGACACCGGGCTCGGCTGCTCCCTGTAGCTCCAGTCCGGGTACAGTCCGGCTGTCCTCGGTTCCCGCGCTGAATGAGGCCCCGCGGGGAGGTGGAAAGGTTCGCTGCTCTCCCACGTTGAAGAACAGGACACACTCAAGGGAGCAAGGAACCAAGACAAGCAGAACAAGTCCTGCAGTGCCCACGAGAGTGGGAAGCCAAGGCTCGGCCAAGGCGAGCGTTGGATGCACAGAGCCGGAGGGACCACTGGACACTGCAAGGGGCACGTGACGGGCTCGGCGCGGGCATGGACCAGAGGTGACAGACTGTGCCCGTCATTCCTCCTTCCACGGTGGCCACTCACCTGCCCATCGTGTGTAGAGCTTAACCCTTTCACTCACACGATCTCTTCACCAGCCACGAGCGGTAGCAGTACCGTCATTGCCGTGTGTTAGAGGAGGAAGCCGAGGTCCCGCAGGCTGCGCAGCAGTGCCGGGTGTGCGCGGGAGCGACCCGGAGCTGCCGCGTGGGATGAGGGCAGCCGGGTGCTGGCTCCACGCTCAGATGCCTTCTCGTGTGTTCGGGCTTCCCCTCGTGATAGGCTCTTCCCGGCCTGAAATGTGCGGCAGCATTTATGCTCCCGGATGCGCGTGTTCGTCCAAACGGCCTGCCTGTGCCCTAATAGTGTACACAGCCGTGTTCACAGAGCCCGTGGAGCAGTTTGATTCCTAGAAGCAATTTGAACTTCACATGGTCTTCGGGTCGATAGATATTAGTAAGCAATAAAACCTGCAATCACAGCGCCAAAGGAGGACGTTTGCTTGCTCTTCCATCAGAGCAGATGCTTCCACGCTGCTAAGGCTGGCACTCTGCTAACGCCCAAGCTGTTATTGTGATTACTAATGTCACTTAACTGTTCTATAAACAACCAGAAGTGAGAGGAGGGGAGGAAAGGGGAAATGTCAAAGCAATCTTTTTTCATTTTCTCGGTAATTTTTTATTTCTGAAAAGTATTATCGTCATTATTATTGTTATTATTTAGGTAAGTGAAGGGAGTGAAAATTTGTTTTATAATTCTGTCTTAGCTAGAATCAAAACTGTAAGGGATTTCTCCGGACATCCCGTGACTTCTTCGTGTGCTTGAGGACTACTGATAAAATGGGGACATTCTCCCAACTCCTTTCCCGTAGAACACTGGAACACCCTTAGTGAGACTGTCCCGTGACACAGGCCAGTGTGTGCACCAGCCAACAGCCAGCCAGTCCCCAGATGTGTGAGCCAAGCTGGCCAAGGTTGACAGCTGACCCTGGACACGTGAGCAGTGACCTCATCCTGCTGCTGCTGGGGCGTGGTGGCTATCTGTTCCACAGAGAACACTAAGACGCAGCCCCCTTCCCGGGGTGCCCGGAGCCAGGGGCAGCCAGCCTGGAGCTTAGCCAGAGCGCTGCTGAGTGGCGGGGAAAAGCCCGGGGACTTGCAGTTTAGCCGAGCTAGTGCACAACAGGCCTTGCCCATGTGGCCAGCCACAGACAGTGGGCCACGTTTGTCTCCTCGATGACCAAGAAACGTGCTTTCCTTCAAGTTCTCTTCTCGTCCTAGAGACACTTCTTCCTTTTCTGAAGAGCTGAAATAAAGAAATGCACAGAAACCAGACGTGGCAGCTGCTGCTGTTGTCTGATGCTGAAAACTCTGAGACGTGCCTGTGTCCCCTAAAACTTGTCTCCTGGCCTGTGATTCAGAGAGCTCATCTGCTCCCGTGAGGGGAAGCACTGTCCTCCAAGGACAGTAACAGAGGAGAACCGCAGTGCTGGTTTGCCCACCAGAAGAAGTATCGTCAGGGTAGCAACCCCACGGCAAGAACGTGCTAGAGCTGGAGGGACCTTGGACCCCGACAACCTGGCCTTTCGTCTACACTGAAGAAACATCACGTGTGAGAGTCGGTGGCTCTGCAAGAGGTAAAGTGGCCTCAGCAGGGACCACATCCAGATGCCAGGCTCCGTCTCAGTGCCTCTCCCACCACCCTGCGTGCGTTTTGGGAAGAGGTGACGTGCAAATTCCAGCCCCCCAGGAGAACCTGGACTTACCAGAGAGCTCCGGGTACTGACAGGTGTCGCCCACGGAACATCGACAGCCCCGCGGCCCACACGGGCACCGTCAGTTACTCAACGTATGAGGCAAAACAATAAAGATAAAAACTGGGAGACTTAAATCACTATTAAACTACTTCAATAAACGTCACAGGGGTTGCCATTAATGCAACCCAGGGGACTTCCTTGAAGCTCTATCTCCCTTCTCTGTGACCCTCACACAGCCACCTCTGTTCTCTCCTCCTTCTTCGCCAACTCTCCTAAACTGCTCCCCAAGGCCAGCACACCTCGTGCTTCATTTCTCCCTCTCCCCCTCTTTTGGCTCTGTCCTTCCCATTGTGACTCCGTCCCCAATGTAAGTCAGTCAGCCTCCTGGCCTCCGCAGCACTTTCTCCACCCAGGAACGCCACTCTGCTGAAAGAGGCTTGGAATCAAAGGGACAAACTAAGATTCTCTTCAGGGGGTGGGAGGTGAGCTGTGCACAAGGAATGCAAGACCAAGGGCCAGGACGTTGCATCTTCAAGTCTGCTGCACACTAGCCCGAGGACTGCCGGTGGGCTGGATTCATTAAACACACAAGTATTTGCAAAATAGGAAATAGCACAATCTAATGAATAGTCACAGCAGGTACAGAAAAACAAGCCATCAATTTATGATGCCAGGCACAGAGAGGCTGCATAGGTACCACGCAGCACAGGGGCAGGTCTCAAGGTGTCATTATCAGACAAGATACCTGTGCCAGAAAGCTGGCTTTGCCCCGACGATCCCAAGCAAGGAAGTCACGCGAGGAGTGAAGGAGGCCCTCCTGGATCAGGTATAGATGAGGCAAGCCCCAGGTATGGCTCCTGTCTTGATGGTAGGAATGAGAAGAAACAGAAGATGTTCCCTTGGCTGTAATCTAGAGTATGAAAATGAAGCTTGTCATTCCAAACTCTAGTAAATCAATGACACAGTGAGTGAAGGGCATGTATAAAGCACAGGTTCCAATTCCCAGGCCCTGTGGACAGGATGACCTCAACTCTATTGCAACGCCGCCTTATTTTATCATTCAGAGAATAGCTTGAGAAATGTTGAAAGCTAATTCCATCCCAGGCTCAGTCACGAAGAACGAAATTATGGATTGCTGGTCAACGGCTGGAATGGGAGAGCATCAGGCTCCAGTGAGATAAGCCAGACCCAGAAAGGCAAGGGTCCAGAGTTCTCCCTCACATGAGGAAGTGAAGGCAGAACAGGCGGGGGCTGGGGGGTGGGGGCACACCATGGCCACAGAGGGAGGGGATCGAGGGGTGGGAGAGAAAGAGCTGCAGAATGAAACTGACCAGCTCAGGCCCTGCGCACGCCACAGGGAGAGCTGCTTTTATGTGAATCTACAAAGCACCAGCTTAGAAAAACAAGATCATTAATAAATAGAAGGGAGACCAGCAGAGCAGAGGAAGGGCACTCAGGGGATGGAGAAGGGGAGGGAAAGAGGAGGTGCTGGGGATCGAGATAGGGCAACCTGCACTCCATGCATGGAAGACTAGGTCACAGTGAACCCCACTATCATGTGTAACTGTGATGCACAAAAGCATTAAAAAAAAAAAAAAAAAAAACTTCAGATTTCAGGAAAGCCAATTAGACAACCATGAATTCTGTTTTAAAAGAGAGAGAGTGACACTCGCAGCAGAAGAGTGCCGGTCTGTGCCTGGTTCCCTCAAGGCCAGCCCCTGCCTGGACTGCCTCATTTCCCCCTTGCCAGGCTCTGCGCGCTCTCGGGAGACCCACGGTCTAACATGATGGAATAGGTGAGGACGGGCCTGTTCCTGTTTCCTGGGGCACGTGTCTCGATTACTGAGACTCTCCTCGAATGACCTGGTGCTGCTGTGGTGTGTTCCCTGTCGCTCGCCGGACACTCCGAGTCATTTCCCACTTGTACTGCCAATGATTTTAAGATGTCATACTTTCTCAAGTTGTGTGATACTAATTGTTCCTTCCTCTTTTTCTGAAAATAATAAGAAAAGATTTCTTCCTCTTCAACTCAACCAACATGAAAATATGAAGAATATACTTTGAAAAACCAGAAGCACGTTTTGATTTAATGCTGCATGAGGAACTGGGGTATTTCTTTGAAGAGTTCAGATTTTTAATAATAATGACACTCTACAAAGCTTGGCAGAGTAGATATCAGAAGTTTTGAAAAAAAAAACTATTCGTTTTATGATCATATTTTCCAATCAATCAATCAACATAGTTATAATATTGGGACTAAATGAGACTTTCTTTCATCAAACATCTCATTGTTTTCTTTGAAAACATCATCTTCATCACATCTTTAGTGTCCCCTGGAAAACTCATGTGCTAGATAATTCAGGAATGTTCCGAGATCGTGAGAGCCTAACCCCTTCAGTGGTGATGACTGTGGGCAGGTGGGTGTGGCTGGAAGAAGGAGGTCACTGGGGGTGTGCCCTGGGGGCCACACTTGGTCCCTGGCACCTCCGTCTCTGTCTCCTGGCTGCCAAGAGCTGACTCTGCCACACCCTTCCACCCTGGCGTCTGCCTGGCCCCGGCCCTGAAGCCAAGGAGCCAGCCAGCTGTGGGCTGGAACCTGCCTGCCCCGGCCGCGGGGGGCTGCTGCTCCTCCTTACCCGAGTACCCGGAGCTGCAGAGAGCTCAGACCCTGCTCCCTCCCGTGGCAAGGAGTGTGTCTTGCTGGAGAGCATCCTTCTAAAAATTGCTTTCTTCGCTGACTCTGACCCTGCCATGCATTTGGAGTGGGGGCCGGGGGAGACGCTGCCCAACGCCCCCCACCGTGGCTTTCCTGGAAGTCCGTGTCCTATTTTGCAGACGAGGAATCGGCGTGTAGAGATGAGCTGATGCTTCCCAGCCGACCAGCCAAGGCCTCGGGACTAGGTCTGGCCCAGGTCACCGCCCCCGGGGGCTCCCGCACAGAGCTCACATCTCTCCTCCGCTGGGCGCTGTGCGGAGCCGGCCCTGGTGTCGGGCGGAGCAGGCCGCTGCGGCCACTCCTAGACAAAGCCGAAACAAGGTTTTCAGATCCTGCTGGAGCGTCCCACCTGTGGGAGGTGACAGGGTCACACATGACACAGAGCGGAAGAACTGGGATGAATACGGGTATTGATTAGGAATGATAGAGATCAGGTGGGAAATGGCGGTGGCAGTGCAGGAGCAGGCTCTGCTGGGAGGGGTCAGCTGGCCAGCTGGGCAGCGCAGAGGACAGCGCTCGGAGCCTCCGCCGTCCTAGAGCATGGAGGTAGCAGAGGTCAGAGAACTGCATCCAGGCTGGGGTCTGCGAGTCTGCCCGGGAGGGGAAGGCGAGGGAGGACCCAGGGACAGAGGCAGGCCTTTTCCCGTCAGGTGGCAGCTTGGGCCGAGTGAAGCTCACGTTGTCCCCTGCTCCTCCTAGCGGTGCCCAGGACCCTGAGCGTCCTCACGCCCACACAGCAGCTGCAGGCTGCCTGCTGGGAGAGCCTGCGCGCTCACCCGGGAACCCAGACACGGGGTCGAAGCCCGCCCCGGGGAGCAAGGCCTCCCGCCTGGTCCCGTTCGGCCCGAGGTCTGTGGTTTCTGGGGGACCCACCGCTTGAGTGGGACGACCCAGCTCTTACTAGCCGAGACCTCCGCCCTTACTGGGGTGCTTGCAAGGGCTTTGCTAGGGTTGGGGCTGGGGAGTCTGAGGCTCCTGGTGGACTCTCAGCCACGTGCCACCTGTGGGCCCTGGGGCTGCCTCGGTGGATCTGCACAGGTGAAAGGGAAAGCCCTCCCCAGCTGCCCCTACCCCGCCACCTGCAGCAAGGAGCAAGAGGGCCCAGGGGGAGGTGGGCGCGGCCACCGCGGAGTAAGACCCTCCAGAGCCTCCAGCGCAGCCGCAGTCAGGTAGGGCTGCTGGCCCAGCCGCTGGCCCAGCACCTGTTTTTGGCCGTTCCAGAAAGAGCTGTGTTTAGGAGCAGGAGACGGAAACCAGAACTCTCCTACAGGGCTGGTGTGAAATGTCGCAGCTCTGTGGGAAAAGAGCGGGCAGGTCCCCAGATGATAAGCCGAGTGACTGCAGGGCCAGCCGCCCGGCTGCTAGGTCCACACACAAGAGTTGCAAATGGTGACTTCGATACACACGTGCCAGTGTGTCCTGCAGCTTTAGTCACAATGACGGAAAGGTGGAAACAAACCCAACGGCCACCCACAATGAATGGGTAAACAAAACGTGGACCTTCCTCACAGTGGAATATCATTCAGCTCTAAAAAGGAATGAAGTCCTGCTCTTGGCTGCACAGGGTTGAATCACCAGCACATTGTGTGCAGGGGCCAGACACAAGGGTCAGTTGTCTGACGAATGTCTCGGACAGGCAATGGAACGTCTCAGGCAACTCTGTAGAGAAGGAAAGTAGACTCAAGCTCCCAGGGGCTGGGGAGAAGGGGATTAGGGTATCGTTTAATGAGTACAGTGTTCCTATTTGGGGCAGTGAATAAGTTCTAGACATGAATAGTAGTGATGGCCGCACAAGATGGTGAATGCGATCAATGCCACTGAATCAGAGACATAGAATGTCGATTTACATGACTTAAAAGTTCAATAAAATAGAAACAAAGAACACATTTGTGACAAATACAGTAGGATCTATCATACCAAGCATGAAAGGTGTCACAATAAATAAATACAAAATAAACTCAGCTGCAGTAAAACAATGGCTCCTGTTATTTAAGAGGACAGAGAGGGGCCAGGAAGAGGGACCATGCTCTGCAGAGGAGCGAGGCTTCCTGGGGACGGACTCTCCTTCTCCTGGGTCCGGCAGCACCGCGCTGGAATGAACGTCTGTCCTTCCAAGAGGTGTGTGCGGTCAGCCACCCACCAGGGCAATGAGAGGAAGCGGCTGGCGTGTCACCTGCCCCCTGCTGCTTCCTGGCCTCTCAGTTCTTGTGACATGTGACCCCCGAATGAAGAATGCAGACTTGGGGAAGTGCCCTGGGCTGCGGTGGACCCACAGTGAGACCAAACCACTGGGGAGCCAAGCTTTCCTGAAAGGCGCATGAGATCGGGGAGAGGCCGTGGGCTCTGGAACAAGAACCCCCAGGAATCCCTCTCAACACGGCTGCTCGAGTGACCTGGGGACGTTTTCCCACCGTCTTCGTGGTCCGCGTGCTGGGGGTGGGGAGCCTGGGGTCAGAGCGCAGGGTGAGGGCCACGGTCCCGTGACGGGGAGCCCGTGACAGTGGGATTCCTGAGCACGAGGGCTCTTACCAGGCTGCTCTGGCTGTGGGTTCTGAGGTGACCGTGACGCTGTGTGGAGCCGGGGCCCTGCGCAGTCGGCCAGGCCCGATGTCGCCATGGAGAGGGAAGTGGCCAGACAGAGGGAGGCAGGGCTCCCTCACGCCCATCTCTCCTCCCCTTCTCTCCTGGGGACCCCTCACGGGGCCACGGCTGCGCTGCAGGAGGGACGTGGCAGAGCAGCCCGAGCACGCAAGGGCCCACGGGAATATGGGCAGCGGAGCCGCCTCAGCGCGCCCAGACTCACGGGGACGGACGCTGCTGGGCGAGGGGGGGAGCTCCAGCCCCTGGGGCTCGTCCTCTCCAGTCCTACCTGCCTGGCCAGGCCTGCTCACCAAGCAGCAGGAGCAGCCCAGTCCAGGTGGGCGCCCTGGTCTTCCCCCAGTGGAAGATGACCCTGGGCAGCTTCGCCGCAGGCCGGCCCAGGGGTCCCTGGGCTCCTTCAGGATGCTGCCTCTGGCCCACCCCAGGTAAAGAGGTGCTCCTGTCCACAGTCCACCCGAGGAGCACTTCGAGGGCCATGGCACAAAAGCAATGACCAGGACACCTTGTTTTCAGTTGCAGATTTATTCCACACAGAGATCTACAGAGAGAGCGGGCGGCGCACACTGCACAGACTTGGCAGAAGCCCACCGGAAGAGCGCGAGGTGACGGGCCTGTGGCCCCAGCCACCGCGGGGCCTGGGAGGGCGAGCGGAGCAGAACTAGCAGGCTGGCCCAGGCTCTGGAGCAAAGCAACACAGCAGCACTGCACGGGCCTCTGCAGAGGAAGGAGGGCCCTCGGTCCCCACCGTCACCAAGAGCGCCACACCGAGGTGGGAAGTTCGCCCCTGGGTCCCCAACAGTGAAGCACAGGACGACTTCAACAGCAAGAGCACAGAGGGACACGCAGCCAAGGTGGAGCTGGGGAAGGTCAGGGGCTGATCTTCAGCCCAAGACACAGAGCCAGCTCCGACTTCTGGATCTTTCCGTCCTTGTTCACGTCACAGTGGCGCAGGAGAATCTCCCGGAACTTATCGAGGTCCACCCCGCTGATGCTGGGCTGTGGGGGACAGAAGGAGCAGGTCAGCGGGCAAGCAGGGGCAGCTCCACCACAGTGCCCTCCCAGGCCACCAGCAGCACCCTCCTCTGGGAGCTCGGGGCACAGGCGGGAGGAGCAGGAGCCGCGGGAGGAGCAGGAGCGCCTGTCTCCTCACCCCAGCCCCAGCCTGTCCCTTCAGGCAAAAGAAAAAGGAAAAAAAAAAAAAAAAAGACCCTTCCTTGCCCTGGAGAGAAGGCAGGTCCTGCCAACTCCCTGGGGGAGGTTCTTGTGCCTCTAGTGTAAAGAAGGCTGTGGGGGACGAAACCCAGTGCTTCACATTTCTGTTGAGCTAGGGACAGAGGACTTGCTCCAAAGGATGTTTCTGGGGCTAAGAAGGAGTTGGGATGCGCGTTCACCAGGGAAAGATCTCAGCTCGAAGGTCTGAGAAGGCCAGGCAACGCTGGAACTCATCGCTTCTCCCCACATGGACATTCCACTCGCCCTCGCGGCGAGGCTGGGAGGGAGGCCATCACACTCTTCGCACATATGAGGAGACAGAGGCTCAGGGAGAATGTAAGGTCTTGCCCGCTGGAAAGCTGAGTCCCGGCCTGCACCCCAGGGCCTCGGACTGCAGCTCAGAGCTCACTCCTCTGTTGCCCCGTTCTCCTGCAGAGCCAGCTGTGGGGATGGCCAGGATCTAAATCAAAAAGGCAATGTCCAGAGAGAAGGGAAGCAGCCAGCAGAAGCCAGGCCAGCCCTGGGTTTCTGCAGTAGTGTTGTGGAGGAGAGAGAAAAGCGCTGCCTGCGGCTTCCACCTAGGAGTCCCAGGAAGAGTCCCACCCACCCCTGCCCCAGGCTTTCCTGGTGGAAGGAAGCTCTGACATGGACTTCAGTGGGGACAGGAACCTCCTGTGCCTTAAGCAGACAGCCGCATCCAGACATGCCCATTTGCACTTTCCAGCAGGGCAAGTGACCAACACCAAGACTGTCCCTGATAGCAGGTTTTAAATAGAAAAGGAGGGACGACAAGGGCAGAAACCAGGAGCAGCTGGCAGAGCAGGGGCACAACCCGCAGCGTGGGGCAGGCTCAGGGACACCAGGAGGAGGAGGCGCCTGGGAGCAGATCACCTGGCCACCTCGCTCCTCTGTCAAAGGTGCCCTGATGGATTAAACTGCGAGACCTAGATGGGACCACTGTCAAGAGGGTCTTGGTTGGGGCACGATGATTTAAATCCCCAGCAGGGGGTGCTTCCCCGGGGTCAGTAGGAGGCGAGAAGGAGAGGCCCCAGGAGATGGCTGGGAGTCCCCAGACAGCGAGCCGCACCCAGGCCCCGGGTTGTGAGCTCCTTTGGGCTGTTGGCTTTAGCTCCTTAAGTGACCTTGGCACAGCTTTTCTCTGGTCTGTGGCACCCCACCCAGCGTCCTTTGGGCAAATCCTCACCTTTAGAAGACTCATGGGAGTCATTACATGTTAGCCTGAATTAATCTGCAACGTATTGACCTCCTTCCAATTATTTTCAGTTTAATTTTTCTAATTGAAGGATATCGGGCCGGAGACGAAGCTCAGAGCTAGAGCGCTCGCCTGGTGTGTGCGAGGCCCTGAGTTCGAGGCCCAGCCCTGCAGGCAGACAAGAGAATCACAGCCTGTTTCCTGCCAGGTGCCACTGCCCTGAGGCAAGTGAAAGGCACTTCTGTGCGACTGGGGTGAGAACCCAAGGACACGTCTTTGGGCCTTCTGAGTTCCGTCTTGGTGCTGGCCTCCCCTGTGAGTCAGAGACTGGGATGCTACTGCTCAAGAGCTCACAGGCAGCGGACACTGCGCCCGAGGCTGGGGGACCCCGTCTTGGGACCCCGTCTTGGAAACAGTTTTGGCCACAAGTCACCAACACGAGCCACGTTCCTGACGTTCGGGCTCTCCACACATTAACCCCCATCTTCAGAAGAGCCTGTGAGGCTGCGTCCACCTTCACCCTACCCTGCAGAGGAGTGAACTAGCACAGGGGTTGATGAGCCTGCCACTGTCCCCAGCTGTCACACTGAACCAGGATTCACGCAGGCAGGCCACAGTGTGCCACAGCCTTCCTCATCCACCTCGAGAGGAAGCGTGGGTGATCTGAGATGACTGCCTGAAAACAGGCTGTCTGTCCCCTTGAATCCTGGGAAGTGGGGGCCACCAGGGCTGGCCCTCTTTCCCCGTAGTAGGTGCGCTCATGATCAGATCAAGGGAAGTCCTGATGACTCTGTCCATCAGAGGAGCCTTCCCTTTCCTGAGCAGTCCAACTCTCTGAACTACTCAGCACTAGTGCCAACCCCAGTGCCCACTGCCAACTAGTCTCCAGGGCCCAGCCCCCAGTGCCCACTGCTCCCTACTCTCCAGGGTCCAGCCCCCAGTGCCCACTGCTCCCTACTCTCCAGGGTCCAGCCCCCAGTGCCCACTGCTCCCCTACTCTCCAGGGTCCAGCCCCCAGTGCCCACTGCTCCCTACTCTCCAGGGTCCAGCCCCCAGTGCCCACTGCTCCTGGTCTCCAGGGCCCAGCCCCCAGTGCCCACTGCTCCCTACTCTCCAGGGTCCAGCCCCCAGTGCCCACTGCTCCCTACTCTCCAGGGCCCAGCCCGCAGTGCCCACTGCTCCCTACTCTCCAGGGCCCAGCCCCCAGTGCCCACTGCTCCCTACTCTCCAGGGTCCAGCCCCCAGTGCCCACTGCTCCCTGGTCTCCAGGGCCCAGCCCCCAGTGCCCACTGCTCCCTACTCTCCAGGGCCCAGCTCCCAGTGCCCACTGCTCCCTACTCTCCAGGGTCCAGCTCCCAGTGCCCACTGCTCCCTACTCTCCAGGGCCCAGCTCCCAGTGCCCACTGCTCCCTACTCTCCAGGGTCCAGCCAGTGCCCACTGCTCCTACTCTCCAGGGTCCAGCCCCCCCAGTGCCCACTGCTCCCTACTCTCCAGGGTCCAGCCCCCAGTGCCCACTGCTCCCTACTCTCCAGGGTCCAGCCCCCAGTGCCCACTGCTCCCTACTCTCCAGGGTCCAGCCCCCAGTGCCCACTGCTCCCTACTCTCCAGGGTCCAGCCCCCAGTGCCCACTGCTCCCTACTCTCCAGGGTGCCCACTGCTCCCTACTCTCCCCCAGCCCCCAGTGCCCACTGCTCCCTACTCTCCAGGGCCCAGCAGCCCCCAGTGCCCACTGCTCCCTACTCTCCAGGGTCCAGCCCCCAGTGCCCACTGCTCCCTACTCTCCAGGGCCCAGCCCCCAGTGCCCACTGCTCCCTACTCTCCAGGGTCCAGCCCCCAGTGCCCACTGCTCCCTACTCTCCAGGGTCCAGCCCCCAGTGCCCACTGCTCCCTACTCTCCAGGGTCCCAGCCCCAGTGCCCACTGCTCCTGGTCTCCAGGGTCCAGCCCCCCAGGGCCCACTGCTCCCTACTCTCCAGGGTCCAGCCCCAGTGCCCACTGCTCCCTGGTCTCCAGGGTCCAGCCCCCAGTGCCACTGCTCCTGGTCTCCAGGGTCCAGCTCCCAGTGCCCACTGCTCCCTACTCTCCAGGGTCCAGCTCCCTGGTCCCAGTGCCCACTGCTCCCTACTCTCCAGGGTCCAGCCCCCAGTGCCCACTGCTCCCTGGTCTCCAGGGCCCAGCCCCAGTGCCCACTGCTCCCTACTCTCCAGGGCCCAGCCCCAGTGCCCCCACTGCTCCCTGGTCTCCAGGGGTCCACTCTCCAGGGTCCAGCCCCCAGTGCCCACTGCTCCCTACTCTCCAGGGCCCAGCCCCCAGTGCCCCACTGCTCCCTACTCTCCAGGGTCCAGCCCCAGTGCCCACTGCTCCCTACTCTCCAGGGTCCAGCCCCCAGTGCCCACTGCTCCTGGTCTCCAGGGTCCAGCCCCCAGTGCCCACTGCTCCCTGGTCTCCAGGGTCCAGCCCCCAGTGCCCACTGCTCCTGGTCTCCAGGGTCCAGCCCCCAGTGCCCACTGCTCCTGGTCTCCAGGGTCCAGCCCCCAGTGCCCACTGCTCCTGGTCTCCAGGGTCCAGCCCCCAGTGCCCACTGCTCCTGGTCTCCAGGGTCCAGCCCCACCAGTGCCCATGCCTGGTCTCCAGGGTCCAGCCCCCAGTGCCCACTGCTCCCTACTCTCCAGGGTCCAGCCCCAGTGCCCACTGCTCCCTACTCTCCAGGGTCCAGACCCCAGTGCCCACTGCTCCTGGTCTCCAGGGTCCAGCCCCCAGTGCCCACTGCTCCTGGTCTCCAGGGTCCAGCCCCCAGTGCCCACTGCTCCTGGTCTCCAGGGTCCAGCCCCCAAGTGCTCCCACTGCTCCTGGTCTCCAGGGTCCACTCTCCAGGGCCCACCCCAGTGCCCACTGCTCCTGGTCTCCAGGGTCCAGCCCCCAGTGCCCACTGCTCCCTACTCTCCAGGGCCCAGCTCCCAGTGCCCACTGCTCCCCACAGGGTCCAGCCCCCTGGTGCTCCAGGGTCCAGGGTCCCCCCAGTGCCCACTGCTCCCTGGTCTCCAGGGTCCAGCTCCCAGTGCCCACTGCTCCTGGTCTCCAGGGTCCAGCCCCAGTGCCCACTGCTCCCTGGTCTCCAGGGTCCAGCCCCCAGTGCCCACTGCTCCTGGTCTCCAGGGTCCAGCCCCCAGTGCCCACTGCTCCTGGTCTCCAGGGTCCAGCCCCCAGTGTGCCCAGGGTCCTGCTGCCCACTGCCTGGTCTCCAGGGTGCCCAGCTCCCAGTGCCCACTGCTGCCCTGGTCTCCAGGGTCCAGCCCCCAGTGCCCACTGCTCCCTGGTCTCCAGGGTCCAGCCCCCAGTGCCCACTGCTCCCTGGTCTCCAGGGTCCAGCCCCCAGTGCCCACTGCTCCCTGGTCTCCAGGGTCCAGCCCCCAGTGCCCACTGCTCCTGGTCTCCAGGGTCCAGCCCCCAGTGCCCACTGCCCCAGGGTCCAGCCCCCAGTGCCCAGGGTCCAGCTCCCAGTGCCCACTGCTCCTGGTCTCCAGGGTCCAGCCCCCAGTGCCCACTGCTCCCTGGTCTCCAGGGTCCAGCCCCAGTGCCCACTGCTCCTGGTCTCCAGGGGGTGCCCAGCTCCCCCCCAGTGCCCACTGCTGCTCCCTGGTCTCCAGGGTCCAGCCCCCAGTGCCCACTGGTCTCCAGGGTCCAGCTGCTCCCTGGTCTCCAGGGTCCAGCCCCCAGTGCCCACTGCTCCCTGGTCTCCAGGGTCCAGCCCCAGTGCCCACTGCTCCCCTGGTCTCCAGGGTCCAGCTCCCAGTGCCCACTGCTCCCTGGTCTCCAGGGTCCAGCCCCAGTGCCCACTGCTCCCTGGTCAGCTCCCAGGGCCCCAGCTCCCAGTGCCCACTGCTCCCTGGTCTCCAGGGTCCAGCCCCCAGTGCCCACTGCTCCCTACTCTCCAGGGTCCAGCTCCCAGTGCCCACTGCTCCTGGTCTCCAGGGTCCAGCCCCCAGTGCCCACTGCTCCCTGGTCTCCAGGGTCCAGCCCCCAGTGCCCACTGCTCCCTGGTCTCCAGGGTCCAGCTCCCAGTGCCCACTGCTCCTGGTCTCCAGGGTCCAGCCCCCAGTGCCCACTGCTCCTGGTCTCCAGGGTCCAGCCCCAGTGCCCACTGCTCCTGGTCTCCAGGGTCCAGCCCCCAGTGCCCACTGCTCCCTACTCTCCAGGGTCCAGTCCCCAGTGCCCACTGCTCCCTACTCTCCAGGGCCCAGCTCCCAGTGCCCACTGCTCCCTACTCTCCAGGGTCCAGCTCCCAGTGCCCACTGCTCCTGGTCTCCAGGGTCCAGCTCCCAGTGCCCACTGCTCCCTGGTCTCCAGGGTCCAGCCCCCAGTGCCCACTGCTCCCTACTCTCCAGGGTCCAGCCCCCAGTGCCCACTGCTCCCTGGTCTCCAGGGTCCAGCCCCCAGTGCCCACTGCTCCTGGTCTCCAGGGTCCAGCCCCCAGTGCCCACTGCTCCCTAGTCTCCAGGGTCCAGCCCCCAGTGCCCACTGCTCCTGGTCTCCAGGGTCCAGCCCCCAGTGCCCACTGCTCCCTACTCTCCAGGGTCCAGCCCCCAGTGCCCACTGCTCCTGGTCTCCAGGGCCCAGCTCCCAGTGCCCACTGCTCCTGGTCTCCAGGGTCCAGCCCCCAGTGCCCACTGCTCCCTGGTCTCCAGGGTCCAGCCCCCAGTGCCCACTGCTCCCCTGGTCTCAGTGCCCAGGGTCCAGCCCCCAGTGCCCACTGCTCCCTGGTCTCCAGGGTCCAGCCCCCAGAGCCCACTGCTCCTGGTCTCCAGGGCCCAGCCCCCAGTGTCCACTGCTCCCTAGTCTCCAGGGCCCAGCCCCCAGAGCCCACTGCTCCCTAGTCTCCAGGTCCCAGCTTCTGGTGATGTATAATAATAATGCATTTATAATCTAAACATGGAAGACACGTTCGCGCTAGGGCAGCTCTTAGGCGGGCACGTTAGACCCCGGACTCCAGGCCAGGTGTGGTCCCCTTTACCTAACATCCTCCTGTCCTCAGCAGAGAAAACAGATGATGTTGAAACAGACTGAATTCGGGGAGCCCTCTGAGATTACAACAGCCTCCTCATGAGCAGGGAGCGGAGAGGCTGCCCCTGTCCTGACGGGCACCCAGGAAGCCCAGAGCCATCCCCGGCCGGCCCGCCCAGCACAGCCTCCCTGATTCTGCAGCGGGACTCCTGCCTTTTCCCCCATTTTGCCCCTCGCCAGGCCACTATAGCTACGCAGGTACCCTGTGTCCCCCGCCCCCACTTTTGTTCCTATAAATGTAGCTGCTTCTGTGGGCTAGAAGTTTTCCCTTCCTTTAATTCTCTCTGGAAGAAAAAAAAAATGCCTCTTCTGTTTCTGACTTGAGTCTTACTCCCACCGTTACCTTTGGGACTTTGGAACTCATTGCCAGACAGCGTGGCCTCAAGGGCGGAATCACTGGAAATCATGACGATTATCCAGGCTGAAAGGTGGCGGTTCTAAGAGGAAATGTAGATATAGATATCTGGCCTTTCTCTCAGAAGAATCATATGGAAATAGCAAAGGCCATAGTAACTAAAGCTATAAAAGCTAAATTAGCTTCCAGATCAATCTGTGAGATCTTCATAACAGCTGATTTACTGATCTCTCAATAACGGCTTATTATTCTGGATAACAGGAAGTAACACAGCATTAACTGCTTTGTGCAGAGTTTCCTCTATAATCTTCACGTCAACTTAATGGAGTGGAATCTGTGGTGATTCCCATCTTCTGTGTGAGGAAAGTGAGGTCCGGAGATGCTAAATGACTTTCCAAGGTCACCTTGCCAGTCATGGCCTGGGACCCAGAACTAGCCTGGAACCTGGATTCCTGGCCTGGATTCTCTTGACTTCTGAACTTGTACTTTCCTTTATTTCCAATATTTTTCTACAATATGCAGAGAGTTTTACGATTAGTAAAGCTGGAACCTCTGGAGCTCTTGAGAAATTCCCTCTTGAGTTGACTATTCTCAAGCTCAGAAATGTGCGCTAGTGATTCCAGCTGCTTTGTTCTAATGAGACTATTGTTTTGAGAAGTCTTATTGTCACCAGGGACTATGACAGGTGTTTACATTATTCCTAGTTATCATGAAACCTTGGGAATCAGATACTATTGTGTCAGTGTCAGAGAGGTTGAGTCACTTGCCCAGAGACACACAGTTAATAAATGGCTGGTCTGGAATTAAGGCCCAAATCTGTCCAACTGCAAAGCACTGGCCATTATTCATACTGACTCATCCATCAAAAAGCTTCCAATCTATTCTGTTCATAGAAAAGGAAAAGAGGAAGAAGAAAACAAAAGTGAGGTGACGCAAGAGGCGGATCGGACGCTGCCTCCAGAACACCCTGGGAACCCCGACTCCAGATCAGACCGAGCAGAGCGTGCCCTCTCGGCCCAGACCCGGGCACAGTCATTTCCCGCCAGTGCGGGACAAAACTGAAGGGGTGGCACAGAAGGCAGGTGATCTGTTAAGTTCTGCGGGCTCACGCTGGACAGGCAGACCACGGGGAGGAGCAGAAGCCACACCCTCTGCCTGGGGTCTGGAAGGGTCCGAAGCCCCCAGGCCCACACTCAGGCAGTCACTGGCCCAGATGCACTGCACAGAGGCCAGACACCCCCCAAGCCAGGCTTGCACCCACGCACCCCACCAATAGCAAATGGAAGCCCCAGCTGGCCCTTCCTAGTGCATGCACCTTTAATGTGAAACAAGGAACGACTTGGTTTCTGTCACATTACCTATTAAATAGATAATGAGAAGAATGGGTTTCCTCTAGCAAGTGGTGCACAGGGAAATGCCACACCAGGGCCCATCAGTAGCTCTGGAGGTGCAGGAGCGCTCAGTGTCACCAACAGGGAAAACAGGTCACAGGGAAAGAGGACAGGGACCAGCCAGGCAGGACTGACAAGAGTCTGGCCGCACAGGAGATGCCCAGTCATCCTAACAGAAGAAAGAACGGCCTGTGCCCACTGAATCCCAGGGTGTGAACTTCCTGGAGACTTGTGCAAAAATTAATTATTTGAACACTTTTCTGTTTCAAGGCTCCATAGTTTAAATAAGATTTGCAAGGAATTCTGGGACTCCAAAAATGATTGGTAATTGCCATCATAATTGTTGCTGTCTGGACCAAGGAGGATACATTGTATACTGAACAAACCTCAAAAAATCCCCTTGGGTATAGACTACTGAATCCATTGTCTACACAGTCCCTTGGAAAAGAAGGAGTTGGAAATTATCTGCTTAGGCAGATTATGCAGCCAGTCAACCCTCTGGGACTAAAAAAAAAAAAAAAAAAAAATGCTTATTAATTGCTAGGTATGAAAGAAACCCCTTGGTGAAAAAAAAAAATTTACAATCCCAAATATGAGATTTGTTATATGAAATTAGATTTTGTTTCTATTTTAGTTATTCTAATGACCAAGTTTAGGGGGTTAGAAGTGATTTTCTGCAATTGGAAAATAAAATAGTAAAATATACAGTAATACTGCATTATTTTCGAAAAGTAAAAAGATGTTTCTATAATAACTTCATGTGAGTTGAACTCAAACAATCTTAAGAAAGCACAGGAGGTCTGCTGGGTTTCACAGACTCTTAAAGGTCATCAAATAGACAACATCTCTAGAGTTTTCCCTCTGGCATTAACCTTCCGTCTCACTCCCACAGTGAAAGATGGAATCAGTCAAAACAGCAACCCCATCCCTGACAGGAACCGCCCCAGGGCCTCAGGACATCACCTGGACCAGCTCCATCATGTCTTTGACAAACCCATCCACCTCAGGGCCTTCCAGGGCTCCAGTTTTACTCTGAAAGATAAAAAGATCCAATCACCCAACAGCATTTTCTTAAGTTAAAAAGTTAAAGAATAAATGGGGCAAGTAGGCCAGGTGGGTGTTCCACTGCAACCAGAAGCTGGTCTAGAAATGGAATGACCCAATTCATGTCCTCCATGCAGAAGGCGGAGGTCCCTGTGCGCTGGGGGAGTTCCCTACAGAGGGCTCCCTGTCGCCACAGGAGGGGCAGCAGGTCTGGGATCCTTGGCTCTTGCAAACAGCATCCGCATGAAGTTCTCTGGCTCCTTCGCTTCCAAACTCCAATCTTCAGCTCAGACTGCTGCAACTGCACACCCTATAGACCCTTTGAAGGACAGGTTGACATTTTAAAATTTCATTTTATGACTGAGCAGTGGCTTGGTAATTTTGAAGCATAGAGAGTAAATCAAGGAGCCTTACTGAATGAGCACATTATAATCATCAGTTGGTCTGTGGATGAGACTATTTTTTCCTACCCTTTTTATAACTCATACAAACACGGGTGTCTATAAAATTTAAAACCTCTGTTTCTTCTCTAACATCCCAGCAATAGCAAACCATCCATTCTCTTCACGTTTCCTTAATCCTCAGCTTCTAACATGATTTCTGAAATTCCATGCCTCAGTGTATTTGCCAAGCACTCATAAACATGAATTCATCTGATTCTCGTGACAACTCCATTAGGTAGAAAATAGTATTATCTTTGTCCTCTACCTTTACAGAGAGCCAGGACACAGCTCCTGGAAGCAACAAGGTTAGGGAACCCGCCTCAGGGCACCGTCTGCTGAGCCCTAAGGAGCCTGGGACCTGTCAGCCACAGCCTGGACGCTGGTGCTCCTTCCTCTCAGAACAGGACAGACGTCCAGTCGGGTGGGCCCCAGGGGGGTGCTTCCCAGGGCCTTTCCCGATTTGCTCTCTGCCCTCTTCCTTCTCATGCTATCCTGCCTGGTCCTCAAGAACGCCATCCCTGCGCTGTACTGGTGCTTCAGAACCGTTCTCCCCCTCTTAAATACGACCACACAGTTGGTCCTGTGAGAGAAACAGCTCTTATGCCAAGTAGGTACGGCCTGCCTCTGTTTCCTTGGCTTGGACATGGGTGTGTTGGGGGAGGTTGTTGGTATGTTTTTATTTTTGAGCATATGATTATACATGGACCTCTAGTTACACATAAAGAAGAAACTTTTTCTTAGTTTCAATAAAAAAAAAAAAAAAAAAAAAAGCATTGTGGTTTTACACCGCCTGCAGCTGTAGACATGCTCTGGCCCATGTATACATAGCTCTCGGGCGTTGCTAGGGGAGCGGCAGGTACCCTGACCTCAGAACAAGCGTGCGGGACTGCCACCGCTCACATGAGTTCAGGAATGCGGGTAGGACGTGCCCACCCAGAGGCCAGCCTAGTGCAGGAGACACTTACGACGTCATAGTGGGCAAAGATTTTCTCAAAGTCCCTCTTCCTCTCCTCCGTGGAGCAGGCCTGTGAGGGAGAAAGTGTCCCGTCAGTCCAGCACGGTGGTCCTCCCGGCCCCGGGCGACCTCTACAAACCTCCAGTCGTGACCCTTAAGGTCCCTGATTCCACTCTGAGCCTGGTCAGTGTCTAAACAAGCTAAGAAGGACCCGTGCCTGCCCCCTTTCCTCTCCCCTTCCCCATGCTCAGAGAAACAGGGCTCAGAGACACCCATACTCACATCCATTTTAAATTGCAGAAGGAAGTTTTCCTGGAGAGCCAGAATCCTAAGGGGGAAAATAAAATAAAATCCACATGCAGCTCCCTCGGCTCTCCCTCACGAGCACAGCCACGCGCGACCTGAGGGAAGCCTCGGCGGCTTCCGGGGAGGGGGCCCTGCAGAACAGCGGGGCTGGGACCTCAGGAGGCCCGCCTCACAGGAACGGGTAGAGGGATGGACAGAGAGCCCCGTGTGCGTCACTACGCCACGGAGGGCCTTCAGACGTCCACTGTGGTGGAAATGGCAGAGTGTGGGCTTCAGAAAATCCTCTGTCTGTAAAAGCAAAGAGAAAACTGGGAAGAAAGTTCCCAGTAACATTTTCAGAACTCTGGAAAACAACCAAATTCTCGTAGCAATCAAGGAAGTGCTTATTCTAGAAAACACACAACACTCAGCTAAATCTCGGCAAGAACAATGAATGGTGTGCACACCCAACCTCTCGGGAAAGATGGGGAGACTCGCAGAAATGAAAGCCACCAGTCAGAAACGTGAATCCCCATGAAGACAAGACGAACTAATGGCCGCAGAGGTAATGTATGCAAATGGAAAGGCAGAAATGTAATTTTTGTGTGTAACTATTTTTTTGCTCTGTCTTTTAATAGACAACTTCATAAAGAAATAAGTAAAAAATCTATGAGAGCCGGGCGCGGTGGCGCACGCCTGTAATCCCAGCACTTTGGGAGGCTGAGGCAGGAGGATCACGAGTTCAAAGCCAGCCTCAGCAATGGCGAGGCACTGAGCAACTCAGTGAGACCCTGTCTCTAAATAAAATACAAAAAAGGGCTGGGGATGTGACCCAGTGGTCGAGTGCCCCTGAGTTCAATCCCCGGTACCACAAAAAAAAAAAAAAAAAAAAAAAAATCTATGAGCCAGGCACAGTAGTGCATGCCTGTATTCCCAGTTACTCAGGAGGCTGAAGCAGGAGGATCCCTTGAGGCCGGGAGTTTGAGGCAAGAAAACAAGACCCTGTCTCAAAATAACAAAACAAAAACCTGTTGATAGGCATATGATGTACACGATGTTTAATGATGTAATTTGAATAACACAAAAGAGCAGGGAGGGATTTGAAGAATAGATTTGAACTCTATAGGAGCAAAGTTTTAGTAAAACCTTGAAATTAAGTTAGTATTAATCTAAATTATGTTGTTCTAGATTAAGATGTTAATTGTAATCTTATTCCCTGAGAGGAGGAATAACTCAAAAAATAATTAAAAAATGTATATGGTAAAAGAAATAACAAAGGAATTAAAATAGTATACTAGAAAATATCTATTCAACTTAAAGGAGACACTAAGGAGTAATAGAAAAACAAAGACATAGCAAAGAAAACAAATAGAAAAATGACAAATATAAATCCTACCTTATCAATAATTAGGTTAAATGTACATGGATTAAATACTCCATTAGAAGCAGAGATTAGCAGAATAAAGAGGAAAAAGTAAAGCTATTTGTATTTGCAGATGACTCAATATTATATATAAAAAATCCAAAGAACAAAACCAGAAACCATTAAAGCTAATAAACAGCTACAACGAGGGTGCAGATACAAGATGTACCTGCCAAATTCAAGGCATTTCTGTACACTAGCCATGGCCAACACCCATTCCATCCATGACAGCACCAGAAAGGACAGAACACTTGAACGCACATTTAGCAGAAGAGATGCGACATGTATGCTGGAAAGTGTAAAATATCTTGGAAAGAAATTAAAGTACACCTAAACAAATGCAAGACATCTCACGTTCATCAATCAGACCACAACCTTCTTAAGATGACAATGATCCTCAAACTGGACAGATTCAAACAAAATCATCAGAATCTGAGCTGACTTTTTTTTTTTTTTTTCCAAAAATTGACAATCTGATCCTAAAATTCATGAGGACATGCAGAGGACCCAGAATAAGCAAAACCATCTTGAAAAGAAGAGCAAAATTGGAGGATTCGCACTTTAAAAACTTGCTACAAATCTATGGTAATTGAAATTCTGTGGAACTAGTGTTTCCATTTGGCAGTTTATCATGGAATTATAGAATTACCATATAAACCAAAATTCCACTTGCAGGAATAAAATGAAGAGAATTAAAACATGTATTCACACAAAAGCTTGTATAGAAACACTGATGGTTAGTGACATTCATGATTTTTTTGGGGGGGGGCTTTTTTTTTTTTTTTTTGTACCGAGGATTGAACTCAGGGGCACCCGACCACTGGGCCACGTCCCCAGCCTTTTTTTTATTTTATTTAGAGACAGGGTCTCACTGAGTTGCCAAGTGCCTCGCCATTGCCAAGGCTGACTTTGAACTCACAATCCTCCTGCCTCAGCCTCCCAAGTGCTGGGATTACAGGCGTGCGCCACCGCACCTGGCTACATTCATGATATCTAAAAAAAGAAGAAACAACCCAATCATCAAGTAATGGATGGGCACATATAATATGTACATAGTATAATATTAGTAGACCCTAAAAAGAAATGTAGAATGGATCGTGGTGCAAGACAGAAGAGCCTTGGAAATGTTGTTCCAAATGCCAAAGGAGACCTGAAAGCCATGCCCCATGTGACTCCATTGGTACTAAATGCCCAGAAGAGGCCAGAGTTGCTGGAGGAGTGACGAAGTTTAAACTCTCTTTTTGGGCTGGGGCTGTAGCTCAGTGGTAGAGTGGTTGTCCCGCACGCATGAGGCCCTGGGCTCAATGCTCAGCACCACACAAAAATAAACAGATAAGAATAAAAATGAATAAATAAATTAACTCTCCTTTCACCCCTACTGCCATGTGGAAGGGATCTTTCGGACCCTTGGAACTTTCCTCCTGGGACTGACTGTTTCCCACGGCTGCCTGGCCTCTTCTGGAGACGGGGCTTGCTTAAACTGGCCAAGAGAACCAGGTGGCATCCAGGGGCAGAGTCACACCCACGGCTGCGGCCCACTGCCCAGGCCTCGGGAGAAGCCCTCTGCCCGCTCTGAGTGCTTTGTGTGTGTGTCGTCTTCAACCGCTGCCCTGGGCAGTAGCCAACAGGACACCCAGCTGCCCCACAGCCCCCGTGAGGTGCAGAGAGAAGTCCATCAGGGTGCTGGAGTCGGTGCCAGGGCCATTCCGAGGGGAGATTCTCCCAGCTGTGTTCCTCTTCGAGACGACCTTCAAGACAGGACATAAGCAGCTTCCAGGAAGAGACAGCTGCTGCAGGTGGCCTCTGCTGAGATGGAACTCAGCCCTGCTAGTGACGTCCTCACAGCATCTCCTTGTCTCTGGAAACCTGCCTGCAGTCCTTAGAAGTCCTCCCTCCGAGCTGACCAGAAGCTGCCGACTGTTGCCCTCAGTGGCCATCCAGCCCGGCCCTGGGACCCTGGTGCCGTGCCTCCTGCCCGTAGGGTCGTGGTTACTCCACGTAGCTTCACGCACCGATGTGCCTCCTGCCGTGGCTCAGGTGTCCGCCGCGTGGTGCTTGGGCTCAGCGAGCCTTGACAAAACACGCTGCTGGGCTTTGGCTGGGGCTGGTCCTCAACATGCAGCTACTGCAGGACCTGAATCCCCAACGTCTATGCTAATGGCTGGGGTTGGTCCTCCCCCATGCAGCTACTGCAGGACCTGAATCCCCAACGTCTATGCTAATGGCTGGGGTTGGTCCTCCCCCATGCAGCTACTGCAGGACCTGAATCCCCAACGTCTATGCTAATAGCTGGGGTTGGTCCTCCCCCATGCAGCTACTGCAGGACCTGAATCCCCAACATCTACGCTAATGGCATGGGGTTGGTCCTCCCCCATGCAGCTACTGCAGGACCTGAATCCCCAACGTCTATGCTAATAGCTGGGGTTGGTCCTCCCCCATGCAGCTACTGCAGGACCTGAATCCCCGATGTCTATGCTAATGGCTGGGGTTGGTCCTCCCCCATGCAGCTACTGCAGGACCTGAATCCCCAACATCTATGCTAATGGCTGGGGTTGGTCCTCCCCCATGCAGCTACTGCAGGACCTGAATCCCCAACGTCTATGCTAATGGCTGGGGTTGGTCCTCCCCCATGCAGCTACTGCAGGACTTGAATCCCCAACGTCTATGCTAATGGCTGGGGTTGGTCCTCCCCCATGCAGCTACTGCAGGACTTGAATCCCCAACGTCTATGCTAATGGCTGGGGTTGGTCCTCCCCCATGCAGCTACTGCAGGACCTGAATCCCCGATGTCTATGCTAATGGCTGGGGTTGGTCCTCCCCCATGCAGCTACTGCAGGACCTGAATCCCCAACATCTATGCTAATGGCTGGGGTTGGTCCTCCCCCATGCAGCTACTGCAGGACCTGAATCACCGATGTCTATGCTAATGGCTGGGGTTGGTCCTCCCCCATGCAGCTACTGCAGGACCTGAATCCCCAACATCTACGCTAATGGCTGGGGTTGGTCCTCCCCCATGCAGCTACTGCAGGACCTGAATCCCCGATGTCTATGCTAATGGCTGGGGTTTGTCCTCCCCCATGCAGCTACTGCAGGACCTGAATCCCCGATGTCTATGCTAAAGGCATGGGGTTGGTCCTCCCCCATGCAGCTACTGCAGGACCTGAATCCCCAACATCTATGCTAATGGCTGGGGTTGGTCCTCCCCCATGCAGCTACTGCAGGACCTGAATCCCCGATGTCTATGCTAATGGCTGGGGTTGGTCCTCCCCCATGCAGCTATTGCAGGACTTGAATCCCCAACATCTATGCTAATGACATGGGGTTGGTCCTCCCCCATGCAGCTACTGCAGGACCTGAATCCCCGATGTCTATGCTAATGGCTGGGGTTGGTCCTCCCCCATGCAGCTACTGCAGGACCTGAATCCCCGATGTCTATGCTAATGGCATGGGTTGGTCCTCCCCCATGCAGCTACTGCAGGACCTGAATCCCCGATGTCTATGCTAATGGCTGGGGTTGGTCCTCCCCCATGCAGCTACTGCAGGACTTGAATCCCCAACGTCTATGCTAATGGCTGGGGTTGGTCCTCCCCCATGCAGCTACTGCAGGACTTGAATCCCCAACGTCTATGCTAATGGCTGGGGTTGGTCCTCCCCCATGCAGCTACTGCAGGACTTGAATCCCCAACGTCTATGCTAATGGCTGGGGTTGGTCCTCCCCCATGCAGCTACTGCAGGACCTGAATCCCCGATGTCTATGCTAATGGCTGGGGTTGGTCCTCCCCCATGCAGCTACTGCAGGACCTGAATCCCCAACATTTACGCTAATGGCTGGGGTTGGTCCTCCCCCATGCAGCTACTGCAGGACCTGAATCCCCGATGTCTATGCTAATGGCTGGGGTTTGTCCTCCCCCATGCAGCTACTGCAGGACCTGAATCCCCGATGTCTATGCTAAAGGCATGGGGTTGGTCCTCCCCCATGCAGCTACTGCAGGACCTGAATCCCCAACATCTATGCTAATGGCTGGGGTTGGTCCTCCCCCATGCAGCTACTGCAGGACCTGAATCCCCGATGTCTATGCTAATGGCTGGGGTTGGTCCTCCCCCATGCAGCTATTGCAGGACTTGAATCCCCAACATCTATGCTAATGGCATGGGGTTGGTCCTCCCCCATGCAGCTACTGCAGGACCTGAATCCCCGATGTCTATGCTAATGGCTGGGGTTGGTCCTCCCCCATGCAGCTACTGCAGGACCTGAATCCCCGATGTCTATGCTAATGGCATGGGGTTGGTCCTCCCCCATGCAGCTACTGCAGGACCTGAATCCCCGATGTCTATGCTAATGGCTGGGGTTGGTCCTCCCCCATGCAGCTACTGCAGGACCTGAATCCCCAACATCTATGCTAATGGCTGGGGTTGGTCCTCCCCCATGCAGCTACTGCAGGACCTGAATCCCCGATGTCTATGCTAATGGCTGGGGTTTGTCCTCCCCCATGCAGCTACTGCAGGACCTGAATCCCCGATGTCTATGCTAAAGGCATGGGGTTGGTCCTCCCCCATGCAGCTACTGCAGGACCTGAATCCCCAACATCTATGCTAATGGCTGGGGTTGGTCCTCCCCCATGCAGCTACTGCAGGACCTGAATCCCCGATGTCTATGCTAATGGCTGGGGTTGGTCCTCCCCCATGCAGCTACTGCAGGACTTGAATCCCCAACATCTATGCTAATGGCATGGGGTTGGTCCTCCCCCATGCAGCTACTGCAGGACCTGAATCCCCGATGTCTATGCTAATGGCTGGGGTTGGTCCTCCCCCCATGCAGCTACTGCAGGACCTGAATCCCCAACATCTATGCTAATAGCATCAGGGGGTGGGAGCAATCCAGCTATGGTGGTTAGAGGCAGGGTCTTTGGGAAGCAATTGGATTAGCTCAGTTGAAAGGAGCTCCCGTGATCGGATCCTGGTGGCGCTATAAGAAGGAAAGAGCCCGCACAGACGTGGGGACCCACACATTCTCCCCCCACGGTGTGATTCAGTCAGAGGGAAGCTTGCCAGAGCCGGTAACGTGCCGTTTGGACCCCCAGCCTCCAGAACTGCGAGCTAAACAACCATTCTTCTCCATGAGGTAGCCACCTCAGGTGTTTCAACACAGCAACGAAAAGCAGCCTGACACACAAGTGACACCAATCACACGTCATGTCCCCAGGCCCACAGCCAGCACCTCTGTAAACTGGGCCACTTCTGCTCCTCTCCTGTCCTCCTCCACGTCGAGCCTTTGGGCACTGGGTGCCTTGCTGAGGACACTCCAGCAGCACCTGGGACCAGAGCACATGACGGGTGTGGCCCAGCTGTCAGTCCTGTCCTGGGCTGACTGTCCAACACTCCCAAAGCCAGAGAGTGGAGTCGGATGTTTTTTTTTTTGTCACAGTCCCAAGGTGGGACCATGAATGTCTGGCCTTTGAGGACAGGATCTGCTCATGGCCTGTCCACAAAACTGCATGAAAACATGACCTGTTGTAGGGAGAGAGCTTCCCTTCACAAAGGGATCTGTCACCCCAAAAGATCCAGGAACAGGAGTTTGTTTGTTAAGAAGCACCTCGTCTTCTGTGCTCCACGCGAGCCATTTCAAAAGCATGCGCATCTTGTCCTCAGACCCCCAGAAAGGAGTCCCGAACCCCTGACCTCATCTCCACCCGACTCACCTTGCCAGGTCGTTAAGATCCAACCGGCCATCTTTGTTTCTGTCAAAGATCTTCATCTGAAACGCAGAAGGAAAAAGGGTTGCAAGAAATACTGTAACAGTTCATTCTGAAAGCTATCAAAGTGCTTTTTTCTCTTCCCCCTTCTAATTACACATGTGCCTATGTGGCGTGGGAATCCCTCTCAGAGCCTGGGGGAAGTCCATGTCTGCTACGGACTGGGCTGCCCCTCAGCTCGCGTGCGGAGGCTCAGAGCTCCCAGCCCCTGAGTGGGGCGGCCTGTGGGGCGTGACACTCCCAGGCTCTCTGCCTGAGGTGGCACGGGGCGGAGCCTGGTGGGGGCTCTGCTTCAGTTGCCTGCACTCCGGGACTCGCAGAGCTGCTGCTGGCAACGTCCCGGCTGCCAAGTCAGAGGAACAGAGAGAATGGCACAACACTGGCTCACTACAAGGTCGCGGTCTGGAGCACGCCTGTGGCCACACCTAACTCCAAGGGGCTGAGCAGTGCAGTCCTACGGGTGCTCGGGAGGAAAACTGCAGTCATGTGGTGGCAGCAGCAAGAACCACCAGTTTCAACAGACAAACTGGGACTGTGCGTAATGGTTGCAAGCCTGAAGCCTGGCTCGAGTCAGGGTTTCCTGAAATTATTTTATAGCAACCGTATAGCACGCTGTTATGTTTAGATACAAGGTGTCCCCAAAAGCTCAAGTGAGACAATGCAGGAATATTCAGAGGCAAAATGATTAGGGGAGATATAAGGTAATCAGTGGGTTAATCACTGATTATTAATTGGGCAGTAATTGTAGGCAGGTAGGGTGTGGCTGGAGGGAGTGGCGAGTCCCTCTGGGGTTTATATTTTGTCCCAAGAAGACAAAAGGAACTGGGGCTGGGCTTTTCTCTTCATGGAGAGATTCCACAGAGCCCATGTACAGTATTCAATCACAGGGCTGTAGGTTAGATAGCAATAAAGTCGACCCTCTGCACTGCCACAGCTGGGAAGACTAGGTTAGGTCAGGCAGGACAGAGGAGACAAGTTTTGCACGTGCGAGTTGAAATGTGAGTCAGTTTTCTGACTTCACGTTTTAAAGCCACAGAAGGTCTTGATCTTTATTAAAAACACACTAGCCGCCCATTCGTCCCCCTCTCCACGTCCAGTTTACTTTCAATATTTGATTTGAAAGCCATGCTCCCAAAACATTGGCACTAAGAATCTATATCACAGAATCTACCAAAGGGCAGTGAGGTCCTGAGACGTGTGTACGTGGTACGCGTCTGCCCCTCCGGTCTCCGAGGCCCTGCCACCGTAGGCTGAAGCATGTGTCCTGAAGGGAGCCTGCAGCCAGCCCACCTCAGGGGGACGGCCAGACCCGGGGACGTCAGGACTCTGCACCGTTTGGGTGAATCTTGAACGTTCAGCCCATTGTTCGGAATGAAATGGCTTCTTAAGCTTTGGAGCTGTAACAACAGTGCCCATTTGCGAGGCCCAGTACAGCACACGTTATTTCATTTCATTGTCACAACGTCCTTATAAGAAATACCTGCACGGCACAAATAGGAAACCTGAAATTCAGAGAGATCAAATCTGTCTGAGAAATCGGCAAGATGGAAGTCTAAGCTCATCCGTGGCTGGGAAGTGTCCCCGAGGGCCGTGCGTTAAAGTCTCCGTCTCCAGCCTGTGGCACTGTTGGCAGGTGGGGGACTTGCAAGAGGTAGAGCCCAGTGGCAGGTCGTAGGTCATTGGGCGACTGCCCTCCAAGGGGACTGCGGGACACCAGTCTCCCCCACCACCCCCACTTCTCTCTCTCTCTCTCTCTCTCTCTCTCTCTCTCTGTCTCTCTGGGCTTCCTGGCTGGCTGCCATGAGGTGGGCGGTTTGCTGTACCCTGTGTCCCTACCCTGCTGTGCTGCGTCACCATAGGCCCAAACACAAGGCCAAGCCACCATGGGCTGAAGCCTCTGAAACCACGAGCCAAAGCAGACCTTTACTCCTCGTAAGGCGATCATCTCAGGCGTTTTGTCACAGTGACAGAAAGGCAACACAACATATCTATCACCAGAGCTCTTGCAATTAAACCAGGCTCTGGGCTTTATGGAGTCTAAATATCTCATTATGAATCTGTTTTGCTCCATGTTTGGTTATGAAAGAAAACATCTGATGCCTTAGATTGTGCCAGAGATGTGGCATTTGCTTTTCTAAATGCCTCTCTGTCCTTGGGAAAACAAAAGAAAGGCACTGTGTATGGCCTCCTGCTCCGTGGCCTGAGTTTTCCTAGGGAGGCTGAAACTTCAGTCCTTAACAGCAATTTTTTTTCCTAACCTTAAAAAGAGATGGTCGTCTTTATCTGGTAATACCACACTACTGTCTCAAAGAGGACTTAGAGCCCCTTCTTATGTCATTAGTCTACAATCATTTACTGAATGGCAGTCGAACAATATGCAGGCACTGACTGAGAGATTCCCCAGGAATCGCTAGGGTGGAGCACACTCTTGGGAGCAGAGTGCAAAGATAGACAAAGGTCTGAGATGCAGGGTGACAGACACCACTGGGTGTCACCCTGTGACCTCTGAGAGCAGGGGATGGAGGGAGCACCCAGCACGGGAGGACGGAGGCAGGAGAGGGGACTTCAGGCAGGCTGGGAGGAGGGAGAGGAAGGGAGGACCATGCGGTGAACACAGCGCGGAGGCCCAGCTGGAGGTGAGGCCAGGGCTGCCCGCAGAGTCCGACCGGGAGGAGGATGCCAGGTAAGTTGAGGGAGGACGGCCAGGGCACGGAGGGCTCTGAGGGCAGGGGGGTGGGCGTGGGAGTCCCGCAGATTCCTGAGCCCGTCCGTGGCCTCTGCACTCCCTCCTGTATTCACTCAACAATACACACCCTCCATGCTCCTGCTCGCTCGAGCAGCCCTGGGAGCGTCCACTGCGCGCCAGGCGCTGTTCTGTTCTCGGAGCAAAGGTTCCTGCTCTCGGGGACAGGAGTGTCTGGGGAGGGGAAGGGTCAGCACCCGCAGGTCAGTGATGCTGGCCACTGAGACTGCACAGCGTGCTCCGCCTGTGTTGAATGAAGCAGTCTGCGCAGCCGGCTGAGGGCCTGGCTTTAAGCCGGCAGTAGCAGAAAGCTCCAGTAAGAGCAGACCTTTGAAGGGAAGAGCAGACCCCCCGCACGCCTGGGGCTGGGACTGTTCTGGGGGGACGCGGGGAGTGGGCAGGGCTGGCGGCAGCACGTGCGTGGCGTGTTAGTGTGGCGGGAATGTGCCAGGTAAGAGCCTGGCCAGAGCAGGGTGCATCAGAATAAAGGGAGAAGAACAAGAGACGCGACGGCTGGTCACGAGGGGCATGACCTCAAGACACTGGCCTTCTCTGAGTGGCCGTCGGGGGTTTTGAGCTGAAGAATGACCTGGCCTGGCTCTCAGCGTGGCGGGAGCGTTCCGGCCCGTGGTTCACAGGGACCGCAGGAGATGAACGTGGGGAGGAAGTCGGGTCTGTGGGGAAGCCTGAGTCCAGGCAGAGCTCAGCGTGGTCGGGGCAGGGCAAGAAGCGGGGAGGCGCAGGGCCCAGGAGCCCCCAGGCTCGCGCGCCGGAGGCTTGGTGCCCTGCGGCAGAGCCCAGGTGCTGGGGCCTTTCAGAGGTGGGGCTGGTGGGAGGCAGTGGGGCCACGGGGCACCTCCTCCTCTGGGGCTTCCGTGAGCCCCACAAGGGCAAGCTGCCGTCATGCAAAGAGCAAGCCTGCGCCCGACCCTCTCTGGCTCCCTGTCTCACCTTGGTGGCTGTCACCTGGTCCTGCCATCAGCCAGGAGGGCCTCACTGGAGGCCAAACGGGAGCAGCTGCCCTGTCTTAGCTTTCAGCCTCCAGACTGTGAGCTACATCGACCTCTGTTGTGTGTCTTTGTCTGTTGCAGGCCTGGGGATCGAGCCCCTTGCCCGTGCTGGGCCAGCGTGCTCCCACTGAACTACACCCCCAGCCCACCAGCCCCTTTCCTTCACATACCGCCCTGCTGTTCCGGTGGGCCCCGGAATGGGCCCCGGAGGCTCACATGATGAGGGCTTGGTCCCCAGCTGGTGACACAGAGCCCCAGGGGAAGAGGCAGGTTCCGGGGCGTGCTCTTGCCACGTGTCTTGTCCCCATTCCTGGGCTGCTCGCGCTCTCTGCCTGTGGCTGCCAGGGGTCAGCAGCCTCTTCTGCCACAGGCTCCCCACCCTGGTTCTGCCCAAAGCAAGGGAACCAGATGACCTGGACTGGCACTTCTGAAACTGTGAGCCAAAACACACCTTTTCTCTTTTGAGTTCATTTTTCTCATGTATTTTGTCACAACAATGGAAAATTAAGACAATAGCCTCAGGTATTTTGTTGTAGCTACAGAAAGGGAACTAATGCAGCAGCCAATAAGATTGGTAGATTAGAAAGTGAACCAATGCAGTAGCCAATAGATTGGCTGATTAGATGTGGAGTAAGAGAGCAAGAGGCAGCAAGGATGACTTCAAGAGTTTTGCCTTGACCGCCTTGAAAGACCATATTCTCCTTAACTAAGATGAAGAAAACGGCCCATGGAGCAGGTTTGTGAAGAAGTTCATATTTTCAATTTTGAACATGCTATATACTTCCAGCTGTACCCAAGAAATTCAGAGAAGTGGTCTGAGTCAGAGAGATAGACTGGAGGTCATTAACTTTTAGCTAGTCTTTAAAACCAACAGACTAATTGAGATCACCAGTAGAAAGAGGGTGGACCCAGAAAAAGAAACCATCTCAGGACTGAGCCCAGACATACCCCAGGTTGGCATGGGTTGGAGAGGGGACTCCTGGAACTACAGCCGGAAGAAAGAGACAGCTGCCCGCCCAGGCCTGCCGGACGAGCGCCACAGCTGGGGCTGGGACGGGCCTAGCTCCACCCCATGCAGTTCTCTTCGGCTGCCAAAGTGCAGGGTTTTAATTTGTTGCCTTAGACTATTTCAAGTTCCATGCTCTAATCTGGGGTGCGAGCGTCTCTCTCCCAGAGGTGCTTGCTTGCATTTGATAAAACTAAACATTACTTAATGATAGCCTGTCCAGACAGCACCCCTCCCTGCCTGGTGTGGGCAGCACCCCTGGTTCTGTGTCAGGGATTCTGCTAACAGGCTCTTTTTTCTCCCTTGCCCAGATCACTAATTAGGGGCGGGGTCAGAGGTTGCAGGCCTGGCCCTTCTCCCCGAGGGCTGTTCTGCCTTATTCTTCATCAGTCCTGCTTCAGACAGCCTCGGTGAGGCGGCCCTCGCAGGCCCACGTGACTTCACTGGTGGGCTGCATCTCGCAAACAGAGCGCTCGATGCGAGACCTCAGAACCCCGTCCTCCACACGGTGCTGCCTGGCTGCGTTCACTGCTCCCCACGAAGCTGTGACAGCAACTGTGACCACATTTCACACCCATCGGATCACTTAGAGCTCGGGATGTAGAAAAGAAAGTTGAGTCTCTGAAAGTTCGCACACCATATTTTTTATGGGGAAAAAAAAATAAAAAGTCTTTCTAAAAAATCAAAATCTGTTCCTTAAAAAGTCTAGTCACCTCTATAAATCAGGGAAGAAAAATGAAAGATTAGCCAAAATCTCATTAAACTCATTTCATTTTCTGAGCAAACTCGAATCTTTAGGAGGAAGCTCACCTCTAGCCATCACCTCAGTAAATAAAAAGCCCCCCAGGGGCTTCCGGGAGTCTCACTACCTCCAGGGAACGGTCAAGAACCAACGTAGGTATCAGCTGCCCAAGGCCCCAGGCCCCAGGAAGGGAACAGACGCAGAAGGACAGGACCGTCCTGGCCAGTGGACAGCTCTGATCCCGTAGCTCAGGGGCTCGGGCCTCTGCTGTCCTGAGCTGCTCCACAGCCCCGGGTGATGGGTCTGAGCTCACTCTCCTCCACAAAGTCCGTTCCCGCTTGGTGTTTAAGGTGCCAGTTGTCAGCATTACTTAGGGGCTGCATATGGAGAAAAGGCAGGTGTGTTTCTGGGAAGCACATGCCGTGGTAGCTCTCAGAGCTGCGGCATTACCTCCTGAGAACAGCCGGACGGTCGGTCCCACTCCCCATCCTGCTCTCTTCCCGCCCTGCCCAGGATGGCCTTGGCAGTGGAGTCCTGCTCTCCCCGTAGCAGAGCTTTCCTTTTAACCACGTGACATTCGCACGTTCAGATTTGAATGTGAAGGTTGGGGAGAGGCTCTGGCGACGTTTAGTTCTGAATTTCCACTCCACTCGTACCAAAGCTGACCAGCGAATACCTGCGGTCCCCTTGCTTCATTTGCACAGAGGGAGTTTAAACAGGCCCACGTTATAAGATGATCTGTGAATCAACTGAGATTTTTTAACAGTGCTTCAAACAGGGCTCCGTCTAAACACAGTTAGGATGAGCGAAATAAGTGCTGGCTGTCTCTCCATGGAAACAAACCCCCACCCTCTAGGCCCAGGCCAGGAGGCACCCTCCAACAACTTATCCCCACCCCTCCTCTGCCTTGGTGAAGCTAAAGGGTCGCAGCTTCACAGCGACTCACAGGTCTCCATCCCATCTCATTTTAAATTTTTTTAAAAAATCAGGAAAACTTTAAAAAGACATCGCACCGAGTCTCCAGGTAAGACTGTGGTGCTTAAGGACAGAGGGAGGCTTGGCCCTGGCCTTCTCAGTATTGGTGTCCTGCCCTGTGAAGTGTGCCCTGGGGGTGGGGAGGGGGAGCTCCAGGGACACCCTCTCCTCCACCGCTAGCTTCCCCACCAGGAAGCCCACATCAGGGCAGCGCCCGCATCTTCCCTGGAAGGGCCTCCCAAGACATTTACCAAATGACAGAAAGCACTGCTCTGTGTGGACTGATTCTCCAACAATATTCTATCCAGAGGGAAACAGAGAGAGAGAGAGAGAGAGAGAGAGAGAGAGGGAGCGCTTTGGTGGGAAAGGACACCTTCTGGGCCACCTCAAGCTCTGACTCTCAGCCCAGAAGCAGCACTGCAGACTCATTCCCGGAAACAGAATGATCTGATTCCCAAACACACAGCTGGCCCTGTCCTGCCTTGGATGGTCCCTCCTGAGCCCTCTGCTGCCTCCAGCTCTAGCTGTCACTGCAGGCCTGGTCTCCATTTTCCTTTCCTCCTCCCTCTTGTCTTCGGCATGGGCTCCAGTCCCTCTAGCTATCTGCCCACCGGTCTCAGTGTGGCTTGGTCCCATTGTCTGCTTGGGATCCTCTGGCTGAGACTCTGAGTGGGAGCCAGGAAGGACAGCTCTCACACTGCCGCACACACCGCCCGCCCTGCCGGAGGGTCTGCTTAGGAGAAAAGAAAAAGGAATTTCAGATGGTGCCCTCTATGGGGATGGCTGAAACTGCAATATGCAGCCCAAGGGTACCCCAAGAGGGAGCTCGGGCCTCAGCAGGGCCAGGGCCCCGAGGACAAGGGCGGGAGGCTCCCAGGAAGAAGCAGCACTCACTTTGTCATGGTCAGTCTAGCAGACCACCAGGTAACAATTGAGACCTCAGTTAATTTGCATTAAGTAGCCCGCTGTGGGCCACGGAGGGCTGGCAGAGAAGGTGTGGAGATAAGACGGTGTCTTTGCCCTTGAGGGGTCACAGGCTAGTGGGGTGCTGCTGTGACCTAGATACAAGGCACCCCCAGATCTCCTGTTAATGTTCAGAGGGGAAGGGGTTGCATCTGAGGGCTCGACCAGTCCTCCCTAGCTTCCACGGACTGACCGGTGGTGACTGTGGGCAGGTGGGTGCCTGTGGTCCCCTCTCCCCTTCTCCTTCCCAGGCTTCCTCACCCGACCCTGAGCCAGCCGCTGTCCTCCCCGTGATGACGCCTCATCTTGGACGGACAGCGATGGAGTCCGGCTGTCTGTGTCTCTGTCCTCCCCGTGATGACGCCTCATCTTGGACGGACAGCGATGGAGTCGGCTGTCTGTGCCGCTGTCCTCCCCGTGATGACGCCTCATCTTGGACGGACAGATGGACAGCGATGGAGTCGGCTGTCTGTGTCTCTGTCCTCCCCGTGATGACGCCTCATCTTGGACGGACAGATGGACAGCGATGGAGTCGGCTGTCTGTGCTGCTGTCCTCCCCGTGATGACGCCTCATCTTGGATGGACAGACGGACAGTGATGGAGTCGGCTGTCTGTGCGCTGTCCTCCCCGTGATGACGCCTCATCTTGGACGGAGAGCGATGGAGTCGGCTGTCTGTGTCTCTGTCCTCCCCGTGATGACGCCTCATCTTGGACGGACAGCGATGGAGTCGGCTGTCTGTGCCGCTGTCCTCCCCGTGATGACGCCTCATCTTGGATGGACAGACGGACAGCGATGGAGTCGGCTGTCTGTGCCGCTGTCCTCCCCGTGATGACGCCTCATCTTGGACGGACAGCGATGGAGTCGGCTGTCTGTGTCTCTGTCCCTCCCCGTGATGACACCTCATCTTGGACGGACAGCAATGGAGTCGGCTGTCTGTGTCTCTGCCTGTCCTCCCCATGATGACGCCTCATCTTGGACGGACAGCGATGGAGTCGGCTGTCTGTGTCTCTGTCCTCCCCGTGATGACGCCTCATCTTGGACGGACAGCGATGGAGTCGGCTGTCTGTGTGTCTCTGTGACGCCTCCCCGTAATGGACTGTGCCGCTCATCTTGGATCTTGGGACAGCAATGGTCTGTCGGCTGTCTGTGTCGGCTCTGTGTCCTCCCCGTGATGACGCCTCCTTCGATGGAGTCGGCTGTCTGTGGACGTGGTGACGATCTTGGAGCGATGGAGTCGGCTGTCTGTGCCGCTGTCCTCCCCGTGGTGATGACAGCGATGGACCTCATCCCCGTTGACGCCTCATCTTGGACGGACAGCGATGGAGTCGGCTGTCTGTGCCGCTGTCCTCCCCGTGATGACGCCTCATCTTGGACGGACAGCATGGAGTCGGCTGTCTGTGACGGACACAGTCCTCCCCGTGATGACGGACAGCGATGGAGTCGGCTGTCTGTGTCTCTGTCCTCCCCGTGATGACACCTCATCTTGGACGGACAGCAATGGAGTCGGCTGTCTGTGTCTCTGTCCTCCCCGTGATGACGCCTCATCTTGGACGGACAGCAATGGAGTCTCTGTCCTCCCCTGTCTGTGTCTCTGTCCTCCCCGTGATGACGCCTCATCATTGGACGGACAGCGATGGAGTCTGGCTGTCCTCCCTGTGTCTCTGTCCTCGGCCCCGTGATGACGCCTCATCTTGGACGGACAGCAATGGAGTCGGCTGAGTCGCTGTCCTCCCCGTGATGTCTGGTGTCTCGGCTGTCCTGTGCCGCCCCGTGGTGACGCCTCATCTTGGACAGACAGCGATGGAGTCGGCTGTCTGTGTCTCTGTCCTCCCCGTGATGACGCCTCATCTTGGATGGACAGCGATGGAGTCGGCTGTCTGTGCCGCTGTCCTCCCCGTGATGACGATCTTGGACGGACAGACGGGAGCGTGGAGTCGGCTGTCTGTGCCGCTGTCCTCCCCGTGGTGACGCCTCATCTTGGACGGACAGACGGACAGCGATGGAGTCGGCTGTCTGTGTCTCTGGAGCCCCAAGTGACGTCCCCGCCTCTGGGTTGTTCCTGGCGGGTATTCTGGTCCTCTGGTCCCAGCAGAGCGAGCTGGCCAGCACAGGACAGTGCCCACAGACACAGGACGGCACTGCCGCACTCACTCCCTGCACATCGGCAGATCCGGATCTCGCCCCTCCCCGCCACGACCTGGCGGTCCTCCTGCCAGGGTCTCACCCGGATGGCCGCAGCAGGCTCCTGGGGCCCTCTTGATCCCACCCTCGCCCACGTCAAGCTCTTCACCGCAGCAGCCGGTGCTGACAGCCTCGGCTCAATCCTCTAGCGGCTCCCCTCCCTTCAGACCAGGCCCAAGTCCTGGCGATGGCCCTGCCCGCTCTGCCGCAGCCACGCGGTTCCCCTGCTGGGAACACCAGGCACACTCTTGCCCGGGGACGGTGCCCGCTGCACCCCAGTCCTTCAGGCTCCTCACCTTCCCGGGGGCCGCCCTGATGCCCCCAGGAAGCCGCGCCTCTCCCCACCCACAGCCGCCCAGGGCACCTCAGCCCCCTGGCCCCACTTCTCCATCGCCCTCCTCGCTCTCCTGCAATAGAGGAATTGCTGGTCGCAGGCACTGCGTCCGCAGTCTCCCTCGGCCTCGCGTGCGCACCTGTGTGTCACGAGTGTCTAGAACAGCGCCTGGGGCTTCACAAGCGCTTAACGGACATTCACAGAGTGAAGAGGACCAACGACTGTGGTACAAAGACGACACGTGCCCGCTGCCCTGGGGGGCACAGAAAAGCAGCCCTGGATTCGCCCTGGGAGAAGGTCGTGCGAGGCCGTCTGTCTAACTAAGGAGAGCCAGACGAAGAGAGGGGAGAAGCCCAGCCGGGCTAGGTGAAGCAGTCAGGAAGTAGTGGAGGCGGGAGCAGCCCTCAGAGTCCACAGGCTTCCTGGGGAAGGAATGCCAGAAACGAGCTGGAGATTCAAAATGCAGATGTATCCAGTATGTCGTTCATGTTTTATAAGTTAATAAAATTGAGGTTCCAGCTGGCGCCAACATTCTGTCATTAAGTCAATGTTTAAAACATGCTCGGCTAGAGCAGACAGCCCCTGGCTCCGGCCCCGGCAGTGTCAGCCTGACTTCCTCCTGCAGATTCCTCACGCTATGACAAGGGTCCACTGGTGCTCAGTCCAGAGGACCCGGAGCCTGCCGTGCAGCAGGGAGGCGCTTCCTGACCTGGGCATTGTCCACTCCTCCGTCAGTGCTGTGCACATATTTACGCACTTTTGTCGCTTTGTGAGCTGTTCAAACAAACCACAGAGCCAGTCGCCAACCTGTCTCCTCAGCTGAGATCCTGTCCTGGGGTCTCCTTCTCTCCTGGACACCATCTTTTTCCCTGTCCAAGCCACTCACGACTTATCATGGTCCCGGGGACTCACTGGACTGCGGTCAGCAGTCAGAGCCTCCGGGGTCCAGAGCGAGAGGTAGGACAGGTCCAGGAGGGCAAATCAAGAGAGTGTCTAGTTCAGCTGGTGCCCTTGGCTGAGTTTCCCGGGTTATTGCACCTTGAAGCAGCTTCCAGTGACTGCAAACGCCAACTGAAGGTCTGCAAGGCTCAGGCTGGGGGCATAGTTACAGCACCACAGGCCCTTCCCAGTGGCAGGCGACCCCCACTCCCCACCAGGCCCAGCAAGTGGTCTGCTCCAGAACTCCTAAAGTAACAAGTGGAGCCGCCCACAAGCACATAATTAAGCCTCGGTCAGCAAATGATTTGCTTCCTAATTAAGAACGCTGCAGATCTGATGAAAGTCAGCTCGCTTCTGGGGGTGGGGATAAGGTGAAGGCCACAGGCAGAGGAGCCGGATTCAGTCCAGCACAAGTGGCTGGCTAGGGCTGGAGAGGCAGGGAGGCAGAGGCAGGCAGACCGTGAGCACGAGGTCATCAGAGCCACTCTCACACCTCACCGTTTTTCAGCAAGCCTGACGCTGATGACATCTCTGAGTCATTTGGGACAAGGACGTCATAAGTGTGACATGATGACAGCAATACCACAGCTACTGACTAAGAGCTAGCGTGCATGATGTGCCGCGGAGTGCAGTGTGCTTCAGACGTGGCAGCTTGCTGCCCTCGCGGTGTCTAGGCACCGTTAAACCCCATGTCACCACAGACGTGAGTGACACTGGGAGGCTAACGCTTGTCCTAGGTCAGGGCCACTAAGTGGCAGGAAGACACATCCCCTCTTCTGCCCTCCCCCTGCACTGAATCAACACACCAGATGAGCAGAACCATCGAGTGACAGGCCACGCCCATCTGTTTGGTCCTGCAGGGTCCGCGCTGACTTTTTCCATGTGACTACCGTCACCACTTGGGCTGTTGGCCTGGTGCTGAGAAGCCTGGCACTGCCTCCCCAGAGACAGAAGCAGCCTTGTCTCCCCAGCCACGCAGCCTGCTCCCAAGAGGGAGGCTGAAGAGACGCAGGGTCGGCCAGCGTTGTCGCAGACGAGGCTTCTCGTGCCTGCGGTGGGTCGGCAACAGGAGCAGAGGGAAAGGAGCCCTTGGAGAGAAGCTGCGTCACTCACCATGGTGCCCGTGTATTCTTCCAGCTTAGCCTCGGAGACAGCCTTGTGGTGGAGCAGGAAGAGGTCTCGGAGGAAGTTCTGTGACACCAGAGAAAAGTGACATTGTACGTCGTAAGTAAATAATCTGCAAAGTTCTGTAGAGGCCTCATTTTAGGGACTGTGTTTGTTCCACGGAGGAAGTAGAATGTTCTGGAAGAGCAATAAATCCAAGCATGCAGGGCTGCCACTGTTAGATGGGAGTCCATGGGGCCCAGAGACAGCTCCAGGCCTGAGCTCTGGACCTCTCTGCCAAAGAGAGCCAGGCGGCCTGCACCTGCTAGGCCCTCTAAACAGGCATGCATTTTTTTTTTCAAAAGTAATCAATTCAAACCCATGTTTCCTAGAATCATGGAAATCAAACTCAGGATACATATCAAATCGCCAAGGATAAAGACCCCCACCGGGCGACAGTTCCCAGGGACACTTACGTGAAGCTCAGCGGCCGAGATGAAGCCACTGCTGTCGGCATCGTATTTGCGCCAAATCTGAAACACAAGAAAGTCTTTAAGCGATTGTCCTCAAGAGCTGAGGGACGGCTTTGTGCTGGTGTGCCCCGTGGCTCAGCGTCTGAAAACGGTCCCAACTGGTGCAAGCAAGACTTTTTACAGGGAATGTCAGGCTTTCTTTGGTGACAGTGATTGGGAGGAACTCAGCAGAAATGGGTCACTGCGTCCCCTTGGAGCCACTCATAAGGGTCACATGCTCCCATGGGAAAGGAGACGCATTTCAACGTGGCGGCACGGCAATGCAGGAAGCCTCGCTGCACTGCACAGGATGCTGCAGAGACACCTCTGCACCCCCGAGGCCCCCAGGGCAGTGCAGTGCAGACCCAGAGAGGTGACCCAGGGCTGAAGCCAGCCTGCCCGGGGGGTCTGCCCATCCCTGGCCACGAGCGGCAGGCAGCTCGCCAGACAGCCACCCTCACTGTAGGCATGTGACAACCCGGACCACACAGGTGGGAGATGAGATCGAGTCACCTGCTGAAAGCTAAAACTCCAAACGTCAACACCTCCCAGGGAAAGGGTGGGCTTTCACACACTGCTGGGGACGCCATGACCTCGCCCGCATGGCCGTGGCTCTGGGGGAGGGGAGGTTACCTCGGGTGACTCCCAGGGGCAAGCCATCGCTCCCCGTGGCTTGTGGCCATAGCAGCGTCCTGAGCTAGGAGACAGAGCTGGAGATCCCGTGAGAGCCACGGGCGCCACGGGAGCCACGAGCCGCTTGCTCTAATGAACGCGGCTCCATGAACCGCCTCCGCCTCCCGTGGCCCAGGCCCTGGCGCCTGCACAGAGCCAAGGCAGCACGAAGCACGCTGCGCAGGGAAGAAGGCTCTCCTTCATCCTAAACCTGTGTCTGTGGCACCACAGCAGGGACCTCGTCCTCCACACAGTCAGGGCCCCCCTCGGGCCCTGCCAGCGGAGTGAGTGGGAGGCGGTGACACCAGGCTGACGTTCAGTGAGAACTGCTCAGAAACCCACTTCTTCTAGTCCCTGTCATTTGTGTCTGAATTAGCTAGACTTATAAAATCAATGAGGTAAGTGTGGTTTATATTATATTTTTGGATGAATATACCAAAACTATGAGATTTCCAAATAATTCCACCAATCATTTTTACATACTTTTGAATGTTTTTCTCCAAGTGTTCTCCAGCTCCCTGATTGCATGGTCTTACTACAGCTGAGCCATTGGAGGGCCAGAGAGTTTTATGTGAATCTCAGCAAGCCTATCTTTAAAGAAAGAAGGCCAAGTAAAGAGAGATCCAGACAAACCAAAGTAGTTTATCACCAACAAACCCTTAGGAAAAACCCTAGAAAGAAGGAGAAACACAGAGAAGGAAGTCTAAGGAACCGTGAGCAGAGATAATGGTAACTATGTAGGCAAATGGAAATGGATCTCGACTGCATGAAATCTGTGGCATTATGGAAAATTAGACAGAAATAATGCCCTTGCAGAAAAGACACTTGAGCTGGTGAGTGAGTGTTGAGCTAGTGCTAAGCGCCTGTGGTTCAGGGGAACAGTAGATGCTGGGGTTTCTTAAAATACATAGGATATGATGGGCGACAATCACTTTAATTTTAAAACGTAATTCAAAGGCTGGGGAAATAGCTCAGTTGGTAGAGTGCTTGCCTCTCATGCATAAGGCCCTGGAATGTTCTTCCTTATAGAATAAATTGACAAAGTAGTGGGAGGGAAAAATAGAATATATATTTTTAAAAAAGATAAGAAAGCTCCTTAGTTCTATTTACTTTTTCCTTTTCTTAAGCTTATTCTAAACTGAAAAAGTCCTAACATGCTAATGCTTTCTTTCTGATTTTAGAAATCAACGATGTTCATCATACAAAATTAATAAAATACTATATATATATACACACACTATCCAGAACTCCCTACCCCAGAGATAATTACTTACTGTTCCTTTCCATTCTGTTTCTATTACATATGAAACAAAACTGAATTGCTGGTCATATTGTCTACACACTTGGTTGGTTTATGAATTTTGTTTAAAACTTACTGTGAACATTTTCTAACGTAATCAAAATCATTTTGAAAATGTCTTAAAAGTAACTTGTAAATAATTATGATTTTATACAGAACTAGAAAACACAAAGACTATGAAAATTTCCTGAAATCCTACCATTCACAAATAACCATTATTCATCTTAAGTGTATTTACCTATGTAGGTGTTAGGGAGAATGGTTTTTTTTAAACAAAATTAAGATCATACTTTAATGTACAAGTTTGTTTCTTAACATTACATTGCACATACTGCATATTGTTAAATATTCTTGGAAATATGATCCTTAGTGATTTAATGACGTATACTACCCAGCCGTGGGAATCTCCCTAAGGAAGCTATAGCATCTAGAAGGATCCCTGGCAAGTAGTAGAAGCACTTGTGGAAGGAAGGAATCATACAACTTCTCATAATTTACTTTATTTTTCCTTCATTCATAGTTGGTTATGTTTTTTTTCTCCCAGTTCTGGGGATTGAACCCACAGCCTTATGCATGCCAGGCAAGCGCTCTGCCACCGAGTCCCAACCCCTTCAGTTTTAACTCTAAGTAACAGCACAGCATTTAATGGACATCATTCTAAAGAAAACTTTTTTCTACATTTTAGATCCATAAAATACATATCTGGAGAAGTAGAATTATAATGTCAATAGGTAAAGTTTATTTTTTAAAGTAACTCAGAATATGAAGTTTTAAAGTTTCCTGATTGAATTTTTGCAAAATTACTTTCCATAAAACTCTTCCATAATACATACCTACCACAGAGCATCAGTGAACAATCTCAGTTTTTTTTTTGTTTTGTTTTGTTTTGTTTTGTTAGTGGCACTGCACATTTTTATAGATCCTCTTAAAATCCTGACCACTTTGATTGTGAAACATTATTTTAATTTGCATCTTGGGTTACTGGATATATTTATGGTCCATTCAGATTTCGACTGTGAACTGCCTGTGTATGTATTTGCTCAATTTTACATAAAGGTAAAACATAGTCCAAAAAATAGTCCCTGATCTGTCCTCTGTGCACAGCTGTCCCTGAGGACAGACAGGAGAGGTGGCAGGCACAACCACCTCTCCCCATGCCACGTCACTCACCTGCATAAACTCCACGCTGCTGTCCAGGGGGGTTTCCAGGCGAAAGAACAGAAGAAACTTTTCATCCTCAGACAAGAACATACTGGCAAGCTAAGGGGACAGAAGAGCAGCAATCAGGGACACTTTCCAGTGTCCATTTAGGGAGTGCTTGTGGACACAGACCACAGGGCAGAAGGGCTCAGCTCTCCCAGAATGGAGTCCCTGCCCTTAATGACCCTGCCTGGATCATTGGCTCTTTCAATAATTATCATACTCCTGCTAGCTTTGAAACACTGTGGATAACTGTTTCTATGAGCTAACAATACAAAATAATAATAATAATAATAATAATAATAAACTTGTTCAGCACTCAGTATGTTCCAGTTACTATTCTAAGAACCTCCAATATTCAATTAAAATGATAGAAAATAGGAATAGTGAATAGTAAATAATGCTTACCTGTGATTACAGGTACTGTTCTAAGTGCTCATTTAATCCAAACAACCACCTTTGAGGTACACACACACCACTGCTATTTCTTTCTAATTACAGAAACTAGGCCACATAGAAATAAAGAATTTGTCAAAGTCATGTAGTGAGCAAATGGTGAGGTGGAGTCTTCAAGTCAGCGATTTCAAGTCCCCCACCTCGGATCCACAAAGCATTGCTGGTGAGGTGCTGAATGTGCCAAGTATCTCAGTGCCTTGTGCAAAGCAGGAATGACTGCTGGCCGGGTGGTTCTTGAGCACTGGCTGTGGTTTATGCTCTTTTACATCATTAGAGTTTATGTGATGCTACAATAGGTGGTTGAAGTGTGATAGATTCAACCAACAAGCTTCCTACATAAGCAATTGATTTACTTCACTCTTCATTCATCCCAAAGAACAGAAGGGAACTTCTTGTTCCCTATGTGATCATAATTCTTCGTCACATGTAGTCACCTGAAGCAATGGCCGCTTGGAGCAAAGAAGCCGCGGGAAGAAGTTTTGAGACGAACTGGAAACAAACAGCTCTTTATTCTGACAACTTTTCTCCCTGGATCTAACTACACCCCGACACGCCGTCCACGCTCTTCTAACCTCCAAAATGGCGCAGACCTCATCCGCAATCTCGCTCAAGTCCCTTGAGATCTCCGGCCAAGTCCCGCGAGATCCCGGGCCAAGTCCCGTGAGACTACGGAAGGCGCCAATGCCCAAACATGTCCAAAGCCCATAGTCCACCGCAATTTAAGCCATCTCCCCAAACAGGGCTCCTACAGTCACACCTAGGCCTTTGACAGGGTTCACTGCACCTCAGGGACTGTTGTGTAAGCCGTCTTCCTTCTGTGTCAGTCCATAAATAATGATTGTTTTTTCCATAACTGATGGTTGTCTCAGCACCTGGTACAAGGCCACAAAGCAAGCCCAGCTCACGTAATCTGAGTGGGCTCTAGGCTAGACTGGTTCACACTCTCTTTTGCATGCTCTACTTGGATTCGGGTCAGCTCAAGGGCACATCAGTTTAACAACTGTTATCACACACTGGGTGCTGGGCGCCCACCACATGGCAGGCACAGGTAAGGTGCTTTCATTTATTATCTCATTAAACTCTCACATCAACCCTTCAGGAAGAATAAATACCCACTTTTCACTGCGATAAGCTAAAGTAGCTCTGAATTCCTCCTTATTGCTTACCAATATTTTGATCTTGGACAATTTAATTGACATATCTATGGCCAATTTTCTCATTTGTAAAATGGGGACAATAATGTTGGCACCTGATGCTTATGTGAAAACTAAAAACAAAAGAAGCCATATTCACGTAGCAAAGTACCTGGTGTCCATTCAGCCGTCATAAGTGGTGACTGCTGTGTTGGGGAACATGACAATGAGATTCGGCCTCAGAGCATGAAGTGACCTGCCCACAGTTACGTGTTCTCCACGATGACTTTGTGTGCTACCCTCCCACCCACATGGTCCCTGGGACCGGGAACGGCTCTTCAGGACTAAGCGGTGCTTTTCACACAGGCAGGGCACAGCTAAGAACCCAGCCAGAACGTGACTCACTGAGGCCAGGCCTTCACAACCCACGCCACCTCCACTCTTAGCTGGCATGGCACAGAGGTGTCCTGGGCACCTCAAACACACGGAGTGTCCCCAAGACCTACGTCGGCTCTCTTGGTCATGAGCTCGTCTCCATCTTACTTTTTGCTTGAACATCTAAACGTGTCAGCGTGACTGATTTTCTGTCCCGACTACCTGCAATGGGAGTGAGTGAAACAGTCGTGGGTAGCAAGGAGAACGCGGGGGAAATAGAAGACCTGGCGGCCAGAGGCTCGCAGACCCACGAGGTCTTAAGGAACCTTGGGAAGGACCCAGACCTGCACCACCAACTTCCCTATGAACAACCACCATGGTCACACTCTTGGCAGGACTCTCTAACAAATGGCAGCCCGTTGCTCAGGAGTGTCCACTGCTGCTGCGAGGTAACAGCACCCCTCTGAGCATTTCCCATGCTGGACCTCCATTGGTGAGGTCGGCAGCTAATGGAGCAGCACTGGCTGCTGGGCTCTGCCCCAGGGCTGAGAGCACAAGGAGCCCGTGGTCGTGAGCACTACCTCAGTGCATCGAGCTTCGTGATGCGGTTACTTTTAACATGCTGATATCTTCACGTCGATTCTGATGTGAACTGTAGGTTACATGTGAAATATGCCTTTGAGTAAAAAAAAAAAAAATGTTGGAAACAGCTACACTCATAAATCTCGGGTTTAGCTTATCAATTTTCTGAAAAGGTAGCCTCCATTCACTTTTCATAAAGAGACATTATCTTGCTCTAGTAAACATGATTCCCTAAGGAAATTTCCCTTTTATTTTTTTCAATGATATTGACTGTCCAAGTCAATATGCAATGGTGGCCCCATAAGATCATGCTGGAGGGCTGGGGTTGTGGCTCAGCGGCAGAGCGCTCGTCTCGCACGTGCATGGCCTGGGTTCGATCCTCAGCACCATGTAAACATAAATGCATTGCATTGTGTACAACTAAAGTAAATAAATTAAAAAAAAAAAGATCATGCTGGAATTGAAAAGTGTGACCTCGCAATTGTGATGACTTCACAGCAATATGCATGAGCCACACGTGTAATGTGGGTGTGAACTTACTGGGCTGTCAATCATGTAAAAGTACAGCACATACAGTTACGTACTGTGCCTAGAACCTGATAAGAACAATAATCGACTATGTCACTGATTGTATGCTTATTACAATATGTTTTTATCATTATTTTAGAGTATACTTCTATTTTCACATAAAAACAGTATTTACTCATCACAGTAAGCCACATGATATTGTCAGCATGTTATATTGCTACATCTTTTGTTTACTGAGAATCTCTTGATCATATCAGGAAGCCATATGGAGGAATGATTGGCATAATGCCTGGTTTGTGTGAGCGCAAAAAAAAAAAAAAAAAAAAAAAAAGAAGCCTAACAAAGCATTTCATAGAACATATGCTGTCAGTAAAGAAAGCTATTTTCTGTTTTGTTTTGTTTTCATGATCATCAGGGATAGATCTTTCCAACCTCCACTGGTGCTGTGCTGAAGTTTGTTTAAACTTCATTCATTCATTTATTGTCAGTAAGTTTTTCCTTATATCAAGTTCAATTTGAACGAGACACTGTGAAAAGACAATGTTGAACCAAGTCATCAAAAGACATCCATCATCTCAATTCCCCGATGATAAGATAGATATATTGATCAACCCAAATAAGATGAAGAAAGCCCTGCACACCCTTTGTTACTAGGCAACCAAGCAGATGAAAAAGGAGAGGCGATTACTTCAAAAACCGTATCTAGGCCAGCTGCCCTGCAGAACGCTCATATTTCCCAATCAAATGAATGTCAGATTCCTGGTGTCTTTCATGGGAAATCACAGCCCAAGAAGGACAAGTCAAGAAAGGCACAACCCAGACAGGCACAGTGGTGACAGGTACCTCTTTCATCTGAACGCGGTCAGGGGCCTCGCGCGTGGTCACCAATCGCTGTTTGAGCCTGTGCACGTCTTCCTCCGTGACATCATCCTGCAACGGCCACACACACCCACGTTAGTGCAGAGAGCAAGCACCAAGGGCACACCTGGCCTGTGCCACTCCAGCTGAGAGCAGATTCCCCAGCCGTTTAGGAAGGCCGTGTCCTGTCTGTCGTGGGGCACAGAGCAGTGCCGGGACTTCAGCAACCAACCACCTACCACGGTCTGACCAGGTGAAGTTCACAGTCAGTGAGTCCCTAAACTATGGAGGAAAGCAGCTGAGAAACTAAAGTGCTGGAAGAATGAACGGGAATATCATCATCTCGGCCGTGAGAGAACACAGTGCTATGATTAATATATAGGTGTTCTTCCCAAGAACTCGGAGGCTTTCCATTCTTACCTAAAAAGTTCAGTTTGGGGAACGCCCTGAATGCTGCAGGGCGTTCTCTTAATCTTCTCCTTGTGCCCTCTGAGAAAAGCGTAATTATAACAGGGAAATGATTAAAGACTAAACCAAAGAAAATCATCTTGGGTCACCAAAGAGGTTCTCTCTCCCATCTACAGTCTTCCCTACAAATGCAGTTATCGTCCTTGGTGGATTTGGGGGATACTGTGGGGAACATGGCAACACAACCAACTTTGAAGAATGAATTCTGATGCCCAACGGGGGGCACAGAGCGTCTCCAACATTGCCCAATTCTAAGATTCCATCCTCACTGCAACCTGCACTTAATAATGTCTTGATTCTATTTAACACTCCCACTCGAGTCCTGGTCCCGAGGCCTCGAGCTGTGAGTGACAGGCCTGGGAAGAGGTGATTCTGTTCACTGACCACCACCCCCACTGGTGTTGGGGGCCAGGTGACCCGGAGCTGCCTGCGGGAGACTTTGGAGGCGTCATCTATGCACGTGCATGCAGGAAAGCGCTCCGGTGGCCTTGTACCTGCCCAGGTCTCCCCCGCGGCTCTCAAGAATGCCAGTAGAGAGGCGGCAGTGGCGGTGCTGAGATGAAGAGCTCTGAGGAACACTGCGGGCTCCGTCCAGCACCTCCTAGCGAGGGAGTCCTGCAGCACTGGCCCAGCGCCACCAGGTGCACTCAGGGCCGCTGCTTTCTACGGAGCAGCTAGCCCATGCCAAGCACAGTGCCAGCCCCTGGTGGTGAGCAAAGCAGGCCTGGCTGCCCTCTGTCACCGGCTGTGGACGCCTCTTTGTCCTGCCTCCCTTTCCACTGGGGCCTCCCCCGAGGGACTTCCATGAGGAGGCGATGGGGGAGGGAAGTGGCAGAGAACGGCAGAGCCGGGCTCTCCCAGGGGGCAGCTCCTGGCCTGCAACAGTGGCCTTGGCCGGCGGGGAAGCGTCACTGCCCCTCACTCCCGACTCCCTGCTGGCCTCCGGGCTTTTCCTCTTTGGAGGATGTTTCAGCTTATGTGTCCCAGCTTCTTCACATGGAAATCCTCCTTCCCACCTTCCCAAGGGCTGAGGAGAGGTCTTGGGTTCTCACTTTTCCTCTCTGCGGTCCTGACACCCGCGCCGGGTCAGCCTTGCCTTCAGCCGAGGCGCCCTCTCTTCTGTTCACTTCTGCACGTGGCCTGGACCATCCAGAGGACCGGCTCTGCCAGCGCCCGAGGCTGCCCTCAGGCACATGCCTCCTGACCAGCCTTGGTGACTCAGTGCCAAAGAGTCACGGAGAAAAAGTCCAAGAGCGACAGGCTCTCCTCTCCTTTCATCTTAACTGATGAAAGAGGCCACAGGGGGTGACTCTCCCCACAGGGGACACAACAAGGCCGGGACCAGCACCTCCTCTCCCTGACCCGGGGCCCTCTGCACCACACGTTGCTCCTGCCCTCCGGGAGGCAACAGCACCCACAGGGAGCCCAGCGATAAGTGGTTTATAAACGAGAAATGGTTCAAACCAAAATCAAGAACTTGACTCTCTCTGGGAATTTTTCAGGATAGGTTTCAGCAATTGGCTAGATAACAGGTTGTTTTAGATATTATGAGACCCTAAAATTTGAAGTCCAGTTCTTGAAAAGCCAGGTGGCACCATGGTCAGCAGAAGTGACTCTGTGCTGGGGAAGACCAGAGCGTCATTGCAGGAGGTGGCCCCCAACACGGGCGTGCTGTCTCTCTGACTGCAAGATGCAGGAGGTAGGTGCCCAGCAAGTGCTTGGTGCTGGGTGATAGGTGAGGCAGGAGAAAAGGCTCTGAGCTGAGGTGAGCTGAACCATTGGGTCTCTGACCTCATTTTAATTTTCGTGCTCTCAAGGCTGATGTGAGCACCAGAAAGCTTCGTGCCAAGCAACAGGCTCTCTCCTGACCCCACGCAAACTTTCCTCAGCATGTATAAAATGAAACTGTACCTTTTTTTTTTTTTTTTCCTTTTCCCTTGTTACCTTTTGCTGGAGGGGATTAGAATATGGTAAGTGATGGCATGCATGCAACAGGCAGGGGTGAATGACTGACACTTCTGTAGTCCCCAGCAGGGGTTGGACGTTGAGAGACACACTTGCTCCGAATACACTGCAGGGAAGGTGAGTTTCTTTGTACAAAATTAGAACTTTTGTTAACAAGAACTAAAGATGGGGTCTATAGGCTAAGCTATTTTTAATTAGGAAGAAAAGGCAAATGCAAAGCACTTGCACTTGTGATGGACATAATGCATTCATCAAATGGACTGTGTCCCATCATACCAGGGCCATCTGCTAGACTAATGCTTTGGTCTTGTATTTAGAAACTCCAAAATGATTAAAATCAGAGGCCTTAGACAGATTGACTTTGTGAGTGCATCAACCAAATGATTATGAACAGGGAATTGTCAGGGACCTAGTTTTTAAAAAGGTACACTTTCTTAAGTGAACACACGCCAAACAAGAAAATACAGAGAGAGAGAGAGAGGAGAGAGAGAGAGATTAGCAACATCTCAGGTGAGGAGGGGGAATACCACCTGGATCATTCGTATGAGCCAGGTGAGTGTGGTGGGCCCTGAGGTGACTGTCTGTGGTCACCATCTCCCCAGGGTAGGGTGGTGGCAGGTGGGACTTCAGGATGATCTGGCTTGGCTTGGAACTTGCTCTCACAAACTGGAATCGCAGGAACAGATGTGTTTGTTTTGGGTATGAAAAGCTTTTTAGTGCTTGAGAGAGTAAGTGCCAATCATCTCATGTGGCATAACCTGATGGTGGCTCTAAAGCAAAGAGCATCCAGAATAAACACCGGGCGGACAAAGGTACCCAGCAGACCACGTCCCCATACGGACGTGTGGATAGCTGCTGCTTCCACACCCAAAAGTCACTTCTCGCTTGTGGTGCCTGGCTGCGAGGCAGGCAGGCCCAGCCATGGTTATCTCCACTTTATGGACAAAACAACTGAGGCCCCGGGAGCTAAATGGCATGTGGATGTCACGTCACACAGCTGTGGTGGCACAGCGAGGATGCACACGCAGGACGCCGGCCACACGGCTTCTCTGCAGTGGGCCTTCGGAGACAAGGGGCTACACTTTTCCCCTTAGAAGGTGACCAGGTCTCCTGAGATGGCAGACCCCTGTCTACCAGGTTTCCCCACGTGGAGTCGCACAGAGCCTCGAGTAGCCTGTCCCGTCCCAGCATCACCAACTGTGTGTCTGAGTGTTGTGACGTTGGTCACTGTTAGGTATCAGCTTGATCAGATTCAGAAGTACCTGGAGGGCTGGGGTTGGGGCTCAGCGGTAGAGTACTTGCCTAGCACGTGGGAGGCCCTGGGTCCGAGCCTCAGCACCACATAAAAAATAAATGAATAAAATAAAGCTATAAAAATTATCTCATTAAAAAATAAATACCTAGAAAGCTGGAAAAGCATTATCTGGCGTGTGTCTATGAGGGCATGACCCCGGGAGGTTGGCATGTGGGTCTGAGGGGACTGAGTGGGGAAGACCTGACCTTAGTGTGAAGGGGCACCACTCCCGTGGCTGGGGACAGGGAGAACAAAGACAGGACACAAACTGCCCCTCCCTCCAGAATCCAGGACGTGCTCACCTCCTGCCCTGGACGTCAGAAATACAGGCTCTCTGGCCCTTGGACCCAGGACTCCCACCTGCGGTCCCTCCACTGGGTTCTTGCACTTCCGGCCTCCAGCTGAGAGTTACAGCTTCCCTGGCCCTGAGGCCTTTGGACTTGGGCTGAGTTCTGACCAACCCTCTCACAGGTCTACCTCACATCCCAGTGGTTCTGCCTTTGTGCAGAACCCTGCCCTGACTCAACACAGATGTGCAGACCCCGCATAGGCAGAACACCACGGAAAGCGCTCAACAGGGTAGGAAACACCTTGAATTTCAGCCCGACCTTTTAGATGAGGAACTCTGCTGGGACCGCCATCTCCGGACCTCTGGATCATAGTATCTGTTGATCAATACCTTATTCCTTATGGTGGGCTAGGCATTCCCAAAGGAAGTGACCTCACACAGACCATGTTGGTGAACAATTAGATTTCAAAGCAAATAAGTGTGGCGCCAAAGAAGCAGTGACCAGCCTCTTCTAATGGACCGGCTTCAGCTTGAGAGCACTGAGCCTCAGCCTCTGTCCTTCCAGGTCTCTGACCCCAACGCCCATGACTCTCCCTTGGGTCCAACGCAGAGGACCCAGCATTTGCTCTGCTGGGATTCCCTCAGTCCTGGTCTAGACCCTGGGCCTGGCAGGACACTCGCAACCTCAGAAGCCTGTAAGAGGCTCAGGATGTGAACACAAGCGAGGTGTGCACACAGACGCTGCCGCCAGCAAGGGACTGGCTCCTCGATGTCCCCATGAAGAGGCCAACTCTGCCAAGAAGAAAGAGCAGCTGCTAGCAGCAGGTGGCCCGGTCACCGGCCACTCCTGGATGTTCACAGAAAGAGGCCATCCAGCATGGCGGGCAGCTTTCTGTCTCAAGCCGCTTATCCTTCTCCAGAGGTCTCCGTGGGGGAAGCTCGAGCCACTGGGACCTCTGAGGAGCAGCTGCCTGACCTGGGCGGCCCCCTGCCACCTCCGTGCTCACTGAAGGAGGAGCACAGCAGGCAGTGGTGCCCCTCCCCCGGCACTCACACAGGCCTGCTCATCATGCATCAGCGACAAGCCCAGAGCGAGGAAGTGTCTTCAGTCACGTTTGCGAGGTAGCATGGGGTGTCCAGCGAAGGTCCCGCCCCGCGCCCCGCCAGGCACGGCCTCTGCGTTTTGAAAGGGTGCCCAGGGCACGCGAGGCCATTGCTGGTTAGCAGCTTGAACAAGTCACCGCAGCCCCTCTCTAGCCAGGGCTGAGGAGCAGTGCTGGGACCCTGCCCCAGCTCAGCGGGACTCCCCTGATCACTGCAGATGCCCTGCCCATAAGCTGTCACCCCCCACAGGGACAGAGGGGAGAGGAAATGCAAACGAAGGTTCTTTGCAGACACTGAAAACACGTGGGGGTCGGCATTCTACCAGGGGCGGATCACGCAGGACCTGAGACCTTGGAGCCCTTTCCTAGACACAGAGACGCCTGCACTGGGCACGGCTACACAGGAAAACGGCGACTCACAGTGACTTGTGTCCTCGGGGTTCAGACTTGCTCCCGCACAACAGCAAACAGGCCCGGTCTGAGGGAGGGCTGGAGATGAAGCAGGCAAGCTGCAGACATGACATCCCCTGCCCTCTCTCCAGTGGCAGCAGTCCCTCCAAGGTCAGCGAGTCCTCAGGAGGAGAGTCCTCAGCTAGAGCAGTCGTGGGCGCATAGCCCCTCCATCGCCGCAGTTTCATCGCTGACTATGACCTTTCTCCTTTCCTAGAGATCACTAAAGCAAAGAGCCTGCTGCAACCCGGAGATGGAGATCCGTAGGCACTGACCACTGACCATGCTGTTTTGAAGTTTGGGAGTTGGACACTTAAGACTTTAGCAGTTTTACATTCATCTTTGGGTTTTCCTCAAACACACCTGCTGGCATGTGGCCTCTGGTTCCTGGGTTCCTGGGATACCCTGACCCTTAGCATTCATAGGCAAAAGTGGGAGCCCTGAAGTAAGGCTGAGGGGCTTCACTGAGGGCTGATGGCACATAAAACGGGGCAGCAAAATTGAAATTGGGTGAAGCTCCTCAGCTCGCCTTGTGGCTGGTGCAAGCACAGTCCTGAAGGGTGAAGACAGCGAGTGCGCAAGGTCTCACCAGAGCCAAGAAGGGGCTCAGGTTCCTGCCCTACCACCCCTTCACCTCACAGGCAGCACAGGGCGTGGGGTGGGGGCGACAAAGAGTGCTATGGAGAGAGACTGGGGTGAGAGGGACTGGCAAGAGATGAGAAATGAAGGACCAAGAAAAAAGAGATGAGACAGAGAGGAATGGAGAAACAAAAGACAAGGGTAGGAGGAACCAAGAGAGACCTTTGAAAAATAGACCGGCTGGAGACAGAGAGAGGAAACAGAGAGCCAGAGAAACAGGTGATGAGCCGGTGACAGAGAGAGGAGAGTCAGAGGGGTCAAAGAGGAAGGCAAGAGACACTGGGAGATGAGAGCCACGAAACTGGTGAGAGAGACAGACAGACAGAGAGACACAGAACGAGAGGCAGACAACATGGGGCGGGTTGGCTGGTGGAGGGAGAAGGCACCTCTTCTTTCTGACCTGCCTCGGCCCCCACACCCACCCAGCTGCTGCTCAGCGGCAGAAGCTCCCGGAGCCCTCCTCTGAGCTCAGCCGGAGAATGAGGCGCCCTCAGGCTTCCTGGAGTCAGGGAGCTCTCTTGGCACCTCGCTTAGCTGTGGCTGGCCCTGGGGCTCCTCCTCCGGCCACCGGCCCTAATGGAACCCTCTCCTGGCCAAGCCCACCCAGACCAGCCTGTGTGAGAGCTTTCCTGTGCTCTGGACTGGAATCTCCAAGAGCTCACCGGCATCTCTCAAGGCCGGATTCACCATCTGGGACGTGAATGACAGATGGACGGGACTGCGTTTCTGCCTGGCTTCTCTCTAGTCTGTCATTCCCTCTTCTAATACAGTGAGTAATGGGAAAATGATTTTAAATGATTTGCCATTTGCTATCAAAGGAGTGCCACATGTACAAAACACCCAGAACCCTAAAGCTCTTAACGTCTTTTCCACCTTTGATCTTGTGAACAAAGTAAACCGCCCTATCTCCAGGCTGGGATCCATTAGCAGAGGCACAAACAAGGAAATGTGTGAAGCAGAGTTGAGAGGGCCTCTGAGTGCACGACAGATGTCACAATCAGTCAGTGACAAGCAGGTTTAAAGTGATAGTCGCGTCTTTTATAAACCCTGCCTAAATCCCCTTGTGTTGCTAGGAGAGGGAGAAAAATTACATGCATGCAAGGAAGAAAAGAGGTCAGATGGGATTAATGGGTACAAAACAGCACAAGACTTGGTGCTTGTATTTCACTAAGAGACACATAAATTGATGCTCAGGGCCGGAAGTACTTACATCTGTGCCCAATTTCCTCAACATATGGTGGAAGAAAGCGCCGAGCTCCTTCTCTTCTATGTAGCCTTTTTCTAAATGTAAGGAGATAAGCATAAATAAGGGTCATATAGAATAACATATGGCATTTAAGGTTTATCTAAATTTGCTTTTAATCTCACGATGTGTAAAATCCCCATAGACATAAATCTTTCTGTCATCCCGATAATTAAGTACCAACATCAACCTCCAGAAGACACAGATGTGGACAGAGAATACATGCTGCAGAGTTAAGTGTTTTATGCTAGGGTTTACATTAGTATTTGAAGAACAAAAGCCCTTAAACACATGAATTTTAATGAATAAACACGAGTTTTAGAATAAAACCCAACTAAAGAATTTTGAAATCTTGGAAAAAGTTAACAGAGGTAAATACAGAATCCTAGTTTTCAGGTTCAAACACAAATTTTAGTTGTTTTATGTTTCTTTAATTATTAGTAAAACTGAACCGATCGATTCTCCAAAATTTTTTTGTTTATGGTTTTCTTGTTTGTTTGTTTGTTTGTTTGGTAGAGAGGGAGTAAATCTGAAAGCTGATAAATTCCCCCTCCGTTTGAGAGAGTGCGTGCGCGCAGCAGACCGGTGTGCCACCAGGACTGCACAGAGAGGGCTGGCTTCTGGGGGCTCCCTGTAATGTCACTCGTCGCTGCGCGCACGAACGGAGGACCGTGCCTCGCACAGGCCGGGAAGGGGGCAACTCCCTCGCCCACACCCGGTTTCCCGAGGTTCCCAGTGTGTAGCACGGCGCGCGGGTCAGCGCCGCAGGTGGGGGCTTCCTGCGCGGGGTCGCCGTCCGCCGCGGGGTCGCCGTCCGCCGCGGGGTCTCCACCCCCGGGCGCGCGGGGGCCTGCACTCACCGTCCGCGTCGAAGCACTGCCAGACCTGCCAGAAGCCCGCGGCGTCCAGGCGCCCCGGGGCCGGTTCGCGGGCGCTGTCCATGGTGGAGAGCGCGAGGCCGGGCACCAGCACCGCGCGGCCGGGAGCGACTCCCTCCCGTCTGTGCCCAGCCCTTCGCCTGCCGCCTGGGCTCTGCTGGGCACCTGCCGGTGGGCGGGCCTCAGCTGGGAGGCGCTGCTGGCGCCGGCGGCCGTGGCGTCGCGGAGTCCCGGCCGGCCCGCCCCGTCGCTGTCTGCTGGGGACGCGGTGCCCTTTGGCTGTCCGTCACCCAGAGAACACGCCCCCTGCCGTCTGACGCGCCTCCAAACCTGCGTCTCGAGAGACAGCCGCCGCGTTTAAAGCTGGAAGGGACGTCAGCGCCGCAGCCTCTGACCTGAAGATGCGGACGCACGCTGGCCAGGCGAGGCGGAGAGGGCCCGCGGCGACGGCGGGCCAGGCTGCCGTTCAAGAAGCCGGTGGACAGCAGTCCTGGAGCCCTGAGCGCGAGGACGTGCGCGCCGCGGCGCTCTAGCGCGGTGCGAGGACTCGCAAGCGCAGGGAGACTCTGCCGTCGCCGCGGCCCAAAGGGGCGCCCTCGGGATGCCGGGGGAGACAAACAGCGCCCTCTACCGGGAGGGCAGGCGGAGGCTTCTCCAGCAGGCTTCCTGCCGCCTTGGGCGCCTGAGAGCCACCGGAAAAGCAAAAGCCGAAATCACTTGAAGGAACAGAGATTTCCATGATGGGAAATGTTCAGAATCTGGATGGCTTCTGGGTATGTCTGTTATCCCAGTGACTTGGGGGGCTGAAGCAAAAGGACAGCAAGTTCAAGCCCAGCCTCTGCAACTTTTGAGACCCTGTCACAAAAACCAAAAAGGGCTGTGGATTTGGCTCAGTGGTGCAGTACCCCTGGTTCAATGCCCCCAGCCAAAAAAAAAAAAAAAAAAAAAAAGAGTGAGCTCCACTGATGGACTTTGACCCTATGTTGAGAACCCTTTGTTGGAGGATCTACAGAAGAAGCTTCCATACTAGATCAGAGGGTGCACCAGAAATATATCCCTTTCACAGCACTCTGACTCTGATATTAGTGCTCAAGTTGAGTTTTAAAAAGCACACATGCACAGGCCATGGCCTTCGTAGATCCTCCCGAGTCGGGATCCCACCCCACCATTTGCTAGCTGGGCCACTCGTTGTTATTTCTCCGACCCTCAGTTTTCTTATCTATAAAATGAGGATTATAACATTTACCATGGGGAGTGTCCATGAGGGTCACAGCCACACACAGAAATGCACAGTGCATTATGGTTGTTATGGTGTTGTAGGTAATAAGAGATGAATGTATGATGTAGACACATATGTGTATATATAGAGAGAGGGAGAGAGAGAGAGAGAGAGAGAGAGAGAGAGAGAGAAAATAAGTCTGAGAAACTTGTAGTCAAGAAGAGCCTAATGAGAGAGAATGATTAAATGTAATGTTTTACCCTGGGTGTCATCTTGGAACAGAAAAGGGACATTAGGTAAAAATTAGGAAAATCTGAATAAATATGGATTTCAGATACAATGTTGGGAAAAAATGATTGAGAACTAAAGCTCTCTGGGTTCTAGGCCAGCTTTGATACTGAGATACCAGTTGTGTGATACTGAGAAAATTACTCAGAAGCTACTTTCTTTTCTGTAAAACGGGGATGACCACAGCATTTTTCTCCTAGTGCCATCCGGAGGGGAAATGCACTGTTCTGTACTCTTAGCTGGGCACACCCAAGAACACCCAACCTAAGTTAGCCACTGAAGTGAAGAGTCCCCCATACAAATGCATTTGGAAGATGGTAAAATAACTTTGGAGGTCTTGAGGAGCGTAGCGTGGCTTAGGCTGAAGGAGGGGAAAATGACATCATCACCACTGGGAAGTGTTGGGTACAAACACGGAAGAGCTGAGTAGGGAGGGGAGGAGCTCACAGTTTGGGTAGTTATCATGGGTGGCCCTGAAGAACCATCAATACCATGTCCAGCATCAGGCAAGAAGCCTGGCCCATAGAACTCAGCAGGTTGATGACTGCTCTTGTTTTCTGGTAAAAAATAGGAACAGGAAAGCCAAGGCAAATGTCAAAAGTAATGATCAAGATCTCAGGTAGGGGGGCAGGGGTTGTGGCTCAGCAGCAGAGCGCTCGCCTCGCACGAGTGCGGCCCGGGTTCGATCTTCAGCAGCACGTAAATATTAATGCATTGCATTAAACTAAAGTAAATAAATAAATATTTTTTAAAAAAGATCTCAGATAGGGCTATTATTAAAGATATGAAGGTAAATCTCTACAATGGGATGTGTGGCGTGCACAGAAATCTTGATTTTGAAGCCCAATGACACAGGTAACTTCTCAGAACGTAAGGTTAAGAGGAAAAAGCAAACTATAGAAGCATACATCTAGTCTGACCCAATTCTGTATTAACATCTTTCGACACACAAAGAAACAAAAGAAAGAATATCCATTAATGGTATCAGTGATGCTTCTCTCTGTAATGAGGAAAGGGAGGCTTGTAGCTGATTTTTTAAAATTTTGTTATTTATAATTCTTCTATGTTAAAACCCTCTACGGTAAGCATACAATGCAAATTTCATGATTTTTTTGAAGTTGAAAAGGCAAAAGCCCGTGAAAGAAGTCCAACTACCAGAGCTGCTCGCTCTGCTCTGAGAACAACCAAAATGCAGACCAAGTTCCAGCAGTCTGGTCTCTGGAGCTTTCTGAATAGCTGCGATCTCCATCCCATGATCTACTTTATTTTTATGCAAATACCTACCATGGCGCTAGGTAGCTGCTGCTGAAGTACCTTGTAATCCCCATATAGATGAGATTTCCTTTGAGAAAATCATTCAAATCCTTGACAGAGAAGAGAGCAATTAGGAAAGTGTTCAGAGATGCTGGATCAGCAGGAGACACATTTAGGACTGTCTCCCGGCTCTCCCACATGCAGATGGAATGATGGGGGTGGAGGGGGAGGAACCAGAGATATCTTACCTGAGACCATTATCATCTACCCAGAGAGCTCAGAGTGAATGCTCAAAGAGAAGCAACCACAGATACATTATGCAGTTGATAGATTCATTTAGCTCCTTCCATAGATATCCTAATTTAAATGGTTTGGAGTGGGCTTCCACATTGATATTTTTTAAAGTCCCTTTCCCCAGCCCTGCAAGGATGATATTGGAAACACTGGCTTCTCTTTTGTCTCTAAGCTTCCTGCTGCTCATATTTGTCATTTTATTATTTGGATATGGCTTCTCTGAAGGAAAATCTGGAAAAGAAAAAAACATAAGGATTCAACATTCTTTTATGATTCATACCCCATCTCTTTCCAAAGGGATTAGGATTTATACTTATGAGTCATTCTGGTAGCTTTTGGCAATTGATGGTTCAAACTAGGGACTAAAACAATAGGTTTTTATTTTTTTTTCCCTACTGATTTCATTTTCTCTTGCAATCATTTCCTGCTTTTCTCATTAGCATAGCTAATTGATGGTTAGTTGTACAGAAAGAGCAGTGGTCTATAATTTGAAGCATTGCTAATTAACCCTGGTGCATGCATTCATTTCTAAGCTAAAATATCTGCATCTTTTTACAAACTCAGAATGATATTTCTAAGGAGAAATATAAGCATGATTTCTGTGGCATCATCTCCCAATAGTTATTGGATATCCAAACTTCATAGACGCCTCACAGTCTATGCAGTAGACCCTAGGATTCAAAGATAGCATTGGTTTAACGCCACATCGGCTCCAAATGCAGTAGACTACAAGACCCTAGGATTCAAGCTGATGCTTAAAAAATATTGTTTCCTTTGCATTTATTTACAAACGCCACATCGGCTCCAAAGGTCAAAGGAAGTAGACTGCCTGAAGAAATTGGACAATTTTTATCATGAGAAAATTTATAAGCACGCCAAAAACACACCCACCCTAAAATGGCGCTGTCGATCAGCAATTTCGGCCAAGTCACTCGAGATCACGCAACAATCCCGTGAGACTACTGGCGACAAAGGCCAAATCTCCACGGCTCATAGTCAACCGCAATTCAAGCCAAAAAATATTGCATTTCCCCCTTTTTGTTTTAAAAGAGGGTAATGCTCTGCACACCAACATTCTTACCCGTCATCGGATAATCAAGGCTGTGCCCTTGACTCCTGTCTTAGGTTGATATGTCGGCCACATGAGACTGTCCCGTGCGACTGTGCCTGTCTTAGGTTGTCCCCCTCTGGGGATCTTACCCGTCATTGGCTAACCAGCCATCCAATGGAGCCCTTTAGGATCGACTATATATGATGACTAACAGCCGTCCAAATTGTGAGGAGATGTTGCAGCTTTAAGGCAACAAGCCTTTTGGTGATGAGCCAAATTGCATAGCATATCAAATTGTTTAAACAAATCAGCTGCCCTAAGTTCCATCAAGTAACACACTGAATTCTCTAGACAAATACCCGCAAGGCATTGTCCGTAAAGTCCCAAACAATGAAAGATCAAAATGTCCATTTGTTATAACATGTTGATGTAGGAGGCCCCATGCATGTAGAGCAGGCCACACTGTTGGTGAGGTTGTTTGATGTTTGAGCAGCAGACGTCTTTTTTATGTTTAGACAATGCCACCGGCAAATCTTCAGGGCCCGCTACCTAGAAACTCAAGCATCAATTATTAAAGGAAAGGCAGTGCTATTGCAGCACTGAGTCAAGAGGCGAGTTGTATTTTGTTCACATACATCGCCAAGCTTTTACAAAAAAAAGAAAAATGTCATATTTAGAACAAAACAAAGAAAGACTGAGGGTAATTACTGCATTAAAGATAGATTAAAGAAAAGGTAAAGGCACTTGAGAGAAATAATTTGTTAGCTGGAACCCTTGAGTCTCTGTATACAGAGCAATTTTTTACCTGTTGAGATAATTGAAATTAAAGCTATTAAACAAATGAAGTTAATAACAAATAAACAATCTTAAGTCAAAACACCAAAATATCAGGTTATAAGTCATATTTGTTTGCTAAAGAGAAGTCCCAGGGACACCTATAAATCAAAATTGAAAGTACCTTCATTTATAAAATTATTTACCTAAAATGAATACTCTTAACCTAAAATGAATTAAAGTTATTTGGATCCATATATATATATATTTTCTTTTTCATAAGCCCTTTGTTCTTTGTGACGTCACACTGGACAGACGAACAAGCATACAAACATATATTTGTGACGTCACATTAACATGAAATGTAGACAAATGTACAGACATAAAGACATGTATAAAAAGAAAAAAAAAAAAAAAAACAATTGTGTTTTGAAAGACTCTTTTGAGGGAATCATTCTGTACCTTCATCTTGGTCCTCTTGATTTTTGTACCTTTTTTATTAATCTTGATTCTTCAATAACTTCATCTTGATCATTTTGATGTGGTACCTGTTTTATTAATCTAGATGGTATCCATATTGGAGAGGATTCGTCTTTTGGAAAAACACAAACAGATCCTCTTCCCCAAATTAATACTGGATCTGGACCCTTCCATGTACCTGAAAGAACATCCTTCCAGTAAACCAAAGGTTTATGTTGTTGGTGTGGATTCCAATGTCTGTCTCCAGCAGAATAACCATTAGAGTCTAAAGTTAGAAAATTTAAGGTAAACAGGGCAACTGCCAATCTGTCCTTAGGACTTTCCAATTTCCTTCTTTTTGTTTTAATAACATAATTTTCAGTGTTCGGTTTGCTCTTTCAATTTTTATTATCGGATAGAATAATATGGAGGATTGGATTTAGCTATAGCCCAATCATTATCATTGAAGCATAAGTATTCAATCCTGTGATGATGAAAAATAGGGAGTAATAATTAGTAGCAGGCGTGAATGCCCAATACTTTTAAAGTAGAAGTCTTAAGTCCCGTGAAGAATAAAGTTTCGCCACCATGGAGGTATAAGATTTAATTATACTTTTAGGAGAGAACGGAGCAACAATGTAATCCTAGTAATAAATGGCCCTTGTTGCCAAAATTACTCCGGTGGTGTATAATGTGAAGAAATAATAATATACGGTTGAATTACATCAAATCTATCACAATTGGAGCTCATTCGAGAAATCAGGAGTCAATGGTCGTGGTGAAGATGGATCAGATCTCCAAGAAGGAATGTCAAATAAAGGTTTTTAGTTGCCAGTAGTGAGATTAAGTGTAGGGCCGAGAGCCAATTAATGTCTCAGTAGTTTTTGGAAATCATTGAGGGTGGTCAGATGTTCTTTATTTATTTAAAATTTTTTGGGGTCTAACAAAGTATCCAATGAGTTTAAAATCCTAAATATAATATGGGAGATACTTGGTTGAACTTTTTCTTCTTGCTATATATCGATCCATATTTTTTTTAAATTTTCTACCACATCAATGATATATTAAATAAGAATTTTTTGATTAGGGGTGGGCCCAATAAATATCATCCATGGAATGTAGACTACATGAGTGATAGGGTGTTTCTTTTCTAATCGGTTGGATAGTCTTTTCCACAAATTTTTGATTTTATATGGAGTGGGCAATCCAGAGGATGTAGGGGAATAAGAAAAGAAGCAATCCTTTATATCAACAAGTAAAAACATAAATTTTTTGTAATAGCTCGACTAGGAAGTCCAGTTTGAGTAGGCCCATAACTTGAATGTTTTTATTCAATTTGTCTAAGATCATGTAACAATCAGCCATTTTCCTGACTTGTTCTTGATCACAAATATGGGGGCATTCCAGGGAGAGGTGGAAGGTTTCTATATGACCATGCTTCTAATTGTTCCTAGACTAATTGTGGCCGCTTGTAATTTCTCTTTTAGACATAGGCCACTGAGGACCCACACAGGCTATTCAAAAGCCTGTATTTTTTCAAATTATTTACTCAGTGGCCTCGAAAAAAAAATATTATAATTATCTTTTTCCTTTATGACGAATGTCTACTTTTAAAGCTAGATTACTGGAGAAAAATTGGATTATAACCCATTTTAAATGAAATTATGTAAATTGGGAAGGAGAAGCAACTGAGAATTCTATCTCCTGATTTTACAACAGAACTTACACTTGGGTGAAGCTAAGCATTATTTTTATTTCCCCTTTGTAGTTTTTTTAGTTTTACACCTGGGGTCACTTGCAAACCTAATAAGCTTTTAGGACTACGCCGATAATAAGTCCAGACAGTCCCCTGAGGATGAGTCCCCTGACTCCTGTGGGAAATCAAGTTGCACCCCCAATTCAGGTGTTAACACTATTCGGGCGGTGGAACAGAGGTCTAATCCTGCATTTTCCTCCTTGTTCCTCTGGCGAGGGAGTGGAATGGGTAGTATGGGATTGTGTCGGGGAAGGCCTCTGATGATGCTTGAAGGATACTCCTTCTGCAATGCCCCGACATTGGTGGTCCCCGGGGTACTGGGCTCCCGTGCCCCGTTTTTTGAATTCCCTGAACAAAGGATTTCCATGGATATGTCAAATTTTTGATATAGCATTTATTGGCCCAATGAATTTCCCATTTTAACACCTGGGGCACGGCTGGGGCAACGGTATGACTTGATCTAATTTCTCTTTTGGGATTGTTGCCCGAAAATTTTTTTATTTATTAGGATAATTTTGGCCTGAAATCCTGATTGATTATAAACGTCCACGTTCGGCTTTGTCCAAGGTCGAAAGTCCAGAGAACACCTCTCATTGAGCTTGGCAATCACATTTCCTGTGACAAATGTGCCCATTTTATATCTTTACATAGTTTGTATATATACGGAAAGATCCTTTATAGAGCTCCATGGCCTAAGGCTGGCTTGGCACCATTTATTGCATTTTCTTAAAGCTAATTGAAAAAACGAAATGAATTAGCTTGTTCAATAACTGCAAATACACTATCTGCAATCTCAAACAAGTGCATCAGCAAAGTCGCATAGCATACGGCTCATTAGGTCCCTGAATCACTTTTGACAAGCTACCTTGTAGATCCCCAGGTCTTGTACAGTTTTCCATGCCTCTAAGGACCACTGCTACTGCTCTGTAACTTCCTGATTCACCTGATATCATGAACCTTATCATTAACTATTCTTCTATAGTGTCATTTTAGTGGTATCATTAGATTAGTTTATTTATAGTCCTCTTTTTGGGATTTGTTCTTAGGTTTTCACCATCAATTAAATGTTTGCACACTCCTGTAATTATTTCCTTGGGATATAATTCTAAATGCACAAGTGCTCCGCTGAATAATCTATAACATTTTTAAGTCTTTAACACACATTGATTAAAATAGACTCCATCTTGATTTTACCAATTTATGCTCTCACGAGCAATTAAAGAGAGTACTTACATTTACAATTAAAAAAAAATCTCTGAGATTAACCTGGAAGTAGTCATTGCTGGTTACTTGTGGAAAGTGTGTGTAGTAGTTCAGGACTTGCTAAGAGGTGGCATGTGTGTGGAGCTGAGTGGCACCTGGTGGCTCATCAAGACCTCCTGTGCTCTCTGGCCTGCCCCACGCACAGCAGCTGGCACAGCGACTACCTCACATTTCTATGCTGCCCTCATCATGTGACTGTTTTCATAAAGAGTTGAACTTCACTAAATTGTGGAAAGAGACTGTGACAATCTACACTAAAGCACAAAAGCAGTTCTTTAAAATCTCTCGGTCTGTTACAGTAAGTTGGAAGCTACACATATTTTCCAGCCACAAATATAGCCACCTCAGTACAGATTTAATAATGCGAAAGCATAGTATAACCTTTCAAATGAATTTTCCTTCTTACCCTTCCCCTGCTGTGGTTCTACATTCCTAAATTGTGTAGAGGTTTTACACCACTTGGGATCAAGTCTGACACAGAGTGCTTTCTAAATCAATGGTAGTCTAAGCTAAATCCAGGTGGCCACAAAAAATAGGAACATAATTGTACTTACTTCCCAAATGGAGTATAAATTTTGTTCACCCAATATTGCTGCTTTAGTAAGCAGTTATTTTCCTAACTTATGTGGGTACTTGACCATTAATTTGCAACTTAATTTAAAGTTCTAAGCTTCCCTGTAAGTCTTGGAATAGGCAGAGTCCATGAATTTTAATGCATTTTGCTTTCTGATTGTTATATGATGGTCTTTGGTCCATGATTTAAAATGTTTCCTATGCATGTTTTATCTAAATAGCTTTTGCTGATTTTTAATTGAATGGCATTGCAATTGAAGAACGTGACTGAAGGAGCCTATAATCAAGGAGATAGCTAAAGATTGCGGTCAGCTGAGAGCCATAAAAGATGTTCTAGTTTCCACCTGATATTCATACATTATTCAAAGAATCTTTGTATGCCCGTGAACACTGTGTGACACACCTGTAAGCTCGAGCTGTAAGCACTTGTCCTTGTTAAAGCTATATGTATATAACTGGGTGAGGTTGGTTAGTGTGTGTGGGAAGAAGAAGAAGGTGTGGTTGGAATTAGAGCATTTGGAGTGATTGCTGGAGCTGGAGAGAGAAGAAGAATGAAAGATTCCTGCCACCGAATCTCCTCCCGCGGTATTGTGGCTGTACATCAGGCAGCTAAAAAATGGTGGCCCGTACGGGGAATTTGGTAGGCAGGTAAAAGCATAGCCTCCGAAATTCAAAAGGCACAAGAAGAAGAGTTTGGGTTGGAGAAGAAGAAAAGAGAGCGGCCAGAACGTAGTCAGAAGAAGAACTAAGAGTCAGAGTATAAGGAAAAGAGTTTAGCTAAGAAGAGAAGAAGAGATAAAGAGAAAGAAAGAGACTAAGAACAATAGATTCCTGCCACCGAATCTTCTCCCGCGGTATTGTGGCTGTACGTCAGGCAGCTACACGTGACTATGGTAACCATCTCAAAAATATGTCAGTGTTTTCTTCATGGACCTTTATAAAGTCAATTTTCATAGATGGTCTGTTTGTGCTTCAAAAAAATGAGAATTCCTCAATTTGAGGCACAATGTGTCCATCAGGTCAAGTATGTCAATCATGTTGTTCAGACTTCTATGTCCTCACTGATCTCTTGCCTGCTGGGTTAAACTTTTATGAAGCAGTATGTTCAAATCTTGTGTTTGGATGGTGGGTTCATCTGTTTCTTCTTGCAGTTACTTCCTTTTGTCGTTGTTGTTGTTTGTTTTATGCCTTTGGAGACTATGTAACTAGGTGAGGTAACTACTGATTTATTTATATAAATGTTGATTTATAATTATGTGTTCTTGATGAAATGATCTTTGCATTTTCCCACAGTGCCTTTTTATCTAATATCTTTTGCTCTGTTTCATCTAATGTTAATATGGGTGCACCACTTTCTGTTGTAGTATTTGCTGTACATCACTCTCTTCATCTGTTTACATGGGTCATTGTGCATGTTTTAGATGTGTCTATAGAATATCTGGCTATTTCCATTTATTATTACTATTGATATGTTTGGATATATTTCATGTTATTTTTCCTGCCTTCTATAAATTGATCTTTTTTCTTTCTCTACTTTTGGATTAATATTTTTCACTTGTTCAATTTTTCCAATAATTAATTTAGAGATTACACATTCATTTTCTATTTTTTTTTACCCCACAGACATCAATGTGAAAAGTTAAAAGTAAAAATTAGTTAATAAATTTGCAGTCCTCCCATGCCACTTAAAAGCCTCAAACTACTTGAGAATGAATCACTACATCTCGCTTTCCATGCCACTGTTATGATACACTTTAAATGCATTTTAATCCACAGATCATGGTTGATTTTTTAGTCTGGTAATATTTATCAAGTTGCCCCACTTATTCACCATCATTTATGCTTACCTAATCCAGCTAAGTGTTGATTTTATTCTTTCTGAGGGTCGGCCTTTAAAATCCCCTCTACTGAGCTTCCCTTGGAAGGAAACTCACTATTTTTCTGGGAATTTCTTTATTTCATCTTTGCTCTCACAAATAGTGTTGCAGTGACTGGATTCTGTGTTGACAGCTCCTTTCTCTCAGACTCTGGACACTGCGACTCCTCTGGGTCTCCTGGATTTCTACCTGGATGCTGAGGAGATGTCATGGGAGAAGACCTCTCTCCAACAAGAGCCCGGGAGTCCCTAGTCAGAGGGAAACTCGACTCAGGACCTGCGGGGGTCTTGGCGTATGTGATGGAGAAGAACTTCCGCCCCGGTCAGTCAGAGGCACAGACAGAGGTTTATACAGGAGAGCAGATACATAGTCCAGGCAGAAAGAGGGCAAACTCAAGAGAGAAAGCCCTTCCAGACGAAGCAAGGAATACACCCTGGAGGAGTGAGCCACCTCCACAAGTACAGCCGCAACCTGCTGGCGAGGGGGGACAGTGGGGCAGTCGTGTTCACAGCAGGACGTTGCCAGGGCTGGACTAGAGGTGCAGGCAGGGTGGAGCTACGTCGTTCCCATCACTTTTCCCTGCACGTGCACATTTTCTTCATGTTATTAGGGGGCGGGCCAAGGGCACAGGCCAAGGGACTGTCCTTCAGGAGTTTGGGGATGCTTTCTGCATCTCAAGGATTTGTGAGACTCAGCATATCTCTCCCTCTATCCCCAACTCCCACCTCAAACTCAGCTGTTGGCCATGCTGTCCTTCCCTTGGGGCTCTGTCCCTTGCTCTGGCAGTGCAAGGGTCCTCTCTGTCTTTGGTGTTTTTGTGACTTCAGTCCAGTGTGTCCAGGGATGGATTTCTTTTTATTCATTCCGCTTAAAATTCATAGGGCTGCTTGAATTCGTGATTTGGTATTTCTCACTAGATCTAGAAAGAGTTTCAGCTAGTTTCTCTTCAATTTCCCACTTCTCTCCTACCTCCCCTCCCCCGCCTTTCCTTCTGGAATTCTGGTGGAAGTGTGTTCCTTCTCCTCACCCTCAGCGGGGTCCCCTTCATGCTTCCCCTATCTCTCTTCTTTGTGCCACATACTGCACAGGTTCATAGTTTCTTGAGATTTGTCTTTTTACTCACCAATTCTCAGCACAGCTGTATGTAATCAATTATTAGAGTTCTCATTAAGTAATCATTTTAGCATCACCTATTTTCTTCCATTTAAAATGTGCATGATTATATCTCACTGCTCCTTGTTTTCTCACATTTTCCAACTTTTATTTCTTTATATTAAAATCACTTACTATTCTATTTCTGATATTTTCCACTCCTGAAGGCTGGCTCTGCCCTGTTTCTCTGGTATCTTTCGCTAACAGTGCCTTGTCTATTTGTGTCTTTCAGATTCTGAGTAAGTGCTCATGTAACTCTTAGAACTTGGTGGGATATGTTTCAACCTGGGTTGAAGGCGAGCTTCTAGAGAGTATTTTCATTTGCTTACACCAGGTGCTCGGTCTGTTTTTTTTTTTTTTTTGTTTGTTTGTTTGTTTTTTTTTGTTGTTGCTGTTGTTGTTTTGTTCTTTTGGGTTTTTTTTTTTTTTTTTTTGTACCGGGGATTGAACTCAGGGGCACTTGACCACTGGGCCCCATCCCCAGCCCTTTTTTGTATTTTATGAGAGACAGGGTCTCACTGAGTTGCTAAGTGCCTTGCCATTGCTGAGGCTGGCTTTGAACTCGCGATCCTCCTGCCTCAGCCTTCCAAGTGCTGGGATTACAGGCGTGCACCACTGCGCCTGGCTGGTCTAAGATTATTTGTGAGGGAAATGTAGAAGGGCACAGGCAGCCAGGGCAAGATGGCAAGTGGCGGCGGGGGGGGGGGGGCAGAACCACACCAAAGGAGCACAGACGGGGCCTTCCTGGGGGTCGACCTCCTGGCTGACGAAAGTGTTCATGGTCACGAGTGGGGACCCAAACAGACAGACTCTTTCATACGTGTGCTCCTAGGTGGGGCACCAACAGAAAAACTAAAACAGACATGTGGACATGGCAGGGCGGCAATGAACACTAGTGAGGAGAGTGTGGACAGGGAGGAGACCAGGAAAGGAGGGATTCCAGGGACCATAAAAAGAACAAGCCCAGACCTCCCCACCTGACTCCCGGCTCTGGGGCTCCTTCCCTTCAGAGAAGTCTGTTTTGCAATAAACCTGATGCTTGCTTGCTATTTCTATGTCTTATTCTTCAATTTGTTGCTGAGCAGAGACAATAAAAGGCCCCTAGAGAGTAACATTGCACAAGGAAACTTTCATCTAAATTCACAGACTGAGGTTTTTGTTTTGTTCTTGTTTAATACACATGCAGAATGACCTCAGACAGCCACCACGTCCGAGGGACAGCCTGTTGGTAGAAGTTCTAGTAAAGACAGTTTCCCTTCTAACTGTCCTACCATTTGCAACAGTCAATTCCCAGCATGGAGACTTGAGGGTTTGCTTTTTCTAGGTTTTTCGGGTCCTGATGCTATGAGGTGAGTCCTGTGTTAGACCCCGCCTTGGGCTTCGCTCTTGCTTTCTGACATCTGAAGGACGAGTTCACCTGATCTGGCAAATGCCTGCAAAGCACAGGCCAGCCTGAGCCTGCATTCACCTCCCTGCTGTCCAGCTCTCACGTGGCTCTTGACCCCTTGGTCTCCTTTGTCAAACTGTCCCTGTGTCAATGCATTTTCAAGTTTTGGAAGTGCCTGCCTAGCATTAAAGTTGATTTTCAACGGGTGGATCAATCAGCATACCTCCCCCGCCACGAGTTAGGAACTATTATGTTCTTAATGCTAAGACTTCATGTAGAAATCTCCATTTTTATCTGGGTACAAGTCAAAACTTGAAATTTTATTTTCTGAAATTTCGGTGCTTACCACAAGAGAACATTTTATTAAGCCTATCTTCCTTCCTTCTTTTTTCCTCTCTTTTTTCCTTCTCCTTTTCATTTCTTTCCTTCCTTCCTCCTTTCTTTCTTCCATTATTTTTCAGTGCTGTGAAGTTTTTCTTCTACCCAGGGTGTTCTTTTGGATAATAGTGAGTATGAGCCTGAGACTCAAGACAAAACAAAGGAGAAGAGAGGTATTTATAAAAAACAGAAAATTTGCTGCACATGTTTATGGAAACAGGCAGAATAAAGCCTGTGTGATAACATCTCATCGTTGTCAGTCCTAACATTCAGAAAGTTGCTTCTTACATTTCTTGCAAACCTTTGATGACTGGAATAAAACTGGCAAGTCAAGGTGCAAGTAGAAATAAGTACAGTCACCAGGTAACCTGGGTGTTCATAACTGCTTGACTCCGGCTGCCTACAAAACCCTGCTAGGAGTGAGATGCCAACACTGTGCCCGCACATAAAGTCCTCTAAATGGGAAGGCCGGGGCATCAGACTACTATAACCCCCATGCTGAATCCAAATGGCCCACCTAAGACTGCCATCTAATTCACAGCTGTTCATAGTCTAATTGGGGCTAGAGGTGCTCCTTAATATCAAGATTAGCAGTTCCTACCCAAGAATGGATGGATTAACATTCCTAGAGGAAGCACCTTGAATCAGGACTTATTAAAAAAAAACCCAACAACTGGAAATTCCAGTCATCCATAGAACTGGTTAGACATTGATCTAAAGCATTGAGACTGGAGAGATGGGATGCCTGCGCTCACTCTTGATGGTGTCCTTTTTCCACACTATGGAAGGCTGGAGAGAGGGGAAAGACGGACGAGTATCACCATCCTCGGATTGCCAGAGAACAGCAATGGGCATGGGTGGGCACTGGGCAAGCTGGGGAGAGCAGCAAAGAACCGTGCGCCACAGCGTGAGCCTTCTGAAGCGTCTTCTTAAGAATCACACAGAACAAACGACGGTGTCCTTCGGATCCTGACAGTGGAGGGTAAGGAGCACCAGGGTCTCACTGGTTCTCGCCACGTTCAGACACCTGCCCGCAGTGTCTGAACTGTCAGCCAAGGCTCACGTTCGAGTAACTGGAGTAACCCACTTGGAGAAAGACAAGGGACTTTGGGCATGGGGGTGGGTGCCCATCTTGAACGTCTGAGAGTGGAGCAAGGGCTGTGCCCTGCTTGGGGCTGAAGGAACACTTTGAAAAGAAGAAGTGTTTTCCCAGCAATGAATGCATTTGGGCAGGGCATGTCAAGAGAGATGAACTCCTTTTCAGAGAAAGGTTAATATTTTTTCTAGAAGCATTTTCAAACTTCGGTGGTAGAGCCAGATTTAGGAGAGGCTGTGAGTATACCTTACTGGTAGAACATTGCCTGAACGCACCAGGCCTTGTGCTCAATCCCAATACTACAAAAGGAACAGAAAAGAAACAAAACCCCTCAAGCGGAGAAAACAAGGGTTCATTTGTTTCCTGGGAGCATCTGCCACGGAGTTTACCTGTGTGCCTCAAAGGAGGTTGCAGGCACTGCTCAGATGTTTGCCTTTGAGGAAGCTGAGAGATGTGTCAATATTTACCTGGAGAGATTGCACGTTGTTTTGCTAATATTACCTGGCCTAAATTTTGCAAATCTACATACTAAATACTTCCGTGCTGCCAGACACTGTGGCTCCCACCTGTAATCCCAGCGGTTCCCGTGCCTGAGTAAGGACAACAACGAGTTCAAAGCCAACCTCGGCAAAAGCAAGCCACTCAGCAATTCAGTGAGACCCTGTCTCTAAATAAAAAAATACAAAATGGGGCTAGAGACGTGACTCAGTGGCCGGGTTCCCCTGAGTTCAAGTCCCGGTGCCCACAAAGAAAGCTTCCATGCTAGCTCCAAAGAGAGCAGCAGCGTGACCCGTGGTTAACCTCTTTACTCCAAGTGCAAATTTGTTTTGTGTCTAAAAGTCTAGCTCCTTGGCACCTCTGTGCATAGATGGAAGAAGGAAGCAATATAAGCACTAAAACAAGGCGTGACTTGAGGAGGAGGTAACGTCTCCAGTCTCCGGCTCTGTTCGCATCCACTAGAAAATACTCCCTTCGCCCATGTAGAACTGAGATGGGCAGGTGAAGAGCAAAATAAATCCAGGACTTTGTCCCAGAGTGGCAGACCAGGCCGGTTGGAGCGCAGGTCACAGCCCGGGGGAACCTGCCAGGCTGGCACGAGCCTGAGGCACAAGGAGCCAGGGCTGCCCAAACCCAGCCCTTACAGGCGACAGAGGCGAGAAAACTGAAGCAGGGCAGAGCAAAGGAGGAGAGTTCAGACTCAAGAGCTGACCAATAGCGTTAGCATTTTCCAAGACTTGATTAGCATACATGTTGACCAATAGCGTTAGCACTTTCCAAGACCTGATTAGCATACATGTTGACCAATAGCGTTAGCACAGTTTCAAAACTTCATTAGCATAAATTTGGACCAATGGCGTTGATCCAAGGCCTATATAAATCCCTTCGCCAAAGCACCCTGAAATCATCCCATGGGTCTATCACGTTTTTCCTGTGTTGTGTTGCCTTGTGCTGCTTCAGTCTACTTTGGTGATATGAAGATTATTTTCACTGTAGATTGTCTGCAATGTCCAAAGGTGAAGAACTTCAATGTATCTTTAAAGAGTAGAGGCTGCATTTTGGGGACAAAAGCGTCGCAACACCTGTGATAGCTGCAACCTTCAGTATTGTGAGAAGGAAGAGCTGCAAGGAAAAGCTGCAACACTTCTTGGGACGAGACAAAAGAGCTGCAACACTTCTCAGGATGAGTTAAAAGAGCTGCGACACTCTTTTCTTTTTTCACCAAGAGAGCTGCAAAACTCATTTTAAAAAGCCACGGTAGTTCACAATGAGAAAATATGAGATACAACCAGTAGTACAAAACCATCTACCATGGGGCTGGGGTTGTGGCTCAGCGGTAGCAGTGCTCGCCTAGCACACGCACGGCCTGTTTTCGACCCGCAGCACCACGTAAACATAAATACGTTGCATTGTGTACAACTAAAGCAAATAAATCTACCATACTCCCAAGTATCCCTTGTTACACCTTTCTATAGGAAATTTAGGTGGTTTTTCTTTATTCTTTTTTCATTGTAGGTGCTAGTATTGTGGGGAAAGACGCTGTATTTTAATCTACCAAAAGAGAGGTGAGCTATACATTGGTGCTTTTCTAGAGAGGTTACTAGACATTCCTGGCACAGTGGAAGGTGGACCATCTGCAAGTCAAAAAGGCTTCTGTCAAACTGGCATGGTGTTTTGTGTGGGTTTTCAGCCTCCAGAACGGTTTGGGACCTTGAGTCTGGCATTTTGTCAGGGCAGCCCAAGCAGACCTCATACAGTGTGAGTCTTAACACAATGCTTGTTCATCTTATTTGTGGGACAGGGGAGGTGTTTCCTCCATGTTTGAGAAGCTTCTGGAGATTTGAGAAGGGAACAAGGAAGTATCCCTCCATTGTCTCCTGAGAGTTCCACCCAGGAACCCCCAACCCCAAGGTGTCCCTGTTTGTTCAACATCTTGAACTTCCCAGAAATGAAGCCTCCTACTCTGCTGCCCCAATCTTTGGGGAGCCCTGACGCTAGCAAAGGAGTGTAGAGTCAATGTTGCACCTGCCTGAGCCACACAGCTGTCACCTTGCTCTCTTTTTCATCAAATACACTAAGTCCTTAAGTGCATCAGACAGTCCCGCCGCTCTGCTGGGCGTCTGGCGGTTAAGGTTAACGCTATCCCCTGTACTCATGACTCCAGCTCGTCCCAAGTAGGCAGGCTTGGGCAAGTGCTGTGTGCCAGTTGATCATAACCCCTCCAGGAGGCAGCCAAGGTATTCCTGCAGCCACCGACAGGCCAAGTTTTCCCTGCCATGTTCTGAACTTCAAGGCCATGTCATGGAGTCAAGCTGGGGGCTCATGGGTCCCTGACCAGGCCTCCTAGTTAAATAGACAGCTGCTGTCACTCTTAGTAAATGCTCTGCCACATAATTGAGAGCTCATAAAGAGCCTATAATTGGTTATTATCTCTGGTCTCTGCTTGGCGTAACTCACCAAGTCACTGCAGACTATTTCTATGCCTAAATTAAGGCTTTATTTTTCCCTAATACATTTCCACAGATTGGTTCTGGTCTGATAATACCCCCTTTTCTCTCAAAACCCCAAGAGCAAATTCCTTGTTCCACCCTCACAACCTGCTGCAAACAGGTCCTGTTCCTGATCTCACCCTGGGTGTGGTGGGGGAGCAATCAGAAGGGGCATCCACCACTGGGGGGTTGTTGCCAGACTCCTGTGGAACCAAGCTCCACTTCCTCCCTTGGCAACATCATGGAAGAGTGCTGAGAGGTCCTGGAAGGAGGTCTCATCTGCTGGGAGAGTGAGGAGAGGATCTGGGGGTGCTGGGCAGTGTTCACCTCGCTCGCTGGCAAGGGAGCAGAACTGTGTCAGCCGGGGGCCTCTGGGTGTATCTGAATTCGAGCCCTGCCTGTCAGGCAGACAGTAAGCCCAGGAGCCCAGTGCTGGTGTGGTGAAAGGGAGCTTAGAGCCCTGTCTTGCTCAAGGTCGACAGGGAGGGGCGGGCCAGGACTGCGACTGCGACCCCAGCTTCCACACGCCTTCCTGTGACCATGTTCTCAGTACCTGCAGACAAAAGTGAGAAGAGGAAGCACAAGACAGAAAAGACGGAAAGACTTTGTTGCCGCCTGAAGCGATGGCCGCTTGGAGCAACGACGCCGCGGGAAAAAGTTCAGAGGCAGACTGGAAACGAACAGGCTCTTTATTCTGCTAGCTTCTCTCTCCGACTCCAACAACAACTCCAACACCATCCACACTCCTGCAACCACCACACAAAAATGGCGCCGACCCAATCCACAATCCCCCGGGGCCAAGTCTCGCGAGATCATGCAAATGGCGCTGACCCGATCCTCAATGTCCCGGGCCAAGTCTTGCAAGACCATGCAAGGTGGTAATGCTTGAACATCTTTATGGCTCACAGCTAACCGCAATCTTAGCTCTCTCCTTAATTAGGCTCCTACAGGACTTTCTCCAAGAAGCCCGATGACACCTGTGGTGCCAGCTGCATTTCCATGACTTGTCTAGAAGAGCGAGACTACAGACAGAGCACAGCAGGGGTGGTCTGGGGCCCAGAAGGGAGTAGAGTTGACCAAAATGGGTGTAGGGGTACTTTTTGGGGTGATGGAAGTGTGAAAAACTGATGGTAGTGGTAGTCGCAGGTATTGTATATTATATGAAAATTACTGAAATTGTGTAAACTTATGTAAATTTATGTAAATTTACATCAAATGGTATAAAGTGGGTGAATTTCATGTAAACCATACCTCAGTAAAGCTATTAAAAAATCAAGGTTTTTGTTGTTGTTGTTTGATTTTGTTTTAGAAAAGCCAGCGATTGCCAACATGAGCTCTGTCCTGTTTGGTATTTTCTGCTTCTTTGCTCTCTAAGGGTAGAAGTGGGACGCATGATGGTGTGGTCTTGACCTTTTTCTCACAAATGATCTGGGTTTAGTGAGCAGTTTAAAATGGTCAATTTATTCCTAGCCGAGGACCCTGGGAAACCACATGACCTTTATTCACACAGGCAGTTTAATCAGTTTTCTAGACATTTGTTGCTTTTCCCACTTAATGCTGGGCAGTCTGGGACAGCTGATGGCACCAAGCTGGAAATAGATGACTTGAGGTTTGTGTCCTAGGAGCTGGGGTCTCGAGGAGAATTAACGGGGAGAAGCAGAGAGAGGATGCAGGACTCAGCCCTCGGTGAATTCTCTGCTACAGCACTGACTCTCTTTATTCATGGGCATATATATGGACTGATTTTTTCCCCTATGACTAACATGCAATGCATATGAAGCTTGAAATAATAAAGTGTCAGGTTCAAGCTAATTGCTTAAATAATGATAAACCTTCCTGTTTTGAAACAGTGACCAGTGAGACTCTTCTCTCCCCACAGGGGGACTTGGCAGCCGTCTTCAGCTGTGTGTTCTTCCTGCTAGATTCCCCCCCATCACCGTGGGCCTGCTCCCCGCTATGTCGCCTTTACATTCCCTGCCTAAAGTCCTGCCAGGGGTCTGCCCAAGGAGCTCACCCAAAAGAAGCGTTGCAATGGACTCTGTCCATTTTCCCATCCAAACGGAACTCTTGTGTGATGCAGGTATGCGTCTCAACTGATGGTCTTTACGGTTTGGGGGTGTTTTAGTTCTCTGTTGCTGTGTGGTTTAGAGAATGGCTCTCGTTGACTCGCTCACAGTCTGCGGTTTGGCCTGGGCTCAGCAGGGCAGTCCTGTCAGCGTTCCTTGTGGAAGCTCTTGTTGGGGCTTGAAGAAATGGCCTCCCCCACCTGGCTGGCAGGGGCCGCTGTCAGCTGAGGCTCTCTGCCACGATGCCTCAGCCCTCCACGGGCCCTTGGGCTTCGCATAGCCTGTCAGCTGGACTCAGAGTCTTTGCTTGACCAACTTAAGTCAGACTCCTGAATCTTCCTTCTGGCCCCGTGTGTGTGTGTGTGCTTCTTATAAAATCCAGTTGTCACAAAAACACTGCTGTCCGTTTCGCAGGAGCCCCACCCCTCCTGAATCGCCCCCCCCCCCCATATCTATGCTCCTCCCACTCCATTTCCCAGTTAACGTCTCGCCACCTTTAGCAAAGATCTCATTAGACCAGTTCAGCCAGAATCCCCCTGACCGCTGTGTGTCCCCTTAGCGATTCTCCGTCCCCTGGCCCCAGCCTGCTCTGAGTGGAGTCTCGCTTGCCGCGGGGTGCTGGAGTGCAGCCCACCTCTCGCTCGCGGCAGATCCCATCACGGGGGCTCTCCTGCCTGTTGACATGTCCCCCTCACCGTGCTTACTCTGGCCATTGAACATTTTGTTTTTGAACAATTCCAAAAGGGAAGCACTCTATGAGAGAACACGGAAGCTGAAGATGCCTTAAGGCCCAGGCTCATAAGTTACGTCACTATTATTTTTGCCAAAACAAGGTTGCAAGGCCAACCCAGCCTGCCTTTCAAAACCAGGCATCATGAAGAGTTTTCAGCTGCCTTTCATCCATTACCATGAGCTTTCTGACTTTTAACAAAAGACCTATTCTTTTCTAATAGATTCCTGGCTTTGTCTTGTGGATTCTTTTTCTTGTTTAATGTTTATTACTCCTGACATCCTTATTTAAGTCCCCTTCAGATTGCTTTACTGTCACTGGGGCTGTAGTACTTTCACTACTTCAGATTGCTTTGTGATTTTTTGCCTCTGAGCTCACCTTCAGGGGACAGCTTGTGTGGGGACAAATCTGTAGTTGGAGCAGGTGGTCTTTTTCTCATACACACACGTGGGTGGGACAACCCCTTTCTGGCTCCTGGATCTTGGATCTTGGTGGTGAGTAGTAGGGTGAGAAGTCGGGCTCCCCACATCTGCTCATCCACCATCTTACTCTAAGGGTCTTCTGACAGTTTCTTCCCAAGGACACTCAAGTCTCTCTTTTACAACGGGGCTCTGTCAGCCATTTGCATCTTTCCAGATTTAACCATCATGCCTTAGCACAGACAGTAGTGATCGATGTGAGTCGTTAACAGTCCCCCTTTGCTTACAAAGCCACTGGGTTCAGTCACTGGGGCTCTACCCTAGGTCCCCTACCTAGTTTACCCCCTCCCATAGAGCCACCTCTAAACACCTCTAAGTCTTGCCTTTCTACCATCGTGATGCCATCACAGCCTTGGGAGCCACACTCCGGCCTGGTCTGGGGACAACGGGAGACCACAGCAGCCACCTCAAGGCACGTCGTATTCCCCGCTCACCCTCCTTTGTGCTTGCGGTCAGGGCAGTCTGTGGCCCCAGGCCCGCAGCTCTGACTGCTCCCTGCCAGCACCCCCTCCCACGGCCCTCCGGGCTGTGCGCCACAGCTCCTGCTCCCCCATCTCCTGACAGCTGCCTCATCAGCAAGGACACGACCCAGCACCCAGAGGCTCTCCCTGGCACCACCACCTTCCAGATCCCAGAACACAGGCCTTGCTGAGCGCAGGAGGCAGACCCTTGGTCACTAGAGCAATCCTGACGCCCAGCTTTGCTCTGGACGCCGCCTACATTGTGAAAGAAAAGCCAGGCCCCTTCTTCCAGGCCCCATATGCCAGCTGCCACAGCCCTGATGCCAGCAAAGGACAGGGCCAGGCTCCCGCAGGGTTCTGTGGACACACACCCCTTCTCTCCCCTGCTCCCCGCTCACGGGATCACCATGGCGTGTGCATCTGAAAAGCCGGGAATTCCCTGCACTGAGCTTCTAGTTTCCCTTATTGAGGAGAAGGTAGGCGTCTGGGCACTTTCTCTAGGATGTCACAGAAAGCACTTTAAGGAACAGTCTCGCTCAGCATCTGTGGCATGCCCCAGGGCTCCAGACTTGGAACAAAGGAGATGACGCCCAGCCTCGGGGGCCGGGTAGGGAAAGTGCGGGCTCTGGCTGCCACCTGCGCACATTCACTGGGCCGGGAGGCAGTGCCAGGTCTGCTGCTGCCAGGGCCTCGGAGCTACCCCACGCCCTTCTCTCCGCGTGAAGCACGTTGAAGCTACGATCAGAGCTCTTTCCAGCTGGGCTGCTCCGGGCCCGGGACTCCTGGAGGTAAGGAAGTAGACTCCCTTCTGAACGGACTTCCTCTTATGCCCTCCACGGTGTGGTCTCGCTGCAGAGGGAGACGCTGGAGGGCCCAGCCCTGCTCACCTGGAGGGTGGGCAGCACCAGGAGCCCTGACGGGAAAGGGCTTTTTCGCTGGCAGGAGCCAGGCTGCGCTTGCCTGTGCCAGCAGCGGGTACAGCTGGCCTCGCTGCCTGCGGCTCTCCGTCAACCCCGGCAGCTGCCTCCCTTGGTCCCCAGAGCTCTGGACTGGGACCAGCAGGCTGGCGGCTAGAGCCTGGTCCTTGCAAGCGTGCGGTTTTGGTGGCAGACTGCCTGCCCGAGAGCCGGGTGCCCCTGGGTGAGTCATTCAGATCCTCTGGGCCCTACGTTCACTATCTGTAAGTGGGGACGATGACACTACCTGCTTCTCAGGGCTGCTCTGGGGATCGGCCAGTGAGGAGGCGTGTCACGGCCTGGCATGCGCCAGCGCTCAGGGGTGCCCTGCCCCTCGTCGCCTTCTCCCTCCTCTGCAGGCCTTTCCGAAGCCTCCCCGTCGTTCTGCGGCCGCCCATGAGCACTGTGGAGAAGAGCGTGTGGGTCAAGATCCGCGTGAACGGCAGAAACGCAGTGCGGAGCCCCGTGTCGGCAGACCCCACGGAGAGGGACAGCAGCACTGAGGGGCAGCCCCCGGAGGGCCGGGGGGCTGGAGGCCACTGTGGCCCAGGAAGGGAAAGCGTGGCTTGACGGAAGGAAACAGAACGCTGCACTCAAGTCACAAGGTCCGGGCCCTCGGCCGCCTCTCGCCACAGGGCAGACATCGCCAAGAGCTGGGCCCCGGAGGGCGAGGTCCCTGGTGGGGCTGGGCCAGGTGGCCTCCAGGGAGAGGGAGGCTCCTGAGCCTGCCCTTGGCACCCCGTGGACACTCTAAATACTTCATAGAGGTCCCTGAAGACGTCACGGCCCAGCTCTGTGGCGTGGAGGAGGTGGCAGAGGCTCTGGGGAGAAGCTACAGGGAGCTCCTGGATGTTTCTAGAACCTGACTCCCCAGCCCCGGCCAGCGGAGGCCTGGTCTGCTCTCTAGGAGAGGGCAGGGCAGACCTTCCCAGGCGCACCCTCGCTCTGGCCAGGAAATGCCCGGGGACTAAATGAGAAGGGCAGGACCCTCTAGTCCTCCAGGGCCATCCGGGAAGGGTAGTCAGTGGGCACGGGAGGACGGCCAGGCCTGCGACTCCGCAGCCACAGGTCAGTAGGAAATGGCTGGAATGCGCCCTCGTGCCCGGGGGGCACCGCCCCTTCCCTTGCCGTGCAGAACGCTGACGGCCGTCATTTATGTCCTCTCTCTTCTCTTTTAGCAGGTTGGCTCCCTGAGTGAGAGCTCGGAGCCACAGCACGGGGACCCGGTCCTACCAGCTGGTACCCAGCCATCTGCAGGGCACGCGAGGTGCCCGAGTTGGTTTTCCATTCCTGTAAGAAATGCCTGAGGCAGCGACTCCCAACATGAAGAGGCTGACTCTGGCTCACGGTGTTGGAGGGTCCAGCTCATGGACAGCTGGCCCTGTCGCTTTGCCACACGTGGCGGTAGGGAGTGTGCAGAGATCGGGCTGCCCGCCTCCTGGTGGGAAGTGAAAGTGGAAACAGGAAGAGAGGAGGCTGCCCGGGGCCTGCAGCCTCCCACAAGCTCTGCCTCCTAAAGCGTCCACCGTTTCCCAACATGGCCAAGCCAGGGACCCAGCCTTCGACACGTGGGCCTTTTTGGGACACACCAGATCCAAAGTATGGCACTCAACAGATATGGAACAAGGTGACAAAATGAGGACCATGACTGGCAGGAGAAGCCTGACTTGTATTTCAGGAGTTCTCAGGAGTGAGGGAGAGAAGGGGAATGTGTCCCAAAGCCAGGTTCCACGCAGCCAAGGACCGCAGTCGGTGACACAGGTCCAGTGGCAGGAATGCTGCGTTTGTGCTGTGACTGGAGAATGTGGTCCCTCCGGTCCTCGGGCACGAGGCTTGGTTCTTTAAGCTGGACCTCACCGGGAAGGGGACAAGACAATATGGCCATTTCATCCCCTCCCTTAATCCACAATGCATCGTGTCCTGTGGCAATGGACCCTCCCTCGCCCACCGTCCAAGTGGGCACATAGGCCCTAGTGGTCATTCAGCCTTGCTCTCTGCAGCCTGAACACTTGGAATTTCAAAACAGCTGCTGCTGTAGAACTCTCTAGAAGCCCACATCTGCTGGACTGGGCTGCTGCCTCTGGCTCCTTGTGCATCAGTGCTAAGGCAGGGTGCCAGCCGGTGGCGGTTGACAGCCAGCCCAGACCAGTGTTCAATTAAGTGAAATCAGATTTTGCAAGATGGAAGCTTCCCCCCCTTGCTCTGTCCAGGAAGAACCGATCTAATTAACATGTCCATGCTCCCAGGACTCTTGTCGAGACCTCTCCTCCCCATTCCAATTGAACTCGTTAGAGCTACGGACGTTCCTTTAGCTAATGGAGGCTGGAGCGTTTGCAAGTCCTGCTCTGGGTGCGCCGTGTGCAGCGACCCCCGCGGCGTGTGTGCCTGGCAGCAAGACAGTCTACTGCTCTTCCTGCTGGTCAGGCCCAACCCAGTCCTCTTTGGGCCAGCCACTCCTGGACCATACAACTGTCCTTAGACACAAGCACTCTTGGGGTGCCGGTTCCCAACCCTCTGCTCCTATGCAAAGGCCACCAAGGCACTGGGGACCCACAGAGCCAGGACAGCTGAGCTCCGTTCCCACCTGTGGCCTGGCTGGGGTGTGGTGGAAGGTGGGAGCACTCAGGAAGGAACCTGAAGGCCTCCTCCTAGCTGGATGGCAGCAGCTCTGTGCGTGCCGCCGCCCCCGGCTCAGCTCTCCACCGACGAGAGGTCAGCTTGTCCTCCTGCCTGCAGGCAGAGTGTCCCCCAGAGGGCGCCTGCCTCCAGGCAGGGTCTGGGTGGCCCTCAACCAACCACCCCTATTCTCTGTAATCCTGGTGCTTTTGTCATCTTGGGGCTGTGCTGTCACAGGAGGGACCGCACTTCCCAGGGCAGGCCAGTCCAAGAGTACGCAGCAGGCAGGGACACGTCTTTCCCAAGAGTCCACACGTCCCGTGGCCTCCCTGCGCCTGCGCGGCTCTCACTCCGGACCACTCTCCCTCCGCGATCACCCAGGGACAGAGCCTGGAGAGCTCGGGCAGCGCTCCACCCCGCAGGCCACGGAGTCGTTCAAGTCAGCTGGTCCAGACCTGGGGCCCGGCCGCACCCACTCCTTCCCACAGAACCCACAGCGAAGGTCCCGCCTCAGTCCCCCCGGCCGCTGCCGTCGACGGACCACACCCGGAGCTCCCCTGCAGCCCTGCGTGCCCACTCCTCTTGGGAATGGAGTGACCAACTGTCTTTCCAACAGCAGGTGCCGCCCGATCTGGTGACTTCGCTGGCCTCAACAACAACACAAGCTACATTTTCAAATGGCCTCCCTGGCCTCTCTGGGGAGAGGCTGCTCACTGCTCACGGCTGGAGGAGAGCCACCTCTCCTCGTGCCTGGCCGGGGCGGCAGCTGGCGGCCCAGTCCACATTCCCTCCTGCCACCTCGAGGACGATGCCGCACGCTGGCGGGAGCTCCGGTCCGACGCTGCCGGCCACTTTCTCCTGAACAGAGCTGACGTGACTTCGTGCAGGCCAAGGAGAGGCGTTCCCGGGGCACACACTGCCCGTGAGGACAGAAAGGGGCTTGGAGGGCGACAGGAAGGAATGTGCACATAGGAGAGCCTTTTCCTGTTGACTTCCAGAAACATCCGTGAGAGCGCCCTGCTGGCCCACCGCTGGAGCCGGCCCCGCCCTCAGCAATCATCACCCCGGGGCAAGCGGACGGTCCAGGGACCGCCGCAGACTCAAGCTGCCGTGTGGTAAAGCGGGGTAGAGCGCCATGAGGAAGCGCATCACACTGAAGTATGATCTCAAAATATCTTAAAGCAGATGTCACCTTGCCAGTGAAGCACTTCTCTGTTGAATCTTTAGTAATCAGATGTGGCGGGGGTCTCGTAGACCACAGCGTCGAAGCTGGGACGAGCCTGGACACAGATGCTCCGCCATACTGCTGTGGCTGTCACTCCGGAGAGACTGGGATTTCCACGGTCCCAGCCGTGCGAACACCACTGGGGTTTGTCACGTGCAGAGCCAGCCCTCTGTGACCATAGGTTCCACCTTTTAGGACTGACAACACTGCAGATTAAAGACTCATGTTCTTACTGAAAGTGCAGGCCACTCCCTTGGGCGCTGTCCCCTGAGCAGCACAGCCTCATGATCATCTGCACAGCGTCTCCATCGTACGGAGGACTAGACGTACTCTAGAGGTGACCTGAAGTGCACAGGAGGATGTGTGGGGTCACAGCACACGTCACGCCATTTTATACAGAGGACTTGCACATCCTCCGGTTTTGGTATCTGTCGGGCAAAGGTATCCTGGAACCAGTTCCCCTCAGATGCCGAGGGACCGCGGCATTCGTCACTGAAGGAAACGCTGGATTGCAAATGCGGTCACCAAACAGAAGATGTCATTTCCTGCATGATCCAAGCTTGCAAGTGCCCCGAGTCCTGCCCCACCTTGGCCTGCAGAGGCGCGTGTCACAGCTCTGAGAACCAGCGGCCACTGGAGGAGTCCGTCTCCTCTGCCAAGTGTGCCAGGCCGTGGGGTCTGGCTTCGTCTCGGGGCCTCCCCTGAGCCAACACAGCACGTCCTTGTGTGCCAGTGGCCCTCCCTGCCTGTCACCAGGGGGAAGCCAGGTTCTTCCTTGTGAGGGTGGACGCCAAGCTCCCGTCAGGTTCCTGGGTGGAGCAAAGGCACGCCCAGGGGCCTCTGGCCAGACCCCGACTCTGCTCTACAGAGATGGAAGGCTGCGGCTGTCTGGCCCCTCTTTCCAGTGAGATGTGGATCTTACGAGCCCCAGGACCTCTCCAGGTACCATGAAATGTGACTGTGTCATTGCTGGGCAGGGCACACGGCACTCATCTGTTTTGGACTCAGGGAGTTTTGGACGTCCCTGGCTGTCATGGTCTGGACAGGAGGTGTCCTCCAAGAGCTCGTGTGTGAGACACTGCAGGAAAATTAGAAGTGAAGCGATTATGTTATCAGAGATGCAACCCAATCCGTGCACTAACCCCCTGGTGGGGATTACCTGGTGATAACCAGGCAGGTGGGTGTGGCTGGAGGAGGCGGGTCCCTTTGGGGATGTTTTGTCCCTGGTGAGCAGAGCTTAGTCCCTCTCTGCGTCCTCGTGCCATGTCCTGAGCCACTTTCCTCCACCACTGCCCTCTGCCTTGAGGTTCTTCTGCCTCACCACGGCCCAGAGCAACGGAGTCAGCCGTCTGTGAAACTCAGACCTTGAAACCAGGAGCTTCAAATAAACTTGTCCTCCTCTACCTTGTCCTTGTTGGGTCTTTTGGTCACAGCAATGAAAAGGCGGACTACAGCAATGGCTCATCCTAATTACACCAAACAGAGAGGGCAGAGTAAGCAGTGAGGGCGACATCACCACAAAAGTGGGACTCGAGGCCTTGGGAGGAAGAAGGTGCCCTCGGGAAAGTGGCAGGAGTGAGAAGATGGGCGTGGGGAGCCAGCGGAGCATGCACTGTCCCCGGCGAGGACAGACCCAGGCGGCCGGGCCTCAGGTGGGACGTCGCCCGGACTCTGCCCCGTCAGTGGCAGGCAGCTGCCTTTGCTCTCCACTGCTCCGAGGATCTGAGGATGGTCAGGGGAGACCCCGGGGCCCTTGAGATTGGCCTGGGAATGTCACTGGGAGGAGCTTCCTCCTGTGCCAGCACCTTCCTTACCCGCCTCAGTCACCGCCGTGGTAAGGACGCCATTGCAAGGAGAGCCCCTGTGCGAGCCACCGGGGACTCGCGGGCTCAACGCACAGCGGCTCAGACGCACCCTCCACCAGTGGGTCTCCACACCCAGCCCGGGGCCGGAGCGAAGCAACTCCGAGACCTCCCCGTCAGCTTCCTGCCTTGAGGAGACTTCGCTTCGCACCTCCAGGAACCGACGTGCGCTGTGCACTAGCTGTCAGAAGAGACCTCACCCTGGTCACCCCGCCCAGGAGGGTGCTGCCTCGCGCCAGTCCCCAGGCCAGGGCGGACTGCACACAGCCCGCGTCTCCCTGTGCCTGGGATCTGATGCGGCTGTAACCGGGGCTGACGGGCTGGCCTCCCACGACAGCTGGCAGGGCCCTGGAGGACACTGCCTCTCCACCACTCAGGCTCTCGGACTGGGGAAGTTCCTGATTCTTGGCATTAGTTTCCAGGGGTGGTTTGGAGACAGGCTCTGTGTAAACTGCTCTAGAAAGGAAGCTGCACATTCAAGTTGGGATTATGAAACAAGAGAAGAAAGCTGTCCGGGCCTAGGCCGTCCTGAGATGCAGCGTGTGGCCTGAAATCCTTTGTTCTACATCCGAGTCTCTTGGTGACCATTGCAGTGAGCAACATCCCCAAATGTGAGCCGGCCACCCTGGCTCTGGGCCATGATGACCACTGCACAAAGCCAGATCTCTCCTCCACGTCGGTGTGTGACACCTCGGCGACAGCCTGGGCCAGCGGATCCAAGTGTGGGCGTCTCTGTGAGCCCGGCCTGCCCTGCTCCCAGCCCCGCTGTGTGCTGTGAGCCAGAGGCAGGGGCTGAGGTGACAAGTGATGACGCCCACCAAGCAGCTGGTCTGTCCGGCCCCAGGCTGTCCCATTGCGGGAGGAGAGAGAAGGGCCAGCACCTTGAGGCGTGGCTCCCAGTTCTGCTCAGTGCTGCCAGAACCTGGAGGAAAGACGGAGACTCCACAGCTGAAGGAGCTCCTTCCCTGCCTCCTTCCCTGCCTCCTCCTCCCCGTTGTGCCTTCCTGCTCTGGTCGGGGCAGCGTGGCCGCGGACTTGGGTTCTGGACTCGGGAACTGAGGAAGGCGGTGTCCGTTTGGACACCAGGAAGAGCAGGACCCCAAACGTGGCAGCGAAAGAGCGGGGTCTGCGTGAGATGGACGCCTTCTGACCAGGCTCCCGCCGCCAGAGAAGGCCTGCTGTCCTGCTCGCGTGACAATGAATGGCCGCCACACCATCTCCACTGCAGAGCCACCGTGGGCAGTGCTTTCAAGGGGGCAGGTAAAAAAAGTGCGGAATGGAAATCCATTCAGGGGTGAGCTTGGGGTTTCCCACTTGGGCTGGGGACAGGCTCCAGGCTCTGCGGAGCCTCGGGCTGCGCGGTCTGCTGAGGTTGCTGCTGCACCGGCTTCCTTCTCGCTGCTTCCCTGTCGCTGCAGAATGCTTTCTCATGGAAACGGTGGGATTTCACCAATGGGGGCTAAGGGGCATCGTCAACAGGGAAGCTGCTGTCCTGGGAACGAGGCAGGGCCAAGGTCCTGACCTTGAAGCCCCTGCAGGCTGCTGTCCCTTCGCCACAGCCAGGTGTCCAGGACCCACCTTCCAGGTTCCGCGGCCAGTCCCTCACTGAATCTTCGTCTCTCCAACACCTGACGGATGCCTGGTCTGTGCCAAGAGACCCCAAGAGACACACTGGAAGGCCAGTCCCCGCTACAGTCGTCCAACAGACACGTCCCAGAACAAACGGAAGTGACTTCTGGGTCACCTGGGACCCTGCCACCTACGCCGGAGAAGGGGGTGCTTCCCTTATTCTTCATTTAAGCTTTGCTCTAATTGTGGCTCAGGGTCACAGGAAGGCCCCCCGCCCTCCTAGGCCCCTCCCCGGCCCTCCTAGGCCCCTCCCCCGCCCCTCCTAGGCCGCTCCCCCCGACCCCTCCCTAGGCCCCTCCCCCGCCCCTCCTAGGCCCCCCTCCCTGGACCTCCTAGGCCCCTCCACGCCCTCCTAGGCCCCTCCCTGGCCCTCCTAGGCCCCTCCCCGGCCCTCCTAGGCCCCTCCCCACCCTCCTAGGCCCCTTCCCAGCCCCTCCTAGGCCCCTCCCCACCCCTCCTAGGCCCCTCCCCGCCCTCCTAGGCCCCCTCCAGTCCCTCCTAGGCCCCTCCCCAGCCCCTCCTAGGCCCCTCCAGTCCCTCCTAGGCCCCTCCCCGCCCTCCTAGGCCCCTCCCCAGCCCCTCCTAGGCCCCCCCCACCCCTCCTAGGCCCCTCCCCACCCCCTCCTAGGCCCCTCCCCACCCCCTCCTAGGCCCCTCCCCAGCCCCTCCTAGCCCCCTCCCCAGCCCCTCCTAGGCCCCTCCCCGCCCTCCTAGGCCCCTCCCCGCCCCTCCTAGGCCCCTCCCCGCCCCTCCTAGGCCCCCCCGGCCCCTCCTAGGCCCCCCCACCCCTCCTAGGCCCCTCCCCACCCCCCCTCCTAGGCCCCCCCCACCCCTCCTAGGCCCCTCCCCACCCCTCCTAGGCCCCTCCCCGCCCTCCTAGGCCCCTCCCCCCCCGGCCCCTCCCCACCCCTCCTAGGCCCCTCCCCACCCCTCCTAGGCCCCTCCCCAGCCCCTCCTAGGCCCCTCCCCGCCCTCCTAATGGTGCTTTTGACAATCTCACAGGCCTGAGGGTCTCCAGGAGGCTCTGGCCCTGCCCCCTCAGCGGCTCCTGATGATCTGGCCTGTCTGGTGGGCTCCGGGGACCCACCGCTCCCAGGGGCTGTGGCCTTCCAGCACTTAGCTTCACTGGGCTCCCGGAGGCCACACATCCCTTCCACTGGCACTTCACAGGGGTAAGAGTAATCCAGGGACATATGGCTTGTCAGGTCCTAAGGAGCTTGAGAAGTCACTTGGTCACTCTGTCTTGGGGAACCTTCCAGAGACACATGATGAATCCCGGCTAAGGTACTCACAGAGCCACCCCCAAGCCCATGCTTAGAGGAAGGGGCCACCAGCCTCCAGCTCAGCAGACACCCCGTAAAGCCACCCGCCCCTGCGTCGTGTTGGACAGATCACAGTGACGAGATATGGAGGGGCCCTTCCCCTTCCCCAGGGCGCAGGAGCATTCCTGAGTCAAGGAGCCCCAGGCTGATCCCGAGAGGAGGCGGAGGCCCGAGGACAGAGTGCAGCCCGGTACCGACGACGATGGGGAGGGCTGGCATGGCCTCAGGACCGCTGCAGAGGCACAGAGGTCAGCAGGCTGTCAGTCCACCATGCGCCCACCGCATGGGCTCTTCAAGGCTACCAGGGCAGCCCTCCCGACCACCAGAAGGAACAAGGCCGGATTCTCGCTCGGTGCTTGCTCTGGGCTACACGCCCTCGCTTTCTGCCATCACTGAGGCTCTGCACCGGCTCCACAGCTCAGTCCGTTCTAACACTCACGGGGTGGCAAGGGGGCTGGCCACGGCCTCCCCTGCTCCCTCCTCAAGAGCAGCTCCTCTGCGGAACCCGAGGACGTGATCAGCAGCGGGTGCTCTGCCAGGGATGCCTAGGTGACGCTCTGAGCCGGAGCCCTGCTGCACCTCCATGGCTCCTGACCTAGCAGCATGGGCCACACCACCTGCATCGCAGTGGGTACAACCAAGGGCCAGATATGGCTTGGCCCTCATACAGGCATCGCTTCAAGGCTAGCACCAACGTCACTTCCTCTGAGGCTTCTGCACATCCCAAACAGAAAGACCACCCCTTCCACACTGTCACTCGGCTGGGCGGTGGTCTCCCTCCCAGGCCTGCCACCCTCCCACACCCGCAGCCAGTGGAGGCCTGGGCCCATCGGCAGTGAAGACAGCAGAGCCACCGCGGGGGCAGTGGCCCTGCGTCCACGGTCGCGAGGCTCCTGCTCACACCCCAGTCTTCCCATGGGGGGGGGGGGGGGGGGGGATCGGCTCCCACAGTCCCACGTTCTGAGATTCCTCTCTCCAGCAGACGGCCACGCTGCCGTGACCCTTCAACTCCCCTCTCCACTCCAACAGCATGGCTCTCGTGGCCCTGCACTTGAGTCGGTGGAACGGGGACTCCGCCGCTTCTGACACAGGGTTCTTTCTCCACGGAGAGCAGGAGGTGGAGTAGCAAGTCACGTCCTCTGAGGCAGCAGTTCCCAGGCTGGCGGATCAGCTGAGAACTGGGATCACTCTAGATTTTAGAGACAAAGTTCAAGTTCACCAGCGCAAGCTGATCCTGACTAAAAAAGTAACCACAGAAGGCCAAAATTCCACTTGTAAAATCATTTTATTGGTATAAATATACATATGAATAAAATACTTTCAGCCTGTAATGCAAGTGAATATTTGTGAAATGTCTTATAAAAGAGTAGTATTCTGATTTCTTTTTACAGGTGTCAAAGTATTCTCTTAAAATCACACATTAAAACCTAAAATGCAGACAGAGATTAAAGGCCTTCCAGAACATGAATATTCATGAGACTTCATCCAATCGTGTACGTTGATCTGGGCACATGGAAGAACCCACGTGGACCAAGCTCACCCCGTGCTCAGCTGTGCCTGTCGATGGCACCCCAAGGCCACCAACTAACCTTGAAAGGTACAATTCCACTTCAGGAAGGAAGACGTTCCCCATGGGAGAATGTAAATCCATACCGAGATCTAATATATATAATTCATACAAATTATTTATTAGTGTGCTCTGTTAATTACAATGTGCAACCGCAGACATCAAGAATAAATCGCTCTATCAAGTCATGTGCAGATCTGACACGGTACATTCAGCAGTCCCCAGGTCTCCTGGTGGAGGACCGTGTGAGTGTGTCCAGCTACGCCTTGGACCTCCAAAGACTCATCCTGCAGGGCAATTTGTAGCTGCCTCAGAGAAGTTCAAGTAGGGCCCATGGAATAGCTGCTGGCTCTTGCTGAAGGCTTGTGAAGCAAGGTCTAGAATCAAATGCCAAGGACAGGGGAAGACCGAAAATGTGCTTTGACAACCAAGAAATGGATGTGTTGTTATGCTCCAAAAGGAGGAAAAAGAAGAAGAAAGAAGAAAGCACCAAGAGAAGAGGCAGTGCCCCTTCCTCTCTGAGGACCGACACACCCTGCACAGTGAGACTTCTGCACGGTGACCTTCACACAAAAATAAATTCTTTTTCTGCCTCTTCTCCCGAGTCACTTGATTTGCTGCCCTGGGGGCCGTCTTTACTGGAGGACCGCTGCTTTTGCTCTTGATACTCCTGGGCCTGATGGCCCCAGCTTCTCCTCGAAACTGGAATGGAAAGGCAAGGAAGAACAACAGCTTAGTACCTGGCAGCAGCAGGGGCCTGGCCACAGTGGGGGGACAGGCAGGGGCCATGGGCCTGCCTGCAGGGCAGTGGGCTATGGCCAACTTTATAGGTTGCTATAATCCTAGAGACCCCAGGTGGATTCAAAACAAAGGAACAGCCCCAGAAACAACACACACACACAGAGACAAGCAAGCCATGCCTGTGACCCTGTGGCCCTCACAGATGTGGTGGAGAATCCAAGACGAGGACCCCAAGGTGAAGGAGATGGGGAAGTGGAAGGACAGCTGGGAAGCACAGCCCACTGAGGCTGGGCACCAGGTGGGACCTCAGTCACAGTGGCAGCAGAGAGGGTGCAGGCAGGACAGTTGTCCACTCAGCACCTTCTGCAGATGATTTCGGGTTGGCTGACCCTGCTCAAGGACAGGACATCAGGAAAGACCTCAGGAATCTCTTTCAGACCTTTATGTGTCTCAGAAAACCTCAGCCTCTCTCTCTAGGACATGAGCTCTGTCCACTCTATGACATGATTCTGTGAAACGAATCGAACAATGTCCATGCAGCCAATGCTCCAGGTAGAGCGTCACCACTGTCGTAGACTATCCTGATCACAGGCAAGGCTGGGCTGGGGCTTCGCAGGCAGTGGCAGGAGAGCCCTCCACGGCACCGAGTCCCTGCTGTGCCAGTTGCTGCTCAGTGGCCCTGTAAGGCAGGCTCTGTAGAGCTCAGGACTGGGATCGGGGCTCAGCTGTTTCTCCAAAGCCCACGTGCTTTCAAATTTATGGCTTTTCAGCAACTGTAGCCCAAGAAAGACTCTGTGCTGCGCTCCCCGTGGTTCTCAGAGGTTGACAGACACTAGTCACCATGTCTCCTGCGCAGACACCGTGGAGCTGAACCTACCAAGCTGACACCCTTTGTACAGCAGTGGAAGGAAGAGCACAGTCACCTCATTGCTCAAGAGGTCCGGGTGCTCCAGACAGGAGCACAGCACTCCTAGCCGGGAGACGCCGCAGGATTCGCGATGCTTCCAACCACTTTGTTCTTACTAAAAAATTCCTCTTGCCAGGCACTCTCTATTTAAATGTCTAACTCACCGAAGTGAGTTTCAGGAAGTGAAAACTCATTACACCGAAGGGTCAAAACACAGACACACTAACGCACTTGCCAACAGGATTGACAGGTCCAGATTCTGGTCTCTGGATAATAATCGGAATGAAAATTCAGGAAAGAAAAATCTTTTCAAATCTTAGGTAAAATAAGATTTAAAAAAATAATTTTGATTCCCTTTTGTCCCATGGCTTTTGACAAATCCTCAGATGGGGAAGAAAACAATGAACAAATATTATCATTGTTTTTTATTTTAAGCTTGTGCTGGGAGAGAAAAAAAATGTCCTTATGTGATTGGTCTTTTGAAAGTTGTTAAGCTAGGTTTGCACAAAGAAGACAAATGCATGTCTGCAGATATTCTGTGCTTTGTCACAAAACCAATCTGACTCTGGTCCAGGGTCCTGTAGGTTCCCAGCTCTGGTGTGCCAAGACTAGGGCAGCGGGAAGACGTGCCTCGCCGTAGCCTGAAGACGCCTGGCACACATCCCAACCTCTTAGCGGAGCACCACGTGTGGACTTGCTAGAGATTTGTCTCACTGTGTCTTAAACCAAGATATGTTATCCCCCTATGTCAAATGACTCAGCAAACTTCCAACACTACACGCTCGCGGGAAGAAATAAATATGGTGATTTGCTTCAGAGCAAATTTTTTTCTAATCCTCCTATTAAAACAATAATCAAACTTTTCATCAATATTTTAGCTCCCTAGAAATCTCAGGTCTGATTCACGTTATGTGAGATGACTTAGGAGTAGGGCAACTCGCGTAACCAACGATGCTTATTTCATAGATAAAAACTAAATGAGGCCCCTGGACCAGGGTCACGTGGCAACAGGACTGGGATTCAGAGAGGCGCAGCACAGGAGTCACCTGCCTGCAGAGTTCAGGTCACTGACACCTCTGTCCTGCAGGGTGGAGTGAGGAGGAAAGAGTCAACATCACCCAGTTCACATTTGTCGTGAGTGACACAGAGCCAGTGCCAGTCACGAGGACAGAAACTGCGTTTTAGCTAACACCATTACTAAGAGAGAAACAGCACGTTATTTCGAGGAGGCTGCCCAAGCATTTTCCTGTGGTGGTGACATGGCAAAAATTCTCAGGGCTGGTGGGCAGCTCGGGGGGAAGCACCTGCCTTGCACATGCAAGGTTCGGGGTCCCACCCAGCACCAGAACAAGTAAAGAATCCTCCTTCTTCTTTGGATAGATTCGGTCAATTGTGCGTGATGGTGAGCCCAGGTCCAGCTGGCACGTCCTCGGCATTGGAGGTGGCACCTCTCGCAGACAGGAGCCACTGAAATGTGGTGGCCAAGGACCTGGTCACACAGCTAGCGTGGTGAGTCTGGAATCAAAGCCCTGGGCTCCGCCTCCAGCCTGATGCGTGCAGAACCCTAGGGCGAGCCCTGTGTGGGAGACATGTTCCCTGCCAGGCGCCCCCAGGGAGCGTCTATGTGACAGCACTTAATTAAGATGCTAATAGCAATTCCATGGAAGTAGGTTTGGTTAGGCTTCCATTAAAGGCGGGTCTAAGTAGAATTATGTCTGCTTGAAACTTAAAACTTCTAAATTTATTTTAAAAGCATTTATAAAATTTAGACTTTTTACTAATTCAGACAGAGCTCCTCCTAGGCAGCTTGATTTAGTGCTTGATTTTATAGAGGTTAAAAAAAAATCAGATTGCTTTGGAACACTTCTTCAATGCAAGCATTTGTGTGGTTAGGGCCAGAGTGTTTCTGCATGTGTCTGCACCTGTGCTAATCACTATCCCATGCACTATTCGTCGATAAAGGACACTCAAGTAAATGAACAGGTAATTTATTCAACGTGAACATGTGCATGCATATTCACATCCTGTTTATGGGGCAATAATTGTGTGGAGAGGCTCAAAGAGGAAGTCTGCCATTTTTGAAGATGATTCAACTTTGCATATGTATGTATGCAAATATATACATGCTGATTTTAAACCTCCTGAAATATGCACATAAACTGAGGACCAGAGATTCCTATGAAATTTTTTTTTCCACTGTAAGCTCCACTAACATCCATATTTTCCAGAAGGAAAAAATTATGATAACCTTAAAATAATACTCAGTAGTTGGCGCTGATTTTTTATTCTCTCTAGCAAGAGCCAAAAATGCCAACTAGCTGCTAAATCTCTCTTGAAGGATTCCTACAGGGGACACAAAACCTGGATCTGGGGATAAAATGTAGAAGACAGAACTGGCCCATCGACAGAGCTAAGGTTGGATTACAGAAGAAGCAAGTGGTATTCAGAGGGAGTCCTGCAACCAGCTGCCAAGCCAGGAGGTGCCACTGCTACACACAAAGCCAGGGCTGGGCGCACGCAGTGGCAGAGCGCCCGCCTAGCACGCACGAGGCCCTGGGTTCCAGCACCACAGGAAACAACCCAAAGAACCACACACACAAAGCCAAACAAAAGCAACCGTTTCTTCAAGAAAATAGAATATATGATAATGAAGCTGTCATAGCTTATACTTATATGGCAGAGAGAAAATGATATGAAATCCAAAAGATGCAGTTAAAAATATTTCCAGTAAAAGAAATAAAGCATTTTTATCTGTCGAACTAATAGTAAAATAGCCACACAATTAAAACATAACAGTCATGATAAAAATATGCAGCACGCTTTGAGAATGATTGTTTCACAAAAGCATGATTTAGGAAATTAAGAAAGCTGTTTTAGTGTAAACAAAGATGTTCTTAAAAGACTTAAAGGAAACTAAAACACCAAGGTTTCATTCGTTGCTCTGATAAATGCTAGTTTTCAACCAGGATCTATTCAGAAAGCGCGCTGCTATGCAGTTCACCAAAGTGGGCACAGTCAAGGGCTAGGAACTGGCACTAACAAAACAAAATCAACATATCAGACATAAAACACTTTAACTCCTATAAAAATTACTTTTTGATGCCTATTTCAAGAAATCAAGGCAGAAAAATGAATACGAGATGGTCCAGGTTGATTCCATCAAAATTTGATGTCGCCCATCACTAGGAGAATTTGAAGCCAATGAGGGCAGAACCCTCCCCTTGCCATCCTGTGGCTTGGGTCTTCTGGGTGGCCCTCTTTTCACCTTCACTCGAGGCCTGGAGGATTCAGTGGGGTGGTCCCTCTGGGTAGTCTGAGTGGTCTTTGAAGGAACACCACTGCACCAGTGGTGCTTCTTAGTAAGGATAAAGGCAGCAGAAAGAATAGCCCAGATGTGAACTTCCAGGACCTAGAGACGTCTTTGTAAATGCATGTGTCCTTAACGTAAGGGGCAATGTAGAGACAGAGACCTTGAAAGACACATGCTTAAAAATAACCAGCACTCTTCAGAAAATAAATGCCTTAGGTAACTTCTATGACTGAAGTTAGCAGAGATTTTCTTGGCAATAGCAGAGATTTATTATAAAAAGCAGAGTTCTTTTAACCATGTCTGTAAGCAACCCATCACTCAGGAAACCCTTGAGAAGCAAAGGACGAGGCCAGGAGGCCGCCATGGTGGAGCCCCTGCTCCGCTCCAGCACCATAAAAAACAACAGCAAGAGCGCCAAGGGCCAGCTCAGCTGGTGCTCCCTGGGGCAGTGCGACCTGGCCCAGACTGAATGCCCTACGCTCGCACGACCTGCTGCCTCACTGGTGCTGTGGTGGGGTCCTTACCGCCACCGGGCAGCGGGCCGGCGGGTCAGAACCCCAGCCAGGAGAGCACAGGCTGAGAAGCAGGCTCCCAACAGCGTGTGATCAAGTGCTCGAGTCTGAGCGTGCTTTACCTGTCTGCAAAAAAAACCTCATCCCTATGGTAAGGTCACTGTCACTACCTTATGTTCTGGAAGCTCTCCCAGGAGGTGGCAAAGGGCATGGAGCTGCCCCAGCTGCTGGGCCACACGCCCAAGCCCCAGGAGCAGACAGCCTGCTCCTCCCGATGCGGCTCACAGGAAGAAGCACGCTCACCCCAGGGGCAGAGGTCCTTGGAGGTGTCTCCCCTTGCAGAACGTCCCTGTATCCTTCTCTTAGGATGCCAACATTTCCTCGAAACAACTCTTCGAGTCATGGTTATGAACTTGCTAGCCAGGGAGACGAGGAGCAGCTCAGCCACAGCAGACGATCCCCCCCCAGGGTTAGCTGCGCTTACTCCACAACCTTCTCACTGGAGGCTGAGGCTGAACTGAGATTGGCCTCCTTTTTGTCTCCGGGGCCTGTTCTCACCTGAACAGAACATTACGGAATTTGCTACGGGGCCACATGGAAGACAGGTCTTAAGAGCAAGTGCTGGAAAAGACCCACTGCTCCTCAGGGCTGACCTAACAGGGGTTTTTGCTTCATAGTGAATCATAAACTGTCCACGGAAAGGCAAGTGTGTGACCGGGGTCTGCACCAGGGGCTTCTTATTGATCTTCTCCTTTACTAGTCAAGAGCTTGGGCCAGCATTCTCCAAAGGGGACACTGTTCCTGTAAGAGTCCCTGGCCCAAGCCCACTCGAAATTTAACAGAAAAGATAAAAAGGAAGAGCACAGCAGATATGCCCCCAAATATAAAAACAAACCTTTGCATTCACAAAAAATTTTATAGCCAAGTCCCCAGGGTAACAGAGAGCCTCCTTATAAGGGTATCTGGCTTCAGAATGCTGAGTCAGTACTTTTTGTCCCAATGGAAGGACCCCCCTGCTGCCCGTAGAATAATAAAGGCTGAATAGTAAAGGCTGCGCCGACCCCTCCCAAGAGAAGCCGCCCAGTGAGTGGGAGCTTGTTAAGCCAGTTCACCTGCTGGGCGGGCGCTGCAGGCTGGGCCACGGGCGCTGCCCTCACTTTCTCTTTTTCAGGGGCCCAGTGCAGCAGCGTGGCAGGTCCTTTCCCTCTACCGGAAGGCCTGCCACTGTCCTGGCCTGAATGCCTCCTCTCTGCACCACTGAGGAAAGGGGTCACTTCCACCCTTCCGAGTAGCAAGCACACCGATGTCAACAATGCCAGTGAAAAGTCGAGTATCTCCCCCGCCCCCGGCTCAGGACTCGGGGCTCACAGGGTTGGTTCTGGGCAGATGCCATCGTCGATAGAATTCAACAGCCGACACGATGGAAAGGGTGAATGAAATGAGTGAGCTGAGACTGCCCCAAAGTCCTGCAGAGAGGCCCCAGCGTGACTGACCCCGTGGTCACAGGATGGAACGAGAAAAGCCACGTCACCGTGGGATGACCCAGAGCCACGAGCGTCACCTGCTAGAAGTTGGCTGGGCACGCTGGTCCAAGGGCGCCAAGGGACAAGGAAAGGAAATGCCAGCGTGAACGAGAGGCAGGACCAGAAGCGGGCACAGGAGCGCCGAGGAGCGGCGGGCTCAGAGCCCCCACCCTGGAGGAGCGCGGGCGCGGCTGCAGTTCGAGCCCACCCGCTCTCACAGGCTGTCCCCAACCTCGCGCATTGGTGCAGCCTGACCCCAGATGCAGCGCGGTGGCCTCAGCTCTGCAGTCCCAGCAAGCCCCTGAAGAGGAGCAGGCGCCACCCACCCCACTGGCTGCTGGGGGGTTGGAGCGGGCGACACTGACCAGAACCGACAGGCTCCGTGGCCTGCATCCCCCCAGACACCTGCCAGGCCACCCACGTGCCGCTACTAGACAGCTCCGGGCTCGCCGCCGCCCGAGGCTGGTGGGTGCTCCAGGCCTTGTTTGCATCATCACAGGCAATCAGAACGTTTGTAGAAAGTACCAGACTCCAAGAACGTAACAGCGAGTCTTGACTCAACCTTCTGACTTTCTCTTGGGGGGGCGGTGGGGGGGTGACTCCTTCAATGTCTCAGGTGCTTTTAACAGGATGAACATCCCCAGTTACTGTACCTGTGCCTTCCCTGCCCCCAGCTTCTCCCCAATAAAACTCTCAGGCATTGTCAAAGCTTCCTTAATAACACAGATAATGCAGTCAGCACTTACAGAAGGAGGGACAGCAGGGCAGGAGTTGGGGGCTGTGTGGCAGGAATGGGCTGCCGGGGACACCTGCTGCTCGGGCACCCGGAACCAGCTCCACCAAGGCTCTTCCCTGCAGCCAGCCTCCCACTCTGTCTTTACTTTCTCTATTTCACAAAAGCATTGTGACAGCTTCAGCCAAAACCCCACCTTATTTTATTTATAGCCACTAGGTGAGTGAGACTTCTACCCTCCAAATAAACACGCAGATCAAGTGGAGGAAGCCGGGTATTTTGGTATGAGACCCCAAGACCCAAAGCCAGTACTTAGCAACACCTTCTACCAACCTCAACCCGAGACAGGCAGGGCAGCTACAGAGCCAGAGCAGTCCAAGAACCCTGAAGCACGGGACAAACCTGAACAAACCTGAACAAATCTGAAGCAGCCACTCCAGACCACACCAAGAACCGTGCAGATGTGGGGAGACTCGGCGGCTCAGAACGCATCTGGAGGTGCAGGTGGGCTGAGAGACAGCTTTTATAAGACGCCTTCCGTGACAGAACCAAGCAACTGGGCGTTTAGAGGATGGGGAGGTGGGAGAGACGTGGTGCAGGTGCCTCGGGGACCGCCACCACACCACCCCCACGGCTGACCCAGTGGGACCTGGGGATCAAGGAGGCTTGGTGGCTAACCACCTCCCAGCTGGGGGCACCGCAGAGCAGCGGCGGCCCGCCACAGCTAGAGGCTGCCTTCCTTGGAAACGACAGTGCCTAGAAACCTGCAGGTAGCACAATCAGGTTCCAAACTCGTACCTGCTGGGAACCATTCAGGAGCATCTCAGGGTGGCCCCTGCAAGGACCTGTGGTCTCTGGGCTGGGCGTCTCTGCGCTAAGGGACTGCTCTGCTTCCAGAGACCTAAAGCTGACTGGAGCCCCAAGACACTGGCCGAGCCCGGGACCGATTCCTTTGAACTGCCCCTCCTTGGACAGAGCAAACCCAGAGAGAGAAGGGTCTTACCTTCCTGGGAAAACACGCGGGGGCTGGGCTGGGGGCTGTTCTGGCTGTCTCTCTCCTTGTCTGTGGGGACTTTCTTCAAGGCAGGCGGAAGAAGAGCAACTTTAGGGGAATTGGGACCAGACGGAGAGTCTGGGGTGTCTTCTGTGGAGACACGAACACGTGAATCAAACCATTCCACACACACACACACACACGCACGCCAGGTGAACCTTTAAATACAGATGATTCATAAAAACAGAACAGCATCATAGAATTTTTCTAGACAAAAATTATTTTTCTGTTTCTGCTGAGTGAACATGCACAATAGAGAAACGATCATGAACACTGGAGAAGGGCAGAGTCTTCACAGACGTGGTCTTTCCTGCAGGCTCAGCACTTCAATAGCTGATCTCTGAAGGTGGGCCACGAGCCACATGTCCTTCTGCCTCAAACACAAAGCTGTCTAAGATATGTGACTTTACACATTTCACAATGCAGCAGCCACGACATAGATGCACACGCGTGTGCAAGAACCTACAAGCTCCTACGGAGGTCCCTAGGGATAATTTGGAAGCAATGGAATCATGGATTTTGAGAACTGCGAAGGGTTTTGGTCACTGGACAAATGGAGAGTAAATGATCTGCAAAGAGAGAAAGATGGCCAAAGAGCTGGGACCAGAATCCTCATCTCGCTCCCCCAGCCAGCGCTGCTTTCGGGCTGACTGAGCCGGGCTCCTCCTGCAGCTGCGAGAGCAGGCCCACGGTGCACCAGGACCCACAGCATTCTCCTCGGCCTCCACCTCTAGCCCAAGGCCCCTTGCTTCACCCTAACGCCCTCTCAGAACCCTGGGGACAGGAGTGACACAGGGCAGGGAAATGCCTGCTGGCTTCTCAAGCTCTCTAACAGCATTAGCTTGTGATCACGACTCCTGGCATACCAGTATTAGGAACGCAACGAACATATTTAGCAAGTAAACTGAAAGTTAAAAGTTCTTGCAACAGAATATTAGGAAACAGCGGGTCTTATATTCAGCTTTTGCAAATGGGGAGCCAAAATACTCTGAACCAGGGTAGATTCATGTTTACGAGGGCTGGTTCCTCACTCGAAACACAGCTAGCTGGTAAAAATGTCAGGATCAGACCTTCTTTGTGAGGTTTTGCTTTCCTTTTCTTGTTTTTCTTTTTGGTTCTGGGGATTGGACTGTGAGGTGCTTAACCACTGAGCCACATATCCAGTCTGTTTTTATTTTTGTTTTGAGACAGGGCCTTGCCAAGTTGCCTAGGACCTCACTAGCTGCTGAGGCTGGAAGCAACACAGAATTTTCCAACCTCAGCCCCAAGTCACTGGGATCATATTTGTGCACCATGAAAGTTTTTGCTTTTTGTTTAAAACTTTCACACCCTGAAAGTTATTGCTTTTTGTTGAAAATATATTAAACTGTTTTGTCTCCATTTTCCCCATCCCCTCTATGATGACGCTGTTTTCTGTGTGGTAGAAATTGCGTTCCCCACTTCTTTAAAGAACTTCTTTGTGGAAGAGTCTGAGCACGACGAGGAAGTCCCGGCTCATCTGCTGCGCGGGCCAGCTCCTCCAGGAGCCTGGTGGACCCGTTCTCTGTGGCTTTTGTGGAGACTGTTTACTGGGTTTTCCACGGGCCCGAAGGACTGTGAAGACTGCAGAAGGACTGTGAAGACTGCAGAATATCCACCAGGGTGCAGGGGGAATAAACTGAGCACAGGAGAGGAAGCGAGAAAGACCTGACGGTGGGAGCACTAGACACACGGGACCTGCCCCTCCCATTCCACACGATCATCTACACGTTGATGGTCACATGGTTCGGACGAGCTGTGCCTCCGGCGTTCCAGTGTGCGTGCCCACGAGGTGGCCAGAGGCTGCCTGCTTGTTATCTGTGGGGTCACCAAGCTGGCTGCTGCACCCGTGAGTGGCGTGGCAAACTTACTATCTCTGTGCCCCACTTGCCCACCTGGGAAAGGGGCAGGGGTGAGGACGCTGGGGGTGGTCCCCACAAGGAAGATGGAACAGAGCCTGGCTCAGCGCTCCCTGCTCAGTGCCGACGAGCTGCGATGACGATCTGACTGCGCATCGCTCTCCATTTGCCTAATTTTTGTGGGACGTTAAGAAGTGAAGTTGATATGGTGTCCATGATATTACCCTTTCACCTTTATATGTCTGAATTCTCACAAAACTTTAAAAAGACCTGATGCAGACAGTTCTGTAAATGCAGACAGCCCGGGAGAGCTGCCAGGTCATGGCGTGACCCCACCAAGACCCTTGTCCTTACCGGGCCGGGAGGCCGCTCTTGGCTTCTGTGGGATGCTGGGCCGCGCTGCCAAGGTGGGCTTGGGGGACTGCAGGAGGGGCTTGGGGCTGGTGGGGGTGCTGGAAGAACTCCGAGACCTGCAGCCCACCTCCACCTTGGGTTCTGCTTTGGTGTTCCTTTCTGGTGCTCCCAGACCAAAGCGGTTTTCTGGGAGACCTGGGTGCAGTTTAGGCACTAAAACGAAGTGACACAAGAAGCTCGTGTTAAAAACCAGCGCCGGAACACCCACCAACTGGAGCCAGGCGCCTGCGCACGCACTGTCACTTCTCATTAGACATCTTAGAGGCTGAAGGGAAGCAGTGGGCCTTCCCGACCAGCCCCGCCCGTCACGGCGTGACAAGGGGACCTTCGTAGCGCACAGCTCCACAACGGTGCCAGGCGCAGCGCGGGGCTTAACACATTCGAAGCCTTCGGGTCTCTCCCAGATCTGGCACCAACTGCAGGCGCCTCCCTTCCAGAAAACAGCAGGGCTGTGCCTGCAGGTTGGAGCGAGGAGGGCTGTGCTGATGGCCACGGTCATGGTCAGGGGAGAGCGGCTCCAGACGGCCACCCCGTCCTTGGCCCATCCACACTGCCGCCTCCCTGAGCAATCGGCAAAGCCAGGCAGCTGCACGTGACCCACAGCCCAGCTCCCGCTGCGGGAGACACCGCAGCAAGAACACCCCGCGGCCCAACCAGAACTCAGAGCGAGTTGCAAGCCGCTCGCCAGGTTCCTTCCCTGGTACCTTGCCCTCCCACTGCACCTGCCGGGCAGAGAACACAGGGACCAGGATTCATGCGTGGCAAGCCGCCAGACTACCGCCTCCCCAGTGAGCACCCCCCTCCACGCGCCTCACGTGCCCCACGCTCCCTGTCCATGAAAATGCCCACAGATCAGGAGTTCTCAGTGAAGACGGATTTGGAATTTCCTACCCTGGGAAATGAGAAGAGGTGAGTTGTCAGGCACCAGGTGTGATGGTGGGTGGCCTGTCACCTGCAGGCAGCTGGCGCTGATAGGCACGGGGCCTGCGTTTCAGGTGGGAGCTAGGAATACCCAGCACCCAGCCAGCCACCGCGTCCCACCTTTATCTTCTATCAATCACAGGGAAGCCAGAGGGAAGTGATCTTCCTAGGAGTGCCGGCAACGGCCTTGCTCACCTGCCCCACCTCCGTCCAACCGCTCCGCGTTGCTCAAGGCCGGGCTGCTGGAGGACTCCTGGGAGACGGCCTCGTTCCCCAGCTTCTACAAAATTAAAGCACCACCCCCCAAACAGTACATGTTTATCTGATGTGATTTTTTAAAAAAGCAGATAATAAATGACAATACAAGATGGCTCGGGGACTCTGCCACGGTTACAGTGGCCATCGGACCCCTCCGTCCCGAGGCCCTCCTGCGGGGAAGCACCTCCTGCCCAGTGCTTCCTGCCCCGCTCGGCATCCACGTGTGGGACGCTCCGAGGAGGCTCCCACAGGAGAGAGTGCATGGGCCAGGGGCGGCTGAGCTGGGTGACACTTCCTACAGTCCCTGGAACACCTGCCAGCCCAAGCCCTGACGCTCCGTGCAAGGAACACTCACACCCTAGAAATTTCCAGGACTTTACAGGTTTGGGTTCCGAAAAATCTAGTTTTGAAATCAGCAGAAACCTTCCCAACCTCAGTGTGCAACATAGGTGTCCAGGAGCCTAAAATGGACAGTCTTCCTTGTCACTGAGGCAGAACCGCAGGTGCAGCTCTCATCAGGAGGAAAATACAGATGGACGGGCCTCAATTCTTCTGTTTTTCTTTAAGTTTTCAGTGCTGGGGTTGGAACCTAGGGCCTGCACATGCTAGACGAGCATTCTACCATTGAGATCAATCCCTAACCCTCAATTTTTAGACGATCTGCAGGGGGAAGGAGATTGTGAGGCCAAGGGGGGGCAGGTTGACTGCTACCGTCTTAGGGCAGGAACTGAAACTGACGAGCAGATCAGCTTCTGCCCTCGCAGAGGAGAAGTCTGGCTGGTGCGAGGTGCATGCATGCAGAGACACGGAACAAGTCCAGCCTCTGACTCTCTGTAGCCAAAAATCCTGCTGACAGAGTCCGTCTACAGCTGCCTCTTGTCTAGGCAGGGACTGTGGGCAGGCTGACCTGCCCACCCCTGCGCAGACCTGAAGATCAAGGGCTTTGATGACGCAGATCGTATGAAACACATTGAGATCTGACTCTCATCGTGCTAGCTCATCTGTCCCCTGGGGGCTTTGGCTGGGAGTCAAGGAGGCATGGCATCTCTCAGCACGACCACGGAAGTCCCTTTCTCTAGTGGAGGGTGCTGAGCAGGCCTTGGAGGAGAAATGCCCAGCCCTGGGGGCCTGCTGCTTGGCATCAACGTGGAAGAGTGACCCCAGGAGCAGAAAGCCCCAGCCACCCTCTGTGCACAGCTCGAGCAGCTCAAGGCCTGGCCAGACACCAGCCAGGAAATCCCAGCAGGGACCTGTCCTTCCAGGCTTTTGCAAGTGTAGGTCCCCGGAGTGAGGACCTCCTTACATTTTGTACCCTGGGAACCTCGCTAGCCTGCACGTCAAACAATTCTGAGAGTAGCTTCGTTTTCTTCTTCTCCAGGTTTTGTGAGATAGCTGTTAACCCCAAGGCTGGCTGCAAGATAAGGATAAAACGGGGTACTGCCGATCACCCCAGCTTTTTCTTTAAACACGTGTTCAATGTCAACAATGTGAAGAGAAGGCGGAGGACTCTGTTTCACCAAAAGCACACTGACCACGAGTGGTATCTTAGGGAAAAATATTCTGAAGATAACTTTTGAAAAATTTTATCATTCTGATGGAATACCCACTAAATATTAAGGATTTAAATGATGGTGGTTGTTCAAATTGACACTAGATGGCGCTCAGGGAACACTGGTCTAAGGCTCAATTGAACACAATCAACACTCAACCATAAGGATGGTGTCACTTGGAGTCAATTTATGTATCAATCCAAAGCATGTGGGGAAAAAAACACTGGAATTTCTCATCTTTCTACCAGGAAGCAGCTGTTCATCACTGGAAATGATAAACAGCTCAAGGTGAAAACAGTCTATTTGTTGTTACAAAGAAATCCATAAAATGGATTAGAATTTAAATGTCTGGGCGTCTGACTCCCTAACAATGTGGCTGGAGCATTTCTCTGGAATCAGAGCAGTGACAGCCACACCAAGCCTCACTTGTGGGATCAGCAGAACGCAGCTGTGCAGTCTCCGGCTCCTCCCCAGGGTGCTGAGCGAGCTGGAGGGGCCTGTAACCAGGGAACTGCCAGGTAAGGTGCTGGGGTCAGACTGCGGGGAATAGCTGCAAACCCGGAGATGCAGGATTTAACAGAAGACAGTCGTTCAGGAGTGATTCAAAAGGGCCCCTGTACCTGGTCAGCACTTCACTTTCCTGTTTTCTGCAAATAGAGGGCTCAAGGGTAGGAACTGTTTTCTTTTGATATTTTGATATGTAACTTTCCTTTCTTCAGGGAGCCCAGTTTTGTAAAAATAAAAGAGCTCAATACAATGCCCAGAAAATAAACCTGAGTTGAACATGGGCATGTTTCTCAATGATCACGATAAAGATAAACTCCTTTAAGTACCAGTAGAAGAAAGCAGAGGTAAAAAGGAAAGAAAAACGCATCTGGGCATTTAAAAAGAGGCTGAAGGAGCAAATAATGCTCTCAGCAGGACTCTAGGAGGACTCAGCAGTCCCTAGACCATGTCGCTGTCCTTCACGGCAGTGGACACTAGCTGTCTATGGCTGTGGACGCACCTGTCCTTGGCCAGGCAAGCCTTCCATTAACTCAACAAGAGCCCTGACTCCTTCCTTTGCCGTTGAATCTGGAGCAGGGCAAAGGACTCTCCGTTTGGAAAGGGACAGAGCTGCAGAGGCTGCCTCATGTAGCCCCAGAATGGCTCCAGGACTTTTGTCAGCTTCCGTCGTCCCCGCCCCCCGCCCCCAGGTCTCCGGGTAGAGCTGTCTTTCCTGGGATGAGGGCTTCCCTGGCACTGCCCTGCCCTGCTGCCACAGCACGTGGCACAGGACCAGCCTGCGCGTGGGTGGAAGAGCTCGGGCCTTAAACCCGCGACCTGCGGCTCCTGGGGAGAGCGGCGTGAGGCCCAGGGCAACGGCCCCTGCCCAGTGTGGCTGCAGGCTCTGCAGGAACGCAGCGTTCACTTCTGGACGTTTATTTAACCAACAGACTACCCCCCCCGCGCCTCTCTTGCCCGCGGGAGCTGAGTGGGGACACTTGTCCGCAGAAGGACGGGGCTGACCGGCGGGCTGCCTCACCTTCTGTGCGCAGGCGGCCCTCTTCTCCTGCTTGGCCTTCATCTCGGCCAGCAGGCCGCTGCCCATCACCTGCACGCCGTAGCGCCGCCCTCCCTGGGGGCTGCTCTTGCTGTCGCTCCGCTCCAGCCGCCCCTCCTCGCCCGGGCTCTCTTCGAGGGAGTCGGGCGTCTTGGCCTCCTCCGCGCGCTCCACGTGGCCACTGGGCTCGGCGGCCCTGGCCTCTCTCCTGGGAGTGTCCAGCGCGGGGCTTCTGACTGCCCCTTTCGGGGAGGACGGCTCTTCTGCCATCAGAACCGTGGGTGGCCGCTCGGACTTGGCCCGGGATTTGATCAGACTGAGGAAGCCGCTTCTCCGGGAGTCCCGCTTCTTCCTCTCGTCTCCTCCCTCCCCGAGCTCGCGGGCCTCGGAGCCCCTGGTGGACGGTCTCCTGCATTTCAAACCAAGACGAGGCTGCGTGAAGCTGCAGCAGGGCGAGCCCACTCAGCAGCAGCCATGCTGAAGCCCTCGGAGCCGCCTCGCTGGTTGGGAAAGGGGAGGAATGTGGGGTGTCACACGCCCTGGGGGACGCTGGGGCAAGGACCCATCAAAAATGAGAGCCTGAAGTGCCGTGGCAGGCCTGCGAGCCTGGCGGCGTCCCCACTTCATGTGCTCCTCAAGGGCCCCCTGCCTGCGTGACCGGCCAACAGAGTGACCTGACTCGGGACGGTGGACGGCTGCCCGGCCTTACCTGAGGGACCTGGAGAGGGCCAGAAGGTCCTGCAACCCAGCCACGCCCCTGTCAGACAGCATGTGAAAGCCCACCCCCATGCCCGATCCAAGCAAACTGGACCTCCTCTTAAATGCAAAACCCACAGCAAGAAGCAGCAGGAGTGAAAGCCAGAGAGGGAGCTGCGGCGGGGTGCTCAGAGAGGACGGCTGGGCACTGGAAGGAGAGCAGAGGCGGCGAGCTAACGGGGAGCGTCCCTAGACAACCGTGCTCCACTTAGCGCTGGAGGTGGGAGCCCACTTAGCTCCCCTGAACCTCCATGAAATCGCGCACAGGACTGAAAGTGCAGAAAAGGCACAGGCCACGCAGAAAGGCAGACCACAGGTCCAGCCTGAGGAGTGGTGCATGCAGACCCTGCCACAGGCCCGGGAAAGCTGAGCCCTGGAGTGGAGGCGCTGAGGAGCGGGGTCTGCGCGGGCTCTGGGAGCAGGAGCAAGGGGCCTCCAGAGAGGAAGGGAAGAGGGGCGCAGCGGGCAAGCCCGCGGGCAGCTGCAGAGCGCACAGGCCCGGGCAGAGCTCCAGGAGCCCCGCAGCCCACCACGGCCACTCGGCTCCCACGCCTCCGTCAAGGCCCGCCAGCCCAAGAGCCCCGCTCACAGGCCCCCAGCAGCTGTTTCTGCCCCTCTCCTTCCCACCAAGGTACAAGAAGGCTGCCCTCGAAACAGAGCAGCAGCAGGCTACGGCAGCAGAAGGGGAGAGTGTGAGGGTGGAAGACGCGTCCGAGGGGCGTCCCAGAGTGCACGGAGGGTGAAGAAACGCACTGGGAACGAAAACGCAGTCCATGGCTCAACAGAGGAAATAGCCAAGCCAAGTGATAGAATTTTAAGAGAAGGCGTATGGAGCAAAAGGAAGAGAAGAAACCACACGAAAACAACTCCACAACAATCTCGGAACCAACAGACGTGAATTTCCAGATAGAAATAGTTCATGGGTGCCCAGGAGAACGGCCCGACAAGTCACTCTAGAGCGCGTCCTCGCACAGTGTCAGCCCCCAAGAATGCAGCCAAGAGCCAAGTGCTTCTGTGGCAGGGAGACAGAGCCGAGGCAGAGGACCAGGGCTTGCACCCATGCTGGATGCTTAGCAGCACCAGAAGACAGTCACGGGGCGAAGTTTTCAGATCTCTAAGGTAAGATTCCATCCTGTAATCCCAAACCTAGTGACTTTGGTACTCAAAATGGGAAACATTTGAGTTACGGAAACTCATTTCCCATGCTCCCTTTCTTAGAAAGCAACTGGAGGATGCGCTCCACTAAAACAAGGGGATAAACTGAGAAAGGCTGCAGCGAACAGGCAGAGGAAGACACAGGATGGTGGGAAGGGGACCCTGGCACAGGGCGATGGTGAGGAGCTGCAGGAAGACAGCGGGGACCTGGGCAAGAGGCTGCCCTGGAGCCAGGTGGGTGCGGGCGAGAGATGCCTCCGGGAGGAGGAGACAGCACATGTGAGTGAATTCAGAGGAGGTTCATGCCTTTCCTGGAGACTTAGTGTAAACCAGGAACAGGAACACAGAAAACTGAGCAGATGGAACAGGGACACTTATCAGCCTGAGGGAAAACGAAAAGGTTGTGGAAAAAAAGAAATACAGCCCTCGTGCACCACACGCACCAGTCATGAACACTGACGTGGCTGGAACGATGCGAGCGCCACATGCTGTCCGGCCAGCCATGCTGATAAAACTGGACACAGAAGACAGGAGCGGAGCGCGTGGGGAGAGGAAGGCCAGCGTGGGGGGCTGCACCGTCACCACCGGGGCGAGAAGCGAGCAGCTGATCACCATCCCAACCTGGAGAGGGTTATTTGAAGGGCAGTGGAGCAAGACAGACGCCCACAGGAACAGACACAGAAACAGGAAGGGGAAAGAACCAAGCAGCTTTTTCTAAAGCCCTGTGTGAGCAGGCTTCACTTTGATTTCCAAACTTTGTTCATACAACTTCATGACCTTTACCTATGCGCTGCCCTTTAACATCAAGCAACTTATTTTTTTATAACAAAAATGAAATGAAAATAATCACAAGTTTTAGTAGATTCCACCATTATTCGATGGAGACTGAGGCGTCTGTTCTATTTGTGCACTGGAACAAGATCAGAATTCTCCTGAAGCAGCGTCTTTGCAGAAAACGGCTTCATGCTTTCTCAATTTCCCCAAATTTCATCCCGAAGAAATTATGAAGAAAGCAGCATTAGCTGGGGAAGAAGCGACAGTGGGCAGGTGACAGCCACGAGGGCCACGCCCAGTGCTCAGGAGCCTCCTCTCTAACTGAGCCTGAAGTTCAGGAAGACGGGGCCCACTGGGACCTTAGTTGGGATGGAGACCATCGGGGTGGTCCTGAGGAACTCGCGGTGGCTGAGGGCAGACTCCTACGTCTGCATCAAGACACTGAAGTTAGAGTGAGAACCAAGACCCGGGGACTGCTGAAGCACAGAACCCTGTTTGGAAAAACAGACTTGAAAGCAACATAAAAGGGATTTTTCATTTTGCTCAGCCTATGCTGGTATTTCTTGAATCTTTTACGTGGAAAATATGTTCATCGATTCCCTGTGCTGTGAAAGAATTAAAACCTAAACAAACTCTCAAAGAATCATGTGCACTCTAACAGACGTGTACAGAGGACAAAAAAAGTCTATTAAGTCAGTGGAGAAACAGCCACTAATTGGGGGGGGGGCAGTCGTCACGGGAAAGTGCCCAAGGACAAATAGCAGTAGCTTGGCCCTCCAGAGATGAGCAGAATTTGCCGGGTGTGGGATGCAAAGCTCCAAGGCCAGTCTCAGAGAAGACAAATAACTGGGTCCTACAGCTTACGACACTCAGTAGGAAGCGAGACTGCTGTGGACATAAAAGTTAACTTATTTCCACCCGACCACCTCACAGAGGCAAGATGGGGTGCATCAATCTACAGAATGGACTAGTTCCTTCCCCGTCCCCAGCCTGCCCCCAGCTTATCAGTATGGTTGAGACTCTTCCCTGAATTTAATATTTCCAGGTGAAGAATACTCCACACACAAGATCAATCAACTTTAAGAGTGTATTTGGGATGGATCTGAATTTTAGTTGCAGATTGAATAACTTGTTGCAAATTGTGCTTAAAGGCTCTAGTGTTTCAATTTATGCTAAGGAAACTTCATCTTAGTAATAGGAAAATGCCGAGAAAACTGTTTAGAGGCCAACTCTAACGCGCCTCCAGGTGGCCTGGGGTCTCATGACAACACCTGCTAGGCCTCACCTCCAGAGTTTTCAGCTCACTGGCTCTAGGGCAGGCTAGAGAATTTGCATTTCTAACAAGTTCCCAGCGACACTTGGCTAGGAGATTGTATTCTGAAAACCCCACAGAACAGTGAATTCATATACAAAAAGAGACTTAATATACTAAGTTTGATTGTAACTGTTAGTAATTTAAGTGCGAATTAAGTAATATTGTTAGTGAAATGACTCCGAACTCACTTGGAATCCATTTTGGTCACTTTCTTGGTGAAAAATTCATCTACTCCTTCATCCACTCTCCCCATCAGACCGTTCTGCTCTCCATCGTGGGAGACTATGTTGGCAGCACAGACCTGCAAAACATACACGTGATGCGGTTCACACTCAACGCCAGTCAGCAAACGCGCACCGCTGGGTGCAAGGTGCCAGGTGAGGGCTGCGGAGGACAGGAAGCCAGGGCCACCGCACAGACAGGAGGAGACAGCCCCAGGACGTGCATGGATGCTCGGTTATGATGTGAGGCGGCAGAGTGAGTAGAGCTCACTTTAACTCGCTTACAGAGAGAAGGAAACCCAGAGTGACTTTCATTTTGTCACAAAATCTAAAGCAGCACAGAACTTGCTTGTGTCGTCATCTCTCCTCCAGAGGGGGATGCAGGGCAGCAGCAGTGGCGGCCCCGCGTGGAGGAGCAGCTCACCCTCGGGACTGGCCTGGGAGCCAAAAAAGAAAGACAGCTTCGTCCTAGTTGCTGGTTAGTCATAGATGGGACAGTGAGGGGTGCACCAGGTCACCCGGCTGGTGGGCGATTTGCCCCAGGCCTGTGGTCCTGACGTGGGGATTCCTTCCAGCTGCCCCTCCAACGACTCTCCTTCCTCTTTAAGAAAAACACCTACGTCTTACTTACACACGTGATTTCTCCCCTCAGCCCTTTCCCTCCTTCTTGCTTCGCGACAGTCACAGCTGGCACCAGGGCTCTCTGGGGACTGCAGACCATCAAGGGGCTTGGAGGAGCAGAGCTGAACAGCCATCTGCTTCCCTGCAGGCCAGGCCAGGCGTGGGGCCAGGGCACCTCGAGCCCCCAGACTAGGCTGCAGCCTGGGGATGGAGAGGCTGGGCACAGCGGGTGGGCGAGCAGCACGGTGGGAGACGAGCGGCTCAGAGGAGGCTGGAGGTGGCTCCGCCGGGAGACGGGCAGCAGTGAGCTGGAGCTCGGACGGCTGGAGCCTGCACAAGAGTTCGAGGCCAAGCATGTGTGCTGCGTTAGCTCACTTTCCAGCAAAAGGAAAACATTTGACTCTAGTCTTTACTGTCAAGGAGAATAAACGTCAGACTGAAGAAGAGAGAGCAGCACGGCTGTGGGGAGAGAGCGCAGGAACCTCTCGGGTAGACCCAGCTGCACTCCAGTGCCGAGAAGGCGATTGCAAATAAAATTGGAATTGCTGCTGTTGATGTTTAAGAAATAAAGAAGGTGGACTTCGCACTGTAAAAGAATGATTTGTGAATGCTTGGAAGATCAGCTGGTGATTATGAGGACTGACAATTCAGACCCACTCTGCTTGCCCTCTGCCAGGATTATTAAGGGGAATACACCAGGGAAACCAGGCAGGCACTGCACCTGGATCTTGACAAGTAGGTGCCAAAACTCTATGTCTTCATAGGCTGGATGCAGAGATGCAGGCAGGCAAGAAGTCAAGACAATTAGATGCATTAATAACTCTGCAAACAAATATGCCCAGAGCATGCTAATTAGCAAGCTGAATAATCATGGAATCATCTATGCATACATTAGGCAGCAAGAAACATGGAAATCAATGAGGAAGCAAATCAAGAAATAAACACTCCAAAGAAATCAAATGAAGGCAATGTAAGACAAAGATTAATGAACTTGAGGACAGATAAACTAAAAGTTGGTTCTTTGAAGAAAAGTAATTTTAAAAATCACAAAATTGATTCATATTTATTAGAAATGAAAACATAGCTATTGATACGAGAGATTAAAACTCTTAAAAGAATTTTATAAACAACCGAATGAGCAATTAGACCAAGTCGACAATATTGTAGTATGTCAAAATGATCTCAAGAACTAGGGAACCTGAATGGATCTGTAACAAGTCAAATCCCCAGCAAACTCTCTGCACACAGACATCGCAGGCACGCTACACAGAGGCAATGCTTCCAGCCCAAATGGCTCCCTGGGAGGGGAACAATTCCCATTACACACAGAGCGTACCAGAGACCTGGAAAGGAGACAGAGCTTCCTGAGTGATCTCATGAACACAGCATAACTCTGAGACTCACACTAGATGAACAGTCTAGACAAGAACAGGAAAGAAAAATCATAGGATCCTCTCATTTTCACATACATGCAAAAATCCTATTAAGATATTGGCAAACAAAGCCTAGCAGTCCATTAAAACAGGAAAACACCATGACCGGTGGACGGAAACTGATGAGCTGAGGAAACAAGTCAAGAAATAAAAACCCCAAGGAAATAAAATGAAGGCCACGCTTCTGTCCATGTCTTCTCTGTCCTGCTGACTTAGTAGCAAGCCTGAGCGACTCGGAGCATTCATCTTACTAGATCCTCTCGCAACTGGGGGTGGAAACATGGCTCATTTCTGGTCAGTGAGACGCCACCAGAAGTCTACTAGGGCTTCTGGGTGCGTTCAAAACAGGTGGGTGCAGCCTGTGGTTGAGTGAATACAAGCACAGTCTTTGGAGGGTGAGGTGATCAGGAGGGTGGCCCATCCTACACAGCACCCCATTTTGTACTGGGTGCCACAGTGCAATCTATTTGCAACAGAGCAAAAAGACGTGTAAATAGATTCCAAACAGAATCAACGAGGAGCATGAAGAGAAATGAGGAAATTTAGATTGAAGAAGGAAAGACCTCAAATAGCGACCCACAAATATTCCTAAGTCTGCTAACTATAAGAGGCTGAAATAACACGTACTCCCATAGGAGACTGAAAAGAAAGGGCAAAGTTAAAACTACAAGGTAAGATTTCCAACACCACAAAAATATTCTGCCAATAATCTGAGCCTTTAGAAAACAGCAGCTTCAGAAGGTCACTGCCAGAGGAACGCGCGGGGGGGGGCGGGGTAAGCACTGAAGCGGGGACTGGAGAGAAGGCTCTGAAACCCCACGGGCCTCGCAACACTGCAGCTCAGAGCACCCAGGGGTACGTGCTGCCCGGCCCGTGGCTTCAACCAGAGCTGGGGCGCGCCTTCCCTGGGCTGGGGTGCAGTGCGGTGCCAAGAGAACGTGGCCGCTGGGCGCAGGTGCCGGCTGTTCAGGGGACGCTGGTCCCCACTCCCCAGAGTAACAAGCAGCAGCCGCTCGCGCTCTTTCCACAGGGAGGCGACTCTCACTGCGGGCAGAGGCAGGACCGCATCCTGGATCAGGCTCCGCCCCTAGGGGGGACCCACCCACGGCCGGGGTCCTCACCTGGGGGGACCTGCACCCACGACAGGGGTCCTCACCTGGGGGACCTGCACCCACAGCCAGGGATGGTCAAAACAGGAAGGGCCACTGGAGTTGGCCACACTCTGTCCCAGCAGCCCGTGGTCAGAACCGCTTGGCAGCCACCTGGCCACATTCTGGCTGGAAGCGCTCAGAGTAAAGTGAGGCCCCACATCCACAGCTGGCCCATGAACCCTCCTGGTGTGACCTCAGCCGTACGTCAACCTCCTGCTAGATGGACGGGGTTCCAAGGAGCAAAAGCAGGGCGAGCCGTGTCGGGAACTGCCACATAGGAGCTGCCACCCTTGGCCTTGAGTGATGGAGGCGTGGAGCGGGGGAAACAGGTGCCTCTCGCCTCTGCGCAGCAGGGGAATGACGCTCTGGCGTGGGCGTCACCCCAGTGAGGCAGGGGTTGGGCTTCAGGGGGCGTAGCCCAGCCTCACTGGGGTGGCACTTTCTCCAGTGGCTGCCTCTCAGTAGACAGGGCTTCAGCCGTGCTCTCTCTTTTGCAGGCCCCCTTGCCTCCCTTGTGGGAGCTAGGGCAGAGGAGCCGTCGCTGAACCCCAAGAAAAAACGGTATTTTCTGTCTCTGTGTGATTATTTCACACCAGCCCAATTCACCTGGAGTGACTGTGGCAGATTTAGTGCCGTGCTGTGGGAGAGCCATGGGGGGGCAGCCCAAGTGACTGCCAAGGACCCCGGCAGAAACACCCACATGGACAATGTCAGCCAGAAGTGAACCCAGGACGGTAGGGAGCTGACCCAGTAGATGCAGGCCTGTCCCCGAGTGGCAGGGCTGCCCCGCCTGGGGCACGGCCTCGCCCTTTCCTCTGTACTCAGGAGCTACCGTCAGCGATGGCCTCTCCAGCCTCCGTTGCCAGGTGAGTTCTCAAAGTCCCTCCAACTCGGATAATAACCCGCAGCAGGAGGTTCTGTGGAAGTGGCTTCCTTCCTCCCAGGGAAGCCTCCCCGAGCGCGAGGGCAGCAGGAGGGCAGACTGCTGCCCCTCTGGGGCCGCGCGGCTCCGTCGGCACAGCCAGCAGGTGGAGCGCCGAGGCGGGCGGCTCTGAGGACCTGCGGTGGCAGTGGGTGTGGACCGCGCCCTCCTTCCACTCGTTTCTCAAGATGACTTAGTGACGTGACGTGCTTGCTGCTGGCCTTTCAGGGCCGAGCTGGTCCAGGCTCAGTGGGTCACAGCCTGCTGTGCCACTGCAGTGGGGGACAGCACTACGGGCCGACCGGCCACGGTGGACCCTCCAAGTGTCCGCGTGTACACTTGATTAAGTGGGAAAAGAACTGGCACGTTCTGTTTCTTGTGATTAAAAACAATCAAGTCTTTGCCTTTGGAAGGGCAGAGGGGGATGACAGCCCTTCAAGCCAGGGTGCCTCACTATGCCTGGAGGCCTGCTGCTGTAGGCGTGGCCACGAGCTCCAACCTGGGCAGGGGGTCACCCCACAGCGGCCCGCCTCCTCCAACTCGAGCCCAGGGGCACACGGGCCCCCTCCAGAAGGTCCCCTGTCCTGTGGACAGGGCCCGGGAGAAAGCACTGCTCCGTGACAAGCCAGGCTCCCCGGGCCGCTGCGGGCAGCAGTCCTCCCCGGCCTGGAGCGGCCTCTCCCTATTTAACAGGAAGAGGTCCGTCCCTTTAAGGCGACGCAGCAGCGCACAGACACGGAGACTCTGGCCAAGCGGGCGACGGGGTGCAGGGCCTGCTCCCGTCTCATGAAGAATGAATCCAGCTGCTCAGATTCAAAGGAGGGAAAGAGAACCAAACAAGACCGCGCCGACCTGAGGTGAGCGAGCGGCGGACCGTGTGGACACCGTCCCGGCCGTCCACCGCCTGCCCGGGGAGCCCGGGTGAGACTCGGTGCTCCACCACAGCAGCACTGAGCACAGCACCCAGGAGAGGAAGCCGCTGGCCCTGCCCCGAGGAGCTCGCTCAGACCACAGCACGCGGCACCCAGGAACGGCTCCCGGAGTGCGGCTCGGGCTGGGCACTGTGCACGCCAGCCTCTGATGACGCGCAGGGGCTTCCCCGAGAAGCCTTGCCTGGTGGCGATGTGACCGCCTGGAGTGGCTGCGAGCCAGGGACGCCCCGAGGAGAGTGCCGCAGCACAAGGACGGGGCCCAGCACGTGAGGAGGGCAGGGCAGGGGAGGCAGGATCACCCCGCTGCTGGCGTGTCAGCAAGGGCCGCCCGCGGGAAGAGGCTGGGAGAGGAAGGACAGGCGGGGGAGGCCTGGTCTTCAACGAGTCCAGCCCCGGGTGCTCTGGAGCCCCTCGCTCAGGAGGCAGCAGGTCCCTGAACGTGCAGAGGGGAGCGACAGGGACCAGACAGGGCCGAGATGGCACTGTGACGGCCGTGGGTGGAGGTGGCCAGTGGGACGTCACCTTCCCGAAGGACGGAGCTTCTGTGTCTGCTTGCTGCTGGGACACGAGGTGACAGGTGGCGGAAGAGCCAGGGCTCAGGACTGGGCAGAGTGACCTCGGAGTGAGGAGGTGGAGGGGAAGGTGTAGGTGGCAGGAAAGAGGTCAGAACCCGTTGAAAGCAGTGTGGCGACAAAGGAGGGGTTGACGGGAGCCACGAGAGGTGGGGTGGGCCACCGGCTCCGCCTGTCCCGGGCCAGCCATCGCTCCCGTGGGCCCTGCCACCACGTGGCATCGTGGGCCCCCAGGCTCAGGGGCCAGCGCAGAGGGGAGTGCAGGGCTTCACATCGTGACCAGCTGCAAACGCTTCATCACAAGCGCGCTCCCAGGTGGCAGTCTGCCCCCTCCGTCACCCACACGCCCTCGTGGCCCAGACTCAGCCGGCCTGTCTCACGGCACATCTGACACCCCAGGACTTCCAGGGCCCTGCTCCAAGAGCTCCCGAGCCCCAGCCCGAGAGCTCTGCACACACCCCGTGTGCAGAGAGGCCCTGGGTTCTGCTCTGCGGGCCGGGCAGCATGCCCGAGCTCCTTGCCGGGAAGGACAGGGCGGGGGACAGGGCACCTACCGCGGCCTGTGTGGGCGGCTGCTTCTTGTTCCGCCGGGGCCGCAGCTTGGTGAAGTGCTCCAGCTTCTTGCCCTCCTCAGAGGGCAGCTCGGAGATGAACCCTGAGCCCCGCTTCTCCTGCCTGGTGGACGGGAAGGGCGGGTCTTCGATGTGGATGGGCACCTCTTCCAGGGCTTTATCAAGGTCAAACTCCATTTCTAAAATGAAACAAAGCCTGAGGTCACAGTGCAATGCAGACAGATGGCCAGGAAACTCCTCAAAGCTGCTGTGGGTCTATCAGGGAACAGCAAACACCCGTTCACAAAGCACCCGAGTCTCAGGTGTCACCCACAGAGGGTGCCTGAGAACGTCCCCCAGAGTAGCACGAGGTCCTTGCTGGGCTGCTTCCTGGTCACAAGCCGCACTGTACTCACCAAAGGCCCTGGACACAGGCCGCAGCATTCGGCTGTGGATACTCTTCCTCTTGGATCTAGGAGTCATCTAGCAACGAGATACAGAAAGCCCTCAGCACAGGACACTGGCCTCCGACGCTCCGCGACCATCACACTCCAGCTGGCTGCGCTGCTCTGCAGGAGGGCTCAGTGCCGCTGACGGCCTGGCTCAAGGCTGAGGGGCTAAGGTCTGAAAGTGTGCGCTCTTCTCAAATGACACACCCGGCTCTGTTCTGTTCTCCCCAGTCCTAGCCAGCTGAAATCTATCCTACAGTCAGAAAAAAACAGTACAGAATTCACCTCCAAGCTGAACATGAGGATGCTAAGATGGACAGAAGGAATGAAACTCACAGACCATGAAAACCAGCCAGGAAAGACTGACAGCACGAGTCTCCACGATGCAGCTGTTCACTGTCACAGCAGCATCCATGCCACACACCCAACTGTGTGTCACTTGGATGATTTAAGCAGTTTAACTCTGTTTATTAGTTTGCTACCAAAATGTGGCTCTTCACATCACAGGCAAAGACCAGTTAGGAAGTTACCACAGATCAAAAGCCAGTCACTGACGTGTCTCAGCAGGATGTCCTGGGTCCTGCTGGTCCTCTCAACAAGGAAGCCCCACCCCAACCCAGGCTCAACTCAGGAGCACTTGCCCAGCATCAGTTCTACCCCCAGACAGACATCATCCGTCCTTCAAGAGGACACACAATGTCAAAGCTGGAAGGAAACTTTGTCATCAGCTGCACAAATGACCTCAAATGCCAAGTCCAAGTCAGAGAGGTGATAAAGGTGACGTCCAAGGAGGCGTGTCGGGAACATCCAGGGAGGTCAGTCACCACACTGCTGGCGGTCAATACCCAGGCGGATGGAGGCCGGAGATGCTTAAACTGGTGTCTGAATAAGTTACGAGATCACTTAACTGAAAGAACTTAGTTTAGTACTCCGATGAACAGGTTATTGTCCAAGGCTTCCTCAAAAACTTCAAATAATTGAAAAATATTTCTTGTTCAAAGAATAAATTGGAGCTGGGCACGGTAGTGCACGCCTGTAATCCCAGCACTTGGAAGGCTGAGACAGGAGGATCGTGAGTTCAAAGCCAGCCTCAGCAATGGCGAGGCACTTAGCAACTCAGTGAGACCCTGTCTCTAAATAAAATACAAAAAAGGGCTGGGGATGTGGCCCAGTGATTGAGTGCCCATGAGTTCAATCCCTAGTACCAAAAAAAAAAAAAAAAAAAAAAAAAAAAAAAAAGAATAAATTGGTTCATGATTCATGATGATCTTTTCAAAAGCAACTAACTTTGTGGTTTTAGCAATTATTACAGCTTTAATAATAACATTCTTTTGCTATTATTTATTGTTGAGAGAAGAACATACGAACAACTGTATTTAAATCCAGAATGGTTTTCCTACAATACAAAATGAAACTTTCTGAACTGGTTCTTGTGAGGCTGCGCTGCAGGCAGACAACCTGAGGGACAGGTGTGCAAAGCAAGAGGTCTCCAGGCTGAGCAAGAGCAGGGTCCGCGTGAAGCAGCTGCTGAGGGATCGGGCGGAAGGCAGTGTCCCCGCATGGCCTTGCTGCTGGCCCGGAAGCGTGCCCGCTGCTCTATCCGGAAGTGCAGCCTCTGAAGATAACGAATCCTCAGGAGTTGCAAGCAGTGAGTGTACGCTGCGCTTAGTTGGGAGACTTCAGAACTCCACCCACCTTGTGCACACTGGGTAGGAAGAGGATCCAGAAGGAGCCTGGGATATAATTTCCAGGCAATTTCATTTACACAGTCACAAAGAAAATAGGAAAGAAGTTTAAAAGTGCATGAACTGAAGGGATCTTCCAATTTTTTTTCCCCTTGTGGCTCTTGGTTAGATTTTATAGAAAGTATTCATAGGCAAAAATAACCTGGCTCAATTTTCTCGCTAAAGCGAGAGTGAAAATGTGTAAACACTTTAGTGTTTACAATGGAAACCAAATACATGTAAATATATAAAAATTATAACATTTCAAATATATAATAATAACTTTATGTGAGAGAATACATACATATATACGTACTTGCATAAACATACATAGATAGAAACCCATTTGGACACTGATGCCCATCTGTAAATGGGCCAGTTAGCTAATTTTAAAGACATATTAAGAAACACAAAACCAGGATTTTGAGTGGCTGACAGCAGTCAAAAGGGGAATCCAATTTCCTCCCTGGGATTTTGTTTTCTGACACCTCAAACCAGAGTATAAAGATTTTGAATATCAGAAAAATGCATCATAGCTCATTCCATTGCTTTCCCATATTTTATGAGCTCTTTACAAATATAAATAATGTCTAATTGTGTTTCCCATAATACTCTTTCATTGTATTTGTTGTATCTCTTAGTTCTGAAGTTTCGCCATGCTGGGACAGGGATAATGACTTTTAGCAAAAACAACAGGACTTGCAATCAGGCTAGCTTCTGTAATAGGTATTAAGAATGTCATTGGTTTCAATCTACTTTTTTTATAGGATTTAATTATAATAATAGATTGGAAAAAAATGGATCTCATTTCTCTTATATATTTCTTTCCTTCCTTGGGGACGTTTTCTTCCTAGAGGATACACACTTGGTCATTCTTACTGGCTCACTGATAATCCCAGGACATGTGACCCTAAAGCAGGAGGCAATGTGATAATGAATGTCGGTTCTCCACCAGGTATGTGTTTAGGAGCAAGTATTCGCTGTTCCTACAGAAATCCAGTGTATTTGAATCCCTCTCTCCTCCTCCCCAGCGAGAGGGTTAACTGACTGCATCCTGGAAAACCTGCCCTCACCATCTTCTTTAGAACTGTGAACTCTCTCGTCTTTTTCTTCCAGAATGAAAGGGCTCCTGTTCCCAGGCTGTTTCCTAGTCCTGGCTGACCTTCCCTGGACACTTGTCAATGCCTATTTCCCAAGTCAGCTGAAGAGACCAGGCGCATTCCGAGTGGCATGGCCGACGGACGCAGGTCAGCAACTGAAGCAGAGAGGTGCACATTCCAAGGAGCTCTTTCACAAATCCACCTTGTCAAGACTATTTCACAGTTAACTTCTAAAATGCATGTTTTGAGTAAAAAGCAATTTTCAATATTCACATCCTGAAGACTTAGAGGAAAAATGTGTTAAACCTTTATTTGAAAATAGAATTTTAGAAGAAAAGCCTAAACACAGACTTCTTCCTTGTCTTGACATCAATAAATCCTCACCCTGCCCACAGCTGTTTCCCAAGAATCCAAAAGCAGCATCAACTCTACATTACTCCGAAATCTTACTCATTTGATCCAATTTCTATAACAGATTTAAAACTATTCTGCACGTAGCTCAGTAGAGACATGTCCACTTTAACCACGAGTTACACACGCATGTTGGAAACCCGTAAACAACCCACATTTTTCCCGTTAAACCCACTTTTAGTAAGTATTGCTAGACATAATTTTTTTTTTAAGGAGAGTTAAATTGCTTATATCACCACAAAAATAAGGTGAGGTTGTTTTCTTCTTTGTTTTTGCCAAGTGTGCACAAAGAGTAATAAATACTACTCTCATTCCAAGCTCAGGAATCCATAATTACTTTTTCTTTCCGTAGGCTAAAAAATCAAAATGGTATCAATTGAGAAGCAGATTAGGAAAATTTTCCAGTACAAGATACAAATCCTGATGCCAGTTTCCTATAATTCTGAGCCTGAAACAAGTGATGCGACAAGAATCAGGAAAGGCACAGAAAGGTTGGTGCTGGTGTCTGTCCCACTGTGAGCAGCGTGGCCCCGAGGGCTGGCGTCTCTCTCGGGGCACCGAGTGCTCTCAGGCACACAGCTGGGGCTGGTCTAGACCCACCGCCCGTTTCCCCAGCCGGACCATTTGCAACACCCAATCTCGCCTCTAACTGCTGCCCATTCCATTCAGGATCTGCGGATGGCTGAGGCGCCCCCGTCTCCTGGGAGAGCAGCCAGGCAGCAGAAAGCAAACGGAGCACAGGAATGTCAACTAGGCCAGCCAGAAGCTGCAGAGCCGCCAGAGGTACTTACGCTTGTGCAGCAGAGGGTCTCCATGCAGCAGAGAGAAAGGAAAAACACATGAATGGGAGAGAGGTAAGCAACAGCATCGCAGGGGGCCATTCACAGACAGAAACGCTGAGCACAGGAGCCTCTCCGCAGAGGAGCAGGCGGAGGCAGCCAGCGAGCTCTTCACAGGCAGAAGCACAGTGACAGCTTGGAAAACCACAGACACTCTGACATGGACGCGGGCTCTTGCTGAGTTGGTCCCCAACGCCATTTACCAAGCCCACAGCATCAACCCACCTGGGGGCTGGAGACAGACATAGGTGGACGCGTCTCCACGCTGGGTGGGTGTCAGGGAGCCCTGCGAATCCTGGCCCTTGGGCCCAGGGCCATCCCAGCAACAGTGGGGACAGCGCCTCTCGGTGGGCACCCGGGAGCCCCTCTGAGGGCCAGCACGCCATGTGCCCCACGGCACTCTAGGGCACAGCACCTTAGACTCTCTTGCCCATTCGGTTCTCAGAGCTTTTGAGGCAGGGCTGTGACACCAGGATCTGGCTCGGTTAGGACATTTGGTTCCCTAGTGGGAATTTAGGTCACCTTACATTTTATGTTGAATCTCTACTTAAATGCTTTTTAAAACTCCCACCGTCCACCATTCACAGTTGATTGGGCATTTTATTACCTTGAAAATTGATAAAAGAAAAAAATAGCATTTCCAGCTGTAGAACAACAGCAAGTGCAGGCTGTGTGCGCCGCGCGGGGCGCCGGGGACTCCTGGCCAGCCTCCGGGCAGCGCCAGAAGGCAGGCCGCCCGCTCAGCCCCTGCCAACGGCTTCCTCATACAGCTCTTTATTTTTGCTTCAATGGCTCACAACATAAAACAGAATGAGAACACCGGGCTCCCCACTTGGTGCACACGAATGGCCGGGTCTCCTCAGGAAAGGCCGCCCAGAGGTGGCAGCACCCATCGCCACCTCCCCACAGTGCCCGCTGCGCAGAAAGGCTCCCACCAGCCACTCTGCAAAGGCTCAGCCCCTCAACTCTAACCTCAAGCATTACTGGGCCATCTTCTTTAGATACGACTCATTGTCCAACCCGTCACATGCGCATGAGATGCTTGCCGAACGGAAGTGGGAAAAGTAAACACATTTTCAGACCTTCTTGAATTGCCTGGAATAAGGACTCCTGTCCACGCTAACACAGGTGCCCCCAGAAGCTTCCAGAAAGGGTGATGCTGGGTACATTCGCAGCTGATGGCAAAGCCCGTGAATGACTCTGCACTTCCCTCTCTTTCTGAAAGGTTGACCCAGCAAGACGGGCACTCTGTCCCAATTACGCACCCCGTGATCACGCTGAGTGAAGGCGAGGAACCTCATGATCGGTTCAAATGCTGAAGGGACGGGCAGGCAGAGACTGTCCCCTGAAGAGGAACCATGGCAACAGACACACTGTCCCCACGCCGCCAGGCTCACCCTCCACGCTCTTTGGAGCTCACTGAGGCCTGCTGAGTCCAGTGCCTCCCACGTGGGCCAGGAAAGGGGCGGCACAATACGCTCGAGGCTCTGGCAGCCACGAAAGAGGTCCAAAGCCTGGTTCAGCCACCTGCTGGGCTGTGGGGCTCGGCCAGTGCTTGTGCAAAACCAGGCCTCAGTCTTCTGGTTTGTGAGGATCAAACAGGACAAAGTGCTCAGCCCAGTGCCTGGCACACAGTGCCAATCAGGGGCGTCCCTGGACTCCAACAACTGAGCACTGTCAGGGTTCGGGTCTGGAAGGCCCCCTATGGCTTGCGTCAAGGCTTGGTTCCCAGCCGGTGGGAATTTTAGGAGATGGGCCTAGTGGGAGGGTGTAGGTCACCGAGGGTGTGTCCTTGAAGGGCCACTCCCTCCTGGCCACCAACAGCTGGCCTGCCTCCCCTCAGGCCCCAGCAGTGAGCTGGCTGACCGTGGGCTGAGACCTCTGAAGCCTTGAGCCAAAACAGCTCGACTCCTCTAAGTTGGTTCTCTTGGGCTTTGTGTCACCACAGTGGGAAGATGAGCAACATCCAGCACACCCCCTTCCTGCACCCCAAACCTGCTTTTCTTTTCCATGACACAAGCCCTCTCAAAGAACCCAGGCCCTTTCACAGACTCCACGCTCTGCAATGGTCTGCTCCCTCCAGACCCAGATGAAATGCTTGCAGAACACCTGCCGTGCTGGGCGGGGTGGCTACTCTGACTCACCACAGGTGGCCCGCGCCAGGTGGTCCCCATGCTTGTGTTGACACTAGGTTGGATCCCTTGACTAGGATGGGGACTCAATGACAGCTTCATCTAAAGTCCCATTTCCCTTGGCGATTAACAACTCAGCAAGGGGATTCTTTTAGTTCCTGCAGAAAAATTGATGGTTAAGCAAATATTGACAATTCTTTCCTGAATTAATACAATGGGACCTTCAAAATTAAAACTTTCTTTCATTGTTCCTGTATTTATTAGCTGTCTTTCCTCTGTAAAACCCTCTCCACCTCTGTTCTCTTTATATTTTCTGGGTATCTTATAAACTTGGGGATTTGTTTAAATTGATCCAATGTATTATAAATAGTGCTGTCATTATTCTTGCTGGTGTTCAGAATGTCTCAGGGGAGTCCTTGCTATCTAGATTTGTTGTCCTTGAAATGATCTCTTTGGATTAGCCAATTCTTGCTTTTTGATAAGACATCCTTGTACTTTTCTGTGCAGGTTAATAATGGATATAGGTAATCCCTGCTGGATGAACTAGATTATAAAAATTAAGTACTTCCTACTAGATTTGCCACTGAGTCAATGCACAAAGGGAATCCAAACCAAATAATTCTGAATTGATTTGTACCTTTCAATATCTAGCCACAGCAGTGGTCTCAACTTATAGCTTAGAAGATAATTTTCAGTGCATTTCCATCTCAAATGTCCGAGGTGGTATAAATCTTGCTTTGGAAGAGACGCCAGCTCTTCTACAATGACGGCTGCACAGCAGCTCCCCTGAAAGCCCAGAAGGGGAGGTGCATGGATACCCCACACTCCCAGAAAGCAGCAATAAACTGGGGGACAAAAGGAGCAGGACCAGAGACTGAGTGATGTGCCACTTTCCCACCGAACGCGGCGTGGAATCCAGCTATCCGTGCCACACTCATTAACTTGTCTTCCCACCGAACGCTTGTCTTCCCACCGAACGCGGCGTGGGATCCAGCTATCCGTGCCACACTCATTAACTTGTCTTCCCACCGAACGCGGCGTGGGATCCAGCTATCCGTGCCACACTCATTAACTTGTCTTCCCACCGAACGCGGCGTGGGATCCAGCTATCCGTGCCACACTCATTAACTTGTCTTCCCACCGAACGCGGCGTGGGATCCAGCTATTCGTGCCACACTCATTAACTTGTCTTCCCACCGAACGCGGCGTGGGATCCAGCTATTCGTGCCACACTCATTAACTTGTCTTCCCACCGAACGCGGCGTGGGATCCAGCTATTCGTGCCACACTCATTAACTTGTCTTCGTGCCACCGAACCGGCGTGGAATCCAGCTATTCGTGCCCACACTCATTAACTTGTCTTCCCACCGAACGCAGCGTGGAATCCAGCTATTCGTGCCACACTCATTAACTTGTTTTTTTGGTACCAGAAACTGAACTCGGGGGCACGTCCACTGGGTCACATCCCCAGCCCTTTTTTGTATTTTATTAGAGACAGGGTCTCACTGAGTTGCTAAGTGCCTCGCTATTGCTGAGGCTGGCTTTGAACTCGCGATCCTCCTGCCTCAGCCTCCCAAGTGCTGGGATTACAGGCGTGCGCCACCGCGCCGGGCTCACTCATTAACTTTTACATCCAGTCATTTCCCATAAAAGTTAAGCTGGCATCAAGATGTTAAAAACATCCTGAGAACAGCATGATCAGAGGCCACTGTATAGGCCACGGCAGGGTGCCGCTCTGAAATTAAAATGGCTCGTTTCCTTATTGTCCAGATCTGCCATAGTTTCTGATAGCAGAAAATTAAATCTTTACCTTCACATTTACCATGTTCTTGAAAGTAAAGAGGAAATGATCTGCCACGCATCCATTTTACCTCATCTTACAACTGATGCAAAAGTGGAATCTCATACTTGAATATTCACTTTCAAAAACGAGCAGATTTAACACATTTTTCAAAGAGCAGTCTGATGAATGTGATCACGGGGCACAGATTCCAATCAAACATCTCTCTCCAAGAACCAGCGTCCAGTCTGCGGGGTGCAGAAGCATGCTCTTTACTAATAATGGGTCAGTTCTGTGCCCTGGACTATTACGATGAAAAAGTTGGAAATTCTGTAAGAACTTTGTTGTACTATTAAACACAATATTACTTCAACGATCATAAAAATTTGAATATCATTTCAACATTCTCTTTGTCATGAATGAATAAACAATGGGGAAAACAAACCCCACTGAGTTTCACACGTGAGGAATGTATTTTAAATCTAGAACTTCTGGAAACTCTATTCACCATGGAAGGTGAAGATGAAGTTGTTAGTTAGACCCTCACATTCTCTTCTCCAGAATGGACATGTGGTCAACTGACACCAAGACGGATGATCAAAATTAGCTAAAATGCTTAACATAATAAATGAGTCTCTGCACAGAACATCACCTCTGTGAAGATGAAAAAGTTAACAGCGCCACTGACAACGAGCAGGTTGAAGCCTGTGACAATTTGCTTTGCTGCTGTGCAGAGCTGGGTCGATCTCAGGTTCTAAAAAGGGAGGCTGGTTTTAGGTCCTGGAAGGGGATTCTGGTTGGGGCTGCAGTAATCGACCAAGTCATCAGATCTGGCTCCTGAGGAGTCAGTCACCAATGTGGCTCAGATCGCACAGACCCCAAGCCTTCTGAGACCAGGCCCTACAATCCTGTTACCCAACACCTCAGCCTCGGACAGAGCTTTGGGAAAGATGGCTAAACAGCAGACCTATCTGGCTTAGAAGCCAAGACCCTGGTCATGTTCAGTTCAACTCCTTGTAATTAACCCCCTTCTAAGGGATTCTCAAGTGCAATTCTCAAAAGAGGATGGATTCTCAAAATACCCCTCCTCTCTAAATTACAGATCCATTATGATAGCTCTTTTCCCATAACCTTATGTCATAACTGTTATTAACAGTCTATTTTGGCTGAGAAAATCTGTCAAAAACAATGCAGCGTTGTTTGCCGCTTTTGAACTTTCATAGGCTCTGATCTCATTTTAAAATGAGGAGATGGGTCACAGCCAAGCTACATGGGAAAGCTGGCAAATTTTCTGTCAAACATACTTGTAAGCCACTGGGGCCTTATGTTATAAGGAAACAAGAACAGGCTTTAGCAGTTATAGGTGCGGTTCTTGTCTGTTGTCCCAACTTACTGTTAACTAAACAAACCCCTCCAATTCTTCCTCTTTCTCTAAAGCTTAAGGTCTCAACATCCAATTTCAGCACACAGGAGGCCAAAGCACCCTGTTCCCTGGGAGTGGAGGCCACGCAGCACGGACCCGAAGCACTACTGAGATTTCGCTATGGTCACATTAGAGAGTGCTCGGAAACCTTCCATTTTGGCCATGTCATGTAAACGGAGTGTGGCTCTTAAGAAAATCCTCAGGACAACCCTGCCTCGTCTCGCAGGTGCCCACCCTACAGCTCAGCTCTGTTTTGAGTCTTCTACACACATACCGAAGCTCACAATCACCGACTTCAGATCTTGATTTTGGTAAGGGACAGGCTGGGACAGAGGCTGGCCTTAGCCCGAGGCGTGGAAGCTCTGAACGCACAACGCAGCAGCGAGTGGCTCACTTCCCTGAAGGTGCCTTTGGAGAAACTGAGGCTTGGAGAGGCCAACGACAGTCTCCAAGTTGCAGAATTGAGACTGGTTCATCATGAGCCCAGCTGTCCTTCCCAAAGTGTGACTGGAACAACTGGAGGTTGAGAGAATCACTAGGGGCGATCCAGCCCACCCACCTGGTTGACCAAAGAGCCTAAGGCACAGTGACATGCCGATTGCCATTCCGCGTTCACCTGCATTTGAGGTCACTTCTTTGTAACATTCCCAGATCTAATCCCAGGCAATTCCACCCCTCCTCATTAAGCCTTCACTCTCAGGGGGCACGTGGTAAAACCTCAGACCCTATCAGACAAGGAGGAGAAACAGGCAACATGAAAGTCAGGGCTCAGGGCCTGGGGTGCAGCCCAGCTAACCCGGGAGCCTGCGTTGGGGCTAACGCTATGAGCCTTTTGAATGGGCAGCTCCCAGGGACACAGCCCGCCACCCTGGGTCCCTGTGCTGCTGCTATGAGCCTTTCGCATGGGCAGCTCCCAGGGACACAGCCCGCCACCCTGGGTCCCTGTGCTGCTGCTATGAGCCTTTTGCATGGGCAGCTCCCAGGGACACAGCCCGCCACCCTGGGTCCCTGTGCTGCTGCTATGAGCCTTTTGCATGGGCAGCTCCCAGGGACACAGCCCGCCACCCTGGGTCCCTGTGCTGCTGGTCTCTATCAGGTCAGGCACCTGCAAGCCCAGCCACTGCCTGCCCCGCAGCTGCAGAGGCATAGATCCACCACCACAGGTCAGAGTCTCCCCAAAGCCACTGAGAACAAGAGCAAGACTATCAACAAAGGACGAGCCGTGCTCAGGACATCACCCAGAAGGCTGTTCGTGCAGTGTAGCAGCTCTCCCAGCCCAGACTTCTGGTGACCCAGGGCAGCCTGAAGACCAGGAGGTCAGCAGAGAGTTGGAAATGGGTTGGGGATGCACATTATTAGGAACTGGGTTCCCAGATACAGACCTTTAGGCAGCAGCATGATGTGGGGCAAAAGGGCCACCATCTCTGCTCTGGGAGTCCCACGGGAAAATGGGCTAAACTAATGCCATCTGTGGCTGCCTTGATGAGCGGCGGTCACAGCAGGGGTACTGCCGTCCTCACATGTGTAGATTGCAGATGGCGTCAGAACCTACACTGTTTCTCACTAACTGAGCCTCATCAGTTGAAATAAGTTTCAACGTCCCATGCACAGAATTATTTCTAGAGTTCTCAGAGAAGTTCACCAGTTAGTTATTCACTAGATAGATATTGATGGTCTCAGCTATAAAACAATCGCTAAGCCACAATTCCAGCACCCTGAAAGCGCAGAGACTGACAGGAGAGGACAGCCCAGTGAGTGACCATCAAGCAATGCCTCGAGGAATGAAAACTTGCCAAGCAATTACTATGCACTGTAGCTGCCTGATGCTGTTGCAGCTACAATACCGCGGGAGGAAATTCGGTGGCAGGAATGATTCTTTTATTCTCTTTTTCTCTTTGGCTTCTAAACTAAACTCTTTTCCTTATATTCTTCTTCTTTTTCTCTTTGGCTTTCTCTTTTTCTCTCTAGCTTCTCTGGCTTTTTCTAGCTTCAGCAACCTCTCGAACTCTTAACCGCTCTTTTTTCTTCTGACATCTAACCACTCTCTTTTCTTATGACTGTGTTCTTCTTCTTCTGACGTCTAACCTTCTTCTGACTTTTTCTAACCGACCTCACCCGGTTACATATCTTTAGCTTTACAGGTGCATCACGTGCATACTTTGAATAATGTATTGGTATCAGGTGGAAACTAGAACATCTTTTATGGCTCCCAGTTAACCACAATAGCCATCTCCCTGATTAGGGCTTTTTCATTTCCCTCCTTTTGTTTTAAAAGGCGCTTTAATTCTATTTCCTATATTTTATTTTCTTGTCTCTATTTTCTATATTTTATTTTCTTGTCTGCGTGGCTTTTCGCCTTTTATTTTAAAAGAGGGGATGTTCGAGCCCTTCAGGATCGACTGTGTGTTGTTGACTTACAGCCATCCAATTTTGAGGAGATGCTGCGGCTTTAAGGCGGCAAGCCTACTGCTGATGAGCCAAGTTTCCATAGCGTAAACAAATTAGCTGCCCTAAGTTTCATCAAGTAACACACTGAGTTCTGAATTAATGTTCAGTAAGCACAACTGAATGGGCAGCTTTGACTTTACTAAATTTTTAGCTTTCTATTTTAAGTCTTTATTTTCTTGAATTTATTTTCTTGTCTTTGCATGGCTTTTCACCGTGCTTTTTCTATTATTTTTTTCTTTCTATTTTCTTGTTTCTATTTTTTCTTTCTATTTTCTTGTATGGCTTTTCGCCAAGCTGCAGTTTGATGGCTTCTGCAGCTTTTAATTTTTGACTTTCTTATTCTCTGCATGGCTTTTTGCGGTGCTTTAAGCTCATGATTCTATTTTCTCTGCATGGCTTTTCGCCGTGCTTTAATCTATTTACTTGAATTTTCATTTTCTATTTTCTTGTCTTTGCATGGCTTTTCGCCATGAATTTTTTTTCTATTTTCTTGTCTTTGTCTTTTCGCCATGCTTTTTTTTTTCTTGTCTTTTTTCTATTTTCTTGTATGGCTTTTCGCAAGCTGCAGTTTGATGGCTTTTGCAGCTTTTACTTTTTGACTTTCTTATTCTCTGCATGGCTTTTCTATTCTCTGAATCTCTGCATGGCTTTTCACTGTGATTTAATCTATTTACTTGAATTTTCATTTTCTATTTTCTTGTCTTTGCATGGCTTTTCACCATGCTTTTTCTATTTTCTTGTCTTTATTTTTTTTCTATTTTCTTGGATGGCTTTTGCAGCTTTTACTTTTTGACTTTTCTCTGCATGGCTTTTCGCCGTGCTTTAAGCTCATGGCTTTTCGCCATACTTTAAGCTCATGGCTTTTCTATTTTCTGAATCTCTGCATGGCTTTTCGCCGTACTTTTAATCTATTTTCTTGTCTTTATTTTTTCTTTCTATTTTCTTGTATGGCTTTTCGCCAAGCTGCAGTTTGATGGCTTTTGTAGCTTTTACTTTTTGACTTTTCTCTGCATGGCTTTTCGCCGTTCTTTAATCTATTTACTTGAATTTTCATTTTCTATTTTCTTGTCTTTCTATATTTTCTCTTAGCATTATTTCTTGTCTCTGCAGCTTTTATTTTTGAATTCTTAACTGAGTCAGAGGCTATGCTTTCTTCCATTACATTACTACTCTTTTTGCTGGTACTTTTGAATTTACATTACTACTCTTCTTGCTGGTCTTAACTGAGTCAGAGGCTATGCTTTCTTATTTTTTACCTGCCGACTGAATTCCCCGTACGGGGGCCACCATTTGTAGCTGCCTGATGCTGTTGCAGCTACAATACCGCGGGAGGAAATTCAGTGGCAGGAATGATTCTTTTATTCTCTTTTTCTCTTTGGCTTCTAAACTAAACTCTTTTCCTTATATTCTTCTTTTTCTCTTTGGCTTTCTCTTTTTCTCTCTAGCTTCTCTGGCTTTTTCTAGCTTCAGCAACCTCTTGAACTCTTAACCGCTCTCTTTTCTTCTTCTGACTACGTTCTTCATCTGTGTTCTTCTTCTTCTGACGTCTAACCTTCTTCTGACTCTTTCTAACCGACCTCACCCGGTTATATATCTTTAGCTTTACAGGTGCATCACGTGCATACTTTGAATGATGTATTGATATCAGGTGGAAACTAGAACATCTTTTATGGCTCCCAGCTAACCGCAATAGCCATCTCCCTGATTAGGGCTTCTTCAATGCACCAGGCACCGTCTGGATTCTGCAGATGTGAGCTCAACAGGACAAAGTCTCTGCCCTCCAGGAATGTATGGCCTGGTGCTAGGAGATGGACAGAGTAGCAGAGGAGTCAATGAGATCATCTCAAGTCCTGCTAAGTGCTGAGAAGAAAAAATAGGATGATATGGTAGAGTTACAGAGACTGTGGAAAGTTTCTGAGAAAGAGATGGGGAATGAGACCAAAACAGTAGGTAAAAGCCAGTCATGGGATGTTCTGGAGAGGAGCGTCCCAGCAGAAGGAACAAGGGCTGAGGTGGAGTCATGCCGCCTGCCAGGGAAAGGAAAAGGGCTGCCCTGGTTCAGGGAAGGAATGAGCTTAGATTGCAGAACAAGAGGAAAGAGGTGGTGCCAGGTCATGTGAACCTTAGCGACGAGAAGGAAGAAGCTGAATTTGATCTGGGTACCACAGAAGTTGTCAGAGGACTTGACTACTTTACCACTAATCTGGTTTCCACTTTAGAAAGCTCCTCTGGCTCTGAGTAAGGATGGAGTGACTGTGGAGGCAGCAGTGAGGGCAGGAGCAAGCCTTGCAAGTCTGTTTCAGGAGTCCAGGTAAGAACCACAGTGGCTTGGGTGAGGGTGTGATTGAGGCTGACTGGCAGAATTGGGAAAGCGTGGGAAGAGCAGAGCTAACGTCATGTAGTTGGGAGGGGAAGCCCTGGGTAAGGAAGGATGGGGACTGCATCTGTTTGTGATGCTTGATGGACATCTAACTGGAGGTGTCAAGTACAAGATGGATACCTGAGCTTACAGCTGGAGGTAAGTTAAGATGAATGTCATGAATGTAAAAAATGTGGCGACAAAGCTAACGCCACTGCGTTCACCGGGGTGAAGCTACCCCGGGAGCTGCGCAGCTGTGGCCCTCTGCGGTGGCAATGCTGACCACCAGCTCGGGCCTGCCTTTCGGGGTGGCTGCCCTCCTGCGGCGCCCTCACCTACAGTGGCTCCCAGGTGCCCTCAGCACACTACTGACACACCCCTGGGCAAGCCCGCGACTGCGCAGCTGCCCTCCCCACCTCCCCGCCGGACCCTCTCCCCTCCACTGACTGCTGTCACACCCCAACACGACACGACAATCGCAGTTTGTCAGACTGTGACGTTCTCTCCCGCCCCGGGCCTGCTCACCCTCCCACGTTTACTCACTCATCTTCCGCCCAGCTCTTTCAGATGCCTCCTCCCACGGCACCGATGGCCACCGAGGCCAGCCCCAGCCGCCAGGCGCGAGGCACAGAACCTTCTCCAGAGACCCCCTGGCCACGCCTCCGGGACGCCCCGCCCTCACCACGGCCCCGCCCACAGGAAGGCTCCCAGACAATGCCCCTCCCCAGGAAGCCCCGCCTCCACCTGCCCCACCCCAGGAAGCCTCTGGCCCCGCCCCTCAACAGGGAGCTCCACCCCCGAACAGGAAGCCCCGCCCTGAGGAGCCCTGCACAGCCCTTCTCCAGGAGGCCCCGCCTAGGTCCGTCCCGCAGGAAGCCCCGACCACTCCGCAGAACCGCTCCCATCACGCCCTCCTCCAGGCAAGGCAGCTTTCCCAGTGCTTCCATAGCAACCCCGTTCCCCTTTTCCACCATATCTAGTTTTTCATTTTATTAATGAATAACCTCTTCAATCAAAAAATAAGCTTAGGTACATACAGAAACAAGAGTTTTTTAAAAAATAAGTAAATAAACACAAAGAAGGCGGGGTGATGCCAACCTCACCGCTTTGGGTCCCATCCATCACTCTTCCTAGGTCGAATCGCGTTCAGCTGCCGAGTTTTTCAGCTGACCTTACCAGAGGTAGGTACACGTCATGGCCCCATTTACTGTGTTTACTCCTGGTAAAGACCTGCAATTTCCTCTGCAACAATGGCATTTTGAGATAAAACGAACAGTGACCAGCACATGGCATAGAGTACAAATGACACATGGTGTGTTTTATAGGGATACTTACTGAAGTGGTTCTTAATGGAGAGCAATAGAGCACAGTAAGGAAAGGCTATTCTTTGGGGCTAAGGCAACAGGTAAAAACAGGTGAGACTTGGCAGAGACTCCAGGTCCCCTTCTAACCCTGCATCTCCACCAGGGCCCTTCGAGGGGCTATGACATGTTTCTCAGACTTTCAAAACTGTGACCACTCACAAGAAATCTATGTCACACCCCAGCTTACACATACATGTTCATATAACTGAAATAAACATGTGCTGCCAATAGTCTATGTCCATAGTTTATGCACAGCAAGCTCGGTGGGAGATGCACCCATTTGCCTCCTGTTTGTAGTGAGATGTACAAAGTACTGGTAGCCAGCAGACGGGCAGTAAACATTTGTTGAATGAATGAATGGCCTGTCTTCAGCTCGCAGGTCTTTTGAGAGAGCTTACCACCTCAGGCTTCACCAACATGAAGTACTTCTGCACCCCCTGGGCCCTCCCGAGGGCCAGCAGCCACCTCCATCCAGCCTTTCCCTCTATCCATCACTGGGGTTAGCAAGTCCACTTTAAGGACTCCCCATCTTCTTCCTCTTTAGATGGACTTTTCTCTCAAGCATACCCCCTTACGATACACCCCCCCACACACACACACACACGTGCATGCAAGCACACCTTCTTAGTATCTAAGGACAATGTTCTCCCAAATTTAAATATTAATTCAGAAGAGAAAATCTTTCACCCAGTAGGGATTCAGTCTTTGATTTCAATTGTGAAGCAGTGATAATTTGAAGTCTCCCGTCACTGAAGCAAATGTCACTGAGGTATACTCAAAACATGAAGTTCCTAAGGACTGCTAAGTAAGGTTGACTTTGGAGGAGTCCCTGGATCTGTGGTTGCTTTTAAAGGACTTAGCTAGTGTAAAACCATTAAAAATATTTTCTCTTTAGAGATACACTCTGATCTCTCTCTCTCTCTCTCTCTCTCTCTCTCTCACACACACACACACACACACAGCAATTAATAGAATGGTTTCTATTTTATAAAGCTGCAGGTTATTAGGTTATTAATATCATTTGTTCAATTTAACTTATAAGAGAAGACCAAAATTATCTTCTATAATCATCATTGCATGTCAAAACTTGTCTGACAAGATTGCTATCTGCAACCCACAAGTCAGAAGCCCTGCCTGGGCACAGCGGCTCACGGCCCAAGCCATTCTATGGAGAGGACTTGCCAGGTCCTCCTGGCCTCCTGCTGGACAGCTGGGCTCCCACTGGACAGCAGGGCTCTGTCAGGACAGCCCTCTGCCTCCTGCGGGGAAGGCCAGGGTCTCCTCCCAGCAACTGTAACCATAGGGCAGGCAGTGGGCTCCCCATGGGGTCCCGTGTGTCCTGGGCAGCTGGTGAGATTTCACGTGTGGTAGATCTCTAGGGCGTTCCTTGAACAGGGCCTCTGCCAGAGCTCTTCGTGCTAGTTAAAAACTAAAAAGCTAAGGTGACTGGGTCTCAGGGAACCGGAAGAACTCTCCCAGATGTGGAGCCAGCCCCTTGAATTTGCAGAGGGCTGTCACTAAAATGATCAAAACCTTGACAAACATACAATATCCTTCATGTGTTTTCTAGTGCTTAAAAAGTTATACCTCCATTTTCTAAAGATATCAACAATTACATCACAGAATTATAAAAAGAAACCAGTAATTATGACTTGAACAACTGTCTGTACTGATATCAGTGCAGCTGATTTTAAGTGAGATATAGTGACAACATTTAAATGAGACATACTGAGAAGAGTCTGTACTCGGTAGCACTGTTAATAGATTTTTTTTCAATTTATAACGGTTGGTACCAGAAAATGAAGTAATTTCTTTAAACTGGTTTAAAAATTAGTATTAGACCAAGTCAACTAGACCTTTGCTGAATTTCAGTCTGTATTAAAAAGCTCAAAAATTATACATTGAAATTCGAGGTTGAAATTGTTAAGGGAAAATAACTACTGCTTCATCAGGGGAGACAGGATTCACAAAAACGTATTCCATAGTAATTCAAGCCTTTTAAATTTCTTTTCCTAGGAAATTGCAGTAAGCAGATGAACTGCTCTTCTGCATGAATATCCTTTGATTTAAAGCTGGTATGACACTCACTAAAATAACTGAGAGAGAATCTCACACACTTAGTGAGCTGCTGGCCCCCGGGCAGACGCTGGTTCTTCACCCACTTGGCCACGAGGCAAACCCCAACCTGCTGCTTTTTAAAGGCAGCATGTTATATCTGGTGACAAATTAAATATGTGGAAGTAATTAACCAGAAGCTCGAGAACTCGCAGACTTCCATACCCATGGGCCAAAGGATGCGCTTGGGGAAACCGATTTCCTAAGACACTGACGGCGGGGAGGGACAGGTGGCCTGTGGACGGTGAGGGCCCCACGGGAAGACACATCCCAGCCTGACTCGAGGCGTGTGTGTAGAAATGATAAGCAGCGTACAGGGACGCCAATGAATCACTGTCACCAGCAAAGTGACGCTTTGAGAGGCCGGGGACGCTCCACTCAGCCACAAGTGGGTGGGTTTCATCTCCAACAACCGGACACAACAGGGCCCCGTGGGTTTCTGACATGTCTTTGGAGCAGCAGCGGCTAAACTCTGCAGTTTCCGCAGTGGCGGGGAGGGGTTGCCCCCCTGATGCTGCCCCTCCCACGCTCACTGCAGGTGGGGTTAGCAAGCGGGCAGTTACAGAGACCAGTTCAGTCTAATTGAGCCTAATGGGAATTCATTCTGGCTGTAAGAAACGGACAATGGATGCAATCCCCGCACTGATTACAGCAGACTGGGCAGGCACAGGCTCGGTGCCCACAGGCCTGCCTTTGGTTAACCCTGGGTAACCTTGAAAAGTGACTGCTTTTTCCTCTGCCTCTTCTTCATTCACTAAAGTAGTGGCCTTAATAAGCTCCGTTACTTATAGGCTGCTATGAGGACTCGGGGGTTCACTGTTGTGAGGAGCAGACAAGTGCCCAGCAGGTGGCAGGCCTCGTAGGTCCCTCCTGCATGGAGAAGAGGCTTTTGACAGCATGTGAGTTTTCTGCCTGTAGGGACCTGGAGACTCTGGGCCGCGAGGGTGGACACCGGCTGGGAGTCCATGCTGTTCTGATTGCTCTGCTCCCACTCCCCACCATCCCCCTGCAGGAGCCCTGTTTGGGGAGATGACTTAAATTGCGGTGGACTACGGGCTTTGGCTTTGGACATGTTTGGGCATTGGCGCCTTCCGTACTTGGCCCGGGATCTTGCGAGACTTGGCCGGAGATCTCGAGGGACTTGAGCGAGATTGCGGAGGAGGTCTGCGCCATTTTGGAGGTTAGAGGAGCGTGGACGGCGTGTCGGGGTGTAGTTAGAGCCAGGGAGAAAAGTTGCCAGAATAAAGAGCTGTTTGTTTCCAGTTCGTCTCAAAACTTCTTCCCGCGGCTTCTTTGCTCCAAGCGGCCATCGCTTCAGGCGACTACAGGTGGTGGCCCGGACGGGGAATCGACACGCCAGGTAAGAACTGAGGAACCTCGCAGGAGTCTCTAGTCAGAGCGGTTAAAATGGGTTCGAAAATAACTAAGACCCAAGTGTACAAGGCTCTTGATGGATTCTTTGATATAGCTGAGTCAGTTATTAGTGAGGAGAATTTGGAAAAAAGTGAAAGTGATCATGAAAGCTTGGCCTCGGCTGAGTCAGTTAGGGCCAGTAAGGATAGTATCAGTGCGGGCTCAAAAATGACAAAGATCCGAGCTGCTAAAGCTATTCAAGATTTATTAGAGATAGTTCAAGGATACATGCTCTCAATTGAATCCGGGACTCAGGATGTTACTGAGTCAGTTAGGACCAATGAGAGTAGTAGTAGTGAGGAGGAATTAAGTAAAAGTGATTCTGAAAAAATGAACAAAAGGAAATTAAGGAAGACCAAGATAAGGGACCATCAAGTGGAGGAACCTATGTCCTCCACTCCCCCATGGGTGGAATCTATTACAGAAAATATGAAGGGTATCACTAGGCGTTTGCATACCCTAGAAATAGAAATAAAAAGTCTTTCTGAGCGCTTATGTGCTCTCGAGGGTAACTCACAGATACGTTGGGAACTGCCAGTATTTGAATATGAAAATGGAGAGAGGGGCCACCAGTCAGTAGATTTCAAAACAATAAAAATTCTCAAAGAGGCAGTAATGACATATGGACCCCAAGCTCCTTTCACGTTGAGTATTCTGGAGTCCCTTAACACCTTTAGCTTAACCCCCTCAGACTGGAAACGTCTATGTAAAGCAACATTAAGTGGGGGACAATACTTGGTTTGGCGATCACAATTTCAAGAACTTTGTATAGAAACAGCTAAAATAAATGCAGATGCAGGGTTTGGAGACCATAACATAGAAATGCTCACAGGAGAAGGGCCATTCGCAGACGTACAGGTTCAAAAATATTATACCCCAGGAGTATATGCTCAGATAAACGCAGCTGCCTTAAAGGCATGGAAAACTGTACAAGGACCTGGGGATCTACAAGGTAGCTTGTCCAAAGTAATTCAAGGACCTAATGAACCATATGCTGAATTTGCTGATCGACTTTTGAGAACTGCAGGTAGAGTTTTTGGAGACGTTGATCAAGTTATGCCATTAGTTGTTCAATTAGCATATGAAAACGCTAATAAATATTGCCAGGAAGCCATCAGGCCATGGAGAAATAAAAAGGATCTTTCCATATATATACAACTATGTAAAGATATAAATGATGCCTTTGTCACAGGGAATATGATTGCAGCAGCTGTTAGAGATGCTGCCCCTCAGAATTTCACAAGGACTCAACCTAGACACTATAATCAATCAGGATATTCCAGGAAAAATTATCATAGTCAATCAGGCTATTCTAGGCAAAATCCCAAAAGAGAAATAAGACCAAATTCATACCGTGCTCCAGGTTGCTGCCCCAGGTGTAAAAAGGGAAATCATTGGGCCAATAAATGTTATTCAAAATTTGACATCCATGGAAATCCTTTGTTCAGGAATTCAAAAAACGGGGCACGGGGCCCAATGCCCCGGGGCCCACAAATGTACGAGGCATTGGAAGAGGAGTATCCTCAAGCATCCATTCAGATGCTTCCCCGACACAACCCCTATTACCCATCCACTCCCTCACCAGAGGAACAGGAAGAAATGCAGGATTAGACCTCTGTTCCACCGCCCGAATAGTGTTAACACCTGAAATGGGGGTTCAACTGATTCCCACAGGAGTCAGGGGACCTCTTCCCTCAGGGACTGTAGGACTTATTATCGGGCGAAGTCCTCAAAGCTTATTAGGTTTGCAAGTGACCCCAGGTGTAATAAACTCAGACTACAAAGGGGAAATAAAAATAATGCTTAGCTCACCCCAAAGTATAAGTTCTGTTAATCAAGGAGATAAAATTGCTCAGCTGCTTCTCCTTCCAAATTTACATAATTCATTTAAAATGAGTATGCCTCAAAAAGGGAACAATACAAGATTTTGTTCCACTGATTCGAGTCCCAAGGCTTGCTGGGTTCGAGACTGTACTAGGAGGCCTATGTGTAAAATAAGAATCCAAGGAATAGAAATGGAGGGACTTATAGATACTGGAGCTGATTCCTCCATCATTAATTTACGACAATGGCCCAAACACTGGCCTCTGCAAAAAGCTTCAACCAGTTTAAGAGGCTTGGGATATAATAACCTCCCAGAAAAAAGTGCAGTAATTTTAAAATGGGAGGATGATGAAGGACATAAAGGAACGTTTCAGCCTTATGTTTTACCTAACCTACCAGTTACTTTATGGGGAAGAGATATTTTACAACAAATGGGAGTACACCTTGCAACCAAACCTGCAGGTGTTAAATGTGAAAATATACAGGGTAGTCTTAACCCTGAAAGAAATCATTATCAAAAAGTACAGGGTAAGCGTAACCCTAAAAGAAATCATTATCATATAGGAAAAAGACATTTTTCTTCGGGGCCACTGAGAAAATAATTTTGAAAATACCATGGCTTTCTGATAAGCCAGTGTGGGTCCCTCAGTGGCCCCTATTTAAAGAGAAATTACAAGCGGCCCACCTACTAGTTCAGGAACAATTAGAAGCAGGACATATAGAACCTTCCACCTCTCCCTGGAATTCCCCCATATTTGTGATCAAGAAAAAATCAGGAAAATGGCGATTATTACATGATCTTAGACAAATTAATAAAACCATGCAAGTCATGGGCCCTACTCAACCTGGACTTCCGAATCCTGTAGCTATTCCAAAAAGTTTCCATGTTATTAGTCTTGATATAAAGGATTGCTTCTTTTCTATTCCCCTACATCCTCTGGATGCCCCCAGGTTTGCTTTTTCAGTTCCTTCTATTAACAATAATGGCCCTGATCAGAGATATCAATGGAAGGTTTTACCACAGGGAATGGCTAATAGCCCCACCATATGCCAAATATATGTGGACAAGGCTATCCAACCCATTAAAAATAACTATCCAAACCTCATGTGTCTACATTACATGGATGATATTTTACTGGCCCACCCTAATCAAAAAATCTTATTTAACATATTCAGTGACATGGTAGAAAATTTTAAAAAATACGGATTATATATAGCAGAAGAAAAAGTTCAAACTAGATCTCCCATATTATATTTAGGATTTAAAATCATGGATACTTTTGTTAGACCCCAAAAAATTTTAATAAATAAAGAACATTTAACCACCCTCAATGATTTCCAAAAACTGCTGGGTGACATTAATTGGCTTCGCCCTACACTAAACCTCACTACTGGCCAATTAAAACCTTTATTTGATATCCTTCGAGGGGACCCTGATCCATCCTCACCACGTACACTGACTCCAGATGCTAGGAAAGCTTTAAAGTTAGTAGAAAAAAAGCCATCGAAGGAGCTCATTGTGACAGATTTGATTTAACTCAACCGCTGATATTGATTATTATTTCTTCACAATATACACCCACAGGAGTATTTTGGCAACAAGGGCCTTTATTATGGATACATTTGCCCGTCTCTCCTAAAAGTATAATTGAATCTTATACCTCCATGGTGGCTAAACTTATTCTTCAAGGACTTAAAACTTCTACTAAAATATTTGGCATTCACCCTGCTACTATTATTACTCCCTATTCATCATCACAGATTGAATATTTATGCTTCAATGATAATGATTGGGCTATAGCTAAATGCTCTACTTCTGCAAATTTTGATAATCATCTTCCTAAGTCCCCTATATTATCTTTTTGTATTAATCATCCTATTATATTTCCACAGGTAATAAAAAATCAACCTATTCCTAAGGCATTTAATGTATTTACAGATGGGTCCTCAAATGGTACTGCTGCAATAGTCACTACAAAAGAAAATATGACTTACATAACTGCACACAAATCAGCTCAACTAGTGGAATTGGAAGCTGTGGTAAGAGCTCTGGAAAATTTTAGAGACCAGCCCATAAACATTTTTTCAGATAGCCACTATATTGTACAAGCTGTCCCAAAATTAGAGTTAGCAGGACCAATAGCACCTCATACTCCAGCTTTTAAATTGTTTTATCAAATACAAAAACTTTTGTGGGCAAGAAAAGAACCTCTATTCGTAGGCCATATTAGAGCACATACTAATTTGCCTGGCCCCCTCCATGAAGGTAATCAAAAGGCTGATGAACTTACAAAAACAATATTTATACTTTCAGCGCTACAACAAGCCACTTCATTTCATTCCCAGTTTCACGTCAACAGCACCACCTTGCAACGTAGGTTTAAAATCACAAAAGAGCAAGCCAGAACAATTGTAAAAGATTGTAAATCTTGTATGACACATTTGCCCAATCCTCATTTTGGTGTTAACCCTAGAGGATTAATGCCCAATCATTTGTGGCAGATGGATGTTACTCATGAGCCAAGCTTTGGAAAATTGCGATTTATTCATGTAACCATAGATACGTGCTCAGGCATGATTTTTGCTTCCTTACATTCTGGAGAAAAAGTTAAAGATGTCACATCTCATTGTTTACAAGCTTTTGCTGCATTGGGCATCCCCAAAATGCTTAAAACAGATAATGGCCCCACATATACGTCCTCATCTTTCAAACGGTTTTGTGTAAAATTCAACATATCCCATAAAACAGGCATCCCATACAATCCTCAGGGTCAGGGCATTATTGAAAGAGCAAACCGCACACTGAAAATTATGTTATTAAAACAAAAAGAAGGAAATTGGAAAAGTCCTAAAGACAGATTGGCAGTTGCCCTGTTTACCTTAAATTTTTTAACTTTAGACTCTAATGGTTATTCTGCTGGAGACAGACATTGGAATCCACACCAACAACATAAACCTTTGGTTTACTGGAAGGATGTTCTTTCAGGTACATGGAAGGGTCCAGATCCAGTATTAATTTGGGGGAGAGGATCTGTTTGTGTTTTTCCAAAACACGAATCCTCTCCAATATGGATACCATCTAGATTAATAAAGCAGGTACCACATCAAAATGATCAAGATGTAGTTGTTGAGGAATCAAGATTAATAAAAAAGGTACAAAATCAAGAAGACCAAGATGAAGATATAGAATGACTCCCTCAAAAGTATCTTTTAAAATGTTTCACAACTCAAGAGTCATTCCTCCCGGCCGGGACGAGGAGATCTCTCTTTAGTGTGCACACAATTGTATTTTTTTTCTTTTTATACATGTCTTTATGTCTGTACATTTGTCTACATTTCATGTTAATGTGACATCACAAATATATGTTTGTATGTTTGTTCGTCTGTCCAGTGTGACGTCACAAAGATCAAAGCGCTTATGAAAAAGAATATATATATATATGGATCCAAATAACTTTAATTCATTTTAGGTTAAGAGTATTCAATTTAGGTAAATAATTTTATAAATGAAGGTACTTTCAATTTTGATTATAGGTATCCCTGGGACTTCTCTTTAGCAAACAATATGACTAGTGCTATATAACCTAATATTTTGGTGTTTTGACATAAGATTGCTTATTTGTTATTAACTTCGTTTGTTTAATAGCTGATTAATTTCAATTATCTCAACAGGTAAAAAATTGCTGTGTATACAGAGACTTGAGGGTTCCGGCTAACAAATTATTTCTCCAAAGTGCCTTTAGCTTTTCTTTAATCTATCTTTAATACAGTAAATGCCCTCAGTCTTTCTTTCTTTTGTTCTCAATATGATATTTTGCCAACTTATGTTTGTGTGAGCTCAAACAACAATGTGTGTGAGCAGAAATCAACTTTAATTTTCTAATCTAATAATTCTGTTTTTTAGTTTGACAACTCGACTCTTCACTCAGTGCTGAAATAACACTGCCTTTCCTTTAATAATTGATGCTTGAGTTTCTAGGTAGGGGGCCCTGAAGATTTGCCGGTGGCATTATCTAGACATAAAAAAGACGGCTGCTGCTACAGCTGCAGGGAACGCGGTCACCACAAGCATCCCTGCTGCTCAAGCATCAAACAACCTCACCAACAGTGTGGCCTCTGCTCTACATACATGGGACCTCCTACATCAACGTGTTATAACAAATGGACATTTTGATCTTTCATTGTTTGGTACTTTACGGAACAATGCCTTGCGGACATTTGTCCAGAGAATTCAGTGTGTTACTTGATGAAACTTAGGGCAACTAATTTGTTTAAACAATTTGATATGCTATACAATTTGGCTCGTCACCAAAAGGCTTGTTGCCTTAAAGCCGCAACATCTCCTCACAATTGGATGGCTGTTAGTCATCATACACAGTCGATCTTAAAGGGCTCCATTGGATGGCTGGTTAGCCAATGACGGGTAAGATCCCCAGAGGGGGACAACCTAAGACAGGCACAGTCGCACGGGGACAGTCTCATGTGGCCGACATATCAACCTAAGACAGGAGTCAAGGGCACAGCCTTGATTATCCGATGACGGGTAAGAATGTTGGTTGCACATAGACGTCCTAGAGCATTACCTCTTTTAAAACAAAAGGGGGGAAATGCAGGAGCCCTGTTTGGGGAGATGACTTAAATTGCGGTGGACTACGGGCTTTGGCTTTGGACATGTTTGGGCATTGGCGCCTTCCGTACTTGGCCCGGGATCTTGCGAGACTTGGCCGGAGATCTCGAGGGACTTGAGCGAGATTGCGGAGGAGGTCTGCGCCATTTTGGAGGTTAGAGGAGCGTGGACGGCGTGGGGGGTGTAGTTAGAGCCAGGGAGAAAAGTTGCCAGAATAAAGAGCTGTTTGTTTCCAGTTCGTCTCAAAACTTCTTCCCGCGGCTTCTTTGCTCCAAGCGGCCATCGCTTCAGGCGACTACATCCCCCCCTTCCTGATGAGCCAGACTACCCTTAGTTTCTTTCCAGTTAAAAGAAAAAGATGATTCATCTGATTGGAGACAGATAATTCTTAGAAAATGACTCCTTTTTTTGCCACTCTGTTTAAAAAGAACCTCCCTTTGTTTTGTTCTTAACTTTACGGAACTGAGGTTGATCAGACCCAGTTGACCTCCTGCAGGCCACAGGCTCCTTCGTGTCACTCAATATTCTTATTTCAACCCTCAGCCTAAGTTTAATAGTTGAGTAAGTCCTGGATTCCTTGCAAAGAAGTCAATGATATGGATTGGATTATTGGTCCCAAGTCCTGGAAGGTAATCCTTAAACTCAAATCTACATGAATATCTTTGTCTAACGTATGGCCTAAACCTTCGTTGGTGGAATTGTAACTACTGATTCTTTACAGAGACTTAAAACACTGACCTGGCACTGACTTTTGGACCAAGGAGAAAGCATGAAGATTACAAATCCAAGGACAGGAAAAAAAAAAAAAAAAAAAAAAAAAGTACCCAAAATCTCTGCCGACTTTGCTAAAGAAATATTCAGAAATGCATTTAGTAGATGTCATGTCCATCCAGAGCAAGAGCCAGGACCAGTGCCTACATCAGCAAGTAGAGGTGGGTGACCTGTCACAGTGGCTTTGCAAGGCCCTGTGGGAAGTTTCACCATTATTTGGGCTATTAGCAAACATCTCTGGTAACAATATGTCACAGGGCTGCAGCTGGGCACTCTCTGCCTGCGTGCCTCCAACTCGGGTGGGGAAGGCCACACATGGGACCACTGATGGTCTTCGCACAGCATTCCACCTGGGCCCTGACACCCCCATGGCTCAGGATGAAATGCTTCTGAGGGAAACCCTCACGCCTGTTGGGACTCCATGTCTGCCAAGGGGACAGGTTTTGGCTGCTTACCATGCCCTAGTAGGACCGGGGCTGAGCCAAGGGGTGTGGCTATGACGTAGCGTGAGAGACTGAACTGCTCTGCTGGCTGATTGGCTAGTTCTAGGCCTATTTAAAGTTCAGTGCCTGGTCAATAAATCTGAGTTTCTGGATTCTCGCTTGCTATACAAAACTCCCTGGGTGTGGCATGGTTTTTCTGTTTACCAGACAGAGGTTCACCCAGCTATTTTTGCCCTGAGGTCCACCCTCGCCGGGTAAGTTATATTTTCCTTCTGCGGGCAGAGGGGAAACTCCCTTTTAGGGCCCAAAAAGGGGGTAGCTTAGAACTCGGCCCCATTCATAACTCAGCAGCCCCGGCACATGCCCATTTAGAAAATGGTCACAAAGGCCTCTCCCTTTGAACTATGAGCTGTGAACTTGACATGTTTGGGAATAGCTGTTTTCGGGAAGGGACAAGGCAGGCTATTTCCAAAGACCAAGCTAGTGCGCTCTCTACTTCTCCTCAGTTAGCTGAGCGCGTGTGCGCTGGCTTGGGATGAGGACCTGAGAGCTCAGAAGACAGCTCCCCTGAGGGGGATGTGCACTGACAACGGCTCCCAGCGGTGCTCGCTGTGGGCGGCCGAGGGCGGACGGGCAGGCCGAGGGTGAGAGGAGGCCCGCACAGCTAGCGCACTCACCGGCACCTTTGATACAGAAGTATGATTCTTCGTTGAACTAGCAGCAGATTTAACTCCAGCTTTCTACTAGCTCACTGCTTACTAGTCTCACTAGAGCAATGAAGGAAAAAAAATATTAGAACAAAAATTGCTATTTTCACAACAACAGCTCTGCTCGCCTCAGTATTGGCTGCTGTCATTTTCCGGAGATCTGCCTTGAGTCTCCCTATCATCCACTTGACACCCCTTGCTGGTGGCTCCAGTGTTCAGCGGCTGCTCCTGTTGGGAAAAGCCTAGTACTTACTTCCTGGCCACCAGAGCTGGGGAAGGCCCCTCCTAACCTGAGGAGCTGTCTTCACAATTGACAGCCACTCAGTAGATAGCCCGCAGTGCTCATGGTGGCCCTGCCCCTGCCTTTTAAAAAGGTCCCCTCTCCTCCACCCTCATCCCCGCAACTCTACTTAAAGGGAACAACTTTTCTCTTTCTTTTGCAAAACAAGAGGAATCAAATAAAAACCACAGTAAAAGAGAAAAACTTTTTTCTTTTGCAAAACAAGAGGAATCAAACAAAACCATAGTGCTCACAAGCAGCACCTGCACAACCAAAGCCACTACCCCACAGCCAGTGCCCCATGCCCCAAACTACTGTGGCTCACACCCAACAAAATACACGCTATTGTCTCACATTCCCATCCCTTTCCATCTTACAAAGAATTCTGGTAGGGACCATGCACAGTAGAGTTGTGTTAGACTTTTAATTCACATCTGTTTGCTAGTAGCGCTCGGAAATAGTGACCTGTGCCAACACAGCGCTCCCTTCCAATGTCTCAAAATGCAAAGAATCTTAACATATTTACCAAATACCCATTTTACAACATACTGGACTAGCGAGGTTCTAAATAACTAGATAATCTCCCACATACATATTGAATATACATATTTGTAGATTTATATAGTTTCATAGAAATTATTTTTCACCTTTTTCTGGTGATACTAGTCTTACATGAAATGCTGGATTTTATTGGAGGCTTCCTTTACTGCTCTCCTTGTAGAGGACAGGGCTTTCCATGAACTTTATTCACAGGATTTAAGAAAATGATAATAGTGCTTTACGAAAAAAAAAAAGGGAACTTCAATACATTACATGGTCTTTCAGGTTGGAAAAACAATATTCTCCATACCGGACCCTTGGTTTTGAAAGTTAAAAACAAGCACCATTCCTTAACGATGGCTTCAAGTAAAATTTACTAAATTCAGAAGCTAATGTAGAAACATTTGGGCATATGAGTAACCCAAACCCAGTCTTAAAACATGCCTTCAGATTATAAGGAGTTGCTAAAATCGAACACTTTTGTAAGACACACTAGACACAGAAGATGAAACAGACTCACGCACAACTGTTTGGGATTTTGTTTTGGCTGATGGTGTCTTTTTTGCAGTGATGGGGAAACCCAGGGCCTCATGTGTGCTAGGCGAGCACTCTACCTTTGGGTTGTATTCCCAGCAGTTTTTATCTTTCGTTTTGAGACAGGGTCTCCCAACATTGACCAGCATGGTCTTGAACCTGGTGATCCTCCTGCCGCAGTGTCCCAAATAGCCGGGACTGCAGGCACGTGCCACTGTGTCCACCTCATACAACTGTTTGCATGGTAAAGTGAGAAACAGCTTACCAGTAACACCAACTTTAAAATAATGAACAAGTGTTGCCGTGAAATCGTCCATAATCAGAACGTTCTAGTTATCTAGCCAACTGGAGGCACCCCGTGAAACTCAGCAGATGGGTAAGGGACGGAGACCTGCTGGTAGGTAAACGGGCAGTGTCACAAGTGCATCACGTCAAGTGGAGGTGAGGGAATCTCACAGGAACCAGAGACCCAAATGTAAAGGGAGGCCAGAAAGGGGGAGCAAGAGAACAGGAAGCTGCAGCAGAGGGAAAAAAAAAATGGTAGACTCAAGAGAGACAGTCACCTAATATATCTTATTTGTGAAAAAGTCCTTCTCCGTATCTTTCGGACCCTCACTTGAAGACATTTTCCTATCAGAAAGGATCTATAAAGTCCCGTAATCTCCTGATCAGTGGAGGAGCTCTTTTCCCGTGATGGCCACAGCCTCGGAAGAGGCCATGCACACGTGGTCCCAGCCACTTCTGAGCCCAATGGCTGCATGGGGTGGGGGTGTTTGACTTCAAACATCGAAAATTAAAAAAAAAAAAACAATACCACCGCCCCAGGGTGGGATAACGGCGGCACCCAAGGACGTGTCTTACCATGCACGCGTCCAGATCTTCCAGGCGCTCGGCCTCCGTCAGCTCCTCCACTGTGACGAGGGAGCGCTTGGCCGGCTTCTCGGACAGCTCGACCTCAAGAGACTCCTGATGAGGGAGGGTCTGCACGCGTCTGTTGAAATGGTCGGCCTGGAGGGTGAAGACCACCAGAGCGGTTACAACAGGGTGGGGTGGGGGGCTCGGCTGAGGTCCTGACATGGCCTCCACAATTGCTGCAGCTGGTGTCCCTTAGCCCTGGAGGCCAGCGGCTTCCACCAGGACACACAGAGCCACCTGCCTCTCATCACCATCCCAAGAAATCACAAACTCCCTTCACACACGAGGAGACTACTTAGTCCAATAAAATAAGTAGGACTCTCTTTATGTGAGACTGTTTGTATCTTATTACTAATTAACCTGCTAGTATCTAATTTGCTAGAAATCTGATTTCATGTTACCTATTTCATAGTGCTTATGGTCTAGTTAAAAGTATCTAATGAGAGGTATGTAATGATTGCGACCTTAAATAGTTTTAAAAGACTAAAAAGAAAAAAATCACTTAAAATTATAATTATTGCTAGTTTTCACATGAGGAATATCATATTTGATGACTCATTCCATTTTTATATTTTAGGTATATATCAAAATTAAATGGGAAGAGGTGGAATGAGCAGGGCTGAAATTAGAAGGTTCCAGTGTTGCACTGATCCAACACCAGAAATTTGACTTGTTTTGAAACAACGCGAAGCAGCTGAGAAGTCCACACAAGGTCCGAGCACACTCCAAACTTACGCTGGAGGAAACGGTATCTGAAGCGCACTGCACACAAGTCCCGTTTTGAAGACACCATTCTCTTCACGCAGGGCGGAATCTCACTTTTTATAGTCCAAACCAGCAGCACTAATGTCAAAAGGACGTTTAAAACAACAACGTTTCCTGCAATTCTTTTTCAATTAAATGAAAAGAAAATGGCAATACTTTTTGAGGAAATTCTTCCAGGAAAGAAAAACGCCAAATAAAAGTGCCAACTCAAACTTCAGAGTGTGGTTGTCACATGCCTGCTGATAGGACATCAGGGTCTGAGCCGTCAGTAAGCATCTTGAGGCAGTCCCTAGAGCTGTGGGTCACCAACGAACTGTGTCTACAGTGGATTCTCTATGGATTTTGCTTGTGCTTATTTTTTTTCAAAAACGAAAGTCTGCGTTGGGAGGCTGCAAGATGTAGCTCCTCCCTAAGCCAGGAAAGAGCTTCTCCGGCTTAATGTGGTGATGAATCAAGATTTTAAATGCTTCAGTTTGGCCCAAACCAATACATTGATAAAGCAAAACAAACAAAAAATTAGAAAAAAAATGTGTGGTGTGGAAATTGCATTCATGTCAAATTGCCCTGGGAGTTTCCCGCTGTCTCCTGAGCTGAGGACCGGGACGGTCTAGTCTGGTAACTGCTCGCTGGTGGGCCAGCCCCATTCCCAGGCAGCTGCCAGAGACGCCTGACCTTCTGGGTTTGGGAGGAGAGTCTTACACGTTGTTCTCTTCTGGCCAGTTCATGCAGAAGAAACTGTTCTTGCCCCTCTCTGTTATTATCACCCCAAAATTCACCTCCATAGAACTGGGTATCTCTGTCCACACAGTTAACTTGAAATACGTTCTCTGGAGAAGACACCGTCATACCTCACCTGGAAGCTTTCTGCTGTATCATACTGCTAATATTTTGAGACACAAGATATAAACCCTCATCGGTGTCTCAGAGGACTTCAAGTCCCACACATGAGCATTCTCTGATGCATCTGTCACATGCACGGAGATTGGCAACGAAGCCCCCATGCTTTGGTTAGTCTGAAGGAAATCTATTTTCTCATCGTGGTTCTATCCAAGGCACCTGCTGGGCGCTCAGCACCTAGCCATCTCGAGACTCTGCCATTTTCTCTCACACTTTCTTTGAACTCCAAACGTTCCACTTCCCTCCATGTTGTCAAGAACAGTCCGTTTCAAAAGCATCATATCAGCACACATAAATGTACTAAAATTGTTAATTTTAGGCTTTGGCCTCAACATCATCTCCTACCAAAACTTCTGACCTGAGTCCTGAATGGAGAGCGAGGCCTCTGAGTGTGATCACTGCCGCGTGGCCCCCCAGTCCCTCCAGACACGCTCTGACCCCTCCAGGAGAGCGAGGCCTCTGAGTGTGATCACTGCCGCGTGGCCCCCCAGTCCCTCCAGACACGCTCTGACCCCTCCAGGAGTGCGAGGCCTCTGAGTGTGATCACTGCCGCGTGGCCCCCCAGTCCCTCCAGACACGCTCTGACCCCTCCAGGAGTGCGAGGCCTCTGAGTGTGATCACTGCCGCGTGGCCCCCCAGTCCTTCCAACACGCTCTGACCCCTCCAGGAGAGCAAGGCCTCTGAGTGTGATCACTGCCGCGTGGCCCCCCAGTCCTTCCAACACGCTCTGACCCCTCCAGGAGAGCGAGGCCTCTGAGTGTGATCACTGCCGCGTGGCCCCCCAGTCCCTCCAACACGCTCTGACCCCTCCAGGAGAGCGAGGTCTCTGAGTGTGATCACTGCCCCGTGGCCCCCCCAGTCCCTCCAACACGCTCTGACCCCTCCAGGAGTGCGAGGTCTCTGAGTGTGATCACTGCCCCGTGGCCCCCCAGTCCCTCCAACACGCTCTGACCCCTCCAGGAGTGCGAGGTCTCTGAGTGTGATCACTGCCGCGTGGCCCCCCAGTCCCTCCAACACGCTCTGACCCCTCCAGGAGAGCGAGGCCTCTGAGTGTGATCACTGCCGCGTGGCCCCCCAGTCCCTCCAGACACGCTCTGACCCCTCCAGGAGTGCGAGGTCTCTGAGTGTGATCACTGCCCCGTGGCCCCCCAGTCCCTCCAACACGCTCTGACCCCTCCAGGAGTGCGAGGTCTCTGAGTGTGATCACTGCCGCGTGGCCCCCAGTCCCTCCAGACACGCTCTGACCCCTCCAGGAGACTCCCTGCGAGTTCCTCTGAGTGTGTGTGATCACTGCCCCGTCCATCACTCCCCGGTGGCCCCCCAGTCCCTCCAACACGCTCTGACCCCTCCAGGAGTGCGAGGTCTCTGAGTGTGATCACTGCCGCGTGGCCCCCCAGTCCCTCCAACACGCTCTGACCCCTCCAGGAGAGCAAGGCCTCTGAGTGTGATCACTGCCGCGTGGCCCCCCTGTCCCCCAACACGCTCTGACCCCTCCAGGAGTGCAATGGCCTCTGAGTGTGATCACTGCCGCGTGGCCCCCCAGTCCCTCCAACACGCTCTGACCCCTCCAGGAGTGCGAGGCCTCTGAGTGTGATCACTGCCCCGTGGCCCCCCAGTCCCTTCCAACACGCTCTGACCCCTCCAGGAGAGCGAGGCCTCTGAGTGTGATCACTGCCCCGTGGGGCCCCCCAGTCCTTCCAACACGCTCTGACCCCTCCAGGAGAGCAAGGCCTCTGAGTGTGATCACTGCCGCGTGGCCCCCCAGTCCCTCCAACACGCTCTGACCCCTCCAGGAGTGCGAGGCCTCTGAGTGTGATCACTGCCGCGTGGCCCCCCAGTCCCTCCAACACGCTCTGACCCCTCCAGGAGTGCAAGGCCTCTGAGTGTGATCACTGCCCCGTGGCCCCCCAGTCCTTCCAACACGCTCTGACCCCTCCAGGAGAGCAAGGCCTCTGAGTGTGATCACTGCCCCGTGGCCCCCCAGTCCCTCCAGACACGCTCTGACCCCTCCAGGAGTGCGAGGTCTCTGAGTGTGATCACTGCCGCGTGGCCCCCCAGTCCCTCCAACACGCTCTGACCCCTCCAGGAGAGCAAGGCCTCTGAGTGTGATCACTGCCGCGTGGCCCCCCAGTCCCTCCAACACGCTCTGACCCCTCCAGGAGAGCAAGGCCTCTGAGTGTGATCACTGCCGCGTGGCCCCCCAGTCCTTCCAACACGCTCTGACCCCTCCAGGAGAGCGAGGCCTCTGAGTGTGATCACTGCCGCGTGGCCCCCCAGTCCCTCCAACACGCTCTGACCCCTCCAGGAGAGCAAGGCCTCTGAGTGTGATCACTGCCGCGTGGCCCCCCAGTCCCTCCAGACACGCTCTGACCCCTCCAGGAGTGCGAGGCCTCTGAGTGTGATCACTGCCCCGTGGCCCCCCAGTCCCTCCAACACGCTCTGACCCCTCCAGGAGTGCGAGGCCTCTGAGTGTGATCACTGTCCCGTGGCCCCCCAGTCCCTCCAGACACGCTCTGACCCCTCCAGGAGTGCGAGGCCTCTGAGTGTGATCACTGCCGCGTGGCCCCCCAGTCCCTCCAACACGCTCTGACCCCTCCAGGAGAGCGAGGCCTCTGAGTGTGATCACTGCCGCGTGGCCCCCCAGTCCCTCCAACACGCTCTGACCCCTCCAGGAGAGCGAGGCCTCTGAGTGTGATCACTGCCGCGTGGCCCCCCAGTCCCTCCAGACACGCTCTGACCCCTCCAGGAGTGCGAGGCCTCTGAGTGTGATCACTGCTGCGTGGCCCCCCAGTCCCTCCAGACACGCTCTGACCCCTCCAGGAGTGCAAGGCCTCTGAGTGTGATCACTGCCGCGTGGCCCCCCAGTCCCTCCAACACGCTCTGACCCCTCCAGGAGTGCGAGGCCTCTGAGTGTGATCACTGCCGCGTGGCCCCCCAGTCCCTCCAACACGCTCTGACCCCTCCAGGGCAGCTGGACCCAACGGGAGGGGAAGGCAGAGAGCCAGAACCGCAATCCACCAGGCCGTGAAGAAGTGAGAGGCGGAAAGGAAGCCTCACTCCCACACTGGGGCCCCCAGGAGCTCCCCGAGACGCGCGGCACTCACCAGCTTGTGGTGGCAGCGAGAGAGCGCGTCCAGGACCTCGTCCACGATCCGGTCCGACAGGAAGGAGGCCACGGTCAGCTTCACCTCACTACGCGAGAACCAAAAGGGCAGAACAGCACTTTAACTGGAGCTGGGTAGGCCTGTCCCCTGTGGTGACCAGGTCTGTCTTTGAAAAGGGAAGGTATGAATGAGGGAACAGGCTGAGGATCCCCAAGAAAAAGCTTGAGGACAGCCATCAAACACACAGTAAGAGACCTTCGTCACCAACTGCAACCTGCCGCGACGTTTCACGACTCGGGACGTCATGGTGGAGATGAAGGACACCTGGATAAGGCGGGCTGAACGGGAGCCACCCGCCCCGTGTGTCAGGCACAGGTCACCCACTGACATGGACAAAGCCAGACCCAGGCTGGAGCAAGCCAGGAAAGGCTAGTCTGCTTGTTAAGGCTCAGGGAGGATCTCAACATGCATATTCCTAGCCTTCTAAAAACCTTTCTTTCGCCCTTCCGATAGTCCACCATACTACACAGCTTCTGCTGTGACTTACCAGCTTGTGATGGGAAGGTGCAAGTGCACTGGGGACTTTACCTTTTACGAACAGTGGTACTAGAATTCTCAGTTTGGGTGCCTCTTACCTGACCTCAGAAAGCTGCCCAAACAGAAGTGGTTTGGAGGTTTTGGCAACAGACTTGGCCACTAAAGTTTCTGACATACAGCTGGTATTTTAGTTAGCATTTTAGCAATGTGGTCTTCATAAGAATGCAGCTTCCATGTGTGTTTTCAGGCCTAACAGCCCTGCTTTAATGCACACGTGTAGAGATGTTGTAAGCACACAGATAAATACCCACAGTCCAATACTGTCTCATGCGATCAGCCTTCAACAATCTGTATGTTGTTAGAGCAGGTAAAGAAGTCTTCAAAATAAAATCATCTAATTGTAAAGCTAAGATTGAACGGTCATTTGCATAACAGGAAAAGCTCTTTCTGACTTACAGGTAGTAATTAGACTTGAGGCTTCTCTGCCAGGGAGATTTTGATGGTGGGCAGGAGAACGGAAGCATTCAGTCTTGGAGGCCTACCGGGAGAGCTGCCCGTGCTGCAGATGAAGGGCACCTCGCGCTCTGCCCAGGGAACGAGGCCTCCCAGGCTCCGCCCGGGGAACGAGGCCTCCCAGGCTCTTCAGGCTATCTAACGCTTCATTATTCTGCACTGTGTCCACTGGTAAGAATCTCCCGAGTGTCAGGTTGAAAATATGAAAATACTGAAGAGAGGTTGCTGAGTACGCCTACCTTCAGGAGAGGCCTGGGAACCTGGTCTCAACAAGTGTTTCCTCTGATTCTTTTTAGGCATGCCTGGGAATCATGCCTCCTCATAAAACTCTCAGTTCAGTGGGTTTTTTCTCTTTCTCTCCCACTCTCTGGAGGTGGGAAGGAGTGGCTGGTCTACTTCAGATTGTAGCACCAGTAAGAATGACTCTTAACAACGCGATCTTGTTAACACCTCGGGCTGGCCTGGCGTTTCGCTACCAGGTGCAGGACTCCTGACTCGTTCTCAGCGTGCAGAGGTTCCGGGGGAAGGTGCTGCTCGCCCTGCGTGCACAGGGATGCGCTCCTGCCGGCGCAGGAGCACCGTGCCGTCAGTGCTCCGCTCAGTGTGGCCCAAGAAGCCAACTAAGGAGCAACGTACGTGAAGTGCACTCTAACGTGAAGACCTCCTCGATCTGCCATTTTCAGAAGAAGTGACCTTATCTGACAGGATGTGATACTCCAGCAAAGACCCGAGTGGGATGTGTGGGTGGGCAAACCCAGTTTGAGGAAAGAGTAGTGGCCAAAGTATTTTTGTCCTTATTTTTCAAGGGAGACATTTAATATGCTGTATTTTATATTCTAAACGTTTATATTTTAAATATGTGAAACAAACATTTTTTTCAATAAAAAGTCTGAAACCACAGATATTAGAAATACATGAGGAGCCAGGCGCGGTGGCGCACACCTGTAATCCCAGCACTTGGGAGGCTGAGGCAGGAGGATCGCGAGTTCAAAGCCAGCCTCAGCAATGGCGAGGCACTTAGCAACTCAGTGAGACCCTGCCTCTAATAAAATACAGAAAAGGGCTGGGGATGTGGCCCAGTGGTCGAGTGGCCCTGAGTTCAATCCCCAGTACCCACCCCCCCCCCAAAAAAAAAAGAGAAAGAAATACATAAGGGCTGGACTTGGAGTTCATAAACTTGCTAACCCATGAGATACTACAAACTCTCTGGGAATCCTTTTCTTTTTGGTACCGGGAATTGAACCCAGGGGCGCATAACCACTAAGCCACATCCCCAGCCCTTTTTATTTTTTTATTTTCAGGGTCTTGCTAAATTGCTTAGGGCCTCGCTAAGTTGCTGAGGCTGGCCATAAACTTGTATCCTCCTGCCTCAGCCTCCCGAGCCACTGGGATTACAGGCACGCAACACCATGCCCAGCTTCTGGAAATCTTTTTAAACTCCCTCAAGTCCTGACAATTCAGCTGAAAGGTTCTGGGAGCTTCATTTTAAAATAAAAAACAAAACTCAGCAGCCGTATCTTGGACCTGAAACTGTTGGATTACTGCAGGGGCCCCAAGTCCCCCAGGTTCTACAGCCCTGCCTTTAGGACCTCGATGGTGGGGTCTGGCCCTGACTTGTTCTTCGTGCAGGTCCTCATTCACCTACCTACCTCTTTATGTATGCACACCAACACAACTCTCTAGACAGGAGCTGTTATTTTTGCTACATCAAAAGAGCCTCATCAACATTCAGAATATAGTTAAAATGGGGGAATCCAAACGCTCCTGGGCGTGGCTCTTAGTCATCTGATTCTCCAGCAGAGGAACACAGTGGGCCTGGCCACACTGCCCTGGAGTGCTGGTGTCTGCCGCGACTCTGCACAAGCTCGGGAAGGTTTGTCGATAACCACAGCCGAGTGTTTTTATCATGGCATATTCTTGAAATCTTTCAAACAGAGGTTTATATGAATACCCCAAAGACACATCATCACATTAGCACAGACCCACCAAGATAGTTTGGAAAGACAACATGCCGTGGTGAGAGTGGGCCTCTGCCTGCTCACAGGCTGTGCACGTGCTCGACAGTTTGGTGGTAGAAAGCCAACTCTTCAATATTTAGGCTAGCGAATCAGAAAGGTATCAGATGACTCTTAGAAACCCATAGTTACAATCGTGTACCATCCCCTGAAAGAGAGCCAATAACAGCATGCTCTTAAAGTCACGCAGGCGTGCACGTAGCCTTCCTGTTTGGGAATGCGTGGACCCTGTGTGTTCATGCACAGCTACCTTTGTATGGGCCGGACACTGCAGGTCCTGTTCACAACACAGCCAGCCCACCTGATTTTGTTCAGGATGTCAATTCCAGACTGCTCCAACAGCACATTCTTAACAAAGGTGCGAGGGATAGAGATCTTCTCGGTGCTGGCGTGGATCAAGTCTTGCCGGATGTGGGCTTTCTTCATCACGTTGGGGCAAAGGTTCTCAGCAGCATCGACCATGGACTCTAGCAGGGCCTGCAGGGGACACGGGAGAGGGTGACTGCACTGCTTCGAGGGGCCCTGCCCCTGTGGGGTAGAACCACAAAAGCGTCACTGTGGCGTCTTAAGAGCTCTGGTGTGGCAGCTGAGCATCAAGCAGGGCCAGGAATAAGAAGATGGAAATGCGAATATCCAGTCTGGACACCAACCTGCCCAGCACACGGCCCTCCCTGGCCCTAGAATAGAAACTTACAGATGGGAACTCCAGACCTAGAAGCAGAAATACCTACAACCTACCAGCTTTGAATGCCAACGAGATTTCCCAAATCACAGAAACCCCAAATTAGGGCAGAACCTTCAACAGTTCTATCAAAATAGCAGCAGCAAAAAAGGCACCCAAACTACTGCCAATTTCACTTTTTTAAAAGAAAGGCTTTAGTGTTAGGTAAAACAATAATTACTATGACAACTAAACAACACAAATAGCAACAGATAAAAACGTTTAGTGTTTTACAAACAGCACCAGCAGCAGTAGTCAAAACACATTTATGTCGCACTAGAGAGTCTAGAAGGGTTTCTGCACATTTCATCCTTCTGACATCCGTGGAGACGGGCATGGCCGCTAGGCGTGTGATTGGGGCTTTGCAGCTGAAGACTGGGAGCTAAGGGAGGCCAGGTGGGGTGCAGGAATGGGCGTCTTCTGGACAGGACGGTGGTGGTAAGTGTACGACCTAAACGTGAGACCCAGCTCAGTGATGCCGGGCAAGGTTAGTCATCTCTCAGTTTTACTCTCCTTGCCTGTAAAATGGCAGTAAAAGAAAAGTTGTCACTTCATAGGGTCATTGAGGATGAAATGGTGTCCCGTATGTCAACTGCTCTGTGGAGTACCCAGCACACAGCGCAGGCTCACTCATCACAGACGTGGTCATTCATCTCGCTTCAGGCCAGGCTGGGTCCCACGTCTGTTCCGGTGTGCACAAGGACCCACACTGCACGGCCACTGAAGCGAGTGCAGTGCCCACACATCCACACGCACAGCACCGACGACGGACAGCCTCTCGTCACACTGCAGGGGGGCCGCAGAGCGGGGCGGCTGTTCACCAGCCCGTGAACCCAGGGGAGGAGAGGCGGAAGTTGTTTCCAAGAAACACTCCTATTTTGACAGTGTTTTGCCCCATTATAACTCTGGTTGAATAATTACTGAACTAGTATTATTCCAAGAAAGCTCCTGACCACCCCACTGCCAGGAATACGAATACGTCCGTGTAAGATTGATTCCTTTCCTCTCTGGCATGAACGCGCACGTTCTGTTCCCACAGTCCGGCACACCTGAGAAGGAGGACCCAGGTATCAGCACCGGCCGCCCCTGCGGAGCTCACCAGGACCTTCCTGTGTGCACCCCTGTGTGACAGGGCTGACTCACTGGGAAGGAACTCCCCACGGAAGGAGGGGAGGCCTGGCTTCAGCGCAGCCCTGCCCCAACACGGCTGTGGGCTGGGGACTCACACCTAGCCAGCGAGCAGCCTGCAGACTCTGCGTCTCGTCTACAGACCCGTCTACTGCCACGGTCGGGTCTCTGCTCAGCAAATCCATGATCGGGCCTGGGCCCTCTAGGAAGGAACCTCGGCCTGTCTTAGGCATTTAGTTCAACAAGCCTGTGCAGTTAGTCCCCCCCACCGCCGGACCCCGCATCACTAACAGGATGCAACGCTCCACGCCGCAGAGCTGTTCTGCCGCGAGGTCCTCCCACCTACACAGACTCCTTAAGTGAAGGCGGATCTTGACACCCTGTTTCACATATGGGCACACTGCGTTCAGAGAAGGAAGTGACTTCCTCAAGGCCACTCAAGTAGCACTGGAATGTTTAGATGGACATTTGCCTTTCTCTCTGCTGCTGGGGTTCCTTGTGCTTCCTGAATCGAAAGACTCGGGTCTACGTTGTCCTGGGAACTCTCAGCCACAGACTTCAAATGTCCCCTCCACTCACCCCTGTCTTCTTTCTTCTGGAAATCTAAATTAGATTTCTGTGGGACTTCCTGGCTCAATCCATGTGTCTTAACCTTTCTCTCATCTTCCTCTTCTCTCAGTGTGTATTTTGCTACCTTCAAATACCTTGCAATGAACAGGCCCTGAATTTGAAAGGTAATAATCAGGTTTCATTTTGTAAGTTTCTCCCTAATGACAGTTGTAGGAGCCCTGTTTGGGGAGATGGCTTAAATTGCGATTGACTGGGCCATGGAGTTTTGGGCATTGCTGCCTTCCGTAGTCTCGCGGGACTTGGCCTGAGATCTCGCGGGACTTGAGCTGAGGTTGCTGATCGGGTCAGCGGCATTTTGTGGTGCGTGTGGTGCGTGTTAGTCGTTGTTAGAGCCAGAGAGAAAAGTTATCAGAATAAAAAGCTGTTTGTTTCCAGTTCGCCTCTAAACTTCTTCCCGTGGCTTCGTTACTCCAAGCGGCCATCGCTTCAGGCGGCAACAGACAGTCAAAAGGATCTGTATTTCTTAACTATAAAAATCACTAGTGGTACTTAGGAAATCTATAATATCTGTAGAATGAATTGGATTCATATCTTAGGATGGCAGCTACACTGGTACACTCTTGCAGCAAGACAACCTCCACTCTAACCTGTTCTGAAACCCTTCTTTTCCTTTTGCTTTGGAAAATATAAAGTGCAGAAAAAAGAAAAACTCAGATTTTCCTTGGCCAAACTGAGTTAATATTTGACAAATGCCACCTAAATCCTTCAAATCTTATATTCCGAGTAAATGTGAAATTTGCCAGTGAAATAGTTCCCCATTAGAGCCTGAGTGGAATCAAGAGTGGTGCACACCTGCAATCCCAGCACTTGGGAGGCTGAGGCAGGGGGATCGCGAGTTCAAAGCCAGCCTCAGCAATGGCGAGGCACTTAGCAATCAGTGAGACCCTGTCTCTAAATAAAATACAAAAAAAGGGCTGGGGATGCGGCCCAGTGGTCTAGTGTCCCTAAGTTCAATCCCCAGTACGAGAAAAAAAAAAAAAAAAAAAAGAATTTCCCAGGCCAAAACAAATACCCTAAAACTTAAGTGCAGAAGAGAAAAACCAAAGCTTCCTTATGTTAAAATATTCAAATCCCATTTATTTATCTACTATTGCTCCAGGAAACAATGCACGGATCAAAACAGGGCGGATGGGAATAGAGGGTCGCCTAAACACCCAGGCAGGCCCGTCCAGAGAGAGCCTCCCCTCTTTCAAAGAGGGATCCCTGCACACAGGCTGCCTTGGGCGCCTCCAAGCGGGCGGAGAGGCTGGCTGAGCCAGCCAGTTCTCCTGTTTTCTCAAACAATGCTTCTGAAGGATGGCTCAAGGAACTATTTGAACATGTTCTCCCCCAATATTCAAGATACCTATCACCAGGCACGACAGCTGATGATCACACACGGAGGCCGGAAGTGACCCCAGCCTCACGACACCCGGACGATGGTGCTCAGGGAAGCACGCCGTGGGCGGGGCTACCTCGGATACAGGCCCCGCCTGCTGCCTCACTTTCCTGGCTTCTCTTTCCCCATTCTCTATAATACAGACTTTAAAAAGTAACCCATCTGCGTTATCTTTTGCTAGTAGAAAATGCTAATTTTAGAAAATTCGGAAAGTACATAAAGAAAGAATTTTTAGCCATGAAAATTGATACTAGCACCGAAATGAGTGATGACCACGGTATTGAATGTGACAGTGAGTACCGATTCTATCGAAAACACATCTTCCTTACACGATTTTAAGAAAACCAATGCATTATAAAGTCGTTACAAATAGGAAAATGGGCATTTTCTAAGAGAACGACAAATGGTTGCACATTTGTCAGGTGGACTAGAAGGAAAGAGGTGGGAAATCAGCAGCCCACAGGAAGTGACCTTGAGCTGGGAAGTGTCGCTTGAGGATTCGCTAGGGTTCATGACAGATGTTCCCAAAGGGGAGGGAACTTAAAACTCAGAAGGACTGAGAATAAGACAAACAGGTGAGCAGGGAAAGCCAGGCCACTCGGGGCCTGGGGCCTGGATACTGGACAAGCTGTTCTGTACTTGAAAATAAATGGGGCAGCTGGGACCCAAACCAAACTGAACACAGGGAATGCCTGTAACAGGGAACACTGTGGCCCCGGGTGTGTTTGTATTCTCAGGTCTTTAAAAATTCAAATGCCTTTTAGTTCAGATATTTGCATTCCAGTTCTTCCCAGGAAAAACTAGCAAGTCAACACCAAGCACTCCGCAGGAGGAAGAAAAGGGGCACAGGGCAGACGGTCTGCGGTGGGGCAGCTGGTGGTCTGAAGCTGTCTGATGACACAGGTCCCGGCACAGTGTTCCCTGACAATTTAACTGCCAGTCCATGCCTGCTAGGTAAGACAGTTCTGCAAATACTTCAGAAAGGCAAGGGGTATGAATAGGCAATAAAGACAAACAGATAAGAAAATTTCATGATGCATCCCAAGTGATGAAAGAAATTCAAAAGAAACAATGCGACTTTTCTGAATACATTATATCGATATGAATGATAAGCTCTACGCAGCATTGAGTGTGCACATGAGCAACCGTCTGTGCCATGGGACAGTCCTACACCATTGGAACCAGCAACAGGTCAGTCACAGGAATCTGCCCTAACAGAATTAGAAATTAGAAAATAAATTATGGTGGTACATATATATAATAGAATGCCATATAGTCATGGAAAACGATAACAATTTATCATCATCAGAACTGCATTCAAGAGACTCTACCACGTAATCAGTACTTACAGCAATAACACACAAATATAAAATCATGTATGCAGGCACAGATATCTGGAAATTTACTAAATTATTAACAGTGATGTAATCTTGGGGATTTCTGGTGATTCTTACTTTTAAAAAAATACTTGTAGTATTATGTAAATGTTTCTTCCAAAAAAGTTTACTTTTTACAGTCAGAAATAACCAAAAAGCTGATTTTGTTTTAAACACGTAGGGAAGCATCCATCTTACACATTCTACCTGTCACGGAGAATCCAAGGGCTCTTAAGCAACAAACGGCCTTTTCTACCCCTGTCTCTGCTCAGCATGAGTTAACAATAACCGCAGTTAATGAAACAGAAACAATGCACTAGAGTACCACAGTTACAGGAAGGTAGGGACTTGAACACCTAAAAATCCAAAACAATTTCTTCTTCATTAAGTTAATTTTCAAAGAGAGTAATTAGCGATTGCAAAGTTATCACTGAGTTGCACATCAAATCTCTACGAGGTATAGCAACTGTGTTCTCAGAAGAAAACAGACCAAATGATTTTCAGAAAATGAGACAAGGTTTGTAAAGGCAACCTTAAAAGGCAGACTGAGGATAATAAAAACTTTATGAATGTGAATTTTTTCCTGGGGTAGCTGTTTGTGAAATTTCCTAAAGAACAAGGTGAGTTTAAGTTACTCAAAACTACTAAAATTTCAAAGCTTTTCTTAACCTTTACTTTGGTCAGTAAACCTGCTGCAGATCTGCGCTGCCTGGGAGCCTGGAACGCCTGCGTCTCTCCCCTAGGCTCTGAGCCGCAGGTCAAGGACGGCCGTCTACTAGCTCGTCCTACCCCAGATGACAGCGCCCAGGTCCTGTGCGCACACTCCTGTTGGCTTTCCACTCTCTGATCAAGTGCAGTACCAGAAGACATCTCTCCCAGAGCCAACTACCTTGTGCCCTCGAAGTAGAAACCAATCATTCCCTTATCAGTGACAACCTATCATATTGAGGACATTGAGGGATTCACCATCAAAATAGAAATTGAGTTCCACCTGGATTCATCTGTAAGAAGTTGATCCGAGACACATACACACAGCTAGAAAAGACCCGTGTCACCTTTCCTGCACCCTGTCCCCCACACCCACCAAGCACAGGGTGGGAAGGTCATCACGCACAGTTGAAGCACGACAACCCCACTTCCACAACAGCAAAGCCCACCGACCTTGAGCTGTTCATCCACGACTCTCGTCACCTCTCCAGCCATCGACTCCAGGGTCTCCTGAATGGGGCTGGACATCAGGCCCGGGGCTCCTGCCCAGGACGCACAGCCAACGTGGTATAAATTTGGTAACAACTGTAAGGAATACAAAGTAACTTTCTATAATTGAACAAATCTTTCAATAGGCACAAAGTCACTGAAGGGTTGATGATGAGGGTGAAAATATATTATCAGGGATAATCTATCCTTAGTCAAAGGCTTGTCATACAGTTAATCGATGCAGGTCCCGACTTCCATCCACGTGTATTTTACTCTGTGAATCACAGCAACCCTGAGAAACACTGGAGCGGGTCAGGGGACCCTCGCTGGCCACTCTGCCACGCAGCAACTTGCAGCCAGGAACAGTCCGCCCTTCCTGTGCCCTCCTGTCAGTGTCTGGGTGTGAGTGTTGGGCTATTTTCACTCACATTTCTGTCACCAAAAGTATGACAGAAGTGTGAGTAAAAATCACACCAGGAAGTTCTCCAACCCTCTGCAGACACCAAAAGGATGTCCTAAACCCATTTCAACCCTGAGACCATCTGCCTGGAGCAGGGTCGGACCCCACAGGGACGGGCTCACCCTCTGGGACGTCCTGGGCAGCCACGGGTCCTCTGGCCAAGGGCTCACTCCTCCGTTCAGGATTTGCCAGAACAACTTGCAGGCTCAGGGAAGCGCCTGGCTCGCCCTGGCTCCGCTGTGAAGCACACACTCAGGGGCAGAGCCCGCTGGCGACGTCCAGTACAGAGCACCGGGGCACGCCAGCACCGGTGGCCACCGCAGCCGGCTGCACCTCGCTGCTGAGAGCCGCGGGGCCTCACTGAGGACTGCTTGATCAAGGACTGCGTGGTGACCGAGCCCCTCTCCAGCCCGGCAGCACCTGGGGGCCTGGGTGGGAGGTGAAAGCTCCGAGGCTGCGCTGAGGCAGCTTCCTCCAGGGGCCACCAGAAGCGGTCTCATGAGTACGAACTCTGGTGTGGCAACAAGGACTTGTCACCAGTAACCAAAAACTGTCCCTATCACCTCTGCCACCTGGGAAGTTTCAGGTGTTCTAGGAGCTCTGTGCCAGGAACTAGGGACAAAGAGTGACACCGAGTTCTCACTGTGCCACAAGAGTCTCTGATCTGTCCTCAAGGCTCCTCACACCCGTGGCCCCTGATGTTTATGTGATCCCGAGGTCAGAACCAGGACCAACTCCTGAATCTCCGGACCCCTAGGCAGTGCTACTGCGTCACACTTTGGGGTCCAAATTCTAATCTGAGAAAAGCCTCCCTCTAGAGGAGACAAGGGCGTCTCATGTTATCAGCTTGGAAGGACGATCACTGCGAACTACGATGACCTGCCAGTCATCCAAGGTCTGATCGTGCCCTTTGTAAAGCACACTGGGCCTGGCTTGTTTGGTGGGAAAGAGGGTGCTGGGAACTGAACTAAGGGTCCTCTACCATCCACCTACATCTCCAGCCCTTTTTAAAAATATTCTATTTCAAGACAGGGTCTAGGTTGCCCAGATTGGCCTTGAACTTAGATCTTCCTATCTCAGCTTCCCTTGTCACTGGGATCACAGGCAGGACCACCCAGTCCTCTGCTTTTTATTCTACATTTAGATAATTGGTAATCAGTGCAAGTACAGAAAGGAGAGGGACTAGTTCAGTTCACTTTGTACTTGGTAATGACTTGGAATTGATGGAGAGGTAGAGAAAGTCGGAACTAGCTTCTGAAGTTTTTAGTTCCACCCCAGACTCTGACAAAGTGTGAAGTGCAACTCACCGTCTTGGAGTTCTTAGCATCGCGCATCAGCCGCTCTGCCGACTTCAAGTCCTCCTGGATAGCGTCTCCCCCGCAGTTCCGCAGGGAGTTGAGGTGGTCTTGCACTTTCACACAGATTCTGTCGATCATCTGCTCCAAATCAGAAAAGCATCCAGTCAGCCCGGCGGGTGTTCCCACAGAAGGAAACAGGATGATGGGGAGGAGAATTCAGAGAAAGGAATGCAGGGCAAAAGCTTCCTCTAGCTGACATCTAGGAGAACTCTGCTTGCAGCCGATTGCTAATTGAGTTAAAGTATCCATGCAAGAAACCTTCTGCAGCCTGACCCCAGTCTCGGTCCCTTTGTGCCTTACAAAACACAGCACTTAGAACCAAGGGCACATTTCAAAATCTTGTTGGCACTTGGTGACACTCTGCTGGACATAACTTTGCTCCTTATTGGTCCTTGAGTGCAGGTGTGGCAGTAGAGACTAAGGACTGAGACTTCTGAGGTGTCCACGAGGTGACACCAACAGCCGGCTGGTCTCCACATCACAGAAACCAGACGCCTCCTGGAAACTCACAGTTTCTGAATTAATTCAATCACTTCGAGTCTCTTTCTATATAAATGAAGAGCCAGCAAAACATCAGAGTGAGTTGAAGCTTTATTAAGACAACACAGTTGATGACAAAGTCAGCAACACCTAGTTCCTGTTCCAGTCAGGTCTCCCTCGCGGGTTGGTTGCACTTGAATCCGTTTCAGTTGTTCCACAGATTTAAACACAAAACCCTTTAAAGGGAGCAGCTGAGCATCACGGCAGACGGAGCGCACCGCGGAAGGTGGACATTGTGCTATTCTCTCCATCCACACCGAGGAGCTAGAGAACGAGCTCCCACGTGAACGTGGTCTGTCCCGGGGCACGCTCCTGTCCAGGCAGAGCCCTCCTGAAACACACCCACGTCCTCCTCAAGTGGGCGCGTACGCCCGTGCCCAGGCCTGGCTACAGAGAGGGTGGGCAGCATGAGCCCGCTGCCCTTCCACTCTCCACTGAGTCGAAGTAGCAAGAGACTCTCGTCCTGACACAGTGCTCTTGGACTCTCCAGTCTCCAGAATCACAAGCCCAAATAAACCTCTATTCTTCATAAACCACCCAATCTCAGGTATTGTATTATAGCATCAGGAAATGAACTCGGACAGAAACCAACATAGTCTGAAGAACAAAGTGTGGCTTAAAAATTTTCTCCAATATTTCTTTATTTGAGTTAAAATTTGCCTATTTCGAGCCGGGTGTGGTAGCTCACGCCTGTAATCTCAGCACTTAGGAGGCTAAGGCAGGAGGATCACAAGTTCAAAGCCAGCCTCAGTGATGGCGAGGCACTTAGCAACTCAGTGAGACCCTGTCTCTAATAAAATACAAAAAGGGCTGGGGATGTGGCCCAGTGGTCGAGTGCCCCTGAGTTCAATCCCCGGTACCAAAAAAAATTAATAATAATAATTTGCCTATTTTATCTCCTTAAAAAAAGTGTTGACTCTTCAAAATTCTTACATGTCAAGAGTCCTGTCCCATCTGATGAGTCATTTGGCAGAAGACAATCTAATAATTATTTTTCAGTTAAATCCACACCTCTGTATTTATTTTAATTATGTGATATCATAACTATGGGAAGCTGAAGTCTGCCTCCCTCTCTCACCTACCCCACCACAACAGAAGCTTTACCAGCCTGCTCAGAAGTGGTTCAGAGCCCAGGTCTGTCTGCAGCAGGTTATTATCATCATTATCATCTTCCTGCTTTATAAAATCAGGCTCCTGTTGTTCACCCAACTCCTTTCCCATGTACTAAAAGACCTGCTAAGTAATACCACGCTCAGCACCTGCTCTGTTGACAGAGGGTCTGGGATCACCAACAGGTCCCGCGGCTGCAAGCACACTGAGGCTGCCTGGTGACACCCCTCACCTCACACTCTCTCCCGCTAAAACAACGAAGCCTGAGGGCGGGAGCCACATCCTAACTTCTGGCTCACACAATGCGACGCAGAGAGCTGACCATATGCTTGAAAACGACGTCTTAGCTGACAGAAACCCGGACTCCCCGAACTGTCATATTGATCTGTGCTTCGTGAAGCAAGACGGTCATCAGTGATTCATATCTTCCTAAAGATGACTTCAAGAGAAATGAACCACACAGTGAGGGAGGAACCGAGAGACCGCGGGGGCCACAGAAGTCTCGTGTGGAAGGCGTGTGACCGTGGCACTGCGAAGTCACTTATCAGCTTTGGGAATCGGGAAAAGCTGGAGACCCCCGCCACGCGCACCCTCGGACTTCGCCCAGGAGAGTGCTCAGACCAAGTCCGCGAGAACGGACGGTGTCCAGGGGCGCGGACGGGACATAAACGTCGAGTATTTCAATTCAAACGAGACTAAATTCCACATCTGGAAGGCTCTGGGCTGCGCTCCAGGGCAGGCACCCGGGTCAGGTTCACGGGCAGAGCCCACGGAGCCCGGCTAGAAGGCACGGGTGGCGGCAAGAGCAGACTGAAAGTTCTGAAAAGGGAAAGCAGGAGCTTGGCTCTCAGTCCATGAATCCTGACCCTGAGGTACTCGGACGCGGAAAACGGAGGAGACCCGAGCTGAAGGGTGCCACCTCCTGGCTACCCCGGGAGACCCTGCGGGACAGGCGAGGGCTTCCAGCTTTAACCTCCTCACGGCTCCAGAAATCCCTCGGCTCCATTTCTTCTAAAATAACACACAAGAGTCGTGGACCACAGTCCTCTGAGAAGCTCGCTTCCTTCCCAGGAAACACGCACCTGTGTTCTGGGAGGCTCTCCCGCCCGGAGCCCCGCCGGTCTTCGCGTCCTTCCTGCAGATGGAGCTCTTCCCTGGAGAGGCCAGCCACGGCGGAGCGCAGCCCTTTCCTGCCCCGATCTGTTCTTCAGGCTCAACGTCCCTGCGCCTTCTGCAGGCCCGTTGGCCACACAGTCCAGGGATCCCTGACCCGTCAGGACGCTTCCTCCCCCGTTACTCTCTTCCGCCTGGGACTGTGAGGCATGGCCCGTCCACAAGACGCACAGCAACGCAGGGGGTCGGCGCTGGACCACCTCCTTCCTCAGGAGAAGAGGCCCTTCCACGGTGGGACAGGTGGCACGGCCTCCTCACAACCAGGTCACACGCCTGCCCAGGCCACGCTCGCTGGAGACCACTGAGAGCCTTCAGAGACACTGGGCGGCCGAGCGCAAGGGCAGGCCTTAGAGCCAGCGGCAGCTGTCAGCGCTCGCTCCTCCTGGGCCAGCCACGGCTGCTTCCTCCATGTCTGGCTCACTGTTCCAGAGAAAGACCCCAAATGCTGAGTAGACACACCCACAACCCAGCGACCCGCAAGCCTGCGGGCGGACAGCAGCGCAGGACGGACGTAGGGCCACACAGCCAAGAGGCCCAGGGCACAGACGCACACCGGCTGCTCTGCAGAGGCCCCGTCCCACGGCAGAGTCTGCCGTGTGGCAGACTTGTGGTTCTTCAATGACAAATGCAGAGCAGGCTCTAAAAGACTGATTGCACGGCCAGTGTGACTCTACCTCCGTACGACCAGGAGAAGGAGAAGTCCCCTCCACGTATGCCTGACATGTCAAGATAGTCTACTGTCACGTGCGACCAACAGGAATGACCACGACCAGAACGACCGAGCTGAGCTCAGAGACCGTTTCCAGCTGTGTTTAAAGATTTCTATGGAGCAGGAAGAGAGGGGTTCTGTTTTCACGGGGGTGGGATGGGGTCTCACTGTTTCACCCCGGCTGGCCTCAAAGTCCTGGGCTCTAATGACCCTCCTGCCTCAGCCTCCCGAGCAGCTGGGACTGCAGGTTGAGCCCCTGGGCCCGGGCTAAGAGCAGGGAGATGAAGCACAGGGATGAACAGAAGCAGCGACACACCCAGGCACTTGTGACCCTACTGTGCCCTGCTGGGGACAGAAGCACAAGGCTGTGACGTCACAGGACGGCCCGTGGGACAGGCTCAAGAGTTGGGGGTGGGGTACAAGGCACAGAGCTTCACGTCTCCAGCTCTGCCCGCTGGGAACCCCCACCTCACACGCGGGGTGGCTCGGACTCTCCGGCTGGGCAAAGCAGACGGAGATGGGAAGATGCGAGAAGCAGCTGCTGTGGTCCTTGTGAAAGGAAGAGGTAGGAGGAACCTAGTGAGCAAACACACAGCAAACCAAGACCCCGAGCGAGGGCCAGCGGCAGGAATGAGAAGAACGGAACAGCAAGAAACGGGCAGCCACTGCGGCCGCCACGAGAGCGCAACAGAGGGGGCCCAGAAGTCCCCAGGGCCTCGGCGTGGGTCACCGAGGCGGCCAGGGCAGGAGTTCACAGCGAGCACCGATCCCAGAGGCCAGCGGAGCAGGTGCTGACGAGCAGCGTGAAAAGCTGCGACTCCCAGGAAAGCAGCAGGCCTGGGGGTCGAGCCAGGGCCACCCCCGCGGTCCACGGGAGCAGCAGCAGGTCCGGCAGGCAGAGGCACAGCGCCCAGCACGCAGCTCGGAGAGGGCGCGGCATCCGGAGGGAGAGGAGAACCAGCGCAGAGGAAAAAGACAAGCACAAGAAGGCAGGCCGCAAGCCGCCTGTTCTGAACAGCACACGGCCAGGAGAGGGAGCTGAAGCTCAAGGAGGACGAGGCGCCCACAGCCGCAGCGTCCCAGGTGACGACAGTAAGAGCAGCCGCTCCAGGGGGGGTCCCACACGCCTGGAGCGAGGCCAGACCATTCCTGGGGCACAGGTGCCGTCACTGCTCTGCAGAGGAAGAAGCCAAGGCCTGCAGAGTTAGCAAAGGGCCAACAGAAGCTCACGCCGGTAGGGAATGGCAGGGCCTGGACTGAACCGGGCCATCTCATTTGAGAGTCCAAGTTCCTGCCTTAATCGACACTGTCTCCCTCCATCGAAGACACGGGCGATGAGGGCTCTGGGCCGCAGGCAGGGTGGCACCGAGAGAGCACACGGTGACGGCAGAGAGCTCACACAGGCCACAGAGCAAGGCAGCAGGAGCCAGGCTCAGCAGCGCAGGCCTGCACGAGGAGGAGCCCGTGGCAACAGCTCTCTCCGCCGCCTCTCATTTAGGGCGAGAAGACCAGAGCGCGGAGATGGTAAGACAGGCAGTGCCTGCCCTGCTTGTGCGCGAGGCTCAGGCACAGCAGGCTCTCTGTCCACGTCCTGTGGCAGCTGCTGCGTGTCGCACCGCGGGGCGAGGAGCTGCCCGGAAACCGGCCAGCAGGAAACCCGGCACACTGACTGCATGGCTCCCTGCCGAAGACGCTCCTGACTCCAGATCAGGAGGGCTTGCAAGGCAGAAAGAAGGGATAGAGCTGAGGGGAGCCCAGAACCTCCCGAGCTTCCCCATCAAGGCCAACAGACAGAACCAAATACACAAGTAGGTGGGGCTTCCGCACTCCGCTCAGGCCCGCTCAGACGCCGTCGGGGCACCGGAGGCTGGTGACTGGCTGTGGGGTGGCATAGGCACTGTTCACACAGGGTCTATGCTTTCTGTATTCCAATTTCTGAAATCATCAAGGCACATCTTTCCCCCTAAGTCAAGGGAATGATTAAAGTTTGAAAATTACTAATCATAAAATCCTTGGAAATCTCCCAAGTGAAAGGTGGCATATACCTACCACCTAGTGACTCCATAACTCAGAACAGGGCCCCTGTGCAGGACTGCATGCCCACAGACTCTCCGAGATATGATTTCCTTTTGATTGAGAAGATGCAACTTACTTTTAAGAATAAGCATTAAAGATTGCAGCAGGGAATTTTTGGGGGATGAGCAAAATCCCCTCTGAATGCAGAGGAAAGCGGGAGGGACCCTGAGCTGAGAAAGAAGCCTGCATCTCAGTAGCTCGTAAAGGAATACCAGGCAAGTCCCAGGTAAGGGTTCAGCACCCCCATTGCTTTCAACGTTAAACCCTAAAACCAGGAAATAACAGTAAACCATAAAGCACTGTGCTGATATAAGTCCCTTGCAGAAAAAAAAAAAAAAGGCACTGACAGTCAAAGTAATGTTTTCTCATAAGTTCTGCTACTTCACTACTATTCATAACTATTTTCTTCTCGACACATACTGCTTTGCTTTTTCTAAGTTGAAAAATACATGTTTATAATAAAAGAGTCAAATAACGCTGCTGAGAAGAATAGGAGACTAAAACTGACTGGACCACATTGCCCGGCGGCTGACCTGAGATGACCACTACTAACACTGAGGCGGACCTGTCACAGTCTCTGTGCACACCCCGCAGTGACCACCATTACTTCACCTGATGGGAACAGCAGGTGCTTTACTATTGACACCTCTCATTCTCTCAAGAAAAAATTATTTAAATGACATCTGCCAAGGGAAAACATAATGCAAACTATACAAAGTAGCCCAAAATGATGAAAAATTCCCCCAGGAGTTAGCTCCGCTCTATCTGCAGGGACAAACACATCCTTTGATTCTTCTAGTGGCTTCCACGTTAAGATTGACAAATACACTTATCTTTATGTCTTTGATTTGTGAATTATGGTAAGGAGCAGCTGATAGCACGAAATAAAAACGTAAAAACTCAGCGTCCTTCTGCCGACCCTCAATTTGCCTTGTCTTCAATGCTGACCTCAGTTTTGTTACTTTTACAGAATCAAAATTTCAATAATGACGTTCTGTAACAATAATTAAGTCTTCCCTCGCTGTTCAAGTTGATATTAAAAGCCTAAGTCCTCCAAAACTCAGTTACAAAATTGTAATTATTGGCCCCATAGAGAAGGACCTAGAATCCTACTTCTCTTTTTAATATATTTTTAGTTGTAGATGAACACACAGTATCTTTATTTATACTTATGTGGTGCTGGGGATCAAACCCAGTGCCTCACACATGCAAGGCGAGTGCTCTACCACTGAGCTACAGCCCCAGCCCAATCCAACTTCTCTTAAGCCTGCAAGTTGATGGTCTCAAAGTGGGAGCCTTCTAAAACTTTCAGTTGCTTTATCTTCTATAATCCTACTTCTGTTTCTTATTCGTACCTCAGATGGTGCACTTGTTTTTCTTTGTTATGCTCAAGTAGCTTTTGTTGTATGAGACCATGACTGGAAATATTTTTGCTGTATCTTCACATCTGTGTGATACAATGGCTAGATACAGAATTCTTGGTCCAAAATAAATCTCCCACTGAAATTAGATTACAGTACCTCGCTGACTTCTAATAACTGGGATGGAGGCAAAAAATCAGTTCTACTATTCTTTTAAGAAACCTGGGACTGAGGAAGCAGCTCAGTAGCAGAGTGCTGCTCTACCACACAGGAGATTGGGATTCAACCCCGGCACTGCAAGACACAAAGATTAGATGACCTGTCAATCTCCACAGACCTCAGCGGCTCTGGGATCTCACTGTCCACTTCCCTCTGGGGCAGCTGCAGGTGGACCTGTGTCTGTTCACTGTGATCGGTCTCAGCAGGGCACTCAACTCCAACACCCATGTGACGTGGTGTCGTTCTGCTGGCCGGAACATCTGTCCTTCCCAAGTGCCCCTCGGGGAGTCTTGGTCATTCTGACTCTGGCTTCCTAACTTCCCCTTCATATTTTTTATCTGCCATTTTACTACATGTCAAAGTTTTTCTCCACTTTTTCTTCCAGCATAAAAGCTTAGTTTGTGTCCAATGAGCTTACTGATTCTGTATTATGTTTAAATTGCCCAGCATTATTTCTAATTTTCTGATCCCTCCTTTCACAGTAACCTACTCTTTCTATACAGACATAGCATTTGCTCAAGTCCCAGGAACTTCACTAAATACAATTGTACTTAAAGTCCTCTTCGGTCCTCTGATTATCTGAGCCCGGTACTTCCATTTATCTTGTTCTTTGACACACACTCTGTTTTCTTCCAATATCTCAGGACCCTAATCTTGTTAATTTAGGAGGCAGGCAGCCCATACTCTCGAGGGTTGTTGTGGGATTCTCTGCTCCCTCTGTGACGTGGTAGAAGACGACAGGGAAGCAGAGGGAGCGGCACCTCTGTCGCCTCCTGCACTAGAGTGTCAAATGGTTTTCAACAAACTCCTAAGAGGGCACAAGGACCTGGGCATTGGCACCCATTCCCGGAACTGCAGAGGAGCTGGGAGAGCAGACAGGATGTCTCCAAGCTGCAAGTCCGAGAAACTCCTGGACTCTGCTATCTGCCAGAAGTTCTGGATATTTCTACATAGACCTAAACCTGCCCTTCTTGTGACTGCGCAGGCTCAAGGTCGACATCACCTGGGCCTCAGAACGGGCTGCTTCCGCCCTCCGTCTCCCCTCCTCACTCTCCCATCTTCCCTACGTCACCGTCACTCTCAGAAACCAGTCCTTAAGCCCCACCGGGAGCGAGTCACATGAGAAAGTCCCCTCCCCACCCCTGCTCCGGGGAAGCCGGCGCCCTGCCTCACCTGCTGGGTGGTGCTGGTGACGATGCCCTGCTGGAGGCGGTAGGCCTGCTCCTGGAGGTACTTCCTGGTCTCGTGGTTCCGAAGCAGGTAGTTTTCTATCTGGAAATCAAACAGACACATCTCTCCAAGCACTGTCAGGCACAGTGCCGGAACCTGGACCCCACAAACGACTGGGACAGGAGGCTGCTGCTCGGTGGCATTCGCTGTTGGCGTTTTTCATTAGAAAATCAACTCTGGGGTATTTGGAAGGATTTCTGTATGACTCAGTAGCTGACAAGGAGAAGCCAGTGTCCAGTTGCCTGAAGGGTCGGAGACCCCATGCAGTGACTTCTCCGGTCAGCAGGAGGTGTCACTCCTGGTCAGGAGGGCCGGACTTCCACAGCTCAGCAGGGAGGAGAGCGTCCCTGGGAGCGCAGGTGGCACTCTCCAAACCTCAGCCGGATTCCAGCTGCCAAAAACGTTTCCAGGAAAAGGGAAACGACTAGCTACACAAACTGAAGAACGCAGGCTGGTACAGTCAAGACACACCAACTTCACCAATCCATTAGATGTTCACGTTTTCTCAAAGCAGTAGACAAATAAGAAAACAGATTTCCACAGAAAGAAAAACCCTGAAGTTGCTTGGCAATCTTGTGCTCGTACACAATCTCCTATGGAAACCCAAACGGGAAAGTGACAGATTCAGAGAGAGTATCCAGCAAGGGCCACATGCCCTGGACACACACTGGACCAGAATGCAGGTAAACTGTCCACAGTGACAGACACCTGGGAAGGTATTTTAGAAGGACTGACTTGATGTGGGTCAATTGTGCCAACTACATTTTTTTTTACTTGTGGTTTTGTTTTACTACTACTTAACACTTGGCTTTTAATTTGCCACTGCAACTCCCTGGTGAAGAACTGCTTTTAACTGTGAAGCCCTCAGTATTATTACATTTTCATTTTAATTTTCCATATGCTAAATTACTACTACATAATAGCAATTAGGAACGATTAAAATACAGAGTGTAATTACTATCATTCGTGGAAACTATAATGAAGAGCAAAACGTACCTTTCTACTAAATATAAAAGAAATTATAAAAACGAAGAGATCCCTGAAATGAAACACCATTAAAATGACAAATTAATGCCTCGACATTATATTACATTAACTTTCTTTTACTGCTTCCCAAGGTGACACCACCGTCACCATAAAGTGCTTTGCTAGAAAGATTCTGAAACGTGACGGGCGCACGGGGCACCCAGCTTCAGGTGCCTGGCTTTGTTCTGGCCTTCCTGGTGTAGCCTCCCGCGGCTGGCCTGGGTCTGAGGGCCATGCGATTGTTCAGGAGGCTCGTCTCACCCAGCTGGGGCAGGCGGGCTGGCCCTGGGCCGCCAGAGCTTTCCCAGGCCCACCCATCATGCTCCAATAAGCCAGGGAGGAATGTTGAAGAAAAATAGCACTCAATGCTTAAAACAAGCTTAGGGGAGGAGGAAGAGCCACTTTCAAATCTCTCTAATGTCAGCCATGTGCCCATCACGACTGAAGCTCTCTGCATCTCGGCAGAGCAGATGAATGTTCCTTCTAAGCGCCATTACAACTCCTGGGGCTAGGAGGTGAGGACCTGGGCTCTATCAGGGTAGAGCACTTGCCCAGCCTGGCACGCACCAGGCCCTGGGTTCCATCCCAAGTACCACAGAAGGAGGAGGGAGGGAGGGAGGACCTGGCTGAGGTCCAACAGGAAGGAAGGGGCCAGAGGAGTCTTGGCTCTCTGGACCCTCGGGAGCAAGGGCGAGCCAGGGATCATAGGGAAAGACCAGGACATCTCCAGGTCCCCTGGGGGATCATAGGGAAAGACCCAGACATCTCCAGGCCCTGCTGCAGACAGCACCAGCACAAGGAGCAAGGGACCTGTGGTCAAGTAAAGGAGTCCTGCAGTTAAAGAAAAGAGAACTACAAAGAGTGCTGAGTCACAGTTTTTCTTGTTTAGTGGAGTGAATTCAACCAACACATTTCTTCCACAGAACAAAGATCTATTAAAATGAAAATTTGCACATTTGTAAGAGGAGTTATTATAAAGAAAAACCAATAGGAACCACAAAATAATCCATTTCTCAACAAAAAGCACTAATTTTACACTTAACACCTCAGCCTGCTCCTCACGCTCAGCCCCCACTTCTATGTCTGCTTCAGTTTTCTGAACTGTGACCCCTCTTCACGTAACTGGAGGAGTCTGGACCGTCTTCATAACGTTCCATTCACGCCACTTGTTTTTGTCTCTTCTTTTCCCTTCTGTTTGCTGCCTTCTGTTTTAACTGAGCATTTTATAGAATTGCATTTTTCTTCTCCCCTCTTATCATACCAAGTATACAGGTTTAGCATACCTAATTGCAAAATCAAAAAGTCCAAAAGGCTGCAAAATCCAAATTTTTGTGAGCACTAACATGCTCTTATTGCTAGAAATTTCTACATCTGACCTTGGGTGATGGGTTGCAGTCAAAATGCAGCTTGCCTAGGGCTGTAGCTCAGTGGTAGCACAGGTGAGGCACTGGGTTCAATTCTCAGCACCACATAAAAATAATGGGAAAAAATATTTTTTAAAAAAATACATATATACGTGTGTATGTGTATGCATATACACACACACAAATTTATTTTTAAAAATGCCACTGTATTGAGTATATATCACATGGAATCACCCTTGGGCTAGATGCTTGAGGTATACTTGAAACAACTGAATTCTGTACTTGGACTTGGGTCAATTCTGTATTTGGACTTGAGAAAATTCTGTATTTGGACTTGGGTCCCATCTTCAAGATGTTTCATTATGTGTATGCAAATATTCCAAAAAATTTTATAAAATCCAACTTCTGAAATACTTCTGGTCCTAAGCATTTCAGATAAGGGATGCTCAAGCCATGGTTCATAAGTTTGTTTAGTGCTCGAAACACACGTCTACGACCAAGCCGAGGCCACTTCCCAGCAGCACCGCGCCAGGTGCCGAGCAGCGCAGGTGCCCTGGAGCTTCGCCACGCTGCTGCCCGTCACCTCACCTCTCCACCCACTGTGACCATTGCTACTGAAGAAACGGCCATGGGTTGGATCACCGTGAAATAAGGAAACACAACTTCATTTCACTTGCATGGATTCCCTGTCTGGTGCTCTTCCCTTCTTTACCTAGATCTGAACTGCTAACTCACACCATTTCTCCGTCTCTCTGAAGAGGCTCTCTTAATAGTCCCTGTAAGACAGATCTACTAGTGACCCGTCCTCAGTGTCTTTTTCTTCACTTTTGAAGGACGATTTCACTGGATACACAATTGTAGGCTGCTGGTTTTTTGTGCACCACTTTATAAACACTTTCCTCTCTTCTTGCTTCCCTGTGATGTGATTCTTCCCCCATTTTTTTTTTTTTTTTTTTTTTTTTTGTGGTATCAGGGATTGAACTCAGGGGCACCCGACCACTGGGCCACATCCCCAGCCCGTTTTTGTATTTTATTAGAGACAGGGTCTCACTGAGTTGCTAAGTGCCTCACCATTGCTGAGGCTGGCTTTGAACTCGCGATCCTCCTGCCTCAGCCTCCCAAAGTGCTGGGATTACAGGCGAGCGCCACCACGCCAGGCTCTCTTCCCGTTTCTGAACACATGGTGCCTCTTCCCTGAGCTTCTTCAGACTCTTTGCTTGCCTTTGCCCTGGTGGACTGAATGCAAGAGGCCCGTGGCAGGTCAGTCTTGGCATTTATCCACGGTGTTCCCTTTGCCTTCTGGACTGATAGTTTAGTGCCCATCATTAACTGTGGGAAATTTTCAGCCATTATCACTACAATGTTCCATTTCTTTCTCTTTCTTCTCTGCCAATTCCTGATGCAGACACGTTGGATCTCATACTACTGTTCCACGGTTGTGGGTGGTTCAGGTTTTTGTTTCCCCCGTTCTCCTTTCTCTCTGCATTTCACCTCGAGGAGTTTCCACTGGTGAATCTTCCCTCACCTGTGCCCAGTACACTGTTGAGATCATTGATGGTCTGCTTCATTTTCTGTTAATTTCTTGTTTCTAGAATTTCCTTTTGATTTTTTCTGACAGGTTTCCCCCCTGCAAGGAACTGGGTGTGTTCGTGTTTCCTGTTGCTGCAGGTGCTGGCGGCTTCGCCGTCTAGAATCCTTGCTGCTGTCTCCCTGTTGCTTTGGGGTTTCCCTAGAAACTCCTCGCCTAGAGGCTGTCTTGCTGCTTGCTTAGTTGTGATCTACAGTGACACTGGGGGTGGCGAGGCAGTCAGGGAGGAAAGCCACTGGATGACCTTCGATTAAGTGAGGGATGTTCTGGGTCATCCTGGGTCCCTGGGCTGCAACTTTCACAACTGTTTATTTTTTAGTACCAAGATTGAACACAGGGCACTTCACCACTGACCTACTTCGCAGTCTGTGTTGCCAGGCTGGCTTTGAACGCGTGATCCTCCTCTCTCAGCCTCCCCAAAAGCTGGTATTACAGGGAAAAGCAAGGGGAATTTTCTACAGTGCTTGCTATGACAACTGGGAGGTGCTTCTGGAAAGAAAGTCCATGCCAGCCTGAGACCGGGACCCTGGGAAGTTAGATCCTTAGGCAAGGCCACAGCAGGCCTCCAGCAACCCTTCCTACAGTTGAGGTGTTTCCATAAGTTACTGACTCTCCTCTGCTCCTGAGAAGGGGCTTCGGCTCCTATTCACTGTGAGTCCTGGTACTCTGACTTTCCAGGTTTTAGGGTGATCGTTCATCTAAGAAAAGTTGTTGATTTCTGTTTTTCTCAGGATTTTTTGTTGTGGAGTGTGGGAGTGATGGCCACACTCACTGACACAAATCCAAAGCCAGAAACTTGGATTCTCAGGCTTTGTTCTGAGCTTGCTGATGTTCTAATGCAATGCCAGACACCAGAGAGTCGTACACTACTTCCATGTGCTACTTTGCCTGATCCTCATGGTCACCTTGGTCAAATTTAAGTTTCCCTACCTTTCAGTTTCCTTATCTGCAAAACGGGGATATAATAGAATCCACCTCATCTGCTATTTCAAAGATGTGTGTGTTAATTTTTGAGAAGCACTTAAAATAGTGCCATGCACCCATGTGTAAACCTATGTTAAGTATCTGATAAAAATAATTATTGCATAGTTTAATTTTTCCTATTTATATAGATGAAAAATATTGAAGTTAAAAAAAAAAAAAAGATCTAGTAATTTATTGACGATTATAAAACCAGGAAGAGTTTGTTTCAAAGTCAGCTCTTTTGAATCAAGTCTTGGGTGATATCTTTTGCTATACCAGAGCTTTCCTCCCCTGCACCCTCCCCCACCAATCTTCTGCCTCTTTATTCAACAAATGCTTATAAAGTGTCCAAGCATGTGTGCCGAGCACGATCACGGCACGAGCTGCTGAGAGTTTCTTTTAAATAATAAAAATGCCTAGGCTCTGCCTTCAAGGAGCTCACAGTCTATTAGAGGGGGAGGGGGGGGGAGGGGGAGGGGGAGGGGGAGGGGGAGGGGGAGGGGGGGGGGGCAGTCCACACAGCAGCCAATGACACAGAGAAGCCTGGGGAATCTGAGCGATGGCCTGCCCCGGGGGACTAAGGTGCTAGGAGAAGTCCTGGTGCGCCGAGGCTGGATTTCAGGCTCTACAGACGTGCAAGGCAGTGTGGGAAAGGCCACAGCACGGCCCTGGACTTGGCCATCACCAAGGCGCTACCCCAGGCTCTGAGGCTCAGGGGTCTGCATCTCTAGGGAGTGTGCTGAGGTGGAAGGAAGAGGAGAGTGAGAGCTGGCAGGAGGTGGAGTGCGGGTGGCGAGCAGGCAGAGGGGAGCTGCCCTGCGTGTGGCGCAGGGACACTGCCACCCCGACGGCACCAGGGAGGGAGGGAGGGGCCGAGGGTCCAGTCTACTTGGACTTACCGTGAAACATGATGGCTGATTTTTCTCGGGCATGAAATAAGAGGGGGCAAAGGTGGCACTAACCCCTGAGAGGGGGCAGGCCTCTGCGTTGGGGGTGGGCAGGGAGGCGTGCAGGGCCCAGGCTGCACACTGGTCGGCTGTGGCCGACAGGCTGAGGGGGAGGCAGGACGCCGAGCGTGGAGGTCAGAGAGGAAGAGAACAGAGCAGAGGAGAGGCTTCAGAGACACCCACACCCCACGCGAGCAAGGAACAGCCCGACTGGACGGGAAGGATCCGAGCCCACCTAAAATGGAAGGCGAAGAAGCCACAGGAAGCCAGGGTGAAGACCCAGAGGCCAGGGAGTGGCGCAGAGGGCACGCTCCCAGCCCAGGGCAGAAACAAGGCCCTCGGAGACATGGCAGACGGCAGGCTCGGGGGGAGGCGGCCACCGTCCAGGAATGGGGGTGGGGACGGCGTGGGCTGTGAGGTGCACACATTTACGTGCTGGACGCACGGCGGAGCGGAAGCTCAACAGTTTTCCAGATTTCCTGATGAAGCAGGGAGGCGAGGTCCTCCCTGCTGAGGGTGGAGGGAGGGAGGTGTGTGAATCCTGCTCCCTACCTTTTCCAAAGGTGATCAGGAAGCTACCTGTGCGCAGGCTCTGGCCCATAGAGACTGCAAGAATGTTACTCTATTCCACTAAAATGTCATGGTAAGTTTTAGTCCTCTTTAATTCCTCCCAGTCACGCATCATACCTGGCGTGATCGTAAGAATGCACACACGGTTTCAGAACCTGTGAAGTCACAGAGTTCTGCTCGTGTGTGCAGAACCACCAGTAACGCAGCTCAGGGGGACCTTCTGTGACCAAGCTCCCGAGCCTCCAGTACCTTCTGCAGAGCCTCTTCTGTCTTCTCGGGGTTTGTTTTAAGGGCTTGAGAAGCGTCGTACATGGGAATCGGCATGAATCTCAAGGTGTAGTTCCTAGAAAGGGAAAACAATGACACATTTTATGGTAACTTCCTAATGCCTAAAACCAACACTCTTGTTTAAACGACGGTCTTAGAAAATTCCGTCACCGGAACATGGCAGCTGGGTCTTCCTCAGTACCCACACACGCAGCGCCTGTGCAACCTCCTTAGTCCACTCTGTCTTACAAAACTGGCACGATGTTGAGAAACATGCTTTTTTGTTTTGTTTTCATTTCTGAATTACATCAGGAAAATTGTGTAAGTGAAAAAATTTATGTAAAATAAACTGAAAATTTTCACACTGGGATGGAAACGTGTACTGAGGGAGGGCCTAGGGAAGCGCCCAGCCGGACACACTGCTGGGTTTCAGTGACCACGGGGTCTGAACGACCATGGGTCACCACAGCGAGCAGGTGACAGCCAGTCCTGAACAGGTCCAGGGAAAAGACAAAACACACGCTCACAAGGAGAGATCCTTTAGAACCCACAACCATCTGTTCAGTGTCTGGCCTCCTCAAACAAACAAGTCCCCAACAAGGGGCTGTCCCTGGAGTGGGCCACTGGGAAGGTGTCCTGCCGGCCTCACACCCTCCTCTCTGTGGGTCATTGCAGTCCATGTTCGAGATCAGTCCAGGTCCACTGGGCTCCAGGACCAAATGAAGTGACAAAGGGCACCACGTTCACAGATCACCTCAACGGCCAGCGGAGGCTGACGTGGTGCTGGAGTCCAGAGAGGCGTTCTGGGATGAGAAGACACAGAACTCTGAATGCGGTCCCTGGCCTTGGATCCTGACCCTGCTACAAACTGCTGTGTTCCCGGGTGACCGTGACACTCGCCCTCCTACCTTGCACTAGCACCAGAGACACATCCTCACAGCCCTGTGGCCTGCTGCTCCGGAAGAGGCCTGTGCCACCTGGTGGTGACGGGTGCTCTCCTGGAGCACGGGAACTGCATGGTCACCTGCCTGGCTTTGGGTCTCTGAATGACCAGCAGCACTGCCCCGTGACCCTGGACATCTGCATGACTTCCCCTGGAGGAGCGAATGGACAACTAGGTCCCACAGTGAGGAGGGACCAGTGAAGAGATCGCAGAGGAGACCACCACCTGCCTTGGCACCGCGGGCCTGGATGGCGTTGACGCCTGGGAGAACGTTCACCAGCCCCACCCGAGAGAGGCGAGACGTGAAGAACCAGGCAAGGTCATCTGCACTTCTTCAGCAAAGCTGCTTGTCTAAGCGGACCCAGCTCGCTAAACGGTGGGAGGACGAGTCCTTTGGAGGCACTGAAGACTTTCCTTTCCCTCGGGGACTCCTACCGTGTTCCAGGCCACCAGAGCTACTTGAAGCCAACGTGATTTGAAGTGCTGGCATTCTGGAGACCGCGCACGCAACCAGCTGTGGCCCAGGGCAATGTGGGATCTGAGCGTGCCTGCCTCTGCTGCTCCCGCCACGGGGGCTGCCACCCGACGGGCGATGGGGTGGCGACTGTGGCGGGGGCACCACAGCCAGCCACATGTGGACGCCGGCTGCCACCCAGGGCCACGAGGGCCCTCACGGGCTCCTTGTGTCAGCTGCCGACCCACTGTGTGACCAGCAGGAGTCAGAACCCAGGACCGGAGGGCTGGGCCTTTGTGGTCCTGTGGTGGCAGCAGCTCTGCCGCCGGCTGAAGGAGACCCACCTAGGGACAGTCACTCCAGGCCTCCCGCTTCAGGAGCAAGGCACAGAGGGCCGTGCGCACCGCCCACGGGGGCCGAGGGCTCCTCCAGGGGCCCGCCCAGGGCGGGTGCCGGGACCCTGGGACCTCAGCACCCGCACTCCCTGTGGAGACAGGGCTTCCACCCAACTGGTCCCCCTTTCCTGCCTGCACTCGAGCCTCTCCTGTTTAATCCCGAAAGTCCCCTTTGACCTTCCCACTCTGAAAGGGGGGGAGATGCCCAGCTCAAGGAGACCCAGACGAGCTGCAGCCAGGTGAGGAGGGCAGAGGGCTCTCGCCTGCTTGGCGACTCGACTTTCTCAAGTACCCTAAGAGACCCCTCCCCATTCTACACACACCCCACTAGCGTTAAGACCCCAACCATCCAGAGAAGAGGCGCTCGACAGAGCACGTGCCCAGCTGGGCCTACTCCAGGGAGCCGACTCCTCCTCGAGTCCCCAGGACCCAGGACCGTGGGGTACAAGCAGCTAACATGAAGTCTCCCCTTTGCCTTTAGAAGCGTCCCTTCTCCTCGATCTCCTTGGGAACGATCATAGTTTACTATTCCCATTGCAATCTTTGGCTGTTTCCAGGTGAATCCATTATTCTTTGCGGAATCTCTCTGTTATTTAGGTTGATGTGCCCAATAAGAGGACTGAAAAGCCTGGAAAGAACCATTTTTTAGTGTTATTTTCAGCCATGCCTAGTATTATTTTTTCCTTTTATTTATGGGAAAATATGCCTGACAAGAAGTCACAGTTGGCTGGGCGTGGTGGCACATGCCTATAATCCCAGCACTTGGGAGGCCGAGGCAGGAGGATCACGAGTTCAAAGCCAGCCTCAGTAATGGCAAGGCACTTAGCAACTCAGTGAGACCCTGTCTCTAATAAAATACAGAAAAGGGCTGGGGGATGTGGGCCAGTGGTCGAGTGCCCTGGTACAAAAAAAAAAAGAAAAAAAAAAAATTGAGGCTGGGGATACAGCTCAGTTGGTAGAGTGCTTGCCTGGCATGCACAAGGCCCTGGGTTCAATCCCCAGAACCACAAAAAAAAAAAAAAAAAAAGAAAAGAAAAGAAAGAGTCGCAGTTGCAGGTTTTAGGTGACGTAATAAAAAGCCTCCACAGCAACAACATCTGACCACTGACCAAATTCACCTTTCTTGTCTGGACAATAATCGTCTTTCCACCACCGGGTTCCACGTTGTCACACTAGGCAAAGGAGGAGACTCAGCAGAGATCGGCTGTGAAACCAGAGGAGGGAGGAACGGACCACGCCATGATCTCGTGGGCTCTCAGGACCGCGTGGGGGCCTCTGCCATTGGGCCTCTCTGCCCTCTCACCATGAAGGTGAGAAACTCACTCCAGGAGAAAGGCGGTGTCTTGCTGCCCGTGGCCGGACACTGGCGCCCGGCCTGGTCCCAGCCCACCGTCTGTATGGACACTGCTGGTTCTTTAGCTTGTTTTTTTTTTTTTTTTTTTTTTTTTTTTAAAGAAAAAGAAGAAACCCAATTGAACTTACTTTTCCAGAGCAACAGCTATGTCTTGAAAGCCTTGTGCAGTGATGTTGTTCTTGTCCCATATCACAGTCCTGTTTGAAGACCAAACCAGGCAAACGATGAGACACTGCCCCGTTGGGCAGAGAGCCCTCACCTGTGGCGAGCCCCACAGAGCCGGGCCGCGAGCAGGGCCGAGGCAGCTCCGTCCCTCCAGGCAGGACAGGGGAGCACGTCCCCAACGTCACGGCCTTAGTTTTCACTTGGTGCTGGATGGGGCCCAGGCCGTGTGCAAGCCTACCTCTGAGCCCCCCACCCCAGCGCTGTGATCTGACACATGGACCCACTTAAGTGGGGTTTTTGGGAAAACTGTACTTGAAAGCATCAGCACGTGGATTGGCTGACTAGCATGAGAAAATTCTAGAACCTGATTCCTCTAAAACCCTCCCCAGAGTATCTTCACGTTGTCTGAAGCTCTGTATCTACAGAAACAGCTCCTCAGCCGCCGCAGGCCCGACGCGCACCGTTCCAGGTGCGTTCTCCACTCTGAAAGCGGGAGAGCCTTTCCCGCTTCCCTCGTTTCCTTGTCCCCCTGTCCTGGTGCGGTCGGAGCCCTGGGGACTGCACGCACTCTGCTCCCAAACTCCCAGTCACTCGAGAGCGGCTTGCCGACTTGGTGAGCACAAAGGCTGTTTCGGAAGGAAAGTCCTACCCTGTCCCAGAACACGCATGCTCCAGAGGTACCGCGGGATGTGGCAGTCCGCCCTGGCGCACGCGGGGAGGCACCTCAGCGTGTCTGGGTGACCCCAGCCTCACGATGGCTGCTGCTTTCCCGTCCCAGCCCAGGGCCTTCCTGAGCTACGCCCTGGCTTCCAAGCTAGACTCGGTTGTGGCTTGTTCCGATTCTGCCTCGTGCCAGAGAGTCAGGGAGCCACCAGCATGGGCCCTGGGGGAGGGGTGTCACTCCTTATCTAGCAGCCGCAAGGACCAGCGGGGACCGTCTCTGAATGACAGACGGCGGTGGTGTGACAGCGTGGCCTGTCCTTTAAAGAAGCCGCGCTTGGGGAAAACTGCAGGTGACAGTCGCTTAAGAGAACAGCTGACACCCAGTGCGACTGCAGCAGGCCGCTGGTGCCCCTGGGTTCACGTCGCTCTGTTGGAGGGGCTGTGAGTGGAGATAAGACCCTGGGCTCATGGCCAAGTACGGGCAAGGCGACGAGAGCACTGTGTATGCGGACCACAGATCACCCAGGCTGGTGCTGTGGTAGCCACTCGGCTGGGCAAGGACACCCCATGGCGGTCCCAGCCCTGCGACGTGGCGGACAACGGAGCTCTCCGAATGTGCCCGCCACGAGGCGCCACCTGGCTGCCTGGGACCCCAGTGCCACTGCTCCTGCGGCAGCTCTGCCCTCTGAAGCCCCCGGACGGCACCGAGGGCCGCAGCTGTCGTCTCCTCCCTGGGAGGCCCAGAGCCCGGGCACTGCCGCCCCCAGCCCCGCCGGGGCGAGGCCTGCCTACCTGAGCTTGGTGTTGATCTGCAGGGCTTTGGCCAGCATCTTGGCGCCCATGTCCCCCATTCCGTTCCCGCTGATGTCCACCTTGGTCAGGGAGGTGTTGCTTCCCAAGGCGTTGATGATGATGGTGACCTCTGCCTTGAGTTTGGAGTCGGCCAGCGACAAGGACTGCAGAGGCTGGGGGCAAGGGACACCCGGACTCAGCAGACCCAGCGAGCCCAGACGCCGCCCGACCTGTGCAGAGGCGCAGGGACAGGCCCGTGTGCAGGGCTGGACGCTGGCACCAGTCTGCAAGCCACCGAGGGAGGAACGGGAGCTCCCGGCAGGGGACAGACCTTCGGGTGGAAACTCGGGGGAAGCGAGTCTTAAAGCCCCGAGTACCTGCTGTCCCGGGGAGCTCTGCTTGCGGAGGAGAGGGCGAGAGGGGCCCGGACTCGACACAAGACCCCTCAGCCTCGGCGTGGCTACAGTGTCCCCTTTCACCAGCTTTATTTTAAGACAAGGTGAAAGGACACTGTAAAGTACCAATAGAGGACAAGTGCAAATGGAAACCAGCCAAGATCAATGCTCACTCACACTGACTGCACAACGGCTGTTCTAGCCCGTCTGAGCTTCCGTGTGCATTAACTCATTCTTCCTGGGCACCCGAGGCCTGGGGGCTAGTGTTACCCCATCTTCCAAATGAGACACAGAAAGGTCGGGAGACACGGCCACAGCCACACCATCAGAGAACAGCCAAACTGGGACCAAACCCCATTCAGATGGTCCCTCTCCAGGTTTCTTAACCACTAAGTTATGGTGCCCCAGTTAGCTCATTCTAGAACTTTCTACCACCACTCCTTAACTTTCCCTTAAGCTTTAATCAGAAGACACACCTAAAATCAAACAAAAGTAAAAGTCGAATTTTTATACGGATTTTTAACTTTTGTTTTGTTTTTGCAGTGCTGGAGACTGGACCAGGGGCATTCTGACGCTGGGCTGCATCTCCAGTTCTCCCAGGCTGGCCCTGAACATGCAGCCCTCCTGCCGCAGCCTCTGAGTAGCAGGGCTGCCTGCCTTCTTACCCTGCCCTACGCTACGGCATGGATCCCAACCACCACACTCACACCCCACATAAGCCAGAGCCTGGAAGCCCCGTGGGCTGGGGACAAAGTTCTGGCCCTCAGAGTATCTGACCAAAACACACTCCCCAGCCCATCCTGCTTCCCCCCGCTCACGCCTGGCTCTGCGTGCGGTGCCCGAGCTCACGGAAGCCATGGCTAAAGGATGAAGGGGCAAGGCCCTTGGGGCGGAGCCGGCAGGGCAGGAGAGGCCAGCAGTCTTCAGAGCTGGGGACACGGCCCCTGCTGGGCAGCACGGAGGGTCCATCAGCAGCTCCAAGACCACAGGCAGGTGGATGCGGAAGCGGATTCCAGGGTTACTATGGCTACACGGTGGAGGTGGGGACTGGGGCTCTCAAGGGGTGCCTGGGTGGTCTCCATGACGACCACACAGACTAAGGTAAAACCATCTGCTCAGCCAGCACTGACTCCAGGGGACACCGAGGGGTCATCTGCTCAGCCAGCCCTGACTCCAGGGGACACGGAGGGGTCATCTGCTCAGCCAGCACTGACTCCGGGGGACACCGAGGGGTCATCTGCTCAACCAGCACTGACTCCAGGGGACACGGAGGGGTCATCTGCTCAGCCAGCCCTGACTCCAGGGGACACCGAGGGGTCATCTGCTCAGCCAGCACTGACTCCAGGGGACACGGAGGGGTCATCTGCTCAGCCAGCACTGACTCCAGGGGGACACCGAGGGGTCATCTGCTCAACCAGCACTGACTCCAGGGGACACCGAGGGGTCATCTGCTCAACCAGCACCGACTCCGGGGACACTGAGGAAGGTCATCTGCTCAGCCAGCACTGACTCCGGGGGACACTGAGGGGTCATCTGCTCAGCCAGCACTGACTCCGGGGGACACTGAGGGGTCATCTGCTCAACCAGCACTGACTCCAGGGGACACTGAGGAAGGTCATCTGCTCAGCCAGCACTGACTCCGGGGGACACTGAGGGGTCATCTGCTCAGCCAGCACTGACTCCGGGGGACACTGAGGGGTCATCTGCTCAGCCAGCACCAACTCCGGGGGACACTGAGGGGTCATCTGCTCAGCCAGCACCGACTCCAGGGGACACCGAGGGGTCAACTGCTCAGCCAGCACCGACTCCAGGGGACACTGAGGGGTCATCTGCTCAACCAGCACCAACTCCAGGGGACACTGAGGGGTCATCTGCTCAGCCAGCACTGACTCCGGGGGACACTGAGGGGTCATCTGCTCAGCCAGCACTGACTCCAGGGGACACCGAGGGGTCATCTGCTCAACCAGCACCGACTCCAGGGGACACCGAGGGGTCATCTGCTCAGCCAGCACTGACTCCAGGGGACACTGAGGAAAGTCATCTGCTCAGCCAGCACCAACTCCGGGGACACTGAGGAAGGTCATCTGCTCAGCCAGCACTGACTCCAGGGGACACCGAGGAGTCATCTGCTCAGCCAGCACTGACTCCAGGGGACACCGAGGGGTCATCTGCTCAACCAGCACCGACTCCAGGGGACACCGAGGGGTCATCTGCTCAGCCAGCACCGACTCCAGGGGACACCGAGGGGTCATCTGCTCAACCAGCACTGACTCCAGGGGACACCGAGGGGTCATCTGCTCAGCCAGCACTGACTCCAGGGGACACTGAGGAAAGTCATCTGCTCAGCCAGCACCAACTCCAGGGGGACACTGAGGAAGGTCATCTGCTCAGCCAGCACTGACTCCAGGGGACACTGAGGAAAGTCATCTGCTCAGCCAGCACCGACTCCAGGGGACACTGAGGAAAGTCATCTGCTCAGCCAGCACCAACTCCGGGGACACTGAGGGGTCATCTGCTCAGCCAGCACCGACTCCGGGGACACTGAGGAAGGTCATCTGCTCAACCAGCACCGACTCCAGGGGACACTGAGGGGTCATCTGCTCAGCCAGCACCGACTCCGGGGACACTGAGGAAGGTCATCTGCTCAACCCAGCACCGACTCCAGGGGACACTGAGGAAGGTCATCTGCTCAACCAGTACCGACTCCGGGGACACTGAGGAAGGTCATCTGCTCAACCAGCACCGACTCCAGGGGACACTGAGGGGTCATCTGCTCAGCCAGCACGACTCCAGGGGACACCGAGGGGTCATCTGCTCAACCAGCACCAACTCCAGGGGACACCGAGGGGTCATCTGCTCAACCAGCACCGACTCCAGGGGACACCGAGGGGTCATCTGCTCAACCAGCACGACTCCAAGGGACACTGAGGGGTCATCTGCTCAACCAGCACCGACTCCAGGGGACACCGAGGGGTCATCTGCTCAACCAGCACTGACTCCAGGGGACACCGAGGGGTCATCTGCTCAACCAGCACCAACTCCGGGGACACTGAGGAAGGTCATCTGCTCAGCCAGCACCGACTCCGGGGGACACTGAGGGGTCATCTGCTCAACCAGCACTGACTCCGGGGGACACTGAGGGGTCATCTGCTCAACCAGCACTGACTCCGGGGGACACTGAGGAAGGTCATCTGCTCAGCCAGCACTGACTCCAGGGGACACTGAGGAAGGTCATCTGCTCAGCCAGCACTGACTCCGGGGGACACTGAGGGGTCATCTGCTCAGCCAGCACTGACTCCGGGGGACACTGAGGGGTCATCTGCTCAGCCAGCACCAACTACGGGGGACACTGAGGGGTCATCTGCTCAACCAGCACCGACTCCGGGGACACTGAGGGGTCACCTGCTCAGCCAGCACTGACTCCGGGGGACACTGAGGGGTCATCTGCTCAGCCAGCACTGACTCCAGGGGACACCGAGGGGTCAACTGCTCAGCCAGCACTGACTCCAGGGGACACTGAGGGGTCATCTGCTCAACCAGCACCAACTCCAGGGGACACGGAGGGGTCATCTGCTCAACCAGCACTGACTCCAGGGGACACCGAGGAAAGTCATCTGCTCAACCAGCACCGACTCCAGGGGACACCGAGGGGTCATCTGCTCAACCAGCACCGACTCCAGGGGACACTGAGGGGTCATCTGCTCAGCCAGCACTGACTCCAGGGGACACCGAGGGGTCATCTGCTCAACCAGCACTGACTCCAGGGGACACCGAGGGGTCATCTGCTCAACCAGCACTGACTCCAGGGGACACTGAGGAAAGTCATCTGCTCAACCAGCACCGACTCCAGGGGACACCGAGGGGTCATCTGCTCAACCAGCACCGACTCCAGGGGACACTGAGGGGTCATCTGCTCAGCCAGCACTGACTCCAGGGGACACCGAGGGGTCATCTGCTCAACCAGCCAGCACTGACTCCTAGGGACACCCGAGCGGGTCATCTGCTCAACCAATGGACACTGGCTCCAGGGGACACTTGAGAGAGGACACCTTGAGAGAGGAGGACTAATGCACCAAGACTCAACTGTCAACAAAGCGCCATGATGGCTTGGCCAGCACTGACCGTCCTATCCCTGAATTCATACCCCATTGACCAGATCTTCTACACCTATGGTAAATGGAAAGGTGACGGTGCATTAAGTGAATCTAATCTACAAAGGTGAGTGGCCTGCCAGGGTCACGCCCCGTAACGCGCAGCCAAGAAGCCCCCGTCGCGACTCAGGCAGGTTGGTGAGGGGGCCGCGACTTTCCTAGTCTCACATTCAGGTAGATGGAGAAGAACTGAAAGTGCTTCAGGCCCAGCAGCCCGACGTCTCCAACAAAGCAACTGCAATGTCGCCTTAATTGGAAGCCGTGATCACACTTGCCATCATGTCAGTGATCTCTATTCACCTGCTACGAACATGAGGCGCGGTGGGTTCCTCCCAGGACTGGCAAGCCGCCAGCTCCCTGGCTCACAAGCACCAACCCCAGCACCACATTCACATTCTAATACACCCCAGCTCACACTTAAAAATAACAGGCAGAGTCGTCAATGGCAACAGAAGAGCCTGAATGGCATGCGTCTGTATGAGGCCATCCCTTCGTGATTCATTGCGCATCAGCAGAACATCACTATTTGAATCTCACTATTTCTTTTACTAGCTCAGCATGCTCAAGCTGCGCTGTCTCCTGTCTGCAGGCCCCACCAGGAGAGACACCTTCTGTTGCGGGTCACAGCGTGTGTCTGTGTGACCCTGCGGCACAAGGTCTCTGCCGCCTGGCCCCAGCCTCTGTCCCCTGACTCCGGGTGCAGCAGGCTGAAGGCCAAGTGCACACCCGGAGCCTGCAGTGGCACCTGCAGGCGTCTCCGCTTCCCCACCGGGTGCCACACTGGGCCAATGAAGGATGCCACATGCTGTCAGAGAGCAAGTTCTGCAAACACAAGGTCCAAATGTCAAAAGCAGAGACTACATTGACATACACAAAACTCTCAGATGAATGAATCAAGAAGGGAGCCCAAAGGTACCAGCTGTTTGTGAGATTTATGAACTCACTGACTTTTCAATTGCTTTGTACCTACTGATTCAGAAGTAGGAAGAACAGAAGGCACCTACTTTAGAAAAAAAAAAATCCACCTACTGTTCAATGACATGAAATAAAATGTCATACATTGCACAACATTATCAGCAACACATTAATCAAACTCATACATTGGTAGAGCTAGCATTTACATAGCAACCTTTATTATTTGCAAATATATTTTAGGTGGATTTTAAATATTAACATTATCTTTAAAAGAGTTTTAGATTATAGAAATGAAAGATCCTTATGTAATATGTAAAACATGAAAGATAGTTTTCATAAAATAAAAAATTTTCTAAAATATGTGCTAAAATACCTAATCTTTTAAAATTGTGCCAATACTGGAAAATCTGAAACACAAATAAAGCAGAGTGCTAGCAAGTCAAATCAAATGTGTAAAACAAACAGCATAAATTCTGAAAATTGTACATTCCATTCTAATTGTACCCCTAATTTTGATAACCCATTGTAAGAGTCACAAAATATGGGGCTAATTAGCTAATGAGGACCGAGAAGCGCTTGAATTCATTAAGTAATAAGAGGTGCCCCTGCGTCGCCCAGAGGCTGGGAATGTCACCCACACAGGCCAGGAGAGGGCACGGCCTCGGCGCAGCAACTAGCGCACACCCCCCGCGGCTCCCGGCGCTGGGCTCCGCGGCTTCCTCAGGAAAGCCAGCCCATCCTGGGGACGGACTCTGCTCCGCTTCCTGGTAGGAATTCAGAAGGAGAAGAGTTGTCTTCCACAAGGCGGCAGACTTCACTGCCGAGCCTCCCCCTGGCCTCCAAGGGAAGGCGCGATGAGCACGAAGGGTGTGCCTCTTCACGGGAGGGACGCGTGGGGTTGGGTTTTAGGAACCACAAAAGCCAAGTGTGGCGACCAATTAGGACAAGATCTTAACTCGTATCCGTGACATGCAGGGAAGGAAGCACCAGCTCTAAATGGTTCCATGGTAGAGTGCTCTGTCTGTAAAGCACCTGTTCGTTTTTGGTAATGCACTTCAGAGGACAGCAGACCAGGACTCTACTGAAATCAGACTTCCTCACCCTGCACTAGGTCTGGTCAGGAGCCTCTCAAGGCGGGAGGGAGTCAGGGAGAGCTGCGGGAGCTCCAGCAGCCACTTAAGGTGCAGGAAGTTCCCGTCCGTGAACGCCACACAGTCACTAGATGCGACTCGTCGGCAGCGGGATGCTTCTCAGCGTAAGGGTCGGAGAGCCACTGAGGTGACCCGAGGGTCTGCATGTGAGCCCGAGTCAGGAAGAGGTAAGACTAATGAGAAGACAGGCTCAGGCGCGGACTTCCTGTCACCTATGATTTACCCCATTCCTGTAACGGGTGACGAGTTGAATGAAATGAAGAATAAATAAATGTCTCAAGACATCCTCCAACGCTACTACTGCATAAATATTTATTCTACATATTTTAAGACTAACAACAGAAAATGCATACTTGGATAGAATCATCTGTAAGCATTTTGGCATAAATCCAGTAGAACAGTAAGAATGGCAACAAATAAAAGATGTTAGTCGAAAGCACTGAAAACAATACTCACTGATTCTTCATCTTGGATCATCTGTACTAAGTTGTCCAACACGGGTGTCAGATTTCTAAAGGGATGTTAAAGATGCAGACAGTGGAATCAAATCAAAAGCTTTCACGAGACTGGTTATTTTCATCATTGTCATATAAAGAAAAAAAATACAAGACTTACTTGGATTTCATATTATTAAAATTCTTGCCTAGCGCCAGGTGCTGTATTGATCTGTTTTTACTGAGCCACACTATTAAGGTGGAGAGGTCAGATTCTAAACCTGGAAAGAATCAGAGTGAGGAGAGTCAACACACCCACCCGCGACACGAGGATGCCCGCGACGAGGACACCGCGACACCTGCCCGCCCGGCGCGAGCCCCGGCTCCACGCTGCTGTGGCTGGACGCCTGCCTCCGTTCCTGTCCCGTGACTTCCCAGGGATAAACACGCTCTACAGAGCCTCCCCTAAACCTCTGACACAACCAGAGGCCGCCCAGAGCCAGCAGGATCTGGGGACAACTACGGAGTCCCAGCTCCCCACTCCAGGTGAGAGACGGTCCCTCCGTGTTCGCTGGTCAGTGACTGATGAAAGCTGCCTGTGCCCACTGAACAGCTGCATCACAGGTCACTGCAACCGGCAGAAACGAAGCTGATTAAATAAGCTTCTGAGTGAGTAAACAAGGGCACGATTTTATTACTTCCAAGAACGGAGAAAGTTGGGCTCAGATCCTCATCAAAATACCGATGTTGTCATCACCAATGTGAGCTTCAATATGGACCATCATTATCTCACACGTATTTTTCGGCAGTGCTTGGGATGAATCCCAGGGCTCTGCACGCACTCAGCGGGCACTCGACCTGTCTGCACCTCAGCCCTTGATGCTATTGTTTTAGAAGTGGTATTTTACTCCACAGAGCTTGTATATTTGGCCGTGGAAATCAACTTAGTAAGACTCTGGCACAGACTGATGCTACACGGGAACTCTGTTAAATTCGAAAGCCCCGCCGGGCAGGAAACGAGCTGACATCACCCCACGGTGCTGCCCGCATCAGGCTAGAAGATCACCTTCCTCCCAGCTTGCTTCAGAGGGCACTGCGGCTGCCCTCCCGAGGAGCGACTCACCGTTGTCGGAGATGTCCAGGCTGGTGATGTTGTGGATCTCGGCGATGCAGCCCTCCAGGACCTGCGCCCCTCCCGACCTCAGCTAAGAGACAGACCAATGCAGAGTCAGGCCTCCGCCCCACGGGAGGGTCACCAAAGCACCAAGAAAGGACAGGTGGTCACAAAACAAGCCCAAGGAAAAGCACGCACCCACCAACTCCAAACTCCTGTTCTCACAGCGAGGAGAGCTGTGGTCCTGCACCAGGCAAGGCAGCACCCGCCCACGGCCTTGGACAACGAGGAAGACCAGAGAGGCTCCCTCAAGCAGGGTGCTGTGGCCTCCGCGTTCTCCTGTGCTCTAAGCCAAGGCTAGGTCACTGCCGATGCCCGGCAGGACATTAAAGCCCATGTAAACAGCTGCCCTGCTGAGGACAGAGCACAGGGAAGTGCGTGCTGTTCAGAACAGGCACACCAGCAAACAGGCATTTTCAGTCCCTGGTTGGATGACTCCTTGGGTGCAGACCTCAGAGTCACCCAGTGCCCACCGTGCCTCCTGTCTTCCTATGCCCTCGCCGGGCCCCTCTCCCCACGACCCCTGGCCCTGCCCAGGAGCCCTGCTACTGTGCCGTACGCACACAGCTTTTTACTGGCCCGAGCAGAGTATCACAGGATTCAAGCATAAATGTGTGAGAACGCTGGAAGTAATTTTAGGTCGGCTGCATCTGATAACAAAAACCGAGCGCTTTTCCTATTTTATGTCTCTCTAAATCTTTCTAGTAATTCAATCTCTGAATGACTTATAATGTATCAGTTTATGATTAATTTTAAAAATAAACAACAACAACAAAAACCATAAATCGTTCCCAGAAGCTCTGTTGCAGGCCGCGGCTATCAGCAACAGGAGAAGTGAACAGGTGTAGGGACCATGTCAGAGTTACAGCAGGGCCACCTAGGCAAGCACTTCAAAGCAACAAGGCGTGTTCCGAGCATAAAAGGGGCAGGTTTAAGAAGAGAGAAAGAAGCTCAGAAGCCTTCAACATCACAGCTATGACGACAGCGACTTCTCTGTGGAGAAATAAAATTCTGCAAGAAAATCTCTATGTCCTACCTTTGCATAGTAAGAATATTCTACTTATGTAAATGGGAAATACAAGTAACATTTAAGTGTTTGATTCTGTTTATTTTATAAATACTTTTGCTGATAATACTTGTATACAAAAATCAATATTATTCGATGCTTAAAAATAATCAAACATAATCAATATATCCTCACTTATTGATTCATAAAGTACTTACACAATGGCCAAGCTAAGGAAAGCCCAAGGAGAAAAAAACAGAGAACATTATCAGCAGCAAGAGGAATGGGAAGAGAGAAGAAGCTGAAGTCTCTATTCACACACTGCACAAAGGAGCCCAGAGAAGTACTTCTACATACAATGTGCTCCCACAACAAGAATTTAAATTTGAATAATAACTCATCTTTGGTTACCAAGAATATCCAATTAAATTTATAGGTTATTAGGTGCCTATAATTCCCCCAAAGCTAAACCTTTCCCAAAACAGTAAAAGCTTTTCCATTACTGTAAATGAAAATCCTTTTAAGTCAATTTGCATAATCAAAGCCATGTCTGCATGTAAAACTGGTTTTCAAATCACCCTCATTTGGATCCCACACACTAGCACCGTTGAAAGGAAAGCAAGATCAAAGAGAACTGAGCTGAATCACTAAATATTTCTCAAAACGTTAAAAATAAAATCTTGTTTCTTTCCTGAGAGTTGTGTCTTCTGGTGGAAGGCGGAACGCTTCAGATGTCACTCAAGGGAAAAGGTGTGTCTATCACTCAACTATCCTTCACGGGGACATAGCAAGGAAAACTAAAATTTAGAGAGAACTTTTAATAATTCACTTTCCTTCCTCAAGACCATTTGTTATTTAAAAAGATGTGGCAATGTAAAAATAGCACCCAAATTATATACTTTTGCCCTTTTACCCTATATGGGCTCCAACTTTATTAAGTCAATTTTTATCCTGGGGATTTTCCACATAGAAAACTGAATAATGTAGGTTTCCCAAAGGAAAAGAAAATTTAAAAAAAGATGAGAACACATCAGCCACTTCCCAGGTAGGAGTGGTTGCCCGTATGAGACCTTCCACAGTGCCACCTGTCCCGGGAACCTTCGCGCTCAGACACACTGGTGTGGACTGGCGGCCTGACGGGCACAGGCAGGGCCGCCTCCAGGCTGGCAGGAGGGCCCTCCAATGGAAGGCGGTGCCTGGAAAGCTGCTGCCCATCGCTGCGCGCACGCGGTCCTACACACGCCACGGTCACTGCCGGACCTCTTTTCCTCTGCATCATGAGTGGCGGTGCACTGCGAGCTCACCGGCACGAGAGCTTCCCTCTCAAGGAACTCACTCTCACACCTCCATCTGCACTGGCTCCTGGCTACAGCTGGCCTCTGCATCTGGATGCTTCTCTCACCTGGAGTGGAGGGGATGGGGCTTCAAGAATCCAAGTCCAGCACTTGCAGATTGTTCCCCTGTGACTGTGAAGCAACAGGATCAAAAGACCTACAGTTCCTCCCTTAGGAGGATGGGTGCATGGGGGGACACACAGGGACACCGGTGCCACTGCAGCCTTACGAAACAGCCTCAGAGCTCCTCTGCAGGAACTCGCCTCCAGGGCAATGGGACTCACACTCCTCTGCACCAGGGCTCAGTCCCCACCCTCAGAGGCAAGCGCGACCACAGCGGGAATACTGCTCTGCATTCAAAACCCAGGTGTGACTCTAAGCTGATGAGACCAATTCTTCTTGAAAGATGTTAAAAAAAAAAAAAAGTTGAAGGCAATTTTTATAAAAGTTTTAAGAAAGAACATTTATAGTTTCAAATAAAAATTTTAAAAGGCAGTACTGACCTACGCTATAAATTCTGACAAGTCTCCTCCACAGTAATCCTCTTCCTCTCCAGGGAGTAGCTCAAATATTCCAGGCCATGTGGCACCATGACACATGCTGTCCCTGGAAACTACCACCATGCCCATTCAACAGGAGGAAAACGGGTCAGAGCCTAGGACCTGAGCTGGCCTCCACGGGGCCTCGGATTCCACAGGGCTCCGGCACTCCCGGGACTGCTGTGGTCCTCACCTTACAGAGGAGAGATCACTCCGAGGGAATTAAAACCCAGTGATAACATAATTAATGTGAAACACTTAGGTGACACAGCAGTCCAGTATCAAAGTTACCTAGAAACGTAAGGCTAGCTGCAGCACTTACTACACACCCAAAAGAACACAGACCAGACTCTTGGGTTTAGTTCTCCAAACAAAAATGGTATTTGTATTATAGGGAGGCAACATCATGATCTACAGATTCCTACGGAAACTTTCTCCTCGTAGCTTGGAACTGCAAATCTCCTCTCCCAAATTCCTTTCAGGGAATCTGGAACCATCCCAAGCTCTATAGGACAGACGGCAACTCACCAGAACATGAGCCTGCGCAACGAGGGAACAGGCCTGCGGTTCCTTTAAGGACGGTCTGCCAGTCAACCCATCCTAAGCCTCCTATCCAGCAGCTCTCCTTCTACCTCAAGGGGACTGTCAATGAACTCAGTCACCATCTCAGATGATGGTCCTCTACCTTCTATGACACCACACAAACCTGACTTTAAAATGAAGGGCTGGATTTCCCCCCGCCCCCCATGAAGAAAAGTGAATCTGGTTCAAGAATTCTATACAGAGATTTTATATTAAATGATTGATTCATTAACATAAAAACATCAACATTCTCACAAGGTTCTGTGTTTCTGTGGCATGGGTGGCTGTGACCCAGGGGTCCCTGTGGAGCTGCCGGGCCCTCAGGTACCACACGGGAAACGCAGGACCACTGTCAAACCCTGCAGCACCGACACCACACACTGAGCGTCTCAGGTACATCAGCCCCTCCTCTCAAGAAAGGCGTCCCTGCAGAAGTGACCCCTTGTGATGGTAAAGGTGACAAGGAGAAATTTCATTCCTGACCATCTTTTGGATTTTGAAATTAGATTTGTGCTATGATGGAGAAAGTCAAGTGTGAATTCCTCCGTGATTCTCACAAGAACGATTACCATGAAGAAGGCTGGGCCCACAAGGGCTAACTCGAAGACAGTGTTCACACGTACATGACGTCACCCTGCACAGTGAGGACACTTTGAACTCTGAAGCAGGAACCCAGAAGACCAACGGCCAGGGCTCAGCACCAAGCACGCAGCTCAGATGAGGCTGGGCCTCCAAACCCGAGGGCGTTACTTCTCCTGCACGGGAGCAAACGGAAACCCTAGCCCCAAGGAGCAGAGTGCGACAGAGCACTGCGGCAGAGTTCAGAACAAGAGTTCTGTGCGACCCGTTTCCACCTGCGGCTATACAGCTGTGCCTTCACACGTGTGGCCAGCAGGGCCGGGCTGTAAGCCACAAAATGGGGAGAGATGGACTTTCAAGGCCTCCCTCTACCTGCATCGACTTTTCCTGCGATCCATAAGTGAAAGGCTAAAATCAACCTGGGATCATCATAATAGTAACAGTCAATCCCACCACCAGAGATCAACCACTTCGTCTGAATTTTCTCTTAATAAAAAAAAAAAAAAAATGTACGAAAGAAAAGGCCTACCAGCAATTGGGCTGAACCTCATGGAATGGCCTATAGTGCGCCATTTTTGACCTAGAAAGATGCCAGTTTTTACTGGGTTCACCTAAATTGCCTGTGAAAGATTTCCAACGGATCTCAAACAATACGAGAAGCTATGTAGCAGCATGGCCCGGCATTCTCGAGCACATGTCCTATGTCAACTCAGAGCCAAGTTACCCTGACAGTCCCCACTGCCAGCGTCATCACCATCAAGCGGGAGTCAGGGCGGGGCGCTTTTCCAAGGCTCTGCAGGGAGGCGCGGCGTTCCAGCAGCGTCCGCACCTCCGAGTGCAGCAAGCAGAGGACGGCCAGTGTCCACCCCAACCTCATCAGAAAGTCACACACAAACATCAGACTGCCACAGTCGAGACAGTCAAGACAGGAAACCCACATGGTGAGCCGGCTCACAGTCTGATCTGGTGGCGTCACCATAACACCACCTTCCCCTGGCTCCTCTGGTGAAGTTCCTGCTGTTGGCATGACCCTGGTAAACTGCTGTGGGCACACAGCTCGTGTTCCGGAGCTGGTTTCTACTCCATCATCTGTCTCCATAAAGGAAAGACCACTGGATTTTTGCACACGAAAGGTCCATAATGCTAGGGTACTTTCTGAGGCTTTTTGTTTGTCTGTTTTTAAATTCTTGTACTTTTTTGGTTTTCTTTTTCAAGACAATAAGACTAGTAACTTGCAAAGGCGGTGTCAAAATTAAGGAAACATCCTACACTAACACTTTACATGGTATGATTCCAGACTCATCAGTTTCTAGGATTTTCAGAGAGGTGAAGTAGTGATCTCACACAATGTCTAGTGCTGGGTCAGTGCCTGGCATTTTGTTAGGAGGTCAGGGAAACACGTGCAAAGGATGACACAAATCCTTCCCTGCAGAAAGCCACAACCTCGCTGGGAAAGTAGACGGGAGCCAATTCAAGCCCAGCAAGGCACGATGTGGTTCAGCGTCCAAATGCATGTCACCAGACAACTGGAAAAACACGATCATGAAGTGCTGAAGACTCAGGAAAGAAACCCGGCAGCCAGATAGACAGGAAGACAGCAAGAGCAAGCTGCCTTGAGGAGCAGCAGCTAGGAAGGGGCACTTTTCAAAGAGCCCTTTGACCCTCACTGCAGCTGGCGAGGGGCCTCCTAACATCACCTCCACTCTGCATGTGTGGAGGCTGGGGCTCAGCACTGTCACCAGTTCATCCAGGATTGCGCGGCCCAGGAGCCTGCTGCACGGGTACAGGAGCTGGCCTCAAGCTAGAGGGCCGTAGGGAGGAAGAGGCACAACAGCCATGTTGGCCGGGGGGAGAACAGAAGGCCAAAGGCCAGGATGGGACTGAGGAGCACTCCCGAGTCCTGAGCAGAAGAAACAGGGCTTGCCATCCTGGGCAGCCCCAGGCTCCAAGAGGCCCAGAGACTGGCACCTGGTGTGTGCTTACCAACCTCCACAGAAACTAACAGTCTCAAGGTAGGAAGAGCGTGGGCGCCCGCTACACGGGAAGGCTGCTGCTACACGGGAAGGCTGCTCGGGTCAGCTCTTCCCTGCGGGCTCGGATTTGGAAGTGTCTGGGCTGCCATGATTCAGAGAGGCAGTTTCACTTCCTGTTCTGAATCAAGACACTAAAAAGTGCAGTTAATGAGGAGAGAGCCTTTCTTTTTCACACTCTGGAAATCCAAGTCAGGTACACACACGCGTCCCCTGCAGCGAATGCTGTGTGCCACACTTCATGACAACAACGCTGGTTTAGAGCTTCGTGCCTCACGGCATTGTCAGAAAGTACGTAGGCAACAGCTCTAAGCCTGGAGAGACAGCCATTAGACACAGCCCGGGTGCTTTCTGCATGGTGTTCAGCGGCTGTTCGTAGAACAAACTTGCAAAAATACATCAAGTATGCAACTTGTATAATGTGTGTTTCTCTGCTTCATTTATACCTTGCAGAATCACAGAATCACACTTTTTGCAGGAAAAAGGCAAAGCGATTTTGAGGCTATCATCTATTGCAGTGCACAGTCTGAAGGTGGTCTTACCTCACAGTTGCTGAGATCAAGAGAAACCCCCTTCAAGCTATGATTACAAGCCAGGCCCAGTAACAGTGCTCTGTGGGAGGAAACACACAAGGGTTAGATGGAATTCCACACGGCACGGACACACACACACACACACACACACACACACTTACACACAATGTGAGCACATTGGACAGACCCTGGGAGAAGAGCGCTCTTTCAAATCACCTTTCTCTTTTTAAAAGGCCACCTGCATCTGTGCCCCCGTCCCCAGTAACACACGGCACAGCAGCCTTCTCTGCCTGACAGCAGCGAGTCCACCCTCCGCGCAGACCCTGGCAGGCCCGCTGTTCCTATGAAAATAAGCCAGCAGCACACCTAATCGCATACTGAAATTAAACTGTGTTCATCACAGATAAATCCCCACCTGCATCTGCTTGAGGACAGCCTTACTAATGTTTAGAATATTATTAGGCGACTGTTAGAGCAGCAAAGACAAGCTGGCTTCCCCCAGGGAGACCGGTAGCCAGGGAGTCCAGTTCCACAGTGCTGCAGGGTGTGGGATTACGGCTGGATGAGCGGATGCTTCTTGTTAGGAAGTGCGTGAGCAAGGACAGGAGAACGCTGGGGACAAGCAGGCACGACGTGTCTAGAGCCTGAGTCCAGGGACTGGCGGGCTGGCCACCTGCAGGGCCAGGAAACACCCCGTCTCTGAGAAGGAATTTCCTCTTCGGATCCAGCACTTGGCTGTCATATCTTTCTAAGAAGCTGAATTGACTCCACTCCTCCAGGCCAGTCTCATGAATTCCAATGCCACTGACCAGGCTTGACACAGAAATTCCACACGCATTAGATTACACTGAATGGACAAAGCCCTAAATCAGACCTAGGGAGGAACTCAGTGAGAACAGCTCCTGCTCTTACACACACAAAACGAGCGTGTGCAGGTCACCACGTCTCAGGCTGGTGGTGAGTGGAACGTAGGCACCGGACTACTGTTTTCATGCTCCCTGGATAAGGCCCCGGCCAGGCTACTCCACGATGCCCAGGGCACTGATGAGGTGGGAAGAAAGCTGATCACTTCCCAGCCCGACACTCCCTCCTCCAGCCACCGGGTGCTGGGCTCGCCACCAGGAGCTGAGCATCAGCAGAGCTGGCCGCACCCCCAGCCAGAGTCTGGACCCTGCTCACTGCAGTCACTCTACAACAAGGTCCTGTGAGCAAGGCTGGGTCCCTCTCATCTGTGCATGTGCTAACGTCATTCAACAGCTTCTCTCTGCCTAAAAAAAGTTTTTTTAAATGTTCTTTTCTGGGGCAGAATTGATCCACTATAAGTACTTGGGACTAAAAGCCACAAGGCCAGTCTCAAGCCTCTTTCGTGCATGTCACTTTTTTAGGGGTCTCAGATTCTCATGAGCAAAACTAGGGTCTGCACATCATCAAGGAGGTCTCTGGAGTTTCCGGCATAAGGCTGAGTCTCCAGGATGTAGCTACCTATTCCAACCCTGCACTTTACAATGCTCAGACAGAAGGAAAGTAATCCCCACTTTTCACACACATGTGACTGAGGCCCAGGAAGTCAAAGGTGCACCTTGAGATATCCAGCTACAGAAGGCCAATGTCGGGAGGCAACCACTCAGGAGACCAGTAAAGACAAACAGCGCAGAGAAACTGTCCATAGCTGAACCACACACAGCAGCACAGCAGAGCAGAGGTGGCGGGCAGGGAGGGGCCTCGCAGGAGCAAGAGTCCCGCACCCTAACCTAATGACAGCAGAAGGCCGCAGCCGTCCCCTCAGTCCTCAACCACTGCTGCCAACTGGGGAGGAGGAGAACTTGAGGTTAGTCCCCATCTCGGGACAAGGGACCCCTCCCCTCGGAGCAGCAGCACAGGTTCTGGGTTAACACAAGTCTTCAGCCAAGGACACGGGATTGGAGGGGCGCTGCCTGGTGGGGCGGGAGGAGGGCCCGGAGAGGGGAGGGAGGAAAGCCAAGGACAAGCGGGACAGCCGGCTGCGCCCCGCAGGACCCTGCAGCAGGAGCCTCCCTGGAGACTGGGGGGCCCCAGATCAGTGCTGCCAGGCTCTCTAAGGCCAAGATACTCCAGCAGCCCGAAGGCAGCTCAAGGGAAAGCCCGCCATGAAGGAGGTGCTCACAGGCCTCCCTCTGAAAGGACCCAATGAGTGGGAGACTTTTGGAACATACGACGTCCACACTTGAAGCGTCACTCTCAAAGGAAGTGACAGTTGTCTGGCGTGCTCTCATAGCTCCTGACCCCAAGTCCTCTGAGAAGCAAGGCCGCCCTCCACCCCGGGCTCATGGCAGGTGTCTGGGGTTAAGTGAGCCACCAAGCCCTGTGACAGCTGGGGACAGCAATGGGTGCTGCCACGCAGGCCCAGAACGCCCTCCGCTTCCTCCCCTCCCGGGGGCCCTGAGCCCCGCCCTCTGTCCAGTCCTGCCGCCTTCTTCCGCCCCTCCACGGAGGGACTCCTGAAGCACGTCCTGTAAGCTAGCCACAGCTCAAGGCCAGCGTCCAGGACACCCTGTGATGTGACGCCACCAGCTCCCCACAGCTGTGGTCAGCGTCACAGGCCACAGTGCATGTGTGTGCCCAGCACTCTGTGTCCCTCCCTGCCCCTCCCTCACAGGTGGGCCCGAGCACCTCACTTATGCCAAATTTCCAGGTATCACCTCACACCAAAGCTACGCATGGAATGTGCTTTATAGTCTTCAGCCATGAAGCATTTTTCCACACTTTAAAATTTTTACTGAGTAAAACTCAGAGCTGAAGTAACCCTGATTTAACGTGATTGAACATTCCCATAAATAACCGGTCATAAGATTTAAGAACTACAAAATCTCTTCCAAGTAGAATATTTACAAGTATACAGTTATAAGTCAAGTCTAGCAAGTCCAGCTTTGCTAGGGCATGGGATGACGCATGAAATCAATTACATCAAGCAATGAAAATTACTCTACATCACACAAAGGTCAGCATTCTGAAAGAATCAAAAAAATGCACTCATCACTAGAACTCTCCTGAACACGACTGTTTCCTGCCGAGCACAAGGACAGGGGCTGGTCTTGCTCTATATCAGTACCCTTAAATCTGGCACACCGTGATGGTTAATAAATATCGGCTGAATGCACAGATTAAATTATAAAGGAGTCCTTTGGAACACTAGTTCTCATAGTTTTCTTAATAACCAATACAAATAGCCAAATAATGGGGTTATTTTTTTAAATTGTTTTTGGATGTTAGGTCTATTTTCTATTTTTTGGCACCAGGGATTGAACCCAGGGGCGTTTTACCACTAAGCCACATCCCAAGCCATTTTTTATATTTTGAGATAGGACCTCACTAAGTTGCTAAGGCTGGATTTGAACTCATGATCCTCCTGCCTCAGTCTTCCGAGCCACTGGTAATACAGGCATGTGCTACAACATCCAACTTGGATGTTAGGTTTAGAGATATCTAACATATTAATTAAACATTTAAAAAAAAAAAAAAAAAGCCTGCTGTAGGTGTCACATCAGGTACTTTCTATCACCTGATCTACTTTACTTAAAGGCATTCTTTGTTTTAGTCATATGGTGCTATGTGGTAGCCAGAACTCCATACCGTCAACAGAAGAGGAAACTCATAAATTAGATGAAGAAATTCTCTAGTACACTAAATAGCAGGTACTGACTTTTAACATCTCATACAAAGTACAGTACGTGTTAGCTGACGCTGGTGGACACCAGCTGGGGAGGGAGCTTGGCACTGAGCACGCCTGACCAGGTGCGTGGCCGGAGCTACTGGAAACCCCTTCTCCAGACTCAGAGAGAACCTGCCCCTTCGCCCTCCTACGCCCACCTTCGATTCTGTCTGGCAAGGATGAAGGGAAATCCCAAGGATGGCAACTTCCTCTCAAACCTCAATTTAACTGAACACTTTAACTCCATAACTTCAGCCAGCTGTCAAGTGAGGCCAAACAGCCTAGAAACACTCAGTGATCCAGACACCCAAGCACCTAAAACCTGATTCTGCTGCCCACATAATGGATAGAGTTTGATTCTCACGGCGAGTAGAAATGTCCAGAACCAACCTTGACTCACACGCACACAGAGCGTGCCTAAGACGGGCTGAACCCAGGTGAACCAAAGGCAAGGACACCTGGAGAAACAGCGCTGGACACGCGTTCCTCGTGCACATGACAGGGGTCAGTGTGACACTGCCACACGTGCTCGGGACACTTCTCTTGTGTAAGATCCGTGACTACTGCCAAGGTCATGAACCAAAGGAAGAATGTTCATTAAAACAGGGTGCAACGATATCAACACAGCACACAGTGCTTTTAACATGTCTAATCAACTCTTCAATTCTCAGAGTCAAGCTACTCTCATTTGCCTTTGCTGTCTTTGGATTGCATGTCCTTCTCTCTTCCCTCAAGCACTGTCATAATAAGAAACCAAACTTTCAAAGCTCTGGAGAAAGCAAATTTATCACTCACTTTAAGGGCTCAGGAGACAGTTTTGTGCCGGAAAGGTTGATGTGCGTCAGAGCCAAGGAGCTGCTGAAGAACTGCTTGAAGGACGGGGGCACTTCTTTTCCTTTCCTGCAAAACACGAGAGCCGTGAGTGGCCCCACTCCCCCAGACACACCGACTGGCCATCTGGACCCCACAAAAGCACCGGCGCCAGCACACTCAGAAACAAACGCCTTAGACCTAAGTGAAGAAGTCGAGGCTGGTGCAGAGGCGTGCCAGGTCATGGAGTGCCCGGAGCACACCTCCTCTCGGCAGCTGGTGACCCCTGCACTTGACCCCGGCGGTCTGCAGGACATGGCACAGCTGGAGTCTTTAAAAGCAGGGGTCAGAGATGCACACTTTGCTATGATTTTAAGAGGGTCCCACTGGGTAGCGTCAGACATGAAGGATCACTGCCTGCGGGGGGCTGGGGTTTAGAAGCAGCAGGTCTCAGATGCAGCGAGGCGGAGCTGTGGTGTCAAGCTCAGCGACTGCTCCAAGTCTGAGTGACACAGCCTGCTCGGCAGATCACGCCTGCTCGGCAGATCACCGGTTGAGCGCCTCTGTCCACTCTGCAAATCTAGGCGTCCAGCCCCAACGTCAGAATAAAGAGAACTGAAAGTGAAGTGGCTGCAACCTCCTGTGCGTCCCCTGGCCGTGGGTGGGGAGCGAGAGGGTCAAACCGCAGCTCAGGGATGAAGGAGAGCTGAGGCTCCAGAGCACCAGGGCGCGGGAGGACACGGAGGACGGGCGGGCGGAGCATGAGCCCCGCCAAGGAGCAGCGTGGATGACAGCACTCGTGTTCCCTGCAGGGAGCAGGGCGCGGCCACCCCTGTGCCGCTCACCGCCCTGGAAGTCCATGACATTTCACGCACAGAGGACTGGGAAGACCTGGGAGCACCTGACAGGCTCAAAATGCAGTCTAAAGCAGGACAACTTCAGGAAGAAAAATCCAAACCAGAATCTTTTCCTGAAAGATGAAAAATCAAACCAAGAGGGAGGAGTCCTGATAGGACACGTGCTACCAGACGTTCCCAACGCTGTGTCCAGGGAGGACAGCAGCGCCGGCCGGGCGCCCGCTCGCGGGCAGCAGCTCCCTGAGCAGCTCTGCCCCTGCTGCCTTGTCATGGCGTTGACTGTCCGGTGCTCCCAAACACCGGGGTCCCTTTCTGAGGGAGGCTGCCAGCTGCCACCCGAGAGCCGTGAGGCTCCCCATGGCCAGCGAGGGTGACGGCAGAGGCGAGGGTGACGGCAGAGATGAGCGTGACTGCCAGAGGTGCTCTGTGAGCAAGGGGGCTCTGCCAGGGCTCCCCTCCTCTGCTGGGGACGGCCAAGGCTCTGGAGACTGCTGCGGGCCAGTAGAGGGGGGCAGCCCTGGGGACGGGGCGGGTCAGTCACCACAGCCTCACGGTGCACTCATGAACTAAAGCGAGGCTGGCCTCCTCACAACGCACACCTCGTGTGAGTGCAGGCATCTCGACACGATCACCGAGCACCTCCAGGGCTGTGTGCAGGTGAGATGCTGGTGTCACAGCTCATCGCAACCTTTCCCGGGAGACGGGGCAGTCTGTCAGCGCGGTGCTCGACGAGCGTCGCAGCGGCCCTGCTGAGCAGCCCCCAGACTCCACGGTGCCGGGATGCAAGAGCGGAGGACGCAGAGACCTCCGCGGTCGCTGCCGCCACTCAGGCCTGGCAGTCACAGCCAGAGTCGCTTCATGAGCTGCGGTCCACGCAGGCGCTGGGCAGAGCCCCCGTGGCACCAGGAACGACCCAGCACCGAGCACTGCTCGCCGCTCTCCCACCCCTGCGTCTCCTGGGTTCACGCCTCGGCCTTCCTCTGCTGAGGAACTGTGACGTGTGTTTGGCTAACAGAGTGAAGAGCGCTCATCTGCCAGGTCGGCTTGGGACAGTGCTGCAAGGCTGAGACCTCGGCACGCAGGGGCAGCCCCGGAGTAGGCAGAGCTCCTAAAAACCCAACGACAGACAACGGAGGTGGCTCCGGCACGGAGCAACACCCACACGTGGACAGACCAGTCGCGACCCAAGTCCTGTTTCCGAGCTGCAGCCGCACGGGGAGGCCGAGTCCTTGCTGCCTCAGGACAGGATGACCGGGCCACGCCTGTGCAGCCCTGGAGGTCCCTCTGCCTTCCCTGCACCTTGCTGCTGCCGCTCAAAGTCCTCGTGCTGCTGCCACCACTGCCACATAGGCACATGCATGAGCTTTGGAAGGGCGGTTGTCTCTGCCCCCAGAAACAGTCTAGCCTTACTTCTAGGCTCATCACTGGGAGACACACCCACAGAAGTTTCTAGAAGGGCTTCCCTGTATGAAGAGAGCACCTGCTCACATGGAAAGCCACAGACCGCACGGTTCACGGAGTTCAGTGGAGGTGCCGGTGAGAACGCCGGCCAGGGCCAAGGAAGGTGACAGACCCTGACTGCAAGGCCACGCACAGGGGTCTGAGGCCCCCCTCCCCGGGCAGCACATGCCCCCAGCAGTCTGTTTTCATTAGACTACTTCCTCCTCCCAGAGAAAGGCTCTGCGGGAGGACAAGGACAGCAGGAGGACCCGTACCGGTGAGAGAAGACGGTTCTGGAGAGGTTGAGCACAGCTAGATACTGAAGGCATCCGCGGAGGAGGGCGCCACAGACCTGTGGGGAAGCGAGGCGCTTACTTGCAGGCATCTCCAGGTCCAGGAGAATGTTCTGCTAGAGACAGGCCCCGTGCGCCGGCACACAGCGCTTCTGAGACCCCCAGCCGCACAGGGAACGTTACCGTGTCCACGGAGCACTCTGTGTTGGATAAGTCCAGGTGAGCAATGGCATTTGGCTGGGCCAAGAAGTTGTGCATGTGCTTGAAATAAACAGACAAATTAAATGTCAGGATCTAGACACAGACACACCTGCACCACCACCATGCAAGATAACGTGTTAACAGGGAGGTGCCGTGTTCCCCAGGATCACTCTGAGATCTGCAGAACTTCCTGTCACTCCCTTACCTTCCCTGAGAACAAACATCCAAAGTCCATCTCAAATAAATTTATACTTCAGTTAAAAAAAAAAAAATGGACAAGTGGAATCTTTTCTGCCAAACCCTTTTTTACACTCGACTTCATTTTCCTGATTAGCTCAATTTTATTATGATTTTTTGGAACAGTGCTAATTAATTTTGACACCTGAGACTGAAATACCACCTGCACGGTGGCCACCCTATCAGAATGCTAATATCCGCTTTTGATCGTGTTCAAGGAAGCACTCCTCTGCGTTTGAGCCAGGGATGGTCTCAGGCTACACGCTCTTCCGCCTAGTGCAATGGTTTTTCTATATGTAGTTATTTCCAAAAATCTAACAAGAACAGCCTAGCAGCACTATCCATCCTTTAAAAATAAAAAAACACAGGAGGCAAAAACACTTCAGGTTTCAGGGCCCCTAGACCCACACTGTCCTCTTCCCGTGCAAGGCCACCACAGCCCTGCAGGCCACCACTGTTCTCCGATGCCCTCCCTGGGTGGCTGTGAGCGCTCCCCGGGTTACCAGGCAAACGGGGGGGGGGGGACACCTCCTCCGCTCCTCTGGATGCCACTAGATACTTCAGTCCCAAGGAAGCTCATGCCGCGGGTGCCCCGTCCCCAGCAGACACACGCCCAGTGCAGCAGCTCACTGCGTGGGGCTTTGGAAAATCCCTGTCGAGCAACTCAGAAGAACAGGACAGAAGCCCGAGAGCCTTGGCGTGACCAGAGCAGCGCAGGACAGGCTGGGCAGGACAGGCTGTGACGCAGGAACCCGCCCGCCTCATCCCCTGCCTTCCTCACTCTCTCTGTCCACCTGGCCCTCGTGACCCTTAGGGACAGGGGAAGGTGGTGTGGCTTTGCTCCCAGCCACCAGCTGGAGGAGCTCCTGCCACCCGAACTCTGAGACTTTCCTTCCAGGCACAAGGGTAGCCTGAAAGTGGGCCAGTCGCAGGCCCAAGCCTGGCTGTCCCTGGCTAAGACCCAGCTCTGGCTCAGGCCTCGTCCCATCCCCTCTTCCCAGAGGTGACCTGGACCAAGACCCAGCCTGCCCCGGGAGCCTAGAGCTCTCTGTGGTCTGGGCCAACAGCAGTGCCCAGCTCAGCCTCCCTCCTCCTTCCCCCTTCCTCAGCTCGGCCACGGTGGCCTCAAATCGGCCTCCTTGCTCCATCTTGGAAGGGAGCAGTTGCTGAAACTGCCACATAGGTGAAGACGGAAATCGGGACGTGCCCCAAGAAGTCCCGGTGCACCCGGAAACGAGTGCTTTTAAATGATCTCGAGTGTGAAGGAAGGGAAAGGGAAAAAACCACAAAAGGCCTTCATTTGTATTCCCTGCCTTGCCACTAAAGGAGAAGCAAACAAGTGAGCAAATTCCACAGCGCTGCTCACGCCTGCCAAGCAGCAGGACGCACCAAAGCCCTCGAAGATGCCCACTGGCCGCGGCCTGTTGTTGAAGGAACACTGCTTCTGATTCAGTGCTGGTGACCAAAAGGGACCATACACCCACACGCACTGACACCTACCCAGATCTCCCGGTGAGTGACATCAATCAGCTACCTGAATCACAGAGCACCAGGTTATAATTGGGGGATCTTTTTGGTTTCATAAACAAACGCTGAAGAGTGGGTTTGGGTTGCTTTTACCTTACTTGTGGAAGAGATGGGCTGGGGTTTATCTTACAAACCCCTTTTAATAGCAAACCATTATTAAAAACCCACCCATCCTCCAAACACTACTATTTAATGATGAAACGTTCCAGTTTACATTACCAATATTTCTGACCAGGCAAGTACAGCGGGTGAAAGAATCCCTTCAAAAAAAGTATTTCCAAAAGCAAGTTAGACTTCAGCATCGGTAACTAGGAAAACCACCCAGGGGACAGACGGCATCCGGCTGAGGGGGGCTCTGGCACTTTCACTAGAGCACGTCATAAAGTGGCCACTCGTGCTGTTAAGGGGTGCAGGGACAGAGATGCAGAAAGCCACACGTGAACTGGCGTCTCTGGGGACGCGAGCGGGGTCAACTCACCGAGAGGTCATCTCCCCGGAGCACGTTCCCTGAGAGGTCCAGGTGGGTGAGGGTGGAGGCGGTCAACGGGTTGGCACTGAGCGACTGAGAAAGGCTGTTCACCCCTGCAACGCCAAGAGAAGCCTGCTCAGACCCACGCGGAGAGCCAGACGGGCCGGCGAGCTCCCCCCAGAGTCCCGGCAGCCCGGCAGCCCGCAGCCCTGGTGCAGAGCGGGTGCCGGCTCCACCGACACCCAGAATCGGGAGAGCAGAGGAACCAGCTCTGTGCCCTTCCACCCCCACCACGGGCTGAGCCCAGACCGCACTTGACCCCGATCTCAGAAGGCTGTGAGCCCTCTCACTGGTGATCTCTCCCTCTCCCCGAATCCTGCCAGGAGGCTCCTGACTTTGTGGGTGGCATTCAAACGACACATGTGCAAAGGCAGGTAACGTAGGCTACTTAACCCCAGAACACTGACAGGTGCTGGCCTACTCCATGGATGACCCTCGGGCAAGATTCAGGTTGAAGCAGATCGTACAATGTTAAAAACCAACGCAAAGGAAAAATGTTCAGCCAACACCCCGTGAGTCTGTGTGTGCAGAACACAAACGGCCCACGCCAACAGGGCCTGAACTAGAGTGTCACACCCAGCCCCGCAGGCCCGGGCTCTGAGAGGAGGCCAGGCTGGGCTCACCTCCACATGGCGACAGGTACCGGCACGGGCCTAGTCAACGCCCAACAGCGTGGGGGTCTCAATCAGGTCCCCTTCCTTCACAGCAGTTATCAAATGGAGCCCAGGAGTGAGGTCACTCGGGGGCTCATGTACTCCCCACCACTCTGATGATTATTCTTAAGACAGCAGGATAGGGGGTATCTCCACGTTCCTATCAAAAGCTTACATTTTCAGCTGGGTGTGGTGGTACACTCCTGTAAGCCCAGCTACTTGGGAGACCAAGGCAGGAGGATTGCAAGTTTGAGGTCAGCCTTAGCAACTCAGGGAGTCCCTAAGCAACTTCTGTCTCAGAATAAAAAAGGCTGAGGTTATTGCTCAGTGATAGAACCACCCTGGGTTCCACCCTTGGTACTGGGGAATAAACCCAGAGCTTCCTGCATGCTAGGCAAGCACTCTACCACTGAGCCACATCCCCAGTGCCTTTTTTTATTTTGCTAAGTTACCCAGGCTGGCCGCTAACTTGTGATCCTCCTCCCTCAACACCCTGAGAAGCGGGGCTGCAGGTGTGCGCCACCATGACTAGTTCTTCTTGTTTCTTAGGTAAAATTCTTCCCGGTCACGTCCGCAGTAGGGACGAGGGAACTCCAAGGAGAGAGCTGACGGCACAGACACAGCCCCCGCTGAGCACCTCCCGCGGGCGAGTGTAGAGCTCTCGTGGGCGGTGCCGGTGAGGGCCCGTCAGCCCCCGGCTGCAGAGAGACACGGGAGCCGTCCCAGGGAGGCTGGACGGACCCCCGAGCCCTCTCCAGGCGGTGGGTGTTCAGGCGTGTTAGGGAACAGAGGCAAAGACTTACATATTTTAATTAAGCACAAGGAAGAATGTCTTGGCTGTGCACTCAGCATTCATTAAGTGTTGATAAAGTGCAGGGCACCAGGAAACGTGTGTGTGAGAGCACACGTATGTGGAGTCCACTCTTTACCTTGGAAAAATGCAAAGACCTTCATGCAAGAAACTGACTAGACCCCAGGATGGAAACTCAGTGCTGCGTAAAGAATATTTTCTCATTCCAAGAGATCTTCTGAAAGCCACTGGACAGGGCTGCGGAGGCCCAGGAGGCCACCAGTCCAGCTGACGTGCAGATGGGGCCGACCCTGCCTAGAACACTGGCAGTCCCCAGGTCCACACCCCCACCACGGCGCAGCGCGGGCAGTCGAGAGGACAGCAGGGACACCTGCACTGCACTCCACGCGCAGACCTTCTCCTTGTCACTGTTCCCCCAATGACACGGCGTGCAACTGTTCACCTGGGTTCACCTGCCATTAGGTGTTGTAAGTGACCTGAGAGGACTCGGGAGTGTGGGAAGACGTGAGTGGGCTGCACAGAGCTCCGCGTGTTTTCCAGGAGGACTGTGGGAGCATCTGTGAACACTGGCACCCACAGCGGGGGGACGCTTTCCTGGAACCAAGTTTCTGCAGCAACTGAGGGACAGCTGTCTTCACTGTGCACTGAGGCAGTGACGACCCACAAGGCAGGAGCCCAGGGCTTGTGACGGAGGGCTGGAGGAAAGGACGCTGCAAGGGCCTGCAGGAAGGCCACTCTCTGGAGGTCACCTCCTGTGATTGCCTGGGTGATGAATTCCTGTTATTTGTCCTATTTTAATATTAATCTTTTTTAAAATAAAATTACTGAGTCTAAAACATACAGAGAATACCAGACTCTCATCAAGAAAATCATTGTCAAATCTCATCCTTATGCGATCCAATAGACAGACTCCAGAATGAGGAAGCCAAGTCTGTCCTGACAGCAACTGCCCCCGACAGGCGGGCACCTGGCCGGTGGCCAACGCCGAGCCGGCTCTGGGAGGATTGTGTCGGCAGCTCGCTTCAGGCTACTGGAACAGCACGCAGGACTTCCTCGGGGCCTCCTCCCTGGCCTCCCGAGCCCACGTTCACAGGCAGCCGGCCCTGGTCAGCCCACAGGAGCAGGGAATTATGAAAGTTCTGACTGAGAAAAAATCAGGCTCCAACAGAGCAGACCCCACCCGGAGCTCCGGCTGCTCTCCACGCTGGCCGCCGGGCGGCTCCCACCAGCCTTCACGTCTGTCATTGGAATATTTACAGCTGGAGAAGGGGGACCAGATGGCCCTGCCTTGACGTAATCTGCCAACCAGCAGGACACTTGCTACGAATCCAGAAAACTCCAGTGAGCTCACATCTGAGGAAGAAGAGGCTACTAGGAGGCACTGGGGATGTCGTGAGGAGATTTCTGAAAAAAGTATTAGATTACGGAGCCTTGAATACAAATGTCTTCAAGGAACTAAAATATAAATGTTAGTCAAATTCTACAGAGACTTAAAGCTGCAATTTAATCTGAGCTATTCTGAAATTGCAAACCTTTCAGAATCTATGTATAAGCCTTTAAGAAATCAATGTGAAAAAAGCATTTCAAGATATTTGTCTTAAAACAAGTAACAAAATTCCCTGGGTCTCATGTTACAAAACAGCAGTAATTCTCAAAACGCATGCCACTATATACACACTCTGTTGCAGGAGAGAGACACCCAGGGCACTGACTGGTGAAGGGTACAGGTGGATCTGGGGCTGCCCACAGCACGGGGGTGCTGAGGGACCCAGAGAGCCTCCCTCTCCTGCCACCGTGGGAGGCAGCACAGAGGCCCCGGGGAAGGACAGGTGGTCACCACATCCCTCTATTTGCTCTACGATACTGAACAAATAAAAGATGTCATTGAAAAGGCCTTCAAAAGACTTGGGAAAAGCCCTCTGTCCACCAAAGAGCACAAGATACATGATTAAAACTTCTGACAGGTAGAGAAGCCATAGAAAGTAAATGAAGAGATTAAAACTGAAAATAGAAATGGACCAAGAATGTGGACCAGCCTTTTCCCCAAAGGAAATACGGGGGACTAAGCCGAGTCGGGGGAAATGGCCCGAGCAACGCCTGGAGGAACTCGAGGGGAGACTCCAGAGCACTTTGGTGCCTGCTGGAGCAACAGCACAGAGCAGCATCCAGGGACAGAGTGCAAAGCAGCCTGCGCCGAACCCCTGGGGACAGTGGCAGTGGACACAAAAGCAGCTCTTAACAAGCCACACACTTTCTGACCCAGTGACATCATCCCAAGAGAGATTACGGAAATGGTCAAAATTAGCAAATTTTTTTAATGTTAGTTGGATTATGAAAACCATTTACATATGCAGCAATAGATTTTCTTTTTAAATAAATCCTGGAACATGATTCCACACCCTCGATACCATGCACCAGTTGAAAGTGATTCTGTATTTACTTATATAAAGCAATCACCACACACTGTGAAGGGAAAAAAGTTTGTGAACTAGTGCAATATTATCCCAAATATGTTGTATACACGTGTTTGCACCCTGTCTGTATACAAAGAAACTGTGCCGGGCAGGAAACACTGTGGAAGGCTGGACATCAAACTGACAACAGTGACGGTCTTGTTAGGTCTTAGTGCTGCCATTAAAAGTCCTTTCGCTGGGGCTAGGGGTTGTGGCTCAGCGGTAGAGCACTCTCCTAGCAAGGTCCTGGGTTTGATCCTCAGCACCACATAAAAATAAATATATTGTGTAGTTGGCTACAAATAAAATATAGATATTTTTTAAAAGTCATTTTGTTTCCTTATTTATGCTTTTCAGTATATTCTAAGTCTTTACCATAAATATGCAATGCACTGATCACCATCAGAAAAAGGATGCTGTAAAACCGATTTTCTGAAGTATAACAGGAATAATGCAAAGAAACTAAGACTTAGCTTCAGGATCTGGGGGGGATGGTTTCCGGCTCCAGGTTAGAAAGCACTGACTGTTGGGAAAATCTCCCCCTTTGGTAGTATACTTTTATGCCTTAATGTTAAACATGTGTGCATGTGAAGTCATGAGACTTAGGGAACTAATTCCAATTTCAAAACACTGGGTGTAGCTGCATGTTCAGAACGATGTACGACTGGACAGATATAAAGTCGCCAAGGCACCCCTCTGCCTCACTCACTGACCCAAGGCATGCTCAGTGCCTGTCTGAGAGGCATCAGGTGCCAGGACACAGAAATGAATGAGGCAAAAAAAGCCTTTACCCTGCAGAAATTTCCAGGCAGGGTCGCAATCAGAAGGCAACGGCAAACATACAATAATAGAGGGATCTACTGCAGAACACAGAGGAAGGAGCGTCTAGTTGTGATGGTGAAGTGGGAGCACCTTGTCCAAGAAGGCTTCAAAGAGGCAGGGAAATGGAAGCTGAATCTTATAGGGTGAGCAATGATTTGTATATAGGAACACTGAGGTTCTCATATGACAGCATAAAATGATGGTGGTGGTAATCATGATGGCAGTGACAGTGATGGAGTGGGTGATGATGGTGCTAGTTACAGTAATGGTGTGGGTGTTGGTGGTGGTAATGATGGTGATGGCGATGGTGGTAGGGATGATGCTGAAGGCAATGATGATGTTGGTGATGACAGTGAAGATAAAGGTGATGGTGGTGGTGATGGTGAGGGTAATGGTAATGGTGGTAGTGATGGTGAAGGTAATGATAATGGTGAGGGTGATGGTGGCGATGGTGGTGATGGTGAGGGTAATGGTGGTGATGTTGAGGGTAATGGTGATGGTGGTAATGATGTTGAGGGTAATGGTGAGGGTGAAGGTAATGATAATGGTGAGGGTGATGGTGGTGGTGGTGGTGAGGGTAATGGTGATAACGGTGATGGTGATGTTGGTGGTCATGGTGATAACAGTGAGAATAATGGTGATGGTGAAGATGGTGAGAGTAATGGTATGTAGTCGCTACAATGGTAATGGTGGTATTTACAGTGATGGTGGTGGTCTTGAGAGTGACAGCAGCTACTGCTAGTAGTATCTATTAAGACCTTTGTTCCAGAAACCACACTATATTTATATTACCTAATTTGACCCTCTACCTATGAGAGAAAGATCCTGATTTTTGCCGTATTAATGAGGCAACCGGGGAAGATAGAGAGGAGGACATGTTCACAGTGACAGGACTGACAATGCTACCTATGATGCCTCCAAACGACAGTCTGCATAAGACCCACCCAGCTGTTCAGTTCAAGACCCTGCCCCACTCCCCCAGAATGGCCCAGGCCCTGGCCAGGTGCTGAAGATGCAGAGGAAAGAGTGCCTGCTGCAAGGACAGCCCCACTCCAGCAGGAAAGACACGATGCTTGTGCAGAGTCATGCGTGGGATCCAGAATTAACACAAAAGAGGGAGCAGCTGAGCCGCTGTGGCCTCAGGAACAGCAGACACGTCTCAGCAGAGGAGGTCTCAATGAAGCTCTTGTAAAATAGACAGGAGCTCTCCATGGATGCTGGGCGCGAGAGGAGAGGGCTCGGGACCAGAGGGGGCGTGAGGATGCACCAAGGCGGGATGGGGGCAGGGTGCCTTCTGGCCTCATCACGGAGGTGAGGGTGGGGCTGCATGACCAGAGATGTGCAGGCCCCGAGGGTCCCGCATAGCCACAGGAGGGGCGAAGGCAGGAGGGATCTGGGGGAGAACATCGGGCCATTCCCAGAGCCAGGCCTGAGAAGCAGGCACAGCAGGGAGGAGAGGCTTCTGGAAAGCAGACGGGCCACCACAACAGCGAAGCCAGTGTGTCCGCAGGGAGAGACAGCAAGGCCACCAGGTGCCTACAGAGGGCGGGGCTACAGGCTGAGGTAGCCAGGTGAGCACGCGCCCACTCAAACACAGCCTGCGAGTTTCAAGATGATTCTCCACTGTAAAAACGCTGGCGACCTTCGGGTTGGAAGTACACACGGTACTTATCTTAGAACTGCCAGAGTACTGTGACGTGTGTGTAAGTGAAGGGTCATGATGAATACGAATTCAAACGACTCAGCAGGTGCAACAGCAGAGACAGACACATGTTGAGTAAATAAACTGTACCGTACCTTTAGGTGACAATGAGGTTTTAGATAAATTTAAATGCTTTAATCCCTTTGGGAGTTTGGCAAATTGAATACTTAAAGAGGACACACCTGGGAAAGAAAAAGGAGAGAGAGATTATTAGAATTTTCAAGTTCTCAGTTGTATTTGACAGTGCATGAAAATAAATGTAATTCCAATTTAAGTGATATTTTTTTCTGTCTATAACCAGAGGCTATTTTCTAGTCATTTACCATCGTGCCCCCTTTTCCTTTTGCCCAACCTGTGGGGTAGAAGAAGGGGAACAGTATTCAGTCCATATGACAATATCTCAAACTTGACCATTACCAACATTTTTCTTTGGTCAAATGTGACCCTCTTCTGATAGTCCCATCTAAAATGCAAATCCTCCTGCGAACAGCAATATAACTACTCCCCCTTTTCTATTTAACCTCTGTCTTAATGAGCTGATCTCTTCTGGATGAGGAGCTGCATGCTATTTAATTATAGTCAAGAATGGAATATTAACCACTCAGATAACAGCTTCACTTTTAACACATGGGTTCCAAAACTTAATTGGCTTATGGTCAACCACCTCAGACAGAGCACAAGCACGTTTTAACCATGTTTTCCCTGTGGTACTGGCGATTGAACCCAGGGCCGCTCTACCGCTGAGCTCCATCCCCAGCCCCTTTTGAGACAGGACCTTGCGAAGTTGCTAAGGCAGAACTTGAACTTGTGATTCTCTTGCCTCAGCCTCAGCGTCCCACGTCACTGGGATTACAGGCATGCACCACTCACTGCGCCCAGAAGTGTTTCAACTTCTTAAAGTCAGGTTTTGCAACTTGGAGTGACAGGAATTTATAGTATTAAAAATTAATGGCTGGAGTGGGAGGACAGAAACACCAGCTCACTCATTCAAGAACTGCAACAAACGCAGAGCGTTTTCTGGGGGAAATGAGTAACAGATGAGTGGGTGCCCTCCCCACCAGTCCTCAAGCAACCCCACCTGCAGGTGGGCTGTCACCTCCCCGGGGACAGTTCTAGGGAGGCATCTAAAACAATAACAAGCAAACACTCCTCTAGACTAATTCTCAGATTCCAGGCATCAATGGGAATCACTGCTCGTTCTGCTCTATTACATAACCCCGAGTTGTCTACAAATCTTCCCAGATTTTACAAGAAATAACTACGTGGAAATAGCAAAAAGGTCGTACACCTTGACTCAGCATGAAGTGTCTCCCCAAGGGTTGTGCACGTTCTGGGAATCCCTGCCCTCTCGCCAGAGTGTCTCATTGTCAACGGGAAAAAAAAGCATTTGATTAAACAATGCTAAGAAGACTGTCTAAGGCAAATGGTGCACTCCTGCAATCCCAGCTGCCCAGAAGGCTGAGGCCAGCCTGGGCAACTGAGCAAGGCCCTGTCTCAAAGATTAAAGGGGACCGGGGACGTAGCTCAGTGGTAGAGCACCTCTGGGTTCAATCCCTAGTGCCCCCACTAAGAAACGAAAGAAACAGGTCATCTCTTTAGCCCTCTATCCATCCAAGAATACAAATCCAGGCTTTTTTTTTTCTTCTTCCTTATTTATTTTGCAACAGTGGGGATTGAACGCGGAGCCCTGTGCATGCTAAGCACACTCCAAGGCATGAAAGCCCTTCCTCGGAGCTCCCTGGCTTGTGGTGTGAGCAGTGCTCTCTGCCATGACCTCCACCAAGATGCACCGCCTCACCACAGGCCCGAGGTAAAGCGGCCAGTCAGGCACGGACTGGACCTCCAGATCTGTGACCGTACCACACTTTTCTCGCTCTGAGTCAATCACCTCGGACGTTTTGTTATAGCAATGGAACTTGTGTAACACACTTGGGATTCGTGGGCTTTTCTGAATGCACATATACTTCAATGAGAAAAATAATTTTAAAAAATGATTTTTCAAAATTCAGACTTCCACTTTTGAATTTTGATAGCAGTTATCACTGCCCACTCAAATACTTTTAGTTAGCAAAGCATATGCTATAATGTTAATAAAAACAATATCCTTAAAGCCACATTCCTCTTTCAATCATTCTAAAAATATTTACAAAACCAAAATTATTTCTGCTAAAATCCACCACTAAATTTCAAAGTTATATTCCAACTGATTTATTTTGCTTCATTCTTTGAGACGACAATTTTAAACTTTTAATAGGTCTTTTATGTGTCAGCCATTGAGAGCAGCACATAAACCTGTAAATGCTCAAGCCGAAGAGGGGATAGGAGACGAGCCTGACCCGGCCGGGGGCGCCCACCCGCCTGTTCACCCGAGTCCTGGTCCTATGTGAAGAGGGAGGTGCGCAGAGAGGACAGAACCCAGCACCCTTCCCTGGAAGGACAGGAAACCAGAGACTCACACAGCAGAGCTCCTGAATCCAGATACAGGTGAGAGTCAGGTTCGATAGTTTTGCTTTTTAAAAAGCAGATCTAAAAGTAAACAGAATTAAAAGTAGAGAAATCAAAAGCACAGATGGTCTAGCTAATGCATCTATTTTCCTAATTCCAGACAAGTTGTTGGGAACTCACAATGGCTATTTAAGAGCACACCTAATTAAAAACATGGTTCTCTATCCTAAAAGAGGCAATTACAGTGAATTATTTCTCTCAATGACTTGTTTTACAAAATACATACCATAGGTCTTGGGGACAGTAAGATGAAGTGGTGCCAAGTACTTACGTCTTACAAAAATCCAAAAGAGACTGCCTTTCTTGAAAGGTTTTCATTTGCTTGGCATGTATAAGTCATAAACTAATTTCTTCTTTAAAGAAACACCCTCTCCAATGCGAATGAAAGGGAATGCATAACTCAGGGACAGTACTGCTCATCTATGATAACTAGTAACAAGAGGGTCAGAGTTGGCTCAGTGGTAGAATACGCACTTCGCATGCTCAAGGCCCTGGGTTCAACCTCTAGCACCAAAAATAATGAGAAAGAACTAAATTGATTGGTGACATTCTCTCTCTGTCCTTAGGATTTAAACTAGAGTGAAAATATCTAGTCATGTCAGAACAGAACCCCTTATATAAATCAAGCCACTGCAGAACTAACTGAACAGCAATCGTCACTCATGTTCGAGAGTGGCCCGTTTTCATCTCTACGTCATGAAACCTCTGCTTATGGGGCACTTCATGTGCCGATGCTCCACACCCTCCTTTTAGGGGTGCAGCCAGTACATTCCAGAGTGTGAGGGAGCACACTCCGGAGTCAGTGAGACCTGGACTGGCATTAGGCTGGAAGACCTGGGGGCAGCGGGTGTCCCCCATTCCTGCAATAGCCACCTACTAGCTGGAGAGAAGGCACAGAGGTCACATTGGAGACCAGGCATGAAGAGCCAGCACCCTGCACACAGCACTAGCTGGGCGAGTCTGGCTAACCAAGTAAGAATCATCAGGCACCTCAGCCAATGCTCCGTGAAGAGAGGCGACCACGCGTGCGACGGGAGTAGCCATGCATGCAGCACCTGGGCCTGCAATTGCCCGCGGTGCCACACACGCAAACCCTGAGTAAGGTGGGGCTGGAGATGTGAGCTGCTGCCCTGGTCAAAGTTTCTCTGCGGAGTTATATACCGAAGAATTAAAAAGAAAAGAACCAATAACCTCCACCAAAAACACAGACGTCAACAACAACCAGGCCAGGGAAGTCTGATGTGTTTATCCTAGGAAAGAGAAAGGTGGGGGATCTCACAATTAATCTCTTAGAAGGTAACAACAGTTCCAATACCAAGGACCCCCCTTTAGCAGAGCTCAGAGATGAAGAGATGCGAGTCTTAGAAATGTCAATCTCAAGAAAATAAAATGACCTTCCTTGTGTGTTCTGGACGTCCTTACTCAATCACACCCAAAGCAACTGATGGCCAAGAAAACTGTAAAAGGCCAGGGGATGCTTTCTCGTGGCCAGAACTGTTCAATTCACACTTCTGCCCAAAGAAATAAAGTAAAGGCAGCCTTTGGAGCTGTGAATGAAAACTGAATTTACCATTAAAACTTATTTAGAGGTTTTACTGGATGAATCACCTTTCTTGTGATTTTTTTAAATATGTGTCAAAATTAGAAAAAAGGTCCAATTTTAATTTTTCTCTTCAAAAAGAAACTATTATAGCTCCCTCTGCTTTGAAGCATTCTTGCCTAATAAAAAAGTAATTATAAAATGTTTAGCATGGTGATTTGCTATCTGATGTTATTAACTTACAAACACTGGAAAATTAAATTTGACATTGCAAATTTAACCTCATTAATCATGTATGCACCTAAAAGCCTGTAACACCATACAAAATTCTAACAATTGTATGTTTTGGAATCATTATGACTCACACAGTAGAAAATAGTTTAAGCTAGGTCCTTGTTAATTTGGAGCATCAATATTAAAAATTTAACACATTTCTGCCTGTGGAGTTCTAGCAATATGATGTGGGGAAACCAGTCTTAAAAAAAAAATAATAATAATAACCACATTAACAAAAGCAACAGAGGTGTCCTGGCAAGAACATATGACAATAAATAGAGACATGCTTCTTTCACTCTTTTCTTTCACTTGCTGGTTGTATTTTGAATACATCACTTACATTTAATAAACCTCCTTTATGGTCCCTAAAATAAATACAGAATACGCTGTTTTTAAATTTCCTGAAAAGGCTTATAAGTGATGATCATCTGTAAATCATAATCAGCGTGTGGACACAAAGCATCACAATGTCCACTATTCATTCTGCTTGACCTTGTGAAGTCACTCGAGAACATGTTTGGATTACTTGAAATCTAGATTAGCAATAAAGTCGTGTGATCTTATTAAAGGATAATTCTTTTGGAAGAAGAAGAGGAGGTGGGGGTGGGAGGGGAAGGGGTGAAGCAGCTCTTTATCGCGAGCCCTGCGGAGAGAAGGCCGCAGGCAGCAGGAGAGCCGCAGACAGGGACCAGCGGAGAAGAGGTGGCGATGGGGAGGTGGCGACCTCTGGAAATCGTTTTTGCAGTGTCAAAACTTGAAGTCACGGAGGAGAAACCACACTAGGGAGTGGGACAGCAGCCCGTGGAGGCGGAGGAGAGCGCCCTTCAAGAATGCACCATGACCCCGTGAATGGGCTGCAGGAGGATGGAAAGCCACGGCCGGGACTCAGGGAGGACCGTGGCGGGGAGAGGCACAGAAAGGCTACTTTGACGTCACCTCCCTCTAAAGAAGAAATCTCCATTAACTTCACCATGACACTTCAAACGACATGCAAGAATTAAGACTCAGTAAAATCAAGCTCAATTTAAGGAAGACGTACTGAGTGTGGACCAGGTCTACACTAGGTGCACAGCCACGTCCACATCAAGAAGAAAAGGCAAAACTGCCTACACCGGTCTCCTCAGCTCAGTGAAGAATCAATCTTCTCAAATATATCACATGGAAGAAGAAAGGCTCTGACTCAACAAAGCTAAGAAGCATCTGCACGGAAAATGTCCCGAGAATTGAGGGTCAGGTTTCCCTTCCTAACCCTACCGACCCTCCCTCCTCTACCTGCGCAGATTTCTTCCTCCACAGAAGCTAGCCTGCCCCTTGCCGTACTCTGACACTTCAATCTAGTTAAATATTAAGAGGTCTTTGTGGTGGGCAGGACCCTAAGAGGCCCCCAAGATTCCCACACTGAAAATGCACCTACTATGTGACGAGACAGGCGCATAAAATGGGATTTCCCCACCCCAATCACCCATCGGTTGATTCTAAATTCATCAACAGGAAATTGCCCTGGTCAGCCTGCCTGGTCAGATGACCAGAGAGCTGTGCTCCCACTGTCCCCTCATGGGGAGAGGTGCCACGTTGTGGGCCAGGCCCTGAGCACAGCCTCCAGGAGCTGGAGTGGCCTCCACCGGCAGCAACGCAAACACAGGGACCTCAGTGCTGCACCCCAAGGAAATGAACCCCGCCCACAGCCCGTGAACCCGGGGAGGATCCGGCCACAGCGGCCACAGACCCCACTGCCAATGCACATTCGGCCTTGGAGGGACGCCAGGCACAAACCAGCCCCTAGCCCAGTTCCCGCCCGGCCCAGGGACACCGAGAGGATGTGTCCCCCTCGTTTGCAGCTGCCCGACAAGTGGTGATTGGCCCGCAGCAACAGGTGATAATGAACGATCTTAACAATGATATCCTCCTTTTTGTATCATTTCAAAAAAACGGTGTTGGTCAAATAATGAAATTGTAACATGAGCATGCTTACAAAGGTAAGGACTAGAAGACAAAAAGCACATCAACAGCATTTATAGCATGATCACAGCTTGGCGTGACGCCCGTCTTTGTGGGAACAAAGCCCTCCGCCCCCCACGACGCTGGCACCCAGGGAACCGTGACTGCTGCGTACCTCTGTCCTCCAGGGGGTTGCCAGCAAGGTCGACCGTGTGGAGCCCTGAGCTGGGATTGTGTGCTAGAGCAGTGGCCAACTTTTGTGCAAAATCTCTGCAAGCAAACAGAACAGTAAGAGTAAATAAAGAGTATGTAAAAGTGTTCCTAGAAAATATTTAAAAATGAAAATAGTGAAATCTGAAACAGTAGAAGCCCCTTTTACACTGTCAATCTGTACACCGCATATTTGTTAATGCCACTAATCACTCATTAAAGAATCAAAGCCACAACCAGAATATGGCTCACTTCCACTTACCAGAACGTCACTCAAAAGCAAACGGAAAACACAACTGCCTTTCAAAGACAGGCTGCTTTATGATGGTAATGCACTACTTGGCCTTTTATATATATATTTTTTTAATTCCTGGCTCCGACCTGCTTGTCACCAAGATTGGGCTGCTGACCGTGTCTGAGTCCTCATCCGATGCCACACTCGTGGACGTGCAGCTGACTGCTCTGACTAGCGAGCTAAAGGCTACCGTCACCAGCTCTGTTTTACAAGAACACAAAGCCGCGCCGAGTTCCACTTAACCTGAACTGACGCGCCAAGTGATAGGATGACAAAACCCAACGCTGCGCGCTGGCAACGGGGCGGCCTTCGTCCGCACAGTCCATGCTGTGAACTGGGAGGCCTGGTGTGGCTCCCAACCCCTAGGAGAACGGTGAAGGCCGCGTAAGGGTCAACAGGAGGGGACGGAAGTGACTGAACCAACCCAGCAGAGCAGTGAGGCCTCAGGAAACACGGAGCTCCTGTCACCACTGCCAGGGGCCCCGATCCCAGGGGCAGCAGGGCACCCGCCCGGGGCAGGCCCTGTCCTGCGCTCTGCCGTGCCCACTCTCCCACCCTCGCCTACGCCACTCGGCAAGGCGGGCACCACTGTCACCTTTCCGAGCACAGCGCCGGGTCGCAGAGAGCCAAGCACTGGCCCAGGACAAGGCTCTCCGTCCAGGGTCCACCAGCCTCACCCCCCCAAACACCAAGCCGCCTTGGCATGGCCTCACCAAGCCCTGGCCATCAGGACAGAGAGGGGCAGCACGGCCCCCGACCCCCAGCAGGGAGAGCTGGACACATGAGCAAGCCGCTGTCTTAGAATAGTGTGACAGCTGACAGTGACGAGCTCCAGGTGGTGGTGGGGGACACAGGGACAGGAAAGAAGCGGAGTGGGAGGGACACATCACCCCAAGTACATGTATGAGGACACGAAAGGTGCGACTCTACTTTGTGTACAAGCAGATGTGAAAGACTGTGCACATACACACGTGTGTGTGGTACGAGCTGTGATGCGTTCTGCTGTCATGTATAACAGATTAGAATTTGAAATGTTTTAGGAGAAAGAGAAAGCCATCAGGTTTTAAAGCCACACGTTCCCGTATTCAGGAAAATACTCACGTTCGAAGTCCGGCATTTTCCAACACCAGTTCCTCCAGCCGATTGGACCGACTCACCACCCTTAGGATCTGTTCACAGACGTCAGCAGACTGTAACGGAAACCGTTCTTTGACTATCCCATAAGTGGAAAGAAAAAACTCACTTCACTGTTACAACTCCGTGTCGTGCAAAGGCTTGAGTGCATGCAGCATCCAGCCTCATAGACCGCTCGGTGAACAGCGACCGAACGTGCACCTGCCACGACCCACCGTCACAACAAAGATCGTGGGAATGCGTGACATAAAGGACGGGGCTCCTGCCGTTCAGAGCACACCCCGACAGGGGTGAGTGACAAGAGCGCGTGGTCAGTGTGTCAACGCTCCCCGCTCCTGGGCTGCACACGTGGTCCTGGAGTGTGGACGCAGCCCCGCTCCTATCACAACAACACGTGCAGCAGGTGGGGCTCTCGGGGGTGACTGTCATGAGGGTGCAGCCCTCACCAATAGGATCACAGCCCTGAGAAAAGAGCCCAGGGAGCTGCCTGGCCCCTCCACCATGTGAACGCACAGCTGGAGGGCCACCACCAGCCGGAGCGCAGGCCCCAGCAGACACTGAATCTTCCACTGCCTGAATTGCAGCCTCCAAAACCATGAACGACAAACCTCTCTTGTTCATAAGAGTCCCAGTCTGCGGTATTTTGTTATAAGCAGTCCCAACAGGCTAAGACAAAGACGTACACACTGAGATAAACAACAAAGAGGCCGTCTGGCAGTGGTACCAGAACCCTCAGGCCCTGTCACTCACGCTTGGGAACACCCAAAGGACTTCCCAAAGAAGCTGAGGCGCAGAGCACAGAGCTGAAGGCCATGGGCAGTGAGGGGGACAGTGATGTGTGTCCTCTGCAGCTCTCCCATGGGACAGGCCCTGAGCTGAGCCTTCAGGTGCATTTCATGATGAGCTGTTGGCTAGGGGTGTCATTCTCTTTTTGTAGGTAAGAGTCAAGCATAAAGATGTCACATGCTTTAACCGGGAGGCTCGATAAGCACATGGTAGCTGGCATCACGACACTGCTACTAGTGCTGTACACTGGGGAGGGGAAGGGCCCGACGACAGGAAGGAGTTAAACAAGCGCCTGCTAGTCCGTGTTTCAGAGACTCTGTGTGATGATCACACCTGTGGCAATAACCTAAGTGGTCTGGATCTCACGTGAGATGGAAATGCATAATTAGAATGAAACAAGATCACAAGTAAGCCCAGCGTGACGCAGGTCTGTCACCCCAGTGCTTGGGGACTGAGGCAGGCCCCCAGGCACTCAAAGCCAGCCTCAGCAACTCAGTGAGGCCTAAACAACTCAGCGAGACGCTGTCTCTAAATAGAATATAAAAAGGACTGGGGATGTGGCTTAGGGTTCAATCTCTGATAACACAAAAGATATCACTATTAAAATGAGGAACATGTGTGTGATGATATCTGGAGGGAGCTATGAACACTGAAAAAGCACATCATAGGGAAAGAATCATACACGACTTTTTCAATTTTTACGTATTTGTTTAATATTTACATATATTCTACCTTACTTCAAAATTAAAGGTAGCACTTGACCTTCATTCTTTTAATGTTGAAAAGTTATTTTTTTTTTTTTAAATACAAAAGAGTCGTTTTAAAGGCTCATTACAACCTAGGGTCTGTTCAAATCCTTTGTGCATTAGTGAGAGAAGGCACGTCGCAGCGCGTCGTGCGAGCGCAGCACACAACAGCCAAAGCCTTGCTTGCCTTAAAACGTCCTGTGCGATGTTGCAGTTGACTCATCAGGTCACAGATGCGGGCTGGACCAAGCACACTGGGGCAGAGTCGGGCGTTAAAGTGCCACACGCCTTCCCATCAAGCCTCCCCTGGAGACCCGAGGCCCTGGGCACCTGCGCCCGCACTCCTCCACTCCCGGGCGTCTACGGTGCCCTGAAGGACAGAGGGGTGAGGAGAAGTGGGGCTCCAGCTGACCTGAGGCCGCAGGGCGTCATGCCGACGGTGGCGCTTCCCACCCTGACCAGCGCGCCTGACTCAGAGGCACACCCCAGGGCAGCTGGTCAGGTGCACTGTCCTGCAGAAAGGGGTCACCTAGGCCTGCGCTTGCAGGGTCCTCCTTCTGGAAGCCTCCCGGGGATCGCTGCCTCTTCTGGGCTGCCTCACAGAGCATCAGGAAGATGGTCCACCAAAGCCAGGCTTTCGCGATCGACACGTTGGTTGTAAACACAGTGATACCAGTCTGTTACAGAGCGTGTCGGAAATGTGTCCAACTTCGGCTTAAGACCCCAGCCTGGGAGGACTGTGACACATCATCTGTGACGCCGCTAATCCTGCTCACGTTTACTAAGAATCACCACATGAAAAGCATCGTTTTCTACAATGAGGACTAGAGAGAGGACACTTTTTAGAGCAGTGCACACACACCTAGCACCAAGCAGAACATGACAGCAGCCACAGTTCTTTCAGTCTCCTGCAAGCTCAGCCTGGTTCAGAAAAAGTTATCAAAAAATAAAAAATTCAGCGGCTAAGAGCTTGCATTTAGTTAAAAATCAAATGCATAGAACAAAAACTAGAGTCACTGAAAGGCCATAAATGAACTTGTACAAAATAAAAAACATGGAACTTTAGAAGTGACAGGAACCACATACATTACCTGCTACAGTCATGCCATCTTTACAAGATCTTCAAATAGATGCAATGCCTGCCTACGCAACTGAGAAAGTTGGGCTAAGTGGTAATTACACCACTCCTAACAAATCAAGAATGTTGGGCAGAAACACGGTCCTTGTCGCACATTTGGATGCTTTTATATCCTCTATTCAGATCGGGATTCGTGGCTGCTAATTTTCTTCATAAAATCAGCATTGAGCATGTAAGTCATATTTTTCGTGAAGTTCCTTAGCACAGAAACCCTTGTATAAGATCTTAATGATCCAAGCAGCTCATGTAACTCGAGAGAAAACTATTTTTTTTCATGCATTCCATGTTTTAAAAAATCCAAAAACCTGGGGCTGGGGCTCAGAGGTAGAGCGCTCGTCTCACATGCGTGAGGCCCTGGGTTTGATCCTCAGCACCACATAAATGAAATAAAGGTATTGAGTCCATGTACAACTAAAAAAGTATTTAAAACAAAAATCCAAAAACCAACATACTTCTTTGGGTCACCCTTTCCTTCAAATACACTCCATGTCACAAAGTGCTCTGGGATGGCCACCACAGTGCCCCTGGAGAACAAAGCATCCCTTCCTTTTATTTTTGGGTTAGAAACATAGGAATTCTCTCCTTTTCTTTTGAAGACTTGAACGGTGATATCCACAAAGATCACGTTTCATTTTAAAACGTCAAGCGTCGTCGAGAACGTGTGCACGCGCTGGTTTCTGTAAGTCTCAGTCCAGGAGCACAGCAGGGACGCCTCCTGTGCTGCCGCGAGGCCTCCTGCCCCGCAGGCAGGAGGAAGCACCAGCACCGCTGCGCTCGGCTTCGACAGAACCCAAGGAACGAGGCGCTACGCACTCGGGCAGATGGAGGGCGGGGATGCCGCGCCCGGGGCCTCGACAGGCTCCCCAAGTAGGAGGCGGAGAGGACGGCCTCCTCAGAGCCCTCGGGGTCACGAGCAACTGACCTCAGAGAGCCCCGTTCTCTGACCCCATGGCCCTCCTGGGCCAATCTCACTCCACCAACGCGTCCCTCTCCCTCCTGCAAGGTCCACTGGACCAGTCCTGGGGCAGCCCCATCCCAGCAGGCAGCCAATAGGAGACTTCCTCCCAGGTTTCTCCCGGGGGCTACCTGCTGGGCAGCCAATAGGAGACTTCCTCCCAGGTTTCTCCCGGCTACCTGCTGGGCAGCCAATAGGAGACTTCCTCCCAGGTTTCTCCCGGGGGCCACCTGTTGGGCAGCCAATAGGAGACTTCCTCCCAGGTTTCTCCCGGGGGCTACCTGTTGGGCAGCCAATAGGAGACTTCCTCCCAGGTTTCTCCCGGGGGCTACCTGTTGGGCAGCCAATAGGAGACTTCCTCCCAGGTTTCTCCCCGGGGCTACCTGCTAGGCAGCCAATAGGAGACTTCCTTCCAGGTTTTCTCCCGGGGCTACCTGCTAGGCAGCCAATAGGAGACTTCCTCCCAGGTTTCTCCCGGGGGCTACCTGCTGGGCAGCCAATAGGAGACTTCCTCCCAGGTTTCTCCCGGGGGCTACCCGCTGGGCAGCCAATAGGAGACTTCCTCCCAGGTTTCTCCTGCTGGCTACCTGCTGGGCCCCGAGGGCTCCCTGGCCCCTGCTCCTGGCTCTCCACTCCATGCTCTGGGCTCAGACGCTGGAGCAGCCTAGAGGACACAATGCCCACAATCCCCACGGCCACCCGGGCTCATGGTCAGCCCCTGCCATGCGCGTGGATAATAAGAACCAGAGCTAATAGTCATGAACTGCCGTGACCCACCAGGAACCGGGGTGGGCGGTCTCCGCCTTCACTCGTTCCTTCCCTCATCTCAACAACCCGCACCTCAGTTTTGTGGCCCATCCATTGATTCACTGGCCCAAGTTTTACCAAGCAGCAACCATGAGCCAGACGCTCTGATGAGCACGGGACAGAGATGTGAGCTCCACCGGCTCACAGTGACAGGTCAGCAGGGAGCTGGGGCCTGGAAGGCAAGGCCACTTACCCAAGGTCACGCAGGCTGGTGACAAGAGTCACCTGAGACTGGGGTTCTGATTCCTGGTCCTGAGGGCCCCAAATGAGTTCAGCTTAAAGACTTACACCTGCCCCAATCCTGGTGAATTCAGGGAATGAAGTAGCCCGCCTAGTGGCCAGTCTCCACCCTCCACTTCTACAGATCCACATTTCAATCCAAAACCTGTCTTTTCGTTCTGAAAATCTCAAACCTCCAGATGCTATGGCCTCTGAGCGCTGGGGGTATTGAAATGAGAGCCTACAATAAAATCATATCCTAAGTTATTTCTCATCGTAAACTGAGGCATCAGGAAGCTGCCTGGGAGGTAAGCGTCTGTCCATAAAGTACTAAAAAACCACTGTCCATAAACTACTAAACGTGCACAATCCCCAACCCAGCATCCCGTTCCCACAGGAAAAACAGACAAATATTTGTCTCCCCATCTCTTACGAAAACTAACAAGATTTCACTCCAATTTCATTCTGCTTACAAATACATTTCCAAAACAAAAAGGGCATCTAAAAATTAATACTATCCTAACTAACCAGACCAACTCTACCTGTTCACGTTTCCTGAAATCCGGGGATTGAACTCAGGGGCACTGGACCACTGAACTACATTCCCCAGTTTTTTGTTTGTTTTTTTTTTTTTTTTTTTTTTTTTTTTGTACCAGGGATTGAACTCAGGGACTCTGGACCACTGGGCCACACCCCCAGCCCTATTTTGTATTTTATTCAGAGACAGGGTCTCACTGAGTTGTTAGTGCCTCGCTGTTGCTAAGGCTGGCTTTGAACTCCTGATCCTCCTGACTCAGCTTCCTGAGCCACTGGGATGACAGGTGTGGGCCACACCTGGCCTCCTGAAATTCTTCGGAAGGGCAACTTTATGAAGATGAAATACAGGACAAGAACATCAAATTCGCTATTTGCAGCTGTGCTGGTGTAATGTCAATAGTTTTTGCCGACTGAATGAGTATATGCTGAATGCTACACTAAGTGTGTCTTTCTATTCCTCTTCTAAAATTGGGGAAAACAGCTCAAAACATGAGGAAGGACTTCTCTGAAGCATCGCCATTACAAATTTTGCAAAATGGCATGCAAATCACTTACAGAAAAATATGTCCTCAAGAAATAAAATGTATGCAGTTTACCAACATGGAGAGAAAAAAAAAATCTGTCTTAAACAACTACCGGGTTCTGAAACTCAGCAAAGTCAAGCAACATCCCCGCATCCTCAGCGACTCACCAGTCTCAGGTCCTTCGAAGACAGCTTGGTGAACCACTGATTGTACTCCAGAGCAGCAACGATGGGGATGAGGTCCCTGGAAGCAGACGGAAGGCAGCGCGTGAGGGGCCGCGCAGGCCAGGCAGGCCACCCCGCGGGAGCCCGACACCCCCTCGCACCGTGAATCCTGTCACTCACAGACCGGACGCCTGCCCACACTGTTTTGGCCACTACACAACAATCCTGCTCTCCACGACATCTTCTTTACAATACACGCAAAGCCCCTGAAGCTGAAGGGAGCCGCCGCCAGGGACGGGGACCTCCTGAGGGAGCTGAGGGGCAGCCTTTGTCTGCAGAGCCGCCCCATGCCCCATGCCCCAGGGGGTCTCACTCCGCACTGTCTCGCTTCTTTAGCTGCCCTTCATAGATTTGCTCGCCTCACGAACGCGCCCTGTCCTCTGGGAGCAGCAGCTGGTAGCATAGGTGAGAACGGGCCAGCTGGCAGCAGCGGCTTCTCGGCACAGAGCGACCCTCGGCAGCCACTCGCAGTCTCCTCGGCTCTCGGTGGGCCCTTCCTCCCAGCAGCCCACGCGTGCTCCCGCCTGAAGCTCTCCAGCCAGGAGGGGCCTGCTGCGTCCACGCCAGCTCCCGGCTGCGGGCCCCGAGGCACAGCCCTCACAGTGCAGACGGAAGGCCGACAGTGCCCGGCCCTCAGCACGCCACGCAGGGCCACGGCCGCAGACACTCGGCAGCACTGTGCTGGGGACCAACACACCCTCCCTGGTCACCCTGCTCGCTTCTCCCCTGGGCGTTAGCTCATCCTATCTCACCTTCAATTCGTCCCTAAGCACCTGTCTCCTAGCACCTCAGGCTGCAAATCACATGGGGACCAAGTGGCTGCCTTCCTTCCGTGGCTTCAGTGAGGCGAGGCCACTCCCTCCTCAGCGCACGGCGGGCAGCAGACACGAGGTGGAGAAGCAGGCAGAGAGCAGGAGGGCCCGGGAGCCTGCTCGCAGCCGCCGGTGGGCACGGGGTGCCAGAACCACCCGCTCACACCCAAAGCCCCTGAGGCGGCTCCTCGCTTAGGTCCACAGACAAAGAACAGATGTTCAGAGACACGCGGGACGAGGTCAGAGATGGAGCCAGCACCCAAACCCAGAAGCTCAGGCACCACGTGTGCAGGTGCACGGGACGCGTTCTGGAGAGGAAATGAGCTCTCCTAGGTAGGAAGCGACAAGCAAGGGATGCCCAGGCCCTGGAGGAGGGGGAGCGACAGGCTCAGGCTCCAGGTCCTGGAGGAGAGAGGGAGTGACAGGCTCAGGCTCCAGCAGGCCCTGGAGGAGAGGGAGCGACAGGCACAGGCTCCAGCAGGCCCTGGAGGAGAGGGAGCGACAGACACAGGCTCCAGCAGGCCCTGGAGGAGAGGGAGCGACAGGCTCAGGCTCCAGGTCCTGGAGGAGAGGGAGCGACAGGCCCAGGCTCCAGCAGGCCCTGGAGGAGAGGGAGCGACAGGCTCAGGCTCCAGGTCCTGGAGGAGAGGGAGTGACAGGCTCAGGCTCCAGCAGGCCCTGGAGGAGAGGGAGCGACAGGCTCAGGCTCCAGGTCCTGGAGGAGAGGGAGCGACAGGCTCAGGCTCCAGGTCCTGGAGGAGAGGGAGCGACAGGCCCAGGCTCCAGGCCCTGGAGGAGAGGGAGCGACAGGCTCAGGCTCCAGGCCCTGGAGGAGAGGGAGCGACAGGCCCAGGCTCCAGGCCCTGGAGGAGAGGGAGCGACAGGCTCAGGCTCCAGGTCCTGGAGGAGAGGGAGCGACAGGCACAGGCTCCAGCAGGCCCTGGAGGAGAGGGAGCGACAGGCTCAGGCTCCAGCAGGTCCTGGAGGAGAGGGAGCGACAGGCTCAGGCTCCAGGCCCTGGAGGAGAGGGAGCGACAGGCACAGGCTCCAGCAGGCCCTGGAGGAGAGGGAGCGACAGGCTCAGGCTCCAGGTCCTGGAGGAGAGGGAGCGACAGGCTCAGGCTCCAGCAGGCCCTGGAGGAGAGGGAGCGACAGGCTCAGGCTCCAGCAGGCCCTGGAGGAGAGGGAGCGACAGGCACAGGCTCCAGGTCCTGGAGGAGAGGGAGCGACAGGCTCAGGCTCCAGCAGGCCCTGGAGGAGAGGGAGCGACAGGCTCAGGCTCCAGCAGGCCCTGGAGGAGAGGGAGCGACAGGCTCAGGCTCCAGCAGGCCCTGGAGGAGAGGGAGCGACAGGCACAGGCTCCAGCAGGCCCTGGAGGAGAGGGAGCGACAGGCTCCAGGCTCCAGGCCCTGGAGGAGAGGGAGCGACAGGCACAGGCTCCAGCAGGGCCCTGGAGAAGAGGGAGCGACAGGCACAGGCTCCAGGTCCTGGAGGAGAGGGAGCGACAGGCTCAGGCTCCAGCAGGCCCTGGAGGAGAGAGGGAGCGACAGGCTCAGGCTCCAGCAGGCCCTGGAGGAGAGGGAGCGACAGGCACAGGCTCCAGCAGGCCCTGGAGGAGAGGGAGCGACAGGCACAGGCTCCAGCAGGCCCTGGAGGAGAGGGAGCGACAGGCTCAGGCTCCAGGTCCTGGAGGAGAGGGAGCGACAGGCCCAGGCTCCAGCAGGCCCTGGAGGAGAGGGAGCGACAGGCTCAGGCTCCAGGTCCTGGAGGAGAGGGAGTGACAGGCTCAGGCTCCAGCAGGCCCTGGAGGAGAGGGAGCGACAGGCTCAGGCTCCAGGTCCTGGAGGAGAGGGAGCGACAGGCTCAGGCTCCAGGTCCTGGAGGAGAGGGAGCGACAGGCCCAGGCTCCAGGCCCTGGAGGAGAGGGAGCGACAGGCTCAGGCTCCAGGCCCTGGAGGAGAGGGAGCGACAGGCCCAGGCTCCAGGCCCTGGAGGAGAGGGAGCGACAGGCTCAGGCTCCAGGTCCTGGAGGAGAGGGAGCGACAGGCACAGGCTCCAGCAGGCCCTGGAGGAGAGGGAGCGACAGGCTCAGGCTCCAGCAGGTCCTGGAGGAGAGGGAGCGACAGGCTCAGGCTCCAGGCCCTGGAGGAGAGGGAGCGACAGGCACAGGCTCCAGCAGGCCCTGGAGGAGAGGGAGCGACAGGCTCAGGCTCCAGGTCCTGGAGGAGAGGGAGCGACAGGCTCAGGCTCCAGCAGGCCCTGGAGGAGAGGGAGCGACAGACACAGGCTCCAGGCCCTGGAGGAGAGGGAGCGACAGGCACAGGCTCCAGACAGGCCCTGGAGGAGAGGGAGCGACAGACACAGGCTCCAGGCCCTGGAGGAGAGGGAGCGACAGGCACAGGCTCCAGCAGGCCCTGGAGGAGAGGGAGCGACAGGCACAGGCTCCAGCAGGCCCTGGAGGAGAGGGAGCGACAGGCACAGGCTCCAGGCCCTGGAGGAGAGGGAGCGACAGGCACAGGCTCCAGGTCCTGGAGGAGAGGGAGCGTCAGGCTCAGGCCAGGCTCCAGGTCCTGGAGGAGAGGGAGCGACAGACACAGGCTCCAGGTCCTGGAGGAGAGGGAGCGACAGGCTCAGGCTCCAGGTCCTGGAGGAGAGGGAGCGACAGGCTCAGGCTCCGGGCCCTGGAGGAGAGGGAGCGACAGGCTCAGGCTCCAGGTCCTGGAGGGAGAGGGAGTGACAGGCTCAGGCTCCAGGTCCTGGAGGAGAGGGAGCGACAGACACAGGCTCCGGGCCCTGGAGGAGAGGGAGCGACAGGCACAGGCTCCAGCGGGCCCTGGAGGAGAGGGAGCGACAGGCACAGGCTCCAGCGGGCCCTGGAGGAGAGGGAGCGACAGGCACAGGCTCCAGCGGGCCCTGGAGGAGAGGGAGCGACAGGCACAGGCTCCAGCGGGCCCTGGAGGAGAGGGAGCGACAGGCTCAGGCTCCAGCAGGCCCTGGAGGAGAGGGAGCGACAGGCTCAGGCTCCAGCAGGCCCTGGAGGAGAGGGAGCGACAGACACAGGCTCCGGGCCCTGGAGGAGAGGGAACGACAGGCTCAGGCTCCGGGCCCTCGAGGAGAGGGAGCGACAGGCTCAGGCTCCGGGCCCTCGAGGAGAGGGAGCGACAGGCACAGGCTCCAGGCCTGTGAAGACACAGCACCCAGAGCAAGGCGTGACCCCGTCTGCATTTAGAGCTGACACCAAATCCATTGTCCTTAAGTGAAAAAGAATCAATCAATTAGACTATTAAAACCAAAAGCTAGTTATGCCAAAGATGCCGTTAAGAGGAGGAAAAGACAATCCACATGCAAGGAAAGAACACTGCAAATAACATTTCTGACAAAACAATTACACCCCGGATATAGAAAGTATTCTCAAAACTAATAAGAAGAATCACATACTCCAGGTCTTTTTTTTTTTTTTTCCAATAGGCAAAAGATCCAAACAAACACTTTGCCAGATAATATAAATGTCCAGCAAACAAGCACAGGAGAAGACTCCAGAATTAGGAAAACAGACAAACCCAAAATGAGAGGAGCACAGTGCCTCATGCCTGTGGTCACAGACACTCGGGAGGCTGAGGCAAGAGGCTTGGAAGCTGGAGGCCAGCCTCAGCAACTTAGAGACCCCGTCTCAAAATCTAAAATAAAGAGGACTAGAGATATGGCTCCATTGTTAAAGGGCGTCTGGGTTCAATCCCCAGTTCCAAAAGATAAATGAAAATAACAACATGATACCACTACAAATGTACTGAAGGGCAAAAAAAAAAAAAAGCAAAAACCTGACCAAAAAAATGGAACAAGGACGGGGAGCAGCAGGCGCTCAGACAGGCCGACAACCAGACAGCAGCACATCCGCAGGGAACTGCCACCTGGAGCCAGGAAGCCCGCTGCTGGGCGCGCGAGAGAAAGGACCCACGCTGTGCAAAAGCCCAGTGCTCAGGTCACCAGGGCCAGGTGCATGAGGGCCAGAAACTGGAGCAGCAGTGTCCCCGGAGACACTGAGTGACCTGCGGCTGAGGGTACCGAGGCCACGTCAGCTCCTGTCACGGAGCTCACGGTGGAACAGGCCGCCCAGCCCTGGGGACAGCCAGCGTCCCCCACCAGACGCAGGGAAGGCCGGGGTCCTCGCTGGGGCCGTGGAGTGTGGCGGGTGATCCCAGCAGCGACAGCGCGCGCTGGACGCCTGGACGTGAGGCGGCGAGACCGCAGGGAAGGCAGCCGCGGAGCCTCGTCAGCAGAGGTGGCCAGAAAGCTCGGTCCTGCTCTGCTGTGGGACGCCCAGAGGACGGTGACGCCTGTGCCACGCAGAGTCCCCGCCCCCAGGGAGGGAGCCCCCCCCCCCCCCCCCCGCGAGCCCCCCCCCCCCGCGAGTCCCCGCGAGCCCCCCCCCCCCCCCCGCGAGCCCCCCCCCGCCCCCCCGCGAGTCCCCGCCACCTCAGGGAGGGAGCCCCCGCCCCCCCCGCAGCGAGTCCCCGCCACCTCAGGGAGGGAGATTCCCCCCCCCGCGAGTCCCCGCGAGTCCCCACCACCTCAGGGAGGGAGACTCCCCCCCCCCCCTCAGACTCGCGAGTCCCCGCGAGTCCCCGCCACCTCAGGGAGGGACCCCCCCCCCGCGAGTCCCCCCCGTCACCACCTCATGAGGGAGGGAGCCCCCCCCCCGCGATGCCCCGCGTGGTAGACTCCCACCACCTCAGGGATGGGAGCTGGAATTCCTTCCCCCCCCGCAAAGTGCTCCGAATGGAGTGCACAGGTCTGTCAAGAGCCCAGGAGCCGCGAGAAGGTCCCACCGTCCCCACCACCTCAGAGGGAGGGAGCCCCCCCCCCGCGAGTCCCCGCCCAGGCGAGTCCCCGCCACCTCAAATAACAATTGTACTCTATCGTTTTAAATCCCAAAAATAAACTAGTAAGCCAGGTGCGCGGCACTTGCCTGTCATCCCAGCTACTTGGAAGGCTGATTAAATCCATGAGATCATAATTAAATCCAGTCTCATAATCATGATCATAAAGGACTGATTAAATCCAGGAGTTCAGGGCTGACCTGAGCAACACAGCAAGACCTTGGCTCTTAAAGCTCTCTTTTTTTTTTTTCCTCCCCATTAAGAAATAATCTACTTGGGCTGGGGTTGTGGCTCAGCAGTAGAGCACTCACCTAGCACGTGCACGGCCCTGGGTTCGATCCTCCGCACCACGTAAAAATGAATAAAATAAAGGTATTGTGTCCAACTACAACTACAAAATAAATGTTTTTTAAAAATAAACTACTAGAAATGGACCATTTAAAAAGTCCAAGTGCAGAATCAAGGAAGCTGGCAGGAGGGTGAGGCGCCGGCGCTCTCGTCAGCCTGGAGCGGTCGCGGCTGGGGACACGCCATTGACCTAGCGCTCTGGCCTCACCTGCAGGTGTGTGGGAGCCCCGAGGACGTCATCGTCCAGCGATTAGTTTCAGGCCAAGTCTCCCTCCTCACTCCCTTCCCCTGCCTGCCACCTCTGGAACTTCAAGACGATGGTGATGTCGCAGAGTGTGACCCACACCGGGAAAGTGCCGGAGAACAAGAGAAACGGGCAGACAAGGCGGCCCAGCCAGCGGCAGGCCACAACCTGGTGACACGCACACACAGGGCACCGTCCTCGCAGCAGCGTCCTGACAGCTCTCAGCATCCCTGCATCCCGGGGAGAGACCCCTAACTAGCCCCACACACACCGGAAGGGTCCGAGGCGGCGCTCGGGCGGGGCACAAGCCCGCAGCGCCTCACGCACGGTCTCGCACTCGCAGGCAAGGCTGCTGAGCTCGGGGCTGGGCAGCATCGCCAGGACGCACGGCGGTCCCGGTCCTGCAGAGCGTTACTCGGTCTCCGTGTCCCCACGACGCCTGGTTTGAAAGCTGGAGTGGGAGAGCTTTCCAACAGTCGTGGACGCCTCGACCTGGCTCCTCCTCCCGGCACGCGGTGTGTGCAGAAACGCACCCCGAGTATCACTGCCTCCACCGCTGGGCCACGCCAGCCCTTGAAGGAGGGGACTGCCACAGCGCCCGGGACGACCTTGGAGGCCGAGAGGAGGGGCCTCTGGAGGTCTCGACCATGTCTCCTAACAGCACAGTGCTCCGCCCACGCCCTGCGTTCACCTGTGACAGGTGGGCTCCTGGACTGGGGACCCAGCATGAACACGCACAGGACTGGTGAGAAAAACACCCGCACAACAAGCTCCTGGTGCCAGCTCCACACGCCCCAGCGTGTCACCTTGCTCTGCCCACAGGGTCATCTCACCAGACAGGCAGCCACTGTCATGGGCACGCAGGGAGATTGGGAAGCTGCAAGAAGCCAGTGCTGTCCACGCCTGGCTCACACCCCAAACACCATCTCTTCCTTCTTAGGCAAGAGCAGGAACAAAGAAATGGAGCTCAGATTAGAAAAGAGTTCCACCAGTGCCCCGAGGACAAGCCCAGCGTCTCCCAGCCTCGGAACTCCCTCCCGGTGGCACCTTGCTCAAGCGGGTCACCCTGGGGCTGGGGTTGTGGCTCAGTGGTAGGGCGCTTGCCAAGCACACGTGAGGCACTGGGTTCGATCCTCAGCACCACATTAAAAAAATAAGTTATGTCCATCTACAACTAAAAAAAATATTTCTAAAAAACAAAAAGTGTCACCTTGATGCGGAAGCAATGGGACAACACAAAGGCCTGAGTCTGCAGACAGGGCTCTCAGAAGCCAAGTTCAAGCCCAGTGATGCATGCCGCTGGGGCTTCAAAGCGCTGATGGGATTAGCTCCTCTTAAAACCTTCCTGGAACAAGAGCGATCGATGCGTTGAAAGCAGTAAGCTCTCGCCGTGACCTCTGCCCTCATCACTCCCTGTCACTCCGAATTACAGCATAATGGCACTTTAAACCCCGCAGCTCACAGACCTTCCAGCCGTCATGAGAAATGTGTCGCTAAGCCTTCTCCCATCTCTGCCTCCTGTTGGCCCACTGATACCTACACCAGAAAAATCAAAGAATACACTGAGAGAAGTTTGGACCCTAGAAATATAACTGAGTGGACATTTTTCCTAGTTCCATACTTTCCTAAAGACCAACAGGATGAAACTGGCATGACCACTGTCATCCTCACATCTGGACGCTTGAGAAGAGAGAAGGGGGGCACAGGGGACTGAAATGAAGTGAATGAAATTCCACGCGTGCATGATTCTGTGACAATGAGCCTATTACTTATAACTAGAATTTTATAAATAAAAAAAATAAGAAAATAATATTCTCCAACACCCAATCTAGAATTTCAGTGATAGAAAAAGTCCTTTTAACTCCTTCTGGTCTGCTCAGTTAATTCTACTTCTGTTAATTCCGTGTTTACAGAGAAATGGAAAATTCTCCGGCTGCAGAGTCAGAAAACACACCTGCAGGAACGACAGCTTTCTGGATCCCGGACGCCATGCGTACACCTCCGGTAGCTACATCCAGTGACTTCTTTAGACCGTTTCCCTTTGTGACAAGTGACCGGATTAACCGTGGCGGATGAGCAGAATGCACGCGCTGGTGCTGGGCACAGCCCGTGCCATGCAAGATCATCAGGGAGCCACACGAAGCGAGGGCTAGCCCCGCAGTCCACCTGCAGCACCTGCCCCTGCGAGGGCCAGATGACCCCCACGCGTAGTCCATGGCGTCCTGGTAGGCCCCGAGACCCATCCATTTGTTCTAAAATGTAAGACGTGAACTACTCACTTCACGTCAGTCACCAGATAGTGAAGCTGCATCTTCCAATGGTAAAACTGCATCTTCAAGCAAAATCTAGAATTTTGGGAAACCTGTATCTGCCACTGTGAGCTTGACCCTGCAGCACTCACACTTTTTCCAAGGTTAGTGGTGATAGTAAACAAATGCTGGTTTTTTCCCTTTGCAAGCTATGCACAGTGAACCAATCCTTCCTAAGTGACCAACGCACGGTGCTACAAAATCACATACATACGGTGAGACCCAGTCAAAGCACGGATAGCTGATACTGGAGGCCTCGGTTTCCATCTTATTCCCCAGGCAACTCTTGCTTTAACGGGAAATGCTTTCAGAGAAAAACATTTTCCCTTTTTCTTTCTCAGTTCAGTTCTTTATGAGCTCCACAGGAAACATGTAGCCTAAATTTGAGTAAGACATTTCTCTACTATGGGAAGAAGAACAGTTGTAAGCAGGAGAAAATTGCCTGTTCCAAGAAAGGAAGCAAATCTAACCTAAGGCCCAGAGGCTGGAGACAGGACCACACCCCACCAACAGAACCAAGTGGTGACGTCTTGGTCCCCACAGAGCAGCTGTGCACAGAGGAGGTAAACCCACAAAGTACACGCCTTGCTCCCCACCACAGGGGCAGGACGCGCCGGGGAGCCCTCTGCAGTTCCGCATTTCCTGACAGGTAGGTGGACAATTAACCTCAAATGATATTTTTCTAGACAAGATACTAGTGCTAAGAAACACAACCCAAATCGATTCCCTGTGACATCTCAGTTGTCCAAATGACAAAGAAGGTATAACTGGGCTCCCAGATGCTCAATTCCAAACAGAGGACAGATGCATTGTGCTGAGGCTCCTCCCAGCAGGGCAGCCTGTGCCCACCTATGTAAGCAGAAGATATGGAGAACGGAAGGGGGGGGGCAGGATGGGGCACCCAGACAGGCATTCCGGAGGACAGCCAAAGCGGCTTTGTCAGACAGAAGTACCAACTGGACAGCTCTGCCTTCGCTGAGATAAAAGGGAACCAAGTAAAATTTTCTCTGGGACCTGGATCCCAGGAGCCACACATCTCCACATATTCAAGCAACAAGAGTAAAACCTGAAAGTCTCTCAAACAATTCATAACGGGTTTCACAGATTCACTATTCAAATCACAAGTCAATGTTGGCAAAGAGATCTGCACCAACACATGCATAGATCGCCAACCAAGCAGTCTCCAATTCACGTGGTGAACTAAAAGGCCTTCGTTAGGATTTTAGTAAAGAATTTCAGCCAAGAAATCATAAAGGGTAAGGAGGTAAAATATACAGAGTAGATCAAACCAACTTACACAAGCTAATACATAAGAGCCAGGAATTATACCTCTCCCGTGGTGAAAGGCAGCACATTTCCTAAACGTGAGTTCCGTTTGGGCACATACACGCACCTCCACCAACCACACATGGTGACGAACGTGCTTGAAACTAGTACTGAGTGGAAGAGTCCCAAGGTCTCAGACTCTCCTGACGCCCCTGATAAAAGGATTCTCTGGGAGTCGTGTATGTCCCTACGTGCCAAAAAGACCTCTGGCTCTGAAAACCAATTTAAGAGGAGGAGAAAAGAAAAAAGAACGGGCTTACCTGTGGTCCAGGTGACTGAAGTCTTGTAGATTCAACTCTCTGGTGTCTTGTGTCAGGTAAATCGTATCCACGTCCTGTGAGAGACCCATCAGCCACACTGTTAATCGACGCAGACGACCAAAGAAGCAAGACACACTCAGAGGATCAGAGGATGACCCAGGCAGACTGTCACGTAACTCAAGGAAGGAAGATTTCAAGCAAAAAAATGAGTGGTGGGAAAGAGAAAGAAGCCAAACACGAGGCTACCCTCCAGGTGTGCGAGCACACGTAGCCACGAGTACCCACCCATTGCACTTCTTCTCTGTATGAGAATCCAAGCCAGTCACACACGCAGGCGTACATCTGAGAAAAACCACCTGAACGTGAGACAGAAGCGTTGCAATGTTGACAGGTTTCAGCAAACTGATTTTTAAATTAAATTTTACAAGCTCAAGTACAGCCGAGGTCGACGATGCGGATTATCCTTTCTGCTGGGGGAAAACAGCAGCCTTCCCTGTTCTACAGTGAGCACAGGGCAGGATGCGATGCAGCCTAAGTACAGGACGGGGTCCACCAAAGTCTGGGCGGTGCTAATTACACCTTAAGCTAATTGCACCTTTACGGTAGCAAACCAGGAACAGACTGACTCCCCTGCCAACACGTCCACCCAGCCAGCCGCCACGTCCTGGTTTTAAAATCCATGCTCACCACAGGGGCCCTGCTCGGCCACAGTCTGGCTGTCCCACAGGGCCTGGAGACTGGCCAGGCGTTCAGATGGCTCCATGGAGACCTTCTTCAGGATTCTCCTGCAAAATTACCAACAACAGACTTCAAAAATCAGCTTTTATGGAATAGCATACAGACACTGAGTTTGTCATGTGCTTTTATTTAAGTAAAGGTGGCTATAAATTCATTTGTGACAAATATAATTCCATTATTTGAACACTAGGAAGTGGACATTTGTTTTGTGTTCACTTATTTTAGTTATGCATCACGCAGGATCCAATCTGATAGATCTGTACAAGCACGGGATAGGGCTTATTCTAGTTAGAATCCCATGCTTGAGGAAGTACGTGATGGCGGGATTCCCCGTGTTGCTTTCATGTGTACACGGTGGAATTTTGTCGGGTCCATCCCACCGTCTGCCCTTTTCCTATTCCCCATCCCTTCCCTCCCACCCCCCCCCCCCCCCCCCCGTTGTCTAATCTACCGAACTTCTATTCTTCCCTTCAAATCCGCCCCCTTTATTGAGAATTAGCTTCTACAATTCAGAGGAAACATTTGACCTTTGGCTTTGGGGGACTGGCTCATTTCACTTAGCATGACAGTCTCCAGATCCACCTATTTGCTGGCAAATGTCATAAAGTCACTCTTCTTTAAGGCTGACTAACATTCCATTTTGTATATATACCACATTTTCTTTATCAATCCATCTGTTGAAGACCACCTAGGTTGATTCCATAGTTTGGCTATTGTGACTTGTGCTACTATAAACATTGATGTGTCATTGTCACTATAATATGGTGATTTTAGATTTTTTGGGTATACACCAAGGAGTGGGACAGCTAGGTCATATACATGGTGGTTCCATTCCTAGTTGTTTGAGGAATCTCCATACTACCTTCCAGAGTGGTTGCACTAATTTTCAGTTCCACCAACAATGTCCGAGTACCCACATCCTCACCAAAATTCTATCATCATTCGTATACTTGATGATCACTATTCTGACTAGAGTGGGATGGAATCTGTGTAGTTTTAAGTTGCATTTCTTTAATTGCTAGAAATGTTGAACATTTTTTCATGTATTTGTTGACCATTCACGTTTCTTCTTCTCCAAAGTGTCTGTTCAGTTCCTTTGCCCATTTATTGATTGGGTTATTTGTTTTTCAAGTTTTTGGAGTTCTTTTCTTTATATCCTGAAAATTAATGCTCTGAGGTTCAGGTAGCAAGGGTCTCCCATCCTGCAGGCTCCCTATTCATGCTCTTGATCATTCCCTTCACTGTGAAGGTTTTAGTTTGATACCATCCCATTTATTGATTCTTGATTTTACTTCTTGAACTTTCGAAGTCTTATGGAGGAAGCTGGTTCCTAAGCCGACAGGCTGGAGAGTTGGGCCTACGTTCTCTTCTAGTACGTGCAGGGTTTCTGCTCTAATACCTAGCTCCGTGCTCCAAGAAGTGGCAATTTACAAGAACTGGATATTAATTCATTCAACGTCTGTTTGTAAACTAAACATTTAAGAGTGTAAGTAGCTGTGGAGAGCCACCCCTGGGCTGTGTGTGGACCCCGTCGGCATCACGGCCTCGTGACCAGGAGGATCTGGCGTCTGGGAACTTCCTGTGGACACCGCCTCTGGCTGACTGCTCAGTCACACTGTGAGTCCTACTCAAGCTCTGCCCCAGGTCCCACACGGAACCGGAGATGGGACGACCTGCTGCAGCCACACAGCCTCAGAGACGGGCGTGACCTGCCGAGACGCCACTCAACCTGCTGACTGACGCCACGGAGCAAGACGCCACCCGACCCCTCACCCCTGCCTTTGACGTACCCCCTTACCTAAACCACGGGATCATTTTCTGGTTGTCCAACTCCAGCTCCGGTGTGGGCTGGAGCTACAGGCACTCCAGGCTCCCTCTAAAGCATTTCTTTCTGACTCTTGGGTTCTTCACTGATCATGCTAGACTTTGGATTCTCAGGTGGCTCACCCCCTAACACGGCGCAGCCCGCCTCCCCACGCATGGTCTTCACACCGCTGCTCGGTTGTTCTGTTGGTGAGGGTTTGTTAGAATAGCTACAGCAGCGTGTCCTGGGGCCGGGGCTCCGTGGCCGCGCTCGCCTGGCATGCGTGAGACCCTGGTCCTGTCCTCAGCACCACATAAGACATGAATAGGTAAAACAAAGATACTGCGTGTCCCGCTACAGCTGAATTTTTTTTTTAAAAATAGTGAGTTCTACCTAGTGAACTGAGTTATCTGATGGTGTGTCCAGATCCGATTACGAGTTGTCGAAGAACTCAAGTACGAATCTCCTGTGTCCTCCCAGGGTCCTGGACAAGCGTCCACCAAGGAGCTCACCCTTCCGTGCCCGATGGCGCCTCCTCTCACTCCCTTCCTGGACGAGGACTCTGCCGGGCTGGGCATGCGGCTCCTCCCTCCCCTCCTCCCCAGCTCCCAGCCTCAGGCAGAGGCGAGACAGGGCAGTGTCAGCAGCAGCGCAGCCTGCCACCCCGGGGCTGCGAGTCACAGAGCCGACGGCACCAGAGCGCTCACCCCACAGGGCTGTCTGGAAGCAAGATGCCCAGGAAGGTGTCGGAGCACCTGGAGCAGGCAGGAGCACAGCCACCCTGACCACTAGGTGGGAGCTGTCCTTCCCCGTGAGACGACGTCACGGAGCGTGGAAGGCCGGAAAGGCCGACCTGGGCTCGGTACTGTCCTTCCGGGGTTGGTGGTGGTTTCCTGCTACATGGGACAGTGGAGCAGAGATCACGCAAAGAACTAGCAGAGCTGGGGGCACCAGGCCAGGCCCCGACCCAGCTGAACTTGGGACACTCGGGCTGGACATTCCTCCGACTACTGGGGTCACACTTCTTTACCCCTCTTCCCAAACGCTTGCTTTGCTTTAGAGACCTGCAGGGCGTGTCACCACCACGACACAGGAGCTAAAGAAGAGCTCCGCAAAGGCAGGAGGAAACTAGGGCGCTGCTCTGGACAGGCAGCCGGTGGCCTAAGAACAGCCGCGGCCTGGGCACGGCCTGACTGGGTCCCCCAAGTCCACGTGCCGGACGCTCGGGCCCGGTGGGGTGGTGCTAAGTTGGTGGAACCGTGACAAGGTGGGCCTCGTGCAGGGCAGCGGGGTCATGGGGCACCGCCCATGGGCAGTAACGCAGGTTTCAAGAGTGGATTAGTTCTCACAAGGGGGGGGGTTACAAAGCGAGGCCACCCTGCACACTTGGCCCCTGTGCACGAAGCCGTCTCCCTCTCTGCCATGTTGTGACACAGCCAGGGGGTCCCACCTGAGGCCAAACAGGTGAAGGCCTGCAACAGTGGACTTCCAGCCTCCCAAACCATGAGAAAAATAAACCTCTTTTCTTTGTAAAGTACCCACCCGGCCTGCAGTATTTTGTTATAGCAACGGAAAACAGACTAAGCTAGTGGGAGCCTAGGGTTATGGGGAATCATCAAAAATATAGGTTTGGAAAACAAAACTTCAGTTTTATGGCCACAGCAACAGTGGGCATCACGGGGGTGGGGAGGGTAAAGGGAGAGGGGAGGGCAGAGGCAGCTCCTGCAGATGGAGTGGCTCCACCCTGAGCCATTGCCTGAGCTATTCCAAGTTGCTCTGCTTTTCAACAGTTCCCGTCTTCCGTTTCTGCTGAGATTTCAGGAGTGAAGGAGTCCCGAGACACACACGCGTCTATTTCCATAAACAATCAAGAATCACACTTCAGCAGCTGGGAACAGGCTCGCACGCGCTCTGACCCCAGGCTCAGCAACCAGCAAGAGGAAACCCCTCTGCACAACCCATCCTCTGCTGTGGGTGTGCACCAGAGCTCACCCAGGGGACAAGTGTCAACGGACGGACGGACGAGCGAGCCGTTGCTGGGTAAGAATGGGTGGTAAGCCCAGACCCCGGGGAGCAGGCGAGCCCCTCAGTGTCCCGCAGGGTGCGACAGGCTGATCTGCAACCTTTGCCTTCCATGCACTCAATTTACACAAGACTCAGGAAACAGTCACACCTGGCAAAACCCAGCTAACTAGGTGACAAGAGCAGCTCTTCACAAAGCCCCCGAGAAGCCGCTGCCCTGGGGAATCCCCTCCCATGACCTCAGCCCACTCACAGCAGTGACTTCAGCCTCAGTGCCAGCGCTCACCAGGGCAGGAAGCAGTGTCCCCACGCGCACAGCCCTGGCAGCCCCGCGGCCGCACAGAGGGGACAGCCAGGGCGGCACCAGGAGCCGTACGGCGTAGCCACGGCTCCTGCTTCAGTCGGCTCCTGGCTTCGTCTGGGATCGGCACTGCCATTTTTATGGCCACAGTGAAGAAACAGGGTTCCAATACCCCGAGACTCACCCTCAGCCCACCTTCAGAGGTCTCACATGAAAGAATCAAGCGTCAAAACAAGAGAAGAAACCCCATTGGTGACTACTCCAGCCGCTGCAGGGCACGCACCACACGTGGCCAAGCGTGAAACAGAATCCCAGCAACGCACCCGACTCCCAGGTGACTTCACAAAGCATACCCAGCGGAGAAACTGTCACAGGTGCCACTGATCTCCCCCCCAGCACCTCTGAGGACGGGCTGCTATGAGAACAGGAGCTTCAAAAGGTAAATGCAAACCTGAACCACAACCATCCTTTCACTCGAAGCTTCCAAGACCTTCACGAGCTCCCTAGTGCAGATCCTCGGGGCTCTGCTCGCAGCTCTCCTCAGAGTGCTGCAGGTGCCCCACCTTCAGGAGGCCAGTGGCACCTGCACCTCCACCCACTCCCTCCCAGCCCCCCCGTCTAAGCACAGAGCCTTCCAGGGCCCGCTCACACAGGGGAAAGGCCTCCTCTCAAGGAAAGAGGCAAACCAACAGAAGCCAAATGTCATCCCTCGCCTCTGGGCGAAGGTGGCTCTCCCCCCTGAAGTCAAGGGTGCTGCGTTCACACTCCTCCCTCTACTACTTGCAGAACCTGCTTACAAGCCTGCACAAGGGCCACTCCCCTGTGCCCACCTGGGGAGCTTTTTGAATCAACATCTTCTAAATTAATTCTAACCTGTACTAATGACTTCAGTTAATGTTTAAAATAAATCTAGCTTCATTTTCCAAAACAGGGTTCTTGATATTAAAAAGCTTAAAGCCATAAGGAGAAAAAAAAAAAAAAAAGCTTTGCAAATTGAAGAGTCATTACAAGAGGCTAGAAAAGACGGGAAAAGTGGAAAAGATGCCTCAACCCTGGCCTGTGGACACCCCCTGCTCCCCAGCCATGCGTCTGAGGCCGCCTCCCTCCAGCTCTGGCCACAGAGAGACGAGCACATGGACCGAAAGCGCGGCACCAGTGGCCTGCTCAGAGGAGATTCTAAGTTTAACTCATAATTTATCCTTTATATCTTTCCTATTTGATGTGGATAAAAAGGTCATTTTGTAAGGGCGGGAGACAGGAAACAATAAATATCTTCATATGTATCTGTAGAGGTGAGATGAGAAAAACACTCTTGTGAATACTAAAGGAAATAATCTTCTTTCTTTTCTTACCAGTATTCTCTTGATGGTAAGAGGCTGATTGTGTTTTGCAGCTATTTTTATATCTTTAAATATTGGATTTTGATCCTGGATGATGTTCTCAGAACTGTGTTGGGGGAGACCAGAGATCCGGGTGCTGCTTCGTCACACTCCAGTTACCGTGAGGACTGTGGTGGCTCCAGCTCTGCCTCGCGGCTCTCCTGGTCCCTAACCTGGTCCTGCCATCCCTCCCTGGCACAGAGGCCCCTGACCAAGGAAGGGGACGAGGGCTGGGGACCTCCGTCCCTGCAGCAGCCTCCTGCATTGGATGGGATGAAGGACTCCAAGGCCAGAGAAGGCCAGCAGAGCTTCACGGTCCCCTGCCTGCTCTGCGCGCGTGTGACGTCACGGGATGTCTTTTATTTGCATGCTCTTTACACACAGGAAATTCCTCCCTGACTGTCAGCTCCGACTCAAGACACACCAGGAGCGTGGAAGGAAGGGCCAATCGCTGTCTCACCCCCCTCCACAGTGACCAGCACCCACTGTCCACCTCTCCTGTGGACCTGGGGCACCACCTCAGAGTTTCAGGAGGAGGAGCACACCAGGTGGCCGTGGGTGTCGAGGGCTGGCTGTGCCACGTGCGGGGGAGGAGCGCCACGTGCGGGGGAGGAGCGCCACGTGCGGGGGAGGAGCGCCACGTGCGGGGGAGGAGCGCCACGTGCGGGGGAGGAGCGCCACGTGCACGCCACGTGGAGGCCTCCACCGTTGCCACCCTCACCCCCACTTTGCTCCTGCACGTCAACAGCCACCCCTTCCCCACCTTCTCCTCCAGATCGCACATCCCCCACGGGCGCCTGTCACCTGCAGCCTCGCCCTCTTCACGTCACCTCTCTCCAGAGTCCCCGGAGGCCAGCCAGCTCTTGCCCCTGGGGACCTGAGGCCTGATTTCCAGCCAGACAGGAGGCAGGGAGCGGCGGCTGGCCCTGCACCCCCGGAGCCAGGGACACTCAGTGGCTCAGCGACCAGCTGCCCCGCAGTCACTGTGGCCCCCACCCGCGCAGAGCTGTGAAGGCCACAAGCAGTACCTGAGGACAGAGAGGAGGTGGCGCCCACCCGGGCCACCCTCCAGCCCCCAGCGGGCTCCAGGGCTCGGCCTCGCGAGGACCTGTAGGACACCAAGGGCACAGACCTGGGGCAACCGTCCCCAGAAATCCCCCCAGCCACCCGCACACATCCACAGGATGCCCCAAAGCCTCCCTTGGGGTTTCCAGCATCCGTGCACCAGGCCCTTCCCCAGGAAGGCTACGCCTGCACGGAGCATCCTGCCACGGCGGCTCTGCCTGTTCACGGAGCCACGTGACTCCCCCAGCGACCCCCCACACGCCCCACGGCCTGCTGTCCAGACACTCAGTCCTGACTTAATGCGTAACAGAAGTCATGAGGGTGTGTACGATGGGATTCACTGACATCCCTACTGTGTGTTTCAGAAAACTGAATAGAAATGAAAGAAGCATTCGATTTTTTTAGTTTTGGGGTTTTTAAGGTTTCCTCTTACTAGAAAAAACAACCAGGGAAAGGGAGAGCCCAGCCCATGGTTACTATTCTGTTTGACGCCTTGACATACAGCTCTCTGCCCCAGCCTTCTGCTGAAGCTGGGAGGAGAATTCACGCAGGACACATCTGGAACTACAGTAAGAGATGTCTGAAGCTGGCTTATTGGAAGTGGGGGCAGAGCCCATGAAAATAGAGAGGAGCTCAATGTGGCAGGGGAAGGGGGTTGAGGGGAGGTAGGAGGGGTGGACAGGGAGGAACTGTGGGTGGACTTGACCAGATCATGCTGTGTACCTAGACGCACACGCCCCAGTGGGTTCCCCCTTTATGTATATCTATAAGCCACCAATTTAAAAAGTGACAAAAAAACCTGGCGCGGTGGCGCACGCCTGTGATCCCAGGACTTGGGAGGCTGAGGCAGGAGGATCGCGAGTTCAAAGCAAGCCTCAGCAATGGCGAGGCACTTAGCAACTCAGTGAGACCCTGTCTCTAATAAAATACAAAAAAGGGCTGGGGATGTGGCCCAGTGGTCCAGTGCCCTCAGTTCAATCCCCAGCACCAAAAAAAAAAAAAAAAAAAAAAAAAAAAGACGAATAAATAGAAGGAAAGCCAGTAAAGAGGAAAAGGAGCATGGGGGAGGGAAGAGAGAAAAAGAGGAAGCACTGGGGACTGAAATGGAGCAAATCATATTCCGTGCATGTGTGATCATTATGTTTAATTACAATGAACTAATAAAAATGTATTTTTTTCTTTTTTTTTTTCTTTTTTTTTTTTTGGTACCAGGGATTGAACCCAGGGGCCCTCGACCACTGGGCCACATCCCCAGCCCTTTTTTGTATTTTATTAGAAACAGGGTCTCACTGAGTTGCTTAGTGCCTCGCCATTGCTGAGGCTGGCTTTGAACTCGGATCCTCCTGCCTCAGCCTCCCAAGTGCTGGGACCACAGGCGTGCGCCACCACACCCGGCTAATAAAAACGTATTTTTAAAAGGTTTCTGTTTTAGCCTCATGAGTAGAAGCTACAGGACCCCAAGCCCTTCATCCCTCAGTTTTGTGAGAGGTGACCCTAGAACCCCTCAAACGTGGAACCCCAGGGTCTGAGCTGGCTTCCGTGGCCACCGCTCAGAGGAGAAGCCCAGGGGGAGCGAGGGGCGGCACGAGGGGAGCAGGTGGCACTGCCACTCCAGGGACTGCAAGCCCCTGCCCGCCCACCCCGCCCTTCCCAGGACTCACTGGAGACGGGCCTGCCACTCCAGGGACAGCAAGCCCCTGCCCGCCCACCCCGCCCACCCCAGGACTCACACTGGAGACTGGCCGGGGAATATGGTCCTCAGGCAGGTGCCCACGTGCGCCAGCACGTCACTCACGTCCTCGGGAGACTCCATCTTCATGGAGATGCCGCACTTCTCAGTTTCCACGACCATCTGCAAGAGCGGGGACACCTCTCAGCAAGGGCGCCAACAGCCTGCACCTCACCGCGTGCCTGGAGCGAGCCCCACCCAGATATAGGCAGCCTTTCAGCAAGTACCTCCTCCGGGAGCTGGCCTGAGACCCACAGAGCAGCGGGGAAGAGGATGGGGGACATCAGACCCGAGGGGAGGGAGGCGGGCGTCCCCAGGCCGGGCCGAGTCACACAGACCCGTGGGGCGCACCTCCCGCCAGCAGCTGTCCCGACCACACCCTCACAGTTTGTCTCTGCGTCCTCCTGTGAGCACCCAAGCAGAAGCTGATGGACGTTTTACTTTCAATGTGTTTTGACTTTGATTTTGGGTGGTGCTTGAGATCAGACCCAGGGCCTCACGCGTGCTGGCAGGCACTTCACCACGGAGCTACAGCCCCAGACCTTTTCCTGACATGTTTTAAATATAAGAAAACTTACGAGATATTTAAATGAAATGTTCAAATCCTTTTGCCTAAGAAAAGGCAAAAGAAAAATCAAGTGCTTATGAAACTTCAACCTAAGAAAAGACGACACTTGGAAGGGATTCTATTAAAGCAATAGCATAATAAGAATCTTCAGTGTTAGTTTGGATGAAGCAAAACTAGAAAGTGTCTGTCGAGACTTGGGCCATGCACCTGGTCCTATAAAAAAGTCTCAATCAACCTGAGAAAAAAGGATGGGTGGCTGAAGGGACAGCAAGCTGAAGATGGACACGTTTAGAAAACAAAGAAACCACTTCAAACAGGCACAGCCATACACACAACTCATCCCAGCCGCTCGGAAGCAGAGGCGGGGGATGACAAATTCAAGGGTGGCCTGTGCAACTCAGCATGATCCTGTCTCAAGAGGATATAAAAGGGTGGGGGTGCAGCTCGGCGGTGCGGCCTTGCCCAGCACGCATGAGTTCCCTCCTAGAACTGAAAAGAAGAAAAAAGTCCACTTCAGTCACTTCATTTTTTAAAGATACCATTACCCTGACGGTAAAAAATATTCAGGTAAAATGCAATCTTGTCCTTTATTACTGCATCAAAACCTCTTCAGACTTTAACTTCCTATTATTACTTACCTATGCAAAAACATGACTGGGGACACTAAACTACATGGTAACTAACCAATTGGATTAACAAAGCCAATTGTAGCATTCACTTTAGACAGCCTGAAATCAGCCAAATTGAACAATAATAATAATCCAAGTTGCTCAACATACTCATGTTAGGGATGACCTTTATCCAAACAATGAGATCAAAGAGAAAGACGACAGTGACCCGAGTCCTCAAACTGTGACTTCCTCCTAACAATCCCTGAAGGGACACGCCAACTGAATCTCACCTTTGGGCAGTCAGAAGCGTGGGTGGAAAAAAAGCACTATTTTCAATCCAAATTTTCAACATATGCCTCAAGAAATTAAAGGAAAAGCTTTTACAATTCTTCAGGCAAATCTGCATTTGTCCTGAACAAGGCGGTCCAAGAACTATCCAACCCAAAGCCGTCAGCCAGCACCGTGAGTGGAGGTCTGTGCCTGGCGCTGCCGAGACTGGCCCTCGCGGTCAGTGCGTGGGTCCACGAGCGCCGCGTGCACGCGTGCGTCTGAGCACAGCCGTGGCTTGGGAGCCAGGTGACAGGCCCTCCACCGCTCCCGGGCTGGACAGCCCACCGCCGGCCCGCCTGGGGACTGTGCGCCTCACCACGGGTCCCCCTCCCCCTCCCGCCCGTCACGCCCACGGCAGCCACTCAGCTCAGTTTGGGTGCCAGCAATTCGTGATTAGCTCATCCTACGGCCACTTAACCTCCCACCTAGTCACCCTGAATTGCAGAGTGACAGGAAGGAGCACTGGGGGCAGGTGCGAAGAGAAGAGGCCTGCAGGCCACCCGCCTGCCAGGCCAGCACCACCACCTCTGCACAGGGGACCCGCAGCGCAGCCTCGCCTTGCCGGAGGGCTCCTGTCAGTGGCTCTGGTCTCCCTCTCCAGCCAGGGACAGACGGAAGCCTGCGCTTCCTCGATGCCCAGCAGGCCACAGCCCTGCCTCCGCCACACGGGGACATGAGTACTGAAGAGGCAACGACCCCAGGGTGGAAGGCGCCGGCCCAGCACGCCAGGGCCCTGGGCTCCACGGCCACAGCACCAACAGCAGGTCAGGAAGACACGAGCCAGAGGGAAGGCCTTGGCCGCGGTGGGGACTCCAGGTCCCGGGCCCGGCTCAGCTGTTCCCTAAAGGCAGAAGAGCCCGACTGCTCCACACCACCGGGGCTCCACTCAACCCAGCAGGGGCAGTGCACCAACGTCACCGTCAGAGCAGGGCGCAGCTGCACAGCACAGTCCAGAGCCCTCCAGTCCAAGCCTGGACCGCGGCCATCTCTGCCAAGCACCAGGCGGCGGAACCGGCCCACAAAGCCGAGATGCTGAGGCCTGCACTCCAGCAAGAGTCCCCAGGTTTCCTCAAGGACAGGAGCAGAGGTGCAGTCACAGCTCACCAGCTCAGTGGCACCCTCACACAGAACGCCATGCCTGGTGTCACCAGGCATGTCACCTCAGCTTCCCAGCTGTGATCAAATAACCACAAAAACAGCAGTGACACAGCTACCGCAGAGGACGGCAGAGAGACTTCTAACCAAGGCCAGGCTGAGAGCACCAGACACACGCCACCACCCTGGGACTGCACACAGGTCAGACGCTGTCAGCAGCGACCCCGGCGACACGGGCTCGCCGTCCCAGCGCTAGGACGGAGAGGATCACAGGGTGCACTGACAGAGGCAATGTCCCACAGACATGCTGTCCCAGGTGAGGCTGTGTGTCCAGACGCGCCCACGCTCGCTGGCCCAGGTGGGTGTCCTGGACACGCTCACCCTGCCTGTTGTGTGCGACACTGGGTGTGGCACGTGGGTGGTGGCATCGGAGACGGGCTCTGTGGGGGTGGGGGCTGTGTCTCTAACCATCCCCGGCATCTGAATCCAAGGGTGCGCCAGTTCTCCAGGTCAGGGAGAAGCCCGCTCTGAGCCGCTGGCCCTGGGGCAGAGCCTCGGTACACGGCGCCACTCCTGTGCCTCTGCGAGCCCAGCAGAGCCTCTCCTCAGGAACTCGCAATGCTGCACACCCCGGGGCTGAGACCGCCGCTCTGTTCCCGGGTCCCCGGAAGGGCAGACACGGAGGCCGCGCAGGCGCCCTCGGTTCAACGCCAGAGTCCAGCCCCGCCCAGGCACCCGCACGCCCAGGCCTCGACTCCAGCCTCAAACCTTGCCCTCCTGAACTGAGGCAGCGAGGGCCCCGAGGCCCCAGAGGTGGAGGCAACGGCCTCCTGCCCACGTCTGGCCACTGGGGCCAACACACGCTGCTGAGTTTGCTCCCAGCTCCACGCCTGAGCGTCCCACACTGCTCACCACAAACCCGGAGAGCCCCAGGGGAAAGCGCCAGGGAGTGGGTGCAATCTCGACTCCCGTGAAGGGACACCTAGACCCTCTTCAGGAGCATTCCCCCAACACACCGCCCACACGCACACAGACACTCACTTTTTAATTTTAAAAGCTAAAACAAGAGTAAAAAAAATGAAAATCAGAGCAAGAATCAATACAATAGAAAATCAATGAGAAAAGTCAATGAAACTAAGAAGTTCTCGGCGAGAAAGTTGATACAATTGAGAAACTCCCTAAGGAGACTGATAGGACGTGGGGAAATCATGTTATCAGTACCCAGAATGATATTCCAGGTACAACACAGAAAAACAGAACAGAAAATGAAGATCAACTTCATCTTAACAAATCCAGCAATTTACATGAAATTGACACATTTCCTAAAAAATACAAACTACCAAAGCTCGTTCAGAAAGAAATACGGGAATGGAATCTGCCCCACATCTACTAGAGAAAGAGAACGTGAGGTTGAAAACCTTCCCAGGTCACAGGCTGACCTGGGGACAGACCTTACTTACAGAGGCCCAGACGCCTTCCCTGGTGAGTTCCAGGAAGGTCTGAGGAGGAGTCAACACCAACTCTCCTTCCCAGTCCCTGCTGTGAGTCTGCCATTGTGTCAGCACAGAACCACCAGGCAGAAGAAAACACGAGAAAGAAGGAGAGAAGTACACAAAGAGCAAGTCACCAACGTCGGCGAGAAAGACACTGTGCAAAATCGTAACAAGTGGAAGCCAGCAACACAGATAAAGGCACACACAACCAAGTGAGCTTATCCCAGGAGCGAGAGACGGACTCACCATCAGCAAATGTCATAAAGCAATCTAACAAGCTAAGGAGGGAGGGGGGAGGAACGACCTCAACAGACCCAAAAAGAAAGCAACACTAATTCCTGATGCTCTCAGAAAAGCAGGATAGGAAGGAGCTTCGTCAAACAGAGGAAAGGCCTCTATTAGAGACCTGTAGCCAACTCTGCAGTTGAAGGTACAGAATGGGTGCTTCCCCTCGAAGGTCAGGCTGGGACAGGAGGGCCTGGCCGTGCCCGTTCAGCCCTGACCTAGAGGTTAGGCCAGTGCAGCTGGCAATCTCTCAGATTTGATCTGACCTCACTGGTAAGCCAATAAGAGAGCCTGGTCAGTCTCAGAAACGCTGGCAGAAAAGAGGGGACTCCTCGGTCACACACAGGCCCAGGGTTTCTATCACCAGCACTGCAGAAGAAATGGGCACGTGACAAGGCAGATCACGCATAGAGGGGCCCAGGAACACATGCACACAAGGGGGGTGATCACAGGAAGACCCAGGGCTCCGGCACACACGCGGGGTGCTCAGGGGAAGGCCCAGGGCTCCTGCACACACACGGGGTGCTCAAGGGAAGGCCCAGGGCTCCTGCACACACACGGGGTGCTCACAGGAAGACCCAGGGCTCCTGCACACACGCGGGGTGCTCACAGGAAGACCCAGGGCTCCTGCACACACACGGGGTGCTCAGGGAAGACCCAGGGCTCCTGCACACACACGGGGTGCTCAGGGAAGACCCAGGGCTCCTGCACACACACAGGGAGCTCAGGGAAGACCCAGGGCTCCTGCACACACACGGGGTGCTCACAGGAAGACCCAGGGCTCCTGCACACACACGGGGTGCTCAGGGAAGACCCAGAGCTCCTGCACACACACAGGGAGCTCACGGGAAGACCCAGGGCTCCTGCACACACGCGGGGTGCTCACGGGAAGACCCAGGGCTCCTGCACACACACGGGGTGCTCACAGGAAGACCCAGGGCTCCTGCACACATGCGGGGTGCTCAGGGAAGACCCAGGGCTCCTACACACACACGGGGTACTCACGGGAAGACCCAGGGCTCCTGCACACACACGGGGTGCTCAGGGAAGACCCAGGGCTCCTACACACACACGGGGTACTCACGGGAAGACCCAGGGCTCCTGCACACACACGGGGTGCTCAGGGGAAGGCCCAGGGCTCCTGCACACACACGGGGTGCTCACGGGAAGGCCCAAGACTCCTGCACACACACGGGGTGCTCACGGGAAGGCCCAGGGCTCCTGCACACACACGGGGTGCTCACGGGAAGGCCCAGGACTCCTGCACACACAGCGCGGGGTGCTCACGGGAAGGCCCAGGGCTCCTGCACACACACGGGGTGCTCAGGCAAGACCCAGGGCTCCTGCACACACGCGGGGTGCTCACGGGAAAGCCCAGGGCTCCTGCACACACACAGGGAGCTCACGGGAAGACCCAGGGCTCCTGCACACACGCGGGGTGCTCACAGGAAGACCTAGGGCTCCTGCACACACACGGGGTGCTCACAGGAAGACCCAGGGCTCCTGCACACACGCGGGGTGCTCACAGGAAGACCTAGGGCTCCTGCACACACACACGGGGTGCTCACAAGGAAGACCCAGGGCTCCTGCACACACGCGGGGTGCTCACAGGAAGACCCAGGGCTCCTGCACACACACGGGGTGCTCACAGGAAGACCTAGGGCTCCTGCACACACACGGGGTGCTCACAGGAAGACCCAGGGCTCCTGCACACACGCGGGGTGCTCACAGGAAGACCCAGGGCTCCTGCACACACACGGGGTGCTCAGGGAAGACCCAGGGCTCCTGCACACACGCGGGGTGCTCAGGGAAGACCCAGGGCTCCTGCACACACACGGGGTGCTCAGGGAAGACCCAGGGCTCCTGCACACACACGGGGTGCTCACGGGAAGACCCAGGGCTCCTGCACACACGCGGGGTGCTCAGGGAAGACCCAGGGCTCCTGCACACACACGGGGTGCTCAGGGAAGACCCAGGGCTCCTGCACACACACGGGGTGCTCACAGGAAGACCCAGGGCTCCTGCACACACGCGGGGTGCTCAGGGAAGACCCAGGGCTCCTGCACACACACGGGGTGCTCAGGGAAGACCCAGGGCTCCTGCACACACACGGGGTGCTCACGGGAAGACCCAGGGCTCCTGCACACACGCGGGGTGCTCAGGGAAGACCCAGGGCTCCTGCACACACACGGGGTGCTCAGGGAAGACCCAGGGCTCCTGCACACACACGGGGTGCTCACGGGAAGACCCAGGGCTCCTGCACACACACGGGGTGCTCACGGGAAGACCCAGGGCTCCTGCACACACACGGGGTGCTCAGGGGAAAACCCAGGGCTCCTGCACACACACGGGGTGCTCACGGGAAGACCCAGGGCTCCTGCACACACACGGGGTGCTCACGGGAAGACCCAGGGCTCCTGCACACACGCGGGGTGCTCACGGGAAGACCCAGGGCTCCTGCACACACGCGGGGTGCTCAGGGGAAAACCCAGGGCTCCTGCACACACACGGGGTGCTCAGGGAAGACCCAGGGCTCCTGCACACACACGGGGTGCTCAGGGGGAAAACCCAGGGCTCCTGCACACACACGGGGTGCTCACGGGAAGACCCAGGGCTCCTGCACACACACGGGGTGCTCAGGGAAGACCCAGGGCTCCTGCACACACACGGGGTGCTCGCGGGAAGGCCCAGGGCTCCTGCACACACACGGGGTGCTCACAGGAAGGCCCAGGGCTCCTGCACACACACGGGGTGCTCAGGGAAGACCCAGGGCTCCTGCACACACACGGGGTGATCAGGGGAAGGCCCAGGACTCCTGCACACACACGCGGGGTGCTCACGGGAAGGCCCAGGGCTCCTGCACACACACGGGGTGCTCAGGGGAAGACCCAGGACTCCTGCACACACACGGGGTGCTCACAGGGAGAGCCCTCGAGTCCACTGTCTCCACAGTAAAGGTCAGCGTGACTTGCCTTTGTTCATAAGGGAAGGCCCCATCACCCACAAGGGGAGACAGCCTGGTGATGCAGGCACGCAGGGAGTCCTGCTGGCCCAGGATGCACCAGAGGCAGGGAGCCCCTGGAGGAGGACCTCCCAGCTGCAACAGGCAGAAGAGCAGAGCAGGAAGACAGGGAAAGGCTTTTGCACTCACAATACCAACACTCCGTAGCGCCACAGAACCCACCAGCAAGCGGGCGCTACTCGGTGAGCGTGGCCAGGCAGCAGGACACAAGGGTAGCGTGCACAGGTCAGCTGCACTTCAGATCCAGCAAGAAGCAGTGTGATTGGGCCCTAAAAACAGCACCATTTACAGTAGTAGAAAAATAGGAAATACTTAGGAATAAATATGACAGGAGAGTCATACTACAAGTTACAGCAAAGTACTGCTGAGAAGTATTAAGACCATGCAGAGAGAGAAATATTCCATTTTCTTGGGTCAGAAGACTCAATCTTGTTAAGAAGCCAGGTCCAATGAAATTCTAATCAAAATTCCAGCTTTCCAGAGAAACTGAGGGTCACTACTGACCGTCCTCTCGCGCGCCTGGGAACTTGGCACAGTCCCGTCTGGTGTGTCTGTGAGGGCGTTTCCAGGCACGGAGACAATGGGGACCACACGCTGGGCAGGGAGACCGCCCTGAATATAGGGGCCCATCCAGCAGCCAGGGACCTGCGCAGCAGGGAAGGAGGCAGCCCCCCAGCCCTGTGAGCACAGCTCTTCTGGAAAGGCGCCCCAGCTGTCAGCCCTTCAGGGTGGCCTCGCTCCCTCTCCAGGGGCTTCAAGGACCTTGCTTCTCCTTGCTGCGTCACCCTCTTGGTCAGAGGCCCCCGCTTCTTGAGCCTCTCCAGCCCGCACACGGCCACCTGGGTCTTTCCGGCCTCGGATCGCGAGGCCACTCTCGTCGCACCTTCTCATATGTGTATTTTTTTCCTAGGGGCTCTGCTCCTCACGGGAACCCTGACACCCGAACTGACATGGTCCTAAATTCGGCAGCGACTGCCAAGGACCCAGAACCAACAAGGCAATCCTGAAAAAGAAGGACAAAGCTGGAAGGCGATCCCCGCCAATGTCACCACTGCGATCCTCAGTGTGTGGGTGGCCCAGAGACAATGAGGCCAATGGGGCCACCCGGGAGGCCAGAAGTGGACCAGCACTGCCGTGGACGGTTGGGCCAGAACCAGCGCAGTGAGGAGACGACGTCTGTCCAGCACCACGGCACCGGGCAAGCGGACGCACCGGTCAGATAAAGGAAAAGGAGCTCATCTCACAGTTTCCTCGGCAGAAAGCTCACCCTGTACCAGGGGCCACGCAGGCACAGGTGTGACCCAAGACCTCAAAAGGCTGTGAAGAGACTGGAAAGCCCAGCACAGGCAGAGAGCCAGCAGGGAGGAATCACGCGTCTCCTACAGGATCGGCCCCAGAATATCTTCTTTTCAAAACTTTTAATATTCACTAAGAAAACAAACAACCCCATTTTAAAAATGGAATTGACACTCAGTAAAGACAAGCTGTGGCCAGAAACAAACAAAAAAGACGCTCGGCTTCTTTAGTCCTTAGGGGAACGCAAATTAAAACCACAATGAAAAGCATCACAGACCTAGGAGAGTGGCTGGACTCGAGAGAGCAGCCCCACTAGCGCGGGAGGACCCAGAGCTCCACACGGAGCAGGTGGCCATGGACAACAGCCCAGCCTCCCTGGGAAAGAGGCTGGTGATCCTCAGTGAGCTCAACACCCGGCGCAGACCCCACCGCGCGTAGACTCCGCCACGCGCAGACTCCGCCGCGCGCGGACCCCACCATGTGCTCCAACACGGAGTGCCCCCCCCCGGGGGGGTGGGGAGAAAGCACCTGTCCAAAAACTCCAATGTAAGCATTCAGAGCAGTGTCACCTGTCACTCGCTAGCAGAAACAAACCATGTGTCCCCACCAGGGGAGGGGCTCAACCCACCACCACAGACCCTGCAGCGGAGCAGCCTCAGCACTGGAGGAGCACTCAGACACGTAACTAGGCGCCATCTCAGCACGCGATGGGAGAGGGAGGGGCGGCAGGCCGCCACCCCCACGTGGAGCATGGGGGGCCTGCAGGGGCTGCAGGTGGGCTGCCAAGGGCGACAGGCCCCGGGCCACGGCTGGACTCAGCGTCCTCACTGTGGCAACACCGCACGGGCGTGCAAGTGCATGTGTGCCCGTGTCAAAGGCCATCCAACTTTGCACTTCCCTGCAGCTACTCACAACTCCACAAAGCCGGGTTCTTTAAATCTAATATTTTTTAATGTTTTTTAGTTGTAGATGGACACAAGACCTTTATTTCACTTTCATGTGGTGCTGAGGATCCAGCCTAGTGCCTCACACGTGCTAGCAAGCGCGCTACCACTGAGCCTCAACCCCAGCCCTAAATCCAATTTCTAACACTGACACACTTCGGTGCCACTGTATTCCAGGGAAGGCCTTGCGTGGGACCATGGACCCTCGGTGTGAAGATCTGCTCTACAGAGCAGCACTCTCCCATTCCCGTGGTCGTCTCACGGGGCCAGTTAGACATCTTCAGTTATCCACGTTCCTTATCAGAAAAAATCCCCAACTGCTCACACACAGCCTCTGCCAAGCCCTCGCTCTGAGAGCCCCACTTTTCCTCATCTTGTCTTCCTACCGTCTCAAGGAACCTTCAATTGTGAAAGCAAAGGGTTTCCAGAATCTGGACAAGGTCACGACCTCTGTGGCCGGTCCTGCCACTCACACCCACCTGGGCTGGCCTGCTGCAGGAGACGCCTTGGATCTCCAGGTAGCTGAAGGTCAGCTCGAGCTGCAATGGGGAGAGAAGGGGAAACCGATGATGAGGTTAAGACACACCATTCAAGGTGAAGCTGCTGTGATCAGAGACAATTCCAGGGCCACGAAGATTTTAGGCATTTTCTGGGGGTAAACTGGTTTAATATTTCCATCAACAAGATGGGAGCATGATTTATCACACGTCAACAGAAGCGTGTGCCATTTTACCAAAGGGTTGAAAGGAAGTTGGTCACTTCACCCAGGGACAAACCTAGGGAAGCTGGCGCAATCCTACTCCACTATTACGGTGAGAAATGCTCACACTAAATGAATCCTCTTTTCCCTTTTGGCTTACAAAACGTTGCTTCCGAAAGTCACAAAAGGGAGGCCTGAGGATGTAGCTCAGGGGCAAAGCACTAGCCTAGCATGTGAGAGGCAAAACAAGGAGACAGAAAGTCACGTGAGAACACGGTCCCTGCTGCGTGTCCCCACTTTCTAAATGCTGTGTGACGCTCTGAGCACCTCCAGGACTCTTCCCCCGTCTTCCACCCACACTCATACGTGGAGGGCCACCAAGATGCAGAACCTGCGGGTGCAGCAGCCCACTGAGAGGGGAGAAGCATGCGGGTGCCACCCCACAAGTCACAACTGGGAGGCATGTGGCACCGCCATCACTGGGAGGCAAATCCAGAGCAGAAACTCATGGCTCTGCAACTAAAGTTCAAGACATATGAGGAGCAGGGCTGGGGGCGGGGAGAGAACCCAATCTTTCATTGTTCATTTCGTTGCTGATGAACATTTATGAAAAGCCTACTGTGTGCCTGCACTAGACCTGGAAAGAGGAATGAGGCCTGCACGTTGTTCTCCTGGAGTTAAGTACATCCTCGGAGGCACTTATTTTACAACGTTCAATTGCAGCAGGAGTCTTCTTACCTGTTGTTACCAAGACACAGCCTGGATTCGTTTTTTGAAATGTCATTGAAATCAGGGATTGGCTTTGTAGAAAGGACACATACCTACCTTTGTTATTCTAATGTAAACCTTATAAACGTATTTTCATAGCCTGCTCTTCTGGGCAGGGCTAAAGGTTTTCTCTGCCCACCAGCGGGCCCTCGAGGGGCCTCTGAGTCACCCCTGAGTCTCTCTGCAGGGCTCTGGCCTCCATCCCTCAGGTCTCCTCAGAAATGGGGTGAGAAGTCGAAGGCGCCTGCAGAGGCAGCGGGGGGCAGAGGGTCCTAGATAACTGCTTCCCATCCCTCCCAACAGTGGTCTGACCTCCAGACTGCGACTTCCTCCTGACTCACTTTGTTAACGTTCACTATTTGGTGTCTCTCTCCTTTTGCGCTCAGCCTTCATTGCAACGTAAAGTATTCCATTAAAAACATTTGACATGGTGACGGTAGCTGCTATACACAGGTTTGGAAAGAACAGCAGGCCCTCAGCGGGCGTCCCATCCGGCGGGCGGGAGCAGGTGCAGACAGTCCTGCTCTCTCACCCCGTCAGCAATGACGGCAGCCAGCGGCCGCGACATCTCCAGGACAGAAATGCACACCTGGGGTCAGCTCGGCTTAGTGCGGTTATCAGAGGCCAGGTAAGGGGCTCTACCCTAGCCCAGGGCTTTGCAGGGGGAGGACCGCGCTGGGGAGCCAGGGAAGACGGCAGGCACTTCAGCTGGGTCCTGGAGAACGGCTTGAAGGAAGTTTCAGGTTTGTTAGATAAACAGGGGAAGAGAAGCTCAGGCGGAAGAAAAAGAATCTTCAAAGGCACGGAGGCACTAGAAGGACCCGGCAGAGCAGAAAGTAAAAGGAGTGGCCTGCAGCCTGGACCAGCAGCAGGGAGTGACTGGCCCAGGGCGTGGCGAGCCAGGACCCTGGGTCCTTCTCAGACTGCAGGGGGGTGTCTCTGAGACACCCCCAAAGGCACCAGCGCAAGTTCAAGTCAGCCTCCCTGATCTCTTCCATGGCTTTTTTTTTTTTTTTTTTTTTTTGGTGTGTGTGTGGTACCGGGGATTGAACTCAGGGGCACTCGACCACTGGGCCACATCCCCAGCCCTTCTTTTGTATTTTATGAGAGACAGGGTCTCACTGAGTTGCTAAGTGCCTCGCCATTGCTGAGGCTGGCTTTGAACTCGCGATCCTCCTGCCTCAGCCTCCCAAAGTGCTGGGATTACAGGCGTGCGCCACCGCACCCAGCTTCTTCCATGGCTTTTAATCAGCCCTTTGCTCCCAGCCCCCAAAACTGACTGTCCACTCCAGCTCACCCGAGTCTGAGGAGTGTCCGTGGATAAGAGTCGTGGGCAGCAGCGGGCAGGAAGCCGGGTTAGGAAGCAGGGACAGAGGCCAGGCGAGCCGCCCAAGGACCTTCCTGAGTCCGCTCCGCACGTCTAGCCTGAGAGGAACCTGCCACCCCGGGACTGGAGGAGGAAGCAGCGGACGGGACACGGGAAACCGAGCCCCAGCAGAGGAACCGCCCAGGACACGGAGCACGGAACATCCCCCTCCGTCCCCGGACACCTTCAGCAGAGAGAGCAGGCGGGAGTGAAGACTCCTGCACACCTTCGGGGCCTGGGGAGGAAGGACAGGAAGCCAGCGTGTGCTGCGGCAGGGCTGGGCATGTGCCGGAGCCCCGGGGCTTACCTTGGTGGGGACGCGCGCCGTCAGGAGGAAGGCTCTGCAGGCCGTGAGCACCTGAAACACAGAGGCAGCAGGTCAGCACGAGCGGGGGGCCTGGCAGGCCGCGGCGTCGCCCACGCCACAGCCGGAGGCTTGCTCCTGTCGACCAGGAGAGCGGGGGACCCGGGGCAGCTTCTCAGCCCACACGGTCCACGGGGGCAAGTCCTCCGTGGACCTCAGGATGAGAAGCCGGTCAGCGGCCAGAGGAGGAAGGGCCACTTCGGGAGACCGCAAGGGGTCTCTGGTGTTCACACACGAGTGTCCTGCGAGGGGTCAGGAGCCCACGCACCACGCAGACCTGCTGTACAGCTGGGCTCCCATCCACTCGTCCCCAGCTCAGCCTGCGCCTCACAGTGTTCACGAGCCGCGGGGGAGACAGCAGGCGGGTCTCGGGAGCCTGCCCGGCCCTGCCTCCCTACCGCAGTGTGCTCAGTCCCAGAGAGCATTCACTAAGGTTCCCTCCTACCCCGGCTGGCACCATCGTTCTACCCACCATCTGGTCCCACAAGCCTCTGGGCCCTCTTGCCATTTTCCAAAGAACTTCCCCGTCATAAATCCCTGCTTAGTAAGAGACCTGTGTCTGGTCCAAGAACAGAACCTGCACAATGTGTCCGTAAAGGACACTGAGCCTGGCGCTGCTGAAGGACTTCTCCAAAGTCACGCGGTTGTCTACCGCAACCCAACTGCTGGTCCAGGCCCGGGGGCCCAGCGGGGGAGCCTGGGTGGCTGCTCCAGTCTCCAGACCCAAAATGCAAACTATGTTCTTTTCCATAAGCCGTTGTTGAACAATCACAGGTCACCACTGCAGGGACAACTCCAGTCAGGGCTACTGAGAGACGGATGAGGAGCAGGTGGGCGGGCAGTGGGGAGGGCACAGGAGGATGGCCCTGAACACCAGCATCGGGCCACTCACAGCACTGACTTGTGTCTGGTGTCATTCGCACTATTTGGCCTTAGAAGTGACTCTGCTAAAAGTTGGCTCACAGATGACTCCCGCAAGTGAAGAGGGAGAGTCTCCATCTGTGACCGCCATGCGCTGTGCGCCCCCCAGGTTCACCCTAGGCAAGAATCCTCACTTTCTACAAGACCCTCGAGGCCAGGAAAGCAGCAGCAGCGCGGGGGGAGGCCAGGGAAGCCCAGGAGTGCAGCCAGGGGCAGCAGGCAGGTGGGCGGGCGTCGGGCAGGCCCAGAGCAGCACTGACCACGGAGTTCACAGGACACTCACAGGACACACCGTTGCTCAAAGCACTAAGAATTTCAAACAATGACAAGAGAGCGTCAGCCCGAGAGCGGGCACTTGAGCAGGTGCCCTGTGCTGCCCAGGCTGCAAGCACGTCCCTCGCTGTAGCCTCCATTCGCTGAGCGCCCACCCCCAGCCCTGTGCCGTGAGCAGACGCCTTTGACCACGCAGGCACACAGTCTCACGGAAGCCGTGTCCAAGCAATACCCCACTTTATACAGCAACAAGCTGAGACTCATTAGTGACACTCGCTCAAGGTCACCGTTAGGACAGGAACAGGATTCACACCCGGGGCCATCTGTTAACTCCAAGGCAGAGGTTCTTGATGACAAGGCCAAGTGGACACGCTACCACGGGCCCTGCCTCCACATGCTCTGCCCCTGCGTGTCATGTCACAGGAGCCTGGCAAGGATGGCATAGCCCAGCAGAGGCCACCACTGGGAAGACCCGCAGAGCGAGGCTGCCTTTCTCAAGCGCCCAACAGCAGGCTTTTGAAATCCTCCTTTCGAACACAAGACCGCCCTGGGCAGCCGGAACCTCCGGCCACCTGCACCAAGCCGCCCACGGTAGGGCAGCACGCGCAGGCAGAGGCCTTTCCTGGAAGGGCTGGGGAGTTTTGTTGCATGAGACACACGGGCTCAGTCAGGGGCGTCCAGGTCAGAAGAGCCGTGAGAGGAAGAGGCGGCGTTCAGACAGGCCTAGGCAGGCCTGGCGAGCAGGCCACCAAGGACTTCTGTCCTGGGAGCAGGACTCGTCTCACAGGAGGAGGGAGGCGTCTTCCCAGACGGCGCCACGCGCCACAGAGGACCTGCAGTCTGCTGCCTGTCAGCCAGGACGCTCTGCTCTCCCAGGGATCTGGGAAGAAAGAAGGTGCTGCCCACAGCCGCCGCGGGAAGCCGGGCTCACCCCAGGACTCTCCCGCTTCAGTCACAAAGCACCACCGACCTCGGACTCCCAAGGCTGCCTGCAGTCCTCCTGGTCCTCCTGAGGACCCCAAGTCCACGAAGTCTCTGGACAGAAGTTCAGCAGCCAAATCGTGAAACTCATCTGCCAGACAGGTCCAGTGCCACCTGACCGAGCCCTGAGCCCTGCGGTGGCAGCGGGAGCAGGTCCCGAGGGACCGTCTCACGGGGAGCTCCGGGCAGAGGGGGGCAAGAAGCTGCGACTCCTCACTCCGGGCCCTCGCTCCATCTCACCGCAGATCAGCAGCCAGGGTCAAGGCCCAAGGCCCAGGAGGGAGCCTGTGGCCTTCAGGTTTCAGGAAAATGGATCCAGCTCTGGGAACGTTCCTTAAAAGCAGAATCCGTCGCACAACATCCGGGATCACCCCGCGAGCTGATTCCTGCCCTGCGCAACGTTCGCTGTTGGGGTGTGGGTCGGTACCTGGCTCCGCCCACGTGGGGCCCTATCAGGGAGCAGGGTCGTTACCTGGCTCCGCCCACGTGGGACCCTATCAGGGAGCAGGGTCGGTACCTGGCTCCGCCCACGTGGGACCCTATCAGGGAGCAGGGTCGGTACCTGGCTCCGCCCACGTGGGACCCTATCAGGGAGCAGGGTCGGGTACCTGGCTCCGCCCACGTGGGACCCTATCAGGGAGCAGGGTCGGGTACCTGGCTCCGCCCAGGTGGGACCCTATCAGGGAGCAGGGTCGGGTACCTGGCTCCGCCCATGTGGGGCCCTATCAGGGAGCAGGGTCGGGTACCTGGCTCCGCCCAGGTGGGGGCCTATCAGGGAGCAGGGTCGGGTACCTGGCTCCGCCCAGGTGGGGGCCTATCAGGGAGCAGGGTCGGGTACCTGGCTCCGCCCAGGTGGGGCCCTATCAGGGAGCAGGGTCGGGTACCTGGCTCTGCCCATGTGGGACCCTATCAGGGAGCAGGGTCGGGTAGCTGGCTCCGCCCAGGTGGGGGCCTATCAGGGAGCAGGGTCGGGTACCTGGCTCCGCCCACGTGGGGCCCTATCAGGGAACACGGGTGCTGCCCCATTCCAGGATGGAGAAACTGAGGCACGCCGAGAATGTCACTTGGCGCCGCTGGGATTCCAACCTGGAGGGTCCGGCTCAGGAGGTGGCACCCCGGCTCTCACACCTCCCTGAGAGCCAGGTCCCTCAGTGATCTGCACGCAGGGGAACACGGAGGGCCCAGGAACTCTGCAGCCACGAGAGTGCACACAGGTGAAGGGACTGCCGGGGATGTGGCACACGGGGGTCCTAAGACCCCACTGGCCGTGCTGCCTGCCTGTCGCGGTCCTCATCAGTGTCTGTCTCCTCTTAGATCTGTCCACATGACTCTGCACTCGCACCTCCCGGTCAGTCCCTCTTCCTCCTCTCTGGCTCCTCCCGCCTCCGGGGACCCCACTCTCTGCTGCTGCTGCTGCCAGTACCCCCGCAGGTGCCACCTCTTCCTGCCTCGGCCCCTCCTGCCTGTGTCCTGCACGTGGGTCACTTGGATTTTATTCATGCCTCTTGAAAAACAGACACCACCCAGCAGCACTGCCCGGGCCAAGAGTGCCAGGGCGGAGCGCGAGCAGACCTGCCCCATTGTCACACAGACGCTCTCGGTAATTAAGTGATTACAAGGTCCCCCGCGCGGCTCTGATTAACAGGCCTAAAGAGCGAATCCCGAAGCACACACTGAACAGCATGCAAAGGGCAGCGGTGGCTCAGGGTACACGCAAGGGGAGTCACAGGACCTGCTGTCCTCTCCAGCACTGCCACCGCAGGGGACTTCTGGGGCCACTGGTAGAGCACTAACTGGGCTCAGGACATTTAGAAGAAGAAAGGCGGACAGAGGCCAGGTTCCACGCCACCTGCTGCTCCGGTGATCGCCTCTGCCTTCACCCTGGCCACGGGGGCTCGCAACGAGGCCCTGTGTCGACTCTTTGAAAACACCAGACGTGGTGTGCGCACACAGCGTGCAGAAGCTGGGCGCCCGCCAAGGTAATCGGTTTGAAAACAGTCGTCCTAAGGGAGTCCAGCTCTGGAGGACAGCAGATAAGCCGCAAAGGCCGGGCGCTGGCTAGTCCCGGATTCTGGCAGCCAGCTGGGCTCTCCGAGGCACAGGAAGGGTGTTAGAAACTGTGCCCCGAGGCGGGAGTGAAGTGGGAGCCTGCAGAGGCGGCGCGCCCTTCCCAGGACCCTCCACACACCAGGAGGCTCAGGGCAACGCTGCGAAGAGACGCCGAGTGCTGCGCTCACGCAGGGCCCTGGCTGTCTGCCCACGCACACTGAGCCGATCCTGAGGCCACAGTGTCAGCCGTCTCCAGGCTTCCCGCTGGCTGCTAGCCCCCGCAGACCTGCAGCCTCAGAGGAGTTGCAGTGCACAGCTGTGGATCCCGGGTCCCGAGAGGAGTCGCCCGGCAGCAAGCACCTTTGCTGTGGGGCAACCACGTCTTCCCTCAGCCCAGGACACTTGAGTTCCAGCACCGGGTATCTTGCATCCCAGCAACCCAGGGCTGCAGGTTGGCAGCCTGCTTGGGGTGCTGGATTTAAATTCTGGCTCTGCCACCTCCCAGCTCCACTGAGCGGACAGGGCGGGGTAACATCCGGCAGATCGCAGGCTGAGACGGGCAAAGCGACGTTCAAGGGCTTTCTCTGCAGGACCAAGCCGTGCTGGGGAACTGAGTAAAGTGACTAGAACCCCACCCAGCACCTGGCACGCTGTGCTCAGCACCGGCTCGTACTAGAACCTGAGCAAGAGCACCTTTGACATGGATTCACAAAATAAAATCACGCAGCTACAACTACTAGAATTTTAGATAATGGTTTTTGTCAACAGCAAACAAAACCACAAAGATATTAGGACCCCTTCTGAGAAGAAACTTCCAGCTCACCACTCATGCTTGGCCTTGAAGAAGAAGAATCTTCTTACAAAGTTTTAAAAAGCCACCACAACAAAACAGCAAAATACCTGGGGTGTCAGAGGGAGTACGTGTGTTTGGCCATAGAACCTTGACCACAGGGGCGAGGCCGCCACTGCCCTCCTGAGAAGGCCCCCTCTTCCAGGAAGGCCTTGCATGCCAGCGACAGGCCCAGCCTGGCCATTCACACCCTCTCCCTTTTGTAGAAATGCAAGCAGCAGCCCGGTTCTGACACGTCTCCATCAACTTTTAACTTCAAATATTCACTCTGAGACATTTATAAAAACCCTTTGTAATGTTCAAACTCACTGTTCATCAGAGAAGCCTGAATTCTTATGGAGAATGCATGTAATGAGGTTGGCCACAGAATCCTCTCATTGCACATTTATTAAAAACGGAAATAAGTACCTGCTTCAGCATCTCAGCCACGCCTGAGGCCTAAGGCTGTGCAGGCAATGCGTGAGGCCCTGCGCTGTAAACCCGTGCCTCCGCGCAGACCTCCGGGAGCACCTTTCCTTGACAAGTAGGCCCCGCACACCAAACATTCAACAAATGGTCCCACGACCCTGGTGTGTTCTCCAGTTTGCAGGCAAACTAAATGATGAATGCTGTTGCCGCCTGCAGCAACAATACCACGGGAGAAAACTCGGAGGCAGACTGGAAATGAAAAAGTTCTTTTATTCTTCTTTCTTCTAACTTCTCTCTCCGGCTCCAGCAACCTCTCCAACTCCAACCACCCCTCTAACCAACCTCACCCAGTTAAATACATTTTGCCTTAACAAGGACACGTGCTAACAGCTCGAGCTTACAGGTGCGTCACACAGTGTTCACGGGCATAAAAAGATTCTTAGATAAATGCATGAATATCAGGTGAAAATACTTCAACACCTTTACGGCTCTCAGCTAGCCGCCATCTAGCTATCCTCAATTAGGGCTCTTACAGAATGCCATTTCATACACTGTCCACTTTCAAACTCAGCTCCACGTGTGACAGGGCCATCAATCCAACTCAGACACACCCAGGTGAGGGAGAGGCAGGCAGCCAGGCTCGTTACCACCAGTGAGAGTTATGAGTGACAGACGCGGAGGGACTCGTGCAAGGTCACATAGGAAGTCGAGAGAATCCCTCTCTCAGCTTTGAGCCCCTGATGACACACAGCCGCAGTGACCACCGTCCTTTCTGGCCAGTGCACAGACACTGCCCCAAAGGAACAGCAGAGGTGCCTGTTAGCGCGATCCCTGGCCCCAAGCACCACACGGGATGGGCAGCCGTGGGTGCACTGCCATCACCGGGGTGCCCTGGAATATGCGCTAGGGTCCCGGGCAGGGTCTGGAAGCTACAGCCCACAGACCCAATCCAGCCGCTGCCTGTTCCTGAAAATACAGTCTGGCTGAAGCAGGGCCACGACACTAGTTCACGACCTGTCCTGCCTGCCCTCGCACAACAGCACAGGGCTTGGCGCAGGTGGCAGAGATGTGAGGCTCACAAGCCTAATGCACTAACACAGCCCGCTGGGCCCTGGTCTCGTGGGCGAGGGGGCGGACTTTGGGGCTGGCTTGCCTGGGTGTGGCCCAAGCTTCAGCATTCCCACCTGCGTGACCCGGGGCCAACCACAGAGCCTTTCCCTCGGCTTCCTGCTCGGCACACTAACAGGAGAGCTGGCCCCACCTGGGCCACTCAGCCTCTGCGAAGCACTCGCGAAGGGGATGCCACCTGGGATCAGCTGTGCGGCGTCCTTGTTCTCATTTCTGTGTTTGTACTGGTGTTAAACTGGGAGGGGAGTGTCTGGCTTGAGCCCCAGGGACGCGGCCAGCCCAGTGACCCAGCCCTGAACAAGTCACAATCTCCGTGGCCTTCAAAGCGGCTGGAGCAGGCCTCCAAGCTCCCGTCCCGAGCTCTGGGATTCCCCCCGAGCCAAGGCCCTCCTCCTGCAAGCTCCAGGGGGCTTCCAGGGTGACAGGGCCCTGGTAAGTGTGGCTGAGAGGACCCAAGGTGGCCAGGTCCCTGCTCTCGAGAACAACAGATGCTCGCGCCAAGGGACCAGAAGCCCCGGGGTCGGCTTTCCGTGCCGGTGCCCAGCACCAGGGGGTCCTCGCGCACTGACACCTGTGCAAATCCATTTCTTCTCACCTGGTTTTTCTGCCATCGCGCAGAAACGAGATGGTCACACACAGTTCAGCAGACACGGCCGCGTCCTCGTTTCTGCCGCCCCATTATTGCAACCTTGGGGAGCATTATCAAAGCAGGAGAGAAGCACTCCTAGTTTTGCCCACAGCTCCTTCAGTTCTTTCACCGTCACTACATGTGGGATCCTCTTCAGAATACCAGCAGATAGGAGATTCTGGAATCACGGCACCTGTTCCTTGAGTACGTCACACTTGTAAGAGCAGAGCAGGAGACAGGGCTTAAAGACATCACTCCCGGGGGCTTGCAAGCAGGAGGGGCCTTCCTCAAACAGAGTGGCGACTGAGTCCTAGGACGGGCCACTGGGGGCCAGGAGAGAAGATGTGTGGGACACCGGCTCAGCCCCACGGGTTTCCTAATGCCAGACCCCTCAGCACTGGGCCAGCCTGGGGTGGCAGGTCACAGCACCCCCAGTCATCGCTGCCATCTGTCTTAAATGAACTCCGATAACAGAGGCACGATTGACCAAGGAACACAAGGAAGGTACGGCACGGTCACGACCTTGACACTGCCCACCAGAGAACGCTTGTCCTGCTGCCCTCCACCCTCTGTGAGCGAGGGGGACCGGGCAAGTCACTGAGGTCTCCAAGCCCCAGTCGCCTCCTTGCAAGCTGGGGGCACAGGTGTCCCAGCACGAGAACCAGAGACGACCGGCCCCGCGCTCACCTGCGGAGACACTGGTGTCCAAGGACGTCACCACTGTCCTCCAACAGGGTACAGCTCTGCACGGCCCACGGGAGAAAGACCAGGTCCACCAGAGAGGGGGGCCGACGTGCCCGCAGGAAACAGCCAAGCCCCGAAGCCCGCTCCTCCTCGCGGACCTGTGCGCACGCACCATCTCCAGCACGCGGCTGGGGTCTGCTGGGGCTCCCAGAGGAGCGGAGCCTGTCAGAGCTGGGGGACGCTCCCCTCCCACTCGGGCACCGCGTGAGGAACCACAGCTGTGGACGCAGGCCAGTCTGGGTGCACCTGCTGGACCCCCGATTTCTGTCAAGTACCTAACCTCTCTGAAGCCTATCTGTGTCACCTCTAGAGTGAACTCTGGGACAGCAGCAAGGATGGAATGGGGTGTGGGGAGTCTGGCCCTACGTCTCGCACGCGCGCGCGCGCACGCACCCCGAACATCATCCCCAGGTGACCTCAGACTGATTGAAAACCTCCCTACCCACCCCACCCGTCACCCAGGGACGATGGAGGCCCCGCTCCGTCACCGGGCACTGGCTTTGTGAGCGCGACCGCCTGGCTGGAATCCCAGCCCCACCACCCCCAGGCTTGGGGCCGGGAAGGAAGGTCTCCCTCACCGAGGGTGGAGCCACGGTCCAGCCAGGTCACCCACGCGGGGTGCCCAGAGCAGCACTGGCCCTGCCACACACCCCGGAGGCTTGAGGACCGGGACTTCTCGCTCCTGGGCCTTCCTGTCCACTCCGGCACACCCGGGCCTTGCTGGTTATCACTTACAACGGGGCCACCTCGAGGACTTCTTTCCGGTTTTTCTACACGGCTAAGCAGCAGACCCAAGGCCCCAGGAGCGCTAGGCAGGCACCCGCCTCAGCTCCCCCGGCCACCTGCTCTCAGCCAGTAGCCTCCCAACTCCTCCTCCAGGGGGTCCACAGGACACAGGGCTAGCGCCACTCAGAAGTGCAGGACCCGAGGCGCCCCCACCCAGACCTGGTGAACAGGAACCTGCATCTCACCGAGACCCCAGGATCCCTAGTGTTGCGGCTGGAGAAGCCAGAGAGGCCCTCGAGCTCGCTCAGCTCCTCCCACCACGCGGCTCCCTGGGCCCTGGCGGCCGGGCCTCCCCCACCTCCTCTCCGTGGGAACGGCCTACCTTCGCCCCCCAGGTCCCGCTGGGATCCTCCTCCTGGGCTCACACCTCCACCCACGTGTCCCCGCCCTTGTCCTCACCTGCGAGAGCGACAGCCCTGCGGAGGCCAGCTGGCGACCATCCCAGGCCTCACCCAGGCTCACAGTGGAGACGCTAGGAGCAGCAGGAGGACCGAGGCCAGGAGGACCGGGGCCAGCTGATCCCACCGGGTCTGCCTGGGGACGGCTATGCCGCCTCCGTCACAGAGAAGTACAAGTTACCTGAAGGGACCCACCTGCCCTCCACTCCGGGCCTCCACACCTGCCCGTGCCTGCTGGAGGCTGGAGGCAGGGAGCCCGGCCTCCCTGGGCTCTGGCTACTACAGGAACGCCAAGCAGCAAAACGCACCTCTTCCTCCACGGAGAGATGCGTCCACCTAGACCAGATCCTTGCAGCCTGCAAACTCCTGCTGCCTGAGGCGATGGCCGCTTGGAGCAACGACGCCACGGGAGAAAACTCGGAAGCAGGGTGAAAATGAAAAAGGTCTTTTCTTCTTCTCTCTCCGGCTTCAGCAACCTCTCCAACTCCAACCACAAACTCCAACAAACTCCTTCCACACGCCAACCAGCTCCAACTACTTGCAACCATCCACTCAACTACAAAACCTCACCCGGTTATATACATTTTGCCTTAACAAGGACACGTGCTAACAGCTCGAGCTTGCAGGTGCGTCACGCAGTGTTCACGGGCATACAGAGATTCTTTGACTAATGTATGACTATCAGGTGGAACCTGAACATTTTTATGGCTCTCAGCTGACCGCAATCTCAGCTATCTCCTTGATTAGGGCTCCTTCACTGCCCCTCCAAGCCCTCTCCCTTTGAGCACGACCTCCCGACAGAAAGGACGAAGACTCGGGGTCTCTATTTTCTCATGTCGAAGCCACTCTTCTGGTGTTCAGAACTGGCTTCTGTCCCCACAGCTCCACGGAGACAGTCCCTGCCGAGGTCCCACTCACCTTGGGTGCTTTTTAGCACCTTCTGGCCAGGTTTCTCTGTGGCGCTGGGCACGGCCCTTCATGCGTCTCCGCCAGGTGTGCCACCGCCTCTCCGCCGTCTCTATTCACGTCCACTCCCAGCTAGCTGCACCCCCACAGCCTCCATCCACCCACGCCTCCTGTCCACACAGGGCCCAGACCTCTCCTGGAACGTCTGCTCTGTCTAACCGACTGGCCTGCACGCCTCCCCAACCCCAAACTCTGCACATCAATGACTACACTCGTGGTCTTCCTCCAGAACCTGTCCCTCCTCCAAGAGCCCCTGCTCAGCAGCAAACACGGCCATCCAGAGTCTCTCTAGCCAACAATCCAGGCTCTGCAACTCCTGCTGCCCGTCTGGAGACCCTCCAGGGGCACCCCCTGCCGCCTCCTGGTCCGGTTCAATGAGCCCGCCTCAGACGCCCTTGGTCCTCCAGTCCACTGCCTCTGAGCGCGCTGACCTGGCCGTTAAGAGACCCCCGGGAGTCGGTGCCTTCTCTGCTTCAGCTCTTCCGTGGCCGGCACCGCAACACTGGTCCCTGCCGCCTCCTGGAGCCAGGCCAGGCCCCAGCCACGCTGGAAGCCCGCGCAGGGCAGCCCTCCCCTGGCGAGGGCGCCTGCCCAGCCGGCCCTTCCCCACTAGCTGGACGCGGCTGCCCGCGCCTCCTCCTTCGGGTTCCCACCGAGGACTGCAAGTCCACCACCTCGGCCCTGTCTGCAGCTCTACGCTCTTCCTCACAAACGTGCGTGGGCATTTTCCTCACTCGTGGGACCCTATTTTTAATACCCACCAACCCCATCAGACTCCAGGGTGCCTGGGAGCCCCACCTCTGTTTCTTGGGGCCTGGGGCAGGGCCTGGCACGAGGGGGTGCCCCCCATCTGCTGAACACAGCTCTGCGGCCCTCCCTGGCTCCACCGTGAACACGCCGGACTTCAGGAGGCGGAGGGGCTCCAGTGCGTGAGGCCCGTGACAAGCTGCCTGCTGCCGGACACACCCTTCCTCTCCAATGAGTGCTCACATCCTAACGGAAAGTACCTAGAAGTCTGTTGTGTGCAGATTACCCCGACCCTCTCCAAGCCGACCCACTACCTCGTTCCCAACTCACCGGCCAAGAGACAGAATGAAGGAAAGCGAGCTCACGGGGCGAAGGCCAGAGGTGCCGCCTGCTGCCACGCTGCGCTCGCCCACTGTGTCCAAGGAACGAGCCCTTCAGCTACGGAGCACGGCCCCAGCTCGCCCCTCTGCAGCCGTGCGGCTGGGACCCCCACGTCGGCAACGACACAGGGCGAGTGAGATCTAAGGAAGGATTTCAGACAGCGGAGGGCCATGTCTTGATTCTGCCCTTGATCGTGTCCGCAGGTCAACTGAGCGAAAGCCACTAAAGTCAATGGTTTATAAAGGGTGGATCAGGGTCCTGATGGGGAAAAAATCTATACAAACTATAGAAATCATCATGATTTATTTTAGTGACCATGAATTTTAGGACAAGGCCACCTATCTTTTAAAACCAAGACCTGCTGGCAGGGCACGCTAATGGGAGGGGGTTGTTTTTATCTCTGGGAGCTTCGGGTGGGTGAGATCGGCGAGGCCGGCTCTGCCCAGGAAACAGGAACTCGGTCTATCTGCTAAGGGAAGTGAGCACCTTGCCAAATGGCTCAGAGCTTCAGGATAAACCGTGACGGCTCCGCGGAGCTCAGTGGAGGCGCAGGAGCCGGCACACAACGAGAGGAGTGGGGCCTGGAGGGCCTCGCACAAGCCGCCCCGCACAGCGCCCACGGCCGGGCCTCCTCTTCCCTGCCAGGTGGGAAGCAGCAAAATGTAAGTGACCCCTCGTTACTGCCCCCAGGCATTCGGTCCCCTCTGGGCCAGAAGGCCACAGGACCCTGACGGGCACAACCAGTTCCTAGCGTGGGGCAGGGGACATTCTGCCTATTTCTCAAACTCATCACTGTCCCTCCAACACAGAGGACTAGGTGGCCCGGCACCCACGCTCCTGCTCCCGCAGAATGGAGGACCATGAGCCCACGCAGCCCAGCTCCCGAACCTGGGCCCCTCCAGCCCCCTCTGGGTGCGGGCATGATGGGTGAGGACTGGCTAGCCCCCAGGGGATGGGGCTGGACAGAGACCAGAGCCTGAAGCTCGGGGACCTCCGGGAGCAGTGGGCGGCGCAGGGACCCCAGGGGTGGCTTTGTGTCTCTTGCCAACATCACTCCAGTTAGATGGCACTCTGGGTTTCCAACATACACATGTAGTTCCCTTTAAGTGCACTTATCTTACGCTCTCTCTCTCTTTTGGTAACATTTATTACATTTATCACATTCATCATTAAAGAACTAATTATTTCATTCATTCAACAAATAACTGAGCGCCTACCTGTCGGTCACCCCTGAGGGGAAAGACCCAAAGCCCTGGCCTCGCCGCTCACGTTCTCCTGGGGGACAGACTCTGTGCACCTCAGGAGGACGCGGGTACAGAGGAGGAGGAGACGGGTGGAAAGGGGAGAGGGTGCTTGCTGGGGGCTGGGAGGGGGCTGGTCGGCGGGGGGCCGGAGACCTGTGGAGTGGCGGGGAAAGGCCTAAAGGAAGACAGGCCTGAACCGCGTGGGCACCGCAGATGAGATGGTCCCGCAAGGAGACGCAGATGCAGAGGCCCTGAGTTGACAAGCCCGCGTGACCTGGAGTCTGAAGCCGCCCACGGACTTGAGCCGCGGAGGCCAGGTCATGACCTGGGCAAGGGGAGCCGTGGCTCTGTCAGGCAGACTGCTTGCCACTGTGCGACTGCGCAGACTGCTGGGCTGAGAACAGACTGAGTGGCAGGAGAGCGTGGGTGGAGGCAGAGAGCGGGGGCAGGAGCAGCTGCAGCCATGTAGGGATGCCTGCAGGCCGTGGGCACCCTGGCAACAGGGAGAGGTGGGCCAGCTCTGGGCGTGCACTCACGCGTACCCTGTGGGTGTGTTAAGGAGCATGCTGGAATAAGAGGCAGGACTACCTTGCTAGAGGGAACACTTGGGCTCACACCCATGAAATGCCCACGTGACTCTCAAGTTGGCACGATTAACTGACTCCTGCATTGGTCTCGGTAACATGGTTCCTGGTAACATGAGGAATTTTCTTTAATGAAAACATTGAGAACTGAAAGCACAGAAATGGTTCCAGGACTTTCTGAACATTATCCAAATAAAGGCATGTTCCTTCTCGGGAGAGGGAAAAAGTATCTACCGGAGCGCGATCACCACCCTGTGCTTCAGCGATTTCAAACACACATCGGACACCCGATAATGCCAAAGGAGAGTCCACTTAAATTCTAAGGAGCGACTAAGGGCAGCGCGGGACGGCAGTGTCCTCTGGCCTCTGCTCATTTCCTCTAAATAGTGGTCTCTCATAGAGCCTTCCGGAAATGCTCTGTATTTGCACATTCTGAAACAGTAGCCACCTGTGGCGAGTTGCTTCTAATAAACATTTCAAGGGGCTACTGTGAATAGGTGACTGAATTTTCTATTTTAAATTAACGTAGTTATTGTGGCTACGGGCTATTATATTAGACTAGATAGCTCTAGAAGGAATTAAAGTTACTACACCACAAAACATTCCTTTTCCTCTGGAATTACAAAATAAGGCTAAATTCAAAACAGATTCACAAGATTCGAAAGTGTATGTTCTTTTTATTATGCCCTACACCTACCATTGAATTCTCCTATTTCTGCGTGTACTGTTGGAAAAGAAATGGTATCTGGCGTGGTCTTAACAGTTTTTAAGCATATTTCATTAATTCTTGCATGCAACGCTAACATTTTAGAGGTCATCCGTCATTCTAGCCATGTCATCCAGAATGAGGTTTCCTCCCTGATGTGTATTCAATGCTACCGTTTTAAATGTCACATAAAAATAAAGACAGAAGAGTCTTACTATAGTTGAACTACCCTCCTGCTCCAGTTCAAAGCACCTCATTGCTTCAGTTATCTCATTCTTCCTGCCAAGATCATGGTGAAAGGGCTAGTATTAGCTAATATCACTATTTTTCATTTGAAAACAAAAAAAAAAAAGTCAAAGCAGAGGAAGATTAATTACAGTCCATTTCACAGAGTAAATCTACAGCTTAATCAGAAAAATGGAGGACTCGGGAAGGGAAGAAGAGGAGAATTACTTGAAAATGAGAGAAATGAAGACTACAGGCAAATCCTCAGCTGCCTAATTCAAGTGGGCGGGGCACCAGGTCAGCTCCAGGAATCACTGAGGCAGGAAGGGAGTCAGTGGAACTGTCTGTCTTTTGGCCCCTCTGTCCCAGACCTTCCAGGGGCCCCAACAAGGCCCCCGAGGCTTGCAAAGACGCTGCTACACAACCAGCAGCAGGAGGAAAAGGTGGGCAGGCGGGGGCCGTGGACAGAGCGGAATTCACTGATTCATCACTAGATCCAACCAGACTCCAGCGACAGGGCAGCATCTGTGAATAATCTCCTGGCCCGACAGCTGGAGAATGGGCTTCGTTAATCTTGCCTTTGAAACACTCAGGCTAACCCTAGTTATGTCACTGAATTGCATGACCCAAGAGATTAAGAGGGCAATTCAGGAGGTTCAGAGCTGATCTTTGCAGTCATCAGCTCAACTTCATTATTTTGAGAATGAGGAAATTGAGTCCCAGGAACACTGATACTTGCAAAGGAACACAATTTTATAAGCAAACAAACCCGAGTCACTAGGTTACTAGATACTACTGACGCGTGGTACTGTGTCTTGTTTGAGCAGGGATTTTGTTATAGTTGTTTGTTTCTTGGTACTGAAGATTGAACCCAGGGGTGCTCAACCACTGAGCCACAGCCCCAGGCCTTTTTATATTTTATTTAGAGACAGGGTCTTGCTGAGTTGCCAAGAGCCTGGCTAAGTTGCTGAGGCTGGCTTTGAACTTGCGATCCTCCCGAGCCGCTAGGATCGCAGGCATGCGCCATGTCTGAGCAGTTTTTTTTAAAAGCTGGTTTTCCTTACTACGTGCTCCAACTTGTTCCGAGAACTTCACACTTAGAAAAGTTTCGGGGGGGGGGGGGGGGGGGGGCGGGGGTGATCCCCCTGGCCGGGATGTTAAAGTCAGCAGCCACATTCCTAAATGACATTACTAAGTCGGAGCTGAGACACGTGCTGCACCACCACCGTGCTGGCAAAAAGGACAGTGTCTGAAACCTGCCAGGCATGGAGAGGCGTCACCTGGTCACGTGTGAGCCTGTGAGAGCAGAGCCTCACCTCGGTGTGGGTGGGTCATGTTCTGAGGTTCAAGAGGTCAGCTGGACTCGCCCACGGCACTCGACAGGCTGGAATCTGAACCCACACTGTCAGTGTAGAAGCCCTGCGGCCCCCGGGGGCTGGGCCTCTCCCGGAAGCCCCTGGTAGGCACCCCAGCCAGCTCTGCTGCCCGTCCCCTCGTGAGCGCTCGCGTCCCCCCGCGACCTGCACGCACACCAAAGGGTCTGTCCATGTCACCCGCACACAGCGCGTCCAGCATAACGAGGACAACCGCGGGTAGAAGTCTGTGTCCTTGGCACCTGACTCTCACAGAAAAAGGACCTGCAAACGTCCGGTTCTCAGAGACCTCTGCCACTCCCCGCCGGCAGTTGGCCTCCATCTTCTGCCCTTCGCGGGAAGATTCACAGAGTCGCCGATACCCCTGACGCCCTGGTGCGGGGCCCTGCGGGGGGGACAGTCCTGATGGTCCTGTGCGGGGCCCTGGGGGAGGACAGGACGCCCCTGTGCAGGCGCCGTGGGGGAGGAGAGTCTGGACTGTCCCCTCTGAGCCATCTCCTCCCTCGGCACAGTGAGCAGGGTGACCGCTGAGGACCAGTGGCTCCATCGCTCTGGGCTTGGGGGGAGGAAGGACTGCAAGCGGGGAAGCATGTTGCCCCACAAAGCGGACTAAGTGACTGTCCTGGACAGGGAGCAAGCACCCGGAGAGGGGTGTGCCTGCCAGGAGGAAAAGCTTGTGCAGGGAAGGCACATCCCAGGGGGAGCCAGGGGACAAGCCCACACTGCAGCAGGACAGCCAGGAGTGGCTTCCACCTGCTGCACTCTCAGCAAGAAGGCCAGGCCGCGTCCTGCTCCTCCCCTGCGTCGCCTGCAGCCCCCAGCAGGAGGCTGCCAGGGCCTGCGGGGCTCAGGCAGGACAGCACAGAGCCCGCAGCACAGCACTGAGCACCAGGGAGGCCCAGGCGCCCTGCTTACTTACATAAACAAGATGTGAACAGCCAGGCCACTGGGCTGGGGAGGCAGCTCAGCTGGTAGAGCGCTTGCCTCGGTGCACAAGGTCCTGGGTTCAGTCCCCCAGCACACACACACACACACACACACACACACACAAGGCCATGGTATTTTTTAAACTTTGTAACAGGAAAACTAAGTAAGAGCAGAACCACCAGCCCTCGGGCACTCCTCCTTCGCTACCGGAACACACGTCCTGCAGCCAACAAGCACGTTCAGGGAGGATCGAGAAATGTGCGCCCGAGAGAAATGTGCGCCCGAGAGTCACCAAGCACAGCTCCTGTCACTTGGATCTTCTTTTTATTTATTGCCATTATCTTTTGAATTTTATAAACCCTTGTCCAGCCCAAAGAAGCCAGTGTTCTGGCTTCAGAAGCAAAACATATCTAAATTCCCGGTGGCTTTCCCTACTTAGCGTGGAGCACGCCTTTGTTCTTGGTGTGTGAAAACGCTCTGCTCCGCCCCACCCACCCCACCCACCCCAGTCCCGAGGTGCCCTCCCAGGTGAGCTCCCCACCCCACCCCAGCAACCTCACTCTTAAGGGGTGGGGTCCTCAGGGCCAGGGGCCTGCAGACAGCAGCCCTCAGACCCCCATCCACACATGCAGATGTGCTCCCCACCGAGGTCTGGATTTCCGTGTGCGGTGACGTGCAGGGCAACAGACAGCAGAGCTGAAGAGAGGAGAGGAGAATAGTGAAGGGCAGTGCTTAAGGGATCAGATGCCTTGTGAAATGCAATCAGATACACCTTGCCATAAATTGTCTAAAAGCTACCATTAATCAGAACATATTTCATGTGGAAAGTAAACATCCTGTGACACGTCCCCCCACAAGCCATTGTCCTCTGTCAAGGCACAAGGAAATACATCTGTGACTTCAGCCACGTCCAGGTAGGCGGGGCTCCTTTCTGGGAATAACCAGTCTTCTCATAGTGCTCCAAAGAAGGACTGCTCTGTACCAAGCTTTCTCTAAAGTAAAATTGGACACATAATGCTCCTCTATCGAAACCCTCCGTGTCTAACTATTCCAGTGAAATCACTCACATGAACACCTCAGTCCCTCCAGCAGCTCCAGTGGCCTGTCCATTCGCCTGGCCCCCAAGGAGACTGTGATCTAAACCTGGCACCAACCCCAGCCTGCACCAGAGGGGCCACTGGCCCAACCCGAGCCACTCGGAGCTGCCCGGGCTGTTTTTCATACCCTTAAATTGGCTCTTACTCCATTAATTCTAATAATTGAAGTGGAGTAAAATGCTTGCCCAAGCCCACGTGACACCCCCCCCCCGGGGGGGCATGACATTGGGTAGATCATTTCACCTCTTGTGACTCAACTTCCCCTTCTGTACAATAGACTAGTTGCAGCAGTCGGCTCCTCGAGCCGTCAGGAGGACTGAATGAGTCCACAGTGCAGTGCTGGGAGCCGGGTGCCAGTGTCACCGTACCCATCGCTGTCACCACGGGGGAGATGACAGGGCCATGCTGGGCAGGGCCCAGGCCCCAGGGCCTCTCTCTGTAGATACAAGCTCTAAACTGAACAGCGACAGAGGAATGCGTATTAAATGTGGACGGGGAGGCCAGGTGGTTAGTGGACGCTGCGGCAAGAGTGAGGTCCAGCAGAGGAGTGGCCTGAGAGCCCTCCCCGCCTGCGCGGTCACTGTGCGCTCAGTCTCACGCCACCCCAGGAGATCGCTCCCATCTCAGACTCAAAATCAAGAACAGAAGGAGAGTCCTGCAGAGATGGCACAGGGACTGGCCTCTCCAGGAGAGACCGAGGGCGTCCACTGCGTCCTCCCAGGGCCACGACTGATAGATCAATTCCTAGGCCTCTCTCCACAGAGGAAACCGACCTTCCGGTTCATCCCTGGCTCAGGCACACAAGATGTTTGAGAGGAAGGGAGAAAGGATTAATCGAACAGACAGAAGGGAGGAAGGAGGGAAGATCAGGAACTTTTTTTTTTTTTTTTTTTTTTGTTCACTCCATCCAAACTCTAGTGGTGCACGTCTGTAAAACTCCCAGCAACATAGGAGGCTGAGGCAGGAGGACAACAAGTTCAAGGCCAGACTAGGCAGCTTCGTGAAACTCTGTCTCAAAATGAAAAATAAAGATTGCTGGGGATGTAGCTCAGTGGCAGAGCACCCCTGGGTTTGGTTCCCAGCACAGCAAATTGGAAAAAAAAAAAAAAAAAAACCACTCTATACACAATATAGTGATTGAGTGATTATAAAGAGAAGCCTTGTTTTCATTAAAATTGCATAATATTTTCTGACTATAAAATTAACATATTATTAGACAACTATGTTACTTTTTGCCCAAGGAAACTTAAGTTTTATTAGTTTATATACTTTCTACATGTGGATATGAGTAGCCTTTTCCCCCAGCTCAAGAAAGACTGATTTTGCAAAGGTATGGAGCACGGCCTGCGTTCAGATGAAAAGTGACCATTTCAGTCACAGATGGGAGCCGTCCCTGGCGTCCAGGCAGAAGCATGGTGAGCAGCTGCCAAACATGTCACACACACAAGGAGCAGTTGACGGAACCAGGTCTGCTTAGCATATAGGAGGAAAGACCGGGGGTGACAGGAAAGCAGGGCTGTGTGAGTCGGAAGGAAAGAATCTTTCCTATGAATCAGCTGAGATCAATGTGTAGCATTACAGAAAGGAACTCCTTAGCTCGATAGAACAAAAACCCCAAGAGTAGTTAGAGTCGGTGGAGAGCAGGGGACTCCGGTGAGGCGAGGCTCTCTCCAGCAACAGCCTTGGCAGGAATGTGATATGTAATCCCAGCACATGGGAGGCTGAGGCAGGAGGCTCGCATGTTCAAAGCCAGCCTCAGCAATGGTGAGGCACTTAGCAACTCAGTGAGACCCTGTCTCTAATAAAATGCAAAAAAGGGCTGGAGATGTGGCCCAGTGGTTGAGTGCCCTGAGTTCAATCCCCGGTACCAAAAAAAAAAAAAAAGAAAGAAAGAAAGAAAAAAAAAAAAAAGCAACATGCAGGGTACAGGCTCAGGCTGGAGTCCTTCAAAAGTTCTGGGCAACCCCGCCGGTCCCATACACACCTATGTGATGGGCGCAGGTGGACCAGGGTGGCCCATATGTGGCCCCCATGGCAAGCTGCCACCAGCCCCATCTGCCCCACACAGGCTGCCCAAGGTGCATCCCAGACATTTGTAGAACCAGAGGTGTAAGGTACGAGCCAATTTCCAACTCCACAGTCTCTCACCATGTGGAAGAAGAATGTGGACAGGCCAGGGGCAAATGTTTTGGTTGTGAAACTGGTGACAGGCTGCCGGGGACAGGAGAGGGGGTTGATAAACTGGCCCAGATAGACTGTGCGACCCGCGTACAGCAGCGTCCCTCGGAACGAGCACCGCTGTTCCACGCGGTGGCCCAGAACCCCTGGGGTTGGCGTCCCCTCGCTCTGCAGCTGCTGCAACGGGAGCACTTCCTCCTTCGGGTACTTGCGGTTCCACCTGACCGCACCTGGCTCGTCCCGTTTAGACGGTGCAGGCGGCTAGTGGTTTCCACGCTGGGCAGTGAGGCTCAGTGATTCCTGGCAAGGCTGTTGAAGGAGAGACCCCCAACTCCAGCCCGGTCCCTGCCCACCATCTTCAGGAAGCTCTCGGTACCACGTAGTCGAGCGCGTGAGGACAGGCAGAGGTGAGCCGACGCCAGGAGGTGTCCAGGCCGTCCGTCTGCCACGGACAGCCGTCCAGTCGGTCACCATCTAGTCATCCCCGCCCAGGACCCACAGCCCAGTGGCCCTCCACCCTTTACGGCCCAGGGTTGGGGTCTACGTTCAAGTGCAGCAGCATAATGGCCAGTCTTCCCTGAGGATGATTGGGAAGCACACCAGGCACCTACCCTCACAGAGCTGCGACTGGCACCTAGGTGAACAGACAGTGGTGCTAACAAGGACAGAGTTCTGGCGGCCTCTGCAGACACCTCTCTCAGGAAATACTCCATCAGATTTGTTCTGGCTTCCATATCAAATTAAGCAACCAAACCTAAAAGCTGGGGCTGCGGGTGAACCTCGGTGGTGGCGTACACGCCTGGTGTGTGCCAGGCCCTCGACTCGATCCCTGCCTCAAAATAAATAAATCAGTAAAACCCAGCTGGGGGTGTGGCCCGTGGTAGAAGCTTGCCTAGCATGCACAGGGCCCCGGGTTCAACCCCTGCACCACAAAAGAAAAGGTAAAATTTTAAACAGTTCTTATAATCCCTTGATTAAAAAAATAATTATCATAACGTCAGGGGCTGGGGCTGTGGCTCAGCGGTGGAGCGCTCGCCTAGCAAGTGCGCGGCCTGGGTTCGATCCTCAGCACCACGTAAACGCATTGTGTACAACTAAAGCAAATAAGTGAATATTTTAAAAATAACAATAATAATAACGTCAGGACAGGCGCTGCAGATGCTGAGGCCAGGCCTGGTGACAGACCCACAGACACCTGTTGGTCATATGAATCACTGACGCGAGGGAACAGGACTTCAGAACAGTGACAGGGCAGCACGCACCGCACAGCGTCCTGTTTCAGGAAGAAGCTCACAGTCCACCCAGGAAGTCTCTGTTATTTTTGCAGTACTCTTTGGCAATATTTTACAGCATTTGTTTTTTAATTTGGCAATTGTCACCAGGAACCCCTTAACCTGTTAAGCCAGGGACTGCTTGGCAGTGAGAGGACCTCGAGCACCAGGTGCCACTGCTGGAGGCCACGCAGGGGCGCTGATCCCACCTCAAGGCACCCGCGCGGCACAGCCTGCACCCCAGAGCGGGGCCAGGAGGCAGCAGGGCTGCAGCCCACCCTGGGGAGCCTGGGCCCGGTGGGGGCGGGGCCTCCGCACGTCCCCTTCCCAGGGTCACGTTGACCTGTCGACCTTTGAAAATGTTTCGCCCCTCATCTTAACCCAAAGTACTTCCCCTTCCCTCAAATAACCGCAGAGAGCCGCTTTCTGTCATGTGTGGAGTAGGAAGAAAGAAAACCCTTCAGGCCTCCCGACACCATCCCCCCCTCCACCAAGAGCCCCACGGGCCTGCCTGGACCCCCTCACGCTGCCCACCACTCCACCCCACTGAAACGTCCTCCTGGCTCCTGAGGTCCCGCAGCCAGACCCACCAACACCTGTTCAACAGGTCACTCCACAGTGCTCTCGGGCCAGGGAGCCCACGCCTCCTGGACTTCAGGGCCGTCCCTCCACGAGCTGCCCTTCCTGCCCCTGCCCAGGCCCCTGGGGCGCGAGGGTACAGTGAGAAACATCTCCCTGGTCTCCATCCCCAGTTCCTGGCACAGAGCTCTCCTGGTGTCATGCACATCCCGAGGCACACCACAAGCCCCCAGTCGCAGAGCTCAGGCCCAGGAGGGGCTCTTGGCGGAGCCCTCAGAACCTCCCAGTTAAGAGGGGGAGCTCAGAGACACGGGCTTTTCAGCAACCTCACTCCCAGCCTCGGGGGTAAAGACTGAGACAACCACCCTCGTCCAATGGTTAAACTGACGATGACGCCATAATGTACCCTCCAAAAACCCTGTTTGGGGGTTTGGGACTTCTGGGTTGGAGAGCACTGGGAGGGCCTGGAAGCACCGTGCCCGCTCCTGTGCCTCGCCCACACAGCTCCGTGCAGGCTGGTGCAGGTCGTCCTTCACAATGGACTTGACCCTGAGCTCGGTGAGCCCTTCTGGAAACCACTGAGCCAAGCAGGCTCAGCTGTCATCAGTGGGTCGCAGTACAGGAGGCCTGCACTGCAGTTGGCATGGATCCTGCGGACAGAGCTGCAGGCGGGGCCCCAGATGGGCGGGGTCTGCCCTAACTCTGAGTAGCGTCACTCCGGTCACCCACTCGGTGTCTCAAGAGTTGAAAACTGGTTGTTGATGTGGAGAAAACGCAGACATCTGGTGTCAGGAGTGTTGTGAATAGAAACAGATCGCAGGGCCGCCCCGTCTGCGGGGCCGGAAGCTCAGCCCAGGAGCACACACCCGGAGAGGATGCCAGGCGTGAAGGGGGCGATTCCTTACAGCTGCTCTCACCTCTGGGAACACAGCCCTCTGCAGTCTCGTAGTGAAGGAGCCCTAATTAGGAAGGGCTGTTGTAGCTAGCTGGAAGCCATAAGTTCCACCTGATATGTATGTGACGCACCTGTAGGCACCCGCAAACCTGAAGGTATATAACCGGGTGAAAGCGGTCCGAGTTAGGAGAACGGAGAATTCAGTTAGCCGGGCAGTCACTCGGTCGGTCAGAAGAATCAGAGCGGCCAGAACGTAGGCAGAGCGGTTACAGAAGAGAAACCAGATAGAAGAAGTAATGACTGGCCAGAGTTAGGCCGAGGCTCCAGAGGACTGGTCAGAGTAAGGCCGAGGCTCCCGAGGAAGACAGAAGACAGAAGACAGAAGAAGGAAGAAAGAAGAGAGAAGAAAGAAGCTCTAGTCTTTCTCTAAGCTAAGCTCTATCTTTCTACTCTAAGCTACTCTAAGCTAAGAAGAAAAATCTTTCTTTCCCTCTCTAAGAAAAATCTTTCTTCCCTCTCTAAGCTCTAAGAAAGTAGAAGTAAAAAAGTAGTACAGAAGACAGAAGAAAGAAGAAGGAAGAAAGAAGAGAGAAGAAAGAAGCTCTAATCTTTCTCTAAGCTAAGCTCTATCTTTCTAACTCTAACTCTAAGCTCTAAGCTAAGCTCTATCTTTCTACTCTAAGCTACTCTAAGCTAAGAAGAAAAATCTTTCTTTCCCTCTCTAAGAAAAATCTTTCTTTCCCTCTCTAAGCTCTAAGAAAGTAGAAGTAAAAGTAGTAAAAGCTTAACTCTGCCTCCGAGAGTTTTTCCTCCCGGGTTACGGTACCAGGTAGCTTACATCGTAGGGCTTGCTTATGATCTGATTGGCAGGAAGACTGAACTGAAGTGACTAAGTAAAAACTATCCAGGGCAGGAAAACACAACCGCTTGACTCATCAAGACTGGGAATTTTGACAACTCAGTCATTAAAATATTTTCACCATTTGCAAATTCGTCTAGCAGACTTTCTCTAATGACACACAAATAAAGAGGCAAAAATATAGCAAAGACATGCACAATGAGAGTCTAGCGTGTCCCCAGCTCCCTTTGCAGTGCAGAGGCCTTGGCACCTGGAGCCCTGTGTTCAGTGGGGTCTAAGGCAGAGTCCACATCTGGCAATAATGAGCGCCAAGTGCAGACTGCACTGCCCGGTGGAAAGGCTATCATAAATGTCCAACAGCCTACCCAGTGCCCAGTGGGAAGGAGACACTCATCGATGACTGCTCAATGAAGACAGGCTCAATTTGAACCTCAGACCAAAGATTTTAAAAACAGAACAGGTGTAATGATATTTAGGGTTTATTTACATTATCAAACATGAAATTTAATTCGAACAATACACCTGTTCCCCCTTTTCTGTGGTGAATGTGTTCGGAGACCCCCAGTAGGTGCCTGAAACTGAGGACAGTACCGAACTCTAGATATACTGTGTTTCCGCCTTTCCATACTCACCTAGGCCAGACCTTAATTTATGAATTAAGCACAGGAAGAGATTAGCAGCAATATAAAATAGAATAATTTTAACAATACACTGACAGTTGTCAGCACCACTACCCTTGTGCTTTAGGGCCATTTTTAAATAAGATAAGAGTTATTTAAATGCAAAGACTGTGATATTCAACAGTCCATCTGATAGCCCTGCTATTCAGTGATTAATGGGTGGGTAGTGTATAAAATGTGGAAACACTGGACAAAGGAATGATTCACATCCTGGGTGGGAGAAAGTGAGCTGTACACGATTTCTTCACTCTATATAAAATGGCATGTGATTTTTAAATTATGAATTCTTTGTTTCTGGAATTTTCCATATGATATTTTTGGACCACGGTTGACCATAGGATGGATAAGGTGGACAACCAGGAGGTTTCCTAAAGCCTGTTGTAGAGTCAATCACCTGGAGATTTTGTGGTTTATCTAATTCCTGTTTACCTTCACATTCCAACAAACCTGTTTCCTGGAGGAGGTCAGTCAACAGGCTACTTTGGAGACCCAAATCTGGCCCCCAAGCTAGTTTTCCAAATAAAATTTTATTGCAGAACATTCCCTGGGTGATAGTGCCAGTGCTGCTTTCCATTGCAGCAGCAACCATCTAGGGAACTGAGAATTGTCTAGGAAACACAGACAGTTGCTATCTAGCCCTTCATAGGAAAAGGCCGCTGACCCCTGCTTTAGGGGGTCGTAATGATGAGTACTCAATAAAATATCGTATTTTTAAAATAACTTGAAAGATTACTAAGGTACAGTTATTTTACAGAATAATCAAATGTGCAGTTTTCTTCTGATAGATTGGAGGTTAAGGGTATGAAATCTGCCAAAAATATAACTTCAAAACAAACAGAATCCCCCCCATAAGAAAGACCTTTCTTGGTACCTAATTTGGGCCGCCATGTAACGTAAAGCCTTGAGAGTCTTTTAAAGGTATAATAAAATCCACGAGGTGAGGAAAATAAAGGGGAAAACCATGCAAAGAACTGTAAGACTGCACAGAGCTGCGCCTGGTGTAAGGTCACACAGCACCCTGCTGGCCCACAGACTGGGAGGCCTGTGGTGTAAAGAGAAAGCAGGGCAGACGGAGCCAGGGAACCTGTAGGTCAGCTTCACCAGCCTCAGAGCCCGGTGGGAGTGCAGCGACCCCAGCCCTACACAGAGCAGGCCCCATGGCGAGGGTGCCAGCAGAGCAAGGGCTGCGCCCCGAGAGGCTCCCTGTGGCCAAGGGGCCAGACAGCTGGTGCGGGTGCCTGCCCACCCGTCTGCAGATCTCCCCCATCAGTTGGGAGGTCCCAAGTTCTGCAGCTCACTTCCACCCAGCCCAGTGCACACACCCGGGCCCGCTGGAAACCCTGCACAGGGGCCCTCTGGCTGCGAAGGGTGCTCGGGCTCTGCAGGAGGCACGGCCCCAGGCCCAGCCCCTCTGGAAGCCTCCACCCACCGCAGCAGGATGCAGCCTCCTTCCCGCCTCGGGTCAACACGCTCAGACAGTGAGCACTTGGCCAGTCACCATGCGCACCATTACAGTCTCAAAATGACCCCCGGGGTCACAGCTTTCAGTTCTGGAGGCCACGCTAGGAAATGGCTGCGCGGGGGGGATTGCCACCAGGGTCTGTGTGACTCCAAAGCTACTGTCCTCAAATCACACAGCACCTCTCACCACAAGGAGCTCAATGAAACCTGCCTGGTGACTAAAGGCAGGCGCGAAGCCCCTTGCAGCCCTGCACTGGCCCTCGAGGCTCCCAGCTCCCTAACTAGGAAGGGCGGGGCGGGGCTCCGGGGGCGGGCTATCTTCGACTTGTTTTCTCCTGGAGGGCGGGGGCTCCGGGGGCGGGGCTCCGGGGGCGGGGCTCCGGGGGCGGGGCTCCGGGGGGGGGCGGGGCTGCAGGCAGACACGCCCCGGCAAGTGCGGGGGGCGGGGCTCCACAGTGACTTGGCGACACAGTGCTCCTCCTAGGTCACACCATGCAGACAGCTTGAGGGTACTTCCCAGGACCTCTTCACTAGCCAAGTCATTCCTGTCTTTTTATTCGACAAATGAACACGCGCCCTCAAAGATGAACCCAGGGATGGAGAGGCTGGTCCGCTCCGCTGGCTTGTGTGCAGTGTGGGCGCCCTCACAGGCCCAGGGACGGCCACAAGAACCCTGTCCCTCCAGCTGCCCCTCCCGCTCTCCCACCATGCAGCCCCACAGACCCCGGTTCTGAAGTGCCACCACCGAGGAAGGCCCCCAGGAGCCGGTTCCCAGTGTTTAATTACTGTCATCACATCCATCCGCGCTCGCTCACTGCTTCCTAATGAGGCTGGGAGGAGACGGACACTTGGCCTCTCGCTCTTGGTTAATGTGCTGTTTTCATGACACTGTAACAGCTGGCTGCGGGGCACTGGAAGGAGAGCTGGAGACACGAGAGGGGACAAGGACAAGGGATCCCAGTGGACCTTACAAACATGGACAGCAGACAGATCGGGAATCATCTCCGCCACTGGGAAAGCGGCTTATCCGAGGTAAGCAGCGTCCGAGACGGGGGCGGGGCTGGGCCACGCCCAGCCACCTGCTGCACACTGTGAGGCTGACCTTTCAAAGTGAGGGGCCGGGGGTGGCCACAGCTGCTTGACCCTTACCTTTCGAAGTTTCCAAGTCTGGGGGAAAGCAGCACCCACCATGCCCAGACTCGGGGCAGCTCTGGCACATCTGAGAGCAGCCTGCACCAGAGCCGGGCCCTGGGCCGGGAGGGGCACGGGTGAAAGACGCTGCTGGGAGTCCCCCGCCCTCCGCAAGGGCGGAAAGTGGGCAGCTCACTGGGCACCTGCCACCTGGCTGCACGGGGAGGGGGCAGACGGAGGGGTGGGGTGGGGCGGGCTGGCCCAGACAGCCGCGGCCCTGTTGGGAAAACACGGGGGCTGTGCAGTGTGCAAACGGGAGCCCTGGGCGTCTGGCGACGCGAGCAGCTGTGGTGACGTATGAAGTAACCTGGGAAAGCGTCAAGATAGACACACGCTCAACTGTCAGCAGGCAGCAAGAACGGTGGACGCTGTGGAAGTCAAGACCAAGCTGAGGCCTGGGCGCGCTCTCCTGGTGCCTGTGGTGCAGGCCATCTATGCGGAAGCCGCGTTACCACGAGCTGCGGGTCCAGGACTTGACAGGAGTGTTCCCTGTCCCCCAACACTTAGATCCAGCCACTCAGGGAAGTCCTTGCGCCAGTGATCCCACTTCACGCGGCATCTGGTGTTGGGTGACATCACTGAGTCGTGTCTAAACTGTCCACCTTTGGTTTCATTTGAATACACCGATCTGTATGCAGCTGGTGCATATTAGGTGTTAGCTGTCTGCTCAATGAGTTCAGAGTGATGTTCTGAGCTAGTTTTACTCACATGGCTTTGTAATTCTCTCAACCTGAGATGGTCTACTTTCTAGGGCAGGGAGATGGAAATTATTTCAAGAAATGGAAAAGGCGTGATTTAAGTAACTCCACCAAGCTCATTTCCTTTGGGGAAAAGACAGCTAACGACTATTCTCAGAAATTAAATAAGTGGCGTCTGACCCCTGTTAGCTATTTAAAATTTAGCACTACCTTTAACAAAGGGAAGGTGTTCCAGTCAGCTCCCGTGAGCATCCCAGAGCATCAAATGATTGACAGGCGCACCAAATGATTGACATGTCTGAATCTCCACACAGGAGTGCTCACAATTTTCATGACTGTTCTGCCAACAGAAAGGTCTGAATCCAGCACAGGGGGGGTGGATAAGAGGTGTCTCCTGATCATGAAAAGGGGTTGTTTGCAAGTCACCAAGGCCTGTCCCAAAATATACTTCCCTCCTTGTTGCATGAATATCCTCTCAACTCTCCCCTCCAAGCCTCGTCCTCCAGGTCGCTGTTAATTCACACAGGATCCAGGGGCAGGAAGGGCACTCGGCCACACCACAGACACCTGTGGGTCCCGGGGCGGAGGAGCCCCGCCGACACCCTCCCACCACTCCACACACCCCGGGAGGCCTGACTCCCCCTCAGCAGCGTCCGCCCACCAGGCCCAGCTCTGTCCAAGTCAGCACTGTGTCCTCAGCCGGGGCACACAGCCCCGAAAGTCTCCCTAGAGCAGTATCTCTCTTTTTCCTTTCCTAGCACCAACAAAAACAGCCCGAAGAAGAGAAGTTGAAACCAAAAGTTTATTTCCATCACGTTTGCCCTTCCACCAAGAAAGCCAATGTCGCACGGCACTCGACCACATCCCCAAAACAAAACAGCAGCGCGAGCTTTCCAGAGCTAGAGAAACCAATTTTCACAGTAGCAGCCAACATGTGAAAATACTTGTATTGCAAAATTGAAGAGTGTAGCCCAGCAAATACACGCTGCAGTGCTAACGCGGGTAATTACACAGGTGGTTATGCAAACACTGAGCTCATGCTTCAATTTGGCAGAAGTATAAACATTTCTAGGATAGTTTGCAAGGTTCAATTACCTAGATCTGCTGGTTAATTTCCTATACACCTCAAAGAGCTCCCCAAAGTCGATCATTTTCCATCGGAAAAGTCACTGCTAGAAACATGCTCCAAGCAGGTGAGAAAAGAGGGCATACCGTACTCAACTGACGCAACCTTTTTAAATGAGCGCGTGCCGCCAGCTTACGTGTGTGGGCCTGATCATTCTCCTGTGTCCTGTAACCGTGCCGTTGCTCACTTTACTCTTAGAAACATTCATTTACTCAAATAATATCTGTTGCCATCTCGTCCGTGCCAGGCACGATGCTAAGAGGCTGAGGATACAGCAGTGAATCAAAGAGGCGCCGCCCGCTGCCCTGCGGAGGCCTGCATTCCCGCAGGGGCAGGCCAGTCACCAAAAGCACGCAGAGGGGGTGCTATGGATCAAACAGTGATGGGGAAGAATTAAGTCGGGGTTTACAGTTTCAAACCCCAGGAAAGGCCACAGGCTAGAGGTACGGTTGTGCAGGGACCCACGAGAAGGAGGGACAGAGCAGAGCCACCAGGAGATCTGGGAGAGTTCCCAGGCAGAGGGAGCAGCCAGGTCAAAGATGCTGGAACGTGGGCGCGCCTGGGGTTCAGAGCCACAGAAGTCCACGATCTGCTGTTTCTCAGTCTTGCTCCAAACCGCACCCCGTGCAGATGGAAGAAGCCTTGTTTTCCAGTAGTGGAGGTTTCTCTTAAGCACTGGCACCTGGCACTGCACTGCTGCGCCTCACAGACTCGGCACCCTGCTTTCCCACCGTTGCTTGGCGGGCTGGCGGCTGCTGTGTGCAGTGGGGCTGTGGCTCGGGGGCTCCGGAGGACGTCTGCACCCCAGCCACCTGATCCAACAGGCGGAGCAGCACAGCCAGGTGTGCTGCAAGCCAACAGTGCGGGCATATGAACCCCAGGGATGGTGTGCAGCAGTCTGGCCTCACCCGCACACGACGGCGACACTCATCACGTGTGCCCGAGTGTCCAGGTGCTGGAGGTCAGCACAGAAAACTCTGGACAGGGCCACAGGCCCCAAGCAGAGCTGCACACACACCCCCATCATCCAGAATAATGGGATCCAGTCTTTCTCGAAAGTTAGAGGGCTGGGGACACGCTCAGTGGGTAGAGTGCTTGCCTTGCCTGCACAGGCCCTGGGTTCAGTTCTCAGCACCACTAAAAGATGGTTCCAAAATGGAGTTGAGGTAACATTTTGGGCTGGGGACAGAGCTCAGTGGGTAGAGTGCTTGCTTCACATGAACAAAGCCCTTGGTTCAATCCCCAGCACCGCAAAGAAAAAGAAAAGGAAAAAAGTTAGAGTGGGGCCCAGCTCAGTGAAAGAGCACCTGCCTGGTAGGCTCGAGTCCCGGGCTCAATGCCCAGCACCACACACACCCCAAGGCTAAGACTTCAGGAAACAACTTCTACTTAGCTTCAAATGCAAAGGGAGGGGGAAGAGAGAACAGATACCTGGACCAGGGGAAGGTCAAGGTCCTATGAAAGGAGTCAAGGCCTTGGCCAGGTGTACCCGGGCTCTCTCCTGGCTCCCTGACCAGCGGTATGGTCTTGGGCATGTCCCTGTGCCTGCCAGAGGGGACATTTCCTGCTGATGGACGAGAATTCATGATCCCTAACGTGGAGGATTGCTGCAAAGATTGGCAACAATAGATTAAAAGTGGCCAGCCTGCTAAAAACCCAATCTCAAAATGAAGCATGCCACGTGATTCCATTTATAGAGCGCGCTTGAAATGGCAAAGTTACAGATGGAGAAGTGCTGGTTGCCTGGGCTGCGGGTACGAGGGAGCAGGAGAGTCGGAGGGGTTCCAGGAGGCTGCCCCTTGGGGTTCTGCCATGTGACTATTCCGTGGCTCGACTTGCGGAGGTCGCCACGGGACGTTGTCTGTGACCGAGCTACACAGACCTGAAGAGACATGCACAGACACAGGTGCACCTCAACCCCACAGAATCCAAGCCAGCTTCACCCTCCGACTGTGCACTGGGGGATCTTGTGCAACGCGTTTCCACCGGGCTGAAACTGGGTGAAAAGTAGCTCCTCGGACCCTGTGGGTGTTCTTGCTTACAACAGGCTATTGTTTGTGTTTTAATCTTGTCACCTTAAAAGCCTGCCGGGCACAGCCTGAATGTCCCATCCATGGCTCGCTCACCAAGCTACCCTCACCTGCAAAGCAGACTGAGCACCCCACTCCCCACCAGTGAGGGGCTGGAGGAAAACCTTCGCCACCCCTCTGACACTGGGAAACCAAAGACTCCCTGTAGAAGGGGCGGGCAGACAGACAGGAATCCTCCTGCCTCTGTGTTAAAGGTTCCTGTCAGTGAATAACAAGCGCACACACCGACATGAAAGGAGAGCTCGCCTTCGTGGTCTCGAGCAGCCCGAGCCCCCGTGTACTGCATGAAACAGCAGATGTCCCAAGATAAACAGGAGGGCTGCAGAATTTAGGAAATGCCACCAACACCCTCCCCACTGCGAGCTCCAGTGAAGAAGAAAAGCCACCCAGGCGCCAACTGGCCTTCCCGACGTCGGCTTGCTGTCGCCCCACCCCTAGGCCCCGCCTGTCATGCACCTCGGAACACAGACAGGTGGCTCCCGCGGTCTGTGCAGTGCTCTCACCTACACACTGTTCTTCCTCAGACATCTGCCAACCCGAACTCGGCGAGAGCATAGTCCCAAGATGACGATGCTGGGCAGAGAGAGAGTGGCCTTTACTGGTTTCCTTTTTAGTCTCTCAGTGGAAAAAACAAATATGCTCCTTTCTGGAAGCTTCTGAAAGTTGTTTCAGTAACTTTCGGGTGCCAAAGTTTTCCATCATGCCAGCAGCCCCGGCCAGTGCTCCAAGGTGAGCAGCAGTTTCCAATCTGGAGTGACCCTAAGGGTTCTGGGAACAAGATCCTGTCTAAGAGCATCCTCCCCAGACCCCAGTCCTGAATTCCTGTAGAGGCACAGACAGACTCTCACACCAGGAGGAGGGGCAGGCTTGACTTCAGACACTCTTGAAGGGAGAACAATTTAAGTCATGCCGTTTTCACAAAGACAACTTACAGATGAAGTCATGAGTTAATGTCAAAGGTCAGAGAATTTGCTGAGCTCAGGCTTGAGTTGAGGTGGGGAAGAAGGGGCAGGCCACACGTCCAGGGACAAGGACGACACTTGGCTCGCTCCACAGGTCCGTCCAGGCGGGGTCCTGCTTCACATCCCAGGTTTGCATCCGCAGGGATATCCGCATTCCACTTGCAGAACCACAAAGGACTGGGAACGTGTGCTGCTTCTTAAAGAAAAACTATCCACCACAGCGAATGAGAAAACGGGGACTTTCTTTGGAAACGCCAGGCGGTGGAGGAGATCCTCACCACCAGCTCCGCCCCACACACGAGCTACGCACAGATCTTGAAAGGAAGATGCACCCTGAGTGCGGACCCGCTGGCCCAGTCTGGTCCACTGCAGGAAGGGACGACAGACGCCCCAAGCACCGCAGAGGCACGTGCCTGCATTCCTGGGAAGACCTCCCACATGTTGGAGCACAGAATGGCCTCAGAGAAACCCTGAATTCAACCAGGAGGGCCCCGCTTCCCTTCCCACGCCCCAGTTCTCCAAGGTCGCTGTGTACAACTGCGCGACGGTGTGCACGGTCCGTTACGGCTCAGGACCCTCCAGCCGCATGCGTGGCTGTGGCACGTCCACTGCTCGGCAGGAGCACGGCGAGGCTCGGGCCTCATACTTAAGTGAGCGGGAGGTCGGCAGGGAGGTCCTGGCCGCGTACTGCCCAGCGGTCCTCCACTCAGTCTTCCCAACAGCTCTCTGCAGGGCCTCGGGCCAGTCCCTCCTCTTGGGCACAATCATTTGAGCAGAAAATAGGATGGGGAAAAATTGAGTATTATCGGCAAGAAAAGTTACACAAGATTTTTTTGTTTTTGTTTTTCTGGTAATAGAGCTGAATCTGACATAATGAAAAAGGTGTCAGTGGTTTAGCAGAGACCCCACAGGGCTTCCAGAAGTCATAGACTCTACAGACTGATCAGGCTGGAGAAAAAGTCAAAAGAAAATTTAAAATCCAGGGGGTGTGCTGGCCTCAGTCTGTCATCCTAGCTACTCAGCAGGCTGAGGCAGGAGGATCGCCTGACCTGTCCCAAAACAAAATGCAGAGGGCTAGGGACAGAGCTCTGAGGTACAGCACTCGTGTGGCACGAGCCAGAGCCTGGGCTGGATCCCCAGTGCTGGGGGAGGTGGGGACGCCGTTTCTTAATTTAAAAAAAAAAAAAAAAAAATACGATTTGCCTGCTGAATACCTGGATGGTCTACAAAAGTTCACCTTACAGGAATTCAGGTCTCAACTTCCTTCTCCCTCCTGTTCCAGAGACAAAATGCTGACCTGCCTCTCTTCTCTTCCTTCTCTCCCTGCCCCACCATGTGCACACAGGAAACACTGACTTGCCTAAATTCCCTTTTAAAAAAAGAGAGAGAAGGACGGGGAAGCCTCGGTAGGCCTAGGTGCTCCCGTTCCTAATCCAATGTTTTGTTGCCGGGCTTCCAAGTGCAGCGCAGTGTTCACACACGGGGGAGGAGAAGGCCGTGGACAAGGGCTGCTTTGTGCCTGGCCTGCGTCCTCAGGAAGGCTGACCACGTCTCCTCTGGCAGCCCCCATTGGGCACAGACGCACCAGACGGTGAGCCTTCTCCCTTTATCCCTTTAACACGCCTAGGTTTATCTAGGCCACAACACCGCATTCAAAAACAATTTTTTATTTTCTTTGGGTGTTTTAGTTTTTGTAAAAGACAGAGCCATTCAGCCAGCTTGGCCAAACCTTCCATTTGCACAGCGGGGAGCACTACAACAAATGACCCGAACGCCGGAGGTAAGAGCCAGACTCCAGGACCCAGAAACAAGAAAAATGCCCCACTGTGCACAGGAGGCACACCCACAGGAAGTGGCTCCCTTTGCTCCTCTCCTGCAGGAGTCCAGGGAGAGCAGCCCGTGGGGGGCGGGAATTGGCATGCCGCTGGCGCCCGGCTGCTGGACCCCAGGGCCTGCTCTCAATTCCAAACACAGGCCTGCAAGCCTGACGCCCGCTGAGCCAGGAGGCCGGTGCCTGCCTCAAGCCGTTCCCGCTGGGCTGAGAGTCTTCACACTATCTTGACCCGCGGAAAGGCCCACGGCCCCGCCCTCCCGGGTTCCTGCCAGATCTGCCAGGGTGTCCTCCCGCAGGCACAGGCGGGAGCCTCGGTGAGCTCAGGGAAGCCCAGTCAGGAACGTGTGCATCTAGAAAGCCCCGCCACGCGCCACTCAACTCCAGCTCAGGAAGAGCGCATTAAGGCTCCACAGCAGGGCTGGGGGCAGCTCAGGCCAGCCAGGCCAAGTCCTCCGGCTTCCCATCTGGCCAGCACAGGGCAGCGTTGGCCGTAATGGAATTCACAGGCTCTGCCCAGCAACAGGGAGGCTCCCCTAAGAGCACCCAAGAACCTGTGAGCACGGTGCCCAGCATCCATCCCAGCAGAAAAAGGGACAGTCACCCACTAACACCTGCACAGATGGCGCCTGCGTAACATGACTGTCCTCGGCACTTGGCTTCCGACACTGAGCCGAGGCACCAGTATTCCTGGCCACAGCAACTGTGCAAAGAAATCGCCACAGGAGAGACGTGGACAGTGCGGTGCCTTCGCGGCAGGCAGGACTGCTGCGGCTCCCACCTGGCTCCCGTGAGCAGCCTGCTTCTGGAACGGCACGCGTGGCAAGCCCCACAGGCAGCACAGCGCTCCCTGCACTGTGTCCCGGCAATGCCTGGCACACGTCGCCGTAAGCATGGGGGCTGGTCCTGGGAGACCCAGCGCTTACTTAGGACATGCTGGACCTGGCTGACGGTCATGGGGAAGCTAGGGTAGGGAAGGACACCAGGTAATTCTTCCCCTGAGAAAGGACCGCTGTTTGGCAGGCTGAGAGCTCCCGCTGCCCACTCCAGAGGCCGGCACCCGTTTCCTAAGGCGCAGCGGGAGGGGTACTGCCGGTGCCATCCCACAAGGCCTGGGGCTGGTGGTCATGAAGAACCAAAATTCCTTTCTCTGTCTCTGAAGTCCACGATAAGGCTCCAGGACCTGGGCTGCTGAGGGCCCTCTTGCTACAACCTCACCTGGTTGAAGATGAACAGGCAAGAGAGGGCAGGAGGACAAGCTAGCAAGTGGATGGAAACTTCTAGAAGCTTCTTTTGCCAGAGCTTCAATTCTGTTCACAAGGAGGAGCCTGAGGCCTCACGACCTCTTAACACCGTCACATTGCCAACAGCTGAATTTTGGAGGGAGATGATCAAACCACACCATTGTATTAGATCAATTAACTTTGCAATCTGGATTCTTCTTTATCAGTAACATGTCCTCTAACCCCAAAGACAAGACTCCTATTTTTCACGCAACACACGCCTGTTAACGTTCATATTCCACTTCTCCCAACGACCTAACATGACCTTGAACAAAAGTACAAGACGATCATGATGCTCCAGCCAGAAGGACACCTACCTGTTGGTCCGTGGAAGCAAAGCCACAGCAGGACAACACTATCTGCTGGCGGTTCCACGGCACCGGCCACGACCCCGCCCAACTGAGCTTGCAATTTGGTCAGAAAACAGCTGGCCCATGCCCAGCTTGCAGAGGCTTCCTTAACTGACATTAGGTTTGATCACCAAGAAGGGCTTTAAGTGCACGCCAGGCCCTCTGTGTGCGCCGACACTGGGCCAGGTCAGCAGGAAGGACAAGCCAGCCCAAGCTTCGGGCTGAAGCTAATCCAGCTCAGAGAAATGGGCAGGGTCATCCTGCACTGGCCAAAAGATAAAATGAATTATTCCAAACGCTGAAGTGATCACACCTAGGAGCGAAGCGGCAGCAGTCAGCGCTCCATCAGAGGCAGCACCCCAGGGCCCAGCCGCCTGCCCTCCCTCCGTCACCACCTGCCTGCAGGAGACTTCTTCAGAACCCGGCTCCACCTCCTGTTTCCAGGGCACAGAACTGCTCCAGGCCCTGAGCCAGGAACCCACCCGTCACCAGATGTTGAGTGGTTAGAATAGCACCACCACCAGCTCCGTGTGCGCCCAAGCGTGCGAGGGGCTGTGCCTGGCACTGCCCTCCCCACTGCCCGGCGTGTGCAGGATCTCGCTCAATTCCCAACGCAATCACCGTCCACTCCAGGAAACTCGACTCAACCGAATTCCATTCTTGAGGTGAGTCCCCCGCCCAGCCCCCCGCCAGAACAATCCTGACAAGGACTTTCCTCGACCCTTATAGGCTGCCATAAAAGTCACACAACAGCGTGCGCCCTCGTCAGAGCAGCCACCTACCGGCCCCAAGAGTCGGCCCGCCTGCCTTAGCTCCTGAAGTCAGCCAGCCCACCTGCACAGGTGAGCGTGGGAAGCAAAGCTCAGGCTGCGTCAGAGTCTCTGAAGAGCGTCCCGAGTCCCCACCACCACTTACTAGTCAAAGCCTGCACTGAGGGCAGCCTTCCGAAAGGAGGCCGGCTGGACAGACGGGGACGGCCAGTGTGCGTGCCTGGCAAACACCACTCAATGACTGATTCGTGAATTCAGAAAACCACACAGGGCCAGAGCAGAAAGCCTAATTAACTCAGCACTCAACAGCACCCGGACTTCAGACCTCAAGTGAGGTAAGGGCACGGCTGCCAGGGGGCACTGCGGGCAGGGATGTTCGGGAGGAAGGCCACCCCAGCCATCTTCCCAGGCTGGAAGCCTGCACCACACCAAGAGGCCCTTCCAGCCGGGCTCCCGGGTGAGGCCTGCACCCAGCACAGGCCAGTCTCGCTCCCTGGACGGGCCCCGCTCAACCACATCTGTTTTCCATGCTCACCTCTACGTAGGTCCCCACCTAGTGAGCTTGTGGGGCTGTGTCGCCTGGGGAAGAGCGTGGCTGGCCGGCCCGGGTCGGAGCAAGGCTGAGCAAAGGACCTTTCTTGCACAAAACAGGAACATCTGTGGAGGGGCCGGCAACAGGCCCAGCAGTGGAGGAACAGCACGTCACCCCACCCCGCCAGGGGACAGCACTGTGCTCGGAGGGAGCAAGGAGGGGGCTCAGCAGCAGGGCACCTGCCTGGAGGCACCAGGCCTGGGTTTGAGCCCCAGGACCGCACACGCACAGGAAAGTCAAGATGGCGAGTTGGACGCGTTTTTCTATCACAATTAAGTTCCCTCCTGGGTGCGTTCAAGGGTCAGAACAGCAGGAGCACCTGGTCACCTGTGCAGGCCTGAGTCCCAGGGAGGAAGGCCAAGTGGTTGTGGCCCTGGAGACACACTCTCCCTGCAGCGTCTCAAGGCCGTCAGAACACCCTGGGGACCTGGACGGGCCCGGATCGTAGCCCTGGACCCGCCCATCAGGAGTGGGTGACGCAGATGCTCTCAGACAGAGGAGGCACCGTGCTGCGCCCTTCCCAGGTCCGGCGTCCCGGGTGCACTGGGGAGGAATGTGTCAGTGTCACATGAGAGAAAGCCAGGGTGCCTCTTTTCACTGCGCCGAGCTCAGCATGCCGACCTCATCTTCGCATCCGCCACCCCTGGCTCACAGGATGGGGGCTGTTGCTGCCTGAAGCGACTGATGGCCGCTTGGAGCAACAACACCGCAGGAGAAAATTCGGAGGCAGGATGAAAATGAAAAAGGGTCTTTCATTCTTCTCTCTCCGGCTTCAGCAAACTCTCCAACTCCAACCACAAACTCCAACAAACTCCTTCCACACTCCAACCACTTCCAACCATCCACCAGCCGCACTAACTAACCACCCTCACCCGGTTATATACATTTTGCCTTAACAAGGACACGTGCTGACAGCTCGAGCTTACAGGTGCGTCACACACACAGTGTTCACGGGCATACAAAGATTCTTTGACTAGCCGGGCGCGGTGGCGCACGCCTGTAATCCCAGCACTTTGGGAGGCTGAGGCAGGAGGATCGCGAGTTCAAAGCCAGCCTCAGCAATGGTGAGGCACTTAGCAACTTAGTGAGACCCTGTCTCTAAATAAAATACAAAAAACGGCTGGGGATGTGGCCCAGTGGTCGAGTGCCCCTGAGTTCAATCTCTGGTACCCCAAAAAAAAAAAAAAAAAAAGATTCTTTGACTAATGTATTAATATCAGGTGGAACTTGAACATCTTTATGGCTCTCAGCTGACCGCAGTCTAGCTATCTCCTTGATTAGGGCTCCTTCAGGTGGCCTCGTCTCCGGGCTCACGGCCATCCTGAACGGAGGAGCTGCAACAGGAGGAGGCAGCTCCTGTCTCAGGAAACCCAGAGGCTTCCAGAAAGCTGCAGCAGCAGCCACTGACAGGTAACCGGCCAGAACAGGCCACCTGAGTGCCTCGGCCAGAGTTTCTCAGCACTGACTGAATGACAACGGGTCCACAAGCTATAGCACTTTCATCGGAGGCAATTCACGGAGTACTTATGGGTCACTTGGTAGTCACGAGCCGGGCAATAGCAGATTCTCCTACTCCACCTGCACTTTAACATCTATGACACAATTCACACACCACCCTTTACACCTGATGTGCACACGCAGGCTACAGAAAGGCTGGGGTTAAGTGGCCGCAGGGGTCCAGGAGGCTGCACGGAGAGCAAAGGCAGAGAGCAGGTGCTGAGGCCCAGGAGCCCCCACAGGTGCCAGAGAAGGCCACGAGCCAGCTCAAGACTCGCCCAGGGCGCAGAGCTGCCGCGGAGCTGGGCTCCTTCTAGGCCAGGGTCCTGGCAGGCAGTTTCAAACTAGGTCACATCCAGCAAGGAGTCAGACCTGGGCCGAGCTGACGCCCGGGGACAGAACCAGAGGTTCCCTGCCTGTCCCCTGGTGACGCGTCACCAGATGATCGCTACTGGGTTGGCGTGTGCCCTTCCACTGTGGCTCGGGTCGGGCACCAGGCGAGCTCGTGGGCCCGGCCTCACTGCATGGCGTGGGTCTGCCCGGGCGTCCGCGTGCTTCTGAGTCAGCTCACTCGGCTCACCGGTGGTCGTTTTTACCAGACCAGTTTGTTGGTCTGTGCCTTTTGGTTGCGGTCTTGCCCCAGCGAGGTGGGAGTCACTCATCTCAGCACTCATACCCAAAGCGGACCAGCTCCCGGCAAACGACCGCTTTTCCAAACAGCAGCTCAGGGTTGGCGGTCTACACAGTACGCGGGACGGGGTGCCTCAGAGCAGGGCACAGCCTGCCCGCCGCCACAGCCCACTGATCTGAAATCATTTCCAGATGCATTTTTTAAAATCCTCACTGGTCCATATCCCAACCCAAAATGTTAAATTTACAGTATGTTGATATTTTAAGTGAAATGTCTCAGAAAACTTGCTAGTAAGTAGAAACTTGGATTCCCCTGAATCTTCCTTGCTCTGATTGACTAGGAAATTAAGAGCAAAGACTGAGAGAACCCAGAAGGCACCGAGTAGGTAGGTCTGGGCTCTGCCCTGTAGTTCACTGCAATAGCAGGTGGGGCACAGAAGCAATGGCTTTAGTAAAATACCAAACACTTACATTTAGGTAATCACGATTAATTTGACTTGAATTGAGAACATTGCCAAACATTCAACAGCTTCTTGCTATTGAATATAAATTAGCTCATATTTGGAAACCTAGAGATATCATTACCCAACAAGAGAGGCAGAACTAAATTAAAAATACAAAAGCAATGGCATGGGATGCCGCAGCCTGCGCGGCAGGCAAAGACCAGCACCCCACGGGGCGGCAGCCCTGGCACAAGCACCGCGCAGCCTGTTCAAAGCACCCGGTGCTGGAAACAGCAGGTGAGGTCACAACACCCTGTCCTCACACCTCCCTTCAGCCAGCACGCATGCACAGACGTGAGCCAGACGTGAGCCGATGTCCTTCCAGATCACGCAGGGCTGCGCCAAGAACGACCCTCGCATAAATGACACGGCCCGGGGCCGAGGAGCTGCGCTCTCTGCGTTCTGTCTGCCACCCCCGTTCCTGTGGTCTTGAATCAATCTGACAGAGATAATAAATACACTTTAAGAGGAAACACGAAAGAAGATAAGTAGCTGTATTCGTGCCTGTGGCAAGCAGATTGATGATGATTTTAAGTTAAAAGAATGCCCAGAGGAAGAAAATGGCCACTTTTCTGTTTAGCAAATATTTATGAGGCTCTGCCCACATGAGCTACGTCCTAGGCCCCGGAAAAAGCAGGGAGTAAGACAAAGGCCCGTCAGGTGGAGCCCACAGTGTCTGTCACAGGGGAGGGACGAGACAGGGCCCTCGCGGGGCGGTGGTGCTGAAGGCTGAGGGCTGACAAGTACCGCAGTGTTGGGGGCAAGGTGGGGCCAGAGGCCCTCGCTGGAAGAAAGACCTGCAGGGCGTGAGGAGCCGGCCAGGACACTCTGGGCAGCCTCTGGGCAGCGGGAGGTGAGCGCCCAGCGGGAGGCGGAAGCAGGCCTGGGCTGCTTGGAGGAGCTGCAGGAAGACCAGAGAGGATGAGCGAGGGGGAGGCAGCCCTGGGGGCGGTCAGATACCACCCTGTAGGCCACGGTGACAACATGGCTCTCCTCCACGGGAGATGGGAAGAGGGGACACTGTGAGTCCCAGGGACGGCGGGTTGCAGGCATGAGGCTGGACGCAGGGGAGCCAGTTAGGAACAGACATCATTTCGCCCAGGTGAGCAACGGTAAGCTCAGAGCTGGTGCCGCAGACCGAGGAGGGAAGAGGCTGTTCGTGTGTCTCGCGTAGAGCCGCAGCATCTGCTGGTGGGAGGCTGCGAGAGGGACCTGAAGGACCCCGTGGCTCCTCCCAGGCCAGCGGGGATGGGCGCTGTAGGCCGAGCTGGAAGGACGCAGGGGCGGCAGGGGAGAGTGGAGTGAGGCTCCTTCTGGACCTCAGGTTTGAGATGCCACTGGACGCACCCAGTGGGGGACTGCGGAGGGGCTCGGGTGGAGCCCGGAGCACGCGGGAGGCCCTGGTCCAGTCCCCAGTGCAGCCACGCGCACACACAGAAGCACCCAGCAGAGGCCCAGCAGGCGGTAGGTGAAGCAGTGGCTGGGGGAGGTGCGGGGAGGTGCGGCCCGCAGGTGGGATGTCGTGACAGACACGGCTCTTGGCGTGGCTGTGCATGGAGGAGCAGAACAAGCACCCCGAGGCGCCGCGCTGAGGGTCACAGATGAGTGATCTGCAAGAGAGCGCGGCGGGCCAGCCGGGCAGGAAAGGGAAGTGGGCGGGCGAGTCCAGGCAGCGGGTGAAGAGCGGGCTTCGTGCAGGACGGGTGCCTGTGCCGGACCTGCAGACGGGAACGGGGCGAGGACGGCCTGCCTGGGCTGCAGCAACGACAGGCCACGGGCCTGGCGAGAGCTGAGCTGGGGAGCGAGAGTGCCGTGCACAGCCCCTGCAGGCCTCGGGACAGACAGGGAGAAGTCAGGAAGTCGGGGGGACGGCGCATTCAAAGGTTCCATTCTAGGAGGACCCAAAGAACCGGCTGGTGGCTGAGGGGAAACCAGAGACTGGAGGGATGTTTTTGTTTAATTGGAGAAATGATAACTTGTGTGCCAGAGGGAATTCCGTCCAGAGAAGAAAAATGATGACACAGGAAAGAGAGGGGACGTTCCCGGGGCAATGTCCTCGAAGAGGCACCTGGGACGGGGCTCCCGGTGACAGGCACACGAGGAGGCACAGCTGTGGTGAGACTGCTCCCCAGGCAAGGCAGACGCTGGGGAGGCTGGGGTGTGGACGGCCTTCCCAGGAGCAGAGGCCCCGGGGTCCCACTTGACCCTGAGGAGGAAGGCAGGGGGGGGCGCAAGCTGACCCCTCGGGCATGAGTCAGCAAAGGGACATTTTGTGAGATTCGGCTCTGAAGAAGAAAAGGCTCGGTACTGACTGGGGCTGGTGACCCTGGGAGCTCCCTTCCATCTTTTACGACCACAATGAATCTAGACCCTCCACATTCCACTCTCCTGCATTTTGTAAAATTCCACCCCAGCCACCCAAATGTCATGACGGCATGGAAACGGGCATGAAGGGACGCAGCCCTTCCTAGTGCCGTGCCAGACCCCGGAGTCACTCTGCGAAGACGCCCACGAGGGGAGCCCTCCCTCAGTACAGCCTGATGACCATCAGAACGGGAAGGGTCAGTGCACACACCGGACACTCTGAAGGGCGCTCAGAAGGACGTCGTGTGCTGTCTTCTGTCTGGAAAATGAGATCCGAGGGACAGCTGCACCCTATTCCCTGCAGGGTGCGAGAGGGGCCGCCACAGCAGCCAGTAAACTGCAGTGGGCAGGGGATCAGAAAGCATCTTTCAAAAGAATTAGATCCCATGACTTCCAGGCTGGAAAGGGTTTCTATAGACCCTGTCATTGAATCCTTCAACAAACGCCCTAGACAACATAGCTTTCACATCTACAGAAACTATAAGAAATGCCCTTGTAAAATATCCAAAGAGAAAAATAGGTGAAAATGGAATTTCGTGGCCAGGAGTTGAAACAAGTACAAGAAAACTTCTCAGAGTAAGAAAAGAGCTATGAAAGTAAGCTGGGTGCAGGGGCCCCGCCTGTGATCCCAAAAACTGGGGAGGCTGAGGCACAAGAATCACAAGTTCAAGCCCGGCGTGGGAAACGTAGTGAGACCCTGTCTGAAAATAAAAAATCAAAAGGGATGGGGATGAAGCTCAGTGGTAAGCACCCCTGGCAGTACAGGGGCAGGTGGGGAGGGGAGCTGTGTTAAACAAAGGAGGGTTGCAGACCTAACTAGAAAGAGCGGAGAACACACACCTAGCTCCATCTGCTGAGCCCAGTCTTAGGTGCACAGGCGGGCAGGCAGGCTGCAGAGCTAGACAGTGAGGTGGCAGAGTGAGCACCTGAGCCCAGGTCCACCGCACAGTCTGCGCTGCCTCTCAGAGACTTGAACGGCCCATCTACTGCAGGCTGCAGAGAAACCAGGAAGGGCATGGGTGAGGTCACCAACGCAGACTGGCCTTGGAAAGTCACTCAGTGTGAACCTGAGCTTCCTCACACAAAGAGGAGATTCAAATGACTCCTCCCCAGAGGGGAAACCAAAGATCCAATAAACCTCTGGCTCGTTTCACAGGTACCAAGTGGCTTTCTCAGAAGCAATCCTAGTGGCCTTCAACTCTCCCCTGGCGTTCCTATGCCATCCGCAACAGCTCCATGCAAATCTCCTCCGCCCCCAGCTGACTCCTCCGTGGGAAGGCAACCGCTAGCTGACAAAGACACGCATGCACCTTCAGACACCCCAGCAGGGTCCGCTCCAAACAGTGCGATCTACTTCTGTTCCCCACCGAGGCACACACCTGCCCTCCCTCACCTGCCCCCTGTTCCTGTCTACCAGGCCTCCTCAAGGATCATGGCCACGGCGGACCAATCTGCACACAAAATGCCTTCAGGACCCTGGGACAAGATCCTGCCAGGTCACAAGGCATGAGTCCATTTAGAAAGGCCAGGTCTGTCCCCAGACCTCTCCCACGTGCCTTTGACACTGGCACTCCCATGTCTATGGAGACAGGCCACAGCTGGTGAGGAAAGGACGGCTACTCTGCTGCCCAGGCCATCGGCACCACCCAGCTGCAGCTGTCCTCTTCTCTTCCGCCTCTGAATGCTTCTTTTTGACAACTTTTTTATTGTCTTTATTCATCTTGTGCAAGTCTAAGATGGCTCCACAACCTGACGCCTCCACATAAACCCCACTCAGGGCTGGAGATAAAACTCAGCAGAAGGACACTTGCCCAGAGTGTGTGAGACCCTGGGTTCCGACACCAGACCACACTTTGCTGATTCATTTAGGGTAGGATACTGGTGGCTAGCTATGGGAACCCCAGCAGAGGCGGGCAGCTCGGTGCCTCCGCTCGCCCTCCGTAAAGCGTCATCCCGGCAGCACCCACTCCACAAAGATCCCACTGAGACATCCAACGAGGACACAGAGCTCAGGACAGCGCTCGACACACGGTACCTAAACATTTGCACCACGACTGCAGGTCCCCTTTGATGGTGAGGTCCGTCTGTTGGGCACCCCTGGTTGGATCTGAGACCGTGAGGAGCCGGCCACGCGGCCGCCCTCGTGCCCCATCGGACTTTCCCCTTGTCTTCTGTAATAGAAATGCGTAGTCAGGACCTAAATGTCGGAGTTTCCTAACTCTGCCAGCTTCTCAACCCTGACCTGTCACTCAGCCGTCCTCGGTCAGCATTTAGAAACAACACTTTGCTTTGCGGTCTCTGCCACATTCATTTTGGAGGGTGACCACCTCTGCCTCCTGCAAATAGCTGCATTGGGGCTTCTCCTCTTAGTGGGTGGTCCAGAGTCTTCTCTGATCCATCCCATCCCTTTGGCCAGTGTGACCAATGCCCCTGTGGCCAACAGCACACATTTCAGGGACAGATGGCCAGGGTCTAGAGTTCAATCTCAAGTTCTGGAACAAATCTACTCTAATTGGCCTACCTGGGAATTCAAGTCTCCGGTCTTCCGCCTCTTCAAGTATCATACCCTAAATGAATCAGCAATATTCTTGGCCTCTAGCCAAAAGCAATACATTCTAATCAGATTGTTCCTAGTCACTTATAAAGTCCTGGAAGTTGAAGGTTGTCAGATAATGAATATTCTATACTCAAAATGTTGCGACATAAACACTTGTTCCTAAAATAGCAATCGTTTCAAAAAACATTAAGCCACTCTCTGAACACAGAAGACTAATGGAAATTGACTTCAGAAGTAAGGAAAAACCCTCTTTCTGCTTCTTCACATTTGGCTGGAAAGTTGAAAGGTCTGCACAACTGGGTCACCTGGGGAGAGGGCCCCTTAGGATGCTCAATTAAAGTTCTATCAGAGCGCTATTTGGGAAATAGTCTCTGACTACACTAAAGAAAAATCTTAAAAAAGCAAACAACATATTGGTAAGGATGGAAATGTAATAAGATAACAAAATTGACAGTTTCCTTAGGTTCAGCAATACAGGCAGAATGCACATGACATTGAGACCTTGAAAAGGGAGGAGTGGGGCCTCTACAGCCCCTCTACGTGCCCACAACATCTCCACCACCTTCTGAGCACTGCCAGACAGGACTGTCCTTAGAGGGCTTATGCCACAGTCACTCGTCTTTATAAAGCCCTGCACACGCACGGATGAGCTATCTACCCAAGTTCCTACAGAGCAGGGCTGGGATTCAAACTCCCAGGCCCAACCACTGCCCTGCACCTGCAACCACACACCTGGAGGCCACTTCCCAGCCTGCAGCACACCAGCTCTGCTGGGGACGGCAGTGTCTGCTGGCGCCCTTTCCCAGTCCACCCTAAGTCGGCCTAGGGCCACCTGCTGGGACTTGCTCTTCACTCAAGAAGGACACACAAAGCACCTACCGCTTAAATGTCACCACTCCAAGGAATGCAGAAAACTCTGACAGGCTCCAAGACAGGAATCAGTGAGCCCAAGAAAGGGCCAAACAAGATTCCTAAGAGGAACAGGCGACTTCCCCTAAGCCCCTCTGCACGGCCCACTGGCAGGAGGCAGAGGTGGGAAGACCTGCAGCCACCTCCCCAGGCTAGTCGGGAGCCAGGGGGTGTCCAGTGTCCCTGCTCCAGTGGCTTCCCAAGAGGATGCCAATGCTAAGGACAGGAAGCCATCTCATCCCAGGCCAGCATGCCCGGGGGGGGGGGGGGGGGGGGGGACACATGCATGGCAAGTGACCAGGCTCACCAGCCTGCATTGCTCACCTGTTTGAGTTTGTTGGGCTCAGTTTAATTGTTTTTCTAAACAGGTGAGAGAACACCTGAGAACTAGAATGGGGCACAAAAGAATGAGTTCTTTTCTTCCTTCATTCATGGAATGTACAAATTTCACAGAAACTATAACAAATACAGCCTTTAGGGACCTCGATGGGAGGATTAATACTGAGACTCAAACTCTGAAACAAGGGGGTCACCCTTCAACTTGGAGCACGTAAATCCTTGCTGATTGTTTTAAAAACAATTTTAGACACCTTTCAAAAGGCAAAAACAGCACAGCCCAAGAGACACCACTGAGACGGGAAGCCCTTTCTAAACAGAACTCATTCATCAAAATGGTTGTTAAAACCCAATCAAGGGTCCACTTATTGGAAAAAGCGCTAAAGAATTCCATAAGAATGAAATTTTCTGCGCTGGCCCTATGAGACAAGTGCACAGTTTGTACTGCCTCCTAGGAAAACGGCCTCATGGTAGAACTGTTGCCATGAGTATGGACTCTCCTGATCAAAGCAGTCAAGGAGTAAACTCGGCAGGACCACCTCTCCTCAGGACGACGAGCATGACTCGCACACTGCCCACCAATCCAGCAAGGGCCAGGGCAAGACCAAGGCCCCAGGGCCAGTCACCGCCAACGGAACGTGGTCACAGCACCTGGCCCTGCTCTCCTGCCGCGTTACGCACTGCTGAGCGCTCAGAGCTATGACATACCCTGCTTTACACGCTGAGACCTTCTGATGAATGAAATGCTTTTTATATCTTTCCTGAGCCAAAATAATAGTCTCCAAGTGAAAGTCTGTCCAACACTCTTCACTGCGTCCCGTCCCACGTGACCAAACAGCACTCTTTGTTAGGAGAGACTCTCCAGTATTTTTATTTCACCACGTAACAAAAGAACCATTCTGCGTTGTCCCCGTTGGTGGCTGGCCACATTCACAGCCCTCCAGGAGGCTCCGACGCACAACCACCACAATGGCCTTCACACTGGTGGCTCTCTGTAGCACCTTTCAGAGGACAACTGCCCACAGTCCAGACGTCAATGATGCCACTGTGGATGAGGGGTCCGTCAGAGGACACCGGCTGCTTATACCATTGTGTGAGAAGACAATTAACTTGACATTCGACTTTCTGGAGTTGGTCTAGCTATCGTCTTCCTTCCAACATTCTGTGATATAGAGGTGACATCATCTAGGTCAGAAGAAATGTGCACAATGACTAGAACACAAAACAGTGTCAGAAATGCATAAAGAAATCAAACCTGCCAGGCGCGGTGGCGCAGGCCTGTAGTCCCAGTGGCTCGGGAGGCTGAGGCAGGAGGATCGCAAGTTCAAAGCAGCCTCAGAAAAAAGCAAGGTGCTATGCAATTCAGTGAGACCCTGTCTCTAAATAAAATACAAAATAGGGCTGGGGATGTGGTCAGGGGTCCAGTGCCCCTGAGTTTAATCCCCGGTAGCCAACCCAAAAAAAAAAAAAAAAAAAAAAAAAAAAAAAGTAAGCCTAATAATTCGTAAATATTAGATGGATTTTAAATAGTTCTTAAAAAAATCATACTTAGTACAAAAATAGGGGACCAAGTCTGAAACCTGAACCACCAACATGCAAGTTCTGAACAGATAAAAGGTCAACCTGCAGGGAGACATTTATTAACTTGGAAGTACACATATAAGGGGACAATAAGGAAGTAGAGAAGTGAATGTGGGTATCTCTACCTCCTTAAAAAAAAAGAACAAATAAACGATAAGCGGCAGTTTCCCTATATGACATCATGATCCAATATGACTGCTCCCGTCACTACTCACAGTCTACCTAACCCCACGTTCCTCCATCTCCACCATGGACTGTCTTGAAGGCAACTATTCAAGACGACACACCTGCAAGTGGAAAATATTTTCTTTAATTTTTTGAAAAAGAGATCTAGATGGTTCCATCTCTGAACGCATCCTAGACATGAGAGCGTGCGTGTGAACACTCCTCCTAAAAGGGCCTGTCTACCAGTGACGGGAAGAGACCCTTTCCTAGAAACCCTTTCCTGAGACAGAACAGCATGACTTGAGGAACACTGAACAGACTCACCTGGCCTTGTAAGCAACCTTCTGTTGAGGGTCTCCCCTGCACCTGAATGGGAGGCTTGGGGGAATTAAAAATGGGTGGGTCCCAGTGGTAGAGCCTGTGCTTAGTGTGAACAAGGCCCTGGGGTTGCATCCCCAGCACCCAAAAAGTAAAAATAAATAAATAAAAATAGAATAAAACTACTACTTAAGGCTTAAAAACTAATAGGTCAAAATGTAAATAATGATTAATAGGACATTTGCATAGGGCATTCATGATTTACATGCATGAATAAATTCTAACCCTAACAAACACCTAGGACACCACAATCCAGCTGAGAGGTTAAGTGGCTTCTCCAATGTCACACAGCCCTGAGCATCTGTGACAGCAGCCACGTTCTTCACCCCTGTGGCGCGTGCAGTCACTCAGGCTGGGGAGGGGATGCCAGGGGCTGAGACTGCAAGGGCTTCCCAGAGAGCACTGGGGAGTCCTCAGGATGCGCAGGTGAACCTGGGGAGAGGGACTCCTCCGGCAGGGCCAACCACCCCACAGCACCTGCGAGCCAGCAGGGGTGAGCCTGGAGAGGGCTCCTGGGAGGGCGGAGGGCGGGTGGAGGAGCTGAGCCGCGGGGAAGCAAGCAGGGCCTGCGCTGGGCGGCGGGGCAGAACCAGAGTCTGGTGGGAATTAATAATCCAGACACGCGCGCCGTCCCTGTGCAGTGAGCCTACTGCGTGCAGGGGACATGGACCTAGAGGCAGGAAGCGAGACCACGGATGCGCACGCAGCAGGGGGCTCGGCTCCGCCACTCCACCGCAGGGGCCCCACCGCTCGGCCCCACTTGGGTGCTGGCCCCTCGTCAACAGGCGGGAAGTGCACAGAGGCCCTCCCCGCAGGGCCGTGTGGAACTAGGGACACATTGGCTATGCGCTCACTGAGCTATCCGCTCCTTTACTATTCTATTTTATACATTTGTGACATTCAAGCACAGCTTGAGAAAAAGGACCGAGATGGAAAGCAAGAGCACCACCACACTGTAAAACACGTCTTTCTAATGAAAACTGCAGCAAAATGGAAATTGCTTAATGCCACTTTCCAGACTGTAGATTTTTCAGAGACCTCAGCGCGTGTTCATGATTTAGCACATCCTTATAATTACAGCCAGGAACCCAGTGTTATCCGGCATCCCTTATCTCACAAGGAAATCAGATCGACAGAGCTGCATGCTGTCAGGGTTTTCTTGGATTAATTGCCGTCCACAGAGAAGGCCTGAGTAGCACAGGAACCAGCGCTACGAGCTGCAACTCAAATTGCACTTCACAACTCAGAGATCAGCACATATGATTCATAGAGTAGATCAAAGGGCGACTTCCAGGCTTCAGAGAGAGGAGCACAAACCCAAGTGAGACGGGGAGCCAGAGGGAAGGGAGCCCCAGCCCAGGCTGACTGGTAGGAACGCAGGCACGTATCTAACACAGGGGGACTTGGTCCCCAGCTCGGTAACGTGGGATGTTTGGCAGGGCTGTGCTGAAGGTCAGATGACGGAAGAGCTTCAAGGGGCCCTTGACTTCACATTGCTACTGCTCAAGCTGCACAAACTGTCGCCAGCCGGGTGTGGTGGCACATGCCTGTAACACCAGTGACCCAGGAGGCTAAGACAGGAGGATTCCAAGTTCAAAGACAGCCTCAGCAACCTAGTGAGGCCCTAAGCAGCTTAGCAAGACCCTGTCTCAAAATTTTTAAAAAATGATAATTTTTAAAAGTGGGGGTGGGGGCTGGGGGTGTGGCTCAGTGGTTAAGCGCCCTTGAGCTCAATTCCTGCTACCAAAAAAAAAAAAAAAGAAAGAAAGAAACTGTCACCGTCTTCAGGTAGGTTCTTCCTGACCATGATCAGATGCAGGCAAGGCTTGCTAGCCAAAGCCTTCTGGAACCCCTTCACTCAGAGCTGTGGGGCGCCCTTTCTCCGCACGTGCCACAGCCGCAGGAAGGGTCTGTGCTTAGTCAGCCGTCCCAGAAGAGGGCTGTGAAGGGCATGGCAGAGCTCAGTCTGGTTTTTGTCTTATCTTTTAAGAAATCACAAGATGAATCTCTACCAACTCAGCAAATGACTATAAATAATAACATGATTGCTTAATTAAAATAATTAAATCAACAAAAGAATGCGTCATCAAATATCTAATTATAAAGGTCCTGAAAACAAAGTCGGAGTTACAAAGAATCTGGGGCAGTAACTGGAGAGAAACCAGAGGTGTGGACGCGGAGATTATTTAAACCAAGCAGCTGCAAATTCCTGCTTGAGGGGTTGCTGGTTAGCACTTGCTAAAGGGAAATGAATTCACAAAAACCAAATGGCAGTTTACCCCCCACAGACCACCAGGCAGGGCAGAGGTGGCCAGGAGCAGAGCTCACGCCAATGCAGTCCCTGGCGAGCACCTCACTGTGCGGCCCAGGCTGGCCCTGCACTCCTGGCCTCCAGCCTCGGCCTCACCTGCACGTGTGGCTGGGACCACAGGAGCACGCCACTCACTCTGTCTGCACAAGCAGCTGGTGCAGGTGCCTTGCTGTTGTGTGGGAAGCCCAGCTGCTCTCTGTGTCTAAATGCCCACAGAGCTCAGAGGCCTCTGGCCCCTGGTCCCCTGCTCAGCTGCCCAAGGTAGCTGCTGTGCGCTGGGAACTTCCATAGCTAATGTCTCTGCATCACGCGCAGCACCAGGCCACACCGTCACCAGGGGCATGTGCAGCAGAGCCTTTGAAGAGAGAATAACTGCTCTAAGTGCTGTAGAACACAAACACAGACCCCAGCTCAGGGGTGAGAACAGTGGGAGCACATTCTAGGGTCAGTTCTGTGACTCATAGTTGCTGCGAGGCTGAGCAAGTCTCTGAGCCAAAATTAGGGCCAACGCCTAGATCCAGTAACACACTGGGACAGTGGAAGAGGAGAGGGGGAAAGGCTGTGGTCTGCAAGGAGTCTAAGCCACCAAGAAGTGCCAGAGGTAATGGGGGGCTCCCTGGCTTCCCGGGGGAGGAACCACTCCCTGCACCACCACAAGCAGCCGAGGCCTCTACAGGTGGCCCACTGAAACAAGCCGGAGCCCCACCATGAAATAAACTCGGGAAGCTCTGCAGACCCCCAGCTGAAGCGGCAGGAATCACATGCAGAATTAAGTGCTGGGAGAGCTTCTGCTGTCAGGGAGTTTCCTTTAAACCTGGGTGACCAAATAAAGCTTGCTTCACCCAATACCTGTGAGCCCTGGGACACAGCAGCCACAGGAAGGGGCCTCTCCACGCGCCTGGATGGCTACATCCCTGGGTAAGAGCTCTGCGCTGCTACTGAGCGTGCTTCCCACACAGCAGGAGGCGCGGCCCAGGGAGCTCTGAGCACACATGTCTACTGTCTCCTGCAGAAAGCCCGGGCCTCCCTCTCCACGGCAGTGCTTCCAAAGGCCCCAGTGAAGGACTTGTGCTTGGGTTGCATGGACAGCTGTGGCCAGGAAACCAGGTCACAGGGCCCAGTCGGCACGGAGCCCCAGGCCTCTTCCTGTGGCTGGGGAAGCTGCAGCCACACTAGAACCACAGGGCTGCCGTGGTCAGGAGCAGTTCCCTAGAAGACAGTGTGTGCACACGCATGTGCACCTCACACACGCATGCAGGCTCAGGAATGGTGGCCTAGGGCGGGACGGAATCTCTGCCCAGCTCCAGAGACGTAACTGACATCTCCAAGTGGATGTGCAATCAGTATCTCAAGCTGAAACGTCCCAATGTGCCGGCTCTTATCCTCCTCCCTCTTCTCAACAAGTCATCAACATGTATCCATCAAACAGGGAGTCGGCCTTGGGTTCTCTGGGGGACAGGGGGTGTCGTGGAACTGAACTAGGGGTGCGCTAGCACTGAGCTACAGTCCCACTTCCTTTTTGTATTTTTTTATCTTGAGACAGAGTCTTGCTAAACTGCCCAGGCAGGCCTCAAACAGGTGATCCTCCCACCTCAGCCTCCTCGGTAGCTGGGATTCCAGGCGTGCACCTCAGCACCTGAATTCCTTCATTCCTCCTTCTCCTCGTTCCCCACTGTGGCGCTCCAGGAGTCCCCTGACACTATCTGGAACCAGGTGCTCCTCCCCCTCTCCCCTGCCAACACTTGTCCAGCCACCCCCCTCCTCCCGGACTCTACCCACTTCCATGTTTGCCAGCCCAGCCTCCCCCCTCGGTATTCCCAGTGCTCCGCATACAACAACCTCTCAGCACACATCTATAACCACAGACTAAATGGAAAGGGCCGCTGGATAGGGCAGACAAAGCTAGCAGACTGTCAGTTCAACACTTCCTGCACTTCCATGTCCACCGTGACAAAAATCTTCAACTCTGAGACTCCTGGCAACAAAGATAGAGAGCAAACAGTATTATTTGGACTGATGGTGGCAGACAAGTTGTGTTCTGTTTTAATGAGAAAGTCTTTTTATGGCACCAAATGCTAAAAGCAATTATGAGCTACTTGGTCAACAAATATCCACAGGTCCTTAAATAACGCCCTGAATTGAAGAATGAACTGATGATCCCTCTAATACCAACGAAGGAGCAGAGACCTCCCTGCCCCGGAGGCCGCTCACACCAGCTCCTACTAAAAGCAAAAGCCGGACATTAAAGTTCCAGGCGCAGGGAGGGCAGGGTAATGGAGCAGCAGATAACTTTCTAGACAAGAAGGACAGGAGGCCCTGAAGTCCCCAGGGGGCATGAGGCACAACAGAAAACAGACCACAGGGTCCCGCTCTGGTGTCAGCTCTGGGGAGCTGATGGGCTGGACGTGGGCAGTGACGTGTGGACTCAGAGAATCAGTCTGGCTGCTGAGCAGACCGGGACCAGCGGCCAGCTGCTAAGAGGCGATGGAAGCCTTCCTGGAGAGCAGGGACCACAGCCTCAGCTGGAGTTTAATAGAATTTCATCCTCAGCTGGGCGCGGTGGCGCACGCCTGTAATCCCAGCACTTTGGGAGGCTGAGGGAGGAGGATTGCGAGTTCAAAGCCAGCCTCAGCAATGACGAGGCGCTTAGCAACTCAGTGAGACCCTGTCTCTAATAAAATACAAAAAAGGGCTGGGGATGTGGCCCAGTGGTCGAGTTCAATCCCCAGTGGTCGAGTTCAATCCCCAGTACCAAAAAAAAAAAAAAAGAATTTCATCCTCACAGGCTCCCTGGGGCCTGTCGGGGCCGCCGGAGGCTGCTGCGGTGGTGCTAGCCCAGGATCAGCAGGCTTTTCCAGAACGTGTCCTGAGGGCCGATCCCCCCGCCCCCCAACTAGGTCCGTCCATGGCACAGAACTCGTGAATTATGCAGCTTCTAGACAAAAATAAATAGAAGAAGCACTCCCCTCGCACGAGGCTGGAGGAGGCTTAGCCTGTTCCCAGGGAGTGCCCCACAGAGCCTCCACCCTGGGCTTGCAGAAGGGCACAGGCTGCCTGCCTCCTCCCACAGACAAGGCTGCTCCTTGCTGCAGAGGGAGTCCCCGAAACAATGTCACAACCAGACAAACTCTGCACGACGCATCTTGATGGACATGATTCACTTCTGCAAAACTCATGAATTTATGGTACAGTGAGTTCTCACTCCTCCCCTTTAAAAAAATATAAACTCTTGAAAAATTTAAAGAGTCAGCAACATGATAAAATCGAGCAGGCGTGCTCAGCCTGTCTGCATCATCAGGGAGCATCTAAGCAGATCTTCACTGTGGCCAGCAGGTCTCCCCTAAGGCAGCAGATGAACAGGGGCCTCGGCACTCCAGACCCCTCCTCGCTGCCTCCTGAAGCCAAGGGTCCTGTCTAGCCTGGCTGCGGCTTTCCTGGTCTCCCGGCCTCCGGTCCTGCCACCCTGCGATCGAGTTACCACACTGCAGACGAGACCGGAACGAGATGGTCTCCCGCCTCTTCCCTGACTCCCCAAACTGTCGGCAGAGCCCTCCACGACGCACCCCCCATCGCGCCGTCCGTCCGTCATCCCCAGGCTGCACCTCACGCTCTGCATCCTCTCCCCGCCACTGCCTGGCCCCCTCCCACTGGCCGCTCAGGGTCCTCGGGCCACAGCCTCTCTGCAGGGCCAGTCCGTGCTCCCCGAGCACGTCGCTCACCACACTGTCCGGAACCAGAGTCACTTGGGGAATGTGAGGCATGAGGCCCAGTCACCAGCAGTGAGAGGTGGGAAGACACTGCAGGAGGGCAGCTGATCCCAGGTTCTGCAGAGAGCCAATTATCAGGGATTTATGGACAGAACGTGTCTTGGTGGCAGCAAGACAGGAGGACCCCACGCCCCCAGGAAGGAGGAGGGACTGGGTGTCAACGCTAGGCAAAGCCGGCTGGAATGGACCTGGGCTCTCCACACCATTAGCATGGGGCGGGGCTGCAGTCCCGCGGCCAGGCACAAGCTCAGCCACACAACGCCCTGGATTCCACACCCAGTGCAAAGAAGCAGGCAAGAAAGCAACGAGCAGGCCCAGTGACCCTGAAGGGACAGGCTGGGCACGGCTCAAGACGCTCTGCGGACTGCCTTTGGACTTTGTCCCTCCCACAGGTTTAGAGCAAAGCTTGTGCTGCACGGCAGGCCAGACGGCTGGGTCCCCGCGGCCTGCATGTTCCCTCTATCTTATCGTCCCAGTCCCAGTAGCTTTTAATAAAAGGCCTGACGCAGCAGGGGCACTCCACTGGTATTTGCTGAACTGGCTACAACGAAACTCTGTCTCTCCACTTCTCCTCGCCTCCCTACCTTCAATTTCCTGGCCCACATCGTGCATAAATGGCTTCTTTCAGCCATGAGTTCCCTTGATTTTCCCAAGTTCCTTATTAAACAGTTGGTCCAAGAAGTCTGCCCAGTTCAGGGATAATGAGCTAACGGCCTGGCTGGAGGCTGAAGTTCTGCAGATACCCTCCTGGGTGTTGCACGCCCTGAAGAACTCCTTGGAGTGAAGACGGCCGCGGCTCCTCCTTGCTCTCCTCAGCCCCGTCGTCAACACGCACGCACCAGCTGCTGGGACCCGTGGAGCACCTCTGAAGCAGATCTGTGGCACAGAAGAAGCCTGCATTCTGAAGACAGGTCAGGTCCACGTGACCCCCTCGTGCCACTGAGGCACCCGGCTCCTCCCACTCGTTCTCGCGCGGACCCCAGCAGGGTCCTCAGTCACAGCAAGGCTCTCGTCACCCTCTGCTTCTGCAAGGACAAGTCATGTCCTACAGCACCAGGAGCCAACACATGCCAAAAAAGGCAGGATGCCAAGCCTCTCGTACAGTCCTAGGATTCGCACGTAGCGCACGTACAACGGCTGTTAAGCCGTCTCCAGATCACGCGGGAAACCGGGTAGAGCGAATGCCTTGGAAGCAGTTGTTAGACGGCCTCGTTTAGGGAGCACTGGGGGGGGGTGCAGGCGTGTTCATGAAGGACGATTCGTCCTGGCATTTCTGGTGGGTGGCCGGATGGATCCCAGAGGCCAAGACACAGCGGAGCGACTGCAGGGCCTCGCAGGCACGTCCTGACCCGTGAGGCTGGACCTGGTGCCCAGGGCCGAGGTGGCTCTGTGAGCTGCAACGCAGACAGAGGAGAGGCTGCGCCGAGGGACGAGCAGAGGCTGGGGCGCGGCGACGGGGGCGGACAGCAAGGTCCAGGGCCAGCGAGAAACACCAGGGTGCCCGGGGGCGGCGGCACAGGAGAGAGCGAGCCACCGCTGAGGGCACGGCCTGGGTCCCCGCACTCCTCCGGTTCTGCAGGTACCAACGTGGACTTGGTGTTGCAGGTCTGACTGTACCGGGAGAGGCTGGCATGCAGATCTGCGTGGGCCACCTCCCAACCTGTCGCCCTGAGGAGCCCATCTCCAGGGGCGAGAGGCCATGTATTTACAGCACACTGGAGGAGTCTACATGGCCGGTGCCGTCGGCCTGAGGCCTCGGTCACGCCTTACTGCTTCCTGTGGACCTTTGTCTTCCCCCACATGACAGAGAGACCTTTGTGATTGTAAATTGCGAACGACCCTCCTAAGACTGGCACCAATTGTATAGAGCCCAACACTTGATGTCCTGTGCTCTACAACAGCTGGATTAAAATGCCCATACTAGCCAGCAAGTGCCACCTAGCTCAGCCTTTCAGGAGGTCTCCCTGAAAACCCAGGTTCAGCTCAATTACCTGAATCAGTGTTTTCCCAGGGAGCCAGGGGAGGGGGGGTGAAGGAGACAGGTGCTCTGGGGGAGCATCTCCAAAGCCCACACAACTTAGGGAGACCCTGGGATGAGGAGAGCCACCTGAGTTCATAGGGCAGATCTGGAGCGAGATGCGGTGACATCTGGACTCTGGAAGTATGACTTCTGCAGGAAGAGGCCAGACCTTGCAACCCTCCAGCCAAGAAAAGGTGCATGGGTTAAACACGCACTTGGGAAGAAAAGAGCAACCCTGGAGTGCAGAACAAGCTGCGATGGCATGCTCACAGAGCTCCCGGTCTGTGGCCACGTTAAGTAAGACCCACAGCTCTCTCCAGGAACTCCAGGGTCAGTCCAGGAGGTCCAAGTCCTGTGCTGAGTGCAGAGAAAGCCCGGCTCTACCCAGGAAACCACAGTCAGTCAAGGAGGACCGAGCCCTTCACTGACTGCAGAGTCCTTCCTGCTCTGCACAGTATCCACCAGTACAATCAGCCCGAGGGCCTCCAGGCCTCAGTCTCCAGACTCTGAAGTACCTCATCAGCCCGCGAGCCCTTCCTCAGCCCTGCTCGGTCTCCATGAGCACTCTTCCTCCAAGAGCCTGGCAGGAAAAACAGTTCACTTTAGACCTGGATTTAAACAGGAATCTTCTTGGGCTGGAGTTTGGCTCTGTGGTACAGCATCTGTCTAGCATGCAGGAGGCCCTGGCTTCCACCCATAATAATGTCAAAAAAAAAAAAGGGTTTTCTTTACTAATGCATTTCCTCAACTGTAAATAGGGGAAACACCAGCTACCTTGCAGAGGGGATTAGATGAAATAATAACTGTAAAGACCCTAGCTTACTAGATCAAACAGTGTTCAAAGGTTCATTCATGTCTCCTAGCCCAAGAGCCCCGACAAGTTATATTTTATGACCTAAAATGTCAAAAGCAAAAGAATTCTGTCATCCTGGCCACAATTAGACAGAACCCTGCCGAACGTGTCATATTGGTCATCTTATGACTTGAAGGGCTATACAAGTGATAAACTTCACTTTCTTCTTCTTACTTATCAATATAAATTTGTTGAGTGACAGATTTAACTAAAAGAATGTGAATTCCAAGAAGCAGTCAGCGAGGCACACGGCGTTGCCCACATCAACAACCAGGGAGAATTTCTACTGCAGCCTGTTATGTCAGTTGCCAGGGTCTTTTTTCTTTCTTTCTTTCTTTCTTTCTTTTTTTTTTTTTTTTAATCTTGGATGTTGCTCTAAATACAGTAATAAAAGAAAATATGACCAGCTGTTGAAGCCCACATGCTATTCCTGTTCAGAACCACAAAATGCCCATTCAGACTCTGCACACACACCACGCAGTAGCAGCAGGGAGCCGGAGGAATCAATGAAAACTGTTTGGAAAAACTAGCCAATAGAAAATTGGGCAGTGTTTCTCCAGATTCTTCAAAACAACCTCCAAATGCAAATCAAGTGGATCCCAGAATTCCGACTTGCACTGCTCCAGAGTGCACGTGACATGCCTCGTTGACGGTCTCTGTGCCGAAGCTGCGCTTCACTCGGCGGAGTCTGCGAGGCACGAAGCCGTCGGCCGCTGCCCACGTCCCTGAAATGCCCCCCAAGAAGCCAGGTTCCCTGGTTCTCATCTTCCTTACTGGCTGGCCCTCGTGTTCTCTGCTGCCTCGGGATCCTTTCCATGTTGCAAAAAAAATTCTGACATCCTGGCCATAATTAGCAGAAATCTGCCTAATATGTCATATCGGTCATATTATGACTTGAAGAGCTATGCAAGTGATCAACCTCATCTTCTTCTTATTTATCAATATGACTTTGTTGAGTGACAGAGTTAACTAAAAGACTGTGAATTCCAAGAAGCAGTCAGCGAGGCACACGGCGTTGCCCACATCAACAACCAGGGAGAATCTCCTCCCGGCCCGGCCCTCTCCTCCCTGGCCGATCAGGCCTGTTCCAGTGGTCTTGAACTTCTCCTCTGGGATGCTGGCAAATCCCAGAGTCCTCGGGGCTGGACAGGCAGGCTGCTGTCCACAGCTCAGACTCCACCTGGCGCCGCGGGCACTCCGCTGCACCTGCACGAGCTGCGCCCACCCCGCCCCCCTCTCGCCCCCAGCCTCCGCTACCTAACTGAGGTCCAGGTCTACCGGTCGCTCACAACCACTGCTAATTCTCCCTTTCCTCGATGTCCACTGTAAATGCTGTCATTTCCATATTCTAGACATGTTCCCAAATCTGCCCCCTCCCCACCCTCTCCAGAAACCCCCGAGCGCGGGCTCCTCTACGCATGCAGGCATCTGGGGAAGTTGCCGGAACAGCGGCGGGCCCAAGGCCTCAGATGTCTGAGCAAAGGCTGAGAGTCTGCATCTCTAGCAGGTTCCCACATGATCCTGAAGGGCTGACCCCAAGACCACACTCCGAGGAGCCCTATGCCTAGCCAGGCCTCTTACCTCTGCTGCCGCAAAGCCCTAGCCACCACCGCTGCCCGTCCTGCCTCTCTGGCTTATCCTCCATTAGAAGCCTCTGACCATTTTGGACAGATCAGATGATGTTATTTTCTCCACTTCAAAAAACGACCTCCCGGCTCCATGGTCTCGAGCCTGTGACCCTGGCCACTTCCTTCATCCACTCTGCCCGAGCTCCACTGTCCTTGGTCCCCTAAAACCACAAGCTTCCTGGGCCTCTGCACATCCTGTTAAATCTGCCAGGAACCCCTTGCTCGCTGTTCGCGTGGTGGGCTCTTTTTCTTCGGGCCTCATCTTCAAGGCCACTAACTCAAACTGCGTCGTTTGACCACCCTGTACACCCCCACGCCACCCTAGATCCCCAGTGCTGCTGGTCTTCAGCGCTGACCGCATCGGCAGGTGTGTGAATGTGCTCGGCTGTGGTCTGGGTGGGACGTGGGCCCCGAGGCCTGGGTGCCGGGAGTGTGGTCCCCGTGGGCTGCAGGTCGCGGGGTGCCCCCCTGGGAGGAGGTTAACACAGTTCTCACAGGACCCCGGTCAGAGGGAGGGGCCCTGCCTCTCTCTGCTGCCCCTCTCACCACACTCCCCGCCATGTGGCCCACCAGGCCATCTCCCCTGAGGTCCCCAACAGAGCCGCGCAGAGCCTGATCTTGGCCTTTCGGCCCCCACACTGTGAGCTGAGTGAGACTCTCCTTTAACAATAGCCGAGTAAGTGGGTGAAGGCTGGGCCTTGCGGCCCGGCCACGCCTCCACAGTGCAAGCTTACTTTATTAAGCAAGCTTCTCTGATTATTTGAATCAGCCTCTTTAAGTAAATTATCTTCCAAACAAGTCAAAACAACATATGAGAGCTGTCGGGTGCAGAAGGAACTCCACTAAACCATTTCCACGAAAACAGACCCACAGCAGAACCCTAAAATCTGGAAATGGATTATCTTTTCCAGCATTTGATTTAAAGATGATTAAATGGCAGGCTTCACAGCAGATGAGACTTCACAAATGCTGCCAGATTGAACAGCTCCTAGTTGGTGACAGCATGTCAGCATGGTCTCACAGGATCCGTACCTCGCCTCGACGACGGCAGACACGCAAGGCTCAGTGAACCCTCCACCGCGTGGAGGGGGAGACCTCATCTGAGGGACTGGTACGTACAGACACTCAGTAACAACCAAGTTCATTAACACGAAGTGCAAAGGACACTGTACCCCAGCCCCAGATAGCACTGCTCGCTCTGAAAGAAGGTCTAGTCCACGCCTGCTCATTAAGCAAACATGTACAGAGTATGAAATAAATCATGTAACAGGGGCACTTCCAGCAGTATTCTATGGGCACTGTCTCTGGCCACCCCCGGCCAATCTGTCAGCTCCTCTCTCCAATGGCTGCCGGTGGCCTTCAAGAAGATCTCTACCTTCTCTGGAGGGGCACGTGGGACCCTTTGTGTTCTGTCCTTCCTGGCTGCTTCCGATACGTTCCGCCACTTCCTCGCCATAGGCCAGCCCCTGCCGATTCCTTGCCCAGGAAACCTCTGCAGGCCATCTGCACCAGGACCTTCCCTTCAAAGCTTAGTTGGCTAACATGAAAGGGAACCAAGTGCCAGTCTCAGAGCTGGACTCCACCAGCACTCTTATCAAACAACACGAAAACAGTCCTGTTTACTTACTCTCTCAACTACAATGTGACGACCTTTAGGGTCACACCTGGGCAGTATGCATTCCCTATCCCCAGACCCTCACACAGTTCCTGACAAAAGCCAGGTTCAAGCCCAGCATGGCGGCACATGCCTGTAATCCCTACTCGAGAGGCTGAGGCAGGAGTATCTCCAGTGTGAGGCCAGCCTCAGCAACTTTGCAAGATCCTTTTTCAAAGCAAAATAACAAAAGGGCTGGGGATGTAGCATAGTGGCAGAGCACTTGCCTAGCATGTGTGGGAACTTGTGTTCAAGCACCAACACCAAAATAAAAAATGAAAAAAGCCAGCTTCAAGAGGAAGTAACTGTAGCCCTGCCACTTTGACGCGGCCTCTCTGCTGATACCTTACAGGAAGGCAAGGCGCCCACTGGCCACTCATTCTGCAAATGTTCTCCCCAGCTCCCTGGGCCAGGCAGGGGGCTGAGAGCTGGGGACATGCCCGCTCTCACCTGAGGGTATCCCAGGCGGGGCAGCCCAACCACCAGGAACCCCACTTCTCTGCAGCTCAGGCGACGAGGCGCCGTCAATGCCAATGCCCTCCTGCTGGAGTACTTATCGCCTTAGAGAAGATGCCCATCCCTACAGCCCTGGTCTGAGGTCAGCACTACGGGAAAACACAGGGCCAGCAGGAGGAAGCCCGGGTGCCCAGAAGCCCTGAGAGGCAGTTCCCATCCGTTCATCCCAGCGATGTCACGGGCCACACCGGCGAGAACTTCCCACCCTCTCAAGGCTCTTCCTCCTGAGTGCCCTTGGCGCTCTGCCACACCTTGACATTGAGGAGCCGCCTCTGCAGACTGTTGGTCCTGCAGCTGGGAATGACAGGCAACCCCACAGGGGGGCAGGGGTCACGACAGCCACACCTCGCGTCACCTGGTGTGTGTGCACGCGTGAGCCACAGCACGGTCACAATCGCGCTCTTTCCTCCTCTGTATGAAGGCACTGGGTTTCTTTAAAACTGACCGAAAGAGTAAAAAGTTCGTACTGAAAGCTTACCTTTCTTTTCTTGGGAGAAAGACGGAGGCATGCGTCTCAAATACCAGCTGCTTTGTCGACCCAGCTGTCACGGTTCTGAGAAGGCACTTTTGTTCTTCCACTTAGAGACTCACACTGACCTTCCCGGGTGACGGCAGCGCTGGCCCTGGAACGTTCCAGCGCAGTGACTGCAGCAGGCGCTCACCATTGAGTCACTCATTTATTCAAATGCCACCGTCCTGCCCAGCCTGCCTGGCCTCCTGAAGGCCTGCATCTGTGGGTCAGCCCTGCTTGACCTGCCACCAGGCCACGCACGCACCTGTCGCATCCCAGGCGTGGAGCGAGTCAGATCTTCACTCGGGGCTGCTCTGGGTGCTGTGCTCGCGGCTGGGGACAGAACCCAGGGCCCTGCCATGCGAGGCACTCACTCTGCCACTGAGCCGCACCCCGCCCGAGCCGCTGGCTATGCCACCAAGCCCCCAAGCTCCTGTGACCCACAGGGTACGTCCTAGACAGTGGTGAAAGGTATTACAGGATCACACTTCACTAGCCACATACGCCATATTGCGCTACGTGGTGGCCTCCGGCCAAGGAGTGAGTCCAGAAAACACCGGCAGCCAGTGGCCGGGGCGGAGGCCAGGCCGCCCCGGGTGCTGGGCGCAGGAAGGAGGCAGGCGAGTCGAGGGCTCTTCCGCTCCCGGGAAGCTGCGCCCTCCCGCCTGCGCTCCAGAGCCGGTCACTGGCACCAAGAATACCGCGTCTGGGCAGCTGGGAGTGTCTAACGCCAGCCAGCCTTGCTGTCCAGCACCCGTGTCCTGGGGACTGTCCTTCACAGCCCTGTTTAACAGCCACGCTCACATGCGCATGCTGGGTGGTGGGTCAGCGGCTCCGTGTGTGGTGCATGCAGTGAATGACCAGGCGCTGCACAGAAGAGTAGTAAGATCTGCGGGGGGGGGGGGGGGGGGGGGGGGGGGGCAGAAATCGTTCTGCAGATGGTGCGCTCTCGGGACTGTAGGAGGAACGCTGTTCGCTTCCCGTTTGGCTGAACTGAGATCCACCAGGACGCCAAGTGTAGGCTCCTCCTTCCCTCAGAGGGACCGGGCTCCACCCTTCATCCACGCATGCAGATGAGGAGGCCTGGGAAATCACCACCCTAAACAACCCACACCCTCCTCTGCAGGGACCACTGGGTCTTTCTCTGGAGGGCTCTGTCAATCAACCAGGAACCACTTTATCTCACCCAGCAGAAGTCAGGAAAATGCACCCCCCTCGAAAACCTGATGCCTAAACAGGGAGGTGGGGGCAGGAGGTTGGGGAAGAGACGGGAATCTCCATTCCCACCTTACCTACCTTGAAGGGTGCTTTGTCCTCTTTAGGAACAAAGTCACAAACACCACAAGGAAGGCCACATTCTGGTCTTGAAGCCAGAAGACCCAGGCTTGCCAGTCCTCATTTCCTGTGTCCCTAGACTGTGAAGGTAACACCTGCAGGTGGGCAGTGCTGCTCTGCCGGCCAGCTGCCAGGGCTTAACTGACTTTCAGGGAGCCGAAATGAATTGTTTTTTAAAAGGTGAAAAGGTGGAGACTTGGCGTCTCTCAAGTCCTCAGCAAGCCTGGCTCCCTTGAAACATTTTGCAAAGGCTCCAAGCTTTTAGACGTCATCTACTCTTTTGGAAATCTACAGGAGCACTGAGCTCCAGGAAAACAGGAACGCACGTTAGATCTGCACGTGCCTTTCAGGGGTCAATGGTCCCCAGAGTAGGATGGGTGGTCTGCCACTGCCTGTGCGCCTGCCCCTCCTCAAGAGACCAGGGCCTCCTCCCTTCATCAGCTATAGCCACATTATAGAGTCTCTTCCATGTAAGGACATCCAGCCCTTTGAGTCAGAATAACTCTTGCTATCAAAGGGCACAGGTCAGCAGCACGCCTGCTGAGGCTCACCCGAGACCCTGAGTGACGACACTGAATGACCACCAAGTGTGATCGTGAGTCACTCTGTCACTCGCACACAGAGTCAGAGCAAGAAGCCAGGCAAGGGGAGCCCAAACCAGGCCCAGAGCAGGTCAGCAAGCCACAGTTGGTCTGAGCAGCTCACTCCGCTGCGCCGGGCTCCTGCAGCCAGAGCGCGGCCTTCTGGAAGAGTATGTTCTCAGCTGCTTCAAACAGGGCAGACCCTTCCCACTTGATTCACCCTCCCATGCTCATATGCATGAGCCCAGCCTAAAAAAACAATGCTTTTTTAAGTTCTGGTCTCTCTGAGTAAGTTGGGGTCAGGCGAGGGGGCTCCCAGTTCAGACCTAAAGAAAGAGCACCCTCACCCTCCTCCGGCTACACCCGGCACACTGTGGCCTGCAGGGGCAGGGCTGGGCTCTGGGGCCAGAGGCAGGGATCGCTCGGGGCCTCTGGGCAGCCGCAGCTGGACCCTCAGGGCTCCTCCTCAGCACAGGGAAGGCGGCTCCCATGGTGACTCCATGCCTCGCCCAGAACGCACCTGCGGCGAGGAATCCTGCTAGGAAATGGCTCCCAAGGAAGGAGAGAGGCCTTGCTGAGGAAGCGCAGCTCCCTCCACCAGTGGTGGCCAACCTGAGGTGGGGACAGAGAACGGAGCAAAGCAAGGTGAGGCGCCACCCACGCTTCCCACGGTGGGGGTGAGGACAAAGAGCTCAGAATGGATATTTTAAAAAAAAGTCACTCTGCTGTCCCAAGACTTAGTTTCTCAAGTCCCCCAGACAGGAAAAAAGAATGTCAAAATCTGGACGGGATTGCTCAAGGCGACACCAGGGTCTGACACCCGTCACATGCGGTTCCCTTTCTAGATGCTCCGCGCCTTCCCAGGAGCCAGGAGCAGAAGGTCTTTCCTGCCCCTGTTCCTCTCCTTTCCGGTTCAGTGTGGTCTTAGAGACCACCAAGACAGCTGCCAAAGCCTGCCACTCCCACCCCTCAGCCCCACACTGTCACAGCTGTCAGGGTGATGTCCCAGGCAGGCAGACCTCGGCTCCTGCCCAAACCTCAAGTCAGGCAGCAAACGGCTGCCTGATGTGACAGGCCAGACCAAGGGGAGGCGGTGCCCAGGCCAGGCAGGTCGCTAAGAAAGCAGAAAGAAAACCAAGACTCGACAGTTTTCTTTCAAAACTACCCCAGGCCCAGGTCCATATCTGTTCCCACACTATATCCAGAAGGAATTTAAAATAAAGTGAAATAAAGATTTAAAAAAAAAATTTAAGAAAAATTAGAAGACAAGAAGGAAGGTGAATTAGTAGAAGCCTTAAATACAGGGAAGCTTCAAATAATTAGTTTTAAAAAGAAAAGATAAAGAGACTTAGGACCTTCCTGGAAGATGAGAAGAATACAGAAATGTGAATCGGGCTCTCATTGTCAAATAAAAAGAAGCACGGAGAAAATGTCCCTGTCCCCACTTGAGAGGGACTTGTCCCGTGGAACTTCTCACTAGAGGACAAAGAAAAGGTCCAGCGTCCCCAACCACAGCTCTCAGTTTTCACATGGAAGCAGCCCCTGCCTCTGCCCTCTCTGCTCAACTTCCCAGCCCAGCACCAAGGGCCAGGGCCGACTCTCCCTCACAGGGGGACAAGAGGCCACCTCCCCTGTCGCCAGGCCTCAGCTGCACTGCTGTCTCTAGAGCAGCACCAGGAGGATTTGCCAGTCAGCTCTGAACGGTGAGCCCTCCTGCGGGGCTTAGAACGATCCAAGACTGAGGATGGAGAGCAGGTGTTCCTGGGGAACAAGGCCCCCAGCGTGGGCTCGCCACAGCACAGGCCACGGGGTGGGCTGGCCACAGCACCAGGCCACGGGGTGGGCTGGCCACAGCACAGGCCACGGGGTGGGCTCGCCATAGCACAGGCCACAGGGCTCCCCGGACCTCAGCCTGCTTGGCAGTAGTGGCCAGCCTGCTTGGCAGTAGTGGCCACAAACACTAGTTAGGGAAAGAAGCGCCTCCCAGCTGAACGCCATGCGCAAACCCCACCAGCACAAGCATCATCACTGATAATGACCCTGAAGACGTTCAGAGGTGACCAAGTCCCAGCAGGTAGCCGTGAGACAGAGAGAGAGAGAGAGAGAGAGAGAGCGCGCGAGAGAGCAGCGCAGACTCAGTGCTTCTTAAACACCATGTGCACGTGATCACGTGGCTCTCACTGGGATCACAGGCTCTGGCTCTGCAGCCTGGGGAGGGGCCCAGGTTCTGCCCCTTGAACAAGCTCCCGGGCGGGCCAACACCACTGGCATGGTGGCATGGCCCACCATGGAGCAGCAAGGGGCTAGATGGCGTCTGTTTCCTTTTCTTTTCTTCTGATACTGCTGCATCTGGCTTGGGTGAGCAAGTGAAAGAAAGGCTAAGCCAGATGTTGGTGAATCAGACCCTGGCACCCCAGCTGACAGGAGAGGGCGCCTCCCTCGCCTGGCAGGGGTGAAGGAGGAGGCATCTGTCGCAGGGAGGAGCCATCACCTGAGGCGGACCGACTAACCTCCTGAGAGCAGCACGAAGGGTGGGGGGAAGCCAGAGGCAGGAAAGGAGGCATGTGCAGGAGGCCGCGGAGGACCGGGCCCGGCCGGCACAGGCCGCAGCGGGGCGGGCAGCCCTCGAGAGGACTTGGAGGAGCGGGGCGCACCGGCTGCCTCTGCAGGGGCCTCTGTCCCTGGGGCTCCTGTGCTCAGGGAGGGCGCTGCCATCACGGGGCCAAGGCCGCACAGCGCGCGTGTGCAGGACACACACCTGCTCCCGGGGGTGGACGGGACAGGCGAGGACACTGCCCCGAGTGCACTGTCCTATGATCTGTGACACAGGACTTGGTCCACATTCTGCCTCTCGCCCTGCAGCCTGGGAGGCACCGTAAGCCTCTGGTTTCTGTTAGAGGGAGGCTACCCCAGGACTCCCCTCGAGCCGTCATAGGAGAACGGGGTGACGCGTGTGTCCCCGGCCCGGGGGTACAGTTAGCATTTTTTTTCCACATCACAAAGCAGCTGCGCGGACTCTTGCTCTAGACCTGTCCTGCTATGATGCCCAGTGACTCAATGAGACCTCTGTAGTCTCCTCTCATAGTTTGCTGCTATATTTCTGAGTCTAAAGCAAATTAGTATATACAACAGAATGTTAGAATATAACCATTCTAAAAATAAAAGTCATTTTGGGGACATTTATATACAGTACATCCGTATGAATCATTGCCAGGTCTTATAATAAAGCAAAGTATGTGTTCGACTGTTGGTAAACATCTGACAGAAAGGTGGAGAAGGCTTTATTAAGAAAACAGGCGGGGTACCAGGCACCCCAGCACACGGCAGACCGGTGGAGGGGAGGGGGAGCAAGAAGAGCTTGACCATAAATGTGAATATGTATGCGTGTACACACACACACACACACACACACACACACACACACACTCCTAAAAATAGGCTGGTCTTAAATCTAAAGTCCAGGCAGAAAACCACTTCCCTGGTAGTTTGGAGCCTAGCCCTCCTCCAGGAGTCACCGTCCTTCTACCTCGCTCGTCTTCCAAGTCCAGCAGTCCAAGCCACTGAACTCAGAGAACAGAGAGCGCATGACAACTGCACCCGCAGTTCAGCCTCTCCGGGCCCCACAGCTCTCGCTCCTCCTCCTCTGAGGTCTCAGGCCTGCTCGAGCAAGACCCTGCTGTGAGGGGCACCTTCACTTCCCAGGCCCACTCGGAGGGGGGAGGGCCACGGGGAGAACAGCGTGGCCACCTAGGACACGCTTATCTGGAAGCTCAAGGTGCCTGTTTTCTCAAAACTACACTATATCTGGTTTCTGCCGTGCATTTTAAAAACCAACTGCTTTCCTAAGTAAAGATCAGGGACACGCAGGCGCTGTGAGCGTGCACGCGGCCTCTGTTCCCGACCCCAGCCTAGCTGCTGGCTGCAGCCCTAGGCACCCACATGCAGCCTGGCACTGAGAATAAAACATCAGGGAGAGAACTTGAGGACGGCCGGGGGCGCAGTGGCGCACGCCTGTAATCCCAGCCCTTGGGAGGCTGAGGCAGGAGGATCGCGAGTTCAAAGCCAGCCTCAGCAATGGCGAGGCACTTAGCAACTCAGTGAGACCCTGTCTCTAATAAAATACAAAAAAAGGGCTGGGGATGTGGCCCAGTGGTCGAGTGTCCCTGAGTTCAATCCCCAGTACCAAAAAAAAAAAAAAAGAACTTGAGGACGGAGCAAGTCCCAGGGCCAGGCCAGCCCGCAGCAGCCATGAGTCCCTGGGCAGACTGCAGGACCTGTCCCAGGAAGGGTGGGGGGAGGAAGGACCTCCTCTCCCTCCTGGCAAAACTTCAGGTCACCGTCTGGCAGATCTCGGCACAGTCTGTTTTCTCCCCAGTGCTCCCACACTCACCACGATAACATGCTCACTAAGCTGAAAACCATTCCTGTCTCCAAGCTCCCCCCGTGCAGCGCTGGCAGAGCCCTGCAGGCTGGCTTGGGAGGAGAGCTCCCAAGTCATCACGTGCTGTGGTCCACGGCAGGACGGGCAACATTAAATGGACACCCTCCCGCGGCCCTTTGCCGCTCAGAAGGGAAGCGAGGGCTTCTCTGCCTCCCGCTCGTTCCTCGTTCCGCTCCCCTGACTTTTTGTTTTAACTGAGTCATGCAAAGGAAATTTCAGGAACTGGAATGAACAGAGGTGGGACTTGCAGAGGTCTGCCAGCTGTTTCCTTAAATGATGCCAATCTCCTTACAACCAGACAATATTTCAAACTGCCCTCGGTTATCTCTTAGGGAAAAAGGACAAACACAGGGTTGAGAATTCCAAACACTATCCCAATAACAAAACTGGATGACACCTCCCCCCCCCAAAAAAAAGATATGTACTCTAAAAGTGTTTCCACATCACCCTATTAAATCTCCCAACCCAGTAAGTGACCTCAATGAAAAAGATAGAGCAAACATTTTATTTTTTATTTTATTTTTTTTAATTTTATTTATTTGCTTTAGTTGTGCACAATGCGTTTTTTTATTCAATGCATTTTATTTGTACGTGGTGCTGAGGATCGAACCCGGGTCGCCCACGTGCTAGGCGAGCGCTCCACCGCTGAGCCACAATCCCAGCCCCAACATTTTTTTTTTAAAGTGAGTTAGGAATCAACATTGAAATCCCAGATTTAATATGGGTGTGGCCCTCAAAAAAATTTGCTTTCCCACATTCATGGAGTTTTGACATTTTGAAAGCTTATGTTTTGCAATCATGCTGGCTATTTTCCCAGGAGGAAAAACACATTTTTGGAACAAAAGGAAGAAGGACGCCTAAAATTTGTAGATGGTCCCTCGTATCTCACCCACTGGAAGGGTCTCGTCCTGGGGGACACACTCCTGCAGCAACGCGGAGGAGCGTACTCCAACAAGTTCCCGCCATCGGGAAGGCCCGCAGGGGGCACTGAAGGCAGGGACGTGGTCAGGTGTGGGCGAGGCGGGGCAGAGGAAGGCTTTACCTGGACAAGTTCTTCTGTTGTGTGTTTGTGTTTTGCGATATTGGGCGTGAGCTGGGCCTAGCACGTGCAAAGGATGTCTTTATCATTTAGAAAGTATCTAATTCAGACCTGTGCAGTGACTCCCCGACGCCCCATCAGCCCAGGACGACACCTCACCTCCTTGCGCCGTCACCTCCCACAAGACAGCGTGTCACTGGGCCCAGAGGATGTGCTCCAGCTGCTTAAGAGACCCAGGAAGCAAGGGCGGGCGTGAGAGCAGCGACTTCAGACCCACCTGGGGCAGCCGCAGGCCCACCATGCCCTGACCCTCTGAGATCGAGGCAGACCCAGAGGTGTGGCTCTCCCCACTCCCCTCCTGTGCTCCCCGGGAATCGCTGCCCAAGTGTGCCACTGCTCCTGACGGGCACGTCTGGTCCCGTGGGTGTGTACCTCTAGGGGAGAGGGTGGAGTGATGGCGAAGGACTTGCAGCTTCTAATAGAACCTTCCAGAGGAGAGCAGGGCCGGCGCGGGGCAGGGAGACAGCCGTCCGACAGCTCTGCTAGGCCTCGGGTAGCGCCTCTCCCCAGCTCTACACTCCGGTCAACTCTGCTGCAAGGCCTTCCCGGCTCCTTGGCAGACAGGCTCGTTCCAAGGCCCCCTCCTGGAGACCCTGCGGCCGGGCTTCCTCTCTGGCACCCGCCCTGGGCCTGCAGTGCCAGCTGCCAGGAGGCGGGAGCAGGAGGATGGCTTGAGCCGAGAGTTCAAGGGTTCAAGGCCAGCCTGGGCAACCCCACGAGCCTAGGTCTCAGGAAATCAAAGCGAGAAAGGGTCCAGCTCCCTGCGCACTGTCCTCTCAGTCTACTGCCATCTCGCAGGCGTCTGGCAGAACCAGAGGTGCTCACACACGCCGTCAACCAGAGGCCACTGGGTCGCTGCTCGGGTGCCCCCTCGGATCCTAAAGAGGTCACACTCGGCTGTGCTCCCTGCAGGAACCCAGCCCTGTCTGGGCACACAGGAGAGCTTTTTGCTTGTATTCAATCTTAGGGATGGAACCCAGGGCCTCACAGCTGCAAGGCGAGCGCTGTACCACCAGGCCAAGCCCCAGCCCCTGAGTATGCTAACCTTCGTTGAATATACAAATGATTTTTAAAACATAAAGATCAGAGAACCTGCAGGGCGCGGTGGCGCACGCCTGTAATCCCAGCACTTGGGAGGCTGAGGCCGGAGGATCGCGGGTTCAAAGCCAGCCTCAGCAATGGCGAGGCACTTAGCAACTCGGTGAGACCCTGTCTCTAACAAAATACAAAATAGGGCTGGGGGTGTGGCCCAGGGGTCGAGTGTCCCTGAGTTCAATCCCCAGTAGCAAAAAAAAAAATAGGTCAGCGAACCTGATGCTTCCGTTGGATCTTCAGATTTCTCAAGTGCCACCTCTTCTTAGCCCGTGTCTCCTCCTTCTAGTGAGGCTGTATTTAAAGCACCGAATCAATCATCTAATTACCCTTGCCAGAAATGCCCACAGCAGAGAGCGGCATCCACACTTCTGTGACTTCAACCCAGAACGCAGGGCGTTCCTGCACTTTGCAGCTCACTGCTCGTCCAGCTGGGCTGCGGAGAGTGAACCCGGCCCCAGGCCGACCCGGACCCCAGGCATGCTCTCTGCCACCCCCCAGCTCATGTCCGAAAGTCTTGCTCAGGCATCACCAAACTATTTTCACAACCTTCTAATGGGTATTGGGCTATGGCTGGGTTTTTTTGTTTTGGTTTGGTTTTTGGTTGTTTTTCTTTTCTTTTCTTTTCTTTCGACAGTGCTGGGGATGAAAACCAGGGCCTCACGTACGCTGGGCTGGTGCTCTGCCACTAAGCCACATCCCAAGCCCTTGACAAACTTCTCTTATTCAACCTTTCAAGTGTCAGCTTGGACAAGGTGCCCTCAGGGGCAGCTGCCTTGACTCCCCAGGTAGGGCTGTGGGTCTCCTTTATGCCCCTTAGCCGCGCCCTGGGTGCAACAGCCAGGACTCCAAAAGCAGCCACACGTGTGCACGCACACGCACGAGCACACACACCCAGCAGCACACCTCACGCAGTCCAGAGGCGGAGTGATCCGAACACCACCGGTGGGTGAAGGGCTGTACAGAACACGGCACCCCCCCGAGTGGGTGCTACGCAGCCAGACAGGGACTGGGCCCCGGCGTGAGTGACGGCAAGGACCAGCCCTGAAAATGTCCTGCTAAGGGAAGGGAGCCAGACAGAGGGCCACACGACCCCATTCCCAGGAAGCGTCCGGCGTAGGCAAACCCAGAGCCAGAAAGCAGATCACCACAGGCTGAGGAGGATGGGGGCGCTGAAGCTTCGCTGGGGGCAATAAACTGCGTAAGGCGATGGAGGCAGGCCTCTGTGAATACACCAAGGCCACTGAGCCCATGACTTCTGCCCGTGGGCAGGTGGCTGTGTGGGTGTGGACTGCGCCTTTAACACAGCTGTTCTTAGGGAGAGAATCCAGGGTGCTATGGCGTGGGTGTGGCTTGTCCCCCAGGGGTTCTTTGGTTAGCAACTTGGTCTGCAGTGTGCCGACGTGGAGGGTGGTGGGCCTCTGGGGCGGGCTGGTCCAGGTCGCCCAGGGCACTGCCCTCAGAGGGAAGGGTGCCAATCTCCTGGCCCTGGTGGGCTCCAGCTAGAGGGTGCTAGAGAGCGAGCTTGGCCCCGCCGTGGCGTCTCCAGGTGTCTCTCCCCGGCGCACGCAGGACCTCACCAGGGCTGGGTCAGTGGGGCTGACCGATCGTGCACTTTTGCTCTCTAAAACTGCGGGCTACACAAACCTCTTTTCCTTATACCTTTCCCAACCTCGAATAGTTTGTCACAACAATGAAAGATAGGCTACAACAGGAGCAGGCCTGGGAGGTAGCCTAGGTCACAGGAAGCAGGTTGCAGGAGCAGAGTCTTTGTGGGGAGGAGGATGGGCTACGCTGGGGATCGAGCCCAGGGCCTTGCGCACGCTGGGCAAGCGCTCCACTCTGAGCCGCACCCACAGCCCCTAATTCACTTTGCACTTCTGGACCCAGCACAGGCGTACTCGGGGTCCCGAAGACTGCTGAATGCCGGTGACTGAATGGGCTCCGTCACTCCTGGGGACGCCCCCGCCCCCGAGCCCCGGGTCACCCACTGGAAGGACAGGCTTTGCCTCTATTCACGGACCTCCGCCTGCCTCTCCAAGGCAACCCAGACCCCAGCACCCTTGAGGGTCCTCGGCTGAAGAGATTTTTTTGAAGGAAAAAATATTATTTCTCCCTGTCCTGCTGTTGGAAATAAAATTTCACAACCGACTGCCCCACAGAACCTCTTATGAAATCCTGCTGATAAAAGCTTCCCGGCCGCGGCGGGAATGGAGTGGGGCTGGGACCGCGGCTCCCCCTGCCCTGCTCCCCGCCCTCGGCAGCCCAGCGGGCGACTCTGAGCTTGATTTCTTCAAATATGGCTTCAGCTCAGCTGTGGACAACCAGGGAGACAGAGAAAAGGCTCAGGCAGAACCTAAGGCCACAGAAGGGACGCACTACAGCCCCGGCTAACGAAGGGACGACGGCGAGTTGTCATCCGGCACAACTGGATGGGACCTCGTGGAATGCCTGGCCACCATGTGTGGCTGCCGACATCCACGGCCGCCTGCCATGACAGCACGTGGCTTAGGCAAGCAGATGACACTCTGGCCCCACAGGTGAAGACCCTGCCTGTGCACTGCGAGCACCAGCAGCCACCAAGGTCCATCCCTCACCCACCCTCCGTCTCCTAAAGAGAGGATTTAAGTGGACACCACGTGATTCCAGCAACTCCGGAGGCGGAGGCAGGAGGATCAAAGTTTAAAGCCAGCCTGCGCAACTTAGTGAGACCCGGTCTCAAAAGAAAAAAGAAAAATTTTTAATATTTATTTATTTGCTTTCGTTGTACACAATGCAATGCATTTATGTTTACGTGGTGCTGAGGATCGAACCCGGGCCGCACATGTGCGAGGCAAGCACTCTACCGCTGAGCCACAACCCCCAGCCCCTCAAAATAAAATTTAAAAAGGGTTGAGGATACGGTTCAGTGGTACAGTGCCCCTGGCTTTAATCCGCATACTGGGAAGAAAGTGTGTGGGGGTGGGGTGAGGCTTTAAATCTCAGATTCAGGCCAAGCGGGGCCAAGGGGAAAGTAAACCAAATAGGGACCAATGACACAGCAGCAGTCCACCAGTGTGGGTTCCCTTCCTGGGCTATTTGGTTCCCAGTGAAAGCCGTCCCCAAGGTCTTAGTACCCCCTGTTGACGCTTTTTTTTTATTTTAACATTTACCACTAATAGCAGGAATACTTGCCATTCTCCACCAAGAGAAAGTAACAAATGGTACCAGATCTCCAGTTTAGCAAAACAAAACCTGGGAATTATTCCAATGTGTCTCTTGTAAATTGATTTCTTCTTCCTAATAGTATTTGAGAACATGTTGCATGGTTGCTGGGTTTGGTGGTGAATGCCTGTAATCCCAGTGACTCAGAGGCTAAGGCAGGAGGATCACAAGTTTCAGGCCAGCCTCAGCAACTCGGCGAGACCCTGTCTCAAAATAAAAAATAAAAAGGGGTGGGATGGCTCAGAGTTAAGCACCCCTGGGTTCAATCCCCCCATACCAAAAAATTAAAAAGGAAGAAAAAAGAATATGTTGCATGCCTAATCAATATCAACAAGCAGTAATTGCTATTTAAGATACAAAAGGTAAACAAAGATGAGAAAATGCAGTTGAAGTCAGGGAAACTTCTGACCCAGGAGAAACACAGAGCTACCCAAACCACTGCCATTCAAGGAAGAGGGATAATAAACCCATGACCTGATGTAAGAACACGATCAAAGTGCAAGCAAGCACACTCTGTTCATTTGTCTAGCTGAAAAGTCCCAAGTGGTCAGTAAATACCTGTGAACATTTCTTATAAGCAGTTATTATTGCCCGGTTTTAAAATGGCCAGGGCATTGTGGCACACGCCTGGAATCCCAGCTGCTTGGGAGGCTGAAGTAGGAGGATCACAAGTTCCAGGCCAGCCTCAGCAACTTAGCAAGGCCCTGTCTCCAAATAAATGTAGGAAGTGATGGAGATACAGCCCAGTGAAAAAGTGCCCCTGGGTTCCATCCCCAGCAACAAAAAGATAAAATAAAATAACCAGGGGCGGGGGTTGTGGCTCAGCGGTAGAGCACTTGCCTAGCACGTGTGCGGCCCGGGTTTGATTCTCAGCACCACATACAAATAAAGGCATTGTGTACAACTAAAGCAAATAAATAAATATTAAAAAAATAAAATAAAATAACCAGGGCACTGTAAAAAAACAGCATGGGGGCTTCTCAGAGTTAACCTAATGATAAGCAGCTCCGCAAGGTCCGTGCCCCAAAGAAGAGAAAGCAGCGACTGGGATTCTCCTGCACCAAGGCTCGAAGCATTATCCACAGCCACCAAAAGGCGGAGACAGCCCCAGGGTCCAGCCAGGAATGAATGAGCAAGCACAACACGCACCCACTCGCAGCACTGCCAGGCCTCAAAAGGAAGGAGCTCTGATTCCCTGGAAGGACCACACTAGATGAACTAGCCCACGGCAGCAGCCACCTCTGACCCAACCCCACTTACGTGAAAAAGCAGGAGAGACAGAAAGCAGCACGGCACGGCCTGGCGGGGCGAGGGCCCAGGGCCAGTGTCTGCCATGCAGAGTTCCCGTGTGGGATGATGGAACGTTCAGGAAATGGATGGAGCTGGTGGTTGCCTAGCACTTAGCGCCGTACGCTGAATCGTGCACTTGACATAAAACATAACATGGCTAGATTTATTTATAGTATTCAAGACAATTTTTAATTTAAAAAAAAAAAAAAACATTTTTAATGGTCAAGACATACAGGAGCCAGGGAACATGAGGCCTGTAGCAGCAGAGCCAGCCCCCGGCCAGGAACCTGTGCATCAGCTACACATACACAATGGAGGTCTGTGCCTCCCAAGCCCCAGGAGAGAAACATTGTATTGCTTTACTTGTGCACTATCAGCTACGAGGGCCAGCTATCAGCTACGAGGGCCAGCCACCAAAAAAACAACTTCAGAACAAAACATTGTCAACAGCCTTCATGAAAGGCAACGCACTAAGCAAAATGACAGGGTCCAAAGTTGAGAATAAGAACAATAATTTGTTTTTATGTTTTTAATAGTTGGGGTTTAACTTAGGGGTACTTAACCACTGAGCCACATCCTCAGTCCTTTTTACTTTTCATTTTGAGATTAGGGCCTCTCCAAGTTGGCCTCAAACTTATGATTCTTCTGCCTCAGCCTCCCAAGTCACTAGGGTTTATAAGCACGCACATAAAAATGAGAACAATTCCTAAAGTGGAAGACCACATTAGAGGAGCAAGGCTGTGACTTACCCACCTCATCCACTTGATATTTGTTTCACTGAGCTCAGCAAAATTAATGTCAATTAATAGAAAGATAAAATTTAGAGGAAAATTCCCCAATTCACCAGAAAAATGAGTGTGTGGTCTTCTATCTCTTGAAAAGCTAGGGAAGGAGAAACCCCCCCCCCCCCCCCCCGTGTTGCTGCAGGAACTAGCTGAGTCCTTTCCTCCTGGAACACTCGCAGCTTGCTTCCACCGGCCCTCACACACTGCTCCTGGAAGGAGTTGCTGCCACGTCCACCCCAGGGATGAAAATCACAGACCTGAGACGTTGTCCAAGCATCAGCACTAACCCCAGGCACCCAGACCTACCCAGGGCTCCTCTTCAAAGCCCCTGTGTCTGTCTGTCCCTAGTGAGACTGGCAGACCTGCCTGCTGTCTTCTGCCTGCCGCCAGCACAGCAGGGAGAGGATCCCTGGGCTGCCAGGATGGAACCTACTGAGCTTCTCCTCCCACCTCCGCTGCCAGGGAGAGCAGCAGTGGCTGCCCTGAGGCACGGGACCAGACGTCCCAGCCCAACTCCCACCTCAAGCAAGTGCCCATCACACGGACTCAATCCCAAAGCACGCAGCCAACCCAGAGTCCGAGTGAGATGCAACTAACCGTCCTCGGCCACTGCTTTGTCCAGACTCAACTAAGACAAGTTGAAACAGTCAGACACAAGCTGAACAGTTCGCAGTGAAGGCGACATGCTCTGTCTGACTAGCACACGTCGTTCAACACAGGAGGGTGAGAACCAGGAAGCCCAGGACCTTTGAGTGACAGGATGTCGTCCTCCTGCAATGGCCTGCAGGACAGACGGTGAAGAAGAGGTCAGGCAACCCGCACGTGAACTTGCCCACCTCCGGGAGCCCTTGGACCCCCAGCCCCTCCCCACCAGGCAGCACCTTCCCTCACTGGTGGCCCTGACTGCGGAGACTCTTCTGCATTTCAAGCCAGTCGGCACTCCCCTGTCATTCCAACCACCTCCCGGGTTCCCAACCACAGCCACCAGACCCAGCCGCCCCTCCCACCCGTGATCACAGCCAGCATCTGCAGAGCAGCCCCAGAGCTGCGCACACAGCCACAGATCAGACGTGCTGCGGAAGGGACCTTTCCCAGGCGATCTCCCAATGCTTCACAGCAGAGGAGTCTGGAATTATCTTGAACAGTGATAATATGTAGACTACCATCTTATCTGACTTGTTCTCAGGCCAAACCCAATGAAGAAGGGTCCGTGGGAAGATGTCTTATCGCTGCCTCCTCCCCTTAAAACGCAGCCCCTTACACACACTGTCGCCCCTAGTCCCTGTTCAATGGGACGCTTCAACAACCTTCCCCCAAACAGGGAGGATGAACGTGTCTCTCTGACATATTTCCCTCCACTGGCTCTTTGGTAAAGGTTTGGAAAGGGTCCAAAGGATTATGTAAGTGCCGATTTACATACATTTCACTGTGTAAAAGGTACACTGAGAAAACTTGTCGGCTTTTCTCTGAGGTCGTAGAACACTAGCGTCCTGTGAGATGTCCGTGGGTCCCTCACAGGTACAACTTATGTGCAAATCATATAGGGCAAAGGTTCTGAGAACACAAAAGTGGAAAAACGTGTTTGTTTCAGAGATCCAGAGTCCAAGTCCTTGATCGTGGACACCTGTCCAAATTTGGGGGACAGGGTCTGTTACTTCCCAATGCAGGACACACCCGCCTGGGGCTACGAAGGTTTCTGGTTTATGCACTGGTAGCACTGACAGGAAACGAGATGAAATTTTAGGTGACAGTTTTACTTGTCAAAAATAACAAAATAAAATCACATTATAATTTGGTCACAAAAAGAAATAAAGTGTCATCTCTGAGAACCTAAGAAAGCGAACCTCTGCATTTGACAGGCCTGAATAACTCACAGTGGGGAAACTTCTTCCTTCCAAGCAAAGGAGAAGCCTGTCACCGCCACAGGTGAAACCACAGGGGACTTCTCCGCCACGAAAGGATGAGGTCCCGGCTTCCCAACAGGGACACAGCGCTGCCTGGAGGGACGACGTGCAGGAAAAGAAGGGAGGAGCCGCTCCGAGCAGGAGGGCTCGCCGGCCTTCGAGGGTGGCGCCCTCACGTGAGCGGGCCTTTCTCCCGCACCCTGCAACCTGGGGGGCCGGGCAGCGGGCAGCAGAGCTCCCTCCTGCTGGCTCTCCAGCTGCACTTGCCGGCGGGCCAAAGCAGGGTCCTGGGCAGCTGGCTGCAGCTGGCCGTCCTCCGGCCTGCTCCACCGCTGTCGTCAATCACGACGTCTCGGATGAAGCTCAGTTAAAGACAGGCCGTACCAGAGGCGGCAGCAGAGTGAAGAGACTGTCCAAGGCCCCAAGAAAACAGACTTGAACTCCGTCCTCCAGGACTGACTCACTTACAAGGCACGTGGTTTGTGCATCCCACAGAAAGACCACTCCCTGGGTCCAGGCACCTGATGCACAAATGCCTAAAGTATGGCAGGGAAGCCGTCCTTGGCTCCTAAGTGGCTCACCCCTCACAGACACTGGTGTGAGAATAAAAGAATCCTGGTGGCACTGTGGGTAGTACCTGAAATCTTGCAAGTCTGCCTTGAAAATAAGCCTGGGCAGATGTTCCCGGAATCTAAGCATCACCCTAGGGGAACTCACCCCGCGTCTGCGCACAGTGGCTGGCACTGAAGGAACCTAATGTATGGGTGCACGAGGGACCCAGGCCTGCACGTCTCCCCTGGCTTTACGCACGCAGGGGAGGAAGGAAAACGGGAAGGACACAGAAGGCACTGAGCCGTTGGGGCCAATGCCAACAATTTGAACCAGAAATGAATTTCTTCAGGCTTACTGAGTTTTTAGAAAAGGATTCACTGCTATCCCTATACTTCCAACAGTGTGTGTGTGTGTGTGTGTGTGTGTGTGTGTGTGTGTGTGTGGAGGGGAGGCATTGACATTGACTTTAACAATTCCCTCAAAAGAGATGTTACTGAGCAGCATTAGCAGGAGAAACGTGACTGGAGGGCTGGGGAGCAGCTCCTGGGGGAGTGCTTACCAGGGAGACCACAGCCCGGTTCATCCGAGCACCACAGGAAGAAGCAACTGGGCAGAGCAACAGACCTCTGGGACAAACACGCCCAGCAAGTAAGACAGAGGTCGTGGGACGAGGCCCCAGGCGGTTGCTTTTGGGAAAATCAACACATGGCTAAGCTGAGGGGAGGAGCTTCGTTCCCACCCTCTCCACAATCGCAGGCCTCCAGGGCACAGCAGCCACGGGAGGAGGGACTGCCTGAGGCCCTGGGGGGGACCTCCAGCTCCACCCGCCTGCTCACCTGGGGTCAGGCACCACCACCCTGGCCCAGCCAGCCCCAGCCAGAGAGATAAGGCTGCAGACAATGGAACCTGGGTGGGAAGCTGTGGCTGCAGCTCTCAGGAGGAGCTGAAGAGACCGGCAGACCCGCGGGATTGTCCAGTGCAGGCCCTGGTCCTAAGCCGGCGGGATTGTCCAGTGCAGGCCCTGGTCCTAAGCCGGCGGGATTGTCCAGTGCAGGCCCTGGTCCTAAGCCGGCGGGATTGTCCAGTGCAGGCCCTGGTCCTAAGCCCGTGGGATTGTCCAGTGCAGGCCCTGGTCCTAAGCGGGTCTCAGCGCTCTGGCTGTGGTAGGTTACGACGACTTCTCCGGCTGACTCTCCCGGTCTCAAGGGGAGCTTCCCTAAGCAACCAACTCAGCATCTCTCCAACTTCAGCGAGCACCCCACTACTGGAAAGGCTCGTTAGGTCCGCCCCAGAGTTTCTCTAGATAGGCCTCCATGAATCAGCATCTTGACACACTCCCAGGTGATGCGGGCGCTGCCCTTCAAGACCTTATAAGAGCCACTGGTTTAAACTGAGCATCTTAAAACAAGAAAAACCTCTTTTTGTGTGAGTTATAAATTTTGTAATATGGAGATAGAAGTATCTAAATACTTCAAAAGTTAGTGTTTTTAAATGCATGTAGACATTTAGGTAAACCAAACATAGCTGTATTGTATGACTACAAATTTTCAGACGGGCATACCTAGAGAAAGTAGACAGAGCGAGATGCCTATCTCCACCCTGGCACTTTAGGACCCACTGGTCTAAGTCAGTGATTCTCCGTCAGGGTCAGTATGCCACACAGGGGACACTGGGACATCTTAACTGTCCCAGCTGCAGGGGGGCTGGATGAGAGTGCTGGCATCCTGTGAAGAGTGGCCAGGGATGGCTCGAAGCACCCACAGTGCGCAGGGCAGCCTGCACAGGAAAGAGGTGTGTGGGCCACAGTGACAACAGCTGAGGTCGGGACACTCCACGCTTGGTAAGGAGGCGAGAGTCCAGGGTGGCCTGGACATTAAGAACTTGGCGTGCCCAGGACCCTCCTGAGTGCGCAATCAAAGCTGCAGGAGCCGTGGCCTCAGAGGGTGCCCTAGGAGGCAAGAGCGACCATAGCTGAAGTCCAAGAGGACACACCTGGGTGAGGCACCAGGACAGGCAACGGCACCCAGCAGGGCCAAGGCTCCAGCGGGTGCATGGACGCGAGCTACTGCTGCTTACTCTTACTGAGCAGCTTGAAAGTGAAAGGGAGGCTTGAGGACGTTCCGATGGTGTTCTGAAGAAGGAAAAGGAGGCGCGGTGCAGTCCAGACACTTCCCAACAACACACTTGAACTCTTCTTAAAACAATGTACGTCTTTAAAAGCAGCAGAGGAAAATCAAAACATTCTGACCCATTTCAGGATACAGCTTGTACTGGCTTAAAACAGTTGTGTGTGGAGAACGTATCCCAGCAGATGCCTTGCGCAAGGCCAGGAAGAGATGGATGCAAAGAGGAGGACTTTCTTCTAACATAGTTATTTACATAAAATATACCCAAGTAACCTGGGACAATACAGATTTTTATCAAGGCATTCCACAAGTGTCTGCAGCAGTAGCTAAGATCTGCAACACTAAGAGCTAAGCTTCACTGACAACTTACTATGTAGCAGGCACTAACTTTTTATTTGCAATATCTTATTTAATTTTCAAATTAAATCTATTAGGTTGTTATCACACCCGTTTTACAGATGAGGAAAGTAAGGCACAGAGAGCGTGAATAATTCATCCAAGGTTAAGTGGCAGTTTCAGCACTCAAACCCAGGCAGACTGACCTAGGAACACAGAGGAAGCCACTAGAGGAAAGTCACAGAGACACTGAAGAAAGAAGCCGCTGCCCCTGAACCTGCGGCGACAGGGCACCCACCCCTGCACGCTCCCTAGAGGCCACTCTGCAGGCGAGGAGCTGGCTCCTGCTCCAGAGAACCGCTGGGCAGAGAGGACCCAGGTGTCCAGCACCTCTACACAGGGTCACCGCTCAGCTCCACGGGCAGCCTGCACGTGTCAGATAGAAAAACTGCCACTGTCACTAACCCACTGCAGCAAGAACACAGAAATGGGACAGTGCTTAAGAAACCCTGACACAAAGTGCCCACAGCCTGGCCCTTGCCCAGACACTCTGCTAACAAGCCAAGTGCCCGGGAGAGACTGCACCGCCTTCCGCACCCAGGGATCGTCCAGCAAGAGGGGCTGGGCACCTCGGAGGGAGGCTCAGTGGGCAGCGTCGCCTGGCAGTGCCCAGCCCAGCAGAGACAGAGAGAGAAAGGCTGATCAAGGAGACCCAACAGGTCCCGCCAGGGGCCACTTCTGAGCAGGTTAAGGGCTATTTAAACTCCAAAAATATTTTTGAGAGAAGCAAACTACTCGGAGGAACCAGCTCCCAGAACCTCACAGCTCGTCCACAGCGAGTCTGGGGGAGACGAACGTTCCCCCAAGGAGCAGGCACCTCAGAGCAATGGGAACCCAGGGCCCACAGGCCAGGCACGGACGCAGTCACTCTCTTGAGTGCGTTTTGATTATCATCAGAACAAGCTGTGCCTGTAGCTCCATGAACAAAGAAGGCTGCCCGGCGTCTCCTAACCTGCACAGAGACCTCACAGAGAAGGGGCTGGAGCCCCAAGCGACAAACTGAACCAAGACTTTGCAAAAACAACTCCGCACAGCTGCCTCTCCCAAGGTCACGCCTGTGGTGTGTGACAAAAAGAAAGAAAAGTTGTTTCATAGCTCGTGACAACTGATTTAGGACAGATGGATTCAGGAAAACAAGAAGGGCCCACTGACCACACCTGACCCACCCAGCCGCCGAACTCTCAGCCAGGCTTTAGCCTAGGTTCAACCAGGGCGCCACAGAGCGGAAGGGCAGGCCACCTTAAAAGAACCCCACGAGATCCTGAAACTTCATCCACTTCCCCAAACCTGGCTCTCCTGTTTTTCCTTGTCTGTCCTTGGGTGACGAAGGGTGACAATGGAAAGGGCCCTGTGGTTTTCTGAGGCAGTAAGCAGGACACCCAGGGAATGCCATCACACCTGCCCATCTTGGAAGGAAGAGCCCTGGGCCGTGCGGCAAAGTGCACTTTGGAAGGGCAGAAAAGGCAGGCTGGACCGGGGCAGGAAGGAAGGAAGGCTCAGGAGGAGCCTGGCAGGTGGAGAGGGGCCACAGGCTGCGGTCAGCCCCACCAAGGGCAAGGAGGCAGGGGAAGGCAGGAAAGATCAGAAGCAAGGTGGGTCTGCAGCTTCTGGAGCAGGGGGAGGACCGGAGAACTGTGCAGCCTGTGGCCAGCCCCGGGGTGAAGCCAGCCGCCTGGGAACCACCTGGGCAGAGCAGCAACGGCTCTGCTCACCCTTCTTCTGAGACGCCATGCTGGCTCTGCCTGCACGTCAGCTGGCCGTCAGGTCCCGTGCCCCTCCTCTGAGGAAGCGCCATTGCGCCTCCTCACTTGTAAACCCATGGTGCCATTCCTGAGAGCCACCAAAGGTCCCACCCGAGAGCAAGGTCCACGTCCTGTAGCGCACGCTCAACCTCGCCAGGGTCCAGCCAGGAAGGAGCTGCGTCTGCTGGACAGGACCACGGGGTCCTGCAACCTGCAAGGCGACACTGCACGCAGGCAGACCTCAGAGGCCAGAAGTCGCACGGAGGAAATCTGCTCCAGAGCTGGGGTCCAAGGGCAGTGGCTGAGCAATGCCAGCGCTGGCCCCCAGAACAAGCCCTCTGCTGGCACCTGGCGAGGAGGGCGCCTTCTCCAGGAGACCTCCTGCGGAGCCATCGGTGGAGACACAGCCTCGCAGGGCTCTCCCCACTCCAGCGGGAATTTGTCCAAGAGAAACAAACGCTCTGATGTGAGGCTGTGAGGCCGGCCCCGGAAACACGGGAACGTGGAGGACCAGGAACGCCGGCCGGGGATTCCAACACGCCTGGGCGGGGCACCTGGCGCCGAGCGGGCCCTCAGACCCACACAGATGCAAACGGCTGTCATAAAGCTGAGCCCCAAAATTAGACTCTAAACACAGATCCCAAAACAGTACCCATGGTTCCATCTCATGAAACACGGTGTGTGTGAAAACCACGTCAACAGCATTTATGAGCATATCAGAATGAACCCCACTATTATCATGAGCTAAAATTTTCTTAAAAAGAAAAATATATAGTTTATATGCATGATAGCATAGACAATCATGGGAAGTGCTTTTTTTCAATTATGGTCTCTGAATTGATAAGATTAGGTGAGGTTTCATTTTGGCTTTCAACGTTTCATGATTTATTTTAGTAATACAAACTCATGGATATTTTCAAAACTGGAAAACCAACAATGAAACATTCTCGGTGCCCAGGCCCTGCGTGGGCAGTGCTGCTCCCAGGCAGAGGGCCGCTCCCTAGGCTGCTCACCGGCTGGAGGAGGACTCCAGTGCCAAGCGCCGTCCCCTGGGAAGGCCCCGTCGGCAAGGCCATCACGCTCTGAGAAGGCTCCTCAGTTCAGCCCAGGCCGTCCGCCTGGCGGGCCGTCCCTCAACACCCCCAGCGGAAGCCTCACTGACAAGGTCAGAGGCTCCACAGTCAGGAGGTCAGGACAGGGACGCGTCGGAGGAGAAGGTCCTCTGAGGAAGGAGACCTGGGAAGAGGCCCTCAGCCTGCGGACCGTAAGACCAAGGCCCAAGACAACCACAGCCTTCAAACACTCAAACTGCACTGCTGAGCAGGAGCGAGAAAATCACCGTGATGTTCTTAAAGATCATGCTAGAAAAGGTCGGGAGAGTCATGACTGAGAAAGAGTTCAGCCCAAACCAAGAAAGGGCTTCTGAGACCCTTTCTTTTCCCGTCACTGCAAATAATGAAGCAGAAGGTAGGTGCCCAGATCTTGGGGTGCTATGGAAGAAGCCTCTCCTAGGTCAGGGTGTGTGGTTTTAGGGCCACGGGAGTCATCTGGGCTGCCGTCAACAAGGACAAGGTCTGAATGAACTGCCCCAGCTGGCTAAGTCCAAGGGTCCACACCAGGCCCCGTCTGCGAGGTAGGCCATGAATGTCTCCCGAGACCTTGGGGCCCAGGCATCTGCTCCTTAGCAGGGACTGCACACGCCCCTCCCAGCCCTGGCCACAGGCAGATCCTGTGAGTACAGCCTTGTGCATGCCAGCTTAAGAGGACTTCCTGTGCACCTGCCACTATCTAAGAAACCAAGACACCTGCTGCACAAGGTTCACGGAGAGATAATGGGGGCGGGGTGCAGCTCAGTGGTAGAGCGCTTGCTTAACATGCAGAGGACTTGGCTCAATCCCAGCAACACACACACACACACACACACAACACACACAAACACACACAAAGGGGATGTTTTCGAAAAGGAGAAGCCTTCTCCCAAGAAACAGCTGAGGAAAGGCACTCAACACATCCAACTGCACACATTCTCCTTACTGCTTGCCCTCTCCCCACCCACACACACACACTCAAATAATTCCTCTTTCTCCCCTTTATTCCTCTTTTCTCAAAGAGTTGGGGAAAGTGATTTAGAGAGATGGGGAGAGGAGAAGCACAGGCACAATGATATAGATATTTAGACTATACGCCCATATGTACCAACCCCAATTCTTGCATTCTGTTAACAGACACAAAGCATTTCAGAAAAAGGAGGATGATTAGGGTCAAACAATAACAAGAACAACAATAATAGTTGTTGTTATTGTTATTTATCTTTCATTAAATTTTAGTTGCAAGCCAGCACAATAATGCCGGCCTGTGACCCCTGATACTCAGGAAGCTGAGGCAAGAGGATGGCTTGAGCCAAGGAGTTCAAATGCACCCTGGGCAAGAAAGTGAAGACCCAGGCAGGAAGAAAGGAAGGAAGGAAAGAAGGAAAGAAGGAAGGAAGGAAGGAAAAGAGAAACAATGAAGGAAGAAAGTTGCAACTTTCTATCTACTTTAACAATAGAAAGTAACAGTATTTCCAATGAAATGAAACCTAAAAGTGTTACAGCAATCTTTTATGAAGGTCTTTCTGTTTTGTTTCTCTGTAACTATTGTATAACCATGTAAAAAGAGTTCTCCCTATTCATCCGTTTTCTGGTTAGCTTTCCTGGCCCAGGGTTCCACAATGCCCCTTTCATACCACTGGCTCCACACTCTCCCCTCCCCAGTCTGCACCTAAATGCAGCTCCCAGGGTGGCCAAGGCCCAGAGGCTGGAAAAACAGTATCTTTTAAGAACAATGAAAAGTTACACCAAGCCAAGCACTTCCTGGCCCAGGGTCACCTGACCACGGAAGAAACTGGGGCAGCTGCCGACCAGGAGCAGAGTCTGGAGCAGCTCCGGTGACAAGGACTCCGCCAGTTCCCCTACCCAGAGATTAGGGACATAGGTGGGGCTCGCGTTCCAGCCAGTTGTGAAGCACTCCAACACGAACCCTCTGATTTTGAGTTTCCAGGACATTTGCAGGGATTCTTGGCCACAATGCCGCTCTCGGACACCCACTCCTGAAGATCATCTCAATGTCACTGCTGTTTTCTAAAGCTCAGTTTTCTAGAGCCTTGTAACTTCACCCAGGTGCTCTGAAAATCACCTATGCACTGAACTGTAAGTGATCCTTTAGAGCCGAGACTCCTGTGGTACCACAATGGGAACTGTTCAAATTACCCCACAACTGGTAGAGAGCCTTGCAGAGAGGGGCCTAGAAAAATGACTTCCCAGCCGGGCTTGTCAGAAGCCATGACAGTCTGCAAACAATGCATGTAGATTTCATTCTTCTATTGACTTTTACTACTGAAATAAGCCACCAGCACACTCAAATGTGTGAAGCTAAATTTAACATGTCAGAGACCCACAGTGAGGAAAGTTCCGCTACTGGGACAGCCCACATCCAAGCAGAGCTTGGAGGAAGATTTCTCCTGCCGGGGACAACTTATTTGAAAAAATCCTGAGGTTACAAGACCAGCCATTTCAAAACCAGTGAGATCTGCACTGCTTAATGGATGAACAGGGAACCTCCCCACACCACACCACCAACCCTAACCCACGCTTCCACCCACCCCCCCACCCTCTTCCTTCTCTCCCTCGGTACTGGAGAGTTGCGCGTGTCGGGCAGGCGCTCACCACTGAGCTACATACAGCCCAGCCCCCCTTCTGGAACTTTCTGACTTGTTCACCCAAACGGCCTCGTTGACATCACTTACTGAGTTTACACTATTTGGGATAAAATATCAACTTGCAAAACAGACTTACATTTCTAAGCTATTATTATCTTATGTGTCCCATTGAAATATCTGTATTTTTAAGTAAATATTACTGGATTTTTTTTAAAAAAGGAAAAGTCTGGAAGCCACTGGCCAAGGCTGATGTCGCCACAGGACGAGGGCTCCAGGGTGGGGCCTGTCTGAGAGTGACAGAGCCCTCGCCCTCCTGCCGCCTCAAGTCAGGGTGAGGCGCGGGACAGGAAAGCACTGCACAGTCTGGCCAAGCAACAGCGGCATGGACCAGGGTGGGGACCGGCCTCCATCCTGGAGAGCTGAGGCTCGAAGCCGCTCGCAGCTGGTCACCTGGCCCAGTGTTGACCCAGCCTCTGAGAAGCATTCCTTGTAAAACCTGAATAAACATAAGCAGGTAGAAGTGAAGTTTACATTTTGAATTAACGACAGACAGCACTCCAAACAAAATACTTTAAGGACACATGTCACAGGGAAAAGCACCCTGGGGCTGGGGCTGGGGCTGGGGCTGGGGCTCAGTGGTCTGGCACCTGCCTGGCATGCTTGAAGCCCTGGGTTTGACCCTCAGCCTCACAAAAATAAATAAATAAAAATAAAAATGTACTTTTCAACATTTTAAAAGTTAACTTATACTTACTCATCAAGCCTAATTAAATACTCAAAGGTATAAAAGTAAATAGTCAAACGAAATAACATGGGAAGGAAGCTCCAGGTTGACTTTCAAAACAGAATAAATGGAGAGCGGCGAATGGTTCTAAAGAGAAGGGTTTGGTCCGCAGGCCGAGTGCCCTGTCCTCCCTCTAATGAAAAGGGAGGTCCTGCCTCTGACCCATCTTATGAGGGTGTGGAAGAATGAGGGCTGGGCAAAGATGCACCAACCCAAATTCCAACACCAAACAGGAGAGAGAGCACCAGGTGACAGCAGGAGGGACCTTCCACAGGCTTCAGAGCCACGGTCGGGGAGAGGAGGGCCACGCTCCTCCCCAGGGCAGCGGCAGCAGTGCCCGGACGCGGCCACCAGGCCCTCCCCTCCAGCAGGCGTCTTTCAACCATTAGTCCTAAAAACCAAGACAGTCCACAGAACGCCACTGCTGCCAAGGCTGTAGAGAAACCGACTGCTCGACACTGCTGGGGGCTGCCCGCCCGCGGCACAGCCGCCGCGGGACAGGTCGCCAGCTCCCGATGACACACGCAGTCCCCTGCAGACGGCCGTGGAGCACTGGGCCTTGGGAACAGACACGGAGACACGTGCCACACACGATCTGTGCACGAGTGCTCCCACCAGCTCCATCCTAACAGCCAAAGCTGGAAACAACCCAGATGTCCACCATGGTGTGTGAACCAACACTGAGGGACATCTGACCAGGGCACTGTCCTCAGGAGAAAGGGGACAGACAGCCACAGCTTGGAATCCTGCCCAGCGAGACGCCAACCCAAACATAGGCACCGTGTGACCACACTCGCGGAACAGTCTCAAATGACATCATAGAAACGGAGGACAGACAGCGGCCACCCGAGGGCTGGGAGGGGAGAGGGGACTGAGAAGGGCAGCAGAGGGCATCCTTGAGGCCAGCAGAGTCCCATCTCCAGCACCACTCAAAGTCGGTGTCTGGTGGTAGCACTGGGCCATGATCTTGCAGGACACGGGGACCTCTCTGTATTGTTACAACTGCAGATAGATCTACAGTTACATAGAACTAAGTTTGTTTGAAATAAAAGTAAATTGAGCACTTGTTTAAAAAGTCCAGGTGCTGGCTGAGTACAGCAGCACGTACTTGCCATTCCAGCTACTCCGGAGGCTGAGGCAGGAGGATTGCTAGAGTCCAGGAGATAGAGGCCAAGCCTGGGCAACATAATGATACCCTGTCTCAAGAATAGAAATTAAGAGCCGGGCGCGGTGGCGCACGCCTGTAATCCCAGCACTTTGGGAGGCTGAGGCAGGAGGATCGCGAGTTCAAAGCCAGCCTCAGCAATGGCGAGGCACTTAGCAACTCAGTGAGACCCTGTCTCTAAATAAAATACAAAAAAGGGCTGGGGAATGTGACCCAGTGGTCGAGTGCCCCTGAGTTCAATCCCCAGTACCACAAAAAAAAAAAAAAAAGAATAGAAATTAAACATAAAATTTTCAAAAAGTCAAAGTGCAGCAAAAATGGGAAAAATTCCATTAGCAATTGAGAGAAAGGAATGAGACCAAGAAACCCGGGATCATTTCCTACAAACATCTCCCAAAGACAACAGAGCGGGCGCAGCAGCACACACAAGTCATCCCAGCCATCGGGAGGCTGAAGCAGGAGGATCACAAGTTCCAGGCCAGCCTGGGCCATTCTGCAAGACCATGTCTCAAAATAAAAATAAAAACAGCTAGGGACATAGCTCAGGGGTATATCAGGGTTGAATCCCCAAACCACCAAAAAAATAAAACATGGCAGAGAAAGGTGTCACAGCAACAGATGCCATGTCATACCAGTCTGGTCACATGGCTCCCCACTTCTTATCAAAGAAACACAGGCCTCAGGAGAACACTGGGGGCGGTGGCCCGGTCTAGCCTGCCCAGTCTTTCCTTTAGACCATCTCACCAGGCACCAGCTCCGGCCTGTTCCACCTGTTTCACAGTCTTTGTCATTAGGCTCTTTGCCAAGTAAGTACAAAAAGACAGCCTCCTTGATTTTAAAAAGTTTACGATGCACAGGGGCATATGAATGTCTCTGAAATGCCATGCGGTAAAGAAACCCATCTATTGTTAACACCCTGATAGCTAAATTTATCTGAGCATAGAAAACTCTCCTCCCAGCCACCCTGGCATTTCTGATCCATTTGACCAGAGCATACTTGAGAATTAGGACAGTCTGTCGCCCTCTGTCCTGCGAGCCCTCTGTCCTGCGAGCCCTCTGTCCTGCTAACGAGGTGTCTCAAACTATGCAGGAGCCCCTTGGTCTCAGGGTGAGCTGCAATAGAAGCAGCAAATACTGGTGATTCAAAAGGACTCACCCTTTCTGTCCACTGAGAAAACAGGACGGGGCCCAGGCTCCTCGTGCAACATCACGTGTTAGGTGGTGCCGGCACCAGGCCTGTGCTCACCAGGACTCAGACACACCCCTGAGCTCCACAGCCAGCCGCACACAGACACGGCCACAGCCTGCTTCGTTAGAGAAGGAGTCCAGTGTTTTAAAGTTGCCGAGTGGCAGTGATAAGCAGGTAGGACTCTAAAATCTGAGCCCTTAACCTCTCCCCACTGCACCCCTAGGAGAGTAAAGTTCACATAGAGGTCATCAGAACCAGGTGGCAAGAAGGGACCTGTTCAACCAGTCCCAGCCTCCACCTGAGAGGTCACTACAGGCAGGGGCCAGGCTCATCCTTGTCCTTCCCAGCCGGCCCCTGGCCTGGCCCCACCACTCTCACTCCTCTGGCTTCAAGCTGCTGGAGGCCACAGGTCTGCCTCCCCCACGGACTGCATGGTGGAGTCCCACCAAGTCAGAGGCCATGCCCACCTTGCCCATCCCAGGTGCCAGCACACAGCCGGGGCTCAGTCAGCATGGAACAAACTAACGCAAACATCAATCCCATCCAACAAAGGCAGGGAGTTCTAATCCTTCCTCAAAAAGCCCAAAATCTCTTCTACCAATGTTTGGAGCTGGCGAGACTGAACAGGCCAAGCAGGCCATCTTGCTGATTTTGAGCTCAATGACGAAGATCCCAAGACCCGCATTCAAACCCCAACCCTCTCCTTAACTGGCTGGGGCCAGGGTGCAGCTCTGTGGTAGAGCACTTGCCCAGCGTGCAGAACACCCTGGGTTCCATGCCCGGGGTGGGGGGCGCACACCAGCACCTAGGTGACCTGCAGCTGCTTGCTTTAGTCTCTCCAAATCTCTACTTCCACATCCATAAAGCGGGTGTGTAAAAGTGCCTTCCCAGAGGAGCTGCGCGTGCGCTGACCAGGCTACTGCTGGGCCCAGCACTGGGCAGCTGGGCAGCCACCACTACTGGAATCAGGGAAGCAAGGGGACATAAATACAGAAGATGCACTGGGGACGGCCGCATGTCTGGGAGTGTGAAAAGGAACCAAGCAGCACCCTAGCTTTGTAAGCAGAGAAAAAGCCCAGAAGTGGGGGAAGAGAGGGCCCAGGGAAGTGGGGGAAGGTGGAGGGAGCGCTGGGCAGAGGGGTGCAGCCTGACTGAGCTTCTCCACTTCCCAAACTCCAAAACCCACAAGGCTGCGCGACACCAGGCTCGCCCTGAGGCCTGTCAGAGAAGGCCAGCCCCGAGGGCTTCTGTTCCAGTCCCTGCCCACACAGCCTGGCAAGTCCAGGCCGGGCCTCCAGAAACGGCATGAATCCCAGACGTGGGGAGGTCAGCGCCTCCATTTGAATACATTTATGATTTGGTTACAGTTTTAATCAACTCAAAAAATAATCTTTACAGTAAATACTGATCATAATTTTTTTTTCTTTTTTGATACTGGAGATTGAACCCAGGGTGCTTCACCACTGACCCACATCCCCAGTCCTTTTTTTTTATTATTATTATTATTTTAAATTTCAAGACAGGGTCTCTCTAAATTGCTTAGGGCCTTGCTAAGTTTCCTAGGCTGGACTTAAACTTGTGATCCTCCTTCCTCAGCCTCCCAAGTTGCTAAGATTACAGGTGTGCACCGTCATACCCAATTCATAGCTACTTTTACATGGTGTTAATTATATTGGACACAAATCTGTCTTTGAAATTTTAACACTGTAAATTTTGATCATGGCATGGCTTTTTTCTTTGCATAATAAATAGTATTCATACCAAATAATACCAAATACCTTTGATTTTAATTTATTTGTTATGATGCCAGGGATCAAACTCAAGTCCTCAATCGTGCTAGGCAAGCACTCTACCACGAAGCTACATCTCCAGCTGTCCAGCACCATTTTTCAGACGCTGTAGCCAATGCCGTGAGCTATCTGAGCTGAACAGAGGTGGTCTATCCTGTACAGTTACTGCTTCCACAAAAATGTACCTGAGGACTAGGGTGTGACCCCGGGGTAGAGCACTTGCCTAGCACACACAAGGCCATGAGTCCCAGCCCTAGCAGCCACTGCCCCCCAAAACTTATTTTCCACATAAAACAACAAATGAGAAAAACAGTATTCCTTCTCTCGATATTACCATCTCCAAAATATAATGCAGTTGAAAAACTTTAAGAAAATTTACTCTTCATTAAAGCTTCATGAAACACAGCAATGGCACCAATCACTTGTGCTTTTGGTAACCGTAACTAGAGTGTGTGTGAGCGTGTCGTGTTGCAGGGCCAAAGCCCCCCAAGTCCTCCCACCTGGTGCCTCTGGTGTCCTCACCAGGATGCCCAGATGGGACAGCAATAGAAGACATCCATCAGCACCATGCTCACACCCACCAAGACACCAGCAGCAGGGCCGGGTGCAGCAGCAGGCCTGGGGTCAGCTCAGCGCAGAGCGCATGCCCAGCAAGCACAGGCCCGGTTCCACCCACAGAACCAACAAAACAGACACATACTGTAGTCAGAGATTTTATAAGACTCTCAAGACAGACATTATCCAAAAGGCGCTGCTTCAAATTCTGCAACAAGTCCAACTGAAGAAATGGAATATTAAAAATATTCTCAGCAGCATAGGCTTGGGGTTTGTTCTCGAGTACTCCAGGAAATAGGGGAACTAGATGAAATAATACTGGCAAAACACTGAAAATCACTGAAGCCAGGTGATGAGTACAGAGAGTTCAGGACCATACTATTCTCTATTTTTGCATGTTTGAAATTTTCTGATAAAAAATCAGAATGCTAGCCGGGCGCGGTGGCGCACGCCTGTAATCCCAGCACTTTGGGAGGCTGAGGCAGGAGGATCGCGAGTTCAAAGCCAGCCTCAGCAATGGTGAGGCACTTAGCAACTCAGTGAGACCCTGTCTCTAATAAAATACAAAAAAGGGCTGGGGATGTGGCCCAGTGGTCGAGTGCCCCTGAGTTCAATCCCCGGTACCACAAAAAAAAAAAAAAAAAAATCAGAATGCTCTCTCCATCCAAGAGTAAGCTGGGGTTTGCCACAATCTCAACCCAGAAACCACTGACACATCACAAGCTTTCTCTTCTCTCTAAAGGTGCAAGTCGTCACTGAGGACCCCCTGAGCACTTGTGCCCTGGGGCCCACCCTCAGCCCCGCAGCGACTTCTCTCACACACTGGAGGGAACCCCGAGCCCAGGCACAATGCCAGCAGACGCCACCTCCAGCAGGCACACGGAACCCCAGGTAAGTCGGCAAATGCCTTGTTCAAACTCGCGGCTCTCACCACTCGGATGGACTCGGGTTGACCTTTGAGAAATTTCAATTAAACAGATGTGAGATGACTTTTTTAAACTCCTCCATGAGACCTTGTAAATGAAAAGTCATATGATCAACCACAGCGAAGATGATAAATCAGCTCCATTTCATCAAACTTCGGATAATATAAAGACAGGCCCTTGTTTATCCAACCACAGGTGCCTGTCACAACTTTGAGAAATGCAATTACAAAACTTTAAGCTCTAAAATTTAAATGGCTTTACTCTTTCAAAGAAAAAGATACCACTTAATCTAAGAAAATGGTCACAAGGCCAAGCGCAGTGGCCCACACCTGTAATCTCAGCAGCTTGAGAGGCTGAGGCAGGAAGATCACACGTTTAAGGCCTTACTGAGGCCCTAAGCAACTTAATAAGATCCTGTTGCAAAATAAAAAATAAAGATATGGGGGTTTGGCTCAGTGGTTGAGTGTCCCTAGGTTCGATCCCCGGTACTAAGAAAAAAGAAACAAACAAACCAACAAGATGGTCACCAGCACTTTTGAACAAAATCCAAAACATTAGAACTAATGCTGTGTGAAAAAAATTACTCAATCAAAACAATGGTGGGAATAGAAATTTTACTTCCAAACATTTTACATAAATAATAACACTTACCAGCACTTTGTTTTCAAGTCTGTCTCCCTTAACCTCCAACTTCACTTTCTTCTTCACTGCAATTTTTATCTTTCTGCCAATGACATCCTTTATGCTTTCTGAAAGTAGAGAAGAGTTTCATTATACTCATTCATTCATAAGGGAAAAAGCATGAGGGAGGAGACAGCACTTGGAGGAGTATATCTGATCGTTTGTATTGTTTGTCTTTTTTTTTTTTTTTTTTGCTTATTTTAACAAGCTTAATAGTTTTCAATCATCAGAAATTTAATCAACAACTACTGTGTCCCTTGTACTGAGAGCACTAATTCTGCAGCAAATATAAAAAGACATGACACAATCCCAGCCCAGGCGAGGCATGACAGGAAACTGCTGGGAACGAGGGTGAAGGAAGAGCAGTGCAGGCGGCCTGACAGCGCCCCGCTGCTGCGCGGAGACCATGGCACAGGGGGAATCCGGAACCCCCTCAGCCTCCGGGCTCAGCACGGCCACAGGAAGAGCCGAGTGTCTTGCCACAAAGGCTACAGAATGTGGCAAAGAACCAGGACTGGCCCAAAGGACTTAGTCAGAGAAGGGCACTCCTTGCCCTCTGTCCTCCCCAGAGCCTCTCAAGGGAGCTCAAGGCAATGCAAAGGGAGGCAGTGGAGGACAGACTCGGGGGAGTGGTGGGGACTGCCAGGCACACCCAACCTGACCGCGTCCCGAGGAGTGCAGGCCCTGCACCTTGACTGCCTTCCTCCTGGACAGTGAAGGCCATTTGCGGATAAGCCCCACCCTCGTAGCATGCAGTCAAGGTCTTTCACCCCAACACGGCCGACTCTCAGGCCCCCAGGACTTTGTAGATATCATTTTCTCCTCTGGAATGTCCTGGTCCTGTCGGCCTCGTGATTATATTCTAATTATCCTTCAAACTGTAGCTTCCTCCTCTAGGTTCCCATAGTTCTGTATTCTGTTTTATAACCATTTTGACTAATTCACGTATTCAGAAACTTCCTGTCCATAGGTATCCCCTGTGTGCCAGAGAGATGGACCCTGCATTTCAGTCTACAATCTAGCGGGGGGCCACGGGGGTGCCATTGGATGAACACACACAGGACATAGGATCACAGGAGGGGGCGCACCTGAGGGCCTCAGGGAGGAGGGGATCACTGAGCTGCATCTGGAAGGAAGCAGACCCCTGGTGTCCAAGGTGGGGGTGAGGTGCAGGGAGAGGAGAATGTTCGCCTCTGTTTGCACGATGTGCTTCAGTTAACGTTTTAGAATATACACACCCAAATAAAGTGCTGTGTAGTTTAACAATTAACTGTGAGCTTATTAAGGGGTGATGGAGATCGACTTATCAGGAACACATCCTCATCTAAGCATAGCGCCGCTGAGTCAATGAGAATAGTGAAGATAGAAAGGCGTTGTCAGCACGCAGTGACATGCGGCCAGGGCGTCCTGTCCCAGGAAGGCAGCAAGCTGGCCTGTCGAGGGCAGGGGACGTGGGGAGCTCCCGGCACCAGGAGTTCTCTGTGCAGCTCCTATCTCAGCAGTACTGGCTATTCCCTCCTCCCCTGAGAAGGCACTGCGGGAGACAGGCATCTGAACTTGACTTTAGAATATGGAAAGAAAACTGGGAAGGCGTACGCCAAAAGACGAAAGCTACCCATCTGGGAGTGGTGACATGGGTCACACATATTCTACTCATTCTTCTTTGCACTTAAATTTTTTCTACAAAAAAAAAATCCTTATTAGCTTCATAATTGGAAAGGAAAGCATCATCTAGATACCTTGGGGGATGAGCTTAAGAAACTCTACCGAGGCCTTCCCTCGGCCACCATTTGGAACTGATCAGAGCAGAACTCTCCTGAGCACCTGAATAAGACAGAAAGGGCAGCAATCGCTCCACCGCAGCCCAACTAGACCACTTAAGGACCTACGAAAGTCACATTGGGCCTGTTACAAAAGCAAGTCAGTCGCTTGGTTGAGAGATACAGAAGATAGGCAATACTTGAAACACAAAAATCCCATTTCAAAATAAGGGTCAAATTCAACTCTCACAACATGCCATTCTATCTGAGAGCCATCCAATGCCCCATTTCTACTCCTCCTTCACCCTCCCCAAGTCTGATCACCAAAGGTTCTCAGGCCAGGCTCCTGGGGCACCTTCAGGGCCCGGGGCTTAGCTTCCTCCTCAGGCGGGGGTGTTGGCGAGGTGCGAGCCTCCCAGAACGGATGGGCCACTGGCTCCACTAAAGACGGATGCTGTACCTCAAGACCAGAGCCAACTAACTGAGGGGGAGGGCCAGGTAAGGGAGGGGCGTGCGGGTCTGTCTTCACACTCCCAATGCGGGTAGAGGGTCCGGTTTGTTTGGGTTCTTTTTCTTCTTAACTCAGCAAAAGCAGGAGCTTGCATACAGAACTAGCACCAGCTTCTTCACGTCCAGTTTCACCTGCGAGTTGGCAGGTGCTGTGGGAGGGCCGGGCACAGTCCTCTGGAGTCAGGGCTACCCCGTCGACGGAGCGGCAGGGTCCACGCAGAGAGGGCGGGCGCTGGCCGTCCCGCGAGCTGTCGGTGCGCGGGGTGCCAAGGACCGACCGCACAGGGGAATATAGGTCACTGGGTCTCAACACAGCCGCCCGCCAGACGCCGTCGCCTGGCTACAACACAGCAAGCTACACCCCAGGGTCTCACACCAGCATCCCCCGGCCTGGTCTAGGTCCGCCGTTTTAACCCTCCAGATCATTAAGTTAGACCCCAGGACTTCAAATTCAGGCCCCACCCCCCAAGAGGAGGAAAAACCTCCAGGGCCTCAAACAATGGGTCACCTTGCACCGGGTACCACACGGGCTCCCCAAGAGATGGGGAGGTCGGGAGGTTAATCATTAAGACACGGTTTTTATTATTAACCCTCCGCTTCCTGGCCCGAGTTTGCGTCAGCCCTGTAACCCTTGCGCTCCCAGCTCGCTACGCCAAGCCACGCCTTGCCGGGCCCGGCCTTCACACCCAGCGGCGCCGCCTGCCCGGTGCGTCCGTCGGGAGGGACACCTCCTGGGGGCACTTTCTGGGGGGCGCCCGACGGCCCAGGACGCCCTGCTGTGCCCTCGCCGGCTGTCCTCCTGCTAGGCTTCCCGGACTTTCCAGAGTTTGGGGCAGCGCAAGCGTCTCCGGGCGTGAGGCAGCCCGCCCCCTCTTCGTCAAGTGCACCCCGGACCCGGCGGGACGCGGGGCCGGCGCGCAGCCCACCAGCCCCTCCCGGGCTCCGACGCCTCCCCGCCTCCCTCGCGGGTCCCGGCTCTTCCAGCGATCAGACGCGAGCAAACTTCCCGGCGCCCCCCAGCGACCCTGCCCACCACCGCTCCGACCTAAGGAGCACAGGGACTTCGGGGACCTGCAGGAGGCAGAGGCGGGAAGGGGAGGCGAGGAGGACGCAGAGGAAGATGGAAACCGGCAACCGCGCGACCTTACCCATCAACTCCGTGGGAACGGCGCAGCTCTCCTCGGCCATGGTGGCCCCCAGGCGCAGGGGTATCACAGGTCCAACTCCGGCTTACGGCCCCCGCCCTCAATGTTTTTGAGAGGCAGACGCAGCTTGCAAATGGGAGTGGGCAAGAAAGGGGGGCGGAGATACGATTTTGCTGCGCCCCCCACCCCACCAAAAAAAAAAAAAAACAGTTGGAAAGAGGAGGTGGGCTGCGGCGGTCGCTGCTACATGACGCTTCCTCGCAGCTTCGGGCTGCGGAACGCCCAGCGGACCTGGCTCCGGGCGCCGGCGCCGGCTGCTGCTCCCGGGCTGGCTCCTGCGCGCGGCCCCAGCTGGCGCCAGCTCCAGCGCAGCCCGGGCGCCGCACCTACGGCCCTAGGTGCAGGCGGAAGGCGTGGGAGAGGGCGGGGACAGCGGTCGGGGAGGTGGCTTTCCCAGCCCTCCCGAGGCTCCGCGGGGCGGGCGCCGCGCCGGCCCGCCTCTCCTCCTCCTCCTCGGGCTCCTGCGGTCCCTCTACCTCCTCCTCCTCCTGCGATTTCTCCTCCTCCTGCTCCTGCGGTCCCTCCTCCTAGGGCTGCGCTCGCTCCTCACCTCGCGAGAGCCGGCCTCCGCACCGGTCCCGGCCACCCCCGGCCTGCGCCTCGGTGCCCCCGCGGGACGCACCCAGGAGGCCTGCGGCGGGCGCGCGCCCCTGCACGGCCGGCTCGGAGCCGCAGAGCCCGCGCCTGCGGAGGGCAGAGGGAGTGCGAGCGAGCCGGGAGCCATCTGCTGGCTGCCGGAGCGGAGGCCGGGGCTTCCGCGCTCCCGGTGCCCAGCTCGGGATGGCCGAGGCCCGCGAGCACGCAGGCTCCGCAGACCTGCCTGCACGGAAGCTGGCTCTTTCTGGGACCCTCTCCTGCATTTTGCTTTTCAGCTCTCCCTGAGACGCGTTGTGATTTCACCGCGTTATTAAGTTCCCGTTCTGGGGAGCAAGAGCTAGGCGAGAGGATGGGCGCTAAGCGGGCGAGAAGACGCCCGTGCTCAGCGGGGCCGGGGCCGCCGTTCCCAAACCCGGACCTTGGAATCGTGAGGGCCCTAGGAGCCTCCGTCACCCCCAGGCTCCTTCGCCCAGCGGAACGTCATTCACAGGAGCCTGGGGGCGGGGGCGGGGGCCGCCGCTAAATTTGATACTACCTGGCCCAACCCCCTCCCACTTCTCGGGGCTCCACCCACAGAACCCGGACCGCAGGACCCAGAAAACTGGCGCGTGCTTTATCGCCCTGCGACTGGGATGTCCCTGAAAGTCCAATCAGGTTTCGTTTTTGAAGGACAGATAAAAAGGGGAGGGAGGAAAGGAAAGGGAATCCCACGCAGGGGAGCCCAGTTCTACACGCTGCTACTGCCTGCCTCGGCCTCTAGCCCGTTGACCAAGCTGGCCCCTTCGGACCCTTCAGACTGCCCACCGCCCACCCTCCTTCGGCCAGACTGCTCACTCGCTCGCAGGCTGTTTGCCCCTTTCTTCCTCTTAAGGCTATCTGATTCGTATCTGTGTACCTTCTTTGTGAAATTTTTCCAGGGGTTTTCAGATCGCTGTGATCCCTAAATCAGTAGAATATATCGCCCGAAACACTCTTTCGTAAACCCAAACACATGGTTCCTTGTCTCCTTGCTTGTGTATTCGCCTAGCTGTACTATTTAATTCTTGAAATTGTTTCGGAGTTTGGGTTTTTCTTCCCAATTAGACAGGAGATGATCTGAAGGCAGGAATGGGGTGGGGCTGGGGCGGGGTGTGGCGAAGAGCCCAGGGCCTAGCACACTCGAGGCGCGTGCTCTGCCACTGAGCTACACCCAGGGCCTCAACAGCCTTATGAAAAAATTGTGTTCAGTAAACATTCATTAACTTATTTTGAAGTTTGGGCCTCAAGACTCACCCGGTTGTTTCAAAACAGTAATTTCTTTAAGCTACGTATTTCCTTAATGCCTTAAAAATCTTTTATGCAATAAATAAAAATTAACGTCACAAAATTGTCTTTCAACGGGACGTTTCTGGCACATACCAGTGAAGCTTCAAAAATTGCCCCAAACGTTCCGAACTATGCGGTAACCTGTGGAAAAGGACACGAGTTTTTTTCTTTAGCCTGGGTGGTAGAAAGGGTAAAGGGAAAGCTGTGCTGCAGCCCTGAGGTTCGGCGGCTTGGAAAGGAAACAGCTTTCTACAGAAGCTGCGTTTGCACTGCAGCAGGATTCTGATTGGCTTCTGCATCTCGGGAGGCGGGGATCCAAGTGAGTCTCCTCCCACAACCCTGACCCATGACTGGCTGATTTGGAAATTGAGTCATTTACTTCTTGAGTGCAAAACTTAAATACGTTTCAGAATAGCAAATACAGAACTTGAAGTAGCACTGTTCATTATGCAGCGAAACTTGACCGGCAGGAGCATCGGCAGCCCAGAATGTGACAAAAAGCTCCCTCCTTCTCCCTGATGCCCATCCAGTAATGAGGACGTGTATTTGAGAAAAAGAAGTTTCAATGCTTTGCTAGCAAAGCAGAACCACAGGGGACTCCTGCCCCAGAGCTTTGATTCTGCCCATCAGGGGGAATTGGGTTTTTTAAGAGGTGATTCAAAGGCTATATTCCATGTGTTCTCTGCCTGGAGTTGTAATTCACTTATTTGGAAGACAGTCATTTCTTAGCTATTCTGGTGTCATCCCCAAATCTGAATTACTAGTTCCTGTGGTGGGTGTGTGTCCAGGACAGATCACTCTGCCTAGGATGAGGAAGAAAGGTAATCCTGTTTCCCCTGAGATTAGGGAGGGGAAGGAAAAGAGCAAGAGAAAGAAACGCGTCCCTTTAAAAAAGTAAGTCTCGGAGCAGAGCAGCAAGGGCTGTATTCGGAACATGAAGTAGAACGCTGTAACAAGAACAGTTGTGGTGCTAATGAATGTAGTTTGCTCTTGATTGAGTGGTCAGACCACTTCTGGGACTGACTGCCATCACGTCTGTGATCTAAGTAAATGTGTCCATGGGTCTGTGTTTACATTACAACTAGAACCCACAATCTAAAACTGTTAGAAAGTAAGGAAAAACAGTTTTGTTCAGGGAATCCCCACTGCACTTGAACTTTTAAAATCTTAAACACAGTGACATAAATTAAACACATACTGAGTGGCTAATTATTTTGTAAAAATTATGCATTTTTTAAAATTTACGGGTAGACATTTATATCTGTATAGTACACTCTATGACTCATGATGGTGAGAGAATACTCTTGGAATAAAAGCAATTTGCTGAAAATGCTCAATGTTTCAATAATGACCTAAGAAAGATACTATCATTAGAACCATATCGTATAATGATTAAGTCCACAGAAACAGAACAAAAAGCAGAAATCAGGTGCCAGGCACACACCTGTGATTGCAGCGGCTCGGAGGCTTAGGCAGCAAGATCACAAGTTCAAAGCCAGTCTCAGCAACTTAGGCCCTAGGCAACTTAGTGAGGCCCTAGGCAACTTAGGGAAACCTGTATCAAAATAGAACATAAAAAGAGATAGGTATGGCCGGGCACGGTGGCACACACCTGTAATCCCAGCACTTTGGGAGGCTGAGGCAGGAAGATCGCGAGTTCAAAGCCACCCTCAGCAATGGCAAGGCACTTAGCAACTCAGTGAGACCCTGTCCCTAAATAAAATACAAAAAAGGGCTGGGGATGTGGCCCAGTGGTCGAGTGCCCCTGAGTTCAATCCCTGGTACCAAAAAAAAAAAAAAAAAAAAAAAAAAAGGATAGGTATGTGGCTCAGTGGTTAAGCACCACTAGGTTCAATCCCCAATGAAATGCTCAATGTTTCAATAATGACCTATCCCCTCCCCCCGCCAAAAAAAAAAAAAGGCTTTAAAAATGGAAGATATTCAGAAAAGTGAGAAGAACCAAGGCCTTCACTCCCCAAATTGTGATTTTTATTTCTTGATTCTGTGGTGCTGGGAATCAGACCCAGAGCCTCACCACTGAGCTCTGCCCCTGAGCTCCATCCCCAGCTCCTCCCAAGTGATTCTCAGACTAACCTCCCATCCCCAGTAACTGTGTTTAGTAAGAGGCCTTTTTAATTTTTAAAGGAGTGTGTTTCTCAACTGGGTTAATGTGGACCTTTCAGAAGTGGCGATGCTAACGAGCTGGCAAAGGACTCTAAGAAAACTTTCTTTACACGGATAGAAAATGATGAGAGTTAAATGGCTACTAAGTAATACTCCTTAAAAGTATTTAAGAATTAAATCATATAAGATCTGGAGTGTCACTTGAAAACAATCCAGAGGGAATGTTGTTGACTACCATCTGAACAGGGACGTAGGTGGCTCCAGAGAGGCCTTGGGCTGGTTTTCCTTATAGCCGGATAATAGGCACATTGGAGTTTATTGTTTTCCCTTCTGTGTATTTTCAAATTTCCCCTAACAATAATAAAAACAAAATAGAGTAATTTCTGAACACATAGGACTAAGCAAAAAGAAGGAAAATCAACTCGTTGATTCAGAAAACATCCATTGGAGTGTGCCATGGCCAGAGCTCACAGTCCGACGGTGGCTCTCCATTTTCGGAGCGCTTGAGCGCTCCAGCAGACGCTGCGCTGTCTGACTCACAGGAGCACTCTTCTCGTGTCAGTGGAGTCAGGGTGCACTCTGTGATCCTGGTCACATCACGCTTCTCACACCTCACTCCAGGCACAAGTGCAGAATCTGTCATTCAATCCAGTGTGCTTCTGACAGCGAGGGACCTCGAGGAGAGAGGAAGCAAGGGCCGAGTCGGAACTACCCAAGGGCTCCAAGGGACCCAAGTGCATTTGAGGTATCTTTCGTCACTATGAGGAAATAAGTCCAGATTTGTGCAGTGACTCTAAAAGTCACAAAGTTCTTTGGGGGAAGGGACTGAACCCAGGGTTGCTTAACCACTGAGCCGCATCCCCAGTCCTGTTTTTTTGTAACCACCATCTCCAAACATTTATTACTTTGTAGTAAAACATTACAAGTCTACTAATTTGAAACATATAATACATTTTTTCCACTTCAACATTTTTATGTTTTATTTTGAGACAGGTTCTCACTAATTGCTCAGGGCCTCACTACGTTGCTGAGAATGGCTTTGAACTTGTGATCCTCCTGGTTCAGTTTTCCAAAGTGCTGGGATTAGAGGCATGTGCCACTGCACCCAGCAATCTCATAGTTCTTTTTTTTTTTTTTTTTTTTTGGTACCGGGGATTGAACTCAGGGGCACTCAACCACTGGGCCACATCCCCAGCCCTTTTTTGTATTTTATTAGAGATAGGGTCTCACTGAGTTACTAAGTGCCTCGCCATTGCTGAGGCTGGCTTTGAACTCGCGATCCTCCTGCCTCAGCCTCCCAAAGTGCTGGGATTACAGGCGTGCACCACCACGCCCGGCTCATAGTTCTTAAGAGTAAAATATTTGACCTAGAATATAAGCTCTCCAAGGTCATTTAACTGTGGCTATCATGCCAATCTCTCAGGCTGCTGGGCCGGGCTCCCCTGGAAGCATACAGTGACCAGGTGTCGGCCCCTCCACTAACCAGGCACTCCTTTTCTTTGGAAGATGATCCAAGTAGTCTTTGACGGCCTTGCTTCTAGCCCAGTGCCAGCACATAGTAGGTGGTGAATTAATTGAACACTTTTATAAGTCTCAATTGAGCTGAACCCTTTTTGCAAATGCAAAATTTCCTAGGTACCCAAATGTGTTGAATGTAATAGAAATGTACAGATGGAGGAAAGAGTTAAATAAGAGTGGGGTCCTTTTCTAAACTCAGTCAACCAATGTGAGCTGACCACTTGGTCGCTAGAAGTTGTATGGGTGAACTACGCGGATGCTTCACAGAACCCTCACAGCGCAGCCTAGGTGGAGGGAGGAAGAGAGAAAGGGAGAGAGAACAAAAGGCAGAAAATGCGGCATGTTCAAAACTTCATCTTGGAAATTACACGACGCTCTCTCCCTTTCACTGGTCTCATGGTTCAACCCGGTCCAGTGAGAGGAGGGAGCCAGGGTGTGGGCACCAAGAGTCAGGAGCACTGAGGGTGTCACCCTGTTAAGGTCAGGGTGCCCACAGGGGGCCCAGGTCACTGGTATCCCGAAGAATTAAGCAAGATGTGCCAAGTATGGATCTGCTGAAGGTGGAGGTGGCAGTGGTAGTCCTGAGGTGGAGGGAGTCGGCCAAGCAGGAGAGAGGAGCTCAAGGCCCTGAGGTCTGGAGATCAGCGACACGTGCTGGGCGGGAGGCCTTCCGTTCCTGATACAGACCTGATTGAAGACCTACCCTGTTGGCTCCCATCGGTGACCTTACCATACCTGATTAGGATATGTCCACTTTACCCCCATTGGTTATTTTAGAACATCAAACCTGGGACAGGAGTTATCAAAGGTGGCAATTCCTCAGTGGTGAGAGTTGTCATGGCAATGGGACCTATCCTAAACAAGGACACCATGAGCCATCTCCCTGTCTTGTCCCCCAATGCCATTTTTCATGTGCACTGCCTCCACCATCTTCATTCCTGACCACCTGCCTAAGGATCCCAGAAAACGACTCCTGCAGAAGTGTGAAGGACCGACCCTTAAAGAAGCCCCAGACCAGGAAGATAGGATACCAAGTCAGGAAGTCAAGAAATAATAACATCCGAAGAAGGGAGAGAGATTTTAACAGTGTCCTGTGCTGCTAAAAATCAAAAGCAATGAGGAATAATATGCATTACTTGAATATGGCAATCAGGGAGGTTTTTTTTTTGGAAAGAAATTTTAGCAAAATGATGAAGAATAAGATAAATTGCAATGGAGTAACAATTAGGAGATAGAAAAGGTGGAAAAAGCAAAGAGCAGCTGGGCATGGTGGCACCACCTGTAATCCCAGCATTTGGGAGGCTGAGGCAGGAGGATCTCGAGTTCAAAGCCAGCCTCAGCAATGGCGAGGCACTTAGCAACTCAGTGAGACCCTGTCTCTAATAAAATACAAGAAAGGACTGAGGATGTGGCCCAGTGGTCTAGTGCCCCTGAGTTCAATCCCTGGTACCAAAAAAATAAAAATAAAAAAAAAGGAAAGGAAAGAAAGAAAGAAAAGAGCAGATGACAGAATTTGGGGCACGAGAGAGAACAGAAAGGCAGAGTCGCCACGGCCACACAGAGGGCATTCTGTGAACCCCAGGGGACGGGACGTGCCACTCCCATTTATCTCTACTTCCCCAGTGAAAGCGAAGAACAGAAGATGCATTGAGCCCTTAATCTGAGCTATGGGCTTTAGTTGATATTGTATCAAGGCTGCCGCATTAATTGTAACAACTGTACCACCCAGATACGAGATATTCACAAGAGGACAAGCTGTGGGACATCGCGCCTACGGACACTGAAGGGCCCACTCAGTTTTTCTGTGAACCTAAAACTATTCTTAAAAATGGAATCTACTAATTGACATAGAATATGTAAGCAATTAAAGTTCATGTTTCTTTAAAAATGCATAAATCCACAAGGACAAAGAATATAGGAGATAGTGGCAAAAATAAATTTAACTTGGGCAACCAAGCGAGTTAATAGAGGCATGGAAACCGACTTAGCAGACCAGGGAGAGAGAAACTCTAAGCTTGCAAGGAAAAAGAATGAAAAGCAAGTTTGTTTCTTTCTCTTTATTTTTCTCGCACTGGGAAGTAAACCCAGAGGTTCCTTACTGCTAGGCTGCCCCAACCCTTTTTACTTTTCTTTTGAGACAGGATCTTGCTAAGTTGCCCAGGCTGGCCCTGGACTTGCCACGCTCCTGCCACAGCCTGCTGAGTAGGAGCTGGGATCAGAGGCGTGCACCCCCACGCCAAGGACACCTCCCTGTCAAGTACAGACGCCCAAGGAATCTCGAGGCACCAGTGAAAGAGCGTGAGACCAGTGAAAGAGCCAAAAAACAGTGTGTAATTTCCAAGACGACGTTTTAAAAGATATCGCATTTCCTGATGTCTGCCAAAGCCCTTATCATTAAAGCCAGAGACCAAGACGAACACTCCTACAAGAACCGTGGAAAAGCAGGGAGGGAAGGAAAACTTCCGGAAGCCAGCGAGGGAGCTCTGCCTGGCCACAGGGAGGGAGGAACAGGGCTGCCTGGTCTCGCCCATCAGGACCCAAGAAACTGTGCAGGAGGGTTATGAACTCCTGCTCCTCAAACTTTGGACATCAGGTAGAACAGGACTGTGACCTTGAAGGAGGCAAGCGGCCATCACCACGACTGCGGCAGATTCCCTCTGGACATAGCAGGTGTGGCTGCAAAGAGGGGTCCCTGGAGCCCAGGAGGCTGCAGCCAGCAGGGGCAGAGGGGCTGAGCTTGGTGCCTTGCCGCGAGGTGCTGGGCTAACAGAGCTCAAGTTCACCGGGGCGCCCCAGTCCTTGCTGCTTCTCACAGCTGCACAGGCCAGCCCCGTGCCAGGGCGCAGCCCGCTGCACACAAGGACTCCTGCAGGACAAGGGGCATGGGGCTCTGAGCTGCCAGGCGGGGCTCACTGTTCTCATCCTGGGCACAGGGCCGGGAGGGGGCAGTGTTGAAAAGCCCACGGAAAAGAGGGAGCATAAAACTCAAAGAAGAAAGAAAACAGCAAAGTCCGATGAAACTGCTGGGCACAGTGGTGCACATCAGGAACTCCAGCGACTCCCGGGGCTGAGGCAGGAGGACCTGAGTGTGCAAGCTCAAAGCCAGCCTCAGCAACTTAGGGAGGCACTAGGCAGCTTAGTGACACCTGTCTTAAATGAAAAATAAGGGGCTGGGGATATGGATAAGTTAGTAGGTCACTTGCCTCACATGCGCAAGGCCCTGGGTTCAATCCCCAACACCAAAAAAGAAAATGGCTGGGGATGTGACTCAGTGGTTAAGTACCCCTGGTATCATCATCATCATTATTACTATTATAATGATATTATGATAATTATTATAATGACCTGAAAGTAGGGAAGTAATTTTTAAAAGTCAGTAAAGTCTAATCTGGGGCTTTAGAAAAAAAATCATTAAATCTCCTACAACACTTGGTTGGCTAATCAAGATGAAAAGTCAGAAGACACAACTTACCAACATCTGTAATTAAAGAGGTGACATCACGACCAACATGTATGATAAGGGACATATCTCTTCCTGTAAATGTGACAATTCAGAGAGAACTTGGAAGTTCCTGAAAGGTGAACATTGTCAAAGGTGACTCAAGAAGAAACAAAAGCTGGGCGCGGTGTCGCACGCCTTTAATCCCAGCACTTTGGGAGGCTGAGGCAGGAGGATTTTGAGTTCAAAGCCAGCCTCAGCAATGGTGAGGCACTTAGCAACTCAGTGAGACCCTGTCTCTAATAAAATACAAAAAAGGTCTGGGATGTGACCCAGTGGTCGAGTGCCCCTGAATTCAATCCCTGGTACCACAAAAAAAAAAAAAAAAAAGAAGAAACAAAAAAATGTGAAGAGCCCCATTTTTATTAAAGAATCCTGAGGAGCCGGGCGCGGTGCCGCACGCCTGTAATCCCAGCACTTGGGAGGCTGAGGCAGGAAAATCGTGAGTTCAAAGCCAGCCTCAGCAATGGCAAGGCACTTAGCAACTCAGTGAGACCCTGTCTCTAATAAAATACAAAAAAGGGCTGGGGATGTGGCCCAGTGGTCCAGTGCTCCTGAGTTCAATCCCCAGTACCAAAAAAAAAAAAAGAATCCTGAGGGTCAGGGGCATAGCTCTTGCCTGGCACGTGTGAGGCCCTGGGTTCCACACCCATTACTGAAAAGAAAAAAAAAAAAGAAAGAAAAGAAAGAAACTTAAATTTGAAATTAAAAATCATCCCATAAAGGAGAAACAATCACATAAACTATCTCAATAGATGTGCATGCACACAGAGAGTCACATCAACAAAATTCAACACAATTTCATAATAAAAACTCCAGTCAACTAGAAAAAGAAGGAAAATGAATTTTCTCAACTAAAATGAATGTATGTAGGGCTGGGGATATAGCTCAGTTGGTAAAGCATTTGCCTCACATGCACAAGGCCCTGGGTTCAATCCCCAGCACCACGATAAATAAATAAATAAATAGACAAATAAAATTTCAAAAGTATGTAAAACCGATAGTGAATGTATTTATTGGTGAGCAACTAAATGCTTTCCCCTGAAGTCAAGAACAAAAGTAGCCAATCATCCCACCTTCATTCAATATTATACAAGGAAATTTAGCAATTCCTTCTAAGCAAGAAAAATAAGTTAAAGGTGCAGTGATCTGAAAGGAAGAAAAACACTGTCTTTTTGAAGATAATGTGATTGTGGAGATAGAAAATACTAAGCAAAGTACAAAAAAAAAAAAGCTATTAGAAATAAAAAGAAAATTTAGCAAGGTTACAGGACACAAAGTGATATATATAGCAAATTGCACTTCCTCATACCAACAATATTCAAAAGAGCATCAATCACAGTAAATAGTTAGCTGGGCATGGTGGTGCACATTTGTAATGCCAGCAACTCAAGAGGCTGAGGCAGGAGGATCACAAGTTTCAGGCCAGCCTGGGAAATTTAGTGAGGACCTGTTTCAAAATAATTTTTTGTGTGTGTGGTACCAGGGATTGAACTCAGGGGCACTCAACCACTGGGCCCCAGCCCCAGCCCTTTTTTGTATTTTATTAGAGACAGGGTCTCACTGAGTTGCTAAGTGCCTCGCCATTGCTGAGGCTGGCTTTGAACTCGCGATCCTCCTGCCTCAGCCTCCCAAGTGCTGGGATTACAGGCGTGCGCCACCGCGCCCGGCTCAAAATAAAACTTTAAAATGTAACTCAGTGGCATTTGCCCAGCATGCGGGCGGGCCTGGGTTCCACCTCCACGTGGGGCAGGGAGTGAACGACCTATTTACACTGTGGAAAACACTCAGCCACGAGAGGAATGAACGATCGTTGCGAGCCACAGCGTGAAGGAACCTCCAAAACGGTACACTGAGCAAAGACCCCGACGCGGAAGAGTGCGTGCTGAGTGGCTGCACTGATGTGCAGATCTAAAAAAGACAGATCTGATTCATGATGACATGAAGCAGATCAGAGGTCGCCTGTGACCTGGGGCTGGGCGGTGATGGAGAAGAGGCCCAGGGAGGAAGCTGGAGTGTCCACAGTGTCCCCTGCTTGGACCCCGCTTGTGGTTAGGGGTGCATCTTTGTCTGATCTCACTGAATGGTGTACAGACTGGAGCGTGTTTTGTTATCTGTGGGTTAAACCACAATAGAGCTGATAAGACATCTAAAATTAATATCAGAGGGACCAAAGAAAACATGGCACTCACAAAAATTAAAGGAACCATGGGGGCTATTTTCAGAAATAAGAGAATACAAAAGAACATTCCAGATGTTATATTACATTGCCAGGAACCTCCAATACTGAAAGCTGCTGGAGGAATCTGTTTCCAGACTCCTCCAGGATAGACAGAATTGTGTTCCATGTGATCACGGAACTGAGGGCTCTGTTTCCCACAGGGCCAGGCGCGCTCCCGAGGCCTGCTCTGCTCAGACTCCTTGGCATGTGACCCCTCTGCCTCTTTAGAGTGAGCTCAGCTGGAATCTCTTGCATCAAATGTCTCATGCTTCAAATATCTTTTACATGAAAGAGACCTTTAATTTTCTAATCTAATTATTCTATTTTGTAGTTTGACAACTCGCCTCTTGACTCAGTGCTGCAATAGCACTGCCTTTCCTTTAATAATTGATGCTTGAGTTTCTAGGTAGCGGGCCCTGAAGATTTGCCGGTGGCATTGTCTAAACATAAAAAAGACGTCTGCTGCTCAAACATCAAACAACCTCACCAACAGTGTGGCCTCTGCTCTACATGCATGGGGCCTCCTACATCAACATGTTATAACAAATGGACATTTTGATCTTTCATTGTTTGGGACTTTACGGGACAATGCCTTGCAGGTATTTGTCTAGAGAATTCAGTGTGTTACTTGATGGATCTTAGGGCAGCTGATTTGTTTAAACAATTTGATATGCTATGCAATTTGGCTCATCACCAAAAGGCTTGTTGCCTTAAAGCCGCAACATCTCCTCACAATTGGACGGCTGTTAGTCATCATATATAGTCGATCCTAAAGGGCTCCATTGGATGGCTGGTTAGCCAATGACGGGTAAGATCCCCAGAGGGGGACAACCTAAGACAGGCACAGTCGCACGGGACAGTCTCATGTGGCCGACATATCAACCTAAGACAGGAGTCAAGGGCACAGCCTTGATTATCCGATGACGGGTAAGAATGTTGGTTGCACATAGACGTCCTAGAGCATCCCCTCTTTTAAAACAAAAAGGGGGAAATGCAGGAGCCCTGTTTGGGGATTGACTTGAATTGCAGTTGACTATGAGCCGTGGAGATTTGGCCATTGTCGCCACCCGTAGTCTCACGGGATTTGTTGCGGGATCTCGAGTGACTTGGCCGAAATTGCTGATCGGGTCAGCGCCATTTTTTAGTGGTGTGTTTGGCGTGAGTTAGTTGTTGTTAGAACCAGAGAGAAAAGTTACCAGAATAAAAAGCTGTTTGTCTCCAGTTTGCTTCTGAAGTTCTTCCCGCGGCTCCGTTGCTCCAAGTGCTTCAGGCGACTACAGGAAACAGGTACTGTAGACTAATCCCAGGGGTGCTCTACCACTGGGCTACATCCTCATTCCTTTTTATTCTTTATGTTGAGACAGTCTTGCTAAGTCACCCAGGCTTGTGGTCCCCCTGCCTCAGCTTCACGAGTCCCTGGGATTAGAGGAGGCATCACGTCTGGCTTTTACCACCTGGTGGGAATGCGGCGGGGGCTGTGGCGTCAGCATGCACTCACCACGCTTACCTCTTCCCACAGCGTCGGGACTTATTGAATGACCACACATTCACAAGCTGCAGCACTTTCGGAGATTGCAATTTACCAAGTGCTTCTGCGTCACTAGACAGTCATAAGTGGGCAATCACATGTTCTTTAATTCTGATTTTAATCACCAATATCTATAACACACAAATCATGCGTCACACAGAGCGATACACATGTGTAGCTCACATGAAAGTTTAAGGAGGGATTAAGGCGGCCACAGGAGTCCAGAGAGCAAAGACTGGAGAGAGCAGATGGGAGGGCTCTGCCGATGGTCAGATAAGAGTACAAAGCAGCCTGAGAACTTGTTCAACCAGACAGAGCAATTACTCGGGCACAGGTCGTCCAAGTGTGGGCCTTATTCCAGGCCAGGGTCCGGCAGATGCTGGTCCCAGGGTGTCAGCTTGAAGGTCAGTTTGAGGTGTCAGCCTGGAGAGGCCGTGTGTGGTCATCACGGTGGGAGGGTCCACTCCTAGCTGAAGCCCAGGGTGGAGAAAGAGGTCGTTGCTGTGGCGATTTTCCTGGGCAACACTCATGGCCAGTGACCAGGTGCTGGGGTCGGCGTGCTGCCTTGTCTGGTCTCGGGGTGCTCCTCCTTGCATGAGTCTTGGCTTGGGGATTGCTTTATCTGGCGGTCTGGTGTGTTTGATGAGCTCATGGGCCTCGCTTCTCTGACACCGGGTTGATGCACCCAGGTATCCGTGTGCTTCTGATTTGATTTAATAAGTTGGCAGGCAGTTGTTTTTATCAGCATGATGGATTTACTTATCAGCTTGTGTCTCTTGGTTGTGCAGGCAGATGGTGGTTGTTCACTGTACAAACAAGGTGTGAGTCACTCTACCTCGGCACTTAAACTCAAAATGGACTAGCTCCTGGCCAACGGCTGCTCTATAAAGTGGAGCGGTCAGTGCTCGGCACAGCCTGAAGCTGCGGCTCGGTATGTCACAGAGTAGCTCAGGGCTAGGCACAGCCTGAGAACCTCCTATTCATCATGGAGTGGCTCCGAGCAGGGCAGCCCACTCTCCAGAGAACATGGCTCTTTCTTCAAGTCGACGTTGGGTGTATGACATGTCCTGGTCATAGGAGGCCCATCCTGCTTATAGGTCCCTTCTGCCCTCTATGGAGGGAAAATACAATGGCAGCGGCTCATTTTAGAATCCCACTACCACAACAAGATTGGCATAAGACTCAGAGAAAAATACTGAGAAAAATATCAGCACATTATCAGGCTGTGGACGCTGAAGGACTGGCCACGATTATTTTTGTTCTGTTTTACTGAACTTTAGTGGGAGGGTGTGTTTCGGAGTCTAGCATGCTGGACCACACAAAGGACACCGAAGCGTTTATTAGTGAATGTGGCGATTTCTACTCTCTCTGGTTTTGACTGCTGTCTATGTACTCAGGATTAACCTTTCCATTTGTTTATCTCCTCTAGAATCTGATATCAGGGGCAGTTCGAAGAATCTGTCTTTGAAGTGAGGGTAAGAAATACGTGAAGCTAAAAAGACAAGATAGCAACTGTATGGAATATTTTCTTGCTTTTTTTTTAAAGGTGTACCCCATCCAACAGGAGTGTGAGATCTTTTCAGATTCCCTAACACCCCAGCCACGGGAAGCGGAGATGACGCCGTGGCTGCCGTTTCATGCTTCCTCGGGGTTGTCTGTCTTCGATCTGTTCATTCCGCCACATGAATTTTCATAAAAACGAGATTGCTGCTCAGCTGCTCCTCCATTCGGGCCGTGGAGATGTCCACAAAGGGCAGCCCCCGCGAGGCTCTCTGATGGCCGCCAGGGAGGGCGCGGGTGTTCTGGAGGGGACACAGCTCTCCGCTCTAATGGCGCTCGCAAACTGTGCCCAGAGCAGCCCCGTGGGTCCCACGTGGATCAGTCCACTCCCACACACGTGCACGTAAAGGGGTCCTGGTCTCCCCCACCCACCCCAGCTCTTCACACCCAAGTGTCTTCAAGAAGTGAGGTGAGCTGCCCGGGAGGCCTCCACTTTCTGAATTCAGACCCATTTGGGCTGAGTCATCCCAAGGTCCTAGTCCTGAAACAACTCTCTCCTTTGTCCAAGGAATAATAAGCGAAAGTCAGACTGTTAGCTCTCTAGCAGCCCGTGATGCCCTTGGCTGGAGCCCTGCTTGTGAGCCAGTGGCTCCTCCAGAAATAGGGGATCTGCAGAGGACTCACAGTGACTTCCAGCCACACAGCTGGGCAGTCATCGGACAGCAAGACACTACACTCGACCTGAGGGGACAGCAGCGGTGCCAGGACCTGCCCCGCCTCCTGCCTGTGCTCATACCGTGCCCTTGGACTTACTCTTAGTTATCTAGAGTCCCTTTTCCTTTATGGTTAATGGCGCACTTGCCATTAGCAAGGCTACTTCCAGCCATCCGGCTTCATCCCTGTCAAATGACATCCCGTCAAGTGGCAAGGAACAGTGTCAGCCACACCAAGTCATGACTTCCCACGCAGGAGGGCAGGAGGCCTTCCTTCCGGTCGAGCACTTCACCTGGCTTATCTCATTTAGTCATCAAGACGGCTTTTGAGGGAGTCGTGTTACGTCCTCGTTACTCAGATAGGGAGGCTTACCCAGAGGTGAAATGCCTGTTCCCGGCCACAGGTTGGGTCAGGAGGCTTGGGGCCTTCTCTCGGTTCCTGAATCCAGAAGGCCCATCAGAGGTGATCACTACTGCCACCTGCTGGCGGCTGGCAGAGTTGCTGTGCCCTTGTTCAGATGGGTGCACAGAGGGGAGGCTCTGACGTAAGGGGTGCTCCTACCACAATGGGGTTCAGAACAGTCCCCACCTGTCACAGGCCCTCCTGTCGGCCACCTGTCACTGTGGAGTGAGCAGATGGCCTGTCTGCTCTGCTCCTCCAGAACTGACCCCTCTCAGCTTCGGGCTCCCTCCTGAGGTTCTCTCCAGGGCTCGAGGCAACGCAAGGTCAGGATTTCAGTTTGCTTTTGCATTTTCGCCATGCGGTGAAAACTCTGGACGGCACAGCCCAGTTTCCACACGCCCTCCCTGTAAGATGTGTGTTCCAAAAACGCTGGTCGCTGTAGGCAAACGTGGGCAAAGAGGAAGACCAAATCATTGGGAAGTTAAAACAACAACAACACATGACTAGGAGGTGTTGTACCCAAAATTTCAGGAAAAAAGTCTCACAAGCCACTCACGTAATAGCCAATGAAGCCTTTATTCTGGCCAGGGCCACCAACTATGTCCAGCACAGAGCAGGATAGTAGAAAATGGCACCAACTCATAGCAAGGGCAGGGTTTATAAAGCACAGGGTTAATACGCCCTCAGGCCTTCAGGTGGAGAGGGTTTAAGGGTGGGTTAATGGGCCATCAAGGGTGGGTCAATGGGCCATCAGGTGGAGACAGTCCAAGTCCAGTTTAAGTCGCCTTTGGTTATAACAAAGGTATGGTTGAGAGTCGGGGTAAGTGGGTCTGGGCCTCACCCTGTTGCTAACTGATAGCAGGTTACCTTTAGACAGCATTCTCCTATACTTGTTCTCATTTTTTCCTCCCTAAGACCTGCCCAGCAACCTTGGCAGAATTGCACAGAAAGTTCAGAAGACAGAGTCACAGCACAACCCATGATGAAGCCATGGTTTAAAACCAGGTCTTCTGAACGTGAATCTTGTCTAAACCTAGTTTTGGATAATCATGTCAGCCTTCCTGAGTCTCAGTCTTCCCATCTACAAAGTGGGGATAACATTTAATATAATGAATATAATGAATATAATGAACATAAAGCACATTGAAATATCTAGATGATTCAGGATGTGTTTGTGTCCGAGATGTGGAGCTGGATTGAACCCAGGTCCTCGCACATGCTGCGCCTACCCTCTACTGTTGAACTACATTGGAAAGCTATCAGTGAGGCTGGGAGTCTAGCAGGTTCTTTTTTTTTTTTTTTTTTTTTTTCTTTTCTTTTCTTTTTTCTTTTGCAGTACTGGAGATGGAATCCAGGGCCTTGTGCGTTTCAGGCAAGCACTCTACCACTGGGCTCCATCTCCGGCTCTTTTTATTCATTTTGAGACAGGCCTCAATATGTTACCCAGGTTGATCTCAAACTGAGGCCCTCCTGCGTCAGGCTCCAGAGTAGCTGGAGTCACAAGGTGCGCCACCATGCCCAGGACAAATCCACTCTTGTTTTTTGTTTTTGCAGTAGTGGGGATTGAAACCAGGGCCTCATCCATGCAAAGCAAGCTTCTACCACTGAACTATACCCCAACCCATGAATTCATTTTTAATGATAAAACATGAATTTTTAAATAAAGCATTAAGATTCATTTGTTTTGTAGTAAACATTTAGATTTGTCATTTTGAACAAAATTCATTTCACGAATTCTTCTGTAATGAATGCTTTAATGACATTTTGAATGCTATCTCTTCTTCAGTGGGTATTTTTTGACATCTCTAAACTCTCTTCAAAATTATTCAGGGACCTTTTCTTTCTTTTCCTTTTTCTTTTTTTCCAGTTAGAGTTAATTCAAATAACAAAGGCAATAGCACAATTTTCCCTTACACTTTTTACACAAAAAAATCTTTTTTACAAATTTTAAAATCATATTTGTAAATACAGTAACATAGAAAATTTACTTGTCTTCAGAGGGGGATGTCCCTAGATTGTCCAGACTGGCCCTGAACTCCTGGGATCAAGGGGTCCTTCTTCCTCAGCCTCCTGAATAGCTGGGACTACATGTGTGCACCATGTGCACCAGCCAGACCGTTCACTCTGAAGTGGCCTTTGAATACTGTTTGATCCTATCTGCAAACTTAAACATCCTTGAACTTTTTTTTTTTTTTTTTTGGTACCGGGGATTGAACTCAGGGGCAGTCTACCACTGGGCCACATCCCCAGCCCTTTTTTTTGTATTTTTATTAGAGACAGGGTCTCACTGAGTTGCTAAGTGCCTCGCCATTGCTGAGGCTGGCTTTGAACTTGTGATCCTCCTCCCTCAGCCTCCCAAGTGCTGGGATTACAGGCGTTATTCTTGATAACTGCTGTTCTGACTGGCATGAGAAGAAATCTCAGAATACTTTTGATTGGCATTTCTCTAATTGCTAGAGATGCTCAACATTTTTTCATATATTTGTTGACCAATTGTGTGTCTTCTGAGAAGTGTCTGTTCAGCTCCTTAGCCCATTTATTGATTGGGTAGTTGGGTTTTTTTTTTTTTTTTTTTTTTTTTTTTTTTTTTTTGTGTGTGTGTGTGTGTGTTAAGTTCTTTGAGTTCTTTATATTCCCTGGAAATTAGTGCTCATCGCACGTGCATGTGGCAAAAATTTGCTCCCAAAATGTAGGCTCTCTCTTCAACTCATTGTTTGTTTCTTTTTCTGAGAAGAAGCTTTTTAGTTTGAATCCATCCCATTTATTGATTCTTGATTTTATTTCTTGTGCTTTAGGAGTCTTGTTAAGGAAGTTGGGGCCTAATCCAACATGATGAGGATTTGGGTCTACTTTTTCCTCTATTAGGTGCAGGGTCCCTGGTCTAATTCCTAGGTCCTTGATCCACTTTGAATTGAGTTTTGTGCATGATGAGAAATAGGAGTTTAGTTTCATTTTGCTGCATATGGATTTCCAGTTCCCCCAGCACCATTTGTTGAATAGGCTATCTTTTCTCCACTGTATGTTTTTGGCTTCTTTGTCTAGTTTGAGATAACTGTATTTATGTGGTTTGTCTCTGTGTCTTCTAGTCTGTACCCTTGGTCTACAGGTCTATTTTGGTCCCAGTACCATGCTGCTTTTGTTACCGTTGCTCTGTAGTATAGTTAAGGTCTGGTATTGTGATGCCTCCTGCTTCACTCTTCTTGCTAAGGATTGCTTTGGCTGTTCTGGGTCTCCTGAGGTCATCTCAGTGATGCCTCCAGTCAGACGCATCAGAGGTTGCAGGAAACGTGCTGCCCATCAGTAGGTGCTCTGGTCACGGACAGCCCACCTGTCCAGGAAGCTGCACTGTCCGTTGGAACAGTGTAGTTCATTCCACACATCACAGCAAGAAGAGCTGGACTGAAAGGGACAAGTCAAGACAAGTCAGAGAAATGCTGTACAGTCATGGAGACGCGGGGGGCACCGGTTCCTGGGCCCCGTGGGTACCGGCATGCACAGATGCCCAGTTCCTCATGTAAAATGGTGCAGTGCTTGCGTAGAGCCCTTGCAACCCTCCTGCACTTTAGAGCATCTTAGATTAAGTATAATATCTAATACAATGTAAATGCTACGTAAATAGCTTTGTCGTTTGGAAAGATAACAAGGCAGAAGTTTGTGCAAGTTTAGTAAGGGTGCAATCTTGTCTCAAGATATTTTCAGTCTGTGGAAGGTTGAATCGTGGATCTGGAACTGGGACGTGGAAAGCCAGCTGCCCTGGAATGTGCGACTGGTCTCCATTGAGACGAGGGCCTGTCCCAGGCGCACATGGGAAAAGACTGCATCTCCCCCACACTGGCATGAACAGAGAAGGCACCTCTGGACAGGAGAGGGTGGGAGGGTCTTGTCACGGGCTCCAGCACACCCCCAGGCCCTGCTCCGCTGCCCCATGAGCGGAGAGGACCAATTGTCACTATGATTCTGCTCACATGTGGCACTGAGACACTCTGGGCCAAGGGTCTCTATGATTTTATAAACACTGCTCCAGACAGAATGGGAGAAGGGGTCTACAACTTGCAAGTCCCCCGTGGACCCCCATGGACTCACAGTTAGCTGTGGTTGAGAGGGTTAAGATCTGTGGCCAGCTTCACGGTGGGGCTGAACAGGCTGTTTCCGTGACAACCAATTACATAACCGTCATCTTGGTACTACTGTCTTGCGTGTGTGTGTGTGTGTGTGCGCGCGCGTGCATGTGTGTGCACGTATAAAGCACATACTTTACATCACAGAGGATTCAAGATTTATATTTTAAAAACTCATCATCACTTTTAAAAATTCATCCTCGTTAGGTATTCTCATTCACTTTCATTAATAAGTAAAGGGAAATGAAATTTCTTATTTTGTTTTCTTTTGTCCAACAAAGGGCAGTAAGTGGAAGAGCTTGTACTTGGACCCTGGTTCTGGTTGTTTCTTGCAGTACTGGAGTTGGAGCCCAAGGATGCTCTACCACTGAGCTGCATCCCCGCCCCTTTGACTTTTTTGACAGTCTCATTAGGTTGCCAGGGCTGACCTTGAACTTGTGACCCTCCTGCCTCGGCTCCCTGAGTAGCTGGGACTATAGCTGTTAGCCACTACAGCTGGCTGGACCCAAGTTCTTAACCACCACTGAGAGCAGCAGTGCAGTGTGGACCTGAAGCGTCCCCAAAGGCCCATGGGTCAAGGGCGTGGTCCCCAGCCCCTGGTGTTACTGGGAGGAGAACCTTTAGGAGCGAGCGCCTGGTGGTCATGCCCTTGACGAGGCCTCTGGACTCTGGCCCTTCCTCCCTTTGCCTCCGGGTGCCAGGAGGTGAGCAGGTTTCTCTCTGCGTGCTCCCTGCCCAGGTGCTCAGCTCACCACAGACCCAGAGGCAACTGGGCCAGGCAATCATGGACTGCCGAACTTTGAAACCAGGAGCCAAAGTAAACCTTTACTCCTTTTAATTGTTTATGTCAGGCATTTTGTTACAGTGAGGGAAGGATGACTAACAGCTTTAACCAAATATGTTTTCGGCAGAACTAAAGAGACACCCTAGGCAACATCACCATCAGCCTGGGTCCCAAAAGAATAAGGCTTTTTCATAGTTCCAAAACTCAAAGAAAAAAGGGAACCTGGAGAAGTTTCAATGTATCATAGAACTTTAAATTTTATCACATGAGGAAAGCTGGGTAATACCAGTTTACTTAGGGTGGTACTGAGAAGTGTTATCAGATACAAGAAGGTTCAGGTCCCTGGTTTAATCTTAAATGGGGCTTCTGGTGACTTCTTATTTAAAAGGATAAGTCTCCATCAATGGAGTCTAGAAACTACCTAGAATTGTACAATTGTAGAATAGTGCAATGTAATCAACTAACCGTCAAACACACCTTCAAAAAGAGTCTTATATTAGGTTCAATTTATAGTTTATACCTCCTATTCCAAATGCACCTGCCTGTAGTCTTAAAGCAACAGAAAGGAGGAAAGAAAGTCTAACATGGAAACACAGCGCCCTTAGTGGAAGCCACAAATGGAGGGTGGAGGTTTTTATCTTTACACCAGGATGAGGTAACATCTACTTAAGCCACAGCATGAGAAACGCATGAGGAATACCTACTGGCAAGTCTTAGTGCTCTCTGGAGGAAGAACTAGTAAAAGATACTTAATTTCCTTCTCTGAAGGTCTTTCTTCCTGTTTTTAAAATTTATTAATGTAACCACAGTAGAAAGTAGACAATGCTTTTAAATTACTCATACTCCTATATTTCTACAAAGCTTTGTCATCATTTTTGGTTCGTATTTGGCTACTCTGAAATATATACACTGATTACATAATTGTTGCATAACACAGGGTACAATTTGTATTTGTTTCTTTTTATTTTTGCAATGCTGGGGATTGAACCCAGGGCCCCGTGCAGGCTAGGCAATTGCTCTACCACTGAGCTAGCCACCCACACCCCTTGCCCCTGCAGCCTAGCTTTTACATTTGTGTCATTCAATTGGCAGTAATTGAATTCCTTGCTCATGGCTTTAGCTTACAGCTACAAGACAAGGATAATTAGCAATGTGCCTCATTTACCACTTCACCAGTTCACAGGATGGTTAACTACTGAGAGCAGTCTCTACAGCAGGTAAGATTCCCACTTGGTGTTCAATCAGCTCAATTATTTGGGTATATAAATGGAGATTCCTGTCTGTTCCAAACACCAGCTTAGAGTTCACCTCTTCACAATTTCACAAGAAGATAGGAATCAAAGGAGAAACAGTCCTTGGCAAGAATGTGTAGAAAGAAGTTGACTGTAAATATGCACAATTATATCTAAAACTCTAAACACAGCAAGCTTAGCAACCAATAGAGAGGACCCCAGCCAGAAAATCAGCTTGAGCTCGGGACGGACTCCCAGGTTTCGTACGGCTGTGAGAGTCACTCTTTAGGCTGAAACATGAAAAGCAAAGCATCTCCTCTGTGGACTCCTTCCGCCCTCACACTCACCAGCACTGGTGAAAGAGTCCAGCCGACCCATCTCTCAGGCCCACCGAACTCACGGCACTGCCAGCCGCCTTCCCCAGCACTCTGGACCAGTGACCACCTTCCAGTCGGCCAGTGATTCAGAAACTACCTGGAAGACTCAAAGCAACACGTTGTATCTGGAAGATGACGAGATGTCGTCAATCTCATCCCGAAGAGCGTCAGATTTTCTTTTTCCTTGCCTTTTTTTTGGCATGATGGACTATCACCTATGAGCAGGCCCAGGAACGAGGCCCCTGTGGGGTAGCCTGGGTTCTGATTCTTGCATTTACATATCAAAAAACCTTAAAGTGCATAGTTTCAAGAGTTACTCCTCAGTGTGTATTGATTTGAGTGTTTTAAAAAAATCCATGTGTTTGTTTATTTTTGGTTTGGTACCAGGGATTGAAGCGGGGGGTGCTCAACCACAAAGCCATATCCCCAGCTCTTTTTATTTTTTACTTTGAGACCTGGTCTAAGTTGCTTAGGGCCTCACTAAGTTACTGAGGTCAGCCTCAAACTTTCAATCTTCCTGTCTCAGACTCCTGAACTGCTGGGATTACAGGCATGGACACCACGCCTGTTTTAAAAATCCACGTTTTAAGTGTATATCAGAAAATACCTTGCCAAAACCAAAACACCTAACAGTGTGGGCCAAGTTTTCTAAATAGAATGTATGAATTGCAGACTGACGTTGACAAGCTCCGGCCCAGCCACTCACCCAGATTGCACCTGGCGGCAGCTGGGGTCAGACAGGCTCCAGGGCTGTTGCCCAGCGCTGAGCTGGGCCTGCATGATCCCTTTAGAAGCTAGGCATTGTGCCACATCCAGGAAGCAGGTGGGCTCACTAAGGTGGCACGCCCTGCGAGATACAGTCGGTATCCAGAGGGGCAGGAGTGTGCTGGAGACGGGGGGGGGACACTCCTGGAACTCTGTGCTCTCACCTGAGAGCGCTGATGGAGTGTGGGCGTGAGCTCGTGCTCGTCAAGTGCCTGCTGTGTGTCTCGCACCGGCCTGGGCACGGCATAGGTGTCTGCACCTGAGATTTTCCTAAGAAGCAGGTGGGAGAGAGTTTTACCTCGCCTTTGCCAGTACAGGAACTAGGGCTCAGCGAGATGGAGGACTGTCACCCAGCTCGGAACCGTTAGCCGGTAGTGCCAGGGTCGGAGCCAGAGCGGCCGACTCCAGAGCTGTCTGTCCGCTCCTCGCCGTCCTGTGGAGGAGACAGAGGCCCAGTGTGACCAGAGGCAAGTCCCCTGGATAGAGGGTGGCATCCTGAGCAGGGGACGCTGTCTGAATAAAGAAACCAGCCCTGTCTCTGAGGTTCCTGCCTTTCCTGTTTGCTGTTCTAACACTGTTTAGGGCCACACACACACACACACACACACACACAGTAACCCCACAAAGATGTCGAATTGCTGTCCTTGTGTCTAGTAGGAATGGGAGGCCAGCAACAAAGAACAAGCTCAGGAAGAAATCCGGGTGATCTCATGTTAACTCCAGACTTCATCTAGACTACGCGCTCTTGAAGAGCGGGCCACAGCCCGGCACTGGGAAGCCTGTGTGTGTGGAGGGCGGTGGAGGGAGGTGGGCTCGCGGGCGCACTTGTGTGAAAACTTGATTGACATACGATTTGACCCTCCTAGACCATATGCTCCTCTCGCCCAGCGCCTGTGACTTTTGTCGTGTAGATCCTCCTTTTCTTTCTGTTGTTTATCATCTGCTAACAGCTTCTAAATCAGGCTGGCTGACAGCAAAATTATCATGCATTAAGAAAATTTCAAAACCACAAAGAAAAAAAAAAAAACTTGTGCATTTAGACACAATGACAGCCGACTGTCTCGGCCTCCTTCACAAAGTAAAGTGGTGGCTCCCTTTTGGTGGTGGGGGAGTGGAGCTCAGGGCTTTGCTTGTGCCCCACTGCTGAGCTGCAGCCCGGGCCCCCCGTGGGTGGTCCAGTGTTAGAAGGGGTGGCAATTGCCTTTCAGAGGAGGAGACAATTTGACAGCCACTTGTGACGCTCCCTTGGCACAGGGAAACCCTGGGGTCGTCCAGGGCTGAGTGGCGGTCGGTAGTCTTGGGCAGAGAGTGGCATCCATGTCTGTTTAAAAGGAAAGACAAGGAACGATCCAGAGCTTGCGTCGGTCACAGAGGAGGGTGCTCGTGCGTCCAGCCACCGCCTCCCCGCACGGGAGGGAGCTTTAGCAGCAGGGCAGTGGCTTCGGCTGGACACGTCCAGACGCCAGCAATGGAGCCGCAGCTGTGGCTTTGGCTGGGCACGTCCAGACGCCAGCGATGGAGCTGCAGTGCTGCCGCCTCCCACCTGAAGGACGAGGGGAGCCTGGGGGCACGTGGAGGGACGCAGGCCTTGGCTCCCTCCCGGCCTCGGCTCCTGGAGGGCCTTCAGCTGCTGGTGGACAGCAGGGGACACTGTCTCCCTCCTGTCGTCCTCAGTCCCTGCTCTCTGGGCGTGGGGTCCAGGCGTGTAAGAAACCTCTCTCATGGCGGTGCTGGGCGCTGAACCCGGGGCTGGTGCGTGCCAGGCAGACCCTCTGCCGCCGGGCTCTGCGTCCCCAGGCCCTGCCAAGACACTTTCAAAGATTCAAAGTGCATCCTCCTCTCCCTCCCTCCCTTCCTTGTTCCTTCCTCCCTCTCCCCAACCTTTCCTGCTCTTCCAAAGTCACCTGCGTTCAGTGACAGGTGGGCTGGAGCACAGCACACACGCTCGCCCTGTAGACGACACAGGTGCTCACGGGCAGGGGCGGCACCTCCATCCCAAGCCCAGTGGGTCGGCTCCGCCTTCTCCTGGGCACCTGAGCCTCGGCTCCCAGCCCTGGCTGCGCAGAGCAGCAGCTGGGCTGTGCTGGGAGCAGGTGGCTGGGATCCCACCCCAGAGGCCAGCTGCCCCGGACTGAGGGTCTGGCCGTGGGACTTCTAAGAGCTTCCCAGTGACCTCCAGTGTAGCTCGTACATGCTTTAGCCGTCTACGTTGACATCACATACTTTGCAAAATAAGCTCCTGGCCTGCCAGTTCCCTTTAACATGCTGTGGAGATCTTCCAGTAAACGCACTTCCAGAAACTACTGTGCTCGAAAGGCAAGAGCCGGGCTGGAGACGGAGCTCAGAGTAGGGGCTTGCGGAGCCCCAGTGAGGCCAGGAGGGTCCCAGCACTGAGGGCTGAGACAAAAGACCAGAAACTGAACATAAGGAACTTATTCAAATGAAAGAAACGTAAGTGACAAAACTAGAAATATTAGAAATCTGCATACAGAAAAAAGTGAACATAATTAGCAATTAAATAAGCATTTCAAGCTAAGCATCTGCAAAATAATATGCATTTTTTTCACACATATATGACACATTGATCCTGGCAAAATTCAGAGACACCAAAAGCATTCTTGAGTCTCATTAGCTGTGTGAAGTTAGTTTTAATTACAATGCTCTATGTGAATGCAAACCCCAATATGTCAGAAGCATAGTGGGTTTTATTTTTTAAGTTATTGGTATGATAACATGTTGACTTATTAGTAATGATGACTTTTTTTTTTTTTTTTTTTTTTTTTGTACCAGGGATTGAACTCAGGGGCACTTGACCACTGGGCCACATCCCCAGCCCTTTTTTGTATTTTTATTAGAGACAGGGTCTCACTGAGTTACTAAGTGCCTCGCCATTGCTGAGGCTGGCTTTGAACTCGCGATCCTCCTGCCTCAGCCTCCCAAAGTGCTGGGATTACAGGCGTGCGCCACCGCGCCCGGCTAGTAATGATGACATTTTGCTAATATATTTTCAACATGAAAAAATTATTAATATCAACTTTTTTTCTATTTGCAGCATTTTAAATAGTTTCAATGTAAGAAAATGGCTACACACTTAATTTTTTAAAATCTTAGATATGATTAAAGAAAAAAATTTTTTTTGTTGTTTTTATTTTTATTTTTTTGGTACTGAGGATTGAAACCAGGGGCATTTTATCGCTGGGCCACATCACCAGTGAAGGGTAGACGAACACACGTTGGAACCGCAGTGTAGAAAAAGGGTGGGTTTATTAGCCGAAGGGACACGTGGACGGGGGAGGGAGAACCTGTGCGAGGAGACCAGTCGGGGAGGAGAAGAAAGAAGGGAAGGAGGGAAAGGAGAAAAGGGGAAAAAGGGATGCGTTCTGGCCTGGCCGGGGCTTAAGTACAGAGGGGCGGGAGTATGACTTGTGTGGTCTGGGTTGGCTCAGAAAGGGAGAGCCCCCCTTGGGACAAACTCCTGCGAGAGGTGAGTATTCCCAGGATCAGGAAGGGCGGGGACTCGGAGCCCGCAGAAGGCGGATTCTCGCCCAAAGGTGGATTCTCTGAGAGATGGGCACTTCTGGAAGGCACCTGGGGGTATGGCCTGACTGCCCGATTTTATCTAACCACCAGCCTTTTTTATTTTGATGTTTTGAGATAGGACCTCTCAAAGTAACTGGGGCTGGTCTCAACTTTTGATTCTCCTGCCTCAGCCTCCTGAGTTGCCGGGATCACAGGTGTGGCCACTGCACCCAGCTTCTTTTACACTTTTCTTCATAAAAGTCTTGGGCAGTGTGAAGTACTGCCACAGGATAAGGTATCCATGAAGAGCACGAGGAATTTCAGCAGAGGCGTCTTGCTCAGTGTACTTTCAACTTGTAGACTTCAGAATATTTCAGATGTTTTTTAAACTTTGGGGTGAAATAAATTGTTTCACTGGTTGTTTCATTATGTGATTTTTAAAAAGCCTTTTCGCAGTTCATAGTTTTCTGACTGGACATCTTTCTGGAGACCATGTATGTTGGAATATTCTGAAAAAACAAATTTTTTTAATAGACCAAGTCTCTCAATTAGACTGCAATAAATATGCAATAAATATGCATATGCAGTCAGCCATAACATCAGGACGCTCTGGAGCCAGAGGAATACCGTCTTCTCATTGCCAGGGTTCCTTTAGTGGTTCTAAAGTCTTCACGTTTTCATTGCACTTGGTCTGACCTTTTCAAAAATGGCTGCTAAAAGTCAGTTTAAAGCAATTATGATGTCTTCTACATTTACTTCTGAGTGATGACTTTATAAGAGGTCATCACTCAGCATAGCAGCAACGTAAGACTAATTTTTCTTTCTGTAAACTATAGGTGAACGTGGGGTTGGGATATAGCTCAGTTGGTAGAGTGCTTGCCTCACATGCATAAGGCCCTGGGTTCAATCCCCAGCACCACACACACAAAAATAAATGAATAAATAGAATGAACTATTAGTGAACATAACAAAAACCCTAACTCATCTCCAAAAAGGCTACAACGTTCAGGTATACTTCTCTTCTTTTAGAATTTGAAGCCACATTCAAAGTTAAATTCCCACTGAACAGAACTTGTGCCATTGTTTCATGGTTCTGCTCAGCCTCATAAAGATGCCCTCTGACTTCCTGCTCTGGGCTGGCTGTGGTGAGCTGGAGTCGCTGCCCCCTGGCAGAGACGCCCCCGGCAGTGGCTGGCTTCCAGTGGGGCCTGCCTGAGCCAGGTAGTGTTCTGCACTTGCAGGTCTCAGCCTCGGCGTCTTGGGGGTGTGGCTGCCTCTCGCAAAGATCTGGTGGCGGGCTTTCTGTCTGAGCTCTTAGATTGTAACTGTGCTCCTAGGAGCTGGGTTCCCAGAGACGGTCACTCACACACGAGGGCCAGTCAGCCAGGGCCACGCTCCTTCAGGAGGCTCCTTGTGGGCCTATGCCAAATCATCTTAAGTGATGGACTAAAATCCCACCACACCACTTTATTTACCCCACAACATGGCATTGGGCATGTGTTATTTCTGATTTCTGACATATAAATTATAAAATTCTAAATATATTTCTATATTCTGAAAAACAATCCCTTAAAGGCGAATTGCTGAGTTACAGTATACATACATATAATCATTTGAAAGGCAAAGCATCTTTTTCTTTCTGGTGGTGCCAGGGATCAAGCCCAGGGCCTTGTGCAAGCTAAGTGCACACTCTGAACTGCACCCCGGCTTCATCTGATTATTTTCAAGTGTAGTCCTTTAGTTTCTAGTTAGTTTGAACATTTGTCTATATGTTTCTTGGCTCTCTGTATTTTTCCTTATAAATTGCTTGTTCGTGGCCTTTGCCCATTTTCCACTTGAGTTGTTCAACTTTTTCTTATTGTGTTTTAGGAGTATTTATGTAGCACAGTTAGGCACAGCTAAAATGCTGCAGCAAGAAGTCTCCAAAACAGAGTGTTTTAAAGAAAACAGAAGTAGCCAGCCAGGTGCGGTGGCGCACACCTGTAATCCCAGCACTTGGGAGGCTGAGGCAGGGGGATCATGAGTTCAAAGCCAGCCTCAGCAATGGTGAGGCTCTTAGCAACTCAGTGAGACCCTGTCTCTAATAAAATACAAAAAAGGGCTGGGGATGTGGCCCAGTGGTGGACTGCCCCTGAGTTCAATCCCTGGTACCACAAAAAAAAAAAAAAAAAAAAAAAAAGTAGCCAGGTATGGTGGTGCATGTCTGTAATCCCAGCTATTCAGGAGGCTGAGGCAGGAGCCTGAGGCAGGAGGATCACATGTTCAAGGCCAGCCCAGGCAACTTAGTGAGACCCTGTTTCAAAATAAAACAAGAAGGGCCAGGGGTGGAGCTCAGTTGCAGAGCGCTTGTCTAGCATGGGCAAGGCCTAGGTTGCACCAGACTTCAGGGATGAGTCTCTTTCCTCTTGTTGGTCAGCTGTCTCCCCGGTAGCCGCCTGTGTCTGCACAGCTGAGCTGGGTGTACGAACACCTGCTCGCTCCCTCTTGGAGGAAGAAGCACGGGGACACACAAAAGCTCTGAATGCCGAAGCTCTCACACAGCCAGCGCTCCTCACTCACGTGAGAACTTAGACCCAGCAGTCTCACACCTAGGTTCAAGGGCCCGTGAGACTCACTGTCCTGTGGCACAGCAATCTGTCCAACTAAGACGCTCTCGAGGGAACAAGCGGTGGACGGATTCCGGGGACAGCTGGGAGTCTCCACGACTGTGAGCTGATCTTCCACCTGTGAGGGCCTGGTACGGCTAGCCCTCCCTGCTCCAGGAAACGGCCCATCATGTCTGCACCCCACGTGAGCGTCACGAGCCACTCCTCTTCCTGTGTCACCAGTCTGTCTGGTGCCTACATTCACAGCCGTAGCATGCGATGCTTTTATTTGATTGCATGTTCTTCTTCCCCACTAGAATGGTGGAACTCCTGGAGACCACGTCTTCTGATCTTATTCCTTCGCCTCTCCCACCCACCTCCTGGCAAAGTCGAGCATTTATTTATTTATTTTTAAAATATTTATTTATTTACTTTAGTTGTACACAATGCAATGCATTTATGTTTACGTGGTGCTGAGGATTGAACACAGGCCGCGCACGTGCGAGGCGAGCGCTCTGCCGCTGAGCCACAATCCCAGCCCCAAAGTCGAGCATTTATTAACTATCGAATAAGTGTCCTTAGGTAAATGAATAAAAGACTACCTATTCTTTAAAGCACTTTGTAATTTAAAAATGCTTTATATCCCAACCTGGACAACAAAGTGAGACCCCACCTCAAGAAAGTGCTTTATATGGGGCTCGGGTGTGGGCAGTGGTGAGCACATGCTTGACATGGACAAGGCTCCGAGCTCAAGCCGCAGCGCACACATGGGTGTGCACACACACACACACACACACACACACTCTCACACACACAGTGTCTCTCCCCTGAAATTCACTCCTGACCTAGACCTCAGCCTCGCACCTCACCCCCCTCCAGGCAGCACAGTCGAATGCTCTCTCTGACTCAGGCGGGTCCTTACTTCTGTCTTTGAAATGGGATGCTTAGCGGAGGGTCCCGAGCAATCTGCAATCCAAGTGGGGATTTTTTGAGGGGTCGAGTGGGCGTGGATACTGGGGAGCTCGCCGATGACAGTCCTCTCCTACGCTCCTATTCTCCCCCCTCACTCCCTCCCTCTCTTACACACACACACACACCCCACAAAGCAATTAAATAATCATAAATTATTTACACATTTACAGAGTGAATGTTGGAGCAATAGACTCCTGTGGAAAACGAGGAATTTGTGGAGTTATGAAACCCCAGCTTGACAGACTGAAGAGGGTGAATAGCACATTACATTGTGATAACTTTTCTTTCATCTTTCCTGGAGAGGGTTTCACACTGCCTTTCCTTGCATTTAAGGCATCTGAGAAATTTCCTTAGACTTTCAGGTGAAGTCAGTCAGTCCTGGTTCAGATTTTAAACCAAGACTTATTATTATTATTATTATTATCATTATTATTATTTTACTGTACTGGGGATTACTCAGGGCTCTTTACCACTGAACTATACCCACAACCCTTTTTATTTTTGAGACAGGGTCTCAGTAAGTTGATGAGGCTGGCCTTGACCTTGTGATCCTCCTGCCTCAGCCTCCACAGTTGCTGGAATTACAGGTGTGTGCCACTGTGCCCAGCAAAACTTATTTTTAAAAATGTTTTAAGAACGTGACATGCTCCTGGCAATGTAGATGATACTGAACGGGGCATTCTGCTCCTTGGCCTCCTTTGTTGCTAGATCAACGCTGGTTTAGAAGCACGGCCACAACACCCCAGTGGAGTGCTGGTGGACACTCTCCGTCAACACAATGAAAATCAAGCCATGGAGAAAATGCATGGTAGGCAGGAAAGAGTTAGATTGAGCAATGGGCGATGGCTCCTCCCAGTTAAAGCCCACGGCATCTAGAAGCTGGATTTACTGGGCTTGCAAGGGTCACGAAGGTCGTCTGGTCTGCTTTCTAAGCAGCAGCACACAGCAACATTATTCAAAACTAACAGTTACATTCTTTGAAGCACATCCTCTTCTGCTCTTAAAAAATTGATCAGCACCAGGGATAAAGAAAAGCCCAATTAATTCTCTATTCAAAGCTTTTTGTATCTTATAGTTCTGAAATATTTTGAAAATGTTTTAAAATTCCAAGTCCCTGCCAGATAGCAAGCAGAGATTCCAGAATGAGTGTTTCACTGCTGGCTCTGCTAGTGTGATATGGGCAACGATCTCTTCATCTCCACAGAGCCAGTGAGGCCCGGGCCAGAACCAAAGTGCCAGTTCTGCTTTCTGAGACTTTTGAGGGACAGTGTTTTCATCAGTTTTCCCAGACATTAATAAGCACACACGTCACCCAAAGTGCTCACAGAGCACATTGATATTTATGAACAACTGTCATATACTTCATGACATGTCCTATTGATTTATATTAATCACAATTATAATACTAACATAATTCTATATATTTGCTCCATTAACTAAGCTTTCACCTCTGAAAGTTTTTTTCTGAAGTTATTATCATACATGAGTAAAATTTTATATGTAGATGTTTATTATATCATTTTTAATATCAAAATTGGGGACTCCTTAAAATCCTATAATGGAAAACCAATAACTATATGCATATATATGATGACATACTATATTGTCGTTAAAATTACGATGTCTTCAAATAGTCAACACTTGTGTTGTGCCCTGCGGCTTGGGACCCCCAAGAAGACCACCAGAGTCCTCGGTCAATGTAAATAACAAAGAGTCATTTGTTAGCAAGCTCGAGCTTGGTCCTCCGCGCACTCGGTAACCGGTGACGCTGAGAGGCCCCGAGCCCAGATTTAGCAGGGTTTTTATAATGAAATACATGCAAGTTAAGGGGGGCTTTACAGAACTCTTTTGATTGGTTAACATATAAAGTCACGTACAAAGCATTACTTTTGAGTTCTGGGTCAGCCTGACTGCTAGGGGAAGGGTGATCTGCCACCCGGTTTTGCAAGCTAGACAAAATAAGGAACAAGAATAAGTTTTGGGTCAGTCTGACTGCTAGGGGAAGGGTGATTTTTCAAAAAACTGAGGACAGTTTTGGGAAAGACTTATGTTTACACAAGCATTTGCATTTTTCACCTTTCACTTGGTTATTAGTTGTGATGTGCCATTGTGAAAAACATTCAAGATATAAACAGTATGCATAGTATGATTCCATTTTTTAAAACAAAAACACTGTGACCTAAAGGTAGATATAGATATAGATATGTATATCTATATCTATGTTTACATGTGTGTGTCATTTTTTTTGTGGTACTGGGGGTTGAACACAGGTGTGCTCTACCAATGAGTTATATCCCTAGGTCTTTTTATTTTGATTTTGAGACAGGGTGTCACTAAGATGCCCAACCTGGCCTCAAACTTGTGATCCTCCTGCCTCAGCCTCCTGAACAACTGAGATCACACAGGTGTGATGTGTGCACCACCACACCCAGCTCCAAAATATCAATGAGTTAAATCTGAGGTGTAGGGATGTTAGTGTGCATGTATAGCATTCCTACTTTTTCTGCTTTATTGGACTTTCTGTAATGATTATGTGTCACTTTGACAGAAAAAGGTAACAATTATTTTTAATGCTATATGTTTTAGCTTTAGGAAGCCAATATCTGAAACATTCAGTTTCTGTGCATTTTGGAGAAAAAAATATATATATATACATTTTTACTTTTTTCTTAGTGTATACACACACACTCACAAACACACATTGGGTTCTGATTGCCACAATTATTATTCATGTGATCTTGAAGTACCCACACACATCAGCACTTGTATTTCTAATTTTTTCCAGTATCATTCTGCCATAATAATGTTTTTTTTTATATAAAGAATTTTTTTGTGTGTTGCTGGGATCAAACCCAGGGGCTCAGGCACGCTAGCAGGTCCTCTATCACTGAGCCACATCTCTGGCCCATGATCTTCATTTTTTAATAGAGCTTTGAGACTTACTTTCTTTTCTTCTTTTCTCTTCCTTTTTTCTTTTCCTTTTCTTTTTTTTTTTTTTTTTTTCACTGAGAATTGAACCCAGGGGTACTATACCACTGTGCAACATCACCAGCCTTTTTACTTTTATTTATTTATTTTTTTTGGTACCAGGGATTGAACCCAGGGGCCCTCGACCACTGGGCCACATCCCCAGCCCGTTTTTTGTATTTTATTAGAGACAGGGTCTCACTGAGTTGCTAAGTGCCTCGCCATTGCTGAGGCTGGCTTTGAACTCGCGATCCTCCTGCCTCAGCCTCCCAAGGGCTGGGATTACAGGCGTGCGCCCCCGCGCCCGGCTCAGCCTTTTTATTTTTGTTGTAAGACAGAGTCTCGCTAAGTTGATGAGCCTGAACTCCGACTTGTGAAGCTCCTGCCCCAGCCTCCCAAGCGCTGGGACCCCAGGCCTGCTCCGCCGCGCCCTCACCAGGCTCTCCTGCCGGACGCGCCTCTCCCGCGGCTGACCCTGGGGGCGCAGCTCTCCGCCTCGCTCCTCCGCCCCACCACAGGCCTCCCGGTCCCGACTCATCCGTCATCCGCTCTTGGAGGTCATTTTAGGAGGTGTGATTTAGAAGCCCACAGAGCTTGGTCCCAGATGCTGACTGTCTGTTGGCGGCGACACCCAGAGTCCTTCTTCAAGTCCCGCGTGGGTGCGGGTGAACGCTCGGGCTCCTGGTGGCGTTTCCCGGCGGCTTCGTCCAGCGGGCCTGGCCCGCGCACTGCAGCCCCTCTGGGCTCCCCGGCCTCGGGGCGCGGGCGGCCGCAGGACCTGCAGCCCTCCTGCGGAGCCGGGGTCGGGGGGCTGCGCCCCGCCTCCAGACCTCCCCCAGAGGTCCGCGCCCCCCAGGCAGGCCGCGTAGGGAGGGTCTCCTGCGACGCGGGGCGTCCCTGTGGGCGCGGCCACCCAGCGGGTGGGGAGGACCGAGTCCCCCGAGGCTGTCAGCGGCGGCCCGGCGGGTGCTGAGCCCGGGCAGGGTGGGGAGGGCACCCGGGCACGGTGGCCGCTGGCTCCTGGGAACCAGGTGGGCTGGCAGGTCGCCCTGGGCCCCCGGAGCAGCTCACGGTGGGGGTGGGCCAGCACGTGACTGTAGGGGATGGTGGGGGCCGGAGCCTCCCTGCTGGGGACAGGGGAAAGGCGGACCCAGAACCTGCGGGGGCGGGGATGCGGTGTCCGGTGGGTGTGTGACTTCCGGAGCACGCCTGGACCTAGAGGCGAATGGAGGTGTCAAGGTGCACACTCGTCCCCCGGCTCCCCACTGCGGGGTCTAGCAGCAGCAGCACCCAGGGGTCACCGGCACACCTGGCGCTCAGGTCTTGGCGTTTGGTTACCACTCTTCAGAACACGGCCTGGGCTTCTCCGAGACATGCCGGACCCCAGGCTCGGGCCGGAAACGCCGACACGTGCCTGGGACTCCTGGGTCAGAAAGCAAGAGAGCGACCCCAGAGTGACGAAGGCAGACCCAGCGGCCCACACCTGCAGTCCCAGACACCCAGGAGGCTGAGACAAGAGGCTCCCAAGTTCAGAGTCAGCCTCAACAACTGAATGAGGCCCTGTTTCAGAATGAGATCTGAAAAGGGCTGGGGATGTAGCTCAGAGATAGACTGCTGTCTCGGCACGTGAGAGGTCCTGGGTTCCATCTGCAGTATTGCAAAAAAGAGAGAATGAGGAGGACATGGGTGTTTGTTTCAGTGGGGTTTTTGCTAGCAAAATCTGGCCTTTTGGGGGGGGGGCTGGCATTAAGGATTTACCCCTGAGCATTTAGTCCAGGGGCACTTTACCACTGAGCCAAATCCCCAGCCTTTTTTATTTTTTAAAATTTTGAGACAGAGTCTCACCAAGTTGCTTAGGGTCTTGCTAAGATGCTGAGACTGGCCCTGGACTTGCTATCCTCCCTCCTCAGCTTCCCAAGTTGCTGGGATTACAGGTGTGTGCCACCGTGCCCAGCACAAATCTGACATAATTTGATGGTAAAAATAAATGAAGATAGTAACAAGTTATAGTCCAGCAAATAAACTACTAATTTGTGTGTTTATACTAATACAAATAAATAGATAGGAATAAGAAGTTTTCCTTACAACAGAATTGCAGCCAACACATAAAAGATATGTTGGGATCAGAAAATCAACCATCAATGTGATGATTAATTGGGCCAAGCAACATCAATGGATGCTGACACTAGCAGGTGAAATCTGATATTTTTGTAGTCAGCCTGCATATTGCATCACTGAAAGTGAACTGCTGGTAATGACAGGAGAGGTGATCATCCTCACAATGACACCAGCAGGTCACCAGCAATCCAGTGAGTTCTGACTCAGGGTTTATGGTCATGGCATAAGCATTGGTAATTTCCCACTAAATATCATGCACCAAATGGTTAGAAGTGTACTCCAGATCCTAAAGCATTGCCTAATCTAAGGGTCCAGGCATCTGTGCTGGTTCTTCAGGAGAGGGCTGCCAGTCCCTCAACAAGACAGAGAGAGGCAGTAGACAGAGGAGTCTGCCAGAGGTTAAAACTGGCCCCGAGGAGGGATCCTCAGTGAGACTCCAGGGCAGCACGGTCACGTACAAATACAACACAGTCCACAATTCAGCTACACTTGTAATATTAAAGTTCAAAAAGAAAAGCAACAAGAAATGGGTGAAATTAATTTTGATAATATGTGTTATTTGAGAGATTCAGATGTTGAAGTAGAGGAAGGTGATGTTCTGGTTGTTCTGGGACTCAGGATTCAAGCAGCAGGAGTCCTGTTCCTCAGTGAGGTGGGTGAAAGAGGGATCTCACTAAAATTCAATATTGGACAGTCAGAGTGTCTTAGAGACTTGGAAATTTGGGTGCATTGAACCAAGAAGAAAGAGTAGGTTGGAGCAGAGCCAGATGCAGCAGTGGTTGCAGTAGCAGCTCTGACTCAGCACAGAGGGAGGAAAGGAGGAAGAACACAGAGAGGAACTCAGATTTGGTACAGAAAAACATGAGATCAGAAAAGCAACCTGAACTTAGCTGATCCAGAGGCTGCACTGTGCACTGGTGCTTGAAAAGTGCTCTGTGTTTCTCAGCTGAGAACAGAGAGCTGAGGCAGCGCCATCTTGAGGTGGCCGCACTGCAGCTGCAGCTGCTGAGCCAGGAGGTCACAGCAAACACTGCCACACTGTCCTGGCAAACACCTACCATGTAACCTAGGGTGTACCTCACTGAGTAAAACAGGCACAGGGAAGATGGTACCCAGGGGATTCAAGTGGAAACGTGAAGGGAAGCCCAGCTTTCTCCCCTCCTTGAGTTTGGCCTCTCACATGACCTGTTGAAGCAAATTGGGAATCTGAGCAAGCAGGTGTACTAAGCCTGGGAAGGCTGTGTTTGTGGCAGCAGAGTAGGTGAAGAATTGGCTCCCCTGCCCCATGAGTGGAATCCCTGGGAGGCTCCCAAGATCCAGACCCCTACAGAGATTGGCAACTATCAGGCCCTAGGGCTGTGTTGATCTGATTCCTGCAGAGCAGACAACACCCAGCAAAGCCCTCCGAGGCCTGATGGAGACTTAGGCCCCAGCCACCAGATCTCCCTCATAGAATGCTGCAGCAGACCCACACTGAGTCTGCATTGATCTGGTCTGTGTGGACAAAGCTCCAGCTGACAGTATTTTCCACTGCATCCTACCTCACACTGGGGAGAAGAGAAGCTGAGAATTGTTTCAACCAGTTTTAGGTTTAGGCCATCCACCTGGCAGCTCAGTGAGCAACACCAAAAGAGGAAGGTTAATCACCCTCATTCTTTCTCTCAATCTCAGTATGTAGCTCAAGAAGGAATGGAAAAAAAGACAGGCAAAGACAGTGACCACCCATTCTCGTGAACTACTCTGAACAGGATGCCTTCATTTTTCATTAAGAATCTTTTTCTTTTCTTTTCTTTCTGTTTTTTGTGTGTGTTGTTGCTGTGCTGATTGTTTCATGGACATACACATTTTTTTTTCATTTGTAGCATTTAAGAAAAATTTTTCCTTGCCTTGTCTCTTAAAGATTAGGATATTTTGGTCTCTATGTTTTGGCTTCATTTTGTATTGTTTTTATTTGTTTGTTTCTCTTTCTTTCTTCTCTTGATAACATCCCAAATTCTACTGTTCTCTCCTCCTCTCTTCCTTAACAGTTTTTCTCCTATTGTTTCTCCTCCTTACTCACAACTGTCACCTGCTACATCTGTTCTTCATTCTCTCTTTTCACTTTTTGAAATTATAAACTCTTTTCTACCTTTCTCTCACATTTTCTTTTCTCTTAATTATCTGTAGTTTTTACCATCCTTTAGAACTAATTGGTTTATGTAAATTCTGTCCCCACTGTTAATGCTGACGCAATTATCACTGTTGTGGATGATATAGTTGACGCATGATGTTTGCTTTAAAGCCAAATTTAGTTCATGATTATTCTTTTTACTGTTGACAGCTGCTGACCCCACCATTCCTGTGTTTTTGTGGTAATTAATGTTGTGGATGTCATAGTAGAAAATAGGTGTTTACTTTAGTGCTGTATGCATTGAGTGTTGCTACTGTTTGTTTTCCCCTATTCTGTGAGGTTCTGGGAAACTACAGGGACAGGACATGTTCACAGGGTAGAGACTCTGCTGCTAAACTAAATTCAATCAAAAGACAGTGCACCTTGCTCCACACACAAATTATAACATTCAATCTTTAGCCATATATATATAAATATATAAAACTATATATATATTTACATATATATATTTATATATATAAAAAATATATATATTATAAAAAATATAAAAAATATAAAAAAATATATAATATATATAAAAATATATATATATTATAAAATATATATATATAAAATATATATATATAATATATATATAAATATATATATATTATAAATATATATATAAAAAATATATATATTATAAATATATATATAAATATATATATAGTTTTATATATATATATATATATATATATATTTTTTTTTTTTTTTTGGTACCAGGGATTGAACTCAGGTGCACTTGACCACCGGGCCACATCCCCAGCCCTATTTTTGCATTTTATTTAGAGACAGGGTCTCACTGAGTTGCTTAGCACCTCGCCAATGCTGAGGATGGCTTTGAACTTGCAATCCTCCTGTCTCAGACTCCCATGCTGCTGAGATTACAGGTGTGCGCCACGGCGCCCGGCTCAGCTATATTTTAAAACAAAGACTACAAGAGACAAAAATCCCAAGCTAATGACCAGGCCCCAAGTAGAAACAAATAGGGGTGGGGCCCCAGGTCCTACCTATGAACAACCATGGTGACAGTAAAAATGGAGAATTAACACAAAGGTTATGGATACCACACCTGTAAGTGGGTCTCAATTTAGATCACTCTTAAGATATTTTACCAAGTAAAGACCATGCCCTAAAACAGTCTACTCATAAGAGAGGAAAGGAAATCCCTCCCAACAGATGCAAAAAATTCAGCACAGGAATAAAAGAAGTATGCAAAAACATGGTAACACAACACTTCCTAAAGTTCATAATTCACCATCAACTGACCCCAAAGATATTGAACAACACTTCCTAAAGTTCATAATTCACCATCAACTGACCCCAAAGATATTGAAGTGGATAAAATATCAGATAAATAATTCAAAAGAATTTCTTTTATAAAAATTATCAATCAACTTCAAGAGAACACAGAAAAACAACTGAATGAATTAATGAAGTCAGTACAGGATATGAATGAGAAATTCAATAAACAGATAAAAATATTGAAAAAGAACCAAATTTAAGTCTTAGAAGTGAAAGATGCAATACATGAAATAAATATTTAATTTAAAGTCTCTCTAACAGAGTAGACCATACGAAAGATAGAATATCAGAGCTGGAGGACAGCATCAAACATTCAGACATCATTAAATAAAACAAAACAAGTAACCATAATCAGAATATAAAAGGACTCTGGGACAACATGAAAAGACCAAATTTAAGAATAATTGGAACTGAGGAGGGTTGTGAGATGCAGGCTGTTATGGTTTAGATGTGATGTGTCCCCAAAAAGCTCATGTGTGAGGCAGTGCAAGAAGGTTCAGAGGAGAAATGATTGGGTTGGAAGAGTCTTAACCCAATCAGTGATTTAATCCACTATAGGTAATAACTGAGTGGTAACTCAAATGGTAGGGTGTGGCTGGAGGAGGTGGGACTTGGAGTGTGGCTTTGTGTATATGTTTGTATCTGGCAAGTGGACTACCTCTGCTTCCTAATCACCATGTAAGCTACTTCCCTCTGCCACACTCTTTTTCCATCACCTTGAGCCCCAAGAAATGGAGTCAGCTGTCCATGGACTTAGACCTCTGAAACTGTGAGCCCTCAAATAAACTTTGCCTCCTCTACGGTTGTTCTGATTGGGTCCTTTTAGTCACAGCAGTGAAAAAGCTGACTAAAACACAGGCTAATGAAATGGCTAGCTTCTTCAGGAAAATAACAACAAAAAATTTTCCAAACCTTCAGAATGAGACGGACAGCCAAATACAGGATGCTTCAGAACACCAAGTAGACAGGATCAAAACAGAACCTCTCCAAAACATGTTATAACTAAAATGTCTAACATACAGAGAAAGGATAGAATTTTAAAAGCCTCAAGAGTAAAACATCAGGTCAGAGTCAAGTTTATCAGAATCACTTCCAGCTTCTCTGCACAAATTCTAAAAAGCCAGAAGGACTTGGAATGATGTGTTCCACATTTTGAAAGAAAATGACTGTCAATCAAGACTGCTATATCCAGCAAAACTATTCTTCAAAATTGAAGCAGAAATAAAAAACCTTCCAAGATAAGCAGAAACTATAAAAATTCATGACTACTAAACCAGCACTACAGAACTTACTTAAAGAAATACTCCACAGAACAGAAATAAAACAAACCCCAGACCTCACAAATGAACAAATCTCATTTGAAGAGTAGCTAAACAAAGGAGAAAAGGAACCAAATTAAAATAAATAAATCAAACTGGCAGAAATTAATAAACATCTTTATGATAATATTAAATGTAAATGAGTTCAACTCTCCAATTAAAAGACATTGGCTTGAGCCGGGCGCGGTGGCACACGCCTGTAATCCCAGCACTTTGGGAGGCTGAGGCAGGAGGATCGCGAGTTCAAAGCCAGCCTCAGCAATGGCGAGGCACTTAGCAACTCAGTGAGACCCTGTCTCTAATAAAATACAAAAAAGGGCTGGGGATGTGGCCCAGTGGTCTAGTGCTGCTGAGTTCAATCCCCGGTACCAATAAAATAAAATAAAATAAAATAAAATAAAATAAAAGACATTGGCTGGCATAATGGATTAAAAAAAAATCAAGGCACAACTATATGTTATTTGCAAGAGATGCACCTTATAGGCAAAGACAGCCACAAGCTGAAAGTGAAAGAATGGAAATTGATATATCATGTGAACAGAGCCTGAAAACAAGCAGGAGTAGCTACTGTCATATCTGACAAAGTGAACTTCAAACCAAAATTAACCAGAAGAGACAAAGAAGGTCACTTTATACTGGTAAAGCTATCAATCTAACAAGAAGATGTAACTATAATAAGTTTTTATGCACCAAACATAGGTGCAACTAATTGCATAAAAGAGACTCTACTCAAATGGATGCCTCAGATGGTCCTCAGTGCAATAACACTGGATGATTTTAGCACACCTCCCTCACCATTAGATTGATCATCCAGGCATAAGCTTGGTAAAGATTCTTTGAACCTTAAAAACAGTATAAATCCACTGGATCTAATAGACATCTGTAGAATATTCTATCCAACAACATCTGAGTACACAAGAAAGTGGCTCATGGAACTTTCTCCAAAGTAGACCGTATTTTAGGCCACAGAGCAACTCCTAGCAAATACACAGATATTGATGGAATTCCTTGCACCTTATCAGGTCATAATGGAACAAAATTAGAAATCAACATGACAAAACTCTATACGAACTATGTAAACTCATGAAGATTGAACAATAGACTTTTAAATGATGAATGGGTGATAGAAGAAACCAAGGGAGAAATTTAAAAGTTCTTATATTCAAATGAGAATAGTGATACAGTATACCAGAACTTCTGGGACACTATGAAAGAAGTTCTAAGAAGAAAGTTTAGAGCTATGAGTGCCTATATAAGAAAATCAGAAAGATCCCAAAACAACATGCAATGAGTCCTCTTAAGGCCCTTAAAAAAGAAAAACAAATCAATTCCACAATCAGAAGAAGGCAGGGAATAATTAACATCAAAACCTAAATCAATGAACTTGAGAAGGAAAAACGTACAAAGGATCAATGAAATAAATAGTTGGCCTTTGAAAAAATAAAAAAGATTGATAAGCCCTTGGCCAACTATCCACAAGAAAAAGAGAAAACCCAAATTAGTAAAATTAGAGATGAAAAAGGAGAAATCACCATGGACATCTCAGAAATCTAGCAGATCATTGGGAACTATTTTGAAAATTTATACTTCAATAAATTGGAAAACCTAGAAGAAATGGATACATTTCTAGACAAACACAATCTGCCAAAAGTGAATCAAGAGGTCATAGAAAATCTAAATAGACTAACAGTTTGTAACAAGATAAAAGTAGTAATAAAAAGCCTTTCAGGGCTGGGGCTGTGGCTCAGCGGTAGAGCACTCGCCTAGCACAGGCACAGCCCGGGTTCGATCCTCAGCACCACGTAAACATAAATGCATTGCATTGTGTACAACTAAAGCAAATAAATAAATTTTTTAAAAAAGCCTTTCAACAAAGAAAAGCCCAGGACCAGATGGATTCTCAACTGAATTCTACCAGGCATTTAAAAAAGAATTAATGGCAATACTCCTCAAATTATTCCATGAAATAGGAAGGAATGGAACAATTCTAAATTCAACCTATGAAGCCAGTATCACACACAAACTAAAATCAGACAAGGATACTTCAAGGAAAGAAAACTACAGACCAATATCCCGATGATCTTAGATGTGAAAATTATTAATAAAATATTAGCAAATGATGTTCAGCAACATATTAAGAAGACTGTCAACCATGACCAAATTGGTTTTATTTCAGAGATTCAAGGATGGTTTAATATACACAAATCAATAAATGGAATTCATCACATATATAGAACTAAGGACAAAAATCACTTAGTCATCAAAATAGATGCAGAGAAGGGCTTTGACAAAATTCAGCACCCTTTCTTGATAAAAACACTGAAGAAACTAGAGACAGAAGGAACATATCTCAACATCATAAAAGCTATATATGAAAAACTCAAAGCCAAATTCATAGTAAATGGGAAACACTGAAAGCATGCTATTTAAAATCTGGGACAAGACAAGGACGTCCACTCTCACCATCCCTATTTAATACAGTGCTAGAAGTTCTAGCCAGCACCATTAGGCAAGAGAAGGAATTAAAAAGGATAAAAACAGGAAAGGAAGAAGTCAAATTATCATTGTTTGCAGATGATATGATCCTATTCCTAGAAGATCCCCAAAACTCCAACAAAAGACTGCTAGAGCTAATAAACAAATTTGGTACAGTAGCATATTGCAAAATCAATACAAAAATCAATAACTTTCCTATATACCAACAATAAATCTGCTGAGAAAGAAAGCAGGAAAACAATTCCATTTATGATAGCCTCAAAAAAAAAAAAAAAAAACCCTAGGAATAAATTTAACCAAGGAGGTGAAAGACCTCTACAGTGAAAATTAGAGAACATTGAAGAAAGAAATTAAAGAAGAGCTCAGAATATGAAAAGACCTTCCATTTCCATGGATAAGCAGAATTAACATTGTTAAATGGCTGTACTACCAAAAGCAATATACAGATTCAATGCAATCCCCATTAAAATACCAATGAAATTCTTCACAGAACTAGAAAAAAAAAAAAAAACAGTTATAAAATTCATTTGCAAGAAAAGATGCAGAATAGCCAAAGCAATTCTAAGTCAAAAAAGCAATGCTGGAGGCATCACAATTTCTTACTTCAAATTATACTACAGAGTTATAGTTATAAAAACTGCATGGGATGAGGCCGGGTGCGGTGGCACACACCTGTAATCCCAGCACTTGGGAGGCTGAGGCAGGAGGATCTCGAGTTCAAAGCCAGCCTCAGCAATGGCGAGGCACTTAGCAACTCAGTGAGACCCTGTCTCTAATAAAATACACAAAAGGGCTGGGGATGTGGCCCTGTGGTCGAGTGCCCCTGAGTTCAATCCCTGGTACCAAAAAAAAAAAAAAAAAAAAAAAAACTGCATGGAGGGCTGGGGTTGTAGCTCAGCGGTAGAGCACTCGCCTAGCACGTGCGTGGCCCGGGTTTGATCCTCAGCACCACATAAAAATAAAGGCATTGTGTACAACTAAAACAAATAAATAAATATTTAAGAAAAAAAAACTGCATGGAGCCGGGCGCTGTGGCACACACACCTGTAATTCCAGCAGCTTGGGAGCTTGAGGCAGGAGGATCGTGAGTTCAAAGCCAGCCTCAGCAAAAGTGAGGTGCTAAGCAACTCAGTGAGACCCTGTCTCTAAATAAAATAGGAAATTGGGCTGGGGATGTGGCTCAGTGGTCGAGTGCCCCTGAGGTCAATCCCCAGTACCACACACACACAAAAAAAGAATAAAACAATAGTAAATATTGGAGAGGATGTGAACACTTTTACACTGTTGGGACTGTAATTTAGTACAACCACTGTGGAGATCAGTATAGAAGTTTCTCAAAAGACTAGGCGTGAAACCACCATATGACCAGCTCCACCACTCCTTGGTATTTACCCTGAAGAACTAAAGTCATCTCAGTAGAGTGATACATGCATATCCATGTTCATGGCAGCACAATTCACAATAGACAAACTATGAAACAAGCCTAGGTGTCCATCAGTGGATGAATGGGTAAGAAAAGTGGTCCATATACACAGTGGAGTTTTATTCAGCCATAAATAAAAATGACATCATGCCATTTGCAGGAAATTGGATAGGATAGAGACCTTTACGTTACATGAAATAACTCAACTCAGAAGGTCAAGGGTTCTATGCTTTCTCTCATATGTGGAAGTTGGAGAGGAAAAAGGAAAAGAAAGGTGGGGGTGGATCTCATGAAAATCAAAGGGAGCTCAGTAGAGGAAGGGGACCAAGGAGTGGGAGGCGGGGCGGGAGGGGGACGAGCTGGGGAGTTGTACTGGCCAAATTGTATTGTTGTGTTGTGTGCATGTGACCACAAATCCCATCATCATGTACAACTATGATGCACCAATAAAAAAGTGGAAAAATCGTAATGTAAAACTTAAAATAAAAGTGGAAAATTTTTTTTTATTTAACCCACTTATATGTAAAATAATCATCATTTCAACTTGTATCAATGTGAACATTATTATTGCTGCTGTTGTGGTTTGCAGTTCGAGGTTCAGTGTGCACTACCACACCTGGCAATATGAAAATTATCAATGAACTATTTGTATTCCTTTTTAATACTATCAATTCAAAACGTGCTCTGAGCACATCTAGTTCCAAGGAGCCACACCTACGCGCTCGATGGCTGTGCGCGGCTGGAAGCCGCCTTATTGAGCCTGTGGCTCCAGGTCACAGCAGCCAAGGGGTCTTGGCGGGGCCCTCTGGGCAGTGTCGGCCGTTGTCTGTGCATCCTGATGTAGCAGAGGTCTAACAGAAGACTCCCCGTGGTCCTTCCGAAGATGTGTGTGTGTGTGTGTGTGTGTGTGTGTGTGTGTGTGGTCCTGGGGTTCGGGCCAGGGCCCCTCGTGAGCTAGCAAGCTCTCCACTGAACCCCTGAAGCTTCTTAAACAGGGATTCTCCGTCTGCCAGAGGCTCTAGGGACATGTGGTTGGGGGCTCTCAAAGCCTGAGGGACCCACCACAAGCATTGCCCGGGAGGGAGGGGCAGCAGTTCTGGTCCACCCTAGCAGATGATGGTGCCTGTGAGGTGCATCAGCTTCTCCAAAGCCAAAACGCCTTTGATGGAAAGGCAGCAGCAAAACAACCAAGTCAGCACAGCAGAAGGGACCGATGAGGGTGGTGTGGGTGCACCAAGGTGCTTGTAGTTGGGAGAGCGCCGCTGGTTCCAGATCGAGCCCGCGTGGGCCCAGAAGGAGGCACTGTTGCTCAGGTGCCTTAGCTGGGCCCTGGCGCTCAGAGGATCCAAGCAGGGCTTCAGGGGCCTCGGGGTCTCCTGGAGTCGCAAGTGAAATGTCGTTTGCTTGCGTGCATTGCCCACAGAAGACAGAGCACCGTGCCATGTGGGCTGTGGGGTAAAAAGGTAAGCTGAGAACTGTCGCTTGTGCAGAGAGGGAGGGACCTTGGGGCCTCTGAATCAAACCTGTCACTTTCCAGCCGGGAAGGAAGAAGCAGAAATGTTGAGATGCTTGGCCACGCAAGGCTCTTCTCTGAGTAGCAACGACTGAAATGTAGAAGCACGACATTCAGAGACCATAGATGGCCTCCAGGACCCAGGAGAAAGATCAGACAGTCTGGGCCACGAAGACCCTCTGGAAGGGTCTTGAAACCACTGCCCGCTGGGAGCCTGGGGCAGCTGCTCTGTTGCTCCGCTGGGGACGCCAGATTGGCCTCCACACAGACTCTGCTCTCTCTGTGGCACCGTTGGCGTTTAGGCTTGGACTGCCCGTTGCTGTGGGGGCATCCAGGGCGTTGCAGGACGTTGGGCAGCATCTCCTGCCAGGTGTCAGTGGCTTCTTCTGCCCCTGTCCCCACAGTGGTGGTGGCAATCGCGGTTGTCTTTATTGATTTATTAAATATCTTTTCTTCTTAGCTGTACCTGGTTGTGGGCACAGAGCGATACTTCAACACATGCGCACCGTGTGTGTGTGGATCAGATCAGAGGAGTCAGCATTTCCATCTCCTGTCGTTTCTTTTTTCTTTCTTTCTTTTTTTATTCAACATTGTACATATAACAATAGCATTCATTACATTTCATAGTACATATAGAGAGCAACTTTTAACATAACACTGTTTGGATACAAAGAATATTCATACTATTCATGTCTTCAATCATGCGTTTAAGATACTGATATCCATCTCATTCTACCATCTTCTTTTTTTTCCCCTTCATATCCCCTTGCTCCTTCCCATCCCCTCCCTCCCCACTGACCTTTCTAGAGTTCCTCTAATCCTCCTATGTTCCCTAACCTAACCCCACTCTGAATCAGCCTCCTTATATCAGAGAAAACATTCGGCATTTGGATTTTTGTGATTGACTAACTTCACTTAGCATTATGTTCTCCAACATCATCCATTTACCTGCGAATGCCATGATTTTATTCTCTTTAATTGCTGAGTGATATTCCATTATATATATATATATATATATATATATATATATATATTATATATTTATCACATTTTCTTTATCCACTCATCTACTGAGGGGCATCTAGATTGGTTCCACAACCTAGCTACTGTGAATTGTGCTGCTATAAACATTGATGTGGCTGTGTCCCTGTAGTATGCTACTTTTAAGTCCTTTGGGAATAGACCCAGGAGTGGGATGGCTGGGTCATAAGGTGGATCCATTCCCAGTTTTCCAAGGAATCTCCATACTGCTTTCCATAATGGCTGCACCATTTTGCAGTCCCACCAGCAATGTATGAGTGTGCCTTTTCCCCACATCCTCTCCAACATTTATTATTGTTTGTGTTCTTAATAGCTGCCAATCTGACTGGAGTGAAATGAAATTTTAGAGTAGTTTTGATTTGCATTTCTCTAATTGCCAGTGATGTTGAACATTTTTTCATGTATTTGTTGATTGATTGTATATCTTCTTCTGAGAAGTGCCTGTTCAGTTCCTTAGCCCATTTATTGATTGGGTTACTAGTTTTTTTGGTGTTAAAATTTTTGAGTTCTTTATATATTCTAGAGATTAGTGCTCTATCTGATGTTCATGTGGTAAAAATTTGTTCCCAATTAGTTGGTTCTCTATTCACCTCATTGATTGTTTTGCTGAGAAGCTTTTACGCTTGAATCTATCCCATTTACTGATTCTTGATATTAATTCTTGTGCTACAGGAGTCTTATTAAGGAACTTGGGGTCTAATCTGACATGTTGGAGATTAGAGCTTACTTTTTCTTCTATTAGGCATATGTCTCTGGTCTAATTCCTAGGTCCTTGATTCCACTTTGAGTTAAATTTTGTGCATGGTGAGAGATAAAGGTTTAATTCCAATTTGCTACATATGGATTTCCAGTTTTCCCAGCAACATTTGTTGAAGAGGCTGTCCTTTCTCCACTGTACATTTTTGGCGCCTTTGTCTAAAATAAGATAACTGAAATTATATGTATTGGTCTCTGTGTCCTCTATTCTGTACCACTGGTCTACCAGCCTATTTTGGTGCCAATACCATGCTGTTTTTGTTACTATTGCTCTGTTGTGTGATTTGAAGTCTGGTGTAGTGATGCCACCTATATTTGAAACTTCATGGCTCCTTGGCTCTAGTTGTCTTTAAAGTGCTTCAGAGGTCACCTGGAGTCACCGCAGCACTGTGTGACCCTGGAGCTCACCCCCTGGTCCAGCCCTCTGGGTGCCCCTCATCCGACCTTGCTCCATCTCCTGTTCCCCCCCACCCCAGCCTCTAGTAACCCCTGTTCGGCCTCTTCTCTTCGGAGATCAACTTTTGAATTGTCCCCATGAGTGACAGCCTGCAGTATGTGTCAGCCACCGCTGTCTGGGGAGGCTGCCCAACGCCGGGGTGGAGGGAGACCGAGCTCTGGGCCAGGACCCACAGGCTCCTGTGAGGTTCCAGGGTGGCTGGGCGCTGGCAGGAGCGGAGCCGAGGGACCAACGTCGGAGTAAGAAAGTGCCCAGTGCGGCCCTCCTGGGCTCTGCGGCCACACCGACTGTTTCCAGACGAGCAAGGGCTCCCCGTTCTCAGAGAGGAAGGCAGAAAAGGAGACATTCCACTCCCCTCCTTCCTTTTAGGAGCGCCTAAGCTCTGCCTCAGAAGTAAGTTGTGCTGTGGGTCTTCCTTGCTGAGCCGGGGACTACAGGTTGCCAGCTCTCGGGCGTGATAAGGAAGGGCACAACTGGTCTTGCCCAGATGAAGCTGGAGTCACCTCACACAGGCACCCACCAGTTCCCTCACAAGGGGAGTTTCTCCTACTCCCTCATACTCTTTTAGCAGGGAGTTTAACAAGTGCCCAACACTCACCATAGAATGATTAAAAATTGCTCTTCCTGATAGTTACTCCTTAAGCATGGCAAAGCACGATTAAAAAACAACCTGTAAAACCACGCGGCCGTGCTCCTATGCAGTGCTTCAAGTGAGGACTCACCTTTCCTGCGGGCTCCAGCCCCTGGGCCCTGCGCCCTGGGGCCGTCAGGGGAGTGCGCCCAGAGCACGGAGGGAGGGACGCCTTTGAAGCCCAGTCTTAGACGTGGGCGAGTCGATTCCACCTGCCTGGACCTCACAGTCTGCCTAGGTGGAAATGGCTCCCAGGGGCTGGAAGAGGCAGCCCGGAGGCGGGGCAGAGGATGGAGGAGGCTCCCTAAAAACCTGTGCCACGCGGAAGGGGAGCGGGCGAGTCCCCTCCTGAGGGCCCCTGATCGCCAGCGCCCCACGCACAGAGGCCCAGCCTCCGCCGCTGCAGCAGGGCTCCGCAGCAGCCGCCCCCGGGTGTGAGGACCAGCCCGGGGGCACGCGGGGCAGAGAGGGCGCGGGGCCCGGGGGGGCGCGCGGGGGCAGAGAGGGCGTGGCGGGGCCCGGTGGGGGGGGCGCGTGGGGCAGAGAGGGCGAGGGGCCCGGAGGCGCGTGGGGCAGAGAGGGCGCGGGGCCCGGGGGCGCGTGGGGCAGAGAGGGCGCGGGGCCCGGGGGCGCGCGGGGCAGAGAGGGCGCGGGGCCCGGGGGCGCGTGGGGCAGAGAGGGCGCGGGGCCCCGGGGGGCGCGTGGGGCAGAGAGGGCGCGGGGCCCCGGGGGGCGCGTGGGGCAGAGAGGGCGCGGGGCCCGGGGGCGCGCGGGGCAGAGAGGGCGCGGGGCCCGGGGGGCGCGTGGGGCAGAGAGGGCGCGGGGCCGGGGGCGCGCGGGGCAGAGAGGGCGCGGGGCCCCGGGGGGCGCGTGGGGCAGAGAGGGCGCGGGGCCCGGGGGGCGCGCGGGGCAGAGAGGGCGCGGGGCCCGGGGGCGCGCGGGGCAGAGAGGGCGCGGGGCAGAGAGGGCGCGGGGCCCGGGGGCGCGTGGGGCAGAGAGGGCGGGGGGCCCGGGGGGGGGGGGGGGGGCGCGGGGCAGAGAGGGCGCGGGGCCCGGGGGCGCGTGGGGCAGAGAGGGCGCGGGGCCCGGGGGGCGCGTGGGGCAGAGAGGGCGCGGGGCCCGGGGGCGCGCGGGGCAGAGAGGGCGCGGGGCCCGGGGGCGCGCGGGGCAGAGAGGGCGCGGGGCAGAGAGGGCGCGGGGCAGAGAGGGTGCGGGGCCCGGGGTGGGGCGCGGGGCAGAGAGGGCGCGGGGCAGAGAGGGCGCGGGGCAGAGAGGGCGCGGGGCCCGGGGGCGCGCGGGGCAGAGAGGGCGCGGGGGCCGGGGGGCGCGCGGGGCAGAGAGGGCGCGGGCCCGGGGGCGCGTGGGGCAGAGAGGGCGCGGGGCCGGGGGCGCGCGGGGCAGAGAGGGCGCGGGGCAGAGAGGGTGCGGGGCCCGGGGTGGGGCGCGGGGCAGAGAGGGCGCGGGGCAGAGAGGGCGCGGGGGCCGGGGGCGCGCGGGGCAGAGAGGGCGCGGGCCCGGGGGCGCGCGGGGCAGAGAGGGCGCGGGCCCGGGGGCGCGTGGGGCAGAGAGGGCGCGGGGGCCCGGCGGGGGCACGCGGGGCAGAGAGGGCGCGGGCCCGGGGGCGCGTGGGGCAGAGAGGGCGCGGGGCCCGGGGGCGCGCGGGGCAGAGAGGGCGCGGGGCAGAGACGGGGCGCGGGGCCCGGGGGCGCGTGGGGCAGAGAGGGCGCGGGGCCCCCGGGGGGCGCGTGGGGCAGAGAGGGCGCGGGGCCCCGGGGGGCGCGTGGGGCAGAGAGGGCGCGGGGCCCGGGGGCACGCGGGGCAGAGAGGGCGCGGGGCCCGGGGGCGCGTGGGGCAGAGAGGGCGCGGGGCCCGGGGGCGCGCGGGGCAGAGAGGGCGCGGGGCCCCGGGGGGCGCGTGGGGCAGAGAGGGCGCGGGGCCCGGGGGCGCGCGGGGCAGAGAGGGCGCGGGGCAGAGAGGGCGCGGGGCCCGGGGGCGCGCGGGGCAGAGAGGGCGCGGGGCAGAGAGGGCGCGGGGCCCGGGGGCGCGTGGGGCAGAGAGGGCGCGGGGCCCGGGGGTGGGCGCGGGGCAGAGAGGGCGCGGGGCCCGGGGGCGCGTGGGGCAGAGAGGGCGCGGGGCCCGGGGGGCGCGTGGGGCAGAGAGGGCGCGGGGCCCGGGGGCGCGCGGGGCAGAGAGGGTGCGGGGCCCGGGGTGGGGCGCGGGGCAGAGAGGGCGCGGGGCAGAGAGGGCGCGGGGGGCAGAGAGGGCGCGGGGCCCGGGGGCGCGCGGGGCAGAGAGGGCGCGGGGCCCGGGGGCGCGCGGGGCAGAGAGGGCGCGGGCCCGGGGGCGCGTGGGGCAGAGAGGGCGCGGGGCCCGGGGGCGCGCGGGGCAGAGAGGGCGCGGGGCAGAGAGGGTGCGGGGCCCGGGGTGGGGCGCGGGGCAGAGAGGGCGCGGGGCAGAGAGGGCGCGGGGCAGAGAGGGCGCGGGGCCGGGGGGCGCGCGGGGCAGAGAGGGCGCGGGCCCGGGGGCGCGCGGGGCAGAGAGGGCGCGGGCCCGGGGGCGCGTGGGGCAGAGAGGGCGCGGGGCCCGGCGGGGGCACGCGGGGCAGAGAGGGCGCGGGCCCGGGGCGCAGAGGGCGCGCGTGGTTCTGGGCAGAGAAGACGGTCCAGCCCCGCACTGTCCGCTAGAAGGAGGGACAGACCCGCGGCGAGAGCGCGGCTCCGCCTGTCTGCGACACACCTGGCTCGTCTGCGGTGGCTCCTCAGGAGTCTGGAGCGCGCTGGAGCCCGGCTCCCGCAAAGCCCGGCGGCCCCTGGCGGAGGCGGTTACGTTCGCCGGGAGACTGCGGGAAAAGCCAGCGGGGCCGCCAGGGGCGCTCGTGGCGCCAGGACGGAGAAGGAGGCCTGTGAAGCCCGTGTGCACCAGGGGTGCCGTCTGTTCGGTTTTAATCAACTATTGTGGAATAATTTCAGATTTAAAATGACAACGAGAATATGCAGTTTCTGCCACAGTTTGAGTGTCATTTGCTCCCCCAAGTTCCCTGCATTGGAAACTTCAGCCCCAGTGCGTGGAGTTTAGAAAGGGGAGTCGTTTAAGGGAGGTCCTAGGGCCTCGTGCTGCCTCAGCAGAGACTGAGGAAGTTCTCAGGGGTCCCTGGTTAGTTCTGTCAAAAGATTGTTTTAAAAGAGCAAGACAGGACAGGGTGTAGCTGAGGGGTAGAGCACTTGCCTAGCATGTGTGAGGCCCTGGGTTCTGCCTCCAGCACACCCACACACTCACACACACACACACACACACGCACACACACACACACGCAAGGCTAGACCTCTCTATTCATTTGCTTCCTATCTTGCCGTACCATCTCATCCCCGCATACATTCCCGCCAGGATTGCCCTTGGCAGAATACAACCAGAGGCAGCCCCCCTCAGAGCCAAGACCATGCTACTTTGGACTTTTGAACTCTAAAACTGAGAGCTAAATTAACCTTTTTTCTTTATACATTACCTTGCCTGTGGTAGTTTGTTACAGAAATGGGTGATGGGCTGGTTACAGCTCTCATATTCCTCTCACCCTGTTCCCCTCATTTTTAGCATCTTATATTACCATGGAATATTTTTTAAACCTAAGAAACTGATGTTGGTATATTATTATTTGTTCATTTTTAACTAAAAAGCTTAACATTTCCTTTAATATAAAAACACTCAACATTTGAGGTTGTTCGAGGCTTCAGATGTTTGGGTGCAGGCCAGTGGTTCTCAAGGGCATAGGAAAGGCTCCCGGGGGCTTAGTTAGATGCTAATGCTACAGCCACCCAAAAGAGCAGACTGCACAGCAAGGCCCAGTCCTCCACATCGGCCACCTCGGAGCACTCCCATGACACAGAGGCACCTGGAGGGAGTCCCCACCTGCAGGCTGGGGTGCCTGGGGAGCTTCCCCTGGCCTGGCCTGGCCTGGCCGATTTCCTGGGGGTGGGGCTGCAACCTGGAAGTCTGGGGTTCGCCCACTGGCCACACCTGGGGGCTGGCAGCAGCCCTCCTCCTGCCGCCTCTTTGGGGAACCCTGAGCCTAGCTCAAGGAGCAGGTGTCTCTGGCCCTGGGTGGGCTGGTGGAGGCGGGGACTGCAGGCGCAGCCCACCCCACTGCCCTCAGAAGGGCGGATCTCCGCTCTCGGTGACTCTCACGGCAGATCTGCTCTTACTTGCTCTGAAATCTAAGCTCCAGCCACAGTTGTGGGACTAAGGCCCGTGCAGGGACATTGAGACAGGAGATTGCTGAGCCAGCCTCAGTGGGGCTGGGTGGGTCCTCCAGGCCAGGCGGTGTCTCCAACAACACCTGCGAGGACACCTCTGATTGCACAGCTGGCCGCGGGTCAGGGCTGCCCGGTGGGTCTGCCCACTCCAGGAGAGAGACTTGGGATCCTGCCGATATCAGAGGGGCGCTGTGACTAGGGGCTTGGGGGTCTTACCGTCACTCATTGGCACCACCCGACTCATCAGGCTCGAGGGTGGGTGACGTGACACATTACGGGCCGTGTCTTTGGTGACGAATCCCCTCCTTGGCACAGGGACTAAGAGGACACTCGGGCTCGCCTCCACGGCTGGCTCACACTTCCCTCCTGCCCCTCCTCTGCCCTGAGACAACCTCACCGCCACCTCCCACTGCAGTGCTCAGAAGTCAGACCCGCCCACCCGATGAAAGGAACCGGGGTTCTCGCCTTCCCCGAGGCGATGCTTTCCACCTCAGATGCTTCTCTCTCGGCACGGGAGGTGCTCGGCACGGGAGGTGCTCCTCGGCACGGGAGGTGCTCGGCACGGGAGGTGCTCCTCGGCACGGGAGGTGCTCCTCGGCACGGGAGGTCTCCTCGGCACGGGAGGTGCTCCTCGGCACGGGAGGTGCTCCTCGGCACGGGAGGTGCTCCTCGGCACGGGAGGTGCTCGGCACAGGAGGTGCTCCTCGGCACGGGAGGTCTCCTCGGCACAGGAGGTGCTCGGCACGGGAGGTGCTCCTCGGCACGGGAGGTGCTCCTCGGCACGGGAGGTCTCCTCGGCACGGGAGGTGCTCGGCACGGGAGGTGCTCCTCGGCACGGGAGGTGCTCCTCGGCACGGGAGGTGCTCCTCGGCACGGGAGGTCTCCTCGGCACGGGAGGTGCTCCTCGGCACGGGAGGTGCTCGGCACGGGAGGTCTCCTCGGCACGGGAGGTGCTCGGCACGGGAGGTCTCCTCGGCACGGGAGGTGCTCGGCACGGGAGGTCTCCTCGGCACGGGAGGTGCTCCTCGGCACGGGAGGTGCTCCTCGGCACGGGAGGTGCTCCTTGGCACGGGAGGTGCTCCTCGGCACGGGAGGTGCTCCTCGGCACGGGAGGTCTCCTCGGCACGGGAGGTGCTCCTTGGCACGGGAGGTGCTCGGCACGGGAGGTGCTCCTCGGCACGGGAGGTCTCCTCGGCACGGGAGGTCTCCTCGGCACGGGAGGTGCTCGGCACGGGAGGTGCTCCTCGGCACGGGAGGTCTCCTCGGCACGGGAGGTCTCCTTGGCACGGGAGGTGCTCGGCACGGGAGGTGCTCCTCGGCACGGGAGGTGCTCCTCGGCACGGGAGGTCTCCTCGGCACGGGAGGTGCTCGGCACGGGAGGTGCTCCTCGGCACGGGAGGTGCTCGGCACGGGAGGTGCTCCTTGGCACGGGAGGTGCTCGGCACGGGAGGTGCTCCTCGGCACGGGAGGTGCTCCTCGGCACGGGAGGTGCTCGGCACGGGAGGTGCTCGGCATGAGCTGACTCCCAGTGCTACTGAGGGTTGTTTAGGGACAGGGTCTTGCTAGGTGGCACAGGCTGGCCTTGACTGCCCACCTTCCTCCCTCACTGAGGGGCAGAGCCTGGCTTTGCAGGCTGCCCTGGGGCTCCTGCCAGCAGACTCTGTCCCCATTCTTGTTGTGCTCAGCCCTAGCATCTCCACTGTCCCCAGGGGCTCAGAGTCCCCAAATCTCAACTGTGCCCAGTGACTTCACTGTCGCCTGCATCTCCACTACCTAGCCTCCACTGTCCCCAGCCCCTCCACTGCTCCAGCAGCTCCACTGTCCCAGCCCCCCCAGCCCCTCCACTGCTCCAGCAGCTCCACTGTCCCCAGCCCCTCCACTGTCCCCAGCAGCTCCACTGCCCCCAGCAGCTCCACTGTCCCCAGCCCCTGCACTGTCCCCAGCAGCTCCACTGCCCCCAGCCCCTCCACTGTCCCCAGCCCCTGCACTGTCCCCAGCAGCTCCACTGCCCCCCCCCTCCACTGCCCCCCCCTCCACTGTCCCCAGCGGCTCCACTGTCCCCAGCCCCTCCACTGCCCCCGGCCCCTGCACTGTCCCCGGCCCCTCCACTGCCCCTTGAGTCTCCACTGCCCCCTGCGTCTCCCTTGTCCCCAGCCCTTTCGCTGCCCTCAGCCTCTCCACTGATGCCAGTGTCTTCACTCTCCCCAGGGTCTCCTCTGCCCCCAGCTGCTCCACCGCTCCTTTTCTGGCTGAACATAGGAAGTGGCGTAATTTTTTTGTCCTAAGGGACCTGAGCGCCCACTTTCAGCACTCTTCAATTTCCAGTTGCGTATCTTAGAGCGGGAGGCGGGTCCTCAGGCACCTGCGTCCTGCCCTGCGTGCTCTGCCTCCTGCCTCCAGGCCCTCGGCAAGGTGTCAACAGTCCCTCTCCGTCTGGGGTGGGGCTCAGTTTCCACAGGCGATGATTCCAGAAGTCTAGAAACATGATTTAAGTGTTAGGCAAATCATGTGTGACTGATTTCTTGAGCCTCTGCTTTAATATGAAGTTCCGGTGTTTTCCTTCCCATGGCGTCCCCGCGTCAGGTCCCTCTCCGCACGCTGGCCGTGGAGGCTGAAGGGCAAGCTTGCTCCAGGTCCCAGCAGCATGGCGCTGACGCTCCCAGCGCTGCCTGCTTCTGCCCCCGACCTCACTGCCACTCAGACCAGCACCCCGACCTCACTGCCACTCAGACCAGCACCCCGACCTCACTGCCACTCAGACCAGCACCCCGACCTCACTGCCACTCAGAACAGCACCCCGACCTCTCTACCACTCAGACCAGCACCCCGACCTCACTGCCACTCAGAACAGCACCCCGACCTCTCTACCACTCAGACCAGCACCCCGACCTCTCTACCACTCAGACCAGCACCCCGACCTCACTGCCACTCAGAACAGCACCCCGACCTCTCTGCCACTCAGACCAGCACCCCGACCTCACTGCCACTCAGAACAGCACCCAGCAGCTCCACTGCCCCCAGCCCCTCCACTGTCCCCAGCCCCTGCACTGTCCCCAGCAGCTCCACTGTCCCCAGCCCCTCCACTGTCCCCAGCAGCTCCACTGTCCCCAGCCCCTCCACTGTCCCCAGCGGCTTCACTGTCCCCAGCCCCTCCGCTGTCCCCAGCAGCTCCACTGTCCCCAGCAGCTCCACTGCCCCCAGCCCCTCCACTGTCCCCAGCCCCTCCACTGTCACCAGCCCCTCCACTGTCCCCAGCAGCTCCACTGCCCCCAGCCCCTCCACTGCCCCCAGCCCCTCCACTGCCCCCAGCCCCTCCACTGTCCCCAGCGGCTCCACTGTCCCCAGCCCCTCCACTGCCCCCGGCCCCTGCACTGTCCCCGGCCCCTCCACTGCCCCTTGAGTCTCCACTGCCCCCTGCGTCTCCCTTGTCCCCAGCCCTTTCGCTGCCCTCAGCCTCTCCACTGATGCCAGTGTCTTCACTCTCCCCAGGGTCTCCTCTGCCCCCAGCTGCTCCACTGCTGCTGGGGGCAGCGCTGCTGCCACTCAGACCAGCACCCCGACCTCACTGCCACTCAGACCAGCACCCCGACCTCACTGCCACTCAGACCAGCACCCCGACCTCACTGCCACTCAGACCAGCACCCCGACCTCACTGCCACTCAGACCAGCACCCCGACCTCACTGCCACTCAGAACAGCACCCCGACCTCACTGCCACTCAGACCAGCACCCGACCTCACTGCCACTCAGACCAGCACCCCGACCTCACTGCCACTCAGACCAGCACCCCGACCTCACTGCCACTCAGAACAGCACCCCGACCTCACTGCCACTCAGAACAGCACCCCGACCTCACTGCCACTCAGACCAGCACCCCGACCTCACTGCCACTCAGACCAGCACCCCGACCTCACTGCCACTCAGACCAGCACCCCGACCTCACTACCACTCAGACCAGCACCCGGGCTCCAGGTAAACGTCTGACTTGCACATCCCAGGAAGTTCTTTTCCATGTCGCCTTTCCTCCTGACCCCAGGTGACTCAGTGATCTAGTGACCACGCTGTGGGTGTGACATAAGTCCAGCTCCTCTGTCCCTGCTGCGTGTGGAAGCCTGTGCCACGTGCAGTGTGAACGGAGGTTGGAGGAGAGCCCCTGAGTGTGGCTCGCGTCAGGTACCTTCTCCCCTTCCTCTCTCGGGGCCTCCTGGAGGAGGCGCTGCTTTCTTTGCTCTTGCAGCCTTCTCTGGGCCTACTGTGGCCACTGGTCTCCTCTTCAGTTCCCTGAAGAAGTGAACTGAGGCTTTGAAACAGGGAGAAGCGCAGGACATGGAGGAAACCTGCCCCCCCTCCTGCCCCCACCCCCCACCCCGCCGCTCCTGGAGCTGGCTGGGCTGTCCCGCAGCCTTCCCGCCTGCTCCTTCTCCCACCAGGGGCTCCAGGGTCCTGACCTCCTGGCTGTTGCAGCTGCTGTGACAACAGCGGCTTGGCCTGGGAGCTCACACACACCACGGCTCACAGGCCTGGGGCAGAGGCAGGGCTAAGGCTAGGGCAGGCCAGACGTGGTATGGCAAGGGCCTGCTGCTGGCTTCAGAGACAGTCATCTTCTGGCCTCCTCTTCCCGTGACAGAGGGACAAGGACGTTTGCTGGGGTCCCTTTCACAAGGCACTTGCCCCTCCCCCAGGGCTCCACCCCTGCAACCTGGCCACCTCCCAAAGCCCCACACACCGGCACCATCACGCTGGGAGCTGGGACTTTACATGAGTTTGGGGGAACACAATATTTAGCTCATGGCACTGAGTCTGCGCCCTCCACCACAGGCCTTGCCTTTCACCCCTTTCACCCTAAGGTCGGTGTCACCACCGTCACCTCTTTTATCCAGCCGCAGGAAGACTGGAGCTAACCTCATGACCATCTCTCAGCAGTGAGGCACAACTGAGGCACGTGTAACAGAGATTAAAAAGAGAAAAAAAAAAAAAACCTCAGTAATCACAAGCAATAACATATGAACACAGCATTTTAAAAATCAAAATGAATGCAAAAGAATCCAGGAGGGACCACACACCGAAGTGTCCATCAAGGCAGCTGGCGTTGGGCCATGACTGCTGTTGTGCAGGGAGGAGTAGGACTGCCCATCAGCTCGGGGCCGGGCCTGCAAGGCTGACGGGGGCTTTGTGCAGAGTCCTGCTTTTAAAGTGCAGAGCTTTCCTTTGCCCTTCCCACTCAGCTACGCCAAGGGACACTGTTGTGCATACAGGGCTGCAGGTGCCAGCAGGACCGGCTCAGCGGGGCTCCATCCCCTCCGGAAGGGGCTTGTAGATCACCATCAGAACAGGATTCCGGGGCTGGGGTGCAGCTCAGTGGTACGGTCCTGCTCAGCGTGGGCAAGGCCCTGGGTTCCGGGCCCCGCGTTAGTGCCACGCATGAACACACCTGGACTGTGGCCCTGCTGCACACAGTTGAAGCCTATCACATTGTCACCTCTACCTGAAAATAAATGACCAATCACCCCCAAGACGAAGCCTGCCACTCCTGTAGTAACAAATATAAATTTCGTGAGGCTTTTTAATAGATTTTTTAAATAACTATGGCAGAAGCCACTAACATCGAACCTCCCCTCGCCCGGTCCCGAGGGCACAGGTAGCAGTGTTGACGACACGCACGTTGCCATCAGCCGACCCCACCACTCTCTTCATCTGGCCAGACTAAAATCCTGTTTTTTTTTTTTTTTTTTTTTTTTTTTTTTGGTGGTGCTGGGGATCTACCCCAGGGCCTTGTGCCTGCAAGGCAAGCGCTCTACCAACCGCGCGACATCCCCAGCCCTGGCCAAACTGATATTCTAAACCCTGGGAACACGGACCCCAACTCCCTCCTCCTTCCTGGCCTGACAGCTCTGTTCTGCTCCCGGGCTCTATGGATTGGATGCTGCAGGTGCCCTTCGTAGGTAGACACGCAGGGTGTGTCTTTTGTGACTGGTTTGTTCACTTAGCACAGTACCCATGCTGCTCTGCGTGTCAGTTTCCTCCCTTTGGAGGGTTGACTAATATTCCTTCGCATGTCTACTCCTTGTTTTGTTTCTGTGTTTCTTGATCAAAGGATACATGGGTTGGTTCTCCCTTCTGGCTCTTGTGAACGATGCAGGTATGGAAGTGTCTCTTCCTTGGCAGCTTTTTAAGAGCATGAGAACACTTTCTGGCCCAATGCACTCCACCAACCGTCGCTGTAGACTTGGTGTCTGCTGTGCCCTAACCACTCTTTGCAATTAGAGGGAAATTTTCCAGCTCTCGGGTGGCAAAAACAGTTCCTGGATGGAGGTTCCGACGTCATCACATCTCGAACACTCCTGTGGACGAGAGCCAAGGAGGTTCCTGTTCAGATCTCCTGCCTGACCCCACAAAGGCTACCCCTTCCTACACAGTATTTCATTTAATCTTCATACCAAATTGTTGATATTGACATTACAATTCCATTTTAAGTGCCAGAAACCGAGCCTCAGAGGAGTGGAGGGACTTACCAAGCTCCCTGCACACTTAGGGCCTGATGTACGTTCTAGCATGTCAAGAGGTGCTGGCGGCATTTATGGAAACTGAGAGTCTTGCTAAATGTTATAAATCTTTCCATTCAAGAAAAATAAATGCAAAAGCAATTCCTGGATTCATAGTTGCATTTACCAGCTTCCAAGAAGGACGGTGTCCAAATGATTCTTTTTTTTTTTTTTTTTTTTTTTTAATAGAAGGAGGTGTTACAGCACCTTTAGCAACTCAGTCAGGGACTGGCAAGTGACATGGACTGGGGAAGTCATCTCCACACGTGTCAGTTTCGTAAGACAACTTGACAGTCAGATCAATCAGAACGACAGGGCGGAGGTGTGGAGGTTAAAGGACCATCTGTGACTTCTGCACTGGTGAAGAAGTTCGACTTTAATGATATTCTGCAGTCCCTAGCTGGTGGCCAGGGAGTGTGTGTGTGTGTGTGTGTGTGTGTGAGCTGTCCAGCGGAGTGCTCTGCAGTGATGGAAATTCTCTGATCTTCCAGCAAAGTCGCCACCAGCCACAGGCGGCACCTAAGCATTTCCAGGGTGGCTTAGTGCAACAGGGGCATGGGGCTGATCTGTCTGTCTGTTTGGTGCTGGGGTTGAACCCAGGGCCTTGTGCACTGGGATACATCCCATGCACTTTTAAAAACCGTGTGTATCGAGACAGGGTCTCACTGGGTTGCCCAGGCTGGTCTTGATCTCCTCTCCTCCTGCCTCCCGTTCCAAGTCAGTGGTTTCATAGGCCCGTGTCATCATGCCTGCTTTGAGTGCTTAACTGTATTTACTTTTTTTTTTTTTTTTTTTTTTTTTTAGTTACCAATGGTTTTTCACTTCATTTGTTTATTTATATGTGGTGCTGAGGATCAAACCCAGGGACTCACCCATGCCAGGCGAGCGCTGTCGCTGAGCCACAACCCCAGTCCTGTATCTACTTTTAAAGCAGTCATTTTGGACAGTGTGAGCCTGTGGAATAGATGCGACACTGTTGTATTTCAGTTTTCCTCATTCATTTTCTTCAATATTGTCCAAGATGGAACTTTTTTTTTACCCCAAATTCTGGGTTAGAATAGACAGAATCACAGTGAGACTCTAACACAGTCATGTGACTAAATGTTGAATACGGACAAGACTTTCCAAAGAAGGCATGTGGTCCAGCAAATCAGGCAGGTTGTTTTAGAAGGCTTCACTGCTAGTATCTGTCCAGCGAACAGACTGACCTCCATTTAGAACGTGAAGCGAAGGCCACCTTCAGGTCACTGGCTGCTGAGGCCCCTGCAGCCGGCATAAGGAACATCTCATGCAGAAGATCATGACAAACGGCTGCACGGCCACGTTTCAAGTGGGATTCAGAGAGCCGGAACTTCCCACTACTTTTTCCTGTCAAAGACCCCTTCCAGGGGGGGTGTGGCTTGGTGACAGTGCCTGGCGGGCATGTGTGAGATCCTGGGTTCCATCCCAGCACTGTCCCTCTCCCCAAAAGAACTATCTCATCTTCTATTAAATCATACAAATAGTTCACGTGCATGACAGGACTTCTTCCTGTCTCTGCAGCCCTGCCTCTTCTCCCTCACCACTGCACCTCCTCTTACATCCTACCACGACCCGCCCCTCCCCACAGCTACCCTGCCTTTTATCCCAGCGCACTCTGAAGGCCTCTTCTCCACCCTCCACGCTCCCGGCCTTCCCCACCGCTCTGACTTCCGCTCAGCTTCTCGGTTCTTCCTTTCTTCACCTCCGTGGTTTGTAGCCGGGATGGAACCCACGGGGCTCCACCACTGAGTACAGCCTCTGCCGTTTTAATCCTTTATTTTGGAACAGGGTCTCCCTAAACTGCCCAGGCTGGCCTTGGACTTGTGATCCTCCTGCCTCGGCCTCTGGGGTGACTGGGTGACCCCCGCGCGGGGACCCTGGCTCGCTTTTTTTTTTTTGGTACCGGGGATTGAACTCAGGGCACTCGACCACTGGGCCACACCCCCAGCCCTTTTGTGTATTTTATTAGAGACAGGGTCTCACTGAGTTGCTAAGTGCCTCGCCATTGCTGAGGCTGGCTTTGAACCCGCGATCCTCCTGCCTCGGCCTCCCGAGGGCTGGGATGACGGGCGTGCACCTGTCGCGCGGCGCCTGGCGCGCTTTTAACAGCACCAGCCAGTTCAGGACACCCTGTGATCGGATCCATGCGACAGGCCTGTTTCCCCGAGTCCGGGCACGGGCCCAGCAGCCAGGATGGAGGCCCGCGGAGAGGTGGCGGGAAGGGCGGGAGAGGCCCAAGTCGTGGGTGGCGCCAGGTCGGGGAGGGGCCGCAGGTGCGGGCTGAGGACCCCTGAGGGGCTGGGGAGAAAGCGGCTGGTCGGGGCTGGGGCGGCCAGGGCCCAGCCCGCGTGTCGGCCGCGCCGCCCGAGGCGGGTGGGAAGGGAGGGGCCGCCAGGAGGAGCCCGAGCAGCCCCCCAGGGCGCCGGCCCGGGAGTGGCCGCTGCGCTCGGGCCGGAGCCTCAGCGCCGGGCCCTCGTGAGTCCAGCCAGTTTCGGAGCTTCCTCCCTCGGCCTCCCCGTGTCCCCTCCGTCCCCGCCTGCCACCCCGCTGTGTCCGCAGGCAGCGCTGTCCCTCGGCGGCCTCGGACACTCCGAGACGCCCCTGGCCGAGCCCGCGCCCCCAGGCAGCAGGGCCAGCGGCAGGAGCTCGGGCGGGAGACCCCGCGCAGGCGCCCGCCCTGCGCGCGCCCCTCGACGGCAGCGCCTCGCTCCCGGAGCCGCGTGGGCGCCCCACCGGGTCCCTGCACTCCGCGCACCAGCGCTCTGCAGGGGACTGTTCACGGGGGGCAGGACCGGCGCCGGGGTCCCCGGGGAGAGGAGCGGCCCGGGCAGCGGGGACGCGCAGACACGACGGCCGCGCGGGGAGTGAGGCCCAGGGCTGGGGCCGCGTGGGAGCTCCGGACCCCGTCCTCAGATCAGGAACAGCGCTGGCCGGCTGCGTCGGAGCCTCCTGCACCGCCGTGCAGGCCCCTCGCCCCTTCTCCAGCGCCCTAGTCCACCAGGTTACCGGCGCAGGCCAGGAGCTGGGGAGCCCATCCAAGGTTGGGGCGCAAGCGGGGCACCGCCAGTCCTGGTGCTTTGTCTTGAAGCCCTGGAGGAAGAGTGAGCGTGTAAAAGCCTGCACCAGCACAGGTCACCCTTGGCACTCAGCACTTAGTGGGGCAGGCTACCTGGGTGACAGGAAGGAGGCACTCTTGCATACCAACTTTATCTAAGCACTTTGGGGTATTTGAGTCCAAGCTGGTGGTGCCTCCTCCATTTCCTCCTGCTGCGGTTCCTTGCTCTTCCTTTGATCCTGGTGGTTCATAGTGCTATCTCTGGGGGCTTCGTGTTTTCTCCCTGAACATTATTGCCCCCCACTTTCCGCTTTTCGGTTTTTTTTTTTTTTTTTTTTTTTTTTAATATACATTGCAGCTCAGGACTGCCACCCAGTGGCCTAGTAGTGTAAAGCTCTAAGCACGCTGGGTTTTCCTCACCGCCCATCAAGAACATGACCGCGGGCTGGGGTTGTGGCTCAGCCAGCGGCAGGGCGCTCACTCGCACGTGCGTGGCCAGGGTTCGATCCTCAGCACCACGTAAACATAAATGCATTGCATTGTGTACAACTAAAGCAAATAAATAAATATTTAAAAAAAAAGAACATGACCGCAGAGCGTTTGCTTTCACTAAAAGAGAATAAAATCATGGCATTTGCAGGTAAAAGGATGGAGTTGGAGAAAATAATGCTAAGTGAAGTTAGCCAATCCCCAAAAACCAAAGGTCGAATGATCTCTTTGGTATGAAGATACTAACTTATAAAGGCAAGAGAGAGGGAATGAGAGGAATGAAAGAGCTTTAAATAGAACAAAGAGGGAGGAGGGAGGGGAGGGGACAAGGGGATAGGAATAGTGGCAGACTGAGTTATCCATGATTACCCTAAATACATGTATGAAGACACAATTGTTGTAAAAATACTTTATATTAAGCCAGCAACTTGAAAAATTGTGCTCTCTTTATATGTGATATGAAATGAAATGTACTCTGCAAACGTGTATAACAAATTAGAAAAATAAAAATAAATTTTTTTTAAAAAGAGAGCCTTTGCTTCCTTGTGAAGTGCAGAGCAAGGGAAGATCGTATCTTCTCAGAACCCGGAGGGCAGTCTGAAATAGGGAAGGCTTGTTTGATGCACTTCTGTGAGAGCAAAGTGAACTTAATCCAGAGATTCATACTAAACTGGGAATGGAAGCAGACCAGAATTTTAAAGGAAAAGACCTCTCCAATTTAGGTGAGTTAGGAAAAAGAGACTGTGAATGTAAAGCCATTTCGTGATGATGTGTGCTCTTGGATGAATCATGCCTTCTTCTTCTTCCTATCCTACTTCTTGTCCCACCTTTTAATGTGTGTAAGGTCGTCCAGGTCTGATGAGAGTTGTCAGAAGGCAGCTGGGTGACCTTGTCCAGAGTTTCTGGATGAGCAGCTGTGGGGACCAAGCCGAGGGTCGGCCTCTCTGGTTCCTTCAGAGAATGCCCTTATGCTCTGTGCAGCAGTGCTGAACCTTTCAACTGCATTTTTTTGTAATTGAGCATCAAAAATGTTGTAAAGTCTTAAATATTAGTTTTATTACCAAAACACAACTTGCAGACACAATTACTGGTGTGAATTTTCATTTTTTTGGAATGGTAGATCATCCTCTTCTCTTTCATAAGACACTGTGGAAGTCATGAAAGACGGCTGAGATGGAGAAGGCAGAAGGGAAGGAAATCAGGGCGGAGGCCCAGCGGGCGGCACAGGAAGGCCAGAGACCAGAGCCTGCTTCGGGAGGGAGGAGCGGGTGCTGCCCTGCGGGGAGAGTGCCCTGGAGCGCCCTGGGTGGTCTGGAGTGCCCGCCTCTGCTCTTCCGAGTCGCACACCTCCTGCTAGTGTCCTCCCACAGCCTAGGACTAAGTTAACCGGGAATGTTCCCTCCACACCACTGGAGCTGCGCCCTGTGAGGGCAGGGGGACTTGGTGACTCACAGGGTGGGCGGAGCGCACTGGGCCTGGCTCTGCCTGCCTCGCGGGCCATGCAAGGACCTCTGAGGATTCCCAGGCCCCCACGGGCACCTGGAGTGGTGGTTGGTGGGCAGACTGGGAAGGACGGCAGGGAGGAGAGTGAGAAGGTCCTAGAAATAGCCTGTCTACCTTCCACATTTAAGTCCAGCGCGGCTGTGCCCAGTCCCAGGGGAAGGGTTGGACTGCTGACTCCCACAGCACGCATCGTGGCGGCTGTGACTGGCTGAGCCCTGTGCAGGGGAGATGGCGTGACGAGGTCTCTTTCCTCTTTCCGGTTACTGCTTTCAGCCACGCTCTGCCAAATATGCCTTTTCTGACCTTTCATGAGATCTTGAGTGGATTTAATGAGTTTTCGGGTCACTTTTTGGCTGTTTTGTTTAGAACTTCATCATTTCATTCAAATGTCGTGTATTGCCATATCTCACCCCTGCCCTAAGTGCTAGCTCACAAGGGAAGTCTGAACTTTGAAGAAATACAAACATGTTCAGGGTGAAGTCAGGAGATTAGAAGAGCTGTAACCTGATCAGTAGACTAATCTATTTGATGGATTAGTAATTTGAAGAGACTAGGACCTTTGAAAGGTGGAGACTCTCAGCAGCGGGCGTGACTAGAGGAAGTAGCTACCGGGTGCCGCACCTTCGGGGTTTTCCTTTTGTCCCTGGCACCTTCTCTCTTGCTCTGCTCCCTGGCCACCATGAACTGAGCAACTTTTCTGCACCACACCCTCTGCCATGATGCCCTGCCTCACCTCCAGCCCAGAGCAATGGACTCGGCCAACCCTGGGCTGGGATCTCTGACACTCAACTCAAAGAAAACTTTTACTCCCATAAGTTCATGTCAGGTATTTTGGTTACAAGGATGGAAAGCTGACAAATACAACTATATTATCTGACCGTATTGTAGTAATCCCTCAAGAATGATATGAAGACTTAAAAAAGATTAGATGTTTGGAAACTTTTTCAAATACTCATGAATTAGAAAAGAACTACAGCAGGAATGACAAAATATTTACATCTGAATAACAGTACAGTACATACCAGAACTTCTGAGATTAAGTTAGACTTTACGGTTAAGCTGCAAAGTTATGATTTTACAGGCATTTATTATAAATGACAAGTCTGAAAAGAAATACATTAAGCTTTTATATCACAAAACTATCAAAGGAGTGCTAGGATAAATCTAAAGTAGAAGGGAGGAAAGAAGAAAGAAGAAAATAAAGAATTAGAAAACTGGGCTGGGGTGTATGTAGCTCAGTGGTAGAGTGCTTGCCTAGCATGCATGAGACCCTAGATCCCCAGCACCAATAAAATTTTTTAAAAAAGTAAAAGGGTCAACAGAACTAAACTAAAAAGAAAGTATTAAAATTAACTATCATCTAATGAGATAGATAAAAGGCAGAAGACACAAGCAATATTGGGAATGAAAAAACAGATATAAAAATAAAGCAGAGATTTTTTTAAACCATGAGAATATTCTAAACCATTTTGGGGGATGCTGGGGATTGAACCCAGGATGCTCTGCCATTGAGCTACATCCTCAGACCTTTTAAGTTTTTATTTTGAGACAGGGTTTTGCTAAATCATTCAGGCTGGCCTAGAGCTTGTGATCCTCCTGCCTCAGTCTCTGGAGTTACTGGGATTGCAGGCATGTGCCATAGTGTTTGACTACTATAAATAATTTTATGTCAATACATTTGAAATCTTAAACAAAGAACAGTGTTTTCTAGAAAAATGTTAATGATCAAAAGTTAATTCATATGTAGATATGATCAAAGTAGGTAATATATACAGGTATGCATATACCACACTGAACTCCATTATTTTCTATAAATTAAAATGTATGAAAAAAGAACTAATTGAAGAAGTGCTAGAAACCTAAAGAGAGCTGTAACTGATAGGCATAACTTCCTCTTCTGCAACTTATTTCACATTTTCTTTGCCGTCAGTGGTGACTCTAGCTGAAAAGCTTCCTTACCTGACAAAGTGACCCCAACAGCATTTCTGAAGGCTCGAACCCCTAGTGGTCCTGCCTTTCCTTGTTTGATGCAGAGATCCTTTGACTGCCCTCCCCACCCCCACACCATTGCCACTCTATCATGGCTGCATTTAACAGCAGATTTTTTAACATATTCCAAAAATTCAGGAATATAGCCAAGTTATCATTATGGAGATTTTAATAAAGTGAAACTTAGTACATCACTTTCTGCTGAAAACACTTATGAAACTTCAGTTCGTGAGGCGGGAGGCAGGAGGATCACTTGAGGAGCTGCAGGTCAGCCTGGGTCACTCAGCAAGAGCCTGTCTCCAGGGAAACAAAATATACGTATATCATAGCACAAGGTTTTATGTTATTTTATATATGTATAGGAATCATATTTTCTTTTTTTTAAAATTTTATTTATTTGCTTTAGTTGTACACAATGCGTTTATTTGTATGTGGTGCTGAGGATCGAACCCGGGCTGCGCATGTGCAAGGCAAGCGCTCTACCGCTGAGCCACAACCCCAGCCCAATATTTTCTTATATATTTTTATATAAATATATTTTTAAATGTACATATGAATATATATGATGCATACACAGAACTTGGAAAGATTGTCTTTTCCTTTTCAGAACTTTTCGCTATAACGCATAAAGCGTTAAGTTCTAGAAGCAAGTAAGCCATGGAGTATGTCAATCATCCACTGCTCACCTGTGTCACCTGAAGAACTCAAGTGAACCGTACAGTCATAGCATGCCTGAATTGGTAAAAAGCACCAGATTTCAGAAATCAATATTTATTTGTAGAGAAGATACTTTTCATTTGTGAGAAAACCATATGAAATATAAAATATAAGTCATACAAAATAAAAATCCCATATACTTATAGATAAAAAGAAAAAAAAAAGTGATGGTTTAGATTAACAGTGAGGGAAGAGAGCATTGAGATTTTCTTTCTATAAAACACCATGCTAGCAGGGCACAATGGCACACACCTGTAATCCCAGAGATGTGGGAGGCCGAGGCCCGAGGATCAAAAATTCAAAGTTGGCCTCAGCAACTAAGTGAGACGTTGGCTCAAAATGTAAGAAAATGGAAAGGACTGAGCTCATAGCTCAGTGTTAAAGTGCCCCTGGGTTCAGTTCCCAGTACCACTGAAACCAAAACAAACCAAAAAATCAACAAAAGAATAGCCCCCCCAACATACCACACTAGTTATTTTAAAATTTGATGTTAAAAAAAAAAAAAAAAACCAGCAGCTAAAAATAGGGAAATAGTTCTTTTTCAAAAAGACTTTCGGCTGGGGTTGTGGCTCAGTGGTAGAGCACTTGCGTCACACATGTGAAGTACTGGGTTTGATCTTCAGTACCACATAAAAATAAATAAGTAAAGATAAAAATAACCTTTCTATTTGATATACTAATAACCATCCACACAAGTCACTTAAGTAAACACTTGTCTTACTTCATAGCATCCTAAAGGCTCATCTTCCCCTCGAGTATAGACTTCATACCATGTGCTCAGAATAAGGTGAAATGCAACGTATCGCTACAGAAGCAGCTGTTTTGTTTCAGTGGCGGATACATACATATGTAACTTTTATTTTTAAGTCATATTCTAAGATTAAAAATGGCAATCTGTGTTGCCGCCTGTAGCAATTGCCGCTTGCAGCAGCGACGGAGAAAATTCGGAGGCAGGATGGAAATGAAAAAGTTCTTTTATTCTTCTCTCTTCTAACTTCTCTCTCTAGCTCCAACAACCTCTCCAACTCCAACTCCAACTCCAACCATAACCACTAACTCACCCTCACCCGGTTAAATACTTTTTGCCTTAACAAGGACACGTGCTAACAGCTCGAGCTTACAGGTGTGTCACACAGTGTTCACGGGCATAAAAAGATTCTTAGATAAATGCATGAATATCAGGTGAAAATACTTGAACACTTTTATGGCTCTCAGCTAGCCGCCATCTTAGCTATCTCCTCAATTAGGGCTCTTACAAATCTGGTTTGAAATGACAGTAGGAACGACATACGTCAATGCCTCCGCGGAGACTCGCTGACGCTCTGCAGACTGGCTTAACCAGCATCCAGGACCCAGGCGGGAGCAGGCTGCGCTGGCAGGTGGCCGTGCCGTCAGTTTGGGGAAGGTTGGTTTCTGATGGACAGAGAGGAGGCTGGAGATGTGTCACGGAGTGCTGTGTGTGCGCCCCAGTTCATCTGGAGATGTTTCACTGGAAACTCCCGGGATCAGATGCTCCTTTCAATGGCCTGCGAGCTTGGAGTTGTGCTGTCCTGCATCATATCCACACTGCGGGCACTGAGGTATTGAGGTGTCACCAGCATGACTCCGGAGGGGTTACAGTGACACCCTGCACTTTCCCTGTTGCTGTTTTCCAGAAACTTAAAGATCATTGACCACACCTTTTAAATTAGGAGTAGTTGGATAGAAAGATGCCTCAAAACTGCTGTGGGGAGTCCAGCTGAATACGCATGCAGTGCTGTTGTGACAGACGCTCACAGGCAGCCGCACGGTGTAGATGAGGCACAGTATCATGGTCACTCAGATGCCTCAGGAAACAGATTCACGGCCTAGAGTCAGAACAGACCTCATGCTGTCATAGGGCCTGCTGGGGACACTGAAAGGCATGGGTGAGCTGCAGGCTGCCATCAACCCGCTCTGCCTTGCCCAGTCTGTGGCTGCCGCCGTTTCACCAGGCATGAGGGGCTGCGCCAGCTGGTGTCCTCGCAACCGCCCCGTGGCTTGAGGTGGGACCCAGGACAGCCGCTGCTGGAGACCCCAGCACACAAAGGCGACTTAGGAAAAGAACCTTGGGCCAAGTGGATTCCATCTGTGAAATAGAATACATAGAAGAATAAATAGAAAAAAAAAAACTGGCATTTGAAAATCCCATGTAAAGAGCTCCTCATTCTGCTGCATACGTTGGGCATTTGCAAAATCTGTTCCTGGTCCTTCCGCAGGCCATTGTGACGATCAGATGGAACGACCCCTGCGTGCGCTCCAGCGGTAGCGAGCTCCTCTCCTGAGAGAGCTGCGGACGCGGGTTGCAGGACGTTGCTCCCTGCGGGGCACAGTACACTCCTGTCAATCACTGCCTTCCTTCATGGGTCCTCTTTCACAGGGCGCAGCACTTGAATCGGGGTGGGGACTTCCAGGCTCCTCTGGTCACATGTCCACCCAAAAGGGACCGGGATGGAGGCAGTCTGCTCAGAGTTAATCTGGCAGCAGATTTTCCCAGCAGCCCAGGGCTGGTCCCCATGGCTAAGGGCCCTACCGCGGTGGGGAGGGGACTGATGATCTCACACGTCACAGCTGCTCCAGGGAGCAACGGAAGCCGTCCCCCCTCCACAGGAGCAGTGCCTCTGGGCTGTGCGATTGCTCTTCTGAACCCAGCTCATCTCGTCAGCGCGGGTGTGGCTGCTGCCCGGCTCCTGCCGCCGTGGGGGGCCTGCGAGCAAAATGGGCAGCGTCTGCTGCGGGCAGGCCTGCTCCCCTCCCAGGACAGCTCGGGGGCCTTAGGACCCGCGTCTGACAACGGTCTGCGTGGTGGGAGGGGGGCACTCTCCATCCGGCCCTGCTGCCCCCCGTGAAGGGCTGCCTCAGGGACCGTCACCCCTCTGCCCCACGCTCTTCCCTGGGTCACCTCGTGTGCGTGCTGCTGAGGACGTTCCCAGGGCGGGCACGTTCCTGGTTAGAGGTGCAGGAAGGCTCTCCAAGCGCGGTGTGCCGACTGCATCCCTTTGGATCTGGGCCCGGTCCTGGGACTGCTGGATCTAGCCATTTGGCTTTAACATCCAAAGGCGACATGTGCTCATGAGAAGAAAAAACTCCTGCGAGCGATCTGACAGTGCATGAAGTGAGAGCTGGAAGCCGCTCCTCCCCACCCCGTGCCTCTCGGGCAGCGGCGTCAGGACTACGCTGAGCGTGGAGCCTCGCTTTTCTTTGCAGGCACAAACACACACAGCGTAAAGTTTGCTTTTTCACGTACTCATGATTTCAAGGATTGTCAACGATGTGCTTTTAAACTTAGTTAATCGTTTTCCTCCTACTGTTCACTCGTTGAGCACAGAATGAAATAAAATAGCAAAGACCCACGATAAGCTTGTCCCGGAGAGGCACAGCAGGGCCCGAGGGCCTCCCGGAGCAGGAGCTGGGCTTGAGCCGCCTCTGGGGTGGAGGCGTGTGGAGTTGCTCCATGAGCAGGGCTGGCCGTGGCCGGACGCTCGGCCAGGGAGCGCGCGCTGGCGTGGCCCAGGTGCTGTGTCCTCCCCAGCGCAGGACAGGAGAGGAAAGAAGAAAAGGAGGAAGCTAAAAGGAAAGAGGAGGGGAAGGAGACACAGTGAGGAGGAAGGAAGACAGCAAGACAGAGGGAAGGAGGCAAGGAGGACAGCCGAGTGTCTTGCTGGTGGCCGCCCGGCATGCCCCGTCCATCCTTCACCTGGCTGCTGGACACAGCTTTCAAAACCTCCTTCCAATGGGGTTCATTCTTGCAGCACATTTTTCATGATTTGACTTTTCCCCCTCCAGCTGATGAGAAGCCAAATAACTCACTGGAATTTCCCCTGGAGCAGTGTCCCAAATGTCTTAGTTCAAGTGATTTATGACAGATTTATTCCCCCTCTGCTCTCCCTCTGGATGAGACTGGGTACGCGCTTTCTGTAGCGGCTCCAGGCCCTCTGCTAGGCCCTCTCGTGGACGACCCTGGAAAATCTCACCAAACCTGCTTGCCAGGGGGCTTTGGCCTCCTTGGCCCTCCCTCCTCTGAACGGCCTGCCCGGGATATTTCCACTGTCCAAGGCTGGATTTCAAACCCGCCCGAGCCTCCCTCTCTGGGACGTGACTGTCTTGCTGCTGATGCTCAGAGTGAAAGGCGCTGACGGTCCCCCACACATATAAAATTTCTTTAAGTGGTCAGAAGTGACTGACGTCCTGTTGACGTCGAGGGTTCACCATTAATAATGACAGCAGTCGCTTAGCCTTCGACATGTGTCCCTGTGCTAGGTGCTTCACGGACACCATCTCATCTCGATTCTCAGAGCGACTCTGTCACTAACGGAGGAGACGAAGCAGCTCACCTCGGGGCGCACAGAGCCAGCGCCCAGGCCTCTGCGCTGAAGTCTTGGCGCGCACATCTCCTACCGCAGGCCTGCAGGGCCCCTCCTGAATGCACGGCTCAGAAAGCGATGATGTTGTCACTGTTGTCCCCAGACAGAGTCCATGACCGTCCCCCACAAGACGGCAACGATAGCGATGGCTGAGAAGAGCCCACTGCACACACTGCTCCCTGCAGCCGGGCAGCTCCAGGACAGCGGCCAGCCTCTGCTGTGTCCCATGCTCTGGAGAGGCTGAGAGCCGGCCCTGCCGGGGACCTACAGGAACATGTGAATTCCCAGCACACTGCTAAGTTTTGTGCAGATATCCTGTGTCACCTGAAGTCATGTCATTCTTTAGGCCTGTACTCAGAGATGTGTGACCTTAACGCTCTCCAAACCCAAAGAAGCAACACGGGACTGGTTCTAGCTCCAGCAAGTCAGCGTGACTGTGGGAAGGAGACGTGGCCTTTACGCTCACACGGTGAACACCGCCACGTTACCAGGACGGAGCTGAGCTGAGCAGTCACATTTTTATTCAGATGTTTTTTAAATGCTGTCTTCAGCTTATTTTTTTATCGTGTTCAACAGAGATTGAATTGTGAACAAGGAAAGAGCTCCACGTGAATGGGACAGATTGACCCAGCGCTGTGAGCGGAGCCCTCAGACTGCTGGACTCAGAGCTGAATGTGTCCGGGGCGTGTCTCAGATGCCACCTCCCAAGTTGACACTGCAGGAAGTCTTGGGTGTGGGTGCCTAGAGGAGAAAAGCTTAGCAGTTCACATAAAAAGCACAGGGCAACACACAATTGTTCCAAAGTGAGACTTAATTCCCAGGGGTGGCAAGCCAAGCCGAGGGACAGGTTTTCTGAGTGATCAGGCGGTAATCTGGGCTCTTTGAAATCTGTCCATCTTTGTTGGAGGTGCCACCTTGGAGTGGACATCAGAGAGAAGACTGGGCGGGCCGGAAACTTAAATCACGTCTTTTTGTTGTTCTTGTTTGGAGGCTCACGAGGTTGCCCTGGCCAAGCGTGGGGGTCTTGGACTTGGGGAAGGACGGGTGATGAAGTGGTCGGCGGCTCGCTGCGCAGAAACTCTGCACGAGCGCTGGCTTCCTTCCTGGGGCCTGGAGTTTGGGCTGTGCCAAGCAGAGGGCGCCTGTGACGAGCCCTTAGTAAAAAGCCCTGCAGAGCTTTCCTGGTTGGCAGCTCCTCCCACCTCTCGCCCCAGCTTGCTGCTGGGGAAGTCATGCATGTCCCCGGCACCTCCTCTGAGAGCCCCTGGAGGCTGGTGCCTGCTTCCCCACACTTTGCCCAACCCCCCATGCCCACCCCATGCCTTTTTTTTTTTTTTTTTTTTTTTTTTTGGTACCGGGGATTGAACTCAGGGGCACTCGACCACTGGGCCACATCCCCGGCCCTTTTTGTATTTTTATTAGAGACAGGGTCTCACTGAGTTACTAAGTGCCTCGCCATTGCTGAGGCTGGCTTTGAACTCGCGATCCTCCTGCCTCAGCCTCCCAAAGTGCTGGGATTACAGGCATGCGCCACCGCGCCCGGCCCCCATGCCTTTTTTTAAAGTGATGCTGCACATGTCCTTCACGGTGCTAAGTCCTGGCTGTGCTATGCAATATGCCGGGTCCTGGGTGGCCTGGGGCACTCCCTGCACAGTGGCTCTCAAAAGAGCACCAGTCGGGGCCACAGCTGGAGGCCTGCAGCTCACGGCACAGCCCTGGCCTGCTGCGGAGGCTCTGGCTTGATCCCCTGCACTGCAAAACAAGCAGAGAGGATTATGGCCTTGAATTTTGGAAAGTTGCTTTTGTTTTCTCATATTAAGTGGGGCAGAGCCTGTGTGCTACCATAGAGGATGTGGAGGGACCCTGGCTGGGGAGAGACTGAGGTCTGTGTCCCCCATGTGCTTGGGCAGGTGACAGAGCCGGCGCTGAGCTTCCCCTTCTCCACATGCCAAACAGACCACGCTATCGACCCCACAGAGCCATGCTGAGCATGGCGAGGCAGCGCCGGCGCGCGTCTGGGTGCAGCCCCCGTGCAGTGTTCTTGCTGCAACTCCAGGTAAAGACACCCTGATCACACCTTCAAAGATTCTTCAGCGGAAGGAAACAGTGTAACCCTGCGAGACTCAACTCCAAATTACTTCCATGTTCAAGGCAGATCACATGACCTTTAAATCACATAAGATTTTTCTTTTTTTTTTTTTTTTTTTGGTACTGGGGGTTGAACTCAGGGGCCCTCGACCACTGGGCCACATCCCCAGCCCTTTTTTTGTATTTCATTAGAGACAGGGTCTCACTGAGTTGCTAAGGGCCTCACCATTGCTGAGGCTGGCTTTGAACTCGCGATCCTCCTGTCCCAACCTCCCACGTGCTGGGATTACAGGCGTGCGCCACCGTGCCCGGCTCACATAAGATTTTAACATGGACGTGTTCATTCTATTCACATTAGAGGCTTATACAGACTATCTATAAAAAACACTTAAATGATTCAAAAAGTAGAGAGTGAAACTCCTCTATGATTTTCAGCCTTCCTGCAAGATTCAGTGCTTACTATTTCAGGTTTCTTTATATGTACATAGAAATACAGTTTCTAAGTAAAAATGGGCCTTTTGTTTATTTATTTATTTTGGTACCAGGGCTCGAACACAGGGGCATTTAACCACTGAGTTGAATTCCCAGCCCTTTTAATATTTTTATTTAGAGACAGGGTCTCTCTAAATTGCTTAGGGCCTTGCTAAGTTGCTGAGGCTGGCCTCAAACTTGTGATCCTCCTGCCTCAGCCTCCTGAGCCCTTGGGATTATGGGTGTATGAGGCCCTAAGCAACTCAGTGAGATCCTGTCCCTAAATAAAACATTAAAAAGGTCTGGGGATGCGGCTCAGTGGTTAAGTGCCCCTAGTTCAATCCCCAGTACCAATAAATAAATAAATAAAATAAAAATAAAAATTTAGTTGGAATATTTAGACGATACTTAGAATCTGACTTGACCTAGAAATGTATGAGACAGTGGGGGAGTTTGGCCACTGACAGGATATTTGGTGATATGAAGGGATTTTTAATATTGAGGTCTATGGGTGATATTGTGGTTACCTTCATGTTTTATACATATCCTGTAAGTATTGAAGAGAAATCATATGATGGCTGGGGCTGCCTTAGAATCATCTAGCTTGGGGTGACAGAGTCACAAGTAGGGATGCACATGGGGGGCGTAGAGGGGGATTGTCCAGGTTGGCTTGTGGGGGCTATCATACCGTTTCCTCTATTTTCCTATATAGTGATATTTCCCATAAAAAGTTGGAGAAACAACTTGGCTTCGTTGCTGACATTCTCCTTGGGGGGAGGGAGTCATGGGAGTTGGGGAGCCTCCTCTCAGGGTTGCCCAATCTTAGTGAAGGAGTTTTCACCCTGTCTCGGTCCAGGAGTGAGGTGCTATGGAATCTTAAGGTCACTGACTCGTAGGAAGCGGGGACACCAAACCCAGGATATGAGGTTTTTTTTTTTTTTTTTTTTGGTACCGGGGATTGAACTCAGGGGCATTCGACCACTGGGCCACATCCCCAGCCCTTTTTTTTTGTATTTTATTAGAGACAGGGTCTCACTGAGTTGCTAAGTGCCTCGCCATTGCTGAGGCTGGCTTTGAACTCATGATCCTCCTGCCTCAGCCTCCCAAGTGCTAGGATTACAGGCGTGTGCCACCATGCCCGGCAGGACATGAGGTTTTAATTTTAAAAATTGCTTCTAAGTTCAATGCAACCCCAATCAAAATCCCAATATCATTCCTCATAGAAATAGAAAAAGCAATCATGAAATTCATCTGGAAAAATAAAAGACCCAGAATAGCCAAAGCAATTCTTAGCAAGAAGAATGAAGTGGGTGGCATTACTATTCCAGACCTTAAATTGTACTACAAAGCAACAGTAACAAAAACAGCATGGTATTGGCACCAAAATAGGCCAGTTGACCAATAGTACAGAATAGAAGACACAGAGACTAACCCACACTTCTACAGTTATCTTATATTAGACAAAGGTGCCAAAAACGTTCACTGCAGAAAAGACAGCCTCTTTAACAAATGGTGTTGGAAAAACTGGAAATCCTCATGTAATAAAATGAAATTAAATATCTTTCTATCACCATGCACAAAACTTAACTCAAAGTGGATCAAGGACCTAGGAACTAAACCTGAGACCTTGCACCTAATAGAAGAAAAAGTAGGCCCAAGTCTCCATCATGTTGGTTTAGGCTCCAACGTCCTCAATAAGACCCCTATAGCACAAGAACTAAAACCAAGAATCAATACATGGGATGGATTCAAACTAAAAAGCTTCTTCTCAGCAAAAGAAACAATCCGTGAGGTGAATAGAGAACCTACAGAATGGGAGCAAACCTTTACCACAAGCACATCAGATAGAACACTAACTTCAAGGATTTCTAAAGCTCTTAAAAGCCTTAACAATAACAAAAAAACAAAAAACAAATAACCCAATCAATAAATCGGCCAAGGAACTAAACAGACACTTCTCAGAAGATGATATACAAACAATCAACAAATATGTGAAAAAATGTTCAACATCTCTAGCGATTAGAGAAATGCAAATCAAAACAACTCTAAGATTTCATCTTACTCCAGTCAGAATGGCAGCTATCAAAAAAACAAACAACAATAAATGCTGGCGAGGATGTGGGGAAAAAGGCACACTCTTACATTGCTGGTGGAACTGCAAATTGATGAAGCCAATCTGGAAAGCAGTATAGAGATTCCTAGGAAAACTGGGAATGGAACCACCATTTGACCCAGCTATCCCACTCCTTGGCCTATTCCCAAAGGACTTAAAAACAGCTTACTACAGGGACACAGCCACATCAATGTTTATAGCAGCACAATTCACAATAGCTAGATTGTGGAACCAACCCTGATGCCCATCAGCGGACGAATGGATAGGGAAACTTTGGTATATATACACAATGGAACACTCCTCAGCACTAAAAGAGAATAAAATCATGGCATTTGCAGGTAAATGGAAGGAGTTGGAGAAAATAATGCTAAGTGAAGTCAGCCAATCCCATAAAACCAAAGGTCGAATGATCTCTTTGATAGGAAGATACTAACCTATAAAGGCAAGAGAGAGGGGATGAGAGGAATGAAAGAGCTTTAAATAGAACAAAGAGGGGGGGAGGGGGACAAGGGGATAGGAATAGTGGCAGACTGAGTTATCCATGATTACCCTAAATACATGTATGAAGACACAATTGTTGTAAAAATACTTTATATAATACCAGCAACTTGAAAAATTGTGCTCTTTATATGTAATATGAAATGAAATGTACTGTGCAAATGTGTATAACAAATTAGAATAATAAAAAATTTAAAATAAATAAATTTTAAAAATAAATTAAAGTACTTGAAAAATGCTTATCATCTTTTATGATATTAAATCTATTTACTAGGATAAGTTTTTCACTATTAATTCTAAAAGAATACTTAATATAAGTCATATTCATACAGTTTTCTCATTTTCACATGAATTGTCTTTATTATTGAGTGGTTAAGCATTTTTTATATGTGCTAGATATAAGTTCCTTATCAAATAAATGATTTGCAAATAAAAAAATTGCTTCTAAGAAACAGTATTTCAATTTGCAGAATTCGAGGCAATAATTGTGATGATGATGAGAATAGTAATAATAAGTTGATGTTTTTGAGTGAAAAATAATCCTTCTTTCTTCTTTTTTTTTTTTGGTATCGGGGATTGAACTCAGCGGCACTGGACCACTGGGCCACATCCCCAGACCTTTTTTGTATTTTATTAGAGACAGGGTCTCACTGAGTTGCTAAGTGCCTCGCCATTGCTGAGGCTGGCTTTGAACTCGCGATCCTCCTGCCTCAGCCTCCCAAGTGCTGGGATTACAGGCGTGCGCCACCGCGCCCGGCCTTCTTCTTTCTTCTTTTTGGCTTCTGGGCACTCACTCCTGCCCAGCGGCTCCCGTGGTTTCCAGACCCTTCTTCCCTTCCTGTGCAGCCTCATGGGCAGAGTCCAGTGGCCTGCTGGGCCCCCTAGAAGCCCCCAGGAGGTCTGCCCAGCCTCACCCAGCAGAAGGAGAGGGGAGGGGCTGGAGGGAGAAGCACCAGTTGGCCATCCTTCCCCTGCGCCCCACAAGAGCCGGTGCACTGTTGCCGCCTGCAGCCACGAGACCGCGGGAAAGAGGTCGGAGGCAGACTGGGAACGAGTGGTTCCTTTATTGTTCCTTCTTCTTCCTTCTCTGTCTTCTCTCTTCCGTTCCTCTCTACAGTCTGGTTAAATACCCTTTCCCCTCACAGGTGCATTAGTCTCTTAATAGCATACACGTGTCTCATCACGAGCTCAGCACGCAGAGCCCACGAGCACGGAAAGATTCTTAGCCAGTCACTGTAAGGGTCAGGTGTAAGTTGTCTGGCAAACAAGTAAGCGCCACTCTTGGCTCTCGGCCAGCCGCCATCTCAGAGCCACCTCCTCGTATCTCAAAGGCTCTTACAGTGCCCCTGCCGCCTCCTCCCCAGGCCTCGGTCCCTGCACTTCAGATCCCACACCCCTCACAGACTCCGCACTGTCCCCAGAGGAGCCATAGTGTCACAGGCACGCTCCTTCCACAGTCTGTGATATAAAGTGACTGCTTTCTGAGCAAGTGTACAGGAACTTAAGCACAGAAGCAGGTGTAGGTGTTGTTGAAAGGATGGCCCCAGAGCCTATCCAATCCTCCTAAGCAGGCTGCCATTTCTTCCACATTTCTTTCTTTTCTTTTCCTTTTTCTTTCTTTCTTCCTTCCTTTTTTTTTTTTTTTGTACTGGAGATTGAACTCAGGGGCACTTAACCACTGAGGCACATTTCCCAACCCTTTTTTTTTTTTTTTTTTTTTTTTCCCCATTTTTGTATTTTCTTTAGAGACAGGGTCACACTAAGTTGCTTAGGGCCTCACTAAGTTGCTGAGGCTGGCTTTGAACTCACGATCCTCCTGCTTCAGCCTCCCGACCTGCTGAGATTACAGGCATGCATCACTACGCATGGCCTCTTCCATATTTCTGGAACTCTGTCTAGGTGATTTCTTCCAGCATCTAAACCTGATTTTTGTCATTCAGTAAACAAGTTCTTGGTCTGACATGCTATGACCTTTAGACAGGGGTGAAGAAGAGTTTATGGCTCTGAAGGTTCTAGTCTCAGAAAGGACACAGACGCAACAGCATTGCAGAAGCAAGAGACCCCCATCATGGATTCTTTTTTTTTTTTTTTTTTTTTGTGGTACTGGAGATTGGACTCAAGGGCACTCGACCATTGGGTCACATCCCCAGCCCTTTTTTGTATTTTATTTAGAGACAGGGTCTCACTGAGTTGCTAAGTGCCTCGCCATTGCTGAGGCTGGCTTTGAACTCGCGATCCTGCTGTCTCAGCCTCCCAAAGTGCTGGGATTACAGGCGTGCGCCACCGCGCCCGGCCCATCATGGATTCTTAAATAATCAAGCGTCTTGGGACCAGGTACAGTTTGCAGCAACCAAAGAAGGTGAGCAAGCTGCTGTCTCCAGCGAGTGGCCTTGCCTCTCGTGCCCGCACTGCAGTTCCCTGATGCCAATGCCAACAAGAGGGCTGAGCTCTCAGGAGACATCAGTGGTCTGAGGTCTGAAGCAGGAATCCACAGGAAGAAGATGGGACACCTTGTCACGCACGAGGCAAGGCCTATCATACCCTCAGGGCCATTTAAAAATGACTGGCAGGAGCCAACCGGAATGCTCCCCACATACCACCCACACCTCTTAGAATGGCTCTTAGCAAAAACAGAATCCAACAAGGGCCGGGAGGATGCAGCTGGCGGGAGGTGAATTAGCACGGCGTGGAGGGTTGCAGAAGATCAAAAACACAGAACTGCCACGCCACCCGCAGTGGCACCACTGGGCACGCGTCGAGGGGAGTGAGGCTGGGTGTCACGGAGGGCTCTAAAGACGTGTTGAGGCAGCCACGTCCACCTTCCTCCAGCACCTCCACAGCTGCCAGGGCTGGGCCCCCGCGTCCACCCACGGAGGGGGGTGCAGGGGTGGGCTGTGCGCTGTGGAGCCCTGCTGGCCTCAGGAAAGCCAGTCCATCCTTAGTGACAGCAAGGACCGCCTGGAGGCGGCCCTTGAAGGAAGCGCCGGGCACAGGCACAGGAGGACACGCGTCTCCCGACCTCTGTGTGCACGTCCGGACGGCGGTGACCTGCAGCAACATGTCACACGGGGGATTCACAGCAGCAGGACTGGCTTCTCCCCACCTGGGGCGGGAGTCCAAGGTCAGGGCACTGTCAGGGCCGGGGTCCGGGGAGCTCCGCTCCCTGCTCCCAGCGCCTTGCCCCAGCCCTGGGCGGGAGGGGTGCTGCCCGTGAGGCGCACGGAGCCTGCTCCACGGCCACCTGCCCGGGCACCAGGACCCTGCAGCAGAGCCTGCTTGCCCAGCGTGCCCGCGGCCAGTGCCCGAGCGCCGTGGCCCTGGGGACTACGTGTCAGCTTGTGTTTTGGAGGGGTCTGTCGTTCAAACCGCACAACGTGGAACCTGAGAAGGACGAGCCACAGAAGGCCAGAGTGGAGTGGCCACGCCAGAGGCTGGGGGTGGACAGGCCGGAGAGATTGTCACAGGAGACAAGATGTCAGTGGGACTAAAGGAATGAGTCCAGTGATCTACGGTACAGCATGGAGACTGTAGGTGCCATCTAGTAGAAAAATGATCAGAGAGTAAATTTTAAGTGTTCTCACCACAAAAAAATAAAATAAGTAAAGCAATGCCATGTGCACAGCCGTCTGTAATGCATGCATAGGCCACACCCTCCCACGCCAGGCACCTGAACCCGTACTTAACATTTGTTGTGGTACTGGGGATTGAACTCAGGGACACTCGACCACTGGGCCACATCCCCAGCCCTTTTTTGTATTTTATTTGGAGACAGGGTCTCACTGAGTCGCTAAGTGCCTCGCCATTGCTGAGGCTGGCTTTGAACTTGCGATCCTCCTGCCTCAGCCTCCCAAGGGCTGGGATTACAGGCGTGTGCCACCGCGCCCGGCTTATACTTTAACATTTTTGACATATTGAGAAAGAACCCAGGGCCTTGCTCATACCAGAAAAGCCTTACTCAGTCACTGAACTATGTCCCCAGCCCCTAAATCTACAAAATTTTTTGTTAATTTAAACAAACAAAACAAGTGCTTCCCACTGGCCAAAATGGGACAAGATGAGCATTAACACAAATACTACCTGGGGTGGATTCAAGCTCACCAGATGTTTAATTCAACGAGTTCATGATGCTGCTAACACGGATCAGAGGATCCTGGGAAGCCAACTCATGACCTGAAGAGCAAGTGAGGACAGAATCACGTCCTTCCTTTCCTCCCCAAGTGGTGTGACGGGGCAGCCAAGCTCCAGTTAAAGGGATGTCTCTCCCACAGGGATTCTAGGACGAGAGAACTCTGCCACTTGGCAAGGCCCCACTGGAAGAGCTCGCCACGTGGAACACTCGGTTTTCAATGTCACGGGAGGGACTCTGGCGTCGGTGGCGTGGTGACAGAGAGTGCCATTACCTGCGCAGCGCTCTTGTGCAGCACATGGGACCTGAGTGCAGTCAGGCCTCTGGGGCCACCTAACGGAAGCAGGGAGGCGAGGGCCCGGCTCTCTCCTCACACGGGGATGAGCTCTGCAGACCCCAGAGGGAGAACTCTAGGGCCAGACACCTGAGTCCTGCTACAAAGCGGCTAAAAGGAGGAAGCCATGGCAGGCTGAGGCCACAGGACTGCGCACTGGGCGTCTGAGGGTGCTGAGGGACGCTCGCGGTGCTGTGCTGGCACCTGGAGGAGGGGCCTGGGTGTTGGGGAGGACGGGCCTGGGTGTCGTGGAGGAGGGGCCTGGGTGCTAGGGAGGAGGGGCCTGGGTGTCGGGGAGGATGGGCCTGGGTGTCGGGGAGGAGGGGCCTGGGTCTCGGGGAGGAGGGGCCTGGGTGTCGGGGAGGAGGGGCCTGGGTGTCGGGGAGGATGGGCCTGGGGTCGGGGAGGACGGGCCTGGGTGTCGTGGAGGAGGGGCCTGGGTGTCGGGGAGGACGGGCCTGGGTGTCGGGGAGGAGGGGCCTGGGTGTCGGGGAGGATGGGCCTGGGGTCGGGGAGGACGGGCCTGGGTGTCGTGGAGGAGGGGCCTGGGTGTCGGGGAGGACGGGCCTGGGTGTCGTGGAGGAGGGGCCTGGGTGCTAGGGAGGAGGGGCCTGGGTGTCGGGGAGGATGGGCCTGGGTGCTAGGGAGGAGGGGCCTGGGTGTCGGGGAGGACGGGCCTGGGTGTCGTGGAGGAGGGGCCTGGGTGCTAGGGAGGAGGGGCCTGGGTGTCGTGGAGGATGGGCCTGGGTGTCGGGGAGGAGGGGCCTGGGGTCGGGGAGGACGGGCCTGGGTGTCGTGGAGGAGGGGCCTGGGTGTCGGGGAGGACGGGCCTGGGTGTCGTGGAGGAGGGGCCTGGGTGCTAGGGAGGAGGGGCCTGGGTGTCGGGGAGGATGGGCCTGGGTGTCGGGGAGGAGGGGCCTGGGGTCGGGGAGGACGGGCCTGGGTGTCGTGGAGGAGGGGCCTGGGTCTCGGGGAGGAGGGGCCTGGGTGTCGGGGAGGATGGGCCTGGGTGTCGGGGAGGAGGGGCCTGGGGTCGGGGAGGACGGGCCTGGGTGTCGTGGAGGAGGGGCCTGGGTGCTAGGGAGGAGGGGCCTGGGTGTCGGGGAGGATGGGCCTGGGTGCTAGGGAGGACGGGCCTGGGGTCGGGGGAGGACGGGCCTGGGTGTCGGGGAGGACTGGCCTGGGTGCCGGAGAGGAGGGTCCTGGGTTCGGGGAGGAGGGGCCTGGGTGCTGGGGAGGACGGGCCTGGGTGTCGGGGAGCACGGGCATGGGTGCTGGGGAGGACGGGCCTGGGTGCTGGGGAGAACGGGCCTGGGTGTCGGGGAGGAGGGGCCTGGGTGTCTGGGGAGCACGGGCCTGGGTGTCGGGGAGCACGGGCCTGGGTGTCGGGGAGGAGGGGGCCTGGGTGCTGGGGGGACGGGACCCCAATGGCAAGCGCCACCCACCCGCTCGCTCCCCGGGGCTCTCGCTGGGCCCTCAGCCCCGCAGGGTCAGCGGGCGCAGGGCAGCTGCTTTGGGACCAGCGAGGCGAGTCCCGCCGTGGTCAGCCGCGCTCCTCGTCCGGGCTGGTCAGCAGAACTAGCGGGCAGGGCTTCAGGACCCCCGAGTCCACACCCCGAGCGGAGGTGCCCGGGGCTCTGGAAGCCGCTGGTGTCGGGGAGGAGACCTCGGCCCAGGACGCACCTGCCCCACGCCAGGGCTCGGACGCCTAGGGCCCGCCCGGGGCCTCCTGGCCCTCTCGCCCTCCTGTCCTCTCCCAGGCACAGGGCATGTCCCCCAGGGAGTCCCCCGAGGATGGAGGCTGTGAGGAGGGGAAAGCGTGACTTCACCTCTGATGGAGGTCACGCTGGCCCCGCGATGGCCAGGCGGCCCTCCCTCCCGCGCAGAGGCGTTGCTGTCGGGGACACCCCTCCCCGTGCAGTGCCTGGCCTGGGGACGAGGTGCGGGTGCGGGTCGCTTTCTCTCCCCTCCGCCAGGCTGGGCCCCTGGGGGTGCGTCCCCAGGACCGGCACTGGGTGCCGCGGGAGGCGCGGAGGCCGAGCCCGCGGCCTGGGGGCGGCGTCGTGCCCGTGGGGACGGGCGACGCAGGCTGGCTGCGGGGTGCCAAGCGCCCACCGAGTTAGCCTGGATTCCGGGGACATCTCTAGGTTGGGGACGCAGAGCTTGGCCTCCTGTTGCCGGAGACTGAGTGGGCAGAGGAAAACCAGCTCCGCCGGCCCAGGAGGGGGAAGCTCGCTCACGGGAGCAGCTGGATAAGAGGAAGGACCGGCGCCTCTTAGGAGAGCTCTGGCCTTGGGCCTGGAGTCTGCACTTCAGAGAGAGCAGCCAGACGGGGGGACCTTCACAGTCCAGAAGGGAGCGGCCCCGTGGACGCCCTGGTGGGTCCTGGCAGACTGGGGAGGGGAGGGAGCCGCCCCTTCCCAGCCCCCGATCCTCACCCTGTCCCCCTCCAGGCCTGGGTCGTCACCCCTCAACTCTGACACCGCCTCCAGGAGGCGGTTTTCCGAGGAGTGGGATTCACAGACTATTCCGCAGTGGAGGTCCGTGACAGCTGTGTCCTCGAGTCAGGTGGCTCCCTCTGGCCTTCATCAGTGCTGCGCTGGCTCACCCACAGGGACCCTCTGCAGAGCCCAGTGCTCTCTGCGCTGTCCTCCTGTCTTTGAGGAGCACTCGGGAGCACCTCCCTCTGCAGACTGCTGGCCCTCAGCTGGGGGAGATTCTGGGGAGCTGCCCCGCCCTGCTCCACGCTGGGAGACCCCTGAGGTGGCCCACCTCCCTGTGCTGTTCCTCAGACTTCACCTGTCCGACCTGCCTGGAGAATTGTTTCCTACATTTTGTCCCCTTGGGGGCAGGGGTGGTCATTTCAGGGAGGAGGAAAATTTGGTTCCTGTCTTGGCGGGAAATGGAAAAGCAGGAGTCACTGTTAGTGCTTTTGTTCCTGGACAATTTTGGCTTGAATTTGCATTTCTCTGATGACAGATGATGTTGGAAACTTTCAGGTGCTCACTGGCCATTTGCCGTACCTTTTTTTTTCTTCTTTTAAACAAAGGGAACTTTTGAAAATGTACAGTTTTCTAAAAAATACTTTTTACTTGTAGATGATACAATATCTTTATTTTTATTTGTTTCTTTATTTTATGTGGTGCTTAGGCTCGAACCCAGGGCCTCTGCGTGTACGAGGCAAGTGCTCTACCACTGAGCCACAGCCCAGCCCTGCATATCTTTAGCTGATGAAAAGTCTGTTTAAATCCTTTGCCTCCTGTTTTAAAACAAGTTGCTTATCTTTTTAAGTTGGAGGAATTCTTTGTATACATGGACACAAGTTTTCTGTTGACAGGTATTTTGCAAATATTTTCTCCTGGTCTATGTCTTGCTGGTTCATTTCCCTTTTTCTTTTTCATTTTTTCTTTTTTTTCTCTCTTCCCTTCTTCTGTCATGTGCTTTCTTTTTGCTCATGGTATTTCTGCCACACGCAGAAGACCGAGACCACCCACCCCCCTCGCCCCACACAAAGACCCACTCAGGGTGGGTCAGAGATGGAACGTGGGGCCTGCAAGTCTGGACCACTGGGGGGACGGGAGGCTCTGGCAGGCGCTGGCTCGGGCAGTGGCTTTCGGGCCGGGACTCCAGAAGCCCAGGAGCAGGAGCAACCCTGACAACTGGATGTCACCAAGCTCAAGAGGCTGCACGTAGCAGGGAACCGGCAGCAGGGTGGAGGCCAGTCTGCGGGAGGAAGGCCGCGCCTGACGGACGGTCGACTCCAGGACATACCAGGACTCAGGACACGGAGCACCAAAAGCGACCCAGTGTAGAAGCTGCACACAGGGGCTGGGGACGCGGCTCAGTGGTCGGGACCTTGCCCAGCAGGCGCGAGGCCCTGGGCGCCATCCCCAGCACCACACACACACACACACACACACACACACACACACACTGATCGACATGGACTATTCTCAGAAGAAGAAATGCAAATGGCCAAGGAACTAATGAAAAAAGTCCTCAACATCAGGGAAATGCAAATCAGAGCTACAGTGAGGCGTCGTCTCGCCCCGTTAGAACGACGCTTATAAAAACAAAATACCAAATGCTGGCAGGTTAGTGGAGAACGGGATTCTTGTCCACTGTCGGTGGGGAAACAAGCTAGGACAGCCATCTGGAGGACGGTGGGTAAAACAAGCTAGGACAGCCATCTGGAGGACGGTGTGGCAGTCCTCAGAGGAGTCTCAGGCCACCTACCCATGACCCAGCAGTCCCACCTCTAGGCGAGTGTCCCAGAGAAGTGAAGTCAGCGCACCACAGCCAGACCTGACAGCCCTGGGTTCTGCCGCCCTGTCCACAGTCGCTGAGACCTGGCAGCGGCCGAGGCGCCCATCAGCAGATGCACGGACAAGGAAAGTCTGGTGAGGGGCACGCGGAGTATTATCCAGCCACAGAAAAGAATGAAATCCTGTCGTTTGCAGCGTCATGGATAGCATTGGAGGACATGAGTAAGTGAGCTAAGCCACACAGAAGACAAGCGTCACATGTCCTCTGTCCTGTGTGGACACTAAAAACAAGTGAATCTGAGTGTAGGCTAGCCATCAACGGAGGCTGGGAAGGGTGTGGGCGTGGCTGAGGCAGGTTGGATCTGAGTAGTCCTTGTGGTGCACAAGTATGGAAATACCACACTGAACCCCTAAGACATACAACTAGCACGCACTAGTAAACCCAGAATAACTTGAGTATGAAGCTGGCGTCCTCCCGCGCTGTGAGCCCTCCTTCCTGGGAGTGCGTCCACCAGGCTGGGGACTGAGTCTGGGGCAGCTGCTCCTCCTCGCGCCTCCCGGCTGTGGCCAGTGCTCCTGCCACCTCCTGCAGCTCCCTGGTCCCTGAGTCACCAGCTGGGAATTCCCCATTTCCTTGACACTCCCTGGACGCTTTTAAGAGTCTTGTCAGATTGGGTTTTTAGAGCTGTTTCGAACAACAGGACCTGTTTAGGTGGTCAGCTGCCCGGAAACACTGCAGGTTTCTCAGGGACACCACACCGTCAGTTCACCACGGTCGCGGCCTCTCGTGTCCCGGGACCAACTCCAGAAGGGAGACGAGGCAGAGTGTGCAGGCCAGACTCTGGTGGCACATGCCTGGTGGCCTCCCTGGCTCGGGCGGTTTTCAGAACAAACGCCACAGACTTCTGAAACGGACGCCGCCAGCCACTCACAGCTGTCAGATCGAAACTGCTCAGGAAAATCACGTTTCCTATTTTTAGCTTTTACTTCTGTTCCCTTGTTTCTGTTCCAGTGGCCTTCTTCCAAAATCGCACCTCACGAGTCAGCCGTGGAGGGCCCAAAGCCGCTCTCCCCAAGACACGGCCCGACCTCTGGATGCGACCTTTCTGGGAGAAGTTCCCTCCAGGATGACAGCCGTTGACCTGTCTGGGGTTTCAGTCACCCTGGGCCAAGGTCAAGGGGGTCATAATACAGCAAGACTTGGAGAGAGGGGAGGGACCGCAGCCGCACGGTCACCATCCCACGTCAGCCCTCGCTGTCGCCGGCTGCCTGCGCCTGACGCATGGCTACACTCGCCAGGCTTCGGTGGTCTCGGGGCCTCGGGCCTACACGGAGTCTTGGGACGCATCCCCGGGCAGTTACTGCCATGCTCAGGTTGAGGAGCCCCCAATGAGACGGGTGGACAGCCTGAACCCTTCTCAGAGGGGGAGAGAGGAGAGAGAGGAGAGGAGGGGAGGGGAGGGGAGGAGAGGAGGGGAGAGGAGGGGAGGGGGAGGGGAGAAGGGAGGAGAGGAGGAGAGGAGAGGAGAGGCCCTGCCCGAGCCCCAGGAGGTGGGGCAGCACAGGTGCCGCGACCCCCCACGCTCTGGCCTCTGGAACGCGGAGAGTCCTCCGCGCTGGTTCAAGGCACAGGTCATCTGTGACGGAGTCCTAGGAAACTGGTCACAAACACCCCCCCCCCCCGCTCCGGGGATCTTGCAAGGCTGCTGACCTCACCGCCCGGAGTGTGATCAGGGAGCCCCTCGGGCGGGGCAGGGGTGCACACTGTCCTCAGGCCTGTCCTCTTCAGGAGCTCTGTGGCGGCCACCTGTGTGCATACGTGGTTCAAATGCAAGGTGAGCTGGGAGCGGCTGACCTTCCTGCTCTCCTGGCCAGCCCTGGCCTCTCTTTGACGTCTTCTCCTGCCTCCCCCTGCCTCCGTCCTGCCTTCTACAAACACTGAAGTTGGCTCTCGGGAAACTTCTTGGAGCGAATCTTAACTCACTGGACAAGAGTTTCCGCAGGCTCTGAGCGAGGCCTGAGTTTGCAGGTTCTGGTCACCATGGCCGCAGCTCTCTGACCTAGGCCTTGTTTTTCCACTCAGAATCAAAGAACTGGAGCCTGGAATCCCGGAACTGCTGGCCTGTTTCAGTCGTTAAACAACTAATTAGCCAGACAGTATTTCTTCAGTGCTGGGATGCAACCCGAACACTCTACCTCTGAGCTACATCCCCAGCCCTTTCTATTTATTTTTTTAGACTTTTGGAGACAGGGTCTTACTAAGTTTTGCAGGCTGTCCTTGAACTTGTGATCCTCCTGCCTAACCCTTCCAAGTAGCTGAGATTACAGGCATGCACTACCATGTTTGGCTTGATTAAACAGTGTTTGAGTAAATATAATGAACTAGACTTTAAAATGTTCCAGAGATTCAAAGGTATTCTATCCCAGGTTCCATCTGCTGGTACAAAAATGTACCACTATTAGCAAGAGTGTAGCAATTTTTTGGCACTAATAAATTAAAGAGTTTAAGCCAAATCAACTCTGAGTATGAATTTTCATACAACTCAACTAAAAAATGTAAATTAACAAAAATGTTAATCTTTTTATATTGGTACCTATAAATCGGCTTCATTCTTTTTTTTTTTAACTCCTGCATAGTATTCCATGGAACAAGTATTTCATGCGTTTGCTGAGTCCTCTCTTGGTGTTACCAATATTTTGTCACAATGGACATGTTTCTGTACATGGACTGAAGTACTTCTTTAGCAAATTTAAACCAGAATGGAAGTGGAATTGCCAAGTTGAAGGATATTTGCATTTACGTGCTTATGTAAGTTATATACATATTGTCAAATTGCCCACAAGCTGTACCTTTGGAGGATTGTAAGTGCATCTCTTTCCAGGATGCTCACAGACATTCAATATCATTCATGTGGAACTTTCTGTCAATATGAAAGGAGAAAAATGACTTGATTTTATTTTGTTTGGCTGGGACAGAATGCAGAAGGGAAGGTTGGGAGAGAATTTCAGTTTGTTTTCTTGTTTCTAAAAGGAGAAAGATCTCTGTGCCCCAGGAGGCGGATGAGCCGTCTTTGCTAGACGTCAGGTTCCAGCCAGACGAGGCGCAGAGGAGGGGCTCCGAGCCGTTCCCTGGCTCCCGCGTGCGCCTTGACCTGGAGACCGGGGCTCTTGGTGTGCCTTCTCGCTGATGCTGTTCCTGGGCTCAGACTCCTCGATGACCTTCTCTTACTCAGCCCAGGAACTGCCTGTGTCCTCCCAGGTCTGCTGAAGGACCTAAGCAGGTCACACAGTGTAGCGGTCCTTCCTCCTGCAGTGCTGGCCAGTGTGCCCCGCAGGTGCAGCGGCCTCGCCCTGCTGGCCACTGGCCACCGTTCCTACAGACCACCTGCGCCTGCCCAGCTGTGGGCAGTGGGAGTTCGAGGAGTCCGTGGCTCTCTCCTGTCCCTTCAGGCTCTCTCCAACAGCCCGGGGCCATGCCTGTGCCGGGGGACGGCACTGTGTGTGCCCGGCACGACAGTGTCCGCAGCATCTCCTCCTGTGCGGACGGACGTCTGGCCGGCTCCCGCCGCGGCCAGAGCACCGTGGGCGGCGCGGGTGCGAGTCCATCTGCGCACCGCGTCCGCTCCCGCTTGTCCAGCACTGGCCGAGGCTGGGCCTTAGCTGGAGCTGTTCCGAGACCTCCGCCCGGTGCCTCAGGAGCCCAGGCTGCCTCGTGGCCGGTGACCGGCACAGCAGAGAGGGCGGTGGGGGGCGCGGTCCGGGGTCCCAAGCCTGTCACGCTCTGAGTAGCCCCAGGGACAGGGCACGCCAGTGCGACCGTCCTGGACAAGGCGATGTGCCACTCTCCCATTCCTGCGGACTCATTCCTCTACTTCCAAGGAGGAGATCTCTGGTCAAACATTTGCCACCACCTGAATACAGCGCGAGACTGCAAGGCCCCAAACCCGGACACGGCCTCTCTCTAGCCCCGTCGGACTCGGCGGCCACTAGAAGAGACCTGCGGCCTCTGCACCTCCTTGGAAGCCAGCCTCCTCAGTGGAGGCCGCGTCCTCCGAGGGTATCCGACCCTCAACACTGCCGCCCCGAAGCCTGGCCACCAGAGGTGGGCTGAGAAGCTCTGCGTTGCTGTGTGTCCCCCCTCCCGGTGCAGAGCCTGTGGGAGCCCTGCTGTCTGGAGGACGGCTGCGACGCTGGCACCCCCGTCACTGCCGTGGTCTCCATTCCCTATTCCCCACCGAGCTGAGCTCTGCACCGACTTGTGTGGCTGTGGGTTTTTCCCCTTAGAGTTTCAGTTTCTGATGTAAGAAATCATATTTGTGCTCCACAATATTATCTCATTTAAATGGAAAGTCCTCACCCGAGAACCCATGTTTACACAGTGAATCGGGGGTTTGGAGACTGGAAATGGAACCTGGTCCCCCAGGAAACAAGGGGATGCCCAGCAGCCCCCCTGCACAGCTGAGGAGGAAGCAGGGGAGGGACAAGCAAGCCCGAGCCGGGAACTGCTGCTGTTCAGATCCTGCATCACACCAGGGTCTCCCGGGCCTCCATCCTGGAGCTTCAATGGGGGGAGAGGAAATAAGAGAGCTGAGGGTCAGATGCTGCATCTCGGGGCTGCCACACTGAGGTTCAGGACTAATTCTCTGCTGGAGAATATCACAGATCTTCCTGTCCAGCTGCCCCCCTCCTAAGACGGGAGCCGGTCTGTGTGCCCAGCGTCCTGAAGTCCCCGTGAGCTCCGTCCCTGCTACACAAGACACGTGCGGGCCACAGTCCACCGCAGGCCTCCGAGAGCCTCCAGGACCTGGCCCTGCAGCTCTTGACAAGGCAGGTGTGTCCCCTGGAGGAAGCCGTGTCACTCCTGTCCAAGCACATTCCCATCTCTGTGGCTCACGGGTCAGGACACTGGCGTTTTATTAAGAGGGAAACTTAGTAAGGCAACGTGCTTATTTGCTTGTTTGGAAACAGTATTAGGAATTCATTTGGTCTTGACTATTTGCTTTTTTCTATCTACAAATTATAATTTTAGAATACGTCTAAATGATCACTGATTGCATTGGTATTAGTATGGCCAAGCCCTGCTCTTTTCAAAACAATGTTTTATTTTCTTCACAAGCATTCTGCACACTTACGAGGAGCCGTGTGATGTTCCATACACACATGCAATGCAAGGTTCCTCCTGAACAATTAGACCCATCTCTCCCCACGGATGCATTGATCTTTATCAATTCAAAATGAAACAAAGACTTCAGTGTAAGATAGGAAACTACTAGAAAACAAGTAAGGGAAACACTTCAGACCATTGGTCTGAGGAAACATTTTCTGAATATGACCCCAAATGCAAGGTGACAAAAGTAAGAAGTGACCTGTGGGCTTACACCCAACTAAAAATCCTCTGCCACCATTAAGGGAGAAAATATTTTCAAACTCTTCATCTAACAAGTGTTTAGTATCCAGAATATAAAAGGAACTCAAAGAAATCCAGAGCAAAACCCAAATAATCCCACTAAAAAGGGGGCAGATGATCTGAATAGACATTCCTAAAGAGAACACATGCCAGCGAGTAGACCACAGGACGCTCAGCCCTAATCCCCAGGGCTGGGGTGTGTGGCTCAGTGGCAGAGCACTGGGCAGGATGCCCGGCAGCACAAAATGCAACACACAACAACAAAATCACTCACCATGAGGGCATGCAAATTAAAAACACAATGAGATATTATTTAGCCTAGTTAGAACGACTTATTAAAAAAAAAAAAAAACAGAAACAAAACAAAACAAAAATGCCAAATGCTGGAGAGAATGCAGAGAAAGAGGAGCTCTTATTCACTGGTGGTGGGAATAAAAATTAGTCCAGCCATCATGGAAAATAGTGTGGCGATTCCTCAAAAAACTGGAAATAGAAATAGGACTTTATAAGATCAGTAATTGTATTACTGGGCATGTATCTACTCTTTCACTTCCTTCACTTCCAACTTTCTTTTGTCATTGTCCTTGAAGTGAGTGTCTTATAGAAAGCATACTGTTAGATAATGTTTTTTGTTTCTATCACTTTGGCAATTAGTCTTTTAACTGGTGTCGTTAGACCATTTATATGTAAGGTAGTGGTTATGTGTATATCTGCCTTTCTGGTTTTTGTTTTCTGTTTGTTTTTTTCCTTCTGCTTCCCCTCTTTGTATCTTCCTGTGGATCACTGGAGCATGTTTAGGATTCCATCTTGATTTTTTGTGCTTGTGAGGCTTCCTAGTTGTTGGAGGGAGGATCTTGGAGAAACAGGGCTGTTCTACCTTGGCTGGAGCCAGCGGTGTTGAGTCATTCCGTTTCACTGTGCTAAAGGATAGGAGGCATAAGATTTACCATCTAATCCTTATTCAGTGTGCTAAGTACACTTGTGAGGTTGCATAACCACCACTCTTTCCGGAAATTCCTATCATCTCAAGCAGACACCATGTACACATTAGGCAATCACTCTCCAACCCTTCCTCCCACAGCCCCTAGCAAGCTCTAGTCTACTTTCTATGCTTGTGAATTTGCCTAATCTAAGTACCCTCTATGTAAGGTGGATTATAAAACGTGCATCCTTTGGTGTCTGATAAGTCTCTTTTAGCATAGCATTTTCAAGTCCCACCCTTATTGAAGCATAGATCATAACTTTTCACGGCTGAGTGACATCTCCCTGTGTGTTGGCCATCCAGCTGCTAGGAGACTTGAACGGCTCCTGCCTTTTGACTGCATGCAGAGCACTGCTGCGCACAGTGAAGTGCAGGTAGCCATGTGAGTCCTTGATCTTGACTCTTTGGGATATGGACATGGGAATGAAATTTCAGGATCATCTTAGTGACTTTTTTTTTTCTTTGAACATGAGAGGTTTCCCAAATATTCTGTGCCAGCCGGGGAGCAGATTGGCTCAGACTCCCCAAAGGACAGAGGAGGGCGAGGCTATATCACACTCTGGACAGGGTCATTTCAAGGAGTCACTCACAGTCCTTCAGCAACTGCTCGTCACCCTCAGCTTTCAGCACTGAGGTGGGGGCACGTGCTGCCAGCGGCAGCAGCCTCCCAGCACCCCCGCCCCCCTCCAAGCAAGCTCTCAGGGTGATCGGGTCAGGAGCAGAGGAAGGGAAGGGTTCCAGAAGTTCTCTCTTAGGCCCTGGTGTGGAGCAGTCTCCGTGGAGGTTTTGGAGTCAAGAATCACAAAGGACCAAGATTCGTGGACCTAGAGCCCTGGCTTCCATCATCCGATTGGCCAGGAACTAGAACTCAGGAACACAACCCAGCCTCACAGGACCCAGCCTCACAGGACCCAGCCTCCCAGGGCCTCAGCCTCACAGGACCTCAGCCTCACAGGACCTCAGCCTCACAGGACCCAGCCTCACAGGACCTCAGCCTCACAGGACCTCAGCCTCACAGGACCCAGCCTCACAGGACCCCAGCCTCACAGGGCCCCAGCCTCACAGGACCTCAGCCTCACAGGACCCAGCCTCACAGGACCCCAGCCTCACAGGACCTTAGCCTCACAGGACCTCAGCCTCACAGGACCTCAGCCCCCCCAGGACCTCAGCCTCACAGGACCCAGCCTCACAGGGCCTCAGCCTCACAGGACCTCAGCCTCACAGGACCCAGCCTCACAGGACCTTAGCCTCACAGGGCCTCAGCCTCACAGGGCCTCAGCCTCCAGGCCTCAGCCTCACAGGACCTCAGCCTCACAGGACCTCAGCCTCACAGGACCCAGCCTCACAGGACCCCAGCCTCACAGGACCCAGCCTCACAGGACCTCAGCCTCACAGGACCCAGCCTCACAGGACCTCAGCCTCACAGGACCTCAGCCTCACAGGACCTCAGCCTCACAGGGCCTCAGCCTCACAGGACCTCAGCCTCCCAGGACCTCAGCCCTCACAGGGACCTCAGCCTCACAGGGCCTCAGCCTCACAGGGCCTCAGCCTCACAGGACCTCAGCCTCATAGGGCCTCAGCCTCACAGGACCTCAGCCTCACAGGACCTTAGCCTCACAGGACCTCAGCCTCACAGGACCCAGCCTCACAGGACCCAGCCTCACAGGACCCAGCCTCACAGGACCCCAGCCTCACAGGACCTCAGCCTCACAGGACCTCAGCCTCACAGGACCTCAGCCTCACAGGGCCTCAGCCTCACAGGACCCAGCCTCATAGGACGTCAGCCCCCCAGGACCTCAGCCTCACAGGCCTCACCTCACAGGGCCTCAGCCTCACAGGACCTCAGCCTCACAGGACCCAGCCTCACAGGACCTTAGCCTCACAGGACCTCAGCCTCACAGGACCTCAGCCCCACAGGACCTCAGCCTCACAGGACCTCAGCCTCACAGGACCCAGCCTCACAGGACCTCAGCCTCACAGGGCCTCAGCCCCACGTCCCACAGCAGTGGTCGGCTGGGCTGCCCGTTAGCTCCCGCCGTCCACAGCTTCAGAGCTGAGGAGTTCCTCCTCCCTCCCTGCCCTCCTCCCTGTCTTCCTTTTTCGCAGCACTGGGGACTGAAACAGTCGCTTCTCAAGCACTGCACATCCCCAACCCTTTAAGACTTTTTTATCTTGAGACAGGGGCTGGCTTAGTTGCCCAGGCTGGCCTTGAACTCGCCTCTGCCTGCCTCCCCCTCCCACGTAGCTGGGATCACGGTGCCCAGCAGGATTGCTTTATTTTTAAAGATCAAATCCTCATTTTTGTGAAACCTTCATCCTTCTAGATCCAGTGTGCTGATTTATGGGGATGAGCTGATTCTGTATGCCTCATACTGAAAGCCCGGGTTTGCACGCCCTGGCCACACCTGCCGTCAGATGGAACCACGCAACATGAATTTATCTAACACAGCAAATATTTATTCAGGCATCAGCTCTATGATATTGGCACACCCTAGATCCTGCTTATATTGTATAACATTTCGGAAGGACGATGATTCTTTTAAAACCCATTTCCCCCCCAGCCCCCCTTCACCCGGGCTGTTTCTGTAAATACACCTGTCTTTTACGAGTATCTGGCTCAGCTACGCGCTCTTCCTCCAGTTTTGACTAAATTTGCTATTCAGATGATGCACTTGGAACTTGCTCGCCTCAGTTCTCTTGCAGGCTGGCGTAGGTGTCCCCTTACCTGCTCTTGAGGCACAGTGCAGTCATTCATTTACCGCAAATCACGCACCGTGTTGGTAGAAGGAGTCACGCCTGATGTTTCACGCCACCCTAGGAAGCTGTGGTTAACAATGATTGATCGTCTATTTCAGAACGGCCATGAGAGCAGGTGTAGAACGTTCCCAACACAAATGATGAGTATCTGGAAGTGATGGAAATGCCAATTGCCCTGTAATCATAAATCACATTTGTGATTGTATTTGAACATCGTCAACATGCATTGAAATGCCACACAGTATCCCACAAACATGTACAATTACTGTATGTCGATCGAAACTAAAGAATATATCTATAAAAACTCAACCCCACGATAGGTATAGCAATGAGAAGGACTGGGGCGGCCACCGATCCGAGCTAGCCACGTCCAGGGTGAGGGGAGGGTGTGTGGGAGCGGCGATGAGTTGTGAGTGCTAAGAAGGAAAAGGCAGAGTTCTGCAAGCTGCAAGAGCTCTCTCAGGGTCGAGCCAGCCCGAGGCCCGTGGGGAAAGTGGCATTTAAGTTGAGATGTGAACCACGAGTAGGAGTCAGCAGCACCGATGGGGAGGGAGCGTATGACACGCAGAGGAATCGCTGAAATGAGAAAGTCGTGGAACATTAGAAAAACCAGGGGAGGGTCACACTGTGGGTGAGAGAGGGGTGTGGTTGACAGGAGGCTGGAGGCCCAGCCACAGTCAGACCGGAATGCCCAGGACTGGCCACACAGAGACTTTGGTCTTTATCTCACAGGTATCAAAAGTTATGAGGAGGGCTGGGCTGGGCTCAGCGGGGGAGCACTTGCCTAGCAGGTGTGAGGCACTGGGTTCCATCCTCAGCACCACATAAAAATAAATGAATCAAATAAAGGTCCATCAACAACTAAAAAACTATTTTAAAACAATCACAAAGAGCTTGGAGGGAGATGAGATGTGGTCAAACCGACGTCTTAGCAGCTGTTTGGCTGGATGTGGCTTCAGGTTGCAGGCAGGAGTAGCAGCAAGCAGCCAGGGTGTTCCTGCTGGGTTCAGCACACAGGCGCCGCCCGCGTGTTGCTCAAGGGCAAAGTGCTTTGGTGCACTGTGGGCTGGGGGCTGGGGAGGGCGAAGAGGCAAGAAGGGTCCCCCAAACCCTAAGGAGAGAGGGCTTCAACAAAGAGAGCAATGTCCGCCACACGCGCAGCTGAGGTGCGAGGTCCAGAGCCCTGCGTGAGTGTCAGGACGCAGGGAGGAGGGCACTGTGGCCGGCGCGTGGGGGTCAGGGCCACTGTGGCTGGAGGAGCGCACGCGGCGTGAGCCGGTGAGGAGACCACCCTTCCCAGAGAGCCGCTCTGGGCAGAAAGAGAGGGTGGTCACTGGAACGCCAGGGAGCCCAGGAAAGGTGAGCGTCCTGTGGTTGTCAGAAAGGGAGAAGCCTCCAGATGTTCAGTATGCAAAGAAGGCAGGTGTGGAGCCTAGACCGGGCACCTGGACAGACGCAGCCTGAGGAGCCGAGACACCTGGACCAGCACACAGGCCCTCGTGCCCATCGCCCTGTGCCTGCGTTGGGCTGGACGTCTGTGTCCCTCGTTGGGCTGTAGGCTCTGAAGACAGGGACAGCACTTCTTTCAGTCTTTGGTCCCTAGTCCTTGGTGTAGGCCAGGAGGGTCCTGAGGGCTGAGGGAGGTGCCGTTTGTGGCAGGAAGTTCTCCCTCCTTTCTGGGGACCCTGACGTTCCAAGACCCCCGCCCCAGGGGATCCCTGAAACGACACCGTACGCTCCACTATTCCTACGGAGACAGAGCGATGGAAGGGCTTACGAGCTTGTTAGCGTGAGGCCTGACCACACACGATCATCGAACCGGACGGCTCCAGCCCTGCGCTGTGGGGGAGTTTGGGGAGCCTGGCCTCCGCGCTGCCGCGGGCTGGGCAGCACACACGCTGGACTAGGGCGGACTCAGGTCCCAGCAGGATGTACCCACATGGCAGGGAATTTCACCATGCTGCCTGGAACAGCAGTTTGAGATTTAAGATTTGTTTATCTCTGGAATTTTCCACGCGCACTTTCGGGCTGCAGTTGATTCAGGTAACTGAAAGAAACGACAGGAAGCGAAACTGTGACAAGGGGACCATGTTCAGACCAGATGCCTGGGACACTCAGGGAGCTGCCGAGAACCTAGGCTGGGCTTCCTGAACCGTCCTGCAAACCGAGGGCCGTGGCCGGGCAGCCATGGGGCTGGCGACAGACTCGTGCCCGGCAGGAAGGCCCAGTGGAGAATCCGCGTGACCAGGAGGAGCCCGAGCAGGCAGGCGAGGACTGCTGCGCGGTGGACTTCCTGCCCGCAGCTCCCTTCCCTCCCTCCTTTCCAGGACGAAAAGGCATTACGAAGGCAAATAGGTCAGTATTTCTATGAAATGTGCTAGAGGTCTGTGGTGACCAGCATCCACTGGACTTCACCGTGACCCTGCTCGAGGCTCTGTGCCAGGCACGGACGATGGCAAGAACAGAGCACAAGTGCACCTTCCAGAGCCAGCACCGAGCACAGTCCTAGCCCAGGGGCAGGGGCTGCCTGGGCTCTAGCAAACAGCACCTGAGAGAGCACAGTAAGGATTCAGGTCCATTTAAAAGTGGGTGGTGATAATGACTTGGAATCAATCACTACAACAGCCAGTGAACCCCAGGGGGAGCTTCTTTGGCCAAAGCTAGATGGGAACGTGACTTTGCCCGGAGACGACGTGGGGTCTTCTACTTCCTGTCCTGGCTTTGTCTTTGTGGACTTTCTTTCTCCCTGGGGCTCACAGGGGAGGTCTGAGTCCAGCCAGGCCCCTCACGCACTTGGCCCTGGGCATGCCGGTGGCTGGCCGGTCAGATGAGCTCTGCATGCCTCTGCGCCCACCTGGGAACCCAGGCAGAGAGAGGGGAGCGTGTCCCCTGGTGCCGACTCGAGGCTCCTCCCTACAGCTGGGATCTTTGAGATCCCCTTGGATTCCTGCAGATCCAACTCCCCCACTTTTTTTTTTTTTTTTTTAACTGGCAGAGGTTTTGACCTCTGGAAATAAACGAGACAAGGGTAACGAGCATGGTGCTGAGTCAAAGAAGCCCGGGAAACGGCAACCCCCAAGGTCAGGCCCAAGAGCAGGAGGAGAAGCCAGACGGAGATCTGGGAGAGAGGGAGGCGGGAGGGAAGCATCGAAATTCCTAGGGAAGGAGCGAGAGCCCAGTGACCTGGGGTCCCTGGCTGGAGGCCACCGTGGCCGTGGAGAGGCTGAGTGGCAGCAGGTGGAGCCGGAGCCGGAGCCGGAGCAGGAGCCGGAGCCGGAGCAGGAGCAGGAGCAGGAGCAGGAGCAGGAGCAGGAGCAGGAGGAGGAGCCGGAGCAGGAGCAGGAGCAGGAGCAGGAGCAGGAGCAGGAGCAGGAGCTGGAGCAGGAGCAGGAGCAGGAGCCGGAGCCGGAGCAGGAGCCGGAGCCGGAGCAGGAGCAGGAGCAGGAGGAGGAGCAGGAGCAGGAGCAGGAGCCGGAGCCGGAGGAGGAGCCGGAGCAGGAGCAGGAGCAGGAGCAGGAGCAGGAGCCGGAGGAGGAGCCGGAGCAGGAGCCGGAGGAGGAGCCGGAGCAGGAGCAGGAGCAGGAGCAGGAGCAGGAGCCGGAGGAGGAGCCGGAGGAGGAGCCGGAGGAGGAGCCGGAGCAGGAGCAGGAGCCGGAGTAGGAGCAGGAGCCGGAGGAGGAGCCGGAGGAGGAGCCGGAGCAGGAGCAGGAGCCGGAGTAGGAGCAGGAGCAGGAGCAGGAGCAGGAGCAGGAGCCGGAGTAGGAGCAGGAGCAGGAGCCGGAGGAGGAGCAGGAGCAGGAGCCGGAGGAGGAGCCGGAGCAGGAGCTGGAGGAGGAGCCGGAGCAGGAGCTAGAGCCGGAGGAGGAGCCGGAGCAGGAGCAGGAGCCGGAGTAGGAGCAGAGCCGGAGCAGGAGCTAGAGCCGGAGGAGGAGAGCCGGAGCAGGAGCAGGAGCCGGAGTAGGAGCAGGAGCCGGAGCAGGAGCTAGAGCCGGAGGAGGAGCAGGAGCAGGAGCAGGAGCCGGAGCAGGAGCAGGAGCCGGAGGAGGAGCCGGAGCAGGAGCTGGAGGAGGAGCCGGAGGAGGAGCCGGAGCAGGAGCAGGAGCCGGAGTAGGAGCAGGAGCCGGAGCAGGAGCTAGAGCCGGAGGAGGAGCCGGAGCCGGAGCAGGAGCCGGAGTAGGAGCAGGAGCCGGAGGAGGAGCCGGAGCAGGAGCGGAGGAGGAGCCGGAGCAGGAGCAGGAGCAGGAGCAGGAGCAGAGCCGGAGGAGGAGCCGGAGGAGGAGCCGGAGGAGGAGCCGGAGCAGGAGCAGGAGCCGGAGTAGGAGCAGGAGCCGGAGGAGGAGCCGGAGGAGGAGCCGGAGCAGGAGCAGGAGCCGGAGTAGGAGCAGGAGCAGGAGCAGGAGCAGGAGCAGGAGCCGGAGTAGGAGCAGGAGCAGGAGCCGGAGGAGGAGCAGGAGCAGGAGCCGGAGGAGGAGCCGGAGCAGGAGCTGGAGGAGGAGCCGGAGCAGGAGCTAGAGCCGGAGGAGGAGCCGGAGCAGGAGCAGGAGCGGAGTAGGAGCAGAGCCGGAGCAGGAGCTAGAGCCGGAGGAGGAGCCGGAGCAGGAGCAGGAGCCGAGTAGGAGCAGGAGCCGGAGCAGGAGCTAGAGCCGGAGGAGGAGCAGGAGCAGGAGCAGGAGCCGGAGCAGGAGCAGGAGCCGGAGGAGGAGCCGGAGCAGGAGCTGGAGGAGGAGCCGGAGGAGGAGCCGGAGCAGGAGCAGGAGCCGGAGTAGGAGCAGGAGCCGGAGCAGGAGCTAGAGCCGGAGGAGGAGCCGGAGCCGGAGCAGGAGCCGGAGTAGGAGCAGGAGCCGGAGGAGGAGCCGGAGCAGGAGCCGGAGGAGGAGCCGGAGCAGGAGCTGGAGGAGGAGGAGCCGGAGGAGGAGCCGGAGCAGGAGCCGGAGCCGGAGCAGGAGCAGGAGCCGGAGCAGGAGCAGGAGCCGGAGGAGGAGCCGGAGCAGGAGCCGGAGCAGGAGGAGGGCGGCTGAGAACATGGTCGACAGCGCGGAGAGGAAGGGCTCACCAGGGCGGCCTCACCAGGGCAGTGTGGGGCCAGGGGAGCGGTGCAGTGGGCCCAAGCACGCCTTCCTGCAGAGGAGCGCTGGGGGCCCCTTCCGGCACTTTCTGTGGCAGAGGCCTCAGTAGAGACTCCAGGCTGGGGGGACCAGGAGCTGTGGGACTGGCTTTCCCGCGCTCCCGGTCCTCAGAGCACCCAAGCCTTTATCTCCTAATCCGCAGGAGTCACTGAGGGCTGAGGACCCCCGGGAGCCCCGTGGAGGACCCCACCCACTGTCCCCTGCAGCCGGTCCGTGCAGGAGAAGACCCGTGGCATGGCTGGCCCTTTTTGCCCACTTCCAAATGCCATCAGACTAGTTATAGCATGGCTCTCTTGCGTGTCCCTGCCTGAGGATCACTAGGTCCCTCCAACACGAAGCTGAATCTAGCTCTTCCTTGCTGTCCAAGACTCCCTCCTCTGCCTGCTCTCCTTTCTCCTGAATTCTTATCATATAAAGACCAGTCGCCGGTAGGGAGGACTTGACTTAGGCAACGGACAGGTGTCACCCCACGGCCACTCCAACACAGAGCAACAGCCAGCCTGACCGCAACCCCAGGTGACACCCTGTGATGGGGACCGTCACCTGGACTGAAACACCTTGATGGACGAGGAGCAGTGACCATCACGAAGGAGGGAGGGGTGACCACAGGGCGCTTCCCCAATGACCCCAGCAACAGCCTGACCACAAACACTGCCTCACCCCTCTTCCCTGTAACACCCCCACGCTGTGAGGGAGAATGGCTCTGGGCTCCAGGCGCCCGTTCCGCAGGCCGTCCCAGAGCCTGTCTCTGCTGGGCGCCCCCCGACCCCCTCCGCCTCCCTCCTCGCCTCTCCTCTGTTCTTCCCTTCCCGGCTGGCTGTGTGCGGGCGGTTCTTTGTGTGCTCCCCACCCCTCGGCCCACTCTGCCCGCCGGCTCTCCTCTTCACAGCCCCAGCTTGGCCTTTGGTACAGAACCCTGCTCCCAGGCTCTGCTGGTGCGGGCCCAGCCCTGGCACTCGCGGGCTCCTGTCAAGGGTCGTCTGGTTCCTGTCCCTCCCCCTTTCTCGTTGCACCCGTTTCATCTGCACATGGTCCCGAAGGCCACCCTGTCCTCTGAGGGTCATAGACAAGGTTGGATTCTAGGCCCGTCCCTGAGGGGAAACTTCATGCCTCCTTCTGTTTCTGTTACTGTGAGCCATTGTCCTTCTGGTCCCCGAGGTCTAGTTCTCTTGGGCTGGCGAGGCCCTGAGCACAGTATGGAAGGTCCAGCCCAGGCATGGAACCCTCCCTTCTGTGTGTCCCCGGAAGGTGTCCGCGCCATTGACCTTGGGGACGCACCTTGCAGAAGCCTTGGCTGGGGAGGGGCATCACGACCCGCAGAGGGTGGAGCTGTACTTAATGGTCGCCTGCCTCTTCTGGGCCACCTCCAGGGCCTCTCCCCGCCTCCTGGCGTCCCCTGGGCTCTGACAGAACTCCCTTCACCTGACTCCAGGGCCCTCTTTGTTTCTCTGTGGATCCAAAGACCTCTTGCCAGGCCTCCTCTCTCCTTCAGAGAATCCAGGCTTCTGCTATTAACATTGTTAATGCCCTGAGGCACTCATTTAAAAGTTTCTGAAAGTGCTTCCTTGTTTCCTCTACCAAGTCCTGGGGTGAGCTGCCTTTGCTCTGGCCATACAGCCGGGGGCTGTTGCTGGTGGCTGATTTTCCTCACGTATCTGTTCTTTCTCCTCCATAAGCAAAAAACAGATGGCGCCTAGCTCTCAAGAGGCGTCCGCTCCTCGGTGATGGAGCTGACGGGCGCCCTCAGCAGCTGTCTGTGTCAGGGTTCAGTTCTTCCTGGTGACTTCGACTTTCTTTTCTTACGTGGAGCTTGTGTGGAGTTCATTGACCATGTAATGGGCACGGCGTTTCCAGTAACAAAACGTTGTCAGGCCCAGTTCCGCTTTTCCCACGAGCCACAAAGAGCCAGACAGGGTGTGATATACAAACGGAGTTTATTTGGGCCAGCTAGCTGGGGTCAAGCTCTCCCACTGACACGCAGGAAGGGCAAGACCCCGAACAAAGGGGGAGTCTCAGGTTTTAAAGCATTTCCTACGTCATGGCCCGCCCGCTCAATTGAACAAAGGGGGCTTCAGGTTACCTATCTCCCTGTTAGAGCAAATAGCCCGCCTAGGGTCTTAACTTCCCAGCTCACCTGGGGGTGGGGTTTCTGTTCCTACTATCCTCACATCCCTCCTAGCCTGTGTTTACTATCCTGACAATGTGGAGTGCGGGAATGTCCCAGAACGTGCCACTCGCCTTCTCTCAGATGCTCACCTTGCCCTTGTGTAGCCTGGCCAGGAGTGCATGGGACAGACAGGGCACCATCTGCTGGCCTTGTGTAGCTATCTGGATTCACTTTTGTGGTGCATCTGGTCACCTTTGGGTGCCGGCTCACTCAGTCTGTCTTGTGATTGCATTAGGGCCAATACACCCATCACAAAATGCATGGTCAGCATACAGTTATGGAATGTCCAGTTAACCAATTGTGTTGGGTTCCGGACAGGAGGCTGCGCCTCCCAGGCAGAAGGCCACACCTCCCCAGGTACTTTGTGAAAAGACTACCTTTCCCAGGTGCCCTGGCCATCACCTCCTGACCTCTGGCAGCCTATAGGGCAAGGACCCACTCCAGAGGTCTGACCACCACTCTGCTATTTAAGCCAGCCCCGGGCTGAAACCTCTCTCTGCTCGCGCCTGTCCCTGTTCCCGTTCGTCCCTTTTCCCCTTCCCTACCCCCCTTCCCTTCCCTTCCTTTCCCTACCCTTCCCCACGTGGCACCCCAATAAACCCTTTTATTTCACTAACACGGTGTTCCCGGCTACATTAACTTTGTTCAGCATTTTCTAACAAATTGCACCCTAAAAAAATCTCTGCAAAATGCCAGGTGCAAAAAGCCTGTGGCATTGTAATGTGAACTCTTGCTCTAGCTTCTGGGAATGTAAATTTAGTGCCACCTCTTTGGAAAATTGGTTGACCATACCGGTCAAAACTAAAGGTTCAGATGCAGCTTGGCCCAGAAAGTCTTCTCCTGGGTGTATCTCAACACAAATGAGTGGTTATGTCCCTGGATGGTCATCAGATACTTAATCATAATTGCTAAAAACAGGGAGCAACCCCAAATATCTAACAATAGTGGAAAAGAAACACAAAATGTAGTATATTTATAAGACAGTACTGTACAGCGATGTGTACCAATGCAAGTGGGTCCGAGGGTCAGGACGTTGGGACAAAGAAGAAAAGAGCACTCGTGGGGCCGGTGTGACCTGCAGGAGCCGTTCACATCCACTCCTTCCTTCCTCCTCCTCCTCGCCGACTTCTCTCCAATCTGAATAGTGGGGTTGACACTGTCCTCTTGCTTCTTGCTGGAAATCTGGCTTCAAGCTGTTTCCTACGTAGCATTTTAAGCATCGTGGTGAAAACGAGTTTAAAGTCACATTTCTGGTGCTTAAATCTAATTAGAGAGACAGACTAATTAGAGATTAGACTTACAATCTAATTAGAAGCCTGTAATCTCATTAGAGACAAGAACAGCACAAATAAAATACTTAGAGGACTTAGTATCACTCTCTTTTTTAAAAAGTGCAAGTTCAGACGTGCAGTTTCCCCCAGATATTCGGGAGAAAGAATCAATGGGAAATGGAGTGGTGACCGATGGCTCTGGAGAGAGAGGCTTTGCGAGCCCACGGGCAGGCCAGGTTCCAGATGGCTGCTTCCTGGTGCACTTGCTGACAGACACACAGGGACTCCTCTCCAGAGCCGAGATGGGGTCAGCCAGGAGACAGGATGTCCACCCACATGGGGGATAGACCACGAGGCACCGCAGCCGTCTCGGGAGAGCTGGGCTTGGACTCTACGCTCCACCAGCCTGAGCCCTGGCAGCTCAGAGGAGTGTAGGGGTCGGAAACCCAGGGCCGGAACTCAGCTACATGCCAGAGACTGGACCCTTTCCTTATAATGAAGCACTTAGGGTTCCTGCATTTAAAAAGTGTGGGCCTGACTGGCTGGCCTTCAGAAGAGCTCATGGAGTGTGTGTGTGTGTGTGTGTGTGTGTGTAGGTGTGGACCAACTCCTCCCGAATGATTTATCCTCTTAGATCACATTTATGTCACACACACACACACACACACTCTTCCTGGGTCCCGGGTTGGCAAGGAATTCAGCTTATCTGAAGTTCATCATCCAACCGATGCACTTGCCAGGTGTTGGGGTGGAGCAGGGAGGGATTTGAAAGGCTGGCAGTTCCTGAAGATACCAACTCTCCCTGCCGCGGGGTTCCAGCCACGGGAGTTGGGAGTCGACTGCCGCGCTTCTGGCTTCTGCAATTGCTCTTGGACAGGCTCTTTGGATGCGAGGAAATCCCATCAGATCCGTCACCAAGCAAACTGCACTTCCCAGCCGCCTCCGTCTGTAGCGAGAGCATCATCTGAGAGGCCTCAGCCCCACGGTTTCTGCCTGCCTGGGAGCTGCTTTGTGCCTCTGGCACTTTTCTGCCTGGGATGGAGCAGAGGTATGGCTCATAACCTTCCCCACCCAAGTCAGGATCTGCGTGTGTCCTAGTCTGTCTTGGGGGTGTGGTGACTGGGATAGGAACTGGGAGCTCCTGGTGGAGGTGCAGGGGTGCTGTGAGGGTGGTTTTAAATGCCAGATCTTTGAGCTTCTCTGGTCGGCAGCTCCCCCAGCTACCTGGCCCTGGAACTTGCCTGCCCTTGGCATCCCGTCTCTTGGAGCCTGCTCTCTCCAGCCCCTTTGCCCACCCCACCTCCTTCTCCATAGCCGCCTCCCCCTCAGTCTTCTCTGGCTGCCTGCAGATCTTCTTCCTGGTCTTGCAAGTTTCCTTATCTCAACACAGTTCTCCCTGCTTTGTTCAGAGCATAGAAAGCTTTAAAACCAAGAGAGATGCTTCAGGACAGAGGCTAAAGAGCCTGGAATGCAAAGCCTGGACTCAGGGTGCTCTGGACCAAGCACATTGCGTTTACAGCCCCACAGTGCAGTCAGTCTTAAAGCACCCTCTGTGGGGTAGGTGAGGTTTTGTGGGCTGTGTCAGAGAGTGTGTTTCTAAGGGGAAGTATCAACTGCAGTACAAATAAGCCTTTAGAACCACTGTTTACTCATAAACTGGGAGCACTTTCCATTGTTCCTGTGATTTTTAAAAAGTCCACAAAATGTCAATGCAAAGTTCGCTGAGCTGCAGTTCTGCAGTGAACTTGAAGCTAATGGAAGATGAGAAGGGCGCATGTCAAGACCCAGCTTCCTCAAGGGCTTTACAAGGGTTGCAGCTGCAGGTCACTCTGGACGATGCTGGCTTCCTCTCTCAGCAAACACTTGGTGGAGCCTCAAGTGCACTGCGCCGTGGGGTGACGCAGACTTAGCAGATGTGGCAGTGTTATGGGTCAGGCGATGAGGGCAATGACCTACAGACTCCATTCTGTCCTGACTCCATGTCACGTAAGAAATTCTCCTCCTGCCGGGCGCGGTGGTGCACGCCTGGAATCCCAGCACTTAGGAGGCTAAGGCAGGAGGATCGCGAGTTCAAAGCCAGCCTCAGCAACGGCGAGGCACTTTCTCAACTCAGTGAGATCCTGTCTCTAATAAAATACCAAAAAGGGCTGGGATGCGGCCCAGTGGTCGAGTGCCCCTGAGTTCAATCCCCAGTACCAAAAAGAAAAAAAAGAAAAGAAATGCTCCTCCCGTGGGAACACACCGCCCCGTCCCATCAACAGGTGCTTAGCACAGCACGTTTGGCAAACGCAGAATGGCAATTCTTATACGGTGTGAAAGTGTTCTCTCTTTGGACCCCACTTTTTTTGGACCATGTACCTTGTCAGAGGATGACTGTCTAGATGTGACTGATCAATCTTTAACTCGTACTCAACTAGGGACGTTTTGACCCACTCCCCTTCTGCTTATGATTTTAAATCTCATGACTTTTGTTCGTGGTTTTTAATCATAGCAATGGCCACTTATGATTAATGTGGTTTTGGACTATAAACGTTGTACTCTAACCCTTGGAGGGGGTTGAAGGGTGTGGACTTGCAGCCTGCCCCTCGGCCTGCCAGCTGGTGGGTCCGGACCACTGCTGGCTGGTGGGTAAAGATGGTCCATCTCCTGCTCTAAGATCGACTCCGTGGTGTATGGCAACCTCGCCATGACACCATCTCCTGTCCTGCGGCTAATGGCTTTCTAAGGAACAGGGTCATGAGTCAATCTCATGATTAAAAGCAAAATGCCGAGCTTGCCAAGTCATACTGAAGGGAAGAGGGGGCATCATGAGAGCGTGCAATTGCCGTGGTGGGGGTCCCCTTACCAGGGCCATCGGGAAGAGCTTCCAGCAGACACGTGCGGATGGGGACCGGAGAAGGAGCACTTATTCTGTGAAGAAGGGACCAAGGAGCACAGTCCTCACCTGGGGCTACGCTGTGAGGAAGAGAAGGAGGTGACCTCGTGCCTTTGGGAGGAAGGGCACAGTTGACCGTGGCCTAGAGGAAGTGGCCAGTGTCCAGACATCAAGATACATAGCTTCGGGGTCTTGCCCACTGTCCCTGGCTCAGAGCTCCCTCCCCAGGCCTCAGAGACCCGATGGAGGTCACAGGGATCATTTTCTTCTCCCTGCCTGGACTTGGCCCCAGCGTTCTGACTTACCTTGCCGAGTCAGCCAGAAGGCCCTGTCCCAGAGGGGTCCTGCCCTGCCTGGGGAGAGCTGTGCCGCACAGAGACGCCCCGGAACCTGGCAGAGCTTGCTTTCCACACAGCGTCCACAGGCAGTCCCTCTGTGCCACTGCCTGTCCACGGCTAGCGTGACTTCAGTCCAGCCTGCGCGGTGAAGTCTCCGGGGAAACCCAGAGGACGGCCCAGGGCTCCCGGCCAGCGAATCAGGAGGAGGCCCTGCGCGACGCGGAGTGCTGCCCGCGTGTGGTAGTGGCCATTCCTAGGTCTTCCTCGGAGCAATGTCTCTGTGAATCCCTGGGCCATTTAAACATTAGGGTTATCTGTCTCCTTATTATTGAGTTTTAAAGTTTTAAAATACATTCTTGATACGAGGTTCTTACAGATACCTAATTTACAAATATTTTCTCTTAGCTCACGTGCTGTTGTCTGTCTTTCTTTTTTCTTTTTGTGCCAGGGATTAAACGCAGCAGTGCTTAACCACGGAGCCACATCCCCAGGCAGTTGTTTATTTTTTATTTTGAGATGGGGCCTCGCTACATTGCTGAGGCTGGCATTAAACTTCCCATCCTCCTGCCTCAGCCTCTTAAGCCACTGGGATTATAGGTGTGTGCCACCCTGCCTGGCTATTCCCATTTTTTAAAATATAAGTGAACCAAAGTTATTCCTTGTATATTGGCCTCTAAGTTGTTGATTTCTTCATAACAGACGGAGACCTATTAGCCCAAAGGCTGGAAACCCCCAATTTAACCTTTTACCTATTCAGTTGTTTAGCCCTTTGAAGCCTTCCCTGCTTACCCCACGAAACGCGCCACACCCTTAACCACAGAGAAGGTCAGCCCCGTGTTAGAAAGACCAGAAACCGCGGCTGCCTTTAAGCCCTTGGACCCAGAGACCCTCATGCTGCTGCAGAGCGTCACCCAGAGGCTAAGTCACCTGCCCAGTCCTGTCCCCTGCAAGTTCCCTGGCTCCCCTCCCAGCTGGAGGGTGACCCGCACCAGGGCCTCAGACAGTGCCAGGCGCTGAAGGCCCCCTCCTGCGTGCCGGTTCAAGCCGCACCTGAGGAGCTTTGCCCCTCGTGGCCTCACCTGCAGTCTGGTGGCACAGCTGCTTCTTTGATCAGCCCAGAAGTCCTTGAACTCGACCCCTCTGATTTTCTTCTAAAAGTTTTATCGTTTTAGCGATTGTGTTTAGGTCCGTAAAACATTTTAAGTTGATTTGTGTGTGTGGTCTGGGACAGGGGTGCAATTCATCCTTTTGCAGGTGGCTCTTGGTCACTCCAGAACCATTTATTGAAAGGATTGTTTTGCCCCCTGTTGAACAGTCTTGGCACTTCTGTGGAAAACTGATCCACAGATTATGTATGGGTCTGTTTCTGGACTATTAATTCCTGTTTATACTTAGGCCAGGACTGCACTGTCTTGATTCGTGTAGCTCTGTGTTAAGTTTTGAAATCGGCGAGTGTGGATTTCCACTTTTTGTTCTTTTTAAAGTATGTTTTGGCTATTTTGTAGAGGTTTTTTCATAGAGTCCTTGCATCAGATTGAATAAATTCTCTTTTGTTCTTACTTTGTAAAGTTTTTGATTTTTAAAATCATGATATGGTATTGGATTTTTTTTTTTTCGATTTTTCCTTTTTTGTGTTCATAGGAATTTTAGAGTCAGTTTGCCAATTTCTGGAATTTGGATGGGAATTTCATTCAATCTGTAGATAAATTTAGGGAGTATTGCTATCTTAGAAATATTAAATCTGCTGATCTATGAACTTGGGATAGTTTTCCCTTTGTTTAGATCTTTAATTTCTTTCGATATGTTTTATAATTTTCCATGTACAAATCTTGTGCTTCTTTTATTAAATTTATTCAAAGTGTTTTTATTAAACGATATTCGATATGGAATTGTTTCCTAAATCCTTTTTGGACTATGCCTTACTAGTGTATAGAAATGTAGTTGATTTTTGTATAATGATTTTGTATATGAAATTTTGCTGAATTTGTCTATTAGCTCAAGGAATTTTTTAGTGATAGGACTTTCGATGAGCAAGGTCATGTTTTCTGCAAATACTTTCACACTTCCTTCTCGGTCTTGATGACTTTAGCTTATTTATCCTAACTACTCTGACTATAAATGGTGAATGAAATGAAACCTCCAGTGAAATGTTGAATAAATGTTGAGCGAGGGGACAGACATTCTTGTTTTTTTCCCCTGATTTTAGGGAGAAAGTAGTCAGTTTTCACCGGTAAGTATAACGTTACCTCTGGACTTTTTCATTGAGTCCTTGCATCAGATTGAGGAGATTCTTTCTTGTTCTTACTTTGTAAAGTTTTTCTTATTTTTTGAATCGTGAAATGGTATTGGAATTTCTTCAGTTTTTCCTGGATCTTGTGATGACATCACGTGGCTATCTTTCACCCTGTTGATGTGGCACACTGCGCTCGCTTGTTTTCAGATGCCAACCAATCTGACTTTCCTAGGATAAAGCCCCTTCCGTCTAGAAGAATTGGTGGACAATCAATATCGATTCTTCCCTATGTGTTCCGTAGAATTCACCCGCAAGGCCACCCAGGCCTGGTGTCTTCTTGTGGAAAGACTGGTTTCTCTCTTTGGTGCTGAGAGTCGGACTCAAGCCTCATGCCTTCCGAGCACGGCTCTGCCACTGAACGCTGCTTCTTCCCGTGGCTGCGTTTACGTCTGTCAACGTCTTTATCTGTGATGTGCTTGTTCAGTTTTTCTATTTCTTCATAAGACAACTTCAGGAAGTTGTGTTCTTCTACAATTTTACCTACTGTGCCTAAGTTGTCTGATTTGTTGGAACAGAGTTGCTCACAATGCGCTCACAATCTTTCTAACATCTATGAGACTGATGGTAACGTGGTAACGTCCCCTCTTTCATTTCTGGCTTTTGTGATCTGCATTTTTCTTTTTGCCTTGGTCAGTCTACCCTAAAAGATTTGTCAAGATTACTCTTTATGACTTTCACTCATTGGTTTTTTCCATTGTTTTTATTTTATACTTCATTAGCTTCCACTCTGTTATTATTTCTTCCTTCTATTTGTCTTGGGTTTAATTTGCTCTTCTTTTTTTCTGGATCTACTGTTGAAGTCACATGTTGCTGATTTAGGATCTTTCTTCTGTTCTGAGACAGCCATTTAATCTACAGACCTGCCTCCACGTCTTGCTTAGGCGTATCCTCTGACGTGGACAGCTCTGCCCGTTGTCATCTCTCTCTCATCCCTGAACAATGCACTTCAGTTTGTCTGTTGGGGAAAGTTCTCTGTCTTCCTGTCTTCCTTCCTTCCTTCCTTCCTTCCTCTCTTTTGTTCTTGGTGCTGGGCGTTGAACCCAGGGCTTAGCACATGTTAGGCAAGTACAGTACCACTGAGCTGCACCCCAGCTCTGCTGGGGAATTTTATTTGAATGAAATCACATTGCATAATGTAGTCAGAAATATACTTTCCAATGTTATGTTTGGTACTGGTACATTTTGTTACAAGTAACCTATATTGGTTTGTTTCTACTTTTTTTTTTTTTCCATTATATTCCATGGCACCACAGCCTGTTATTTTGTGCATACTTTATTTATGTAATAAATAAACATATGATTTCATTGTTGATGAACACAATGAGTTATTTCCAATTCACAGCTAGTGTGCGCACAGCTCTGCTGTGCCTACGTCCTTGTACGTGTGCCTTGGAGATGTATGCATGTGTTTCTCTAGGTATAGTGCTCCTGTGTTTTCTGTTTTCCTAGAAAATGCCACACTACTTTTCAGTGGGACTTGGTCATGCTGCCTTCCTATTAGTCCTGTATGAGAGTGTCCATCGCTTCCGACATCGGCACTTGATGCTTACAGTTGTTCTAATCTTAGTTATTTTGTGGTTGCAGCATTATCTTCTTGTTGCTTTAATTTTCACCTCTGCAATTACTAGGAAGGTTGAGCTCTGTTTGAACATTTATTTACAACTTTCATACTCTCTTGTATGAAGTGCCTCTTCAAATTTTTTTTGGTCCATTTTTCTCATAGGTTGCCTTTTTAAAAAAATATCTATTCATTTGTTCTAGTTGTACACAATGCCTTTATTTTTACGTAGTACTGAGGATCGAACCCGGGCCACGCAGGTGCTAGGCGAGCGCTCTGCTGCTGAGCCACAACCCCAGCCCAGGTTGCCTTTTTTTTTAAAAAAAATAATTCACTTGTAGAATTTCTTATACATTCTGCACCGAAGTCTTTTGTCCTATGTGCATTGCAAATACTGCATTTTTTTGTGTCTTTTCACTCTTTTATGGTATTTTGGAGTGAATATAAGTTATTCATTTAACATAAGCAAAAATACGGATGATTTTTTTTTTTTTTTTGAGTAGAACTTTTTAAAATCTATTTTATGGAAAAACAATCCACCCTAGCCAAAGACCATGAGGATTTTCTTCTAAATAAATTCCCAAAGCTTAATTGTCTGTCTTTAGATATAAATAAGTCTTCAACCTGCCTGGAGTGTTTTTGGTCTGTGGTATAAGGAAGGGCTCCCGTTTACACTTCCAGTAGGATTCCAGACTTTCCAGCAGCATTTGTGGAAAGCGCGCCCTCCCGTCCCTCCTGTAGCGTCGCACAGCCAGTGCCCCTGTGGGCATGGACCTGGGCTGGGCCTCCGCTCCATTCCCTGCGTGTCTCATCTACCACGAGCCAGTGCTGCACCATGCCAAGTAGCAAGGACTCATGATAAGTTTTCAAGTTCATTAGGACAAATCTTCCCCTATCCTGTCCTTCAGGAACGTTTTATCTAAGCCAGGTGTGGTGGTGCACACCTGTAAGCCCAGTGACTCAGGAGCCTGGGATGGGAGGACCACACATTTGGGGCCAGCCTTAGCAATTTAGAAAGATCCTGTCTCAAAATTAAAAAAAAAAAAAATTAAAAAGGCTGGGGATATAGCTCAGAGATAGAACATCCTGTGTTCTCTGGCTAGTACCAAAGGAAAAGAAAAGTTTCATTTCATTTTAGCCCATTATGCTTCCAAGTAATTTTTAGTGGACGTTTTCAAGATGTAAATAAAACGAGCAACAGGCCGGGCGCGGTGGCGCTCGTCTGTAATCCCAGCACTTTGGGAGGCTGAGGCAGGAGGATCGCGAGTTCAAAGCCAGCCTCAGCAATGGCGAGGCACTTAGCAACTCAGTGAGACCCTGTCTCTAAATAAAATACAAAAAAAAAGGCTGGGGATGTGACCCAGTGGTCGAGTGCCCCTGAGTTCAATCCCCAGTACCAAAAACAAAACAAAACAAAACAAAAAAACAAGCAACAAACTTTCTGTGCATTTGTAGTGAATCTACAAATTAGTTTGGAGTGAACTGACATCTTTATGTTGTTTGTATTCCATGGACATAGTATAACTTTCCACTTAGAGATCTATGTGATGTCTTAATTTTTCAATAGAAAACTTTGCATATTTTGTCAGATTTATCATTCAATATTCTATATTTTATGGTAGTTTAATTATCAATTTCAGGTTTCAGTTTGTTTTTAACTGAGAATAGGCATGCATGCCACAGGGTACAGTTTGATGTATTAATACACATATATATTGTGTAATGATAGAATAATGGTACCTCATACAGCCATCAGCTCAAACGTTCAGCATTTCTTTGTGGGGAGAACATTTAGAATCTTGCAGTTATTTTGAAACATACGCTGCAACATTGTTGAGGGCAGTCACCCCACCTCTCCACAACACCCAAACTCATTCTTCTTATGGAACTTTAATTTTGTATCCGTTGACAAATCTTCTTAGGCTATTTTAAATTGTGTCTTAAAGACATTCAATTTCCTTTTATTTTGTTGTTGGTATGAGAATAAATTGATCTTTTTTAATATTTATTTATTTACTTTAGTTGTACACAATGCAATGCATTTATGTTTACGTGGTGCTGAGGATCGAACCTGGGCTGCACACGCTCGAGGCGAGTGCTCTGCCGCTGAGCCACAACCCCAGCCCCTAAATTGATCTTTTAAACTATTGATCATATATCTAGCAACTCTGCTTTGCTCTCCTGCAGCTTTACGATTTATACTTTGTGATATTTTGTGTATTTACAGTCTATCTTCAAATAATGAAAATTTTTTCTTTCGTATCAGTTCTTAGGTCTTTGACTTCTTTTTCTTGCCTTGATCACTGAGCAATCTGTTTGGGTCTCCTTAGTTTTATACAGTGTCTTTTCTGTTCCGGGGTGAGACCTGGACACCACATGACATCTGGCCGCCAGGGCTCCTCTGACCCTCCTTGTTCTGGTGACCTTGGCAGTTTCAGGGAGTACTGACCAAGTACTGACTAGGTACTCCATAGGGGCCTGTCTGCTGGAACTCTCCTGATGGTTTCCTCAGGACCAGCCTGGGGCTGTGCGCTGGGGGAGGAAGACAGGTGAAGTGCCACCTCTCGCTTTCAACCCAAGACGACTCAGTCTGCCCCTGTTGAGGTTGCCCTTTGTAAGCTGCCTGGTACCGTAAACCGGGATAAAAACTCTCGGGGGCAGAGTTAAGCTTTTACTACTTTTACTTCTACTTTCTTGGTGCTTAGAGAGGGAAAGAAAGATTTTTCTTAGAGAGGGAAAGAAAGATTTTTCTTCTTAGCTTAGAGTAGAGTAAAGAAAGATAGAGCTTAGCTTAGAGAAAGATTAGAGCTTCTTTCTTCTCTCTTCTTTCTTCCTTCTTCTTTCTTCTGTCTTCTGTCTTCCTCAGGAGCCTCGGCCTAACTCTGACCAGTCATTTCTCTTCTGTCTTCTATCTGGTTTCTCTTCTGTAACCGCTCTGCCTACGTTCTGGCCGCTCTGATTCTGACCGACCGAGTGACTGCCCGACGGACCGAGAATTCGTTCTCCTAACTCGGACCGCTTTCACCTGGTTATATACCTTCAGGTTTGCGGGTGCCTACAGGTGCGTCACATACATATCAGGTGGAACCCATGGCTTCCAGCTAGCTACAACAGCCCTTCCTAATTAGGGCTCCTTCAGCCCTTGACCATGGGGATGAGGTAGCGTTTGTCACACGTCTCCATGGTAACGGTCACTCCACTTTCACACCCAACTCTGAAAAGAAGCTCCTGTGTGGGGCCTAGAGTAAAAGGGTGTGGATTGATGTTCCCCTTCTTGGAGGGCTTTAGTATCTATAAAAATTATCTGGAATTATTCTGTAACAGAAATCGCACCCCCATTTACTTATTCAATGGCTTATTTACTCACAATGGCTTTATCAGGACATCATAAGTCGAGGGCCATCTTTTTCCTTCTTTTTCCTCTAACTCTAGCCCTTTTAATTTTATTTTTTATCTTTTTAAAGAACCAGAATTTGGTTAGGCTGATTATTTATTTAGTCATTTATTTGTGTGTGTGTGTGGTGCCAGGAGTCAGTCCCAGGGCCTCGACACCCTAGGCAGGCACTCTACCACTGAGCTACATCCCAGCCTGGTTTTGTTGTTGTTTCTATTGGTTTATTAGATTCAATTCCATTGATTTCTGCTCTGATTTCATTTCTTTCCTTCTGTTTACTTTGGATTCAATTTGCTTTTCTTTTTCTAGTTTCCTGAGGTGGAAACTTGTATCATTAAATATCAACATCACAGGGAACAACTGTGAGATTCCTTCTTTGGACCATGGAGTGTCCATCTCATTCTTGTGAGGGTGAAACACGGGCCAGATGTCTTTCAAGAACATGCATGCACGCACGTGCACGTGTGTATAAAAACACACACACACACACACACACACACACACACCATGAGACAGGTGCTGTGGGCCTGGGCTCTCCTAGAGTGTGTGTTTCTGCACATCTTCCCATTCAAACCAAGACGACAATGACTGAGTTAAAGAACCACAGGTAGCAGCACTGACATCCACACTGTCAGTCCTGGTGGACAGCCTCCTCCTCTGACGTTTCTGAGGGGCACCCCTGGAGGAGTGCTGGGTTCATGAGAGGTAGCCTTTGCTTGGGCTTCGTGTCCAGGCTGGGCCCCCGTCTGGCTGGCGTTCCCACCCCTGTCTGTCCCTCAGCGCTGAGCCCAGAAGCCCTGCCACTGACTTGTGGAGAGACCCTCCTGGTTTGTGGGAGCATCAAACATGAATAAATCTTCTCCTCACAGAGCTCTACTCCGTTTGTTTTTTTTTAAGTCTGTATTTCAACTTTTCTATGTAAGTTTCCAAAGCACCACTTTTCACGCCAGAGGCCCTTGAAATAGAATGTCAATGATGTTCTCTTTGCTAACCTACATATGTTCCTGTGATACCTACTGAGGCAAATTTTAAAAATTCATTTATTATATGCTTGTTCTAGATTCTATTAATCACTAGGAAAAGAACAGGATGGCTAATTGTCAGGCAGATGATCCTGGTGAGGTATATAAATTGCTTATGGAGGTGAACTACAAGCTGCTCCTAGTTTAGGTCGTAATTAAGCATCAAGAACAACAGGGCCAGGGTCTGGGGCTATGGCTCAGTGGTAGAGCACTTGCCTAGCATGTGTAAGGCCCTGGGTTCAAGTCTCAGCACCGCACATAAATAAATAGAATAAAGGTCTATTGACAACTAAAAAATATTTAAAAATAAAAAGAAGAAGAAGAAGAACAACAGGACGAGAGTGAGGGCGGGGCCTGGGAAATGCTTGCCTTTATGCAAACGGTAAGGGAGGCCTCAGAAACGAATCATCAAAGTGACTGTTATTTCAACACAATATTTTGAAAATAAAAATCAAAGCAAAAACTATATTGACAAACAAAATACCAAAAACTTAGGATATTAGACTGCCATGCCAAATCTAAGGCCAAAGGAAAAGTGCACACCGCTCTACAGATATTTTTATGTATTTCCATAAAGGTTATATTTTAAGAACATTGAAATATTTGAAAAATATTAGAACATTAAAAAGCAGATATATTAAAACTTGCTTTGATCTGTGCCCAAGCAGCTGCATACAGACACAGTCAGCACCTCCGGCTCCACCAGGGGGCCAGGACTGGGGACCTAGCGCGGAGCTTTGGCTGCAGGATCCATTCTATCAGGCAAAACAGCATTGAAGAGATTTCCTTTTACACTTCTGATTTTCCCAAGAAAGGTCTCTGTGCTTACTTGAGCTTGGCATTAGAGACTTGAACTCATCAGAAGAGAGTCAAAAACAGGATTCCGGAGGCTCAGAATAGATTTCTTCCTATCAAATTAATTTAAAAGGTGAGCGTGTAAGTGTGTGTGTGTGTGTGTGTGTGTGTGTGTGTGTGTGTTTGATAATTCCAAGTCTATGGTGAGCAGAATTACTAGGGATTTTGGAGAGAAGTGTCAGTGAGACTCAGCTTTGAGGAAGCATATGAAACCGCAGAGCTTTTGCTGAGCCTAACACTGGAAGTGACTTCTGTTAGGCCCCTGCATGCTGTTTCGATTATTCCCATCCCCCATCTAAAAATTCTGCATTACTTCTAAAAATGAAAGTAAAAATGCCACAAATGTACTTGAGCTCCAAATCGGTTTTAAGTTAGCATGAGAAGATAATTTTAGCCACTTGTCGTTTGAAGTAAAAAGTAAAATAAAACATGTGCCCAGATTTTTACATCATGGGCACGAAAACCTGTTAGCAAACTTTAAATTCCATTTTGATTCAGGGTTGCATGATAGGATGTCTGTTTAGAAGTAGGGGGTGGAGAAATATAAAGAGTTTCCTTGGAACAAATATCAAAGATCTAATACTTCACTGGCCAATGGAGCTTTTTGTAAATCATTCCAACTGAGTCCGGTGGGAGGTTAGTTTGTTGCCTAGCCAGCTAGTGAAGACATACCACGAGAAAGGCAGTCTTCTAGGTGGTGGGGAGAGAAGACACTGGGGCCTCACCAAGGCGAACAGGCATGTGTGGGGCCTCTGCGGGGCGCGACTCCACCCACCAGGTGTCTGGGAAAGCTCAGCCCAGGAGGGCCAGGAGTCCCTGGAGCCTGGAGGTGGAAGGGGAGAGGTCGGGCAGAGGAGCTGCGTTGCAGGCAGAAGAAAGTCAAGGGCTAAAGCAAGCTGGGAGCTCGGGAAGCTCAGAGCTTCCTGGAACGGAAGATAGGGCCAGGCTTTAACAAGAGGTGTGACGGGGAGGAAGCAGTACCAACGGAAGCAGTGAACTGGGGTAAGTAAGGCGTTGAATAAGTAACGCTGAGTAAGGTGTTGTGGGAGCAGTTGAGCGGCCGGCCGCAGAGGTGGGAAGAGCAGCTGCAGGACTTTCGAAATACCCCAGGGCCGCCGAGGATGGACAGGCGAGTGCAAGGGTCTCGCTCTCTAGCAAAGAGCATCAGAAACCTCAAGAACGAGGATGCAGACTCCCGTTCATTGAAAGGGGGGAGAAGGTACAATTGGTGGCCCCCATGCCTGGTGCTTGGAGCCAGGGCTTACAAAATAGTTCAATGAAAGGGGCTCTTGAGCTGTCAGTTCCCAATGATCATCCCTTAAGACCTGACACGATTAATCATTCCCTTCAAAATGTTTGCCTTTTCATAGCATGAAACAAACTACTGAGATCCTGCTGCATCTAGCACCTGCCGAAGTTGCCAACCTCAAGGAAGGAATCAATTTTCTTCGAGAGAAGAGCACTGGCAAAGACTACATCTTGTACAAGGACCAGAATTACCTGAAGGCATGCAAGAACCTGTGCAAGCACCAGGGAGGCCTGTTCATCAAAGACATCGAGGATCTGGATGGCAGGTACCAAGAGTCCTTTGCTTCCTCACTGGCAACCTGCTTGCACTTGGATTTGTCAGGAAATGCCATCTACAGATTCTAAATGCACCAATCAGCCATCGCTTCCCCTGCTCCTATTCAGGACATCTCTCTGATCTCAAAAATGCTTCCTTTCATCTTTCTTTCTCTTTCTAAGAACTCTAACTTAAGATTCTTCCTAGCTTGAGAAGGAGTAAAGCTCCTAGGTTGTGTGAGTCTCTCTGTGAGCGCTTGGGGTGTGGGGAGTGCACTCGTTCACCTGGTGCTGTCTCCAAAGACTCCAGCCTCCTCCCAGTTCTGATTTCCCTCCCTAGAAGTGTGCCTGTGTGGGCCGGGGGCCAGGGGGGGCGGTGTGTGTGTGGCACTTTTCCAAACCCTGTAGGAAGGCAGATACCATCTTCCTTCTTGGCAGCCTGGTTATGATTACAGAATAAAAATGGCAGAGCCCCAGCTCTCCCTACCCTGATTGTTTTTTGGAAGGGCAAATGCTTTGGCCAGGGCGTCCCGCAACCCCATGTAGAGCCACCAGGACAGGACTGTTCTGTTTTCAGAGACTGCTGGAGAGACAGCAGCTCTCTTGGTGGCATCTAAGCAAGAGGGCTCAGGTGTGTTCTGTCAGCCCCCGGCAGAGTGGCCGCAGGGCTCCGATGGTGAGCGCGCCTTCCATCCTCTGCAGCCTGACCATCCGCGTGGTTTAGTCGTTGGTGTGGGGCTTTTATCTTGGTGTTGTTGGTCTTGCTTCTCAGGTCATCTGGACGCAGGTTGGGGCTGTGTCCTGGGAGGGAGCTGCGAGAACTCCCTGCTGTGACTGTAGGGAATGCTGTCCTCTGTCCTAAATGTCCCTGCTGCAGCTGTAGAGAGCAGGTCCCCAGAGCTCTCGCACCTGCACAGACGAGCTCTGCTGCACATATTTTCGTACCGCCCCGCCCCTGTATTATTAGATCCTCTGACCACAGAGCACCTCTAGCTGCTGGGCTCCTTGGGGCTTCCAGATTGGCTGGTGAATGCCCAAGACATCCTGTTAAATCTGCATTTCAGATAAACAATGTATTTTTAGTATAAATATGTCCAAAGTGACGCATAGGACATACTTTGCTGGCAGATCTACCCTGGAAGACCCTCAGGCAATTTGCTGACAGCCAGTCTGGGGGCCAGGGCTTTCTTCCCCAAGTATTCGGGTCAGGAGGGCCTCGGACACAGCTGTCCCTGGTCAACACGTGCCGCGCTCAGGGCTGCTGAGGTCTTCTCTTCTGCCCTGTGAAGTTTTGAGACTGGATTTCCTTTCTTCTCTCCTTAGTGAGCTGGTTCACACAGTGCCAGTTAGCTAACCATGTAAGGAGTTGTTAGAGCTTTGTGGTTAAGAGGTGATCTCTCCTCCCCAACTGCCTGCACCTGACTCCTCCACCCACCAGCTTGGCAATAAACTTGAATGAGTTCCACAGCCTTTCCGGGCCTCGTCTACTCACTTATAAAATGAAGATGAAAGTGGTTCCTACTGTGCTAGGTTTCTGAGAGGGTTAAATGATATCAAATATAAGAAAGCACTGAAGAGAATACCTGGGGCCTATGGCGAGGACTGCATCGATGGTAAGGACTGTGCCACCCTCTGCCTGACCCCTGTGTGGCTCGCGTAGGGGGCTCTTTCTAACAGCGCAGCCTGTTCATCTAAACATGGTGGCTGCCTCACCACGCTAGCCCTTCTCCCTCACCCAAAGCCTTGGGGTGAGTGGGTTACCCCCTCCCTGGTTCTCCTGCCCAGGAGGAAGCAGGCGTGTACTGGAGCTGCGTCCTCCAGGGAGCTGGGCCCCACGGCTGCCCAGCCACACCTCCAGACCTGGTTGGCGCTCTCTTTGCAGCCGTCCATCTGAAGACACTGCCCTTCCAGGGTGCAGTCAACAAGAGCGACCGCCTTGCTCAGTCCTTTCTGCCACTAGCCAGTTTTCTTCTTGACGCACGGCAAGCTCAGCACATCTTCTAGGCTGTGCTTCTCCTTGTTGAAGTCTAATGAGTCTCTGAAGTCTGTCCTGAGTGTGCAGCTGCTGGCCTCTCCTGAACGCCCGCCCCAGGAGCGCCTGGTCCCACAGCTTCCCCTCCCAGGGCCCAGCACGCGGGGTGGCTGCAGTTGGAACGTTCTGTCTTAATTTTTGAAAGGTCATTGGCTGCTGTCACTGTGAAAAGAGGTGTCAGGAAGTCATCAGTCATAAACTGAAGTGTGGAATACGCTTTTTCCTTATCAAAAAGGACAGTAAAATTTCTGGATATAATGAAGATTGAAAGGTCATGTAACTTGCTTATATGTTAAAATACATGTTTTTAATATTTAAAAAATCTGATATCCCCAGTTAAAGGTATATTTTGGGGGGTTAAAAAAGTTCTTTAACTCTAAAAAAAAAAGCCTTCATTGGAAACACTACCAAAATAAAGAAAAGAAATGAAACTGTCTATAACCACCTTCAACCACACCCTTTAGCTCTGCTAAGCTGCTTCTTCTGGGGAAAAAAATAATGTACATGAGGTAGTAACCCTGCTTGGTAACAGTTTGAGTCTCATAATGAAGTAGGCTTGAATTAGCAACTAAAGGACACTACTCAGTTAAGTTCAAATTACAGATAAACAACACCTTCTAGTATTCTTGCAGATGTGGGGGTTGAATACCGAGGAGGCTGGTCCTAGTTTCACACTATTTTGTTGACAGGAGTGTTATTCTCTTAACACTCCCGAACAGAAGGGACTACTTTGCTTTGAAGACTGCTTAATTCTGTTGATGTCTTAGCACATGTCAGTTTTTGACATGCAGTTTGTCTTTATGCTTTTAATCAACTGTTGATGATTAGACTACATTTCCTTGGATATTTCAGGATTAGCCATTAATAGTTCTTCTTTCATGTATTTTGTCTTCATCCAAGTAATTTAATTTCATGGTCAAATAATGCATCTAAGTCTAATCAAGATTAATTTTAATTTTAATTTTTCATAAGCCTAAGTATGATTTTGTTTTTCACCCAGGTCTGTGAAATGCACGAAGCACAACTGGAAGTTAGACGTGAGCACCATGAAGTATACCAACCCTCCCGGGAGCTTCTGTCAAGATGAGCTGGGTAAATGCCATCAGTATCAGTTCACGTCTTCTGCCACTGTCCCCACTGGGTCCTTCATCTCCACCTGTCTCTAAGCTCATCTGAAGCTTTGGGTAATTCTGTTTTAAAACTGTCAGATCTCTCTTTAAATAGCCAACATTGAAATATGTTGGCTGTTTCTCCAAAATATCCCTTCATTCATTCATTGGTTTGGTAAGTACTTGTTGAGACTTTCCCGCATATCAATATTGTGCTAGATATTGAAAGCTACAACGATGGATCACACAGCGTCCATGTGGATGAGACGATAATCACATGCAGTGGTTGGCCAAGCCAAGCCTGCAGTAGCTCAGAACAATGATGTCATCGTGGGTTTCTCAACAGAGATCCCGGTGGCCAGAGCCCACTGTCCCTCCTCGTTCGGGAAGGCCTGTGTCTGTGTGCGTCCGCATTTGCAACCAGCTGTCATCCCTCAGGGCTTAGAATGCCTGAGGTCACTTCTGTCCGGTTCCGTGAGCGAGCCCAGGCGGGCCTCCCCGCGGCCATCGAGGCTGCATTCCTTCCAGGACACCCTAGGGGAAGCGTTTCCTGGCTGCCTCCTGCGGCAGCCGCTCGGTCTCCTTGGAAGCCAGCCACGCTGCGCTCTGCTGTCTGCCATGACCTCGCCTTCTGTTCTTCGGCAGGCCCTGCCACTTAGGGTGGCCCCTAACGATTACTTGCGGCTCGGCCAGAGAATCCGGGATGATTCCCTACTTTAAAGCCAGCTGGCTGGCGGCCGTGACCGAATCTGCAACTTCAGCTCCACTCCATCCGCCCCTCACCCGTCCCCAGGCTGGAGTGGACCTCTCTGGGCTCCTGCTCTCTCCTGTCCCCAGGCTGGAGCTGACCTCTCTGGTCCCCTGCTCTCTCCCGTCCCCTGAATTCCTAATAGGCTTGTAAGTGCACAACCAGAACAGAATACCTCACGCACAATCTCAACTCGTCCTCAGATCTGTCCAGCAGCCTTCCCCATCTCTGTCCATGGCACGACATCTGCCACTCACACAAAGCCTGGGAGTCATCCTAGAGTCTCCTCTTTCCTTACCCCCCAAATCCACTCACTGATCAAACAAGGCGCGCTCTCTGCCAGACGCCCAGGTCCACAGCCTCTCCCTCTTCCCCGGCTCCCCCACCTCTCAGTCTCCTCGCCTTTTGCCTGAGCGTCTGGCCTTCCTGCGTCTGCTGTTTCCAGCCCTCTCTGTTATCACCCCTATCTTTGAAAGATCCAGATCCTTCACACCACTCTCCAACTTGACCCCCTCCAGCTTCCCAGCACACGTAGGCCTGTGCCTTCCTCTGGCTCAGCAAGCCACATCCAGAGCGGATCGCAAGGAATCCTCAGTGTGTGGCTCCGACGCAGCTATAGGACTGCTCCTCCGCCGCAGCTCTAGTTACAAAAGAGAAAAAGTGCATACGAATCAAACATGAGAATTCCAGTAGATACTGAAAGGGGTACAACTGAAGAAACTGAAACAATAAGACATATTTGTGATACCTAAAACAAAAATTGGGTTATGAACAATATATATAGCATGTCTCACTCTTTTCTTCTTTCTGGGGGCAGGGGTACTGCGGATTGAACTCAGGGGCACTCGACCACTGAGCCCCATCCCCAGGCCTATTTTGTATTTTATTTAGAGACAGGGTCTCGCTGAGTTGCTTAGCACCTCACTTTTGCTGAGGCTGGCTTTGAACTCGCGATCCTCCTGCCTCAGCCTCCCGATCTGCTGGGATTACAGGTGTGCACCACCGTGCCCAGCAGTGAGTCCCCTTTCTGAAAAAGCATATGCACAAGCACACATGGACAACAGGAAGGCTGAGTGGTGGTCACCTGTGGCAGCGGCTGAGCAGGGCCCTGAGCTCTGGGCTGTGGACTTGGATCATTCCATCTTTACACTTTTTCCAGGCTCACATTATCACGCCCATGCTGTCTGTATGAGATGGCACATCCGGGGCCATTCCCACCCATGTGCCTCTGTGAGGCCTTCTCCAAAGGACTTTGAAGAAAAGGGCCCTGTACAGGCATGAAAGGACCCGGGCATCCTCCCAGTCCAGCTAGGAGCAGAGAGCTGATGCTGAGGGGCATGTTCTCCACCCCGAGGAGATAAAATGCTCTTCTGGGGACAGTTGCTCTTTGTTTTGGCTGCAAGTTCATCTTCCCTCCACCTCTCCAAAGGGACCCCTGAACCACTACCTGCTTTCCCAGTGAGCGTCGCCCAGTCCGTGGAACAGGCCTGGAAAGCCCACAGTCGTGCTTGTCACTAGGAACTGGTTCTTGTTCTGCACAAATATTATTTAATTTATTTGGCATAAAACTGAGAAGAAGCACAGGTTCAGACATAAGTACTGTTAGTTTGCAGAAGTGAAATGAGCAAATTTATAGACATATTACTTGGAAATATGTAGCTGTTCAAGGGCTTTTCTGGAAACCCTGAGGTCTGTCAGATCAGACCTACGAGAGCCGCGTGGCGCGGTGTGAGGGTGAGCGCGATGATGTGGCTCGCCACGCTGCCTTCCAGTCCTGGCTCTGCGATGCTAGGAGCGCCTCAGCCTTTTTGTGTTTCAGTTTCCTGAAATGCGAAGTGGAGATGGTCTTGTTAGTCCCGATACACAGAGCATGATGATTTATTTGGATATGTGTGTCTCAAGTAACCTGCATGTGTCCTCGGAGACCACAGCAGCAGGAGCAGGGAGGGGGCATTTCCCTACCTGCTTGAAGTCGAGTCAACTGGAAAAGAGATTAAGGCTGGGAGCTGATGGAGAGGGCTGGTGCCAGTTGCTGTGGTGGGTGAAGGGCAAGGCCAGAGGGGAGACAGAGCCACCCCCGACGGAGTTCAACTTTGCTCAACTGAGGAAGCCCCAGGAGGACGGGAAGATTTGCAGGTAGAGCTTGCTTCTCAGTGCAGTGCTGCCAAGACTAAAATGATTTCATAACGAGTCCCAGGCAGGCTCTCCACTAGTATTGAGCCTTATTATCATCATGAAAATATACAGCCATGTTCAGAAAGTTGGAAATCAGAAAGGCAGAAGTGAGAAGATGTTCCCTATCCCCCACCACAGCAGCTGTTTTGGGATAGCTCATTCCAGACTTTGCTGCCGTCTCCTCTCCTGCACCATCATCATCTCCTCCTCCTCCTCCCTCCCTTCCTTTTTCTTCTTCAAGAAACAATTCATGTACCATAAAATTCACCCTTTTTAGCGTGTCCAGTTTAATGATTTGTGTTATACCCACACAGCTGTGCCACCACCACTACTATTGAATTCCAAAACATCTCCATCACTCCACCAAGAAACCCTGGGACGAAGTGATCGCTCCGCATTCCTCTTTATTCCCAGCCCTGGCAACCAGCAATCTACTTTCCATCTTCATGGATTTTCCTTTTCTGTATATTTCACATATTCGGGGTGACAGAGTATGTGTCTGGCTTCTGTCACTTTGTGTAATGCGTTCAAGTCTCACCCACGTCCGTGTGTGTCCTTCTCTCGCTCCTTCTCTTCGGCGGCTACCCAGGGTGCTTCCCATGGCTGTATCCCACTCTGGCTACGATGAGTAAGCGTCTGTAAATAGTCACGTGCAAACGCACGAGCGGACATTTGTTTGGTTCTCTTGGTTGTACACCTGGGAACAGGATTGTGGGGTCCGGAGGCAGCCTGTGGTCACCCTGGAGCACTGTCACTGTGTTGCTGCACACCTTTACCTCCCCATCAGCTGTGTGAGTGCCCCTCCCTCCACATCGCCTCCCACACTCGTCTGCTCCATCGTTCTTGCTGATCTTCTTTGAGGCTCAAATATTTCGACCACTTCGTTGAAAATCAATTGATCACAGACGGAAGGGTTTATTTTCAAGTTTTTCACACCAGAAGGCGTGAGCCCTCTTGTTTTCTTTTTCAAGATTGATTGGCTCTTCTGGGTGGATCTTTTGATTTTTCCATGTGAATTTTGGAGACAGCTTTTGGACTTTTTGAAAAAATATTAAAGGCAATGGGAATTTGAATAGGGATTATATTCAATCTGTTAATTTGAGGGAGTATTTTCATCTGAATATTACCAAGTTTCTTGATCCATGAACATGGGATGGCTTTTTAATTTTTTTTTTTTTTTTAGCTATAGATGGACACAATACCTTTTTTCCTATTTATTTATTTAATGTGGTTGTGAAGCTTGAACTCAGTGCCTCACATGCACTAGGTAAGCAATCTACCACTGAGCCACAACCCCAGCCCCAATAGGATGCTTTGTGATTTGCTGAGTCTTTCTAAAATTTCTTTCAACTGTGTTTTATATTCTTGAAGTATAAGTTTTGTATTTCTTTTGTGAAACTTATTCCTTAGCACTTTGTACTTTTTGGTGCTATTGTAAATGGAATTGTTTTGTGAGTTTCATTTTAAGACTGCTCATTGCTAATGTATAGAAATGCCATGTATTTTTTTTTCTATTGACCTTGTATCCTGCAGCATTGTTGAACTCATTTATTAAGTCTAATAGTTTCCTAGTGGAGACTTTAGGATGCTCTTCATACAAGATCTTGTCCTCTGTGAATAGACACAGTTTTACCTCTTCCTTCCCAATCCGGATGTATTTTATTTTATTTTATTGTCCTGTGGCTTAGATAAAACCTCCAGGAAGAAGTGGCAAGAGCAGATCTCTTTGTCTTGTTCCTGCCTTTAGGGGAAAAACAACAATGGGGTTTTCTTAGATGCCTTTTATCATATTGAGGAAGTTCCCTTTTATTCTTAGTTTTCTCAGTGCTTTTTTAAATCATGAAAGGGTACTGTATTTTGTCAAATGCTTTTTCTGCATCAATTGAGATGATCATGTGATTTTTTTCCTTTTATTTTGGAATGTATTATACTGGCTGATTTTTTAAAATATTGAGACCACCTAGCACAAATCCTTCTTGGCCATGTTTAATTTTTTATATTCCTAAATTATATTTGGTTAAGACTTTTTTGTACCTATATTCATGAGAAATTCTGGTCTTTGTTTTTCTTTTCTTGAAATGTATCCATCTGACTTTATTATCAGGTATTTCTGACCCTCTACTTCTTTTTACTGGAAGACTTTGTGAAGGATGGGTGATAATTCTTCAAACCACTCATCAAATTCACCAGTGAAACCATCTGGCCCAGAGCCTATCTTTGCAGGAAGTTTTTTAAAATACTAGTTTAAAATCTTTTCTAGGTAGAGGTCTGCTCAGATTTTTCTCTTTCCACTTGGGTCAATTTTTTTATTTGTTAATTTTCCTAGACATTGCTCCAATTTCCCTGGGTTATCTATTTTGTTGGTGTATAATTGTTCATAGTATTACCTTGCAATCTTTTTTTATTTCTGTAAGATCAATAGTAATGGACTCTTTTTTATTCTTGATTTGAATAATTTAGAAACCTTTATTGTTTTTGCTCAGTCTAACTGAAGTTTTCTCAATTTGTTGATCTTTTCAAAAAGCCAAATTTTATTTTCATTGATGTTCTGTTTTGCTTTTATATTTTTTTTATTTATTTCTGCTTTAGATTTTTATTGTTTCCTTTTGCTTACTTTGCACTTAGTTTGCTCTTATTTTTCTGGTTTCTTAGGTAAGAGGTTGAGATTTTTCTTTTTTAATGTAAATGTGTACAGGAATAAATTTCCCTCGTTACATGGTGTTAGCTGTATTCCATTAGTTTTGACATATTGTTTTTGAGTTTTCATGTGTCCCAACTTCTGGCCTGCCTGCCTTCTTTCCTTCCTTCCTACTAGGGGTTGAACCCAGGGGTACCTTAACACTAAGCTATAGTTCTAGCCTTTTTTCATATATTTTGAGGCATGGTCTCACTAAGTTGCTTAGGCCAGCCTTGAACTTGTGATCCTCCTGCCTCAGCCTCCCAAGTAGCTGGAAATATAGGTGTGTACCACCATGCCTGGACTAATGTGTTTTCTAATTTCTTTCATGATTTCTTCTTTAATCAATTTGTTACTTAGAACTATGTTGTTTAATATCTACATATCTGTGAATTCCCCAATGTTGTTCTCTTCATTGATATCTAATTTCATGTCATTGTGTTAGAGAACATATTTTATATGTTTTTGTACCTTCAAAATTTATTGGAACTTGTTTTATAACCTGACATGCGGTCTGTGCCGCGGAGGCTCCGCAGGTCCTCGAGGGGAGGGTGTGTCCGGCTGTCCTGGAGGCCACGTTCTTTAGGTCTGGCTGGGTTACAGCCCTGTTCAAGTCTTCTGTTCCCTGTTGACCTTCTATCTCGTTGTTCCATTCTCCAGTCTTTGGTTAAGGCTTAATTTTACAAATAGTTGTAATTATTTTATGTCGTGTTTGCACCTTGATGTTTACCCTGTTAACTTTATAGTAAGCATGAGTGGCGGTGTCAGGTTCTCTGCCTAGTGGTGTCCGGCTCGATGGCGGGCGTGTTCTGAGCGCTGCGTCAGTGGGCAGCTCTGTCCCTGTGCAGATGTCACAGAGTGTCACAGAGTCGGACGGCACGGCACGCCCGCTGCACACCTGGTGACGCCTCGCCCTGCTGAATACTGCAGGCATTTCCGCGCAAGGCTGCGGATCCCTGTGTCTAAGTGCAGAGCGTGCCCGAAGATGCGGCGCAGAGGTCTGGAGAGGACACCTGCGCGGGCGCAGCGGCGGTGCGGGCCAGCACTGCGGTGGCCCTGGGCCAGGGGGAGAGGGCGGTGCAGCAGCACTGTTCTTGCTGAATAATCAAACCTGGCGTACGCTGGCTTTTTAACATTATGGACATCTTTTTGTCTTATTTTTTTGACTTTTTGTATCAACACTTAGTTTAAAACACAAACACGCTGTGTAGCTGTACAAAAATATTTTTTTCCTTATATCCTTTTTTTAAAGTTCTGTTTATTTGAGGTTTTTTTTTTTTTTAAAAAAAAAAAACATTTATTTATTTGCTTTAGTTGTACACAATGCCTTCATTTTTACCTGGTGCTGGGGATCGAACCCGGCCTGCAGGAGCTGGGCGAGCGCTCTACCGCTGAGCCACGACCCCAGCCCCCTTATATCCTTTTTGTACATGTTTTCTTCTACTTTAAAGTTTTTTTTTTTTTTCTTTTTTTAAACTTAAATTTGTTGTGTGCCTAGCTGAGACAACACGCACGGGTCCTACAAGGTCAGGACCCCAGGGCCAGTCTTCCAGCTCCCCTCCCAGCCTGCAGGAGGTTCTGGGCAGGAGCAGGCGCAGCTTCCCTTCCCAACAGTAGCACTACACATAAAGACTGAGAGGCACTTCCTGGAGGACCTGCCACTCTTTCTAGAAGTAGGTCCAGGGCAGCTTCCTTGGCTAGTTTCTTTTTTTGGCCACAGATTGGCTTGTAAGCATGTAACACACGGTCAACATTTTGTTAAGGAAGACCTTTTGGTGTTGGAGTCCCTGTCTCTTTAGCTTTTTAAGAAGCTTGTCGAGGTCTGCAAAAGCTTCTGCTAAGCCCTTTCTTGCGTTTTCTCCTTTCCATTCTCCTACAGTTTCCTTTTTCTTGCCCCTTCAGCAGTGTGTTCACTAGGTGATAGAAAATTTTCAGCTCCAATTTAATCTTTTTTAAAAAATTCATTTATTTATTCTAATTTGTCATGCATGACAGCAGAATGCATTTCAATTCATAGTACACATACAGAGCATAATCTCTCGTGTCTCCGGTTGTACACAAAGTGGAGTCACACCATCTGTGTTCTCATATATGTACTTGGGGTTGTGATGTCCATCTCATTCCGCCGTCTTCCCCCACCCCTGCCCCCTTCCCACCCTCCCCTTGGCCCTATCTAAAGTCCCTCCCTTCTTCTCATGCTCCACCCCTCCCCATTATGGATCAGCACCCTCATATCGGAGAGAACACTCGGCATTTGGTTCTATGGGATTGGCTGACTTCACTTAGCATGATATCATCCAATTCCATTCATTCACCTACAGATGCCATGATTTTATTCTCTTTTAATGCTGAGTGATATTCCCTTGTGTATATGCACCACAGTTTCTTTATCCATTCATCTACTGAAGGGCATTGATGTTGGTTCCACAGTCTAGCTACTGTGAATTGTGCTGCTATGAACATTGATGTGGCTGTGTCCCTGCAGTAATGCTGATTTTAAGTCCTTTGGGTATAGACCCAGGAGTGGGATAGCTGGGTCAAATGGTGGTTCCATTCCAAGTTCTCTCCATACTGTTTCCGTATTGGTTACACCAATTTGCAGTCCCACCAGCAATGTATGAGTGTGCCTTTTCCCCACATCCTTGCCAACAGTTCTTGTTGTTGTATTCTTAATTGCTGCCATTCTGACTGGAGTGAGATGAAATCTTAGTTTTGATTTGCATTTCTCTAATTGTCAGAGATGTTGAACATTTTTTCATATAGTTGTTGATTGATTATATCATCTTCTAAGAGGTGCCGGTGCATTTATTGATTGGGTTATTTGGTTTTTGGTGTTAAAATTTTTGAGTTCTTTATATATCCTAGAGCGTAGTGCTCTATCTGATGTGCGTGTGGTAAAAATTTGATCCCATTCAGTAGGCTCCCTCTTCACCTCACTGATTGTTTCTTTTGCTGAGAAGAAGCTTTTAGTTTTAATCCATCCCATTTATTAATTCTTGGTTTTACTTCTTGCACTATAGGAGTCTTATTAAGGAAGTTGGGGCCTAATCCGATATTATGAAGATTTGGGTCTACTTTTTCTTCTACTAGGTACAGGGTCTCTGGTTTAATTCCTAGGCCCTTGATCTACTTTCAATTGAGTTTTGTGTATGGTGTAGATACGGGCTTAATTTCATTTTGTTGCATATGGATTTCCAGTTTTCTCAGCACCATTTGTTGAAAAGGCTATCCTTTCTCCAATATATGTCTTGGCACTTTTGTCTAATATAAGATAACTGTATTTATGTGCATTATGTGTCCTCTATTCTGTACCATTGGTCTACAAGTCTATTTTGGTGCCAATACCATGCTGTTTTTGTTACTATTGCTCTGTGGTATAGTTTAAGTTCTGGTATGGTGATGCCACCTGCTTCACTCTTCTTGCTCAGGATTGCTTTAGCTATTCTGTGTCTCTTATTTTTCCAGATGAATTTCATGACTGCCTTTTCTATTTCTATGAGGAATGTCATTGGGATTTTGATTGGAATTGCATTAAATCTGTATAGTGCTTTTGGTAGCATGGTCATTTTGACAATATTAATTCTGCTTATCCAAGAACAAGGGGGATCTTTCCATCTTCTAAGGTCTTCTTTAATTTCTTTCTTTAGTGTTCTGTAGTTTTCATCGTAGAGGTCTTTTACCTCTTTGGTACCAGGGATTGAACTCAGGGGCACTCGACCACTGGGCCACATCCCCAGGGCTTTTTTTTTTTTTGTTTGTTTGTTTGTTTTTTATTAGAGACAAGGTCTCACTGAATTACTAAGTGCCTTGTCATTGCTGAGGCTGGCTTTGAACTCGTAATCCTCCTGCGTCAGCCTCCCAAGTGCTGGGATTACAGGCTTGTGCACCATGCCCGGCTTGACAACTCTTTCATTAAGTTGATCTACAAGTTGTTTTTTTTTTTAAGGCTATTGTAATGAGCTAGTTCTCCTAGTTTCTCTTTCAAAGGATTTATCACTGATATATAGAAATGCCTTTGATTAATGGGTGTTGGTTTTATATCCTGCTACTCTGCTGAAGTCATTTATGAGTTCTAGAAGTTTTCTGGTAGAATTTTTTGGATCTTCTAGTTATCGAATCATATCATCAGCAAATAGTGGTATCTTGAGTTCTTCTTTTCCTATCCGTATCCCTTTAATTTCTTTTGTCTGTCTAATTGCTATGGCTAGAGTTTCAAGAACTATGTTAAATAGAAGTGGTGAAAGAGGGCATCCCTGTCTTGTTCCAGTTTTAAGAGGGCATGCTTTCAGATTTGTCTCTATTTAGAATGATGTTGGCCTGAGGCTTAGCATAGATAGCTTTTACAATGTTGAGATATTTTCCTGTTATCCCTAGTTTTTCTAGTGTTTGAACATGAAGGTGTGCTGGGTTTTATCGAATGCCTTTTCTGCATCTATAGAGATGATCATATGATTCTTATCTTTAAGTCTCTTGATGTGATGAATTGCACTTATTGATTTCCATATGTTGAACCAACCTTGCATCCCTGGGATGAACCCCACTTGATCGTGGTGCACTTTTTGATGTGTTTTGTATTTGATTTGCCAGAATTTTATTAAGAATTTTAGCATCTATGTTCATTAGAGATATTGGTCTGAAGTTTTCTTTCTTCGATATCTTTGGTTTTGGAATCAGGGTGGTATTGGCCTTATAGAATGAGTTTGGAAGTGTTCCCTCATTTTCTATTTCCTGAAATAAATTGAAGAGTATTGGTATTAGTTTTTCTTTCAAGGTCTTGTAGAGCTCAGCTGTGTATCCATTCGGTCCTGGGCTTTTCTTGGTTAGTAGGCTTCTGATGGTGTCTTCTATTTCATTGCTTGAGATTGATCTGATTAACTTGTGTACATAAACCTGACTCAGTTTGGGCAAATCATCTAGAAATTTGTTAATGCCTTTGATATTTTCTTTTATTGGAGTACAAATTTTCAAAATAATTTCTAATTTTCTTCTGTATTTCTGTAGTGTCTGTCATGATATTTCCTTTTTCATCATGGATGTTAGTGATTTGAGTTCTCTCTCTCCTTTTCTTCATTAGCATGGATAAGGGTTTATCAATTATATTTGTTTTTATTTTGTTTTGTCAATTTTTTCAATTTTTTCTTTTGTTTCAATTTCATTGATTTCTGCTCTGCTTTTAATTATTTCCTGTCTTCTGCTGCTTTTGGTGTTGATTTGTTCTTCTTTTTCTATGGCTTTCAGATGTAATGTTAGGTCATTTATTTATTGACTTTTTCTTCTTTTAAGGAATGAACTCCATACAGTGAACTTTCCTCTTAGTACTACTGCCTTAATAGTGTCCCAGAGAGTGGGATACATTCTCATTTACCTCTAAGAATTTTTTAATCTTCTCCTTGATGTCTTTTGCAACCCATTGTTCATTTAATAGCATATTATTTAATCACCAGGTGTTGTACTAGTTTCTATTTTTTATTTTGTCATTGGTTTCTAATTTCATTCCATTATGATCTGATAGAATGCAGGGTAGCATCTCTATTTTTTTTTTTTTTTTTTTTTTTTTTTTTGTATTTGCTAAGAGTAGCTTTGTGGGCTGCGCTCAGGTGGCTGTTGGCTGTGCACCTGTCGTGGAGAGCTGTTTTATATTGGACAGTTCAGGACCAGGTTTTGTGAGCTAAGGACCGGCCACATGGCCACATAGCCACAGGCATGGGTTCGTGGCTGCTGGGGAGGGGAGAGAGTTGGGGACTTTGGGACCTTGATATTGCCCCTAAGCCCCAGCCGGTGTTCCAAGCTGGGAGTTGCCCCAATTAAAGATGGCGACAAAGGGGTCCCACCCAAGCTGGGAGTTGCCCCAATTAAAGATGGCGACAAAGGGGTCCCACGATGGAGGCGGCTGCTTTCAGCGATGGAGTGTCCCATCGGGTGGGCCGGTGGTGGTGAGCAGCTTGCTCAGAGATGCAGCTCCGTGGCATGCTTCACTGTGGCTGGCGGCTGTCCCTGGACTCAGCGCAGTGTCCCTAGGTGCAGGCTACCGTGTAGGGGACTGTGGCAGTGGTCGCAGTGTCCCAAGATGGAGGCGACTGGAGGAGCCCCCCCTTGGTAGATGGGGGTCCACACGGGAGGGGCAGCCGGAGTTCCTGTGCGGGTGGGTGGCCAGGAGTCATGCGGGTGCTAATGCCGGTGGTCCTGCTCGGGCACCTGGAGGACCTGCGTGGGCGAGTGGACGGTGGTCCTGTGCTGGCGCTGGGGCCTGGAGACCTCCTGGCAGCAGCTGTCGGGGTCCTCTGATCCCTCGCAGAGAGACGGTCTTCCCACTGCGCGATCCCAGGTCCTGAGCAGCAACACAGAAGGCAGCCTCCCTCCAGCCGCCGTCCTGCGTCCTGCTCTCCAGCTTGATCTTAGGGGCCACCGTCTACATGGGCCCGTCTCGACTGAAGCAGCCTGTGAGGTGTGTGACCCTGTGCACGATTTTGAGTATTCATATTAAGTACCAGCATATGATTTATTCAGACCTTTCTCTGTTGGAATTTAAGCTGCTTATGTTTTTGTTTTTATTTTGTTTTTCCTATCAACAATAAAACTGATGGGCTGGGGATATAGCTCAGTTGATAGAGCGCTTGCCTTACATGTACAAAGCCCTGGATTTGATCCCCAGCACCACAAAAATAGATAAATAAAATAAAACTGGTGACTGTGTGCATAAGAGCGTCTCACATGGTGGTGCTCACATGAAGTCGCCGAGTTACTGGCAAAGGTATGACGGATCAAACTCCTCCACCCATCTGACACTCCTGACCCACACCCACAGCTGGTTTCACACGGACTAATAATAGACTAAGTGTGAAAGGCAGAAGCCACAGAAGAAGGACAGGAGGACACCGCAGTGGCTTGGAGATGGCGCGGCTCTTGACTCTTCAGACCGTGATTACATTTCAACAAACATGATCTCATCAACACCTAGAACTTCTGGTTAAGGGAGGGCACCATGGATGAAAAACCAAAAGCCATGTAACAGCTTCAGTTATTATTTTACAATATCCATAACCAACAAGAGATTAGACCTAGTAGATGATAGGAAGTAGTTCAAGGTGACAAAGACAGGAAACACAATATAAGGAAGGAAGGTAGGATAGAAGCTAACAGTTTACAGAGGAACCCACACAGTACTGAACACACAAAAATATCTCTTTAACTCATAAATCAGAAAACTACAAGTTAATTAGTAGTCAGAAAACTACCAATGAAGCCAGGAGTTTTCACTTGTCATCTTTTTAACAGCGCAAGCGCAGGATGCACGGCACCTCCTGCACAAATGGTCAAAGGCACCCTGTGAATCAGTGCAGTGAGACGAGGGAGTAGATGAAACAGAGAGTAGCTTTGCATGGACCAAATACCTCCTGAATTGGAAAGTGGGATGAACACAGAGACCCTGCGTGAGTGACTGAGTCCTGGCCCATTCTCCATTATGAAGTGTGTCACCGTCCATTTTTTCAGAATGGATGAATTTTTGCTCCCAGCAAACAGTACACAAGCATGACTTTTCTCCCCATACCTTACTAGCTTAGGGCATTCCTCATTTTCAGACATTCTCACTTTTTTTACAGGTTTTTAAAATAGCTTTTATTTTTTGAAAGTTAATTGTGCATCGCAGGAAAAATAAAAACACAAGCAAAGAGAAAATCACCCAGTGGTAAGCAGCTTAGTACATACGAGACTTCTCTAACGCTTTGCAGTGCAGGGGATCGAATCCAGGGCTTCAGGCTACATTCCCAGCCCTCAGACTCTCCTCATTTGAGGCAAAAATCACATCTTGTTATTTTTACTTCACATCTATCTAATAAATGTGATGGTCATAGTTTGTTTAACTATCATTTAGCAAAACGTGCTTGCCATATTGTTTTGGAATTGGAAACTTTTCCTTTTACATTTGTGGTTGTTTAGATTTTCCATGGAATTATTTCCACTGCTGCTAAACTGGAAAGTTCTCCCTTGGTATTTATTTCATTATATGTTTTCCAGACGGTGTTGCATTCCTTTGTCTTTGCTTAACTGGAATATTTATCTAACCAACCAAGAAACATGATTCATTAGTCAGCCTGCCAGTTTGCGATGACCTCTTTAGAATATACTTATCAATCAATTACATAATCAAGGATCTGATTTTTAGTGATCTTAATGCCAATAATCAAGTATTTTATTATTATAGTTTTCTGATGTGTTTCTGTTCCAGTTCATCTTCATTACTCTTCCTTAATAAAGAGTTTAGGGAATACCATTTGTTTGTTTCTGAAATTAAATTACTATCCAAATGAAGTAGATTTCACCAGTTTGTAAGGTCAAAATAAGGATACCACTTTTTCACCACTTTATCTATAGAGGCAGAGAGTTCCTCTTCCCCGAGTAAATACAATTTATCTTTGTACGAGCAGAATAAAGACCTTTATGGTAGTTGTTTCTGAACAATAGCTAAGAGTTTCAAGCTCTTAATTTCCTTTGCATCTTTTAAGAGAGAAAAATCAGGAAGAAGGCGAGTCCTTAAGAACGGTATCAGAGCAAGAGGTTTTGGGAGGGGGTGTCCCTCGTAGCATTGCAGCTGGCCCCTGCTAACAGGTGGCTTTGTTTGCTCTGTACTGAGTATTCTTTTTAACTCTGCCCATGTCTTAAAGTGTCAGATAACCACCATAATAATGCTAGTATTTGTTAACGCCTGCTCTGTGCCAGGCAAGGTGCTTTAGGATTCGCTCTCTCATCTGATCCCCACACAGCTACGTGAAGCAGGTGTCCTGATTCCTGCGCTGGTGCCCGGAGCACGGCCAGGTCACAGCGGCCCAGGGGCGAGGGCAGGAGGAGTGAGCAGCGCCAGCCTCTGAGCCCTCTCACCAGCCTGGCTGGGGCTTCCCCAGGGCCAGACCCACCTGGAAGGCAGAGGGGCTGGGAGCCCTTGCTGTGGTCTGCCAGAGTCCACTCCTGATGCAGAGTGGACAGGCGAGGGAAGGGAACGTGGAGGTGTGACAGCTGGGACCTGTAGGGCTGCGTGCTGGGAACCTTCTGGCTCTTAAAGTGCCTTGGAGAACAAAGACAAGGACTGCACTTGGTCTCTAGCTTGTGTTGAGATGACTCTTCTGTTAGGCGTCCTGACTTAAGGTGCCAGGCCTGGGCAGGAGCAGCACCTAGAGACCCTGTGCAGCCCCAAGAGTCTCAGGAGATGAGACGCTAAGACCAGGAATCAATCAACACACAGACACTGAGTGCATCCCACGTGGTGGACGTGGCTCCTGGCACACAATCCTGACAAGCAGGGTGACCCTGCTCTCGGGAGCTGGACCGTATGCCTGTGCGGATGAGGGGAAAGCAGACGAGCAGGAGGCCAGGGAGGGAAGGCAGCCTCCGGGCAGGACGGGGTGGCCCATGGGCACAGGGGAGGCCACAGCAGCTTCCACGTCCTATAGCACAGCGGGGTAGCTGGGGTTGCGATTAGTTGTATCTAGGTAGTAGAGAAGATTTTGCATGTTTCCAGCACATAGAAATAATAAGGGTTCAAGGTGAGGGGTATGCCAATCACCTGATCTGATGCCTGTGTTCCTGTGTTTACATTTTTATACAGATGAATATAACACTGTATCCCATAGGTATATACAATTACTATGTGACAATTAAAAAATGTACATATAAAAGAGACAAAAAGAGAGAGAAAGAGAAGGAAGAGGAGGAGGCGATAGGGGCGGGGGAGGGAGGGAGGGAGGAGGGAGAGAGAGGGAGGGCAGGAAGGGAGGCAGAAGGCTCTCTCTGGTAAGATGACTGTGGTACCAGTGAAGCCAGAGGCGGGGCCGGGTTGACTGGCAGGGCCACGGAGCCTTCCAGGCAGATCTGGTCGCCCTTTGCCAGGGAAGAAGGCAAGATGTAAGTGGGAAGCAGAAGCTCGGTAGGGCGGGGAGAGGAGCAGCAGTTTCTAGAGGTGGATTTCTACATTTTCAGTTCCTTCCTTGTATGGTTCCTCAAATGACCTAGAAAACGTGAAGTTTTATGGAAAAATCTTTGTTCTCCATGACTGAGACAAATTCTAAAGTGAGCCATTTTGTATTTTATGGGCATTTTCCCCTCAGTTTCTTCCATAGGCAGTTTTTTCAAAGCGAGTATAATTAGCATTGGTTTGAAAGGGGTGGGGACACGTCTCTACATGCTTTGAGGATGTTGCAAAACACATGGCTTCCAGGACAGGGTGGAGACGCCCTTTTTTTATTACATTTTAAAAATTTGTTCTAATTAGTTATACCTGACAGTAGAATGTGCTATGATATCTCATACAAAAGTGGAATATAATTAATTCCTCATTCTTCTGGTTTATGTGATGTAGAATCCTACCGGTTGTGTAGTCATGTATGTACATAAGATAATAATGTCCAATTCGTTGCACTCTTTCCTACCCCTACACCTCCTCTCCCTTCACTCCCTTCTACCTAATCTAAAGTAACTCTATTCTTCCTGAGCCACCACCTCCCCATTATGGGTCAACATCTGAATATCAGAGAGAACATTTGGCCGTTGGTTTTTTTGGAATTGGCTTATTTTGCTTAGCATGATATTCTCCAGCTCTGTCCATTTACGTGCAAATGCCATAATTTAATTCTTCTTTAAGGCTGAGTGATATTCCATTGTGTATACAAACCACATTTTCTTTATTCATTCATCTACTGAAGGACACCTAGGTTGGTTCCATAGCTTAGCTATTGTGAGCTGAGCTGCTATAAACATTGATGTGGCTGCATCACTGTAGTATGATGATTTTAAATCCTCTGGGTATAAACTGAGGAGTGGGATAGCTGAGTCAAATGGTGGTTCCATTCCAAGTTTTCTGAGGAATCTCCATACTGTTTTCCAGAGTGGTTATACCAATTTGCAATCCCACGAACAATGTATGATTTTTTTCCCACATCCTCGCCAGCATTTATTGTTGCTTGTATTTTTGATAATTGCCATTCTGTCTGGAGTGAGATGAAATCTTAGAGTCATTTTGATTTGCATTTCTGTAATTGCTATAGATGTTGAAAACTTTTTCATATATTTGTTGATCATATTTCTTTTTCTGTGAAGTGCCTGTTCAGTTCCTTAGCCCATTTATTGATTGAATTTTTTAAATTTATTTATTGGTATTAAGGTTTTTTTTGAGTTCTTTATATATCCTGGAGATTAGTGCTCTGAGATGTGTAAAGATAAAAGATGTGTAAAGATAGTAAAGATTTTTCTCCCATTCTGTAGGTTTTCTCGTCACATTATTGATTATTTCCTTTGCTGAGAAGAAGCTTTTTGATTTGAATCCATCCTATTTATTGATTCTTGATTTTACTTCTTGTGCTTTAGGAATCTTGTTAAAGAAACCAGGTCCTATGCTGAGATGGTGAAGGTTTGGGCTTACTCTTTCTTCTATTAGGGCAGGGTCTCTGGTCTAGTGCCTAAGTCTTTGATTCACTTTGAGTTGAGTTTTGTGCAGGGTGAGAGAGAGGGTTGAATCTCATTTTGTCACATGTGGATTTCCAGTTTCCCCAGCACCATGTGTTGAAGAGGCTGTCTTTTGGAGATGCCCTTTTGACAGGGACTGCCTTGGTCTCAGACTACATACGCATTCAGAGAGCAATTGATGCAATTGCCAGCGTTTAGTAGGATCAATCATCCTTGTATCTTTGGAAGTGGCAAAGGTTGAAGATAAGGACTCCAAAGAATGGGAAGGGCAGGTGCCTGGCTGGAGGTCACCCACTGTGAGTGGGGAAGTGAGGGTTCCGTGCGGGCCCCTGGCTCCACTCACGCCCACCACGCTTGGCTGACAGGGAGACTGTCCAGGGGGCCTTGTCTCCCTCCCGCAGAGCCTCCCGTGGCTCTCGCGGTGATCTCAGACCAAGTTCAGGCTTTATGGATCAGGGATTGCTTTGACTGTACGATAGAAAACCACCAGCAGGACCCTGGTCACACGGGGCGATCTCCTCCCGTCACAGCGAGCTGGGCAGCGGCTCTTCCTGCGAGGTGCTGAGGCTCCACGGCCCCACCCAGCAGCCCGCTTCTCCTCCTCTGTGCTTGTCACTCTTAGTAAGTGGCCTGTTCCTCTGGGTCTCACGATGGCTCCTGTCCCTACAGGCACAGCAACCATGTCCCAAATAAGAGGGGAGGTGGGAGGGCCACTGGGGCAGGTCCCTGGAGCGCCTTCCCGCGGTCAGGGAGGAGCAGAGTTCCTGCAGACCCTGCTCTAGGCTTCCACGCGCATCTGCGGGCCAGAGCTGTGCAGAAAACACGTAGGCGCTGCGTCTAAGACACCCAGGACCACGCGGGGCCGGGGACGCCGGAGTGGCATGTCACAGCTGACACGTCACCTCCCTTGAGAAAATGGAATGGTGCAGGAAAGAAGACAGGGGCTGCCACCAGGGTCCCCACAGTGACTTCACAGTCTTCATGATTCCTCTTGGCCCCAAGATGAAACCCAGACCACCTGGCACAGCCCGTGGGCCCCCCAGGCTCTGACTGACCCGGTCCCCAGATCGGCCGTCCACTCGCCAGGCTGCCGGGTACCCGGTGCTCTGTGAACAGCGCCCTCTGCACACCCGCACCTGCCCTGCGCTGGGGCCTCCCCTCGCCTCACGTCACCATGGTTCTTTTGTCCCTAGAGCCCGTGTCTCCCGGGGCCTGTGCTGGGCTCTGGCCAGGGGCCAGGCGGTCCTCCTGGGCGCTACACAGCCCACCCTTCTCCCTGGCTCCTGGCAGTGAAGTCGCTGGTGCAGCCGCAGGTGCAGCCCCAGTGTGTGTCCAACGCCCAGGCCTCCGGGCTCTGAGCTGTGAAGTGAGTGCAGGTGGGCCGTGTCTGTTGTGCACGTGTTGTTTGACCAAGTGAGTTCGTTTTAATTTTCCTTTGATTTTTTTCTACTCTGTGTGCTTAGACCACACGTTTCTATTTCAGTAACATTTTTAAGTCATTTTTTTTTTTTAATAATCCAGATTTATTTCCCTTTGGTTCCAGTTGTTGAAATGGATGAAAACGGTGGACTTTCACTTCTAGAACTAAATCCTCCTAACCCCTGGGATTCAGATCCCAGGTCTCCTGAAGATTTGGCTTTTGGGGAAGTACAGGTAAGGAAACACTAAAATTATAGTATTCATAGAAATAAAGTGAAAATGTCTTTCATATATATTTAGGAAAAAAACATAAAACTTTAGAACAGGTCCTAAAGGAGAATCATGCAAAACTACTAGAGGAAGTTCAGAAATTACCTGGATGCCAAATCGTCATTAGACAGAATGGTGTATTAGTCTGTTTTCTGTTGCTGTAACAAAACATGCAAGGCTGGGCAATTTGTAAAGAAAAGAGATTGACCCACAGTTCTGGCAGTTCAAGAGCCTGGAGCGGGCATCTGCTCAGCTCTGGCGAGGGCTTCTTGACCGAATGGCCTCACAATGGCAGGAGCATGTGCAAGAGTGGCAGGAAGTGCCTCCGTGGGAGGTGCTGGTCTACTTAGGACAGCCGGGTCTCCAGGCAGCTGGGCCGACCCTGCGGTGCCCTCTCCCGGGGGAGGCCTCCACTAGGCCGCGCCTCTCGTACCCACCACCTCTACCCTGCCCCGTTGGCACCAGGCTGGTTGCACAGGAGGCTGTGGGCGGCTCACAACATCCAGCCCCAGCAAGGGGCCAGCGTGTACGTCCCCATCTTGCCCTGACGTCTTTCACAGACCGCCTTGTCTGCTTTTCCAGACTCAGAGGTTGGGGTCTTCAGAGGAGACGTTAGTCTGGGAGAAGCAATCGTAGATCTGCTTCTCTGTGTGTCTGGGAACAGGGTTCATAGGAGCAGTTACTTTTTCAAGAAAACAAAGATGGGAAGGCCCCCGGACGGGCGTGCTGAGAGCTGGTCCGCCCGGACCCCTCCTCGCCTGCTCCGTTGGCCTCGCGCCGGAGTCCCCGGTGCCTTATCTTGCTTCGCGCCAGGCGGAGGCGAGGTTGGAGGGATGGGTTTGCAGTTCCCCGGCCCGTGCTGGCCTGTGTCAGCCATGCGTCTCCGCGGACCCCGCAGGAGGCCAGGACCACCCGTGCGCTCGGTGACCGAGAGCCGAAGGCCAGGCAGGCCTCCTGACGGGACATGATGGTCCCTCCAGGCTGCTCGGCTGGGTCAACCTGCCCCTCCTCAGGCGACACTCACTCCTGTCCCTGCGCACAGCCTCTGGTGTGTAAGTCCCCAGCGGGGGCCACGGCACCTTGCAGACGGCGCTCTGAAGGACCAGTCACAAAGACGTGCATAGTCAGGCCGCAGAGGGTCAGGAGTTGACCTAGGCAGAGTGGCTACGGGGCCGTGCACAGGTTTCACACCTGAGACCCAACGCGGGACGTCTGTCCCTTCGAAGCCGGGGCTGTGCTGGGATCTGTTCTATTTCAGGCTCCCGCTGAGCGACCCCTGAGCCCAGGATCTTGCCTAACCTGGCTTAGGGACAACGTTCTCGGACCCGAGTTGTCAGGGAACCAGGAAAACCTTGCCAGTCGTTCTTGCCGACCAGTGCTGACTCAGTCCTGGGCATCGTCTCTCCTCACAGATAACCTACCTCGCGCATGCCTGCATGGACCTCAAGCTGGGGGACAAGAGGATGGTGTTCGACCCTTGGCTGACGGGCCCTGCCTTTGCCCGAGGATGGTGGCTGCTCCACGAACCTCCCTCGGACTGGCTGGAGAGGCTGTGCCGGGCCGACCTGATCTACGTCAGCCACATGCACTCCGACCACCTGAGGTGAGCCTGGCCGGCCGGGCAGTGCTGCACGCTGCGGTGACCACTCGCTCCGCAGCACCTCGCTTGGAACGCAGAGAAGAGGACTGGTAGAGAAGGACATCGCACGCAGACAGCAAGTCCTATTTAAAAAGTGCTTCCACGCTTTGTGCCAGGGGAATGCGGAAGCACTGCTGTGGGAAGGAGGACAGGGTTGAAGTCCCCTCACTTGCCACCCTTAGGCCGTGTGGTGCAGATCTAAGCTGAGGGTCAGCAGGATTGAGCTTTAGGTGTTTTGTTTTGTTTTTCTCGGTTCAGCATTTATAACAGGAACCAGCACACTGTATTTTTTTTTTTTTAATATAAAGAGCCAGTGTAAGTGTCTTAGGCTCTGCAAGCCATGCAATCAGCCTTGTGACCAACTCAACTTTACCACTATAATACAAAAGCAGCCACAGACAATCCTGAGAGGAAATGACTCTTCCAATAAAACTTCATGTATCATAAGCCGGGCGCGGTGGCGCACGCCTGTAATCCCAGCACTTGGGAGGCTGAGGCAGGAGGATCCGAGTTCAAAGCCAGCCTCATCAATGGCGAGGCACTTAGCAACTCAGTGAGACCCTGTCTCTAATAAAATACAAAAAAGGGCTGGGGATGTGGCCCAGTGGTCGAGTGCCCCTGAGTTCAATCCCTGGTACCAAAAAAACAAACAAACAAACAAAAAAACCCTTCATGGATGAAGATATTTATAGAGTGTATGATCTTTATGAATCATATGTTGTTATTGTCTGTTTGGTTTTCTTTACAGGCATCTAAAAGGGTAACGCAACTTACTTCAGCTTTCAAGGTCACACAAAAGCAAAGAGCGGGCCGGGCTGAGCTCCTGCTGCTGGCTGGCCAGGCCCTGGTCTAGAGCTCCCCAGAGCCCCTGTGGGACTCAGGAAGCCCTGGCCAGACCCAGGCCACACTGTGCAACCAGACTCTGGTGGTCCTGCAGGGGCTTCCCTGACCAGGCTGTCAGAGGAGGGAGGGCCTCCCCGCTCCTCAGTGGGACTACAGGGTCATGCTTTATTGTCCTGGTTTGCAAGCTGTTGTCCCTTTTTTCACAGTTGCCATTATAAACGCAGACCCATGCCCAAGTGTTCACCTTCTCCTACGTGACGGAGTCTCATAAATGTCATGGTTAGGGTTAATACGTCGGTCCTTGGTTGACTGGCTCCTTGCTGTTCGATTCTAAAGCATACGGGAACTATAATATATGGATGTGCTTTGATTTGTTATTTTTTAAAGGCAGTAGTTTAAATATCTTAATTAGCTGATTTAGCAACAAAGTACCTGCAACCTGCTCTTTAACTGATCTTAGCCCACTGGACTGTGGTGGCACCACTGTTCAAAAAATCTTCTGGTCCACCCTCTGATACCTTTGTCTCACGCAAGTCACTGGAACCAACTTTGCGTACCTTTAGGCTTATGAGACCCTGGATTCTTGTGCTGCCAGACTCGAGGTGTGTGGTCCGATTTTGTATCGTCGGTTATGATAACAATAACAATATAATGTATATGAGGCAATTGCTTTATAATGTCTGCTATAAAATGTGATCGCCTAAAGTCCAAACGAAAACATTCTCTGGGAATGCACTGAATTTTAGGGCATGGGTAAGAACTTCCAACATCATCTAGCCAATTTATTGTTCAGCCTCTGGCTTAAAAACCTGATCAGGTGAGCTTTAGAGGCTTACGTGGGCACAGTTGTCATGCACCAAGACACCAGGTTTTCAGCATAGTGCCACGACACCTGTGCAGCGTGGTGCCAAGGACTGATCACTGGAAAGTTGCTGAAGCTTATGATTGTTACCCCTTTGAGTCCATTTCCTTGTAGACCTGTTGTTGTCTGAAGCGATGGCCGCTTGGAGCAATGAAGCCGCGGGAAGAAGTTCAGAGGCAAACTGGAGACAAACAGCTTTTTATTGTAATAACTTTTCTCTCTGGCTCTAACAACGACTAACACGTGCCGCACACACCACCAAAATGGCGCTGACCCGATCAACAATCTCGGCCAACTCACTCAAAATCCCGGGCCAAGTCCCGTGAGACTACGAAAGGCGACAATGCCCAAATCTCCATGGCTCATAGTCAACCACAATTCAAGCCATCTCCCCAAACAGGGCTCCTACATAGACCCTTTTCGACTCTTTCCTAATCAACTAATAAGTGTTGAGGTCGTTTGCCTCCAATCCTACCGTCTGATGTTTGCTTATTGAATAAGATCTCCCTGAATCACAAAAACAAGGGAAAAGGCCAGTGTGCTCTAGTGGATCATCTTCATTCAAAGAAAACCGGCCAATTCTTCCCCATTGGACAGATTTTTAAAAGCGTTAGAATGTGGACATTGTTAGTACAGGTGATAAGCACTGATGTGTAGATTTTGCTCACACTTTCATTCTGACTATGTATTTTATTTCACCTGACATTATACTCTGTGTGTGAGTCTGATTCTTTAACTGGAGAGGACATTCTCTAAAGCTAGACCTGCCTTCTAAAAGAAGCACCAGGTTTAGAATCAGAAAATCCAAATGGGAGTGCCAATGTACTATTTGTGAGTTGTATATTTCTTTTCTTTTTTTTTAAACGTAATAGAAGTTTATTACTTGTTCTCATAAAGTACGGAGTGGGTATTCCTAATTGACAGGTGGCTCCCCTTCAAGTGGTTATGCAGGGTTCCAGGTTCCTTCCATCCTGTAGCTCTGCCATCCTCTAAACACAGCTCTGAAAGTTGCTGTCCTCATCTGTCTCAAGCCACAGGAGGGGGACTGTTGCTGCCTGAAGCGCTTGGAGCAACGGAGCCGCGGGAAAAACTTCAGAAGCAAACTGGAGACAAACAGCTTTTTATTCTGATAACTTTTCTCTCTGGTTCTAATAACGACTAACACACGCCAAAAACACACCCTAAAATGGCGCTGACCCGATCAGCAATTTCGGCCAAGTCACTCGAGATCCCGCAACAATCCCGTGAGACTACGGGTGGTGACAAAGGCCAAATCTCCACGGCTCATAGTCAACCGCAATTCAAGCCAATCCCCAAACAGGGCTCCTACAGGGGACAGCCATGGAGGGTTTCCTGGGAGGCTGGGGAGCCAGGCTTGGAAGTGTCATCTATCATGATTCCTTTAGCTAGAACTCAGCCACATGACTATTAGGCAAGAGGAACTAGAAAATATAGCCTAACTATGTGTCCAGGGAAGAAAAAAAAAAATGATGGTAAATTTCATCTTTGCATTTCCAGAAATTGTTCCACATGGGTGGGATATAGTGATTGTCATGCATACCAAGTGCCTCTGAGCTGTCCCCTTACTGCAGTCCTCTGCAAAGATAATTACATTATTTAATTTCTCACAAATACTTTGGAGGTATGTGATAATTACATCATTTAGTTTCTCACAAATACTCTAGAGCATGTTTCAGAGTTTCTTCTTCAGACTGTTCCCAGTCCTCCTCCATGCATTCTGCACTACAAGGCTTAAGGATGGGGCGGTGTTTCTGTGCATGGGATATTAGTAGCAGATGAAGAAAAGTTTGAGTTGTATATTTCTGAAGATTGTAGGAGCCCTATTTGGGGAGATGGCTTAAATTGCGGTTGACTATGGGCCATGGAGTTTTGGGCATTGCTGCCTTCCGTAGTCTCTATGGGCCATGGAGTTTTGGGCATTGCTGCCTTCCGTAGTCTCACGGGACTTGGCCTGGGATCTCGCAGGACTTGGCCCGGGATCTCGAGTTGACTTGGCCGAGATTGCTGATCGGGTCAGCGCCATTTTGGTGGTGTGTGTGGCACGTATTAGTCATTGTTAGAGCCAGAGAGAAAAGTTATCAGGATAAAAAGCTGTTTGTTTCCAGTTTGCCTCTGAACTTCTTCCCGTGGCTTCGTTGCTCCAAGCGGCCATCGCTTCAGGAGGCAACAGAAGATGTTTCCTCATCTACAAACAACCTCAGAGCTCTTTGTGAGAATCAGATAAAGTGTGGGGAAGTACCTAGCCCTCGTGCACATGTGAAATACAATAGGCAACTGGCCATTTGTTATTCATCTCTCTACCATACCCCACAGTGGTGCACAGTGACCTTGGTGCATGACAACCCTCTTCTAGAACTACCCATGTGGTACATGCACGCTGTAAGGAGAAAGCGCAGTCTCCGGAGACTCTCCTCGCCATTTTAATCAGCCTTGAGCAGAGATCTTTCCCTGGTCTCTGGTGAGGGTCTGATTTTCAATTCCTTGCTTTTGGGTCAACGTGTTGGTTTCAGGAACAGACAGTCTCTTATACTAGACGATCCTGTTTTTCCGTCTTTCAACTTTCGCATCTCTCTGATCCCAGTTACCCCACGCTACAGAAGCTTTCTGAGAGGAGACCAGATGTTCCCATTTATGTTGGCGACACGGAGAGACCTGTGTTTTGGAATCTGAGCCACAGCGGTGTCCTGCTGACCAACATCAACGTGGTGCCCTTCGGAGCCTGGCAGCAGGTCAGAGACGGGTTCCCTCTCTGCGCTTTCACGGGGGCTTCCTGAGGCCAGCTCTAGACGAAGTGGCTAAGAGGCCAGGCAGTGCTGTTGGGACCTGCATAAGGGTCCCGATGAAAGAGGACCTATCTCCACTGACAGCAGTGTGACCCTGTAAGATGGGCGAATGAATCCCGTTCCAAATAAGGGGCTTTTTGAAAAATGTGAGGTCTGATTGACCAGTCTTTCCAGAAGGGACCACCTTCTCAGATACCACAGTGAAGCCCAAATGGATATACGCAGTTGTTGGTTTTATTGTTAAATTCCAGGTAGACAAAAATCTTCGGTTCATGATCTTGATGGATGGCGTTCATCCTGAGATGGACACTTGCATCATTGTGGAGTACAAAGGTACTTTCTCACCCTCAGCAGCAACGGAAAATGGAACATGCTCTGGGTAGGAGCAGCGGCGGTCGACATCTGCAGTTTCATCCTGTGGTCTTCTTCTTCTTCTGTCTATCCTCGTCTTAGTAAGACGAGCAGCCGCTCATACATTCTTTTCAGAGAACAAATTACCAATAACCTAGTGTACATATGGCAGGGGTAAAGATTTTTCCCACTGGGAAATCAGTATCTTATAATTTTATAGTAATTTTTATATTTTATACTAATCTTCAAAACTATCTTTCATGAATAAATAAATGTCTTTAGTTACTTTCTTCTTGAAATTTCATGAGGAAATCCAATCACATGCTTTGCACTTTCTTATGAGAACATGATCTTCCTGCCTTGAAAATCACTCAAGTACGAACTTTGCTTAGAATTTGAAAATGATAGAAGGGTTCATGTTGATCGGGTCATTCTTCCTTCTTTGCATCCTTTCGGCTTAACATCTGGAGAGAGTTGGTTGAGAAGAGCGATCTATCTGTGACCCAGAGTGGAATCAATCTAATTGTCTTCATGAGACACCAGAATCTACCCAATCAAATGGGATGCATTGATTCACTTGGAAATTCAGAACATGCTACTGAAGCCTTTATATTTTGCATCTTCCTCTTTTGTTCCTTGAATGTAACCAATTCTATAGTAAAATAAGTCGGACTGTAGAGCGTACCTAGAAGACTGCTGGTGTGGGAACCCGAGCTGTGCTGTTTGAGATTTCACCTGGACGCGTGTTCTCTCTCCACAGGTCACAAGATACTCAACACCGTGGACTGCACCAGGCCCAATGGGGGAAGGCTGCCCGCGAACGCTGCTCTGATGATGAGTGATTTTGCTGGAGGAGCCTCGGGCTTCCCAATGACCTTCAGCGGTGGAAAATTCACTGGTAATATTTTGTTTCAACGCAATACCCAACACCAGGCACGGCCCTTGCTCAGAGATGTGAGAATAATGGGGACGTGGCTCCTCCCTGCTCGAAGTGTACAGCCTCCCCGGGAAAGCAGGCTCGCAACCACGCGTGGCACAGACTGACGCTTCCAGCTGGGATCTGATGATGGGACAGGAAGGACAGCCGAGATCGGGAAGCAGGGCAGGCGAGCGAAGAGAAGGGCCGAGCTAGGTTTCTGGAATTGAGCAGAATGGGGACGGCGTGAGGCTGGGGACCAGCGTGAATGCCCTTGGAGGGAGACCCAGACCAGGCTGAGTGCCGCTTGGGGTGGCACGCCCTGCTGGTCCCGGGCAAGCTCAGCAGGGGGGCATGGACAGAGGGCTCTCTAAGGCGTGGGGTCCCGGACAGGAGCCCTTCTACTCGGGGCGCTCCAGGAACAGTGCGTGGCCTGGCATGAGGAAGACGTGTGAATGGTGCCTTTCCTTCATCCAGGCGCCCTCGACCTCAGCGCCTAGGTACCCACGACTTCTGACTAATGGGGCACGATGCTCAGGAACGGTGCCTGCCTAACAAGGCGGCACAATTCCCTCCTGCAGAATGAAGCCGCCTCTCTGGCCCTCTCCCCCTGCAGGCCGGCTTCACTGCCAAGGAAGACAGAGGGAGGCTTCTGGCCCCGGGAGCTCACGGTGTGACTGGGGAGGCCAGGGGCACTCAGTCAGGGCTAGCCAGCACCGTGCCTGTCGTGTGTGAGAGGCCGCAAGAGACGGAAGGCGGACGGCGCTTAGATCTGGGTCAAGGGCAGCAGCTGTGTTTCCTTATGCTCTTATCTTTATCAAATTTCATGGCAATGACCACCGTAAAGGCCCTCTGACCCTTCACCCTCCACACCCGGGTCCTGCCTGACCCCCAGCTCACGCTCCCGCCCGCCTCCGGGGCCTGCTCCCGCTCAGCCACCCTGGCCTGCCTGCTGTTCCTGGCGACAGCCCTCCAGTGCCCTCCTGCCGGGCTTGCCCTGCCTGGTCTTCCTGCCCACAGACTGCGTCTCTGCCAACTCTTGGTCTAAGTCTCAACTGCCAGGGGCTCCCTGACCACCCTGCCTAGAGATGGCCGCCTCCCTCGCCCCCGCCCCGGCATCCTCTGGCCCCTGGCCCAGCTCCTCACTCTCCGCAAAGACTTTTCTCATTTGCTTCTCCCACTAGAGCAGAGGCTCCCCGAGAGCAGGCCCCGGCCTGGTCTTGTTCACCACAGTATTCCCCGTGCCTAGAGCCACCTCTGGCCCATAGTAGGTGCACAGCAGGTGACGGCTGAGTTAGTGAATCAGCGAACGACAGCCGTGTGAGGTAGACAGCTGGACCGCGCCCACAGGGGAAGCGGACACTGAGAAGTTAGGTATTAACCCAACTCTGCACAACCACGCCTTGACCCTACGACTGATGCCACGTTTTATGCTCTTGATTGCTGTGCATTACAAGGTTGTGACAAATAAACTTCACTTTTATAGTCTTCTCAGGCGATATCCATCTGTTAGTAGAGAGCTAGGTCACAGCGCTTTACAGTGTGCTCGCATGCGAGGTGTGGCCACACGTGCTGACCTGCGTATTCAGCTAGGGTCCCCAACACTGCCCCTAGCGAGGAGAGAGCCCGTGCCCAGAGCTTCACTCAGCTCTGCCTCAGGTGTCCATCTTTCTTCTGAACAAGCTCCCGCCTCCCAGAGCGTCCGCTTTTGTGTGATTTCTGAACAGAGCGGACTCTAACCCCCTGCTGTCGTTGCAGAGGAGTGGAAAGCCCAGTTCATCAAAACAGAGAGGAGGAAGCTGCTCAACTACAAGGCCCAGCTGGTGAAGGACCTGCAGCCCCGCATCTACTGTCCCTTTGCTGGGTATTTTGTGGAGTCCCACCCATCCGACAAGTACGGCTGGACACCTCGTGCGGTTTTGACACCCAAGTTCACGCGTGCTGCAGTGGGTGACTGTGCTGTGAAGGCGATGGGGAGGGAGAGGGGAGAGGAGGAGCCCCGAACTTGTCAAAGGCTGCCAGAGATCAGAGAGCCTAAGTTAGAAGACACCCGAGCAAACTCAGTGAGGGTCCCCCACCCCCGAGAGAGAGGAGGGCACCTGCTGGGGCATGCCAGGAAGTGAACAGGCTGTTGGCCAAGCCGTCTGAATCAGCTCCCGATGGCCCTGTGCAGAAGGTGGCGCTGTGTCTGTCTGCAGATCGGGAGTCTGAGCAGAGGCAGGGGACGTGCCCCGTCGCCCTGTTGGAGGAAGGGTCAGTTCTGAGGTCTTCCCTGGTTTGCCTGGCTCAGAGCCTTCTCTGTGCCCACGGCACCCCAGAATAGAACTGTGTCATGAAGTCATGTTCCCATATTCTGGGAATGTGATGTGATTTCTCTTGAGGCAATATAAATTCTTCAAATGCTACGAACATCACCAATTTCTGGAAAGATTGAATTTGCCAGTCTCGTGCATTTTGCCAAAGCACGTTGGTTAAGTCAGGGAACACCTACACTGTTGATCCAATTCGGGATTCCTGAAGCCAAAGAAATGCTTGGAAAAGATTCTGGAACCAAAGACAGACTCAGGCAGTGTAGGTGCGTTTCCTCGTCCCGGGAAAGCTTGATCTGAGCTGCAGTGAGAGGCAAGGCCTCCTTGTGGCTGCAAGGACCGAGCTTGTCCCTAGGGCTGCTGTTAAGACTTTCCACGTGCTGTAGGGCCGCTAGGACACCAACAACAAGTGGCCTCATGGACAGAGAGCTGAGGCGTCTGAAGTCCAGGCGTGGTGCCCAGGCCTCTGCCGTTGCGGGGGAGGAGAGCTCCAGGCTCCCGCCGCGCTATCTGCAGGCGGCCCTGCCTGGGCGTACCTGGCTATCAGGGCCCCAGTTGTTGTGCTGGAGCAAGGTCCACCCTGTGGCCTCATCTTACCTTGACCACCTCCGTGGAGGGCCTACCTCCAAAGACGGTCAGAGCTGAGGGACTGGGGTCCGTACACCAACATGTGTGTTTGGAAGGGGACCCGAGTCAACCCAAAACGAGGTTTTGTGTTAAAATGGAAACTTTTCATGACACAAATCAGTAATTATGGCTTTGCATATTTTTCTGAATTTAATATGGAGACAGTTTTAGTTTGACAGGGTTATAATTCACTGAAAAATTGCAAACAAAAATTGAAGAATGTTGTTAGTTGATAATTTGGAGTTGCTTGACAATTTATGTAATGTTCCTTTGAAGTCCCTATTAATACTAACAAGTTGCTACAAAAGTTCGTGAACTTACTAAAACTTGGACTGACATAGTTGGTTTTTTATTTGTTTGTTTTTTGTACTAAAGATTGAGCCCAGGGATACTCTACCACTGATTTGTATCTCTTCCCTTTTTATTTTTTATTTTGTCTCACTAAGTAACTGAGGCTGGCCTCAAACTTGCAATCCTCCGCCTCAGCTTCCCGAGTTGCTGGGATTACAGGTGTGTGCCAGCACGCCCAGCAGATATACACAGTTTTGAAGCTAGATATGCTTTTTCTTCAAAATCAAATCAATTCTAAAGAAACAAACCAGTTTTGTCAATCTAGATCTGAATATCACATGAAGATGATTTTTGATAATTGATTCTGTTATTAGAAAAATTTAAGTTTATAACAGTTTAAGCATGTGATTCTACTTTTTGAATCATAAATTTTATGAAATCTGAATATAGATAAAGTATTTCTGATGAAAATTTAGTATCTAAACTGAGATATAATTTTAAAATATACATTGGATCCCATAGACTTGGTATTGGGAAAAAAATGCCCAAAATCCCATTAGAACTTTGAACTTGTTTTAAATTGACAGATAAAATCATATGTACTTATGTAATGATGTCTTGGGGTGTTCACATACATTGTGGGGAGTGGCGGTCCTGCTGACTGGCAGGACATACCTCTCACGGCCATCACTCCTGTGTCGAGGACACTTCCATTCTCTCGCAGTATCAGAGGCCTACAACAAAGCACGATCTTCCCGGACCTTGGCCACTGTGGATAAGGAGCCGGGCTGGGTGGCAGAGTTTCCTGGATAGCTGTAGTTTGTTTCTCGAGACGTGAAAATCTTTGATTTTGGTGAGATCATCTTGGAAAGAGCCCTAGACCACAGTGTGTCTTTCCTTGACCTGGCAGGATCATCACTTCAGGGCTTAGGATCTGCTGTGGCAGTCTGCTGTCCCCAAGTCCACCCAAGATGCTGTAGCAGAACGCCGCCCGGGGTGTTTGTCCCAGCATGAGCAGCCCCAGGCAGAGGGACGTTGAGTGTCCTCCTCGTGGTCTTGCTGCGAGGCTGCCAGCTGTCGTGCTTCGCTGCTGTGACAAGTCCCTGCACCTCCCCATCCTCCTTTTGGACTGGCTGCTTCTGGCCACCTAATCCGTCAGGAGTCAGAACGAGGCTCGTGCCAGTGCCTCACATCAAGTTCGGGTGCGATGCTGCGGGCACTGCAGCCCTGGCAGCTCTCAGTGAAGGGCCCGGAGGCTTGGCTCACGGATCGTGCACTGAGTTCATCCGTAGGAACTTGGCTCATGCTTACATCTGTCAGAACTGCGAAGAAATCTTTTGCTGTTAAGTGTCCTTAATTGTATTGTCTATAACCCAGATCCCGTCCCTTGGGATACTAGTGCATTTTTAAATCACTAGATCAGTTGTCATAGTTTCTTTTGAAAAGAAAGTCCAGACATACTCTTTTTCCTGGGTAAACTCCTATGATGAAGTATAGAACTTAAAAAAAAAAAAATCTCTTTTGGGCTTGCTGGATAAGCCTAGATACAAGTTTAAGGAACGTGTCCCATTGAAACCTGTACGATTTCAAAAGTATGTTAAAAGCAATTTCCCCAAGACACGGCCTAAAGAAGGGGTAAAATTTAAGAGCTTCTGCTGCACAGCCACAGTCTCTGTGCAGGTTAGCGGGGAGGGATTCGAGGTGGCGGAGGCAGCAGGACCGGCAGAGGGAGCCAGTGAGGGCCGCGGGGCTCAGCGCGTGCTGGAGGGCGCTGGCCCTGGACACCGGCTGAGGCTCCGCAGTTTCCTAAGGAAACCGGAGCCCTCTGGGTTGGGTGTGTGTCACGCTCGCCTCGGTGTGCAGCTACATGGCAGTCAGCTAACAAAGTCAGCCTTCCAGTGCCCACGGAAAAGGCGACGCAGCTATGGTGCAAAGCCCTCGCCTAAGCAGAGGGGCCGCCCGGTGCCCCCAGTGGGGCCGCCCAGTGACCCCAGTGGGGCATGGACGCTGACCAGGTGGATGTCGGAGGAGTTGATGGGTCCTGGAGTGTTTCCCAAGCTTCAGTCCTTGAGCCGTGGGACTCTGGAGAGGGCAGGTGGCCTGGGGCGGGGGTGGGGCAGGTGGTGGGGGGGGGGGTGGGGCAGTGGCCTGGGGCGGGGGTGGGGCAGGTGGCTGGGGGTTCAGGGAGGCAGCTTTTAACCAGCGGGCACAAAATGACTTCACAATGTTGGCAACTGCAGTGCCTGACAGCCAGGTATGGATTCTGTCCTAAGGGCATCAGAAAGGGGACAGGAGGAACCCTAGAGCCACTCACAGCTGGCACATCACAAAGCGTGGGGACCTAAGGAGGCAGCTGGCATCTGTACTTTGGAAGACAAGCGTAAGCAGCCTCGCCCTTGACCACGCGTGGCGGTGCTCAGCAGCGTGCCGGCCGTGGGTCTGCACAGGTCTGCTAGACGTGGCCGGGAGAGCCCAGAGCCCGGCTCTGCCCTGCAGGCCACCACGTCTGCATGCCCCTGCTGACCAGCAGTGGGCCCAGGGCCAGGTCTGTTTTCTGTGGGCATAAGAATGATTTCAAAGGGTTATTTTGAGAATGATAAGACATTTAATGTGGGATGCCTCACCTGGTGCATGGAAAGTTCTCAGGACACATCGTCTTCTCCCTCCGTCCTTCCTCTCCCTCTCTTGACTCTTTACCTAACAGTTCAGAGCAAAGGATTGATGCAGGTTTTCCAAAACCAGTTCTGAGATGGCAAGATGGTGCTGAGCGTTTCCGCTTGGTAGAGGGAGAGTCACTAGGAGAGGCAGCAGGCACTGGGTGGGACCCCAGGTCTCCCATCGCTCTGCCCTGCAACCTAGCAGGGCAAACACATGTTCGTTTCTGCAAAGGCAAACAGCTCACGCTGCCTGGTCTCTGTCACCGAGGACAACCGTACACACTGGACCGAGCACACGGAGCAGGCCCCTGAGGACTCTGATCAGCAAGTGGTGGCAGGCAGATCTGGGAAGGAAGCAAGAATTCGAAGTGCCGACAAATCAGCAGTAATTCTCCCATTTTTAAAAAAGCACAGTATCTCCCAGCCTGCACTCAAGGATTGCCTGAAGCTGGTACCACGACCTGGTGAGAATTGAAAGGTAGGGAAGTCTTCTGGGTTTGGGGTTTGCTTTTTCCATCTTCTCCCATCCAGTCCCGGCAATCAACTCAGCAGCATTGGCAGCAACACCTGCAGCAATCGTGCAGGTACCTGAAACTCCAAGGGCAGGGAGTCCTTCTCTCAGTTCAGGTAATTTTGGTTCCAAGAGGTGGAAAGATTCTGTTTGCTGTTTTTCTTTCTCTGACCTCTCACCACCTGAGCCCAGAAGCAGGTGTGGTCTTTAGAAAGTACTCAGGAGAGTACTTCAGGGGAGCTGAAGCCCCGGATTTTCAACATAGGAGGAAGATGTAGATACCTTGGAAGCAGAAAATACAGGGGAGATTGCAGACAGGACACTTAAAACAATGAGCTATCAAAAATTCAAATAAGCTTTTGGGCTTGCTCACCAGCATACTGTACCATGTGAGGATATGGCCCTAACCAAGATACCAAAGGCGTTCAGATCTGAAGTTCAGGGTAGACCACAGCTCAGGTCCCACACTGGTCACTAGGTGGCATGCTGTGGAACAGATCTGAACAGGGCTCCAAAAGCTTTGAAAACTGAACTGACACCCACAGAGGATGGATGTGAATTGCTGTCATGAAATAAAACAAAAACTAGAACCTTTTCTACAGGATACAAACAAAAACCAGATTTTAATAATATAATATTAAAAATGTCCAGGATACAATCCAAAACTACTCAACATAATAAAAGAGAGGGAAAAGTTCAACGTCTCATAAGGGAAAAGACAACAAATGTCAAACCTAACTTGTCACAGATGTTGGACCAGAAGAAAAAAAAAAAACATTTAAGGAGCTGTTTTAACCATGATTCATTAAGGAATGTTCAACGCTCTAGAAATGAATGCAAATATACAGAGCTGCAGTACACAGAAGAACCAAATGGAAATTTTAGAATTAAAAAAATACACAAATTATTGCACATGTTCATACATGCCTAAAATCCCAGATACTTGGGAAGCTGAGGCAGGAAAAATCAGAAGTTTGAGGCCAGCATGGACAACTTAGATGCTATCTCAAATAGGAAAGGGCTGGGGATGTAGATCAGTGTATGAGTGCCCCTGGATTCAAACCTCTCTTTATGGGGGAAAAAAAGAATCTCAATGAATTTAGATGCATAATGGAATTGACAAAGGAAAAAGGACATGAATTTGAATCAATAACATTTATGGGATTTATGAACAGCCAAGAGCAAAAACACTGAAATAAACAAAAACAGAGCCTTAGAGACCTATGGAACAGCAAAAGGTCAATCATGTCCCTGGAGTCCAACAAAAGAAGGAAAAATTGTGGAACAGTATTGTGGGAGGAAACAATGGCTGAAACCTCCCTAGATTTGATACATGCTATAAGCTAGATTCCAGATGTACTGAAAACCCCGACCAAGATAGACTCAAAGAAGTCAATGTCTCAGTACCTCAAACTAAGACAGCAAGAAACCAAAGATAAAGAAGATGACATCAAATCATACAGAAAAAAAGAATGAATTGCTAATAGGAAACAATCCAAATAACTGAGTATCTAGTCAGATACCATGAAGACCAGAAATTAGTAGAATAACATTTTTTAAAGCGTGTCCCCAAAACGAAACAAAACAAACCCTTTCAACTCAGTCTATATCCAGTGAAGATATCCTTCAGGAATGTAAGTAAAATAAAGATATTCTCAGATAAAAGAAAATCTGATAATCCATTGGCAGCAGACCTGGTTTGAAGAAATCTTAGAAGCGGTTCTTTGGATGAAAGAACTTGTTATAATACATGTGATACATATGATAATCAAAACATCACATCAAGGGCCTGTATCACATCTCTGTCCCATGCAAATTGGTAAAATGTTGATTCTAAGTAGACTGTGAAAAATTAAACATGGAATATTGTAATCCCTAGAGCAGCAAATATAAAAGCCACACAACAAGATATAGTAAAAAAAAAATAGGCAGACTAAATAGAATACTAAAAAAATATGTAAATAACAGAAAAGAAGGAAAGGGGAAACAGAAGAATAAAAACATAGAAAATAGAAACAAGTAAAAAAAAATGATAGGCATAAACTCCCAAAATAGCAATAATTACATTAAATACAGATGATCTACAACATGGGAGTGATGCCCTTGTGGGTATTCTAGAGAAGCCCTGCTACAAGTAGAATGACACTGAGTGACCCCACTCGGCACCACACAGGACAAAATCCATCTGATGACCCATGGAATTTTGAGATACGATAAAGTGTTTCTTTTTAAAAAATTGTCCAAAAAAATTGTAAGACAGAAGTTGTAATAATGGATAAAAGAACAAGACCCAACCCCACGCTATCTACAGGAAACCCATTTTTAATATAGCAAAGTAGGCAAGCTAAAGTGAAACCAGGGGAAAGTTACACCATGTAAACACTGATCCAAAGGAAGCTGGAATGCTAATATCAGAAGACTCAGCCTCCAGAGAAGAAAAGCACCAGGCCTAACAGGGACATAGCGAGGGCCAATTCACCAAAGACGAATCGACTACAGAAGCATAACAGACATGAACGTGCTTGTGATGATTAACAGAACGTCAAATACATGAAACAAAACTGATAGGACTGAGTACAGAGATGGAAACCCAGGATTATTATTAGACTTCAACATTCTTTTCTTAGTAATTGTTAGAATAAGAAATGGGAAATCATCAGGGACAGAAAATTGGATCTGATTGATATTTATGAAGAACTCACTCCAAAATAGCAGAAGACACATACTTTTCAAGAATATATATTCACCAAGAGAAATGATATCCTAGGCCATAAAATAAACCTTAACAAAGTTAAAATTGATATTGTATAATGTGTGTTCTCTAATCATTGTGGAACTACACTAGAAATCAAGAGAAGACCACTGGGAAATCTCCAAATACCTGAAATTAAACAACTTCTAAGTAAATCCATGACCAAAGAGTGAATCTTATAAGAAGTTACAAAACATTTTGATGTGAAAAAATTAAGAAAGAAAATACAGCCATATTTGTGGGATACAAACCAGGTGCAGTGGCATGCCACCTGACATCCCAGCTACTCCAGGGTCAGATGCAGGAGGATGACTGGAGCCCAGGATTTCAAGGCCAGCCCAGGCAACAATATGTGAGGCCCTGTCTCAAGCAATCCATGGTCAATCAACCAATCAATCAAAACACATGGAATACAGATGGGGAAAATAGTCTTCACAGAGAAAATTATAGCATTAAATACTTACATTCTAAAAGAAGAAAAGTATCTATGAAATTAAAAACAGAAAAACAATGAAACTTAAACGTGATTCTTTGGAGAGGTTAGTAAAACAATAAGCTTCTAGTTTAATTGACAAAGAAAACAAGAAGAGCTGATTGTGAGAGCTGAGGTCCCCACAGACCCCAGAGATGTGACAATACTGATAAATACCATGAGCCCCTCTGTGCACTAAATGCAAGAGCTGGGGTGAAATAGGCATGGACCTATTAAAAGCCATGGACCTCCAAATCTCACCCAAGAAGAAGCAGTCCTGCATCTGTTAGATGAAGTGATCATTTTAACCATTCCAAAGATGGAAACTCCGCACCAACATTGTGTATTGGCAAATTCTAACCAACTTTTGAGGATGAAATAACACTGATTAAAAAATAGTAGTGGTTATGTACTTATACATAATATCAGGGTTTATTTTGGTAATTATACAAGCATGGAATATAATTTGCTCTAAATCGGTCCCCAGTACTTCCCCTTTCCCTCCCCCTGCTCCCTTTCCTCTATTTTACAAGACTTTTGTCTATTTATTTATAGTTTTTTAAAGTTAGTGCTTTCGATAGATATAGATATAGATATAATCTATACAGTATATAGATATGGAATACCACAGTGGAACTCACTGTGCTGTATTTATATATGTACATACAGTAGTTTTGGTCAGTTTCATCCTACCATTTCTCCCTTTACCATCCTTCTCCCTCCCCCTCAATTCCTGCTGATCTCTCCTCTGTTTTCATGGGATTAGTTCCCCACCCCCAACTTTTTCTTCTTTTTCCACACAGGGTAGAGAACAGTCAACCTCTGACTTTTGGGTCTAGCCTATTTCACTTAGCATGATGTTCTCCAGTTCCAACCATTTACTGGCAGATGCCGTAATTCCATTCTTTTTTTTTTATGGCTGCGTGAAACTCCACTGTGTCTCTGCACCACGTTTTCTGTATCTGTGTGTCTGTTGAAGAGCACCCGGGATGGCTCCATGACTTGGCTGTTGTGAATTGCACTGCTGTAACAGTGATGTGTAATTGCCATTCTGATTGGAGGGAAATGAAATCTTGCTATGGTTTTTGGTTTGTGGGATATTTTGTAGGCATAGACAATCTCAGAAAAGGCAAAGAAGCTAGACTAGTCAACACAAAACTAAGCTGGAGGATGCATGCCCTCCGATTCCAAGATAAACTCTAAAGCTATAGGAATCAAGAGAAGGTGGTGCTGGTGAAGGGCTGGCACACAGAGCAGCAAGACAGAGAAGGGGATCCAGAAACGATGCACAGGGCACGGCCAGCTGACTCTGACAAAGGTACGACTTGGTGAAATGCAGATGCAAAAAGGCAATCTCATGGAGAAGCATAGTCTTTAATAAATGTGATTTGAGCAATTGCACATTGATATGCAAAAAGAACCTTTGAACCTCACACCATATATACAAAAAAAGTAAGTAGAGATGAATCATAGACATATATGTAAGTTTCATAAAACTATAAAACTTTTAGAAGAAAATCTTTATGAACATGACCCAAAAAATTAGCAAACTTTACATTATAAAAATTTAAAAATCTTGCTCTATAAAGGAAACTCAAAAGAACAGAAAGGCTAACTACAGACAGAATATATTATAAAACTAGTGTTCATACTATATGATACATTCTTAAATCTCAACAGTAAGATCACAACTTGAAGTAATAATTTAAAAAATAAGCAGTAAGAAAGTAAAAAATGGGCAAAATGTTTTAGCAGACACTTTACCAAAGAAGTTATATGGATGGTAAATTAGATATGAAAAGATGCTCACCGGCACCGACCATGAGGGAAGGCCAGTCAACACCATGGGGCCCCTAACTATTAGAATCAATAGCATTCTGGAAAATCAACGATGCCAAGTCCTGGCGAGGACACCGAGTGACAGCAACACGCACGTACCTCTGTTAGCAAGGCATGCTGTTTCAGCTGTGCTGGAGAAGGGTTTAACACCTTCTTTAAAGGTAACCCTGCAATACGATCTAGCAATTTCACCCCTGGGTATTTACTCTAAAGATATCTAAGCTTGTATTTACCCAAACACTATGTGCAAATGTGAGTGGCAGCTTCATTCATGATCAGCACCTTGACCCAACTGACCGTCAGCAGGGGGGTGGTCAACATGCAGGGGCCTCAGGCAACATAAGAGCAACCGCTGTCACAGGGCACAGCTGCGTCTCAGGGACCATGGATGGCAGAAGCCAGTCTCCAAAGGCTGCCCTCCACATGACTCTGTTCATACAACAGCCTGGAAAGGGCCAGGGGATGAGGACAGGCTGTGCCCAGGAGTCAGGGCTGGGGGCGAATGCCCACAGAGGGCAGCACAAGGAGAGCTCTCCAATGTCCTGGCCTGGGGCTGCGTGGCCCTACAGGGGCTGAAGCCACAGGACTGAGCCCCCAATTCACACAATGCCTCTCGGGAAATGTGGAAAGTTCAAGAGCAAAAAAGGTGAACGTTTCCTTCGGCGCCTCCCTGTAAGCCGTGGGAGGTGAAGCTGACGTACTTAGGTCGTGTTTGTGTGGCCATCAAAGTTTTATATGCACATTTTATAGAATCCACAATCTCGCAGAAACAGCAGAAGGCATTTACCCAGCGTGTCGTGCTCGGAGCATAGTTTTATTGGTTGAAATGCTAAGTAAAGCTTCATAGGTGCTTGAGCTTGGCTTGCGTGAGTCCGCCGATCACACCGTGCGGGACCCTGAGTGGGCTCGCCGACTCAGGCCCCTCGCTGTCTTTCTGAGCAGCCATCACCCGCCTCGCCAACACCCTCTGCGGCGGGGTCTGGGCTCTGCGGCGCGGGGTCTGGGCGTCTGGGCAGGGCCGGGTGTGCTGGGGAGAGGACCCCCCTCGCTGCGGGCGCTCCGCTCTGCTCCTCTGAGCGCACTGGTGGCAGGGAGGGCCGGGTGTGCTGGGGGAGGAGGAGCTCTGCTCTGCTCCTCTGAGCGCCCTCGCTGCGGGCGCTCCGCTCTGCTGCGGGCGCCTCTGAGCGCACTGGTGGCAGGGCCGGGTGTGCTGGGGGAGGGCCGGGGTGTGCTGGGGAGGGAGGGCCGGGTGTGCTGGGGAGAGGACCCCTCGCTGGGACAACTGCTGCGGGAGCGCTCTGCTCTGCTCCTCCTGAGCGCACTGGTGGCAGGGAGGGCCGGGTGTGCTGGGGAGAGGACGACCCCTGCTGCGGGAGCTCCGCTCTGCTCCTCTGAGCGCACTGGTGGCAGGGAGGGCCGCGGTGTGCTGGGGTGAGGACCCCTCGCTCGCTGCGGGAGCGCTCTGCTCTGCTCCTCTGAGCGCTCCTCTGAGCGCACTGGTGGCAGGGAGGGCCGGGTGTGCTGGGGAGGGGACGCCTGCTGCGGGAGCGCTCTGCTCTGCTCCTCTGAGCGCACTGGTGGCAGGGAGGGCCGGGTGTGCTGGGGTGGCAGGGAGGACCCCTCGCTGCGGGAGCTCTGCGCTCTGCTCTGCTCCTCTGAGCGCACTGGTGGCAGGGAGGGCCGCTGGGGAGAGGACCCCTCGCTGCGGGCGCGGTGTGCTGGGGTGCTGGGGAGAGGAGGACCCCTCGCTGCGGGCGCTCCGCTCTGCTCCTCTGAGCGCACTGGTGGCAGGGAGGGCCGGGTGTGCTGGGGGGAGAGGACCCCTCGCTGCGGCACTGGTGGAGCTGCTGGGGGAGAGGACCCCTCGCTGCGGGCGCTCTGCTCCTCTGAGCGCACTGGTGGCAGGGAGCCCGTTTCCAGCCCGAGTCCCATGACCTCTCTCAGGTAAGGCTGCCTCTGGCGTCCTGTCCCCTGGAGGCCACAGACAGCACAGTAAGAGCAGCGTGCTGCTGCAGTCCAGGTTCCGTGCTGCTTAGTGGGACCAATGACCTGCCCACTTGGGACTTCATCTGTCTCATCCTTAAAGCATGACTTGCCACTTTGAAGCCATTGTGTCCTCTCACGGTTAGGTACGTGTGCGGTCACTCCATGTGGCCTATTCTGGTGTGTCCCTTCCTTTAGCCTTCCTGTGGACATCAATGAGCTGTCCCACACCTTCCCAATGTTCTTCAGTAAGATTGGCCAAAGGTTAAAAGAGGATTTATTTTATCAATGCTGTCCCTCTCTCCTGTGTCACTTACCTTGTTGTTTTTGTTATTTATTTGTTTATTTATTTATTTTTGGTACCAGGGATTAAATCCTGGTACCCTTAACCACTGAACTACAGCCCCAACCCTTTTTTAAAGTTTTTATTTTGAGACAGGGTCTAAGTTGCTTAGGGACTTCCTGAATTGCTGAGGCTAGACTTGAACTCAGTCCTCCTGCCTCAGCCTCCCAAGTCTCAGGACCACAGGTGTGCGCCAGGGTGCCCAGCACTTGCCATTTAGTTAGCAGGCCTGTGGTAGGCGCTGGGGAGCTAGAGGCCAGCGGCTGTCCCCAGTCATGGTCTACTGGCAGAGAGGCATTGAAATGCAGCGTCATGAGTGTTCTGATGGTCAAGGGGACACGGGGTGGCAGTGAGGAAAGGACTCCTGGGGTGGTCACAGCAAGGTGGAAGATGAGGACAGGTGCCTGCAGCCCAGCGTGCAGAATGGGGTGGGGGAGGGGCGGGAGGGGCGGGGCACGGCCTCCAGCCACATGGCCTGGACTGCACCTGGGGGGTGGGAGCCAACAGGGCGTCTGATGAGGGGCAGGGACATAACTAGACGCCGGGTTTCACGTCTGTGTGGTGGAGAGGACAGGAGTGCTGGCCCTGTGACAAAGGGACCGTGGATGATAGTGGGGATGGGGACAAGAACTCAGGCGGGAGAAGTGTGGAGGGATTGCAGGGACTTGGAGGGGGTCGGCACCCCACCCAGAGGCTGCCCTTAAGGCGGGGGAAAGCACACATCTGTGCACAGCTGGGGGGCCTCACCCTCTGCACCCTCAGGGCGAGGCCTCTAGACGCCGACCCTGTCCTGGCTCTAGGGGAAGAGAGGCCTGGTGTGTCGGGAGGAGGCGAGAGGGGGCCACTGGAGGCAGGGAGTGCAAGGCAGTAAGAGGGGGAGAGGGGTGGCACTGCTTTAGAGGAAGGACCTCAGTGGCGGGGGACGTTGATGGGGACCGGAAGGGAAGGGCCTGGCCCCTGTGGGTGCAGAGACACTGACTGCATCTGCCACCAATTCCCAGCTCAGAGGTGCTCACGTGTGCTGGGCCTGCCTCACCTGCCCAAGCCCCCAAGTCCGGGTGGCCACGTTGTGACGTGTACAGGGCCCTTTAACAGAAGTGTCTGTCTAGGCCACCCCCTCGCCCCCACCCTCCCGTTCTCTGCCCCGCCAGGTGCCTTCCAGTGTGACGGAGTTGGGAAGCTACAGCTCTCTGAGAAAGGTCAGATGTGCTGTCAGATCTGGGAGCCCCCGCAGGGGCTGTAGGAGCTGGGTCAGGAGGGGTTGTGACTGACCTGCGTAGTCTCCGGACGGGGCATTGAGGGTGGGGGTCTTAATGGCTTTGAACCAGGGGACTTTTCAGACTTGCCTGGAGCTGGGGGCTGGGGGGAGCTGGGCTGGACTGCCCCCTGAGGTCCCAGGCAGTGCTTCTGGGCCCGAGGTTCCTTCTGCATAGAACGAGCGTGGCAGAAGCTGTCTGGGGGCATTGTGGGGACAGACCTGGCTAGTGTATAGTGAGCGTTGACTGTTGGGCGTCCAGCTGGGTCCTTAGGCTTCTGATGGGGTGGCTGTTAGGGAGTGGGGATTCTGTCACTGTGGTGGTCAGAACAGCCTCTGGGAGGAAAGCTTCTTACACGGGAATGCCTTTATTTCTCAGATACATTAAGGAAACAAACATCAAAAATGACCCAGATCAACTCAACAATCTTATCAAGAAAAACTCTGCTGTGGTCACGTGGACCCCGCGGCCTGGAGCCACCCTTGACCTGGGCAGGATGCTAAAGGACCCAACAGACAGGTTGGTCTCGGATGTTTGTGGGAGATAAAAATGCTTTATAAACTTGCTTCAGTACTTGAAGAAAATAACAAGCTTCTCTCTGCACACCGACCGGCTCCTATTCTGTAGTTTGCCGAGTTGCATGGTAAGCTTCTTAAGCCCTGAGATCCGCACATCACTTATGAAACTACAAGTCTTATTGTTTAAGTACAATAAACTAGTAAGTATCTTTCAAATCTAAGGGAAAGAAGACAGTGAGCTTCCAAGTTTCATCCTATGTGATGATCACCTTGCTAAAGGGGGACAGTGAGTGATTTTCTGTAGCTCAGACGTGTGTGCTGTATAGAGCACACTCAACGAGCAAGGAGGCCCCAGTGCACCTCGGCGCAGACCCTGGCAACTGCCCGGCCCACGGGCAGCTCCCCGGCACCAGCAGCACGTGTCCAGCGGGGTCCCACTGAGGCCACACACCTGGACCTTTCTAAGTCCTCGCCGTGAGCCACGCGGCAGCCCAGGTCCCTCCCCGGCTGTGCATGTGCCTCTGCTGGGGGAGGGCCATGCACCCCGCCCAGCCTGCCCACATCGGGTGGAGGGGCAGTCAGACCACCCTGCCCTGCAGCTGGCTTCCCGTGCCACACTAGTCCCCAGACCCTGCTGATTCTTCACGAGGTTGTCACGTGTCCCCCCTTCTTCTCCAGCACCTCCTGCCCTGGCCGCAAGCCCGCCGCTCTCAGCTCTTCACCTGGAAACCCGCAGCAACCTTGACCCGTGTGTGCACCCGCCCCCACACCCTGCCTCCAGCCGCTTTAGTCTGCAGATCCCAAACCGTGGGTGGGCTGTAAAATCAGGGTCACCTCTCATAAGCACGTCTCCATGGAGGACAGAACGGGGTGGGATGGAGGAACAGAGCAGGGCTGAACAGCACCTGCCTGAGAGCACTGCGTGCAGCGAGGTGAGCTCCTGCTCCAGGTGGCCCTAACCCTGGGACCCTGATGGAGCAAGCTCTGGCCGGGAGCTCCTGCTCCAGGTGGCCCTAACCCTGGGTCCTGATGGAGCGAGCTCTGGCCGGAGCTCCTGCTCCAGTTGACCCTAACCCTGGGTCCTGATGGAGCGAGCTCTGGCCGGGAGCTCCTGCTCCGGGTGACCCTAACCCTGGGTCCTGATGGAGCGAGCTCTGGCGGGAGCTCCTGCTCCAGGTGGCCCTAACCCTGGACCCTGATGGAGCGAGCTCTTGCCGGGAGCTTATGCTCCAGGTGACCCTAACCCTGGGTCCTGATGGAGCAAGCTCTGGCCGGAGCTCCTGCTCCAGGTGGCCCTAACCCTGGGTCCTGATGGAGCAAGCTCTGGCCGGGAGCTCCTGCTCCAGGTGGCCCTAACCCTGGGTCCTGATGGAGCAAGCTCTGGCCAGAGCTCCTGCTCCAGGTGGCCCTAACCCTGGGTCCTGATGGAGCGAGCTCTGGCCGGGAGCTCCTGCTCCGGGTGACCCTAACCCTGGGTCCTGATGGAGTGAGCTCTGGCTGGGAGCTCCTGCTCCAGGTGACCCGGCTTCTGGATCCTGATGGAGCGAGCTCTGGCCGGGAGCTTCTGCTCCAGGTGGCCCTAACCCTGGACCCTGATGGAGCGAGCTCTGGCCGGGAGCTCCTGCTCCAGGTGGCCCTAACCCTGGACCCTGATGGAGCGAGCTCTGGCCGGGAGCTCCTGCTCCAGGTGACCCTAACCCTGGGTCCTGATGGAGTGAGCTCTGGCTGGGAGCTCCTGCTCCAGGTGACCCTAACTCCTGGATCCTGATGGAGCGAGCTCTGGCCGGGAGCTCCTGCTCCAGGTGGCCCTAACCCTGGACCCTGATGGAGCGAGCTCTGGCCGGGAGCTCCTGCTCCAGGTGGCCCTAACCCTGGACCCTGATGGAGCGAGCTCTGGCCTGGAGCTCCTGCTCCAGGTGGCCCTAACCCTGGACCCTGATGGAGCGAGCTCTGGCCGGGAGCTCCTGCTCCAGGTGACCCTAACCCTGGGTCCTGATGGAGCGAGCTCTGGCCGGGAGCTCCTGCTCCAGGTGACCCTAACCCTGGGTCCTGATGGAGCGAGCTCTGGCCGGGAGCTCCTGCTCCAGGTGACCCTAACCCTGGGTCCTGATGGAGCGAGCTCTGGCCGGGAGCTCCTGCTCCAGGTGACCCTAACCCTGGGTCCTGATGGAGCGAGCTCTGGCCGGGAGCTTCTGCTCCAGGTGACCCGGCTCCTGGATCCTGATGGAGCGAGCTCTGGCCGGGAGCTTCTGCTCCAGGTGGCCCTAACCCTGGACCCTGATGGAGCGAGCTCTGGCCGGGAGCTCCTGCTCCAGGTGGCCCTAACCCTGGACCCTGATGGAGCGAGCTCTGGCTGGGAGCTCCTGCTCCAGGTGACCCTAACCCTGGGTCCTGATGGAGCGAGCTCTGGCCGGGAGCTCCTGCTCCAGGTGACCCTAACCCTGGGTCCTGATGGAGCGAGCTCTGGCCGGGAGCTCCTGCTCCAGGTGGCCCTAACCCTGGGTCCTGATGGAGCGAGCTCTGGCCGGGAGCTTCTGCTCCAGGTGACCCTAACCCTGGGTCCTGATGGAGCGAGCTCTGGCCGGGAGCTCCTGCTCCAGGTGACCCTAACCCTGGGTCCTGATGTAGCGAGCTCTTGCCGGGAGCTCCTGCTCCAGGTGCCCTAACCCTGGACCCTGATGGAGCAAGCTCTGGCTGGGAGCTTCTGCTCCAGGTGGCCCTAACCCTGGACCCTGATGGAGCGAGCTCTGGCCGGGAGCTCCTGCTCCAGGTGGCCCTAACCCTGGGTCCTGATGGAGCGAGCTCTTGGCCGGGAGCTCCTGCTCCGGGTGACCCTAACCCTGGGTCCTGATGGAGCGAGCTCTGGCCGGGAGCTTCTGCTCCAGGTGACCCTAACCCTGGGTCCTGATGTAGCGAGCTCTGGCCGGGAGCTCCTGCTCCAGGTGGCCCTAACCTGGACCCTGATGGAGTGAGCTCTGGCCGGGTTACAGGCAAAGTGTGCGAAAGCCCCGCTCCTCCTGATGGCAGACGAATCTCTCCATTGTAGAACTATTCCTGCTCCTTCCCTGCTTAAAATTCCTTTAAGATGTCCCCAGAGTCTCCAGGACAGAAGTGGCTTTGCTCTGCGGGTCAGGCGTGAGAGGTGCTTTACTCGTGATTGTTCTTAGTGGCACCCAGGAGTCTTTGTCACTCAACACTGGGCTCTCTCCTCTCTCGGAGCCCCAGAGGCATCCAGGCACAGTCGTTACCAGTCGTTGAGTGGACATCAGAGACTGGAGGACTTGCAGACGCAGCCCCCTGGGTTCCCGTGGAGGTTGTGAATCCACAGAGCCGTGGTGGAGCCCAGGAATCTGTGTTTGTGGCCTGGTGCCACACCAAAGGCTTCTGGGAAGCCAGAGCCACCGGTGCTGGGTCTGGGTGCTGACCCTCAGCATGGGGGACACGGAGACTAAGAGCTTAAGGGCCTCCCTTGGAGGGGACAGGAGAGCCCAGGAAGTGGTCAGGGGCGGTGCGGCCTGGACCCTTTGGCAGTTAGGGGTCTTAGGAGGGGGAGGCTGGAAGCAGGGGGGAGGGGAGGAGGGAGGGGACTCTGTCAGAGCAGCGGCGGGGGCTGGAGAGGGGATGAGCAGCGCTGTGCCTCCGTGAGGGCAGGTGTTCCAGAGCAGACGGACCCAGGTGTTGGTTCAGAAGTGACTAATGAAGCTCCTCCGCACACCAGACCTCACACAGCAACGGCACGCTGTGAAGGTCCTCGCCCTCCGTGGAGGGAGGAGGTCCCGCTGTGGAAGGTCCTCGCCCTCTGTGGAGGGCTCGCTCAGGGCTGCCTGAGTTCAGGCGGGTGAGGGAGGCAGCAGGAGGAGCTGACAGGACTCTGCAGGGAGGCCCGGCTGGAAGGCCTGTGAGCCAGGCAAGAGCCCTGCCCTGGGTGGGGGCAGCTGCCTGCAGTTGTTGAGCAAAGAAGGAACTTGCTACGGAGAGGTCATTTCAGCTTTGTGGGGGGCCACGTGCTGGGGCAGAACAGCTGGAGTCAGGGAGGCCAGCTTGGAGGCTGTGGCTTCACAGAGGAAGAGACAAGTGAGACTCTAAGCCGAGAGGGGCAGGGGCTGGGGCAGTGAGAAGCCGTGGGGTCTGGTGAGCCGCGTGCTTACCAGGAAGAAAGTCCATGCTGTGAAAACCGCTTTTCAAAACCACGGCCGTGGACCTTTCGGTGCAGATGGTGGACATGAGGCACCGTGGGGGCTCTGTGGGGGCTCTGTGGGGGCTGGTAAGCTCCTCACAGCCAGAGCACCCTCCTGGTGACAGTCCCACGTCTGTCTCAAGGGCAGGCTGACCACTCACAGGTCATCTACCCGCTGGGTGGGCAGAGTCCCCGCTCCCACGGAACTGAGAAGGCCCAGCACGGGCTCACTGAACCTGCTCCCTGCACTTCCTGCCTTTGGTCCCTCTTCAGGCCGCCTGGAGTGGCGGGATGTGCACACCTGCTTTCTTTTCTGTAAATGGCAGCTGCTCCTGGGGGCAAGAGCGACCTAGCGGCTTCTGCCCAGTTTGATCAAAGGACACAAAGTGCACCGTCCACCTTGTCTCTGTCTCGCGCTGGCAGCCGTGAAACCCAGCCAGCCAGCATCCGGGCAGGGCCCCGGGCCGGGCAGCCGGTACCAAGGGGCAGCGGGAGTGCAGGGACGCCACAGAGCCCCCACAGAGCCCCCACAGAGCCCCCACGGTGCCTCATGTCCACCATCTGCACCGAAGGGTCCACGCCATGGTTTTGAAAAGCGTTTTTCGCAGCATGGACTTTCTTCCTCAGATGACATCTGACTTAGAAGCCCACCCCCATCAGTTTCACGAGGCCGCCCTGGCGCAGGCTAAGGTGGGCCCCAGTGGCGCTTCTGGGGCTCCCGGGAGCCTTTCCGGCAGCCGCAGCCTCTGCCCTGGCCGCCGCCGCCCCTCGCCTGCTGCCTCGCTCACTTGTGCACTCGTGTCTTTAAGCAAGGGCATCGTGGAGCCTCCCGAAGGGACCAAGATCTACAAGGATGCCTGGGACTTCCAGCCGTACCTGAGCACCCTGCGTGCTGCCGTGAGCGACGAGATCTTCCGGCACCCGTCCTGGATAAAGGAGTACTTCACCTGGGCTGGGTTCAAGAACTACAACCTGGTGGTCAGGGTACGTGTGCGCGGCCGCTCTCGTGCAGGGTGGGAGTACCGGAGTCCCCTCGGTCTCCCAGAGTGCCCCTCGGTGGGCTGCATCCCGTCCTGCCACTGCCCAGCAGAGGAGACTGCACAGCACGGTGAGCCTCCCCCTGTGGGCGGGACTCTGAGGTCCAGCGTGGCTCTGCCTTCCAGGCATCTCCTCTCTCCTGTCACGCGCTGGGGTTGTCGCGGTCTGGTGTTTGGCATGGCAGGAATGGCTTCTCAAACTGTGGGGCTAGGAGGTGGGAGCCACCCAGAGGGGTGGAGACGGGGAGACGAGCAGGCGCTTCCCCCGACAGACGCGCGGAGGACAGAAGGCACCCACCAAGGGCAGGCAGACCAGGCGCACCGCTGCGGCAGTGCGCAGGCAGAGCTCCGGGGAAGCCCACAGCAGCCGGAGGTGCACCCAGCGGCCGAGTAGCGGCCAGCAGATGGGTGCCCGGAGGGCCTGAAATGGGCATCAGGGACTGCCAGGTCAGCGAGCAGCCAGCCAGCGAGGCCACGTGGGTGGGGCGGGGAAGACCAGGGATGACACCAGGGGTGGACAAGGCTCAGGCTCTGAGACAAGTGCCGGTCACCCTCAGGGAGACGGCTGTTCCCAAGAACACCTCTCAACCCTGGACATCAATGCCATGCAACACCGACCTGCTCAAACACGGTGACACCCCAAACCTCCCTGGGGGTCACTGCCAGACTGTGACAACATTTTGCTGGTCAGTAGTGAAAAAAGTAAAGATGTGGTTATACATGTTGGTACAAAGATATCCCCTCTTTTCCTGGGATGGATTATTATTCCAAGATTGTTTTCGAGGCATCACGATCTTCCTTGGGCGACACTTTAGGACAGAAGATGTAAGACTGTTTTCTTCAAGTCACCACTTCGAAAAAAAAAAGTTGGTACCTGTGTTAGCGCCCAGATATTTTTTAGAAAATTGTCTTTGAAATCCAAAGACCTGGGAAACATTGGTCTAAAAGATGTTTTCACGTGGAAAATTAGTATGAAAATGAGAAAGAAAATCGCAGCTTTCACGAGACTTGGTGTGCAGCCGCTCGGTGACGGACCAGCCGTCCACATCTGTCCGTCCCCTCGCCTGGTGTCTCCTTACTAACGGTGCTAGGACCGTGATGGCTGCTCTGTGGCCTTGACTGAGTCGGTGAGGGCAGGCAGTTCTGCTCATGCAGAAGGCTAGGGTTGGCATGTCCTTGTGTGGGAGAGAGGGGAGACGGGCCTGGGGTCGGAGGGGGCTGGCCCGCTGCCAGCACACTGCTGTCCTTGGAGGACACCGGGCCCGACACATGCGCAGGATCTGTCAAAGACCTCGCCCCGCTGATGCTCCTTTCCATGTGCACAGATGATCGAGACAGACGAGGACTTCAGCCCCTTTCCTGGAGGGTATGACTACCTGGTGGACTTCCTGGACTTATCCTTTCCTGAAGTCAGGCCGAGCCGGGAGCATCCCTACGAGGAAGTAAGGAGCGCTGGGGCGTCCTCCGCTGCCTTCCTTCCCTTCCTCCCCCTTCCCCTCCCTCTTCTTACTGTAGAGTGACTTGAGGTTAACAGAGGCATCTAAGGACAGCACGAAGGTGCTCGCAGCCTACTGTGACATCGTGTGTCTGCCCACTCACAGCCCTGGGGCCACCTGTCCTGGGCCACTGTGGCTCCCGCCTGCCACCTCTCCTGGGCCACTGTGGCTCCCAACCGCTTCCTTTCTCGGCCTCAGCTGCCGTTAGGTCAGCGGGCACCCCCTCTGCCTCCCTTTTCCTCTGTCCAGAGGCGTCTCCTTCCCCAGGTGGACCCCCGGTGTCGCAGAGAAGGACGTTCAATCAACGTAAACCCACGTGCTCGGTCACGCTCGGTCCTGAGCAGACCCCTCGGCAGCACGGGGTCAGGGAGAGAGCCGAGGCTCGGGAGACGGTCAAGCTCAGGACTGGTGCCCCAGCCCTGCTGACCACGGCCTCTGGTTCTGAGGCTGGACCAAGCTCTTTCTCCTGGCCATCCTGGCTTTCCCTGCCACGGGCGAGTTCCCGCCTCACCGGCTGGTTGGGTCAGTCAGAGGATGGGACATGCGCGAGCATCATCGCAAAGTGAGACTCTGCGACTGCTACATAAAAACATAGGGATTGTGCACATTCACGGGGCAACATGAGGCTTCCATGCATGGACACATTGCATGATGCTGGAATTGGGTTAGGCTTACCTATTTCCACAAACATTTATCATGTCTTTTTATTTAATTTATTTTTTATTCTAATTTGTTATATATGACAGCAGAATGCGTTAGAAGTCATATTACACATATGGAGCACGATTTTTCACATCTCTGGTTGTACACAGAGCATATTCACACCGTCGGTGTCTTCCTACGTGTCCCTAGGGTAGTGGTGTCCATCTCATTCCACCATCTTTTTTACCCCCATGCCCCCTCCCTTCCGCTCCCACCCCTTCGCCCTATCTAGAGTTGGTCTAATCCTCCCATGCTCCCCCTCCCAACCCCACTATGAATCAGCCTCCTTATATCAGAGAAGACATTCAGCATTTGTTTTGGGGGATCGGCTAACTTCACTTAGCTGCAATGTAAAATCCTGAATGAGTGTTGGAGTCGCTAGATAAGCTTCAAGGACACAGGGTCTGCCCTTGAGTTTGCTGCATGTACCGTTTAAATGTGTGAAGTCCTGATTGTAGAGGCTATAACAGCAGTAATAGATGTGTTCTAACTACACTTTCATACATTGGCCTGGATTTTTACATCTAATACAGTGCTTGCTACTGAGGGGAACCCTGTGCTGAAACTTCAGTAAAACCCATGATCGGCTACCTCACTCACAGATCTTGGAAAACTGGGGTTCACACATAAGAAAGCCCTGCGTGAAGCACTGTGGGGACGAGGAATGGGTTCACACCTTTTTTTTTTCTTTGAGATGGAGTATCTTTATGTTGCCAGGATGGCCTTGAACTCCTGGACTTAAGCAATCCTCCCTCCTCAGCCTCCCTAATAGCTGGGACCGCAGGTAAACAGGACCACGCCTGGCTATGTTTACACCCATTTTAAACAAAATAAATCTTTTTCTTAAGATTTGTTATATAATGTTTACCTAGCTTGTTCTATGCCAAGCCCAGTTTTACATACATTGTAAATACTGTCACTGACAATTTATTGGAGCCTGGAATTGTCACTGGAATGAGATGGATGTCCTTACCCCAAGTATATGTATGAAGACACCAATGGCGTAATATGGTCACAGCCCAAGGAACAGATGCTATTGTCGCCCCATTTCACGATCCGATGCTCAGGAGTGAGGTCGCTCGCCAAGGTCGTCCAGCTGGTAGAGCGTGGTGGCACGTTGGGGTGCGTCCAGCTGGTAGAGCGTGGTGGCACGTTGGGGTGCGTCCAGCTGGGTAGAGCGTGGTGGCACGTTGGGGTGCGTCCAGCTGGGAGAGCGTGGTGGCACGTTGGGGTGCGTCCAGCTGGTGGCACGTTGGGGTGCGTCCAGCTGGTGAGCGTGGTGGCACGTTGGGGTGCGTCCAGCTGGGAGAGCGTGGTGGCACGTTGGGGTGCGTCCAGCTGGGAGAGCGTGGTGGCACGTTGGGGTGCGTCCAGCTGGGAGAGCGTGGTGGCACGTTGGGGTGCGTCCAGCTGGGAGAGCGTGGTGGCACGTTGGGGTGCGTCCAGCTGGGAGAGCGTGGTGGCACGTTGGGGTGCGTCCGGCTGGGAGAGCGTGGTGGCACGTTGGGGTGCGTCCGGCTGGGGAGAGCGTGGTGGCACGTTGGGGTGCGTCCGGCTGGGAGCGCGTGGTGGCACGTTGGGGTGCGTCCGGCTGGGAGCGCGTGGTGGCACGTTGGGGTGCGTCCGGCTGGGAGCGCGTGGTGGCACGTTGGGGTGCGTCCGGCTGGGAGCGCGTGGTGGCACGTTGGGGTGCGTCCGGCTGGGAGCGCGTGGTGGCACGTTGGGGTGCGTCCGGCTGGGAGCGCGTGGTGGCACGTTGGGGTGCGTCCGGCTGGGAGCGCGTGGTGGCACGTTGGGGTGCGTCCGGCTGGGAGCGCGTGGTGGCACGTTGGGGTGCGTCCGGCTGGGAGCGCGTGGTGGCACGTTGGGGTGCGTCCGGCTGGGAGCGCGTGGTGGCACGTTGGGGTGCGTCCAGCTGGGAGCGCGTGGTGGCACGTTGGGGTGCGTCCAGCTGGGAGCGCGTGGTGGCACGTTGGGGTGCGTCCAGCTGGGAGCGCGTGGTGGCACGTTGGGGTGCGTCCAGCTGGGAGAGCGTGGTGGCACGTTGGGGTGCGTCCAGCTGGGAGAGCGTGGTGGCACGTTGGGGTGCGTCCAGCTGGGAGCGCGTGGTGGCACGTTGGGGTGCGTCCAGCTGGGAGAGCGTGGTGGCACGTTGGGGTGCGTCCAGCTGGGAGAGCGTGGTGGCACGTTGGGGTGCGTCCAGCTGGGGAGAGCGTGGTGGCACGTTGGGGTGCGTCCAGCTGGGAGAGCGTGGTGGCACGTTGGGGTGCGTCCAGCTGGGAGAGCGTGGTGGCACATTGGGGTGCGGGGCTTTGAGCCCACGCAGTCAAGCCCCAGTGGACGCTGACAGCCTCTGTGCAGGCGCTCACGTCTGAACTGAGAAAAGTCGTAGATTAAGGTGTCTGCTAGTCTAAGAGGAGGCTCAGCTTTGCAAGGGTTAACACAAGGTCATTTAAAATGTCTAATTTGATAAGTCACTTTTTCAAAACTTCTCATAATACATGCACTGGATGAAGTGATGACTCTCTTGCAGACTCAAACACACCATGGGGCAAACCATGCCCGCCGTGCTCTTGGTGGGCTGTAGTGGGGCTCGGGGGTCGTGCCTCCTGGGCCCTCAGTGACAGCACTACGTGTGGTTTGCTTAAACAGGTCACGTCCACACTTGGAAAGGGTCCTCTCTGTGTGACTCAGAGCCTCCTCATATTGCTTCCATCTTTGCTTTGCTTTGTTTTACATTTTGCATCAATCGCCTTTCAGAGCCATGACCGTGCTCTTTCTTGTCCCTAGACTCATGGCCCACCTTTCTCCCTCTCCTGTCTGGGTGGGCTCCAGGTCTGCCGCAAACCCACCGCCGTCTGCTGCGTCCAGACCCTGCCATGTCTTCCCCTTCCTTGCTGCCCTCCTTCCTGGGGTTCCTGCTTAACCAGCAGCCTAGGAGGGCGCCTCCCCCAGGTGCCCGTGTCGCAGGACAGCATGGCTGTGGTTGCAGGTGGCTGATCCTTTTCACGGACACCAGCGGGCATGCGACGTTCCGAAGAAGACTGACGCCAGTGGCCCTTCCTCCTTGGCAGATGACTTTCAAGAATGCGGAGCCCTTGTTTCCCAGTAAAGACGCGTGCAGGCTCCCAGGGCCGTCTGCATGGTGCGGATCTGCGACCACTGGGCTGCACCTGGAGGCGGGGATCGCACACTCCACTGCACAGCGTGGCCGTGGCGGGTCTCACAGACAGGCGGGGCTGGGTGGGGATGGCGTCGTGTGGAAAGCAAATGCCAGCTCGGATGCCAGCAAGCCCTGCTGAGCTCCAGCTCTGGGTTTTCCAGAGAACTCGGAAATGCAGATTTCCATGTGAAATACACGGAAGTGTAGACAGGGCGTTCAGATGTGTTGAGGACAGTGCACTCGGTGAGACCCCTTTTGCTCAGGGGTCACTAGCCTGCTCGGAGTCATGAAGGTGAGGAACCATCCGCAGGCTGGGGACCCTACCTGCCCGAATGTGGGGGGCCCTGCTTTGAGCTTCACAGACACACTGCCTGCCTCACTCTCCCGACGTCAAGTCCGTGCACTCAGAACCATCTGAACGTACTTGGCGAGGACCGTGCGTGGGGTTGTCAAGGCCAGCTGCTTGGTGGACATGCATTTCTGCTGGTTGTCCTCACTGCCCCCACCCTCCTCATCCAAGTGCCCCCCCACATCCGCTCTGCAGCCTCCGTCCTGGCCACCGCCCTGCCTTCTGTCTAGATCTGCTCAACCCGTTGGGCTCTCCGGTCAGTGACCGACTTCTCACGGTGGCTGCTACGAGCCCCTGTAGTCGCTGTGTCAACATTCCGGTTGGGTCTGGAACACAGACGAGGCAGGGTGTGCGGGAGAGACCTTGTGCCGAGCTCTGGTGTCACCACGCCCTGTCTCCCTCCTCTCCCTGTGCCTCCTGTGCCTTCCTCCGAGGGCCTCTCTGCAGCCTGAATCTCCTCTTTCCCTCCAGTGGCTCAGGCCACTGTGTCCCTCCAGCCTCTTCCTGAGTGAACTCGCCTGCTGGCCTTGCTTTGCTACCAACGACCCCCAGACCCAGACGTCCAGCCTGGACTTCTCCATGCTCTGGGCTTCTTCTGTCCAACCGAAATGTTGACAAAGCAGTTACACCAGAGCACGCAGCGAGGAGGAAGCGGGTCCCGCCGGAGAGTCCAGCAGCGAGGAGGAAGCGGGTCCCGCCGGGGAGTCCAGCAGCGAGGAGGAAGCGGGTCCCGCCGGAGAGTCCAGCCAGCGGGGCGAATCAAGCAGCCAGCTGCTGCTGCCACCGACGGGTCTCCGATCGCTTGCTGCCTCATTTTCAACCAGTTCGAAATTCAACCTGTCATTGCTCCTCTCCAGAAACTGACCTGTCTGCTTTTCTATCTGATCGTTGGCAACGTCAGCCTCCCGTCAGCCACGGCAGAAACAGGGACGCCATCCCACTCTTCCGGGTCCCTCATCCTCAAGTCTAATCGGCCTCCAAGACCTCATTTCACACGCTCTTTCTCAGATCTACCCCCAGTTCTCCAACCCGCTCCTCCCTGGTTAGGAAGAAGGAAGTCCCCCCCAGCACCGTGGGCAGGCCACCCGAGCCCAGCCCAACTGGGGAATCATGTCTCGACGTCTCTCCCGGCAAAGGCACAGATCCTCTAACCTCTCGTAGCTTCAGTTCACAGCGGCTACGTTGTCGTGTAGGAAGGGAGCTGGAAAGTGACGTGTATTCAAATGCCCATCTCCAGTCATCTGTGCCTTTGAATATGACGCCTGTCATCAGTGAAAGTTTGCCTTTATTGGCCTTTGCAGGATATTCTCCAGGAAGAAAGAAATGTGATACTGACCCTTAAGCCCCTGTAAATGCTGCGCGGGTTCTGAGAGATAGATTGTCACAACCTGCCCATTCTCCAGATACCATCCCTTCCTGCTGCGGATATAAATCTAATCTGTCCCGCTTCAGTTTCCTAATAGAGAACCCAAGCCTCCGCAGGCGTCAGATCACGCAGTTACTCCACACAGGCTGAGACTCGGGCTGCCTGCTCCTCTCCGGTCCTGCACTACTCTGGCCATCCAACATTAGCAGTGGGGGATCCTTAAGGGTCAGGTCCTAACCACTGAAGTAGGCAGTCCTGCTCTGCCCCAGGCTGGACACACACAGGCTGCCCTGAACCTGCAGGCTGTGTTGTCCTGAGCGTCCCTGTGGAGAAGGGGACACTCCACTTTGTAACGACGACGACCACTAACACACGTCCAAGTCTCACTAGGCACCAGGCCTTGTTTTCAGGATTCTGTTTGCATTGGCTCATCTAATCCTTACACAATCCAATGAGGAATGTTCTTTGGGGTTCTTTCTGTTTGCACGTGAGGCACCAGGTTTCCAAGGCTGTGCCCTGGAACCTGGGTGGGAATCCAGGGGTCTGCCTCGGGGCTCCAGACTCCTGGCCCGCCCGTCCTCTCCCTCCAGGTCACTGCTCTTGACGTCCCCCCCTCAGCCGTGCCCTCTGCTCCAGGGGACCCCTCCTGTGCTCCTGCTCCCCTGCCCCGGCACGCACGGCACCACTCCCTGTCGGCCTGCCGCCCTGAGCGCTCCGTCTGTTCCAGATCCGCAGCCGCGTGGACGTCGTCAGACACGTGGTGAGGAACGGGCTCCTCTGGGACGACCTGTACATAGGCTTCCAGACCCGGCTGCAGCGGGACCCCGACACATACCACCACCTGTGAGTGCAGCTCCCGACCCCAGGCCGCGGCGAGGGCGCGGGGCAGGCAGGCTGCCAGCCAGGCCCGCCCTGCTGGGGCTCCCAGACAGCCCCCTCGGCTAGCTAGAGGACACCAAGGGGGGTTTGCGCAAACACCCCCCCTCCCGGGGCAGCGTCCCGGTCACTTGCAGGGGCGGTGTTGAGTAGGGACGGGGAAGACGTTCCAAGACAGCCAGGCAAGAACCGGGAGGGGCTCATGTGGCCAAGGTGCGGTCCTTGAATTCAGAACCCCCACGACCCCTTTCGCCTCCGCCCAACCCTGACGGCGCCCCAGCGCCCCGGGTGGACGAGCTGGTTTGCGGATGGCCCTGCCTGCGGCCGCTCAGCCTCCACAGCTGTGCAGTCTTCACGTTCGCACTGGGAAGGCTTGAACCGCACGCTCAGAAGAGGCGATTCTCCATTTCCATACTTGCAAAATAATCACCGAAGAAGAGAGCACTCTTTCTTATGGTCACCACGATCCTCTCATTTAAAATGCCTCAGAAAAACCCACTCTAGTTTCTGTCTTGAGCCTGCAATTACGGGCATTTATTCAAGTTTCTTTTTACTTATTTTCTTTGAATGCTTATCGCTTAAAATTCTGAAGAGGGTGGAAGTATATAAAACACAAAGTGACCCCGCTAGGCACACCCGGGAAACCACCTCGGTTTCCTGCCCCACCCTCCCCCACTCAGGGTCACCCTGGGTGATAGTGCAGTGTGTCCCTCATGCCCGTTTCTGGGCCATGAGCATTTCTCTAGATAGATTTGCTTTCACTAAAACGTCCTTTATTGTTGGGGTGGGGCAGTGATGTGGCTGTTGTTCCTAAACCTGGTTTCTGTGCAGCTGACCTGCAACCTAACACCCAGACATGTGGGGACTCGAAGGGCACCCCGAAGCCTTTTAACAGCTGAAACTCACCCCACGTTTGGTTCATTCTCAACAGAACATACACCCAGGAAGATTATTCTGCAATTATGGAAATGGAAAATTGCGTTTTCTGAGAGTGCAATTCAGATCTTCCCTGTCCTGGCAGGGTCGTGGTGTGGGGAAAGAATTGGCAACTTTGGGGAGATTCTGGGGATTTCTTTTTTTTCTTTTTTTTTTTTTTTTTTTTTGTTTGTGTGTGTGTGTGTGGTACTGGGGATTGAACTCAGGGGCACTCGACCACTGGGCCACATCCCCAGACCTTTTTTTGTATTTTATTTAGAGACAGGGTCTCACTGAGTTGCTAAGTGCCTCGCCATTGCTGAGGCTGACTTTGAACTCGTGATCCTCCTGCCTCAGCCTCCCAAAGTGCTGGGATTACAGGCGTGCACCACCGCGCCCGGCTGGGGATTTCTTAATGAAAATGATTTGTCTTGGAAACCTCTAGGCCCTAGATGCTGAAGATGATCTTGGTGTGTCGTGTTTTGATAACAGGGGTCATAAATACCATAGGACGCATTAATGAACTTTTTTTTTTTTTTGGTGCCGGGGATTGAACTCAGGGGCACTCGACCCCTGGGCCATATCCCCAGCCCTTTTTTCGTATTTTATTAGAGACCGGGTCTAAGTTGCTAAGTGCCTCGCCATTGCTGAGGCTGTCTTTGAACTTGTGATCCTCCTGCCTCAGCCTCCCAAGTGCTGGGATCACAGGTGTGCGCCACCACGCCCGGCTGCATTAATGAATCTTAGGACACAGTCACAGCCCAATTAATCTTTGTTGCTCTTAAAACAGAATGTGTGGGTTTACCGAACCATTTTCTCATTATAGAAACCACACAAATCCACTGTGGAAAATTTGAAAAACATATTTTAGAATTAAGACCACAAATAACCCCATCACCTTGACAGAGCAACTACATTTTGGTATCTAGTTAATCTTTCTTTTTCTGTTCACAAACACATGTATTTTTTATAAAAATAGGACAGTGCTGTGCATCTTTCCAGACTTGCACATGTGTTGCTGTGACGGGCACATTCCCACAGACTTTCCCGTCTCTTCGATGCCCCCTCGCTGATACCATACACCCGTGTTCAGACTGTATTGAGCCCATCTTGGGTTCCCAACCTTTCACTGTTCCAACCCATGACTGGACAAATCAGCATGCAGGTGTGCCTTGCACACCTTCTTGATGCTTTCCTTAGGACAGACTCCTGGATGTATCTTTGCTGGGCCTGGTGAACGCAGAGCTCAGGCCTTTGGGGCACTCTGCCAAATTGCTCATCAGGAAGTCAGTTCTTCATCCCATAAATGATGGGCCTGAGAACACATTCACCTGCCCCCTTGCCAATGCAAGGCCCTAATGCTGTTGTGTACAGCACATAAATCTGATCTTTTTCACCTATGAGAATTCCTTAAAGCAAAGCTTATAAGAATGCAATGAAAAAGACAGACTCACCATGTTTTGAGGGACTATCTGTATTCAACACCCCCCAAATCGTAAGCTCCCTGAGCACTGATCAACACAGGAGCCCTGTCACGGGGGAACTGAAAGCAGTCTCCAGAAAGTCCTGGCAAGACCTTCGAAGGCGCAGAGGTTTCCAGACATATCTCCCTGCTTTATGTCTCCTACAGGTTTTGGAATCATTTTCAAATAAAGCTCCCACTGACGCCACCCAACTGGAGGTCTTTCCTGATGCACTGCAGTTAGAGGGACCTGGGACCTGCCAGGTAGGGCACCCTGTGGATCTGGGATACACTCTGAGGCTCCTTGTCACCTAAGTTAAGCAGGCACCTGACTTTGGGGGGTCGAGACAGAGCAAACGGCACAAGAACCGTACAAGAATGTTGAAGATTAAAAAAGTGAGTGGGATAGAGTGAGTGCATCCAGCCCAAGGTCCACAGAAGCTTCCATCAGGCTGCCGTGAACACAGAGCCGTTAGTGAGTGAGACAGAAGTGATTCTGAGATGTCAGTGAGCGCTCAGGAAGAAATCACGAGCACACAAAGAAAGCAGCAGCAAAGATGAAAGGGAGAGCCTAAATAAGCCGGGACCCATTCCCGCCCACTGCCAGTGGGCCTCTGGCTCTTCTGGACTGGAGGAGCTGAGCTTGTCCGGCACACTGGGATGGGCCACTCTCTCTGCGGCTTGGGTGGCCTTTCACCGGCCGAGTCACACACCATTTCCAAATGCACGTGGTGGAAAGGCCCACGCAGTCTTCCTACGAAGACAGTCACCCCTTGACTCTTGCTTTCATGTTTTGTGTCATTTATTTGCTCCGTGGACAGCGACCCATCCCTTCCCATTTTCTAGTAATAAGCTGGTGACGGTTCCTCCCCGTAGATGAGGACTTCCTCCAGCTAGGCCATTGCTCAGCTAGCCCAGTGCTTGGCACAGTGCCCAGCACACATGACTTCCAGCGAGAAAGGGACACAGGAGGCAGCCCCTACCGACTGAGCTATGTCCCCGCAAAGAAAGGAACACGTGAGTCTTTCTCTCCCACGTCAGTGTGACTCGCCTCTTAAGTAGGATTCAGTTGTCTTTACCAATAAAATTAAAGGTCGAGTCGGAGATTCTTGCACATTCTTCTCTGTTGCAAAGCCCGTGTTTCACGCTGTGGTCCAGCACAGGGTGTGGGGCCAGGCCTTCCGAGTGCTGACCCTCAGCTGGAGGGCGCGCTAAGGAGGCCCTCCAGCTGCGCCACAGGCCGCTCTTGCAGGCACTGGCCCAGCCTGTCTCGAGGAGTGACGGGCCTGGGTGAGCGGCAGTGGGTGTCTGCCACGTGGACCTCAGGAGCCACCCAGGAGAGCCGTGCCACACACGGGCAGCCACCCGGCAAAGCACAAAGGGTGCAAAGTCGCATCCTGGTTCACATCCTAGTTCTAGATTCTCCCTCAGCGCAGAGCAGCTCTGGAGCTCAGACTAAGTGTGAGAATAAAACTGTGTCCCAATGCAACAAGAAAAGGAAAAGAGTTAGGATGAGGTTCAGACGGTCGTTCACGAGGAGTCTCTCCCATTCACAGGGACACCAAGCAGCATGAAGGGCTCAGTCATCCACCTGCTCCACCTCGAGCACAACTTCATCCCAGAGAGACTACGGCCGATCACATGAGCAACGGATGTCACGCTGCCTTCGTGAGGTGCTTACAGAACCTTGTGGATCACTACAGTCAGATGTGCAGACATGTTTTTCTGGGGGTGTTGCTCGCTGGCAGAGTGTGTGCTTAGGTGCACGACGCCCTGGGTTCCATTCCTAGCTCGCTCTCTCGCTCTCTCTCTCTCTCTCATGATATATATAACGATATATCTATGTATAGCTATATAGATCGTGATACATATCACCCACAATTCTCTGTAGAAGGAAACAATGAATCCAATAGCAACAAGCCCTGGTGGAAAATAAGGCATGACAGATTGAGATAGGGACCCAAGCATGGGAGAAAACAGGGAAAAAGGAAATTTTCAAAAAAAAAAAAAAAAAAAAGAATTAAATTTCTTGAAACAGTGAGTAACCCTCTTGTAAACTCTTAAAGACACTGTTTCAGTGGTGCAAATAGGCAACTAATTTGCCTGTTTTTGTTAATGTCTGTAGATTTTTATGATATTCATATGATTATTTGGGACATACAAATTAAGTTCTAGAAAAATATGATTGTTAAGTAGATTTTTGTCTTATGTGTTGATGTTTCCAATGCACACCACTGATTTGAAAAATCAAAACCTGTTTTTTGATTGTATATCCTACCTCTTTAATTCTGAAGATGACAGAGTGTGGTGAGGTCTGTCTCCTTGAATCTTGGCAACAGCATCACTGGTCATCTGCTCCTAATGACACCAACAGAGCTTGATTCTTCTGGTTGACCTCATATTTGGAAGAGCAGAAATGTTTGGAATCTGGGAAATATATTTTGTGATTTACACTATATAATAATTTATTCACTTGTCACTAAAAATAAATGTAATGTTTGTCAATAGAATATATGTTAAGATTCATATAATGACTGAATAAAGGATTATTTTAAAATACAAACGTGGCTTCTCACCACCAGGTCTGTCTAGGCCCAGGCTACTTGGTCCAGTTCTCTCCTTCTGATATCCCCACTCCAGTTCTTTGGTGTCACCAGAACCTGCAAGCCATCGGCCCATGCTCAGTCCCTGAATCCTCGCGCCCTCCTTGCTCTTCCTCCTGTGCCGCCCACACCCTCACCTCTCCTCTAGTGTCTCCAGCCTCACTTCTGTGAGCCAAGTGAAAAGCCGCGAAGCCATCCTATGTTCATACTCGGCCCTCACAGCCACGCTGCCGACAGCTCCTGTCACCTCCACCTTCAAAACACGCCCAGGTCTGACCATTGCCCACCCCTCTGCTCCCAGGAGCTGGAGAGGAAGGAGAGCCAGGAGGGTGATGGGCAGGAGGGGCTGATTCCCTTCACGGGCACTGGCCAAATCCAGGAAAGCCCCAGGCTCAACGCTGTGGAACTTGTTCAGAGGAGCTCAGGGACACTGGGAGAGCCATTCGCTGGGAAGGGCCTCTCCGGTGCACAGCCGTGGCGTGCAGCCACCCCCCCGGTGCCAGGAGGCTGCCCGCAGCAGGGTCGGCTGCTCGGCTGCAGTCAGGGCCTGCTCTGGAGCAACCCTGTGCTTCTGGAGCGTGGCCAGCAGCTGGCGCTGGCCAGGAGGAGGGGCTGTCTGGATCTAGTGCCTCCAGCCCTCGGCACGCAGAGCTTCCCTTTAGGCTGGCAGAGGAGCAGCACGAGGTCTGCAAACAGGCGATGGGAAGAGGATTTGGAGCTGAGGAGCAGTGAGCTGGGGATGGCACAGGCGTGCCGAGGCCGCGCGTGCTGTGTTACAGGGCCACCACTAAAGGCGTGGTCAAGAGCGGGGACCACGAGGGAAGAGTATGCCAACAGAAGAGAAAGATGACACCTGACGTTTTCTTTGACATGAAAGGTCTTGCCATGGGGACACCCGGAAGGCAGCCCCTTGGCTCCGCAGATCAGCTCGTCTACCGTGCACCTGTGTCTGCTGACGGCGTCGCTCTCTTCAGTCTGCAGCATGTTGTGGAAGCTCGCGAGGAGTCCTCTCCTGTTGCTCTTCTTGATCCAGATTTTCAGAGCCCTTCTTGCACATCCTTCTAAGAACTTTAAGATCAGTTTATCATACTCCAAATTGCTTGTAAAAATAGTACCAGAAAAATTATCAGCAGCAGCTTCGTTTCCATGTCTAGACAAACTGAGGGCAGACGGTGAGATTCCAGTGGGGGACGTGGTGAGGCATGGCCTAACGGCAGTGGACATGCTGAGCGAGGGTGGCCACAGGCCCCAGGGACTCGTCCAGATGTGAAGCCTGCTCAGGGTGGATGCTCAAGGGGGCGTGCAGACTCCTACCTGACTGGTGTTTCTTTGATGACCCAGGTCTAAGACCCCAGCTGGCCTCTGCTCACTGCCCACAAATCTGCAGCTGCCCACAGAGAGGAAAGCAAGGCTTGCTCTCTCCAAACTGTGCCATTTCTCCCCACCCTCTTTTTTTCTTTTTCTTTCTTTCTCTCTTTTCCTTCTTTCTATGTGTCTTTTGTGGTTTGGGTCTTCAGCGTCCACCAAAAGCACGCGTGTCAGGCAGGGCAGCGATGCTCAGAGTTGACAGGGCTGGGTTACAGGCTCTGGCCTCCTGGGGGCACCGAGAGACTGATGTGTGACTGGACTTACTGGGAGGTGGCCCAAGACACGGGTGGGGCTGTTGTGGGGACAGAGGAGGCAAGGCACTGAAGATAACAGGAAACAGTTTTATCATGGATGCAGCCGTCCAGAGGGGATTGACCGATCGCAGCGAGAGCCGCACCCTCTCGCTGTGATCAACCAACCCCCCCGCCACGAACCCTGAGTTCAGGTAATTTCAGAATTTTCTACACAGCAAGTAAGGGGAGGGGCTCAGAAGTACAGTTCTCAGAAGTCCACATAAAAGCAGCTGTTTTTCTCTTTCACTGTTCTGGGCAAGTTCACCCTTCAAGGACAGCACCTCAGAAGGGGAGGGCGTCTTCTCCCCTGCCAGCTGTTACCATGGAGCCCTGTTGCCGCCTGAAGCGCTTGGAGCAACGGAGCTGCGGGAAGAACTTCAGAAGCAAACTGGAGACAAACAGCTTTTTATTCTGATAACTTTTCTCTCTGGTTCTAACAACGACTAACACACGCCAAACACACCACTAAAATGGCGCTGACCCGATCAGCAATTTCGGCCAAGTCCTCGAGATCCCGCAACAAGTCTCGTGAGACTACGGGTGGCAACAATGCCCAAATCTCCACGGCTCATAGTCAGCTGCAATTCAAGCCAATCCCCAAACAGGGCTCCTACAGAGCCCCAATAGTGACTTCTCCTATCTTAGAAATGTGGACCTCTCTGTGAGCGCCAACCCAAGGCCAGGGGCCTTGTGGAAGAATCTGTCCTTCTTACGATCACACTTTGTATTCGCAGAAACACTTCTACAAAGAAAAGGGGCGTCCAGACCTGGAGTGCAGATTTCTTCCAGGCCAGTGGCCAAGTAACAGAGCAACAGGAAAATAGGAAGTTGATCTACACTGAACTTTTTTTGTAGAGACTCTTTTGCTGACAGTCTCAAAATCAGCCATGGTGAAGATTTCTGGAGAAGCCCAGTTAAAATTTTCTGTAAAGAAACGGGGTGCCACTACAGCGTGTGGCCTTGGGGACTGTATCTGTCCCTCGTCCCTGCCCACCTCTGTTTTTCTCTTTGCTGCTTCCTGGCTGCCGGGAGGGGATCCCCTGTCCTCCACCCCACCCTTCTGCCCTGAGGTGCTGCCTCGGAGCCGCTGGCCATGGACTGAGACCTCTGAAACCAAATAAGACAAAATAAACCTTTCCCCTCTGAGTTCTTCTTGTCAGGTGTTTTGGTCACAGCCACAAAACTAACACAGTATCTAAATCCTGCTTTTGACATGTTAGAAGTAATTAAATCAATCTATTAATTTCTCTTGTTATACAAGCAAGTTAGCAGGCTAATGTTTATATAGCTTTGAGTTATTATTTGACAGATCATAATCTGCTTAAGAAACTGCTATGGTTTCAGCTGCAGCTGGTAATTACTTCAATTGAAAAGCTTTTCAATTATGTAAATAAACATCAGAAATGCCTTCCACAGGGAAGACATATATAAATTATGACAAGAAGTGTACAAGATGTAAAGAGATTAGTAATGAAGGATTGCCAAGGAATATAAAGGACCTGAAGAAATAGAAAGACGGACATTTCGGGATAGAAATATTCTGTGCTGTATTGATTCCCAAACTTTATTAAATCTCAATAAAAATCTAAAATGCATAAAGCACTCTTATAAATAAATAGTAAAAATGTAAGCAATGAAATAGAAAAATTGGCAAGGGAGATGAAGAGGAAATTGTCTAAGGAATACAACTGGCCAATCAATAAATGAAAAGAAAACTAAATTCAACAATAGGTACACCAACGAAAATGTACAAGAGAGATCATTTGCAAAATTATCATTTTTTTTAGTTTTTTTTTAAACTAGGAATTGAACTCAGGGTTACTTTACCACTGAGTCACACCCCAAACCTTTTTAATTTTTTTTTTTTTAATTTTTGAGACAGGGTCTCTCTAAAATGTTGAGGTTGACCTCAAACTTGTGATCCTCCTGCTTCAGCCTCCCAACTTGCTGGGATTATAAGTGTGTGCCACTGTGCCCCAGTAGAACTATCTTTTTAAAGTTTAGGAGACACAAATATCTATCAACTAAGAAGCAGAGTAGAGCACATTGAGTAGTGGTACACAATGAGGTAACTCTGCATTTACTGATCCAGAAAGATATGGCACATATTTTTTAAAAAATCAAAGTCACAAGAACTACCACTTTTATGTTAAGATGACACCATGTATAATAATGTGTGTGTCTCCAAGGAAGAACACCTGGAGTGTCCACATCAGTCTATCAGATTGGTGGGGCAAGAAGGGACTGGGATCCTCCACTTGCTTCATATACTTCCGTGCTGTTTAAATGTGTTATAAGAAAGCACTCTTGTATTCACTGTGTAATGAGTAAAAAAAAAATTAGTGATATAGGATTGCAGGTTCTAGCTGCACCCCTTTAGTTCAGCTATCATAGTTCAGCATGCATTTCCAGCTTTATTCAACTTTGCATTGTAGATATTTTATATTTTCTTGGACATAATTTCTCTCATATTATTCCTGTTAAAAAATTTAGGCCTTTGTAATATTATTGTCATTACTATTTATTTATTGATAGTGGGAATAGAACCAAGGGGCACCTTACTCCTCACTGAGCTACAGCCCCAGTCTTTTTTTTTTTTTTTTTTTTTTTTTTTTCCCTTGAGCCTGGGTGTTGCTAAGTTGCCCAAGGCTGGGCAACCCTCCTGCCTCAGCCTTCTGAGGTGCTGGGATGACAGGCGTGGGGCCACCACACCTGCCTTAGTATTCCACATCCTAAATCAACCATAATTTCAACTTTTCTTCTATTGTTGTACCTTGAACAATCTTTTGAAGACATGCCCATATGCCAGTATATATTACGTTTTTCATGTTTTGGATTGTTTTCTTGCAATAGAATTCTTGAAGTTGGGCTGCTGAGTCAGGCTACATGAACAACTAACTGCAGTTTCCGGAAGCAGCTCCAATCCTCCGGAGCAAGTAGGCCATAGAACACACGGACACCTCCCAAGCCACGTTCATGTAGGTCGTTCTGCAGAGCCCGAGACCTTAACTGCAGAGACCCCCTGTGCTGCTCGCAAATAGTACTTACACACCATTTCTCTTTTTAAAATGCCCCCAATATCTTTAGGGTGGTCATGTTTTCTGAAAAAAAACAGCAACCGCAAAGACCTTAAGGGAGCATTTTCTGGTGGTGCATGCTATTCATACAGAATGGTGGGCTTCATTTGGGAAATATTTGCATCTACATAAAAACGTCATTTGATCAGTTTCACTCCCACCTTCCTCGAATCCTCCTCTTCTGCCCCAAAGGCCTCCTTCTACTTTAGTGCCACCTGCTCATTCCTCCCAGCCGCCACACGAGAGAAAACAAGGCACTTTTCCGAGTATAACCAAAAACATGAAAAAAGACATCTGGACTCCGCCTCCCTGCGATGCCGTGCATTATGTTATTTATTGATTGATTCTATTCTGATTAGTCATTCACGTTTGCGGAGGTGTGCTGTTATCTTAGCAGTGGAAGTCGAGGTTCCTTAACGCAGTGACGCCGGGAACCCAGCTTGGCAGGACCCCGCGCGGGAGCCCCGGCGGCCCGCGGTGCAGCGCGGCGCGCGGCCGGCAGGGGGCGCAGCAGCCCCGCCGCGCTCCCGGCCGCGCCCAGCCTCGGCTCCGCGGGCCCGCGCGGGGGTCTGGCGCCGCCGCCCGCCGGTGCCCGCGAGCTGCGTGGGCGCGGGGCCCCGGCCAGCGCCTGCCCTGGGGCTCGCGCCCGCGGCTTCCGCGTGGTGAGGGGGCTTGGCGGTGCGCGGCAGGCCGGGCACCGGAGCCGGCGCGACAGATGGCCTTCGCCTGGGCAGCGCAGGGACCCCCAGGCCGGGCGCCCCAGGCCTGGCCCTTCCTTCCTGGGGCCAGCTTCAGGTTCTCTGTGGGAGGACGAGTGCTGACCTCCCCGCTCGCCCTCCCGCAGCCCTCGCCGCGGCGGAGACCGTCCTCAGCGCGGCCCGGGACCCCGCGCCCCCGGGCGGCTCCCGGCCACGTGCCCGGGTCTCCCCGGCCCCGCAGCGCTGCCCGCGGGGCTCGGCCGGGCCGGAAGGCCCCGCGCCCGGGCGGGCGTGCACACGCGGCGTGGCCTTCGCAGAGACCCCTGCCCCGCGGAAACGTGCGGAGAAGCGCCCACCCCAGAGGCGCGGCGACCCGGCTTATCATGCCCGGAAGTTTCCAAGTCTTGGGGGGGTCCTGACGCGCCAGAGGAGGCTCAGTTCGCTTTGCCGGGTAAAGCGGCGACTGTCCTGCGTCCGCTTCTCTCCAGGCCTTGCGTCTCCGGGCCGACCAGAGTGAAGGAGGGCCCGGGTCGACACTCGACCTCTGCCCAGCAACAGAATACAAAGCCAGACTCCCTTAACTTTGAAATGCCATCTTGTAAAGGGTGGATTCTTGGTGCAGTCCTCAGCCTCGGTCCCTGGGCCCGTGGGAGTTGGGCAGTTGTCTTTTTCTGCTTACAGATTTTAAGAACCAACCACAAAGATCACACCCTGGAGGGCGGAGGCCCCTGAGAGAGCACAGCTGTGACTAATGACATGACACTCAGGTGGCCTGCCTGACAGTCCGGCCATGGAGGCTGTTTTAGGCAGCTTTTTCTCTGCTGTGACCTGGCAAGAGCGATTAGAGGAGGAAAAGTTTATTTTGGGGCTCCTGGTTTCAGTCCGCAGATGGGACTCTCTTGCTCTGGGCTTGAGGGGAGGCAGAAGAATGAGGTGGAGGAAAGCAGGGCACGACATGGCACAGGAAGCAGAGAGAGAGATTCCCTTCACCAGGGACAAAATACATACCCCCAAGGCATGCCGCCAGTGACTCACCTCCTGCGGCAATGCCCCACCTGCCCAGTTACCACCAGTCAATCCTACCAGAGAGTCACCGCACTGCTAGGTTAAGACTCTTACAACCCAATCATTTCATCTCGGTGTTCTTGCATTGTCTCACGTGAGCTTTCTGGAGACACTCAATATCTCAATCATTACAGGTGCAAAGACCAGAATTTTTCTGTGTGAAGGCCAACCAATCTGACCCTGCAAACATCTTGTTTCCATGAAGATAACATTTCTATAGCTGAGCACTTCGGGGGGTGGCTCGGACTCAGATAGATAGGGCCCATTCCACATTAAAAAAAAGAATCATCCCTTTTGACAAAGAAACTCTAGGGCCACAGTTAATTTGCCTCCACAAAATAGGTAGAATTCTTATAAAGCCAAGAAATGAAGCAGTTTCCAGGGCCCTTGGGCCAGTATTTCCTTGGGGAGGGGGATGAAAATATCAGTGTCCTCACAAGCCAAGATTGAACATTCCATTCGGCAGACAGATGTTATTAAGCAATGAATTCAATGAGACTTTTGGGCCACAGTGACCGGGACATTTGTGACAATGGCAGCTGTGAGTCCCTGCTGTCCAAACCCACCCACTCAAGTCCCACAAGCCGGCTGCATCTCCACAGAATGTGAGTGCATTCTGAGAGTGGCACATGTCTAGTAATTATCACTGTTATCACATTAGCGTGGACGCTGTTCACAAAGTATTCCCAAAGCCAGACATACTTCAATAACATTACCCAGAAAATGTGGCATTTGTGTTTCTGCCCCCAAACTACCAATCTGGCTTAAGTCCCATCTGGAATTTATTCTCCTTATCAAAAAGAAAAACTCCAAACTTCATTCTCACAGTGACTTGGGGCAGAAAAGATGGAACTGGGACAAAAAAAGAGTGTTCAGATTCCAAAAGCACAAAGCTAGAAAATTGGGCAAAGAAACAGAGAAATTCTTCCCAGGATTAAAAAAAAAAAAAAAAAAAATCCATTCTGGGCTGATATTTTGCAGAGCTTATTGGAAAAAGGAAATACTCTGTAGGAATATAATTGCAAAACTTATAGTGCCACACAAAAATGAAAATTTTCTTTGATGCATAATTAGGTAGTTTTAGCATTGCTTGAAGCTTAGCCTCTGTGGAATAATAACTTTGGATACAGAGGAAGTGGAAACCGGGTAGCCAAGGAAAACAGAAGCTCATATCAGAACAGAGCAGTTCCATTCTTAACGCCATATCCAGCCCAGAATTTTCATCAGTTTATTTTGGAAATGAATAAGCGATTCACACTAGAAATTCATGGTGTCATTTATAGTTTGTCATCTGCAGACTGTCCCAGACTTAAGATGATTCAACTCACAGTTTTTTTTTTTTTTTTTTTTTTTAATTTTGCAATGGTACAAAAGCATACCCAGAGAAGTATTTTTTCACCTTCATTATAGTATTTGATATATTGATACATCCCACACTTTGCTATAAAATTGGTTTGCATTAGATGAGTTTGCTCAACTGTGTGCTTCACAGCTATGATGTTCCGTAGGCCAGATGTGTTAAATGCATTTTTGAAAATGCATTTTCAACTTGCAATGTGTTTATTGGGATGCAACCCTATCCTAAGCCAAGGAGCACCTGAGTAGACTGTTGGAGGTCACTGTAAGGACACCTACAACTGACTCTCACTCCAGAGTGTGGATTCAGTCATTCTCAACTTCTGTGTTGGCTCAGGGTTTGGAGAACCCTTGCGTGGGAAGATGAGCTGGCTCTTTTGGGGGGACCTGCTCACACTGAAACAGGGCTCTGGGCCTGGCTGGGTGGATTGGGAATGTTGCATGCTCATTCCTGGGAGCTCCTCTCCACTGATCTAGCTCACATTGAAATTTTCTTCCTTTGCTTTTGTCAAGACCCCAACCCCCCTCAACACTGGCCCCTGGGGACCTCCTGCACCCAGCTGCGCCTGTCTTTCCTTTTCCAAACCCATCACTCCACCCACCTCAGCTCTTACTCAATGGCCTGTCATTTAAGGTGACCTCTATAGACCTGGAGGTCAGGAACTGCTCTTGTCATCTGTGGTCACATTGCCTAACACAGTGGCATTTTCAACCAGTGCTTATTAGTGTGACAGCTTACACTTAGTAAACCCTGCGACACGCATACCAGGTACTCTGCACAACCGTATAATGCAGGCGTGTAGAGTGCTCCAGGTTCCCAGAGGACCCGGGCTGCGCAGCTGTGCAGCTAGCGGGGGTGCAAGGCTCCCGGGTGCCCAGGAGTGAGTCCCCAGCACAGGCCTGGGTTTGGAGGAACCAGGGCAGAGGATTAAACAAGCGGTCTCTCCTCTGTCCTTCCCCACCTGGTGCCTGCTGCCTTCTCTCCACTGAGACGGCCTGCCCCCTCTCTGGGATAGCTGTCTGGGTCTGAGGACACACGCGGGGCTTTTATTTTGCCAGCTGCAGGCAGACCAGCCTGGATGTTTCAGATTCTTGGGGCTTTCAAAGATGGGTCATATCAACAATGCTGTCCTCTTAGGACATCGAAGAGTATTAGCGGATTTCGTTCAGAACATCTTCCTGACATGTGGAAAGTTAAAATACAAATTAGTACCTTCCAGATCACAAATGCAGGACAGCAATGATACTGACTATTAACATGTCATTATTAAGGACTCTTTTTATCCAGGGCTTTCTATTGACTTTAATTGAAAGTCAAATTGACTTTCAATTTCAGTCAGAATACTGTTTGGTTTATTTGTTTGTTTTTGGTACCAGGGATCGAACCCAGGGGCACTTTACCACTGAGTCACCTCCCCAGCCCTTTTCATTTTTTATTTTGAGACAAGCTTTTGCTAAGTTGTTTAGAGCTTTGCTAAATTGCTGAGGCTGGCCTCAAACTTGCAATCCTCCTGCCTCAGCCTTCTAAGTTGCTGGGATTATAGGTGTGTGCCACCAAGCCCAGCAAAATGCTAAGTTTTCAATAAGCATTGCATCATTTAATGACCAAAAACAACCCCCATAAGGTTGGCATTTATTAGTGGTGCAACCAGTTTGCAGGGGTGCACAATGGCGACAGTGCACTGGTCCCTAGCTCATGAAGCTGTTAGGATGATGAAATTAAACAATCATCATGTGTTTAGCTGGGCATCCAAAACAATGTAGAAGCTCACATAGGCCTTGGTCTTCTCCCTATTTTACAGATCAGGAATCTGAGGCCCAAAGTAATCAAGCCTATTGCACAAGGTCACATAGCTGAGCTCAGAACCTCAAAGTGAAGCCCATTAACCATGATGCTGAACTGCCTTGCTCAGTTAATTGATCAACTGAATCATGTCTTTCCTCCTGGCTACACTATACACTCGGTGGTTTGCAGCACAGAGCTACAAAGATCAAGGCCAGTTAATATACCCCTCCCGGCCATCCAGACTCTCAGGAAAGGCCGCTGGATGGATGGGCTGTGGATGAGCCCTGCATAGCCATCAGAATAAACCCAGCCCCACACCCGTGGCCTGTGTCCTGCCACGCTCACAAGCCCCTCGGCTTATCGCTGCCCTCCTGGTGGGATCATCAACAGCGCCTCCCACCTGTAAGTTTGGACAATGATACCGTTGCTTTACCCACGGCCACCATGACGATACCCATGGGGGTATCCTCTTTAGCAAATAGAGGCAGCACGTTGTAATCTCTCGGTCCCTTGCCCGTGTAGCAGCTGTGCCCTGCACACCTGGATTTCCTGCCGGCCCCTCCTGGCTGACTGCGTTGCAGGCCAGTCTTCCCTCCTTGAGCATCTCCCCTCCTCCTCTCGCAGCCATTCTGGTTCCAGACAGTCAGCAGTGGCGTGAGGGTGTGGCGCCGCAGGCTCTGGGGTCCTGAGCCTGTGGCCTGGCCCCACCTCCCAGACGCTGGCAGGCTCCTCCGGGCTCCCCAGGCCACCGCGTCCGTGGGCTGGAAGAAGAGGCGGGACCTCAGGAGCCGGAATGATGCAGTGCTTGGACGGAGTTAGCTGCTGCTGGTCACATTGCTGTCCCTCCGTGGGGACCAAACAAGAGATCCTGCAACAAAACCAGGTGCCCTTCCCAGATTTGCCTCAGCCCTCCCAGTGAGGCCCAGGGCTCCCAGGAAGCAGGACCAGGGATCCTTGTGTCATGATATTGCAAAACGAGGCTGAAGGCCAAGGCTGCCCTGCAGCCAGGGGAAGCCTGTGGGGAGGGACTCTGAGCAGCCTCACCCCCTTTCCAGCACTTCTAGCCACCAGGGCTCCACTGTTCTTTCCTTACCATCTTGCATTTTTCTTGGGCTCTAAAGTGTACTATTAAACCTCAAAGCCCCTGAGTTTCCCCTAGCAATTTCGCCCATTTTGTCCTGTCACTCAAATACAGAACACATGAAAACTTAAATATAGTGTATAATATGTAATGTGATTGTATGATGCACGATTCTGTGACTGTGTCACTTTGATGACATCTGAGCTCTAGATTGTGATCTTCAGCCCATCCTGATGCACCTGCATCGACGCCCTCGAGCTGCTCACAGAGCTGAAAGCTCGCAACGTGATGGGTTCAGGCTTCCTCGTGCAGAAGCCCACCCTGCTGGCCTTGCTAGTGTGGTGCCTCTAGCACTGGGCCTGTCTCAGTCTCTGCTCAGCCTCCCCTTGTTGCTGAGGTTGGCTTTGAACTTGCCGACCTCCTGTCTCAGCCTCCGGAGTTGCTGGGATCTCAGGCGTGACCACTGCACGGGGCTCGGCCTGCCCTGGTAGGGAGCTGCTCTCTGCTGGCCGCCACCTTAGCCATGTGAAGGCCGCTCCGAGTTCAGCAGTGTCTTTCCTTCCCGTTGCCTCTCTCTTCTCTTGCTAAGGGCGCCGGAGCCTTCTTTGCTGAGTCTCTGTCTCCCTCTCAGTCCTGTGGACTGGGTGGGCCCGGTGCCCTTCCCTCCAGCCACGGGCACGTGACTGGAGCTGCACCCCCCCAGTTCGTGGAGACCACCGACTTGGATTCGAGCTAGACAGCAGCAGTTCTGAGAGTCAGGCTGGGCGACAGGGGAGAGCCGCCCCTCCTGGAGATGAAGCCGCGCAAGCAAAGGAGAGCGAGGAGTGGACAGGGCGGACTTCCCACCCGGCTGCGCGCGAGCCCCTCGGCGCTATCACAGGCCTCAGGTGAAGTGCACTTTATGCTTTGCTGTTGCAGGTTTCTGTCACTTACAACCTAACGAGTTCTGGTTAGTGCAACAAGGAGACGTGTTGTCCCTCCTGGAAGGCTCACGTTTCAACATCTTCAGCCCAAAGAGGCGGATTCTGCGTGGCAGGCTTCCAGTCCTCAGCGCCAAGCCCAGGTGGCCAGAATGTGTTGAAGTGGAGGTGGCAGCCGCAGACCCTCACCCCGCCTCTGCGCCTGAGGCTGGCCTGGCTCAAAGGACTGTCCTGGTTGGCCCAAGGGCGGGTCTGCTCCAGGCCCGAAGAGGCAGCCAGCCTGTGTGACCCGTCCTGTGGGAAGGGTCCCGCTGAGTCCGCGGGATGTGCCCATCCACCCAGCACGGCCCCTGCAGCCAGAATCCAGAGTCACTCACGAGACAGCCGAGGCGGCGGCTCGACCTGGAACTGCCAACTCTCATCTGCCCTCCCTTGTCCCCTCCCTGTGCTCAGATGTCACACAGGCTGCTGGGCCTGGCAGGAAGACCCTATTTTTCTGAAAGCTGAAATGGCTCTTCAGCTGTGCGACGAAGGAGTTCTGGGGTCTGACATACAGCTCGTGGCTGCAGGGGACAGTAGTGCATGGTCTACCGGAAATCTGCAGAGAGAGTAGATCTGAAATGTCTCCACCTCAAACCAAAAGGTGATCACATGAGATGACGGGTGATTGAGAATCAATTCACAATATATATGCACACCGAATCATTGCATGTGTGTCTTAAGTGTGTACAATTTCACTTGCAAGTTACTAACTACACCTCAATAAAGCAAAGGGGGGAAAGAAATAGCTCTATCATCCATGACAGATGATTCAATAAAAGGTGAATTTGCAGAGAAATACTTGCAGAATGATGACATCTTGCAAACACTTGTAACTGTGCTTATTTATTAATACAAATAGACGGTCTGGGAGTAAACATAGCTGTGCAAAAAAAAACCTCTCTCAGCAGCCAGGACACGGGGGGCTGGAGTAGCAAAGATCACCACACACCCGAGTAAGCTCTTTTAAAGAATAATGGCAGCTATCTTACTGTTCTCTCTGAAGAAGGTGGTTTTCTGAAGGCCCGGAGCTCAGGATCCGCAGTAGCCTCTCTGCTGGGCGAGACCTCCTGGGAATGCGACCCGAAGAGCCCCTTTCACAGGCACGGCAGTCACCTCCATCCACGGCTCACGAAAGAGTGCAGGCCCGTCTCTGGATCTGGGGGCTGTTTCAGATGGAGCCCCAGAAACAGACTCTGAGACCAGGACTCACTTGTGACTTATTGAGAGAGTGCTCCCGGGAGGCAGTGGGCCGGGGAGGAGGGCTGACCTGGGTGCCAGCCCAGGACACCCCAAGGCCAGGCCCACGGGGAGCCCTCGGGGCAAGGTCTGCCTCCCAGCGCACCCCCAGGCAAGGAGGAGCTGGGCTTTCCATGGCAGCGCTGGGGTAAGGGCTGCCCTGGAGGAAGGGAGGACGGGGACCCCAGGCCCTCTGCCCTGGTGGGCAGGTCACTCCAGGGGGTCTAGGGTGGTCAGTGCGGAACACACGGGGGGCTGATGGGGGCAGCACAGACCTGGCCTGCAGGATGGAGGGCATCAGGGGTGAGCACGGCGCTACGGAGGGTCTCCCTGCCCCTCGACGTGTGCCGAGGTGTTGAGAGCAGAGACAAGCGGAAGGTCCCGAGACCAAGCACAAGAAGACAACATTATTCCTGCGTCTCAGAGGGTCTCCAGGGCAGCCCACCCCAGGAGAAGCAGACCACGGCTGTGTGCTTTTCTGCTGTCTAAGTCGAGGCTGCTCTGTCAGGCTGAAGGAGTCGACAGAGAACACCGGCCTGCTCTGTCCCCACGGTGACCTGCAGAGGCCCCTGCTCTGTCCCCACGGTGACCTGCAGAGGCCCCGCTGCTCCACCCATGTCAGTGGTGGCATTTGCATAACAACTTTTCCTAAGTTAAAATGTCTGGGCCCCTAGTCCAGAGGAGAGTGCAACCCTCTGGTGACACCTCACAGTGACAGTATGTTTAGAGGGCTCTCGGACAGACGCTGGGTAGCCAAACCCACAGGTCTGCACCTGCTGCTACCACGGGTTCCCACACCGGCTTTCCCGGACATCACGCGGGTCTCCAGCTTCCGCAGCCTGACCCCTGTGTATGCACGGGCACGTTCTTCTGTGCCTTGTCATCGCGAGTCGCTTAGGCTTATCTCCCAGATGGTTCCTTTAACTCTCTCTTCCAGCAATTCAGTCACCCAGCACCCTCACTTCCGGTCTCCTCCTCACTCGCAGGAGTGGCTGGACCTCAGGCGAGACTCGTGGGGTTCGAGGACACCAGTTAGGAGGGGTGTGGAGGGAGATCCAGAAACAGGCGGCCCACCAGGGCAAGTGGGAGGAGTGTGCAGAGGGGACCCAGATGTAGGACCACTGGGCCAGCAGTGGGTGTGAGTGTGGGGCCTGGGCTGCGGAGGAGGAGGAGGCCAGCTCTGCATTGAGCAGGGCAGAAGGAGGCTGCGAGGAGGAGGCCAGCTCTGCACTGAGCAGGGCAGAAGGAGGCTGCGGGGAGGAGGAGGCCAGCTCTGCATTGAGCAGGGCAGAAGGAGGCTGCGGGGAGGAGGAGGCCAGCTCTGCATTGAGCAGGGCAGAAGGAGGCTGCGGGGAGGAGGAGGCCAGCTCTGCATTGAGCAGGGCAGAAGGAGGCTGCGGGGAAGAGGAGGCCAGCTCTGCACTGAGCAGGGCAGAAGGAGGCTGGAGGGAGGAGGAGGCCAGCTCTGCACTGAGCAGGGGCAGAAGGAGGCTGCGAGGAGGAGGCCAGCTCTGCACTGAGCAGGGCAGAAGGAGGCTGCGGGGAGGAGGAGGCCAGCTCTGCACTGAGCAGGGCAGAAGGAGGCTGCGGGGAGGAGGAGGCCAGCTCTGCACTGAGCAGGGCAGAAGGAGGCTGCGGGGAGGAGGAGGCCAGCTCTGCACTGAGCAGGGCAGAAGGAGGCTGCGGGGAGGAGGAGGCCAGCTCTGCACTGAGCAGGACAGAAGGAGGCTGCGGGGAGGAGGAGGCCAGCTCTGCACTGAGCAGGACAGAAGGAGGCTGCGGGGAGGAGGAGGCCAGCTCTGCATTGAGCAGGGGCAGAAGGAGGCTGCGAGGAGGAGGCCAGCTCTGCACTGAGCAGGGCAGAAGGAGGCTGCGGGGAGGAGGAGGCCAGCTCTGCTTTGAGCAGGGCAGGAGGAGGCTGCTCAGTGGGGCAGAAGTGCTGGAAGAGTCCGTGAGGGAGGGTCACGAGGAGGGAGCGCAGGTGCAGGAGCAGGAGCGGGCTGCGCCTGCTGGAAGGGCGCGGACCCCGGCCTCCTCCCCCGGCCTCCGGCTGCCTCTTTCATAGTCCCACTGGAACTTGCCCATTTCTGCTCCCCCAGAATCTCCTCCAAAAACGTTGCAGGCCTTAAGGTCCCGTGGAGCCCTGGGCGAGCGGCATGGCCAGAGCGCTGTGCGGAGGCTCGGGAGCAGGCGGGGAGGACCGGGCCCTCTCCCCACCGCAGGGCGAGCTCGGCTGGGCGTCCTTCCCGGAGGGCCAACTCCACACGGTGGAATGAAGCATTCGGACGACATTGTCGGAGGCAGCCCTCTAGCTGCTGCCCGCTTTCTCATTTCTGGTTACTTAACCGTCGTCTTTTTGGAGCTAATGGGACCCACTTTTAGCAGAGACCAGCACTGCTGACCGCGCGGGTGCAGGGCGCTGCGGTCTGGAGGTGAAGAGCTGGTGAAGAGCTGGGTCGGCTGTGACTGAACACAGGAGCTCGAGAGCTGTCATCTCAGTTCAGGTCCCGTCTCAGCCTCTTGCTACGGTGTCCCCATGGCTAGCTACTGCCCTTCCACGTACCTCAGTCTCTCTGTCTGCAAAGTGGGCCTGGGAGTGTGGATCGACAGTTATGTAACGCACACGTGATGCACAACGTGGGTTAGAAAATCATCACTTAGATAACCCCAACTTCCTTTTTTTATCGGTAAAATGCTCAGAGCCCTGTGGGGTAAATGAAATAAAGCCCCGTGTCTGGGAAAGCCTGTGACACGCGCTCAGCCCCCTCCGTGATGCTCAGGAGCCGCACGGGGCGGCCGCGGAGCAGGACCTCCAGAGCAGGACGGAGCGGGGCTGCTGGGTGCGGGGGAGAGGCCGTCGGCTCTGTGGCCATCTGCCTCCTGCACGCCGCGCTTGTCTCTCCCAGCGACACCCCGCTCCCGCGTGGCCTTCCTGAACGTGCGGGTGCCTCGGCCCAGGTTTCCGTGCTCCGCGGAGCCCTGGCAGGGAGGTCTGCTCCCCACGGCTCTCGGCGGCGGAGGCAGCCGCGCGGGGCGCCTGCCCCGGGTCTACCGCCAGCTTCCACTCACTGAAAATGGGTTGGAGGGAAAGAGAGGAAAGGACTCGTGACGGTGCTGCCCACCATGCTCGCTGAGCACGTCACTCATCCCTAGCAGACTGTGCGGCCCACCATGAGACTCTGTGACGTGGAAAGCTAGCAGCCCCGCGGGCGTGAGGAAGCGTGCACGCTGACACTCTGCACTGGCACAGGCGAGAGCCTTCCCTAGGAGGGCCGCGCTCCACAGGACGCGCTGCAGGCCGTGCTGCGGGTGCAGCTGGTGAAGGAGGAGATGGGGCGCAGCAGTTCACCAAGGCAGGCCTCCCCGCCAGCCGCTCCTGCAGCTCCGCCAACCCGACGGGACAGAACAGCGCGGGGAGCGGGAGGAGGGCTCCCGCGCGCCCCAGGCCCGTCCCTCCGCGGTACAATGAGGAAACTGCCCGGAGTCACATTTAAATGCTCAGCTACACGGTGGCCTCTCATCTCGCCCTGACTGTGCGGGGCGGCCCCCGGCTCTGCTGGAGATGGCCTGCTGCTGTGGGTCCTGGACCTCAGCGCTGGAGGCCACGCGGCCGGAGCTGTGGGAAATGTGTGGCTTAGCCAGGAGCAAGGAAGGCCTGATCCTATTTAAAGAAAAAAAAAAAAAAGCTTATTTTGTATCACATTCTTCATGTGCAAGTTCACAGATTTTCAGGAGCCTAGGAGTGAGAAAAGGTGGCAGAGGGAATGTGGCCATGGCACCTTGGTGGTGTCCCTGTGACCTCCCCCATGGTGCCTTTGCCTAGTTGCACCCACCAGGTCTGAGGTGTGCCAAGTGTTTACAGAACAGAGACGCAGAGAGCACGCCCGTCCTGGGCACCCACCAGGTCTGAGGTGTGCCAAGTGTGCACAGAACAGAGACGCAGAGCACACCCGTCCCGGGCACCCACCAGGTCTGAGGTGTGCCAAGTGTTTACAGAACAGAGACGCAGAGAGCACGCCCGTCCTGGGCACCCACCAGGTCTGAGGTGTGCCAAGTGTGCACAGAACAGAGACACAGAGCACGCCCGTCCCGTCACCCACCAGGTCTGAGGTGTGCCAAGTGTGCACAGAACAGAGACACAGAGCACGCCCGTCCAGGCACCCACCAGGTCTGAGGTGTGCCAAGTGTGCACAGAACAGAGACGTAGAGCACGCCCGTCCCAGGCACCCACCAGGTCTGAGGTGTGCCAAGTGCGCACAGAACAGAGACGCAGAGCACGCCCGTCCCGGGCATCCTCCAGGTCTGAGGTGTGCCAAGTGCACACAGAACAGAGACGCAGAGCACGCCCGTCCCGGGCACCCACCAGGTCTGAGGTGTGCCAAGTGCGCACAGAACAGAGACGCAGAGCACGCCCGTCCCGGGCATCCTCCAGGTCTGAGGTGTGCCAAGTGTGCACAGAACAGAGGCGCAGAGCACGCCCGTCCCAGGCCGCAGGCCTGTTCCTCGCACTGCACCGCCATGCAGGGGCTGGGCCTGCTGCCGCAGCCAGGCGTCCGCACGGGCGCCCTGCTAAAGGCTGTTTTTATCTTTGTCTCCACCATCCACCCTGGTCCAGAAAAGGAGTCTCAGGGGGCGTCACGGGGGACCAGAGTCATGGAGCAGTTGTCTTGGGTGTCCCTGCAGTTGGTGCCAAGGCTCGGGATGGTAGTCCCTCAGGCGACTGGAGGCCACCTAGAAGTCGATGAGGTGTACACGCAGCCACTGGAGGCCGGGAAAGCCAGGAGCAGAGCCTCTTCTCCAGCCTCCAGGAAACCAGCCGTGGCAACGCCAGGGCTCAGCGCCAAGCGGCCCGTTCCAGACTCTGACCTTCAGGAGTGCGAGATGGTGAGTCTGATGTTCCAAGCCGCCGAATTGTGAGGACTTACTATGGAGGCCAAAGGAAATTAGTGTGTAAGACTCTTGATACACTATATCCAGACCCCCTCATTTTGCAGATAAGAAAACAGGCCCAGAGAGATCGGCCAACTTCCACGGAGTCCCCGGGCTAGGTGGTGACGGCGCTGGCGACACAGCAACTCCTCCCCTCGAGACACCTCTCTCGGCCCTTATCAACTCCTGAAGTCAGCAGCCGGGCCCCCACAGCGGCTCGCATGCTTGCGCTCCTCACAGATGAGGGAAACCGAGGCGCAGGGAGTTCCGTCGTGCCGCTACCAGGTAAGCCGCTGAGCGTGCACCCGGCATTTCCGCTCAGGATCACCACACAGGACTAGTTAGAGGAGGAGTCTGGGCCGCTCGCGAACTCCACCTACGCCTGCGCAGTTTCTGATCTCATCGCAGCTTGACAACTCTGAGGCCTGCAGGTCTCTCCCCTCCTGAGATGAAGCAAAGGCTGCAGAGACTCTGAGAGACCTGTCCAAAGCACACGCCAGCCAGCTGCAAGCCAAGCCGCCAGCTCCGCCACTCAGCAGGGCTCTCGAGTCTCTGCTGGAGACACGTGAGAGAAGGCCGAGAGCGCGGAACCTCTGCTTCAGCATGCTCAGAGAGCAGCTCGGACAAAACCTGGGGACTTGGTGGCACCTGTGCAGGCCTAGCCTCAGGGCAGGCTACTCCTGAGGCCTGGACCCATCAGTGCGTGCCCCCTGGATGAAGCTGCCATTGCATGGGGGAGACCTGGTGAAGGGCACTGGCAAGGTCCACGCCAAGTCCACGCCCCACACCAGCATCCCACGCAGGAGGTCTGTTGTTGGTGACATGAGGCCTGCCGGCAAGGCTGTCCCTCCGAGGAGAGCAGCAGCCCGTGGGCACTCACAGAGCAGCTGACAGCCCCGGGAGGAGTCTCATCAATGCCTAGCAGTGGAACTGGGCTGGGGTGGCCTGTGGCTGTTTAGGGGTGGGGTTGACAGCAGGCACTGTTCTTACCAGGAGTCTGGCAGCTTTGCCTCAGAATCCAACCGGGGAACCTCGAGATCAAACGGCTCCTGACCTACGATGATGAGTCTGACGCCAACACCCGGGAGCTGCGCAGGCCATCCATGCTCCAAGCCTCCTCCCGGGCGGCTCAGACCGTGTGAAGAGGGGCCTCTGCTCAGCATCTTCCACCTGGGAGAGGCTCGTGAGTGGAGGCTGTTTTTCCAGCCAGTGTGGTGTATTTAGTCAGAGTGTGCATTTACTTCGGAGAGGCTGATGGAGATTTGGGGGCTGCCCCAAGTGACCCCTCAACGTCACGAGCTGTGTGTGGAAGGAATGCACGACGCTTGCCCTCGAGAGGCTTGTTCCCTGTTGAAACAAACCAGAGAAAAAGCAAAGCCTTGAGAAAGCTGGGATGTGCAGGAGGACCACACAGGCGTCGCCGTGCCCTCTCGACTCCACGGAAAAAATGACACTCTGAAGGGAGACCGGGTAGGTGAGGTGCCAGGTGCTCTTGGGTGGGGACAGAGGTCTGGGGAGAAGTCTGAGTGTGCATATGGAAGACAGAGACTGGGGAGGACCCGGGGTGCGGAGGACCGAGGGACACAGGGTCGCTGAGGGCTTCAGTGAGCATTCATCTGTTCAAGGAATCCCCACTGGCCACCTGCCAAGTGGCCGGGCTCTGCTGTAGGAGCTGGGACCAGCAGGACATGAACCCCGCCGTGTCGCCGGCTCCGCAGCCTGCCTCTTCTCTCCTGCCCGCAGAGAGGGATTCCCGTTTCAGGCCACCCCTGCTGGCCAGGCACACCTGCGCCCCGCCCGGCGGCTCCGCTGACGCGCAGACACAGGAGCCCGGATCCTCTCTGCTGGATGGATTACGCCCCGTCACCTTCATGCATAAAAACATGGCACGGGAGGCCGGGAGAGGCCGGGCTGGGCGGCTCGGCCTGCAGCTGCCCCGGGGTCAGCAGGCAGGGGATGGGAGGCAAGTTGCAGGGAGAAGAAGTCAACGGAAACCTCAGATATGAAAAAAGAGAAGAGGTGGTTCTTCTTCTCTGCTAGGTCTGCATGCGTCTGGACCTGACTTCCAGGGTTGCTGAGCGGCCCTGGGCTCCCTGCCACGAGAAGGCCCTAGGCCCGGCTCTCCTGGCCACCATGGTGCTGCCCTCGAGGCTGCACTGGATCAGAAACAGGGCGTGGAGGGACAGGATCCGCAGGCGGCAGCTCAACCGTGAGTCCCGGGTCCCCAGGCCCGGCCTCTGTTCTCCAGTCTCGGGGCCCCGGCTCCAGCACCCCCCACTCCCCGTGCTCCCTCCTCCAGGGCCCTCCCGGCTCTCCGGCCTCTCCCCGGGCCTCTCTGGCTTTCGCGACTCTTCCTGTCTCCTGCCCGCAGCAGGCGCTGTCTTAACCAGGGGTGACCAGAGATGCTTTGTTTGGAGGGGGGCAGGGAGCCCTCTGCTCTTTATTTCTCCACCTAGATGAGAAATGCCAGCACACGTCACGTCTGTGGGGGAACTGTGGGTTGGGACTTTCGCAGGCCACAGTGAGGAGGCACCAGGAGCTCTGGGCCCAGCAGGTGCGGTGGGGTGGGGCGAGGTCGAGGAGCGTAGAGTCCTGCTTTCTCTGCGAGGTCAAGGAGGGGCGAGTCCTGGTCAAGGAGGGGCGAGTCCTGCTTTCTCTGTGAGGTCGAGGAGGGGCGAGTCCTGCTTTCTCTGCGAGGTCGAGGTCGAGGAGGGGCGAGTCCTGGTCGAGGAGGGGCGAGTCCTGCTTTCTCTGCGAGGTCGAGGAGGGGTGAGTCCTGCTTTCTCTGCGAGGTCGAGGAGGGGCGAGTCCTGCTTTCTCTGCGAGGTCGAGGAGCAGCGAGTCCTGCTTTCTCTGCGAGGTCAAGGAGGGGCGAGTCCTGGTCAAGGAGGGGCGAGTCCTGCTTTCTCTGCGAGGTCGAGGAGGGGCGAGTCCTGCTTTCTCTGCGAGGTCGAGGAGGGGTGAGTCCTGCTTTCTCTGCGAGGTCGAGGAGGGGCGAGTCCTGGTCAAGGAGGGGCGAGTCCTGCTTTCTCTGCGAGGTCGAGGAGGGGTGAGTCCTGCTTTCTCTGTGAGGTCGAGGAGCGGCGAGTCCTGCTTTCTCTGCGAGGTCGAGGAGTGGCGAGTCCTGCTTTCTCTGCTGCTTTCTCTGCGAGGTCGAGGAGCGGCGAGTCCTGCTTTCTCTGCGAGGTCGAGGAGAGTGGCGAGTCCTGCTTTCTCTGCTGCTTTCTCTGCGAGGTCGAGGAGCAGCAAGTCCTGCTTTCTCTGCGAGGTCGAGGAGGGGCGAGTCCTGCTTTCTCTGCGAGGTCGAGGAGGGGCGAGTCCTGCTTTCTCTAAAGGGCACAGTGCTGTATTTCTTAAATGATGGAACTCTCATCACGGTTCCTCTTGAGTTACACGAGCTCTAATTAAAAAAGAGATTGTAGCGCAGAAGCAATCTGAGAAGAAAAGAAAAAAAGGCATTCCAACATATATGTAAGCCATTACCCACCGACAAGTTACGAATCGCTGTGGTTGAAGAGGTCTGTTTATCTCAGGGGTCAGCAGAGCCAGAGTCCGGAGGGACTTGCCTTCTGGCAAAGAGGACGAGGGGCGTGCTGGCATGGGGTCAGGAGTACTTTTTCTTCCTAGCTCATGAGAAAACAGCAGTGAGACCAGGAAGACCAGCAGGAGGCAGCAGGGAGTGGTGGGGAGTGTGGTGAATGGGGAAAACACGGCCGCCATTCAGTGCCATTCCAGCGTTTGCAAGAGCAGCAGGTCCAGGTTGCTGAGTTCTCTAAGTGAAAGGCCTCCTGCTTAAGTGGCGGCGTTGAATTCCTTAAATTGTAAAGACCATAATGAGCAACGGTGTGTGTGGACTGCCTGTCAGCAAGCTGCTACTGTCACGGGAGGTCCGCCCCGCTCGGCTGCGCGTGCCTGGTCGTGTTGGAAGCCCTCCTTGTGTGAGAAGCCCCTGGTGCACAGTCACGTAAAGATGAGCTGTGCGTCGGGACGCGAGCGCCACGGTCCTGGTCTCTGGTTCAGGAGCAGAGGGCAGGTGGGATTCCAGGGGCTCCCACGTACCAGGAAGTGTCTGGCACCTGGAAACACGCCTGCTTTCATTTATCATGGTGAACGAAGCTGTCAGTGACTCCTAGCGCCTTCCTTGAGCTTTCCTGAAGCTTGGGGTGCGCTGGGGCGGCCCTGGGAGGAGGGGAGGGTGGATCTGCGCGGCTGGGAACTGCCTGGACGAGAAGGGTGGCCGGGACTCCAGAACACACCCTGCGGGGGACACCGCTTCACCAGGGGACGCTGCTTCAGTGACAGCCACAGAGCTGGCACTGTGCTGTGATCGCTGTGGTTTTCAGATGAGACGGTGGCCTGTTAGCAGTCCTGTGGTCCAAGGTCAAGGCTGGGCAAGCGAGGCCGTGACCTCTTGGGCACAAGCGTGGGGGGGAGTCCGACTTACCTCCAGGAGGGTCAAGAGCCCGGCTGTGTCAGAGTCCCAGACACCGGCAAGTCAGGTGACTTCCCAGGGGTGACTTTCCCGGCTCAGGAGGACTGTGTGTGCCAGGGCGGCGGAGGGAGAGACGGGAGACCCCACGGCCGCGGCTGCAGACACCCTCTAAACTCTGCTCCGACCACTTCTCCTGCCCCGTCTGAGGCTTTCTCAGGGCAGCATGCCGCCCAGCCTGGGGACCCAAACTGTGTCACCCGCGGTGTCATTCTGTCATCGTGAAAGTCAGTCAGCCCCAGCTTCCTCAAGCACACAGCCAGGGTGCCTCGCAACAGGAGGGGGCCAGCCGTGGCCCCTGTACTCAGGCAGACGTCACCGAGCAGCCACAGCTCTCCCTGCAAGGAGCCAGCCAGGCTGAGGGTCCTTGTGACACAGAGCCCTAGGCTGCCATCCCTACCCAGTTAGGACGGCTCCTGCGTGCTGCTGCTGGTGGGAGACGCAGGCTGTTGTCTTAGACTGCTGCGTGCCTGTGCTGCCTCGCCCCAGGCCCAGAGGGGTCAGCAGGTCCTCAGCTGCCTGGGGCACGGCTCTCCCAGGGCTGAGACAGAGGTGGGGCCTGGGGCTGCAGGTCAGGGCAGGCGCAGGGTCTTTCTCTAAGCTCAGAGGTTACTGGTGGAACCGGCCCCTCGTGGTTGCAGCCTGAGGCCCTGGAGGCTGCTGCCTGGTGGCCCTCCCTGAGGCCCTGGAGGCTGCTGCCTGGTGGCCCTCCCTGAGGCCCTGGTGGCTGCTGCCTGGTGGCCCTCCCTGAGGCCCTGGTGGCTGCTGCCTGGTGGCCCTCCCTGAGGCCCTGGTGGCTGCTGCCTGGTGGCCCTCTCCACTCTGGCCGTTTGCTTCTTCAAGGCCAGCAAGAGAGGCCCTTTTGCTGCTTGCAGTCTGTCCTTGACAGCGCTCGCCCGACCAGGTCTTGCCCCACCCAGGACACCCCCAGACTAGCTCAGAGTCACTCAGGTCAGGGAGGTTGAGCGCCTCTGCAAGACCCTTCATCCTCGCCATGTGACGTGCTCGCGTCACGAAGGACGCTCTCGTGGCACTCACCCCCAGGTCTTGCCCAGCCAGGTGAGGAAGCTGCCCCCGTGTGTCCACGGGGAGGTGAGGCCCTGAGGCCGCGGAACCCTGCTTACCGCAGAACCCGGTGTCACGTTTGCCCGCGGAGCGTGGGTCTCTGAGCCTCTGCAAGCTTGGTGTTTGCACTTGTCATTGTGACAGTCTGCAGAGGTACAGATAGCTGAGAAGACAGGACAAGGAGTTCCGCGCCCGTCACTTAAGTTCAACGTCAATGTTTTGTCATATTGGCTTCATCGAGTTTCCTGCCAAGATATTTTTAAGTAAATCACAGGTATGACGACATCTCACCCCTCAGCATTTTGGTAAGAGCGTCTGACAACGTTTTCTACGCAACTGCTGAACATTAGCAATGCCCCCTCACGTGGCCGATTCGCCGTGCACCCCCGATCTTCGCGGCTGGAGAGCCACTCTGAACGCTCCGTGAGCGAGAGCCGGCCCTGGGCTGCTCGCCACGGTCTGAGTTCTGCCGAGGCTCTCTGCGCTGGGTGCAGCTCAGCGCTGGCGTGCAGGCTCCGCACGCGCCGGACCCGGGTTCCGCCCCGACACCGCCAACAACAGGGCAAAACCCAAACCCTGTGTTGGGACTGCAGCTGCGGCTCGCGGGCTCGACCCGCACACTCACGTTTTCCTTTCGCAGCCAGAGACTGCACTGAGATGCTCAGAGCATCCTGCAGCCCCTGGAGCGTGGGCAGAACCGCGGACTCAGGCAGAAAGGCGTGGGCGCCAGCCCTCTAGCCGGGCTTGCCTCTTACAAGGGCCGTAAGAGAGAGAGAACCTGGGTCGCCGCAGAGACTCGACTGTCATGGTGACGGCAGTCGGGGCAGAGGCTCATCTGGCCTCAACCCCCGGCCCAGGAGAGGGGTCCAGGCAGCCGCGGCTCCCAGTCTGGACTTCCGAGATGATGACCGCTGTGTCAGGCCAGCTCAGGGTGAGGGGTGACGGCTGGGGCGGGCCTGGACCTTCCTCTTCCTGTCTTCAGCCTGACACTTAGGGAGGTTAAAGGAGAGGAGGCCTGGAGGCCGTCCGAGTCTTGGCATCCAGGAGACCAGCTCCAAGTCCTGCTTCTGCCACGCGGGTGGCCTGGGCAGCCGTCCTGCCTCCCTAAGGTCCCCCAGCCGCTGGGGTTGAGGGACGGGTATGTCACGTGCCCAGCACCGTGGCTGGCTCGTGGCGGTAGCCAGGGGTCTGGACCCCACTGCTGGGGTGGACCTGGGACAGCAGGAGGGGCTGCCCGGGGGTCCGTGGCAGACGAGCCCTCTCCTCCTCAGCCTGGCGGCCACCCCGCATCCAGCACAGGCAGGAAGCAGCACGGACGGCAGCTGGAGGTCACTCGGGCCTCTCAGGCACAGCTGTCCTGGGGAGTGGGGAGCGGTGTCTGTCCCTGCGCCGGGCCCCCGGGCTCTTCCCAGCGCACACGAGTGCAGCCGCTGACGGAGCCCACCTGGAGTGCCGGGCTTCTCCCCCACTCTGGGCAAGGTGGGTGGAGGAGCCGCGGGGGTGGCGCACGCCGTGGACCCCAGAGGACAGGCGCCTTCTTCCTGTCCCAGTGCTGTCCGTCGCTGGCCATTCTCCACCTTGGCATGCTGCTGTTCGGCCTCGTGGCCAGGCCAGGAGGGGTCTGCCGCAGCAGCAGGCTGGCCGGACCCTGGCTGCGGGACGGTGCCCTGCCCAGTGGTGCAGGTGTGGCTGCGAGGGCCTCCCGTCTGCGGCGGTCCTGGGCTGGCGCCCGCCACAAGAGGAAGAAGCCTGCTGCTCCTGCTGAGCCCTGCGGGGCTCTGGGGGCGTGGGGAGGGTCTTAGGGTCTCTTCTGAATACCTGTCTCCAGGTGAGACATCGAGGCCAAGGCCAGGGCAAGCAGGCCCCGTAGGGCGAGGGGAGGAGGGCGGGAGAAGGCCTGGCCTCCCACAGCAGCCTCCGCTAGGTGGCCACCCTGGGCAGAAGGCCCTGCTGTGGGGACCCTCTTCCAGGGTAGCGCTCAGTGGGCGTCCCGTCGGCTCACCTGCTGCGCGGGAGGCTGGGCAGGCTGCGGCCAGCGGTGCCCAGTGTCTCCCCGCTCCTGCCTGGGGTGTCGCGTGGCGCAGGAAGCCCTGGTGGCACATTTAGCTTTCCTTTCTTTCTTTGTGAAGTTTTGTCCTAGTTAGTCACACAGGACACTAGGATGCATCTTGACACAGTGCGCACAGGTGGCGCACGATTTCTCCTTCTCTGGCTGAGCATGGTGCCCAGTAGTGTGATCATGCGTGTGTAGAGGGTGGTGATGTCCGTCTCATTCCACCGTCCTTCCCATCCCGACATCCCTTTCCCTCCCCTCACTGCCCTCTGCACGATCCAAAGTGCCCTCATCCCCCCCCACCCCCGCCATTATGGATCAGCACCCCTTACCAGAGGAAACATTCGGCCTTTGGTTTTTGTTGAAAAACACTCGGTTTTTTTGTTTTTGTTTTGTTTTGTTTTCAAATTTATTTTTTATTCTAAGTTGTTAGAAAAGACAGCAGAATCGGTCTTTGGTGCTTTTTTTTTTTTTTTTTAGGTTCAGCTTATTTCACTTAGCATGATATTCCCCAGCTCCATCCATTTACCGTAACAATTTGCCATGATTTCATTCTTCTTTAATGCTGCATAATAGTCCATGATGTATATATACCACGTTTTATTTATCCATTCATCTGTTGAAGAGCACCTAGGTTGATTCCACAGTTCAGCTATTGTGGATTGAGCTGCTATAAACATGGATGTAGCCTCATCACTGTAGTATGATGATTTTAAGTCTTTTGGGCATGAGCCAAGGAGTGGGATAGCTGGGTCGAGTGGTGGCTCCATCCCAGGTTTTCTAGGGCTCTCCATGCTGCTCTCCAGAGTGGCTGCACCAATTTCAGTCCCACCAGCAGTGTGTGAGTGTGCGATGTGTGAGTGTGTGAGTGTGTGAGTGTGCCTTTCCCCACTTCCTCGCCAGCACTCATTGTTGCTTGGATTCTTAATAATTGCCATTCTGACTGGAGTGCGATGAAATCTTAGTTTTGATTTGCATGTCTCTAACTGCTAGAGATGTTGAACATCTTTTCATGTTTGTCGATCGATTGTATTTCTGTGAAGTGTCTGTTCAGTTCCGTAGTTCATTTATTGATTGGATTATCTGGTTTTGGGGGGTGTTAAGTTTTTTGAGTTCTTTATGATATCCTGGAGATTCATGCTCTGTCTGAGGTGTGTGTGGTCAAGAGCTTCTCCCATGCTGTAGGCTCTCTCTTCTCGCTGCTGGTTGTTTCCTTTGCTGAGAAGAAGCTTTTTAGTTTGAGTCCATCCCATTTATTGGTTCTTGATTTTACTTCTTGTGCTTTAGGAGTCTTGTTAAGGAAGGAAGTCAGGTCCTAAGCCAATGTGATGACGATTTGGGCCTACTTTTTCTTCTAGGAGGCGCAGGGTCTCTGGTCTAGTGCCTGAGTCTTTGATCCACTTTGAGTTCTAGCTTTTTAGCACGGCCAGAGACCCAAGCATCCCGGAGCGCTGCAGCAGCTGTGTGCACACCCCAGCCCACCCCGCCCCCGCTGGCCTGGGTCTTGCTGAGCTGTGACGTAGTCAGGGCTGCTGCTGGAGCTACGCTCCTGAGCGGCAGCTGCAGGCCCAGCACGCCAGGGGCTCCTGTCTGCTGTTTCCTCCAGAGCCCTAGCTTAAAGACTTGAAGAAGGTGAGCGAGAGGGTTCCCCGAGTATAAGAAATATGAAGAAAGGAGCTCTCTAGAACATCCTCTGGAATTCACAGGTGTAGCTCCCCGGGCTCCAGTTCAGCCTCCTGCTAACGCACCCACTAGGAGCCTGAGCCAGGCCCTGAGCCCCGACTTCCCCTCAGGTCTGCACCTTGTTTACCAACAGCTCTCCTGGGCGCAGACTGTGCATTCTGTTTAGGGACCAGAGATTTCCACTGGTGTCAGAACTGCCGTGGACCTTCTAGCCGAGCCTCGCCCCACCCACCCCAACCCCCGCGCTGAGGGCCGGACCCGTGGCGGCTGTGGCCAGATGTCGGTCCAGCTTCTGCTGTCAAGGGAAGAAGACAGAACAAAACAGGAAACCAGAGAGGGAGAGTCCTTGAATAATTCACGGGGCTTCTGTGGGTAGAAAGTGCTCTCTTTGTATGAACACTGATCTGCACAGGTATTTTAGCTGTCTCCTGCCAGGGACGGTCAGAAGGGAGGGCGTGGAGGGAGAGGGCGGAGAGGAAGAAGCAGCCGCTCCCACCGTCTTCCTCAGTGGGCTGCTTGGAGAGGGGTCTACGGAACCCCAGGGTCAGCCACCGGAGGGGCAGCATGGCTGCTCGTTGGCAGCTGGACAGTACATCTTCTCGGAAGCCTTAGCTGGGGTGGGGAGGATCTTAGGGACAAGACGCATCCTGAAACCCCGTTAACAAGGAGCCTCGGCCAGTGTCCAGGCCACACTGCGAGGGCCCGTGTTTCCCCTGAAACGTGACGACCCCCGGACCTGTCCCACTGCATAGGAGCGCGTGAACGCACACAGACACCAGTGGCCAGAGCTGCAAGCCGAGGCCGGCGCTCCGGAAGGTGGAAGTCTTGATCTTGTTTTGATCTCTACAAAGCTAGTATGATTTGTTGGTGTCTAAAAATCAAACAATACAGGGATGTAACAGTAGGGACTGTGGCTTAGAGTGTGTGCTTAGCATCGCCCTGGGCCCCGTCCCAGGAGGGAGGGAGGAAGGAAGGAAGGAAGGAAGGAAGGAAGGAAGGAAGGAAGGAAGGAGTCATCTAGCATCCCAGCCCCACCCTGTTCAGCATAGATCCCCTGTTTCTTTTTATAAAATATCCTAGATCTGTTCTTTTGTGAGGATCAGACTAGTTCTGTCTTCCGCAGTGTGCTGCTGTTTGGCAGCAAACTTGAGCATCATCTCATCTTAGTAAATACAATAGATGTCCTCGGCCAGGATCTGCGCAGCCAAGGCCGGGTGAGGCTCCCCGAGCCGGGGAAGGCCGACAGCCCCGTCTGACTCGCCTGAGCACCAGGACAGGGTCGTGACGCGAGGTGGGTCGTGGTGGGCGGGAACAGAAACGAACACACGATTCTTCTCGTGGGCCAGGGTCTGCGCCTCTGGCCTTGCTCAGTGGCCTCCATGTCCCCAGACAGGACTGGGGTGGTCAGGAATGGGGAGGATGTGGAGTTTCAGAACACTGCCCCCCACACACTGAGGGGAGAGCTTTTCACCCCCTGCAGCCGGAGGGTGACTTGGAAGCAGGACAGTGATGATCCCTGGGAGCGCTGGTCCCGCTGGGGCGGTTTCTGAGGCTCCAGAGATGTCCCTGTGTTTGGGAGCAGGTGGCTTCGCACTTTCTCCATCCCAGGATGGCGTGGACAGAGGCGCTGCGGCCACCAGCTTTCCACTGCTGTAAAAGTCCCTGAGACAGTCAGCCTGCACAAGAGGGCGGTCCACTTGGGCTCAGTGGTGGCGGCTTCAGCCTGGGCAGCTGGCCCCGTCGGAGAGAGGGCACGCGGAGCACCGCTGCTCACCTCAGGCCAGGGGGAAAGAAGGGAGGCCCCAGCCCCACCCAGGGACTCCCCCGGGACCTGAGGACTCCCACGGGACCTGAGGACTCCCCAGCAGGCTCCGCCTCCCGAGGTCCCACCACCTCCCAGTACCACCGCCCAGGGACGCACTCTGGATGCGTGGCCTTTGAGGGACTCAGCGCCACGCCATAGCAGCACCGAGACCTGAGCTTGCAGAGGAGGGCCAGGCAAGACCAGGAGGGGCCGTCGAGGGTCTGCCGAGTGGCCGCTGCCGCCAGCGCTTGCCTTCTCGGACCTGGGGAAACAGCAGCGTCAGCGAGCTCGTGTCCAGCAGGCGGAAGCCCCAGCAGGTCTCGCTGCTGCCGCGCCAGAGGAGGGCCAGGCGTGAGGTCAGGAGGGCAGCCCAGGACCCAGCGCTCCGCCCGCCCGGGCAGGGGAGGGGGAGGGTGGGCTTCCGTCTGATCAGAGGGCCTGGAGCAACACGAGGGTCCTGCAAGCGACCTTCTGCATGGTGTAGGTGAGAGAGAACGGTATCTTCAAAATGTCCTTCAACATTTCACTATCGATGATCCTGCCGCTAATATCTTACTGTACTCGCTTTATCGCATGTTTATCCACATATCGATCCCTAATCCCGCACTGCCGCGGACGGCAGGCTCTCTTCTTCTGTGGCTGCCGGGCGTTGGCGTTGTGTGAGGACTGGCTCATCTGCCGGTGGGCGCCCGGCCGACTGCACACCTTGGGACTGGGAATAGGGAGGCAGTAAGCAGGGGGGGTGCAGGTGTCTGTGGTACGCTGGTCAATCTTATTGCTAATGCTGCCGACGTCGTAGGCGTCTGTCCACTTGTTATAAACACTTCAACCCGTGTGTCATTCAATCTTTGTTAATGGTTCTTCAAGAATTTTTAGTCAGATTTATTGATCACACAGTAAGACTCAGTTTTGATGTGGAGTTCGTGAGTCTTGGCGAATACCCACACCAGGCCACCGCCAGGGTCTAGGAGTTGCGTCCCGACACCACCAGGCCCCTCTAGCCACTCCCTCTCCCAGCCCTGTCAATCAATGGCTTATTTTCTGTCCTTACAGTTTTGCCTTTTCCAGAAAACCTTACCCCTGGGGTCAGATGCAACGTGGCCTTTGAGTCTGGCGTCGTCACTTGGCTTAAGGATTTCCACTTCACCATTGACGTTCCCGCGAGTTCCTCCCTCCTCGTTGCTGAGTATGTGCCTTTATTGCAGGTGTTTTATAAGGCATGATGATCTGTGATTGGCAAGATCTCTAACCAGCAGCCGCCACAGCGGACGCCCCGAGGTCTGGGGTGGCTGGGTATTCAGAACACTTCCATAGCCTCTAGATGGTTCCTCGTTGACACTCCGTCCTATTTCCTATTTGCCTTGATAGTCTCTCTTGCTCTCTCTCTCTCTCTCCACACACACACACACACGCGCACACACACACACACACACACACACACACACACACACCAGGCTCTCTAAGCAGTGTTAGAATTAATTGCAGACATGAAGTTCTGTTTCTGGCTCTGGTCCTCTCTCAGGGGCAGCTCCAGGAACTCTGGGACCCTGCACGCCTCTGGAGTCCCCCTGGTCCATCTGTCCCACGGGAACACCAACGATGACCACCCAGGAATAGTCAGTTCAATCAGCTGCGAGCAATATGGTTCAGAATGCATTCTGCCAGCTATCTGCCCTACTTTTTATTTCCTTTGACACTTTCATGCAACTGCACAGGTGAGGTGAGACCTGGAGTTGGGCTGACACCCACGAGCTGGGGAGAGGGGGCGCAGGGGCGCAGGATGGAGAGGGGAAGGATGTCCTGACATGGGGACAGTCAGCCCCTCCAGGGAGAAGGGCTCTCTGCTGCCCAGCTCTCCCGCTCCATCCTCTGTCCTTATCTCATGGTAAAAGTCTGTGTTTTGCATCTAACACAACCACGTCCTGCCCTCAAAAGGAAAACAGCGAAAGAATATCTCAGTCTCTCGAGGGAATTGTGTCGCTTAACTACGGGTTTCTAATCTAGCTTTTAACTGAGGGGCCCAGCGTGGTCATGATGCCCCTAAGGAACCCCCATTTCCAGTTAGAAAGAACCCCCAGCAGTTAGAAGGAAGCTTTCTGGGTTTCAGGATGAGAAACGGGCTCTGCAGGCTGAGAGCACGCGGCTCTCCTTCTCTTTGGCTCCACGGCAGCCTCGAGCCCCGTGTCACCTGAGGGGGACCCGAGGCAGGAGCCCACCACACCATTCCCCCGAGTGGGCCCTGCTGGCCTCTCTGTGCCGGGTGTGTGGGGCCAGCAAGCAACAGGCCCCGACCACAGTGCAGCCACCGGGCGGCCGCAGGACAGACGCATACAGATCCGCTCCCTCACTCGGCCCCCAGCTCCTGGGACAGGTGGCGTGGGCCTCCTCCAGCCTCCGCTGCTGGTCTCCTGCCAACTTCCATTCTGAGGCCAGTCCTGCCTCCTGCCCAATGGCCGGCCTCCACGCACTCTCTTTAAACTTGTCCTGGTCCCCAGTTCACAGTGAATGGTCACCCAAAGCGCAAAATTATTCCTATTCTGGACTCACAGTAATGAACTCTTGAAAAGGATGCATGATTTTTATTCACTTTGAAAATACCCAGAAGAAGGAAAGAAAAATGTACAGCTCCTCGAATAGAATAGCCAAGTGTGGCCTTCGAGGGAGTCTCTGTGTTCTGGTTCTGGAGGAGGAACTAGAAGGACTGGCCAGTGGTGTCTGCATGGCTCGCACCCTGAGCCTCCAAGGCACGTTGGAAGACGAGCTCATCCAGCCTCCATTCCGTCCGCTGTTTGTCACCAACTCAGCAGAGGCAGACGTCAGCCCATCAAACGTGAACTGTCACAGTCTGCCTTGGCAAGGCCTCCAGACCTCCTTCCGCAGGTGGCGGAACACATCCTGTCTGCAAATCTGATGGAAGCAGCCTAGTCCCCACGCACGACAGAGGGCAGCAGTGTCCCCTTCTGCATGCTGTAACCTGGCTGATCTCACAGCACCAAGAAATGAGAGTCCTAGTATGGGAATTTTCATGTTCATTCTTTAGCTTTCCCTGTACGTAGCATTTGTTTATAAAATCATCTTGCTGAGCACAATGCTTTAAAACATGAGTCACTTATGATTCATAAAACAAGTAATCTCTGTAACTTTTAAACCCATGCAATTAGAAGGTGAATGTGTTCGCAGTTAGGCTTTAGAACACGGTGCTTAAGGCACAATCACGATGTCTCCTGGAGCCACAGAGGGTCATCAGCCAATCCCATCCCTCCTCTCAAGCACCTCGAGCCTCCTGGAGCCACAGAGGGTCATCAGCCAATCCCATCCCTCCTCTCAAGCGCCTCGAGCCTCCTGGGGCCTCCAGATCCTCCACCCCCGGGAGAACTCGCCTCCTTCCTTCCTAAGCAATAGCTCTCCCGAGGAAGGTGAAGGGATGGCAGCCCTCAAGGTCCACAGTTCCCAAGGCCATTTGGAAGGTGTCACATCGTGTCACGGGGAGCAAGCTTTGAAAGCCCGTGTGTGCATTTTCTTGTATTAATTCCAGCATCCTACATCAACTTCAATCCGTTGTATTCTGAAAAGAGTAAAATGATTTTTTTTTCTTCCCAAAAATTCAGTTTAAATTCTAAATCATTTGCTTTGTCCTTTTAAGGCACAAATACTGTGGAGGAGTAGAGGGGGTGTGAGGGGGTGGGGGAGATGAACTTCCTCATCTCTTCTTGTCGTTTTCAAAGCTGTCTTGCTTTTACATTTCTAACCCTAAAAAACATCTCATCATGGTGATAATCAGTGTTCCCCCAGCCCGGCTTCCAGAGCTTAATAGAGAGTCCCGATGGAAACCCAAAGTGTTATCTCCGAGTACCAGAGAATTTAAACAGCACAGGCATTTCTTTTTTATTTATTTATTTATTTATTTTGTCTAGACAAACCTAAAGCTAAATAAATAGAAGCTCTTACATCAGCTGCCCCGCCTTGACTGCATCTTACTGAGACTCCGAATCCCAACACCACACGAGCCCCAGGACCTGCGTGCGGGAGGCCCAGAGGCCCAGAGCAGTACAGCCAGCCAGGCCCTCCACGCAGACCCTCCACGCAGACCCTCCACGCAGACCCTGCGCCCTCCCCCCCCCCCCCCCCGCCTCCCTCTTCCTGCTCCCCACACCTATCTGGGCTAGCCTTCCATCCATTTGAAGGTGTGATCACTCACCCAGTGATATTCCACAAAGTCACAGATTTGGCTTTGGAGACATTGGGGTGAAAATAGAGACTCCATTGCGCAAATAAGTCACCGGAAAACAGTTTTTCCATGCCATCAACACTGCCGCCCGGGAAGGCGTCGATGAGTTAGAGTAGACAGTTAAAGGAGACGGAAGGCCAGCGTCCAGGGAACTGGCACCAGATCAGCCTGGCCGAGTCCCACCTGCACAGGCCTTGTGTGGTCCTGGCGTGGGGGCACAGAACAGCACAAGGCAGCTCCCAGGGCCCTCTGGGGTCAGTCGTCTGAACCAGGCTACTTCCAGAAGGCTGCGGGAGTGCAGGCCTAGACCATTCTCTCCAGCCCACGCCCCTCTGAGGCTAACCACACCACCTGTGTCTCACCTTCCTCCTGTCTGCAGCTGTCCTTGAAAGTCAAGACATAATCCCTTAGCCCAGACATAGTATGTTGGCTGATTCAAGGCACAATACTGGTTCTATGTGTTATGTTGAAAAGGAACACACTGTCTTGTGGTTGTGACTGGTTAAACAAACTGTGTCCATCCATACAATAGGACACTACTCAGCCACAGACAGGAAAGGACCACGGAGATGTGTGCTCACAGAACCGTCTCAAATTCACTGCAGTAAGTGAAGAAGCCAGAGCAATAGCTACGGACTGCGGCTCCTCGTCTAACCCTCCTGGAAAAGGCAGACCTAGAAGGACAGGAAACAACCCATCCGCTGCCTGGCGGGCCCCCAGGAGGTCACAAAGCGCCCAGAGGGAAGCCTTTGTCTCAATCTGTGTGGTTACCATACTGCATGCATTTGCCAAAAGTTATACAACTGTGCCCGGAAAAGGATGAATTTTAATCCATGTAAATTATACCTAAAAAGAAGTGCACCTTATCCCACCCAATTTCTGGGCTTATTTCTACCTAGTGAAAGAGGATTTTTTCAAGAGTCTGATATCTTGCTTCTTTAGACCACCAGCTGCCTAATTATTTGGCTCAAAGAGTTCAGAAGTCCAGGACAATGTCAGGTGGTGGGGTGGGTCTGGGTGTGGCCCCCCACCTGCTCATGGGCCACGTTTCCTCATTCCCTGGTCCGACCCCCTCCTCAAGCTCAGCGGTCCCCTCGGGCCTGCCACACGCGGAGCTCTCCTGGTGTGGTCACCCTGTCCAGAAATGCGTCCCTTTCCCCTTTGTCCTTCTCTCCCTCGCCTCAGGCCCCTCACCTGAGCAGCGTGGAGTGAACCTGCTCCTACGTGTAGTGTCGAGGGCACAAGGACTCCACAGGGGAGGAGTCGCGTCCCGCAGGGCCTACAGGCTTGTCATGCAGATCCCGGGCGGGAGGTTCGCGTTACCATGGTGAAAGTTGACTTGATGGAATTATTTGCGGATTTTCTTTTCTTTTCACTCATCAGGGCTAAATACCTAATTAAATACCTATTGCTTTGGTAATAAGAGGAGCAAGCAGAGACCAAGGGATTAATAAGAGGTTTGAACCAGAGGTCGGCAGACTTTGGTAGGTGACAACTAGGTGTTAGGATGTCGAAAACTAGAAACCATCGGTGTCAGAAAGGAGCTGGTGGACAGGGCTGCCTGTGGAGCCTCCACCTCCGTCCGTGCCTGACACTGTCCTTCCGTGAGAACCGAGCCCAAGTCTCAGGCTCCCCCTGGGGTCCATGGGGAGTTGCCCCTGGGAAGGCTGACTCGGCGCAATGAGCAGAGCCCAGGAGGGGAACTTGATCCCCCTCAGCAGGACTTGCGCGTGCTTTAGTTCAAATCCCACTCCATCCCACTTTGATGCTTTAAGTCAGAGGGTCTTTGGTTGAAAGAAAGAGTTCCTTCTTGCCCAATCTTCACTAACACAAAAGAGACATTTTATAAATTAACATTATCCAAAAGGGATTTCAATACCAGCTGATTTTTAATAAGGCCTATTGTGATACCTAGTACTGAAGATGATTTGTAAAATAAAGAAAAACACAAAGGAGACATTAAAATACCCTGTAATTCCACTGTCTGGATATAACTATTATTACTTTGAAGTTTACAGTCCTAGTCCTTTGTTCAAACACTTATTTATATACAATAAAACTAAGATAATAGTACATATACAATTCTGGTAGCCTGCTTCTTTCAATGAATACATTCTAAAACGTAGCTGGGTGCAGCGGTGTGCACTGTGGTCCCAGCTACTCAGGAGGCAGAGGCAGGAGGATCACTTGAGCCAAGGTTTTTGTTTTTGTCTTTTTTGGGTTTTTTTGTTTTTTTGTTTGTTTGTTTGTTTATCAAATATCCTTTAATTTCATCCACAACAATATGAGAGCCGAGGTTTTTGAGGCCCATCTGGCCAACCTAGGGAGAAATTGCCTTTAATAGAATAAAAACCTCCATGATAATAAAAATCATTCAAAAACTGGATTTTAATATGGTAGCTATCCTATCTTTGCATCTCTTTCTCACTTTTCAGTAGGATTAACATCTGTGTACCATTGTCCATCTCTCTGATCATCTTCCTAGGAGAGACTTCTTTATGTGATATTAGAGTATAAATCAAAGGGCATAATATTTTAAGGCTTCTGATACATAATTCCAAATGATCTCACTTGAAAATGGTAAGTTTATCCTGAACGTGTAAACAGATGATGACAGAATCCCATAATCAATAAATAATAATTTTGTAGAATGATAAAATTCGTAGAATCACCATTTTGTATTCCTCCTGGAACAACAGCCTGAAACTGAGCATCAATGAAGTCCAAGCTCCCCCTGAAAGGTTGTCTGGGAAGCGTCGAATGCGCACCTCTGTCTTTCATCCCACAGACCCACCAACCAGTCAAACCAGGGCTCCCAGGCACAGTGTGGCCTGGGCCTCAGGAACAAGAGCCGTAGCCTGCTGGTGGGGCAGACTCACCAAGCACTTGACCTGAAGTCTAGCCAAGGCCTACTCTGATCCAGATCTCTCCTAGTTTACGGCAGACTCGGGACTGCAGGGACAAGCCACACAACACCACGAGGAAGCAGGTAACCCCAACTGGAATGTGGACAATTCTACGGGACGAGAGGCCACCATTTTTTTTTTTAATAAATGGTATTTGTTGGATAGGGGTGTGGGCGACATCAAACAGTGGGCAAAGGAAAGTTTCATGTAGAATCATCCTTCTCTTCAAAAAATGGAGAAAAGAAACAGAATAAGAGGACCTTACTTATTATATAATGAAAATCTGATATCCAATGAATATCATAAGCAAACTGTTTTTGGTGGTAAGTTGTTTTGGATCTTGCCATATTTGCTTCAGTCAAAATTTTAATGTTTCCTCTATATTTCTGATTTTCCAAGAAGAGCATATTTCAGCTTGTTCCTTGAACATGAAAGCATTGGTAAGGAGTCTCCCCAGTCTCGCCAAGGTCATTGCCTCTGAAATTCAGGAGTAAACTGAGCACGCTGGGCAGTCACCACCAGGGGGCGCCACGCTAGAGTTTGGTTTTGTTAAGCCCAGTTTAAAACTTTCCAAACTCGTGGACACAAGCAGGGACGTCGCAGCAGTCACAGGAAACCAGTGCAGTCCCCAGGTGCTCACAGTGTGGCTCCCCTCCGCGATGTTGTGCCATCACTGTGTCTGCAGGCTCTTCCGCCTGTTGACGACCCTCACTATCTACAGGTTTTAAGCAGAAACGTAAATTTTAAATAATGGACTAAGAGCCAAGCCCCCAGAAGAACTATTTCTGTCATAAAGAGTTCTAAGGACTTCACAAAACGTTTAGCTTTTCCGCTGAAACCAGTGCAAACTGACGGCTTTCGGGGGTCCACCCTCCGCGGCAGGTTTCCGCATCCCACCAACCCCCAACGGGGCTTCCTGAGCTCCCGCACCGCCACCACCACATCGGGGGTCACGACGGCAAGTCACACCCCAACCCTCCAAGGGCTTTCTGTGTGGTCACTGCTCAGCATCACGGTCACGTTAGAGGACCTGGTTGGTGTGGCGGGCATGGCCAGGAGAGCGAGGACCAGGAGGGCCTTGCGACAGCGGACACTGGGAGGAAGGACTTGACTGCACGTCGAGGTGAAGCTCTGAGCAGGCGACCTGGCCTGAGAGCTGGGGTGCAGCCGGGTGCAGGGCGCCGGCCAGCAGCCCCCGTGGCCCTGCGTTCCACCCAGCCCTCGTCTGAGAGAGAGCAGAGGATGGCGGGCCTCAGAGCTTCTGCCCATCTGAAGACGCTCCTGCCATTTCCCGTAACACCGTGCCAGCCTCTGTGCCCCCAACGTCTGCTGGCTGGCTGCCCGCCTGCAGCCTCTGGGAGAGGCAGGCTCTTTTCTCCAGCTTTCCCCCCAAATTCTGTCTCTACCTTGGCTAAGCATAACACCCAGAAGGTGAATCCTCAGAGAGATGCGCGTGAGAATCGTTCTTTTGGGGTGGGGGCATGGATTGTTTCTTAGGTATCTAGAATTAAAACTGGAATTGGTAAATGTTTCTAATGACAGGCTAGAAAAGCAGGATCAAAGGGTTTGAGGCCTTCGTGTTGGAGCTTATCTGACAGGAAGGAGGAGGTGACAAGCTGAGGGACTCAGCTGTGCTCAGACACAGGACGCGGAGCTGAGTGTGGCTTGCGCTCCCAGCCCCATCTCCAGGTACACAACGTTCCCAGCCCCTGAGTACTTTGTCACTTAACTGTGGGGCTCGATTCTCCTTCCTGCCCTCTCCTCTTAGGTGTTTCGGTGGCAATTAAGTCACGCTGTGGAATGCTCGCTGCAATGGCAAATGCCATGGAAATCGAGCACACGGCTGATTTCACTCCTGGGGGACGGCGTTCCTGCGGCTTCGCGTGGAGACTGATGGAGGGGTGTGTGCCACCCTGTCCCTGCAAACTGCCAGGATCTGCTTCAGGACCTTCCAACACTGTGTGCCTCCTCCACAGGCGAGTTCCATTCCATCGTCCATGCCCCTGCCTCAGGAACCCTGGGAGAATGGCTGCTTAGGGCTTATTTTTAGAAAACCGTTGTCAAAGAAAGGCTCTCCAGCCATGATCAGCCTCACTTCTGTAAGCTTGTGAAGGACCTCCTGCCCTCCCTCTGCCTTCCTCTGAAGCATGTGGGAGCCCCCCACAGGGCCCCCTGACAAAACTTGGGAATCTGCGAGGAATAAGCCCGAGAGGAATTATTTCCCAATGACCATATACCATTTGGCATCAATGAGTCAGCGGGGTTTGAAAAGGAAATGAGAAATTGGTGAAAGTGACTGGCTGAATTGTCCTGACATTTTTACAGAATAGGGAGGATGCTGTGGGTTTCCCACTGGGTTAGAAATAGGACACGATCCACGGGTGCAATATGTCGGCTACAGCCCCAGAGAGGACCAAAACCACGGCTTTGTCTGGCCACGTGGGCAAGCCGGCTCTCCCCCTGCAGCCCACCCTGTTGGAAGAGCTCTGTCATGTTGTGCTCATTTCAGATGCTGATGTGTAGTGGGGGGACGCCTGTTGCCATGACAACCAGGCAGCAGTTGGCCTGGGCTTCTTACCAGAGCACAACGTGCTCTTGACGGACGCTTGTCAGAATCCGCCAGACTATTTTCCCTCCTGGATTCACACAAAAGGTTCAGAAGGTTCCTGACTGCGCTTAGAGCAGAGGCAGCTGAGAGTTAGCACTTGGCCCTCAGGAGTGACGCGGCTCAAAGCCCTGGTCCCCTGTGCAGGCGTCGTGTTCCGGCCTGTCACTTCCACACTGCGGGGGCAACCCTGTGTGATTAAAGAGAAGGACCAAGTGGAAATGCAGCGAAAAAAAAGAAAAACCTTTATTACCGGAACTGGGGCTTTTGTTGACTTGTCATGTGACTCATAACTCTCTCTGCATTTAATAAGGGGTCATTGTTACTGCCAGGGTTCTGATTCCTCTTTTGGCTCATGGAATGTGTGTGTAGGTGCCGTACCAAGAGGAAAAAACAAGAACATCACCGAGCAAGCCAAGCGCGTGGCCCTCAGGCTCCTGTCCACCTCTGCTTTGTCCTTGTCCCAGGGACAAAAGGATTCAACCAAGGCGTTTACTGCCAAGTTACGCACGACTTTCAATTATCTAGGAATGGGCTGTCTAGGCTTGGAGGCTCCTACACTTCCTTCACGCCCCCTTGTCCTTCACACTGGCCGCCATTTTGCCCGCACCTCCACAGAGGGGGGATAGAGGAAGTGAAGCACGCTTTTGTAATTCCACACCGACTAGCAGCTGTCAGAGGGGGGCTATTAGGAAGACAGGAGCTAGTGAAATGAGCAGTGGTTCACACCAGCCCTGTCTCCAGAATCATGACTGACTTCTAATGGGCTCCATTTAGCAATAGCTTCTGCTAGTTACTCGTTGTCCCACTAACATTGTTCAGAAAGTCAAACCAGCTTCCTGTTATGGTTTGGATGGGAGGTAGCCCCCAAAAGCTCGCGGGTGAGGCCGCGTGAGGAAGCTCAGAGGTGAGATGACTGGGTTAGGAGAGCCTTGGCCTAATTGGAGCGTTAATCCCCTGACAGGGACGGATCACCTGGGGGCAGCTGGAGGCAGGAGTGGCGTGGCTGGAGGTGGGTGCCTGCGGGGTGCCTTTGGGTTTCTATTCCGTCCCTGGTGAGCAGAGCTCGCTTTACTTCCTGGCTGTCAAGTTCTGAGCTGATTTGCCCCTCCACGCGCTTCTGCCATGATGTTCTGCCTCTCCTGGGCCCGCAGCAATGGAGCCAGCCGTCCGTGGACTGCGACTTCTGAAACGATGAGCCAAATACATTTTTCCTCTCTAAAAATTGTTCTTGTCAGGTCTTTTGCTCACAGCGCTGAAAAGCTGACTCAAAACACTTCCTTTTATTTTTTTCTTGATCATCATATCTCTTCAGTGAGTGTTCCTTGGAGAGTAAAGGAGACTCTTGATCCATTCAGAGGAAAACTGTTCGGATCTGCCGCAGCCCCGCATGGCTTCAAGCGAGCAGCAGCGCCCGCCTGCGGATCCTGGTTCCACACGCTCACGGAGGCTTTGGACACATTCATTCTCTGCTCTGCTCCAGGCCTGAAGTTCCGTTTCCCTCTGGGAATGGGTGACAAGCTTGCTGATATATTTCTTACCAATAAGCATGAGAACTAGGGTCAGCTGTAGCAGGGGCTCATCCCAAGCAAACCACTCAGCACGGAGGCCCTCCGGTCTCTCTTCTCAGGCCTGTTCCCCCAACTCCTTGCCTCGCTCCCCACCCAGCCATATCTTAATAAGACACCAACAGAGAGACTGCCCGATTCTGGCTTGACGTGTTACTTTCCTTCAATCCAGAGTGCCTGTCTGCTGTAAAGAGGAATCTAACATGTTGTGGGAGGTTACATTAGATGAACTCCAAGCACCACCCCACACTAACTTTCTGCTCTGACTTTGAGGTCAACGTACACCAGAGCCAGGCCAGAGACCACCTGGAGCAGAGGTCGCATACCTGTGGTCTCAGCTGAACTCAGCCCACAAATGTTCTGTTTGGCCCACATACACGATTTTTTTTTTTTTTAAGTTAAATTACCAGCATTTGAAAAAAATGAATATTTTGCATAAAGAATTCAGATGTCAAGCTTCTATGTATGAAACTGAGACACTGACGAGGGTGGGCTCCATGCCCCATGTGGCCCTGGTCCCCCGTGCCCCAGGGCTGCTCCTCAGGCAGGGCAGGTGCTGCCCACACAGGCCACAGCAGTCCAAGGCCACTGCAGCCTCACCCCTGCTCTCCACCCTGTGGACAGGGACGGCACACATGACCTCCCGGCCACTTGAGGCCACCCACTGTCTTCAGACCACCATCAAAGAAGCACTGCCCTAAGAAAAATCCCCTCGCCTTTCACAGAATGCGACTGAGTGCCATCCAATCAAAAGTGAGGGCTTCTTTTCGAGGCTCTGTACTTATTTAATGATTTTTTAAAAGAGAAAAGAAAAAGCAATCTGAGTGTGGTGACAGCTATTCAGTAGGCGGGATGCTATTTTTGCTTATTCTAATGAACACCTCGCCCTGTGCCAGAGAGCATTCTGCAGCTGCTCACCTCTGGGAAGAACAGAAAGAAAGAAATCAAAGGTCCCCAGTGAGTGACAGTGGAGCGCGTCTTAACTGGATCACACTCTGATAAGAGAGCAACTGGCACTCCCGGAACTCCCCCTCTTTGGATACAGACATATGCAATCTGTTTTTTGTTTTGTTTTGTTTTTTAATAGCTTTATTAAGGTATAATTCACATTCCATAAAATTTGCATTTAAAATGCACAATTCAGAGGTTGAAGCATATTCACAAAATTGTGAAGCCATCACCACTATGCATTTGCAAAATATTTCCATCACCCCAAAGGAACCCTATTCCCATTAGTAGTCACTTCCTTGGTAGCAAGCGTGTTCCTGACTCCCCTCCCCCCAGCTGCAGGCAAACCGCACATCCACCATCTGTTTCTGTGGATTTGCATATGCAGGACATTTCACATACAATAAGTGGCCTTTCGTGACTGATTTCTTTCACTTAACATGATTTTTTTCAAAGTCCATCTATGCTGAAGCATCTATCAATACTTCTGTTTTTTGGCCAAATAACGTTCCATTGTATGCATACACTACAATACTTGTGTATTTTTTGTTGACAAACATTTGAATTTTTCTGCTGTTTGGCTATTATGGAAAATGCCACTACGAACATTTGTGTACAGATCTTTATGTTACGTGTGTTTCTGCTTCTCTTGGGTGTATACCTAGGAGCAGAATTACTTGATAATATGTTAATTCTGTATTTAACATTTTGAGTAATGACCCACCATTTCATATATTCCTACCAGCAATATAGGAAGGTTCCGAGCTGTGGACATGCCTGCCAACACTCACTGTCGTCTGTCATTTTTAGTTCACTCCTCCTCCTGGGGTGTGAGCTTGCCTCTCAGCATTGTCTTGATCTGCACTTCCTGGTGATGTGGACTTGGAGCATCTTTTCACGTGGATCTTAGCCACTTCTATCTTCTTTGGAGAATACATATATTCAAACTTCAGGCCCATTTCAAAAACTGGTTGTCTCTCTAGGGCTAGTTGTAAGAGTTCTGTCGACATTCTGGACATAAGTCCCTTGTCAGACACATGATTCGCAAATATTTTCTTTCACTTTGTGAGTTGTCTGCCCATTTTCTTTTTTTTTTTAATATTTTTATTTATTTGCTTTAGTTATACACAATGCATTTTATTCAATGCATTTTATTTGTACATGGTGCTGAGGATCGAACCCGGGTCGCCCACGTGCTAGGTGAGCGCTCTACCGCTGAGCCACAATCCCAGCCCTCTGCCCATTTTCTTTAATAGCGTCCTTTGAAACACAGAAGGTGTGGATTTGCTGAAGTCAGCCATCTATTTTTTCATTGTCATTTCATTGTCATTTATGCTTTATGACTTTATATGACTATCTAAGACACTGTTGCCTAATCCCAGGTTGCAAATCACTGTTTTCTTCTAGGGTTTCATAGTTCTAGTTTTGGCAATTAGGTTTACATGCACTTTTTACTCTATTTGAGCCCCTTTTTACATAAGGTGTGAGGTAGGGGCATGCAATCTGTTGTTAATAGTTGAAAATGTGCTCTTTTTTTTTTTTTTTTTTTTTTTTTTTTTTTGCCTTGGGTCGTGCTGATCTATGAAGCATGCCCCAGTAATCCCAATCCAGGACTGGATTCGTCCACTCACGAGGACGGTGTTCTCAAGACCCATCACCTCCCCAAGCCCCCCCCTTGGCACTCGTGCCTCAGGGACACATTCTACCCTAGAGATCCACCTGTGTGTGCGTCCACCCGGGTACACAGAGGTGTGGTGTGCACGCTCAGTTCCTAGATGATAGAATGGTGAATTACATAACCACTGTTTCTTTTGATGCACTCCCATTCCGCCCCCGTTGCCCAACTGCCAAATTCTTCCTAATGAGTTGTTGTTTAGTAAAGAAGGAAGGGAGGAAAGACAGGAAGGAATGAAAGAGAGAAAAAGGAATTTTCGGTGTTGATAAAGTGAGGAACGGAATGAACTGAGGCTCACCTGCAAGGGTGTCTGAAGGCAGGGGTGCAGGGACAGATTTGAGTGGGGTCCCAGCTGGGGAAAGCAGCCACCCCTTGGAGCTGCCCTGCCAGGCAGGCAGAGGTCACCGTTCTTATCTGTGTCCTGTGCCACTGTGCACAGGCCATCGTGGCCCAGGTGGCAGGGTACACCGCAGGTGTCTCCCCTCTGACCTGGGGCAAGCACTCGTCTCACCTATTTCTGCGCCTCCTCCTCCTGGTGTTCCTCACATGCAGCGACCTGGGAACACTCCACACGATGCTGGTTCTATAAACATCTATGAGCAGAAGCAGAAGCAGAAGCGACCCTCCTTTCCCTTGTCTTTGCGATTTGCCTGAGTACCATTGCTCAGTTCCCGGACCTAGAACACAGGTTTTTCTGTATAGAGACCCAATAACTGTTGGAGCTCTCTTGGCCCACTTTCTCTACAATGTTCTAGTAAAAAAATAAATAAATAAAATAAAATAAATGGGGGGAAAAAAACTGCACACAAAACCAAAAACAAACAAACAAAGTCCAAATCTAGCAATAAAAAATAACTCAAACTTCTGCTCGATTAAAATTCCAACCTCTACTTGAGTCTCGTGAAAAGCATGAGATTCATGATCTACCCAATAGCTGTAAAATTCTCCCCTTGCCTCCTCTCCAGTTTGACCTTGACACTGCTCACGATTCTCCTTCTGAACTACTTGCTGCTGGCTCTGCCCTGAAAGCTGTCCCGCACTCCCCGGCCTGGCCACCCTGGCCCTGCTCTCCACACACTTGCCCGGCCCCCAGGCCCGGCCCAGTTCGGCCGAGTCCGTGCCCCTCCCTTCTCCAGCCGGCCCTGGGAAGCGTGTGCTGTCTTTACTCCGCTCTTTCTCCCAGAACATAATCCTGGACATTTCTGGAATTCTCCACCGTGTCCCTTGTTATCTCTTGAGTTAGACAGGCTTCCTGGGAGACCTTAAGAACTTCACGCTACTCCAAACGTGGTTTCTGTGGGAAAGTCCTTGCGCATTCCCAACAGCGGACTTACAAACAGACCCTGGGAGCACGACTCACCCACAGGCTGGGAGCTGCTGTGGGTGACCAGCTTTGGGGCCGTTCACTCTTCTTTTGGGTTCATGGTTTTGAACAAAGTTCAAAGTTAAAATGGAGGGGACATTCCCTATTAATCCGTGGGTATTTTTGTGAACCTGGGAATCTGGCAGAAGAGAACATTCCTGGAGACAGCTCTTGTGCGGAGTCATGAGATGACTTGTGAGAGGTTGCTTCTGTCCCATCAACCAAGATGTCAGGTTGGAGTACCCAGGGCTGAGTCACCGGGAGGGGCGAGTGAAGTCACAGGGCCATTCTCTGAGGTGGAGTCAACAGCCAAGAGGCCCGGGTGGGGCAGAGCTCTGGGAGCAGGCCAGGAGCTCCTCTGCCCTCTGGGCTTCCTCCTGCTCGAGTGCCTGTCCCCGCCAGGCCCACATTCCTGGTGCCTTCGAAGCCAAGACCCAGGCTGCCCCAGCGAGGCCCTGCACGTGAACCCGAGCTCCGGTGCTGCTGGTGTTGGTTCCCTGAGGAGAAGCAGGAGCAAGGACCCCAGCCCTGAGTCAGGTGCTGACCCCATCCTACCCAGCAGCAGCCGCTCAGCCCCTTGTGGGGTCCCCCACACCAAGGGGACAGAACCAGACACCACCAAGAGCAGCACTTCCACACCCCACTGCCCGTTGAGCACCGAGAAGGTGGTTCTCCTCCGACACCTGAGCAGAGCCCACGCTGATGACCTCACCCCATGAGCTCACCTCTCCTGGGACGTGGCTGGAGAGCCGCTGTCCTGGAGGGACAGTTAGGTGGGCGTGGGAAAGTGCTTTGACGCCTACAGGTCACTGCTCAGCCATTTCTATTAGACTGACGCTGGCTGAGTGCCTGCCACGCGTGAGGAACTGTCCTGGAGGAGGCGACCAGGACTGAAGTTGATCTTCATCCTTGCGAGTTCCCCGGGCCGACGGCTCACAGTGCGGTGGAGAGTGTGCACAGCTGTCCTGTAGGCGTGCACTGGGAGAGGCTAGGCCCTGTCCTGGGGGTCCGCCCTCATGGCTGCCCCTGTCTCTGGGTGTTGTAAAAGACCACCATGGATGGGAGTGCCCCCTGCGTGGCGGTTGGACTGAGCGTCCCTGGGGCCTCGGGACAAAGCCCGCAGTCTCTGCCGGCGTGCCCAGCTGCAGCACAGCACCTGCCCCGGGCGGTGAAGCCGTGGGCCCACGGAGCAAGAGAGGGAGCTCGAGCCTGCCCAGGAAGATGGGCCAGGGCATCGGAGGCGCTGGCATTTCCCCTGGTGTTGTCGCCGGAAAAGGATTGCAGCCTGGAACGGCAGCGCCGCGGGAAGGAGTCCGGAGACAGGATGGAGACGAAAATATTCTTTAATCTTACAAGAAACTACAATATATCTACACAATAGCGATAACCCTGTCTTTTCTCTCTCTGGTCTCTTCCCATGCGCCCGAGCAGCAATGGCGCTCGCTCGATCTGCTGAGTCACCGTTCAAATCTCTCGAGAGCCTCGACCAAGTCCCGCGAGATCCCGTGAGACTACGGAAAGCGGAAATGCCCAAAAATGTCTATGGCCCAATAGTCAACCGCAATCTTAGCTATCTCCGCAAACAGGGCTCCTGCACCCTGGGGCCTTCAAAGGACGGTTCAGGACTTTCCCAGGAGCAGGCTGTGATGGGATAGGGGAGGGGATCCAGTGGGGAGAGAAGGAGCAAGGCCCAGGCTGGGGCCTGCTCAGGCAGCATCACAGTGCCCTGGGGACAGGGCTGGGCTGAGTGCCACGGGGCTGCGAGGGCCTCGGATGCCCCCAGCGTGGCTGGGCCTCACGCTCTGACTGAGGCAGCCCCACCAGGAGGCGGTGACAGCACAGGCCTGAGGCAGCTCGGGGCAGCAGAGCGCACCCGGTGGACAGGAAGGCTGAGCGGTCCCCAGCAGGGCAAGGGCAGAGGCTGGACTGGGCCAAGAGCAAAGTCCAAGGGGGACAGAGAGTGGCGGGTATCCCAACACGACTTCCCATGTCCCCTAAAGTCTGCTGGGAGCAGGGAAGGGGGCTCTGTGTCCCTGGAGGAAGACAAGGCACTCAGGACTTTTCTGGTGACCCTGAGGCAAATCTTACAGTCAACTTAGGACATTTAAAGTGTCCAGTCCCATGGAATGGCCACACCTTGGGAGAGCTGGGAGGCGGAGCCCCCCTGGTCCGCGAGTCTGGCCCTCCTGTTCGTCCGCTCTCCTTCAGGGTCCCCCAGGGTCTCGCCACAGCACCTGTGGCCCCTTTTTGAACCCTGGGCACTGACAGGACCTCTGTGGCCACTGTCCACTGCCTACCTCGTCCTCCACGTGACCTCTCAGATGGACAACCCACATCTTCTTCTCCTGGGTGACCTGCCCTGGTCCAGGGCAGCCGCAAGCCTCCCTCGCCCCACCCCGTCCGGAAGGGCCCCTCCGGGGCCGCGGGCCTGCTCCCCTCCAGCGCAGCCCCAGCTCCCAGCCCCGCAGGGGGCTCAGGCACTGGGGTCCAAGTCCGACAGCAGGGAACCGTCCAGAGCCCCCTGGGCGCCCGGCAGCCCCTGTCCCTGGGCCAGACGAGGCAGTGCTTCCCCAGTGCACCGCGCCCTCTCCTGCTCCCCAGACTGGCCCAGGGAAGGAACCCCGCGCGGCTTCCTCTGGAGGCTGCCTGCCACTCATCCCTGCTCTGGAGGTCTGTGCTAGGGCCCGCCACTGCTCCAGCAGGCTAACACAGACGCAGGCTCAGCACCACGCCACTCTGTCATGCTACAGGTTCACGGGTCCGACGTCCACAAAGGGCGTCACAGGGCCTAGCACAAAGGCTGCTCCCTGAAGGCTCCAGGGAGCCCATTTCTCCGCCTTCTCCGGCTGCTAGCGCCCCGTCACCCCAACCTCTGTCGCTGTCCCACATCTCCTCTCAACAGGGCCTGTCACCACAGCAGGTCTGCAGGATAGCTGAGGAGTATTCCGGCGTGGAGAAAGCCCAGGTGTGGTGGGGGCCCGGGGGTCCAGCACCGGCAGAGAGGGTGCGTTTGAAGCCAGGCGCGCCTGAGGTCACCAGGAGCCCAGGGCGGGAGGGAGGGGCGCATGGAAGGCGGGGAGGGGGGAGCTGGGGACCCGGGCAAAGGGCAGCCAGCCGCTCACAGAGGTCGCGAGGTCACGCCTGCCTTTCTGAGCACATCCTATTTCTCGGGGCACAGGGACACCGCCCACGTGGTTCTGGCACAAGGGCGTCCCCCTTCCCTGAAGACGCAAGACCGGCCACCTCCTGGCAGCGCCAGGCAGACCCACACAAGCACAGACGCCAAGCGAGCCCTGTCCCCAGCGCCCAGACAGAGCGCCCTGGTGAAGTCGGCCCACAGGGCCCGCCGGTCCCACCGTGTCCAGCGCGGCCCCAGGCTCCAGGTCCAGCCCTGCGCCTGGTTCTCCCGCAGCCAAGGCGGCCGGTTCCTCCTCCTGGGGGGCTCTCTCGGGCTGGGCCGCGTTGGAGTGCACCTCCTCTTCCCGCGGGAGTCTCGGAGGTGTCCTGGAAACCCCAGGGAGGCCGCCAAGGCACCACCTCGCTCCCCGCCTCCCGCTGCCTCCCTGCAGGTGACTCGGCTGTCCCCAGGAACAGCGGGAACTGTACAAGAAGGAACAGAGGGCTCAGGCCACGGCCGCGGAGTTGTGAAGAAGGCTTACTAGTGAATAAAAGCTGGCAGGAGGTTGGAATTTGCCGGGGGAGGTGGTGGTGGGAGAGGGTTGAAAGGCAGATGGAACCTTGAAGCCAAAGAAAAATACAGTTTCAAAAGAATATTCATAATTGCTTACGATCTTTGCCTGTAGGCTACCAATGTCCTGGGACCCGTGAGAGGCTATGCCACTTTGCTACATCGTTTTAACCCACTAAAGTGCTGGTTGGTACCCAGTAGGTGCATAATAAATGTATATTGAAGGAATGGGTGAAGGCAGAATAGAAAGGCGAGCGGTGGAGAAGGAATTCTTATGAAAACATGTGCTGGCATAGGAGAGACCGGAGGCTGGGCTTGCACCAGGAACTGCTTATCTCTGAGGGCAGGGATGAGACATTATTCTCATTGTTTCTCTTTTACAATGTTGTTATAGTATCATTTTTTCTGTAATTACTTCTCTTGTTTAATAGAAATATTTTTATGTAATGACTCAACATTTTCAAAGTCTGCCAGGGACTATAGAAACTTTGTAGCAGTTTTTGTGCTCTGCATGGAGTTAAGGAGTTTTTGTTTTCTTTCTTTTCTGAGTGCTCCTTGGCTCTCACCATCTGAAAACATGTTTGAAATAGAGGAGTTAGTTGGGGCCCCATGACACAGGGGCTGAAGAAAGGGTCAAGGTAGAGAGGAGAAGGAGGGTTCCACCTGCACTCTTTTGAACTGGCAGAAAGCTTTAGATCCTTTCTGGAAATCCCTATCAAGTTCTCCAGAAGCTAAACTGGCCCCGTCCCCAGAGCCTACAGGTAGAGCAGGCTCTGTTAGTGGCTAAGGATAATTGTTTTTCCATTAACTAAGATGAGACATATCTTGTGCTTCTTTCAAATGAAGAACTATAAACACCAGCTTTTGCGGGATGTTTTTACCATTTTTTTATATTTATTTATTTGTTTTAGTTGTATACAATGCCTTTATTCTTACGTGGTGCTGAGGATGGAACCCGGGCCGTGCACATGCTAGGCGAGCACTCAACCGCTGAGCCACACCCCCAGCCCTGTTTTAACCATTGTAAAGGGAGGGCAATCAGAGCACAAGATATCATTGTTGCATAAATTTTATGAGGACCTATGCGGGTGGCTCTATGCCACTTGCGGATGAACGGGGGGGGGGGTGTCTCAGCTGATCTGTCGTCTGGTGGGGAAGCGCCCTGTGTTCTATCTGGTTTGATGAAGGGGGAACCTGGTCTGGGAACCTGGTCTGCACCTAGGGCAGCCTGCTCAGACTCCACTTTTGGAGATGAAGGTCCCAGGGCTGCCTTCAGCCTCTGGTGACCAGAACAGGGTGAGGAGTCACTGCAGGAGCAGGCACTCCAAGCCCCACCAGCTCCGGCAGGCAGTGACCTGCTGTCAGTACAGAGGTCGACAGGTCGACGAGTTCATCGACCAGCACCTTGTGCTGGAGTTAGTGGAGAGGATGTTCACAGGAGGGAGGGGTGTTTGAATATGTGCAGAGACTCAGTTCATGAGCTGGGGCGCAAGAGATTCGAATGGTATTGTGTTAGCCCATCGTGTGTGCTGTGCAGAGTACTTAAGTTGGATACTTTATTAAGAAAAGAGGTTTGTTCAGCTCACAGCCTAGAAGTTCAAGTGCACGGCAGTGATGCCCAGCAAGTGCTTCCTGGCTGCATCACGACATGGTGGAAAGGACCAAACGTGTGGAGTGGCTTCCCTGTAGAGCAACCCACTCTCCGAGAATCCACTCGCTCAGTGAGACCAGCACTGCTGCCTTCCCGGCACTTGGCCTGTTGCCTTCCTTAGGGCCACCTTTTCAAGGACCCGCTCTTCTCCAGAAGAACCCATGCACACTCCTCAAGGGCAGCCCTCTGCTTTCTGCCCCCACTCTGGGGGAACTGGTCCTCTGTGGCCTTTCGGGACCTCCCTGATTGGCTGGCTGAGCGCAGTCCCGATGTTGGCTACTGTGGGATCAGCGCTGCTGGCAGGCAGCAACTCCCCTGCTGCAGGAGAGAACCTGGAGGAGCTGGGCGGGCTGGAGAGAACCTGCAGGAGCCAGAAGTGGTTGATGGTACAGGGGAAGCTATTGCCCCGTCCAGGCCAAATGGAACTGCCTGGATGTGCCGCGCGGGGCTGAGCGGTACAGGAGGTTTGGTTTTGTGCTTGCATCTGCTTAAGTGGTGTTGTTGCTTGGCTGGTGTAAACCTGTCTGTGCTCCCCTACTACTTGGTTCTTTCCATTTGTTCCCATCATGCAGGGAGCAGATGCTGTCTGTGGCCCTGTTCTACCATCTATCTTTCAATTCTTTCATTGGGTCTGGGCATTACTGTGGATTTAGCTGTTTGCAGATTGATTGCTTTTGCAAAGTGTTTAGAAACTGTAAGTTCTGGAGGTTGAGATGATGAGTCACTATTCCATCCCTCTTGGTTTGTTTCTGCTAGGTTACTCCTTTTCACCACGCAAGTGCACCCATGCATGCTTGTGACTTGCAAAATAGCACTGCGGTGGCTCCTACTTGAACTCTCTTCTCCCAGTGATGTAGCAAAAAAACAGTAGTAAATGTCCACACTGTACTGAACTCCCATTCATTAAAATATTTGTAGCATGTGAATTCAGAAACACTAGTTGAACAGTATGTATCTCAAGTTTGCACTCACCATTTGGACTACCTATTATTGGAGAGAGGAATGCATTCTACTGGAGATGTTTTAAAAGTCAGGCTTGGGGGGCTGGGATGTGGCTCAGCGGTAGGGCACTCACCTAGCACGTGTGCGGCCCGAGTTCGATCCTCAGCACCACATAAAAATAAATGTATTGTGTACAACTAAAGCACATAAATGTTTAAAAAAAAAAAAGTTAGGCTTGGGATGAGAGGTAATGCTATCTTTAAAGGAGATAATAATAATGATGATGATATATTAATTCTGAAAAGCTGATAATGTGTAGACCAAAGTGGAGGGAAGTGTTAAATAAAATAAATCTTGAGTTCCCTCCTACCCAACACTACCTCACAGTTGGGAGCCAAAATTTATTCCCTGAAATTTTCCCCCTCAATTGCTAAATGACCTGCACTGTAATCTAGAAATGTGTGCTCTAGGGAAGAGGATTTAGAAAGTTTTAAAGACTGAACCCTAGGTAAAAGGCCCAGCACTGACTTACCAACCTTTCCTTTCTACAGTTTAATCTGCTTTCTAAAAATAAAACAATCCAGAGTTAACATAGTCCATGTTTTCATCACGAAATGGTCCATGGCACATAAACTGTAGAAATGTCTGGGGTGAATCTCACAGGAGCTGCCACCCCTGGACTTGACCTCAGCCACTTCGGTACTTGAATCTTTCGCTCACTGCAATGGGGACTGCTGGCTGTGCCTGCAGACAGCACAGGGGACAGCTGCTCTGGGTCTCCTGTGACATTCCCGGCAGGGAGGTTCTGTGCATGGGTCACTCTTGTGCACACCCATCAGGTGGCTTGGGCGCCTGCTTTCATTTTTGTCAAGGGGTTTTGTGGCAAAAAGTTGAATTTAATCCAGACAGGAGTGATATGTCTAAAAGAGCACGGTTCCTTCTGCAGGTTCTTTTGGTATTTATAAGGATAATATGCGAAATACAAACTTCATTTTCTACAGGAAAGTAAGGGAAGTGAAAGTGTTCATTTCCTGAGAACTCTTGCTCCACAGTGGACCTGATTTTCTAGAACATTTTAAATATTGTTATAATAATTAAAGATGAAAATGAAGAAATAAATGCAATTTGGATAAATCCTCTGTAATAGGTGGTTGCTCTAATTTTTATGGATTTAAATTCTAATAGTGGGAGGACACACTTTATGTTCTCGTCTGCAGAATTTGTGCTTTGTCAAAGTATTCAATAAGAACTACCCCACAACTCCTACACTGCATGGCCACCCTCCCCTCAGGTAGTTTTGTGTTAATGCCATTTACTGAATGTTCCAACCACATATTTAATTAGATGTGGCAAACTATGGCTGGCAGGCTCAATTCAGTCCCCTTCTGTTTTACAAATAAAGTTTTGTCAGAACATGGCCAAACCCATTTGCTTACTGATGGTCACCGCTGCTTCAGCAGGACAATGACAGAGTTGAATATTGGCACGGGACAGAGCGCAGCCCACAGAGGTGAAAATATTGACTGTCTGGTCCATTTATAATGATGATGGCTGACCCCGACCTAGGTTATTAAAAACTATAATACTGATCCCCAGCACTGCAAGGAAAAGACACGTGAGTGCTGTAAGTAGGCTGGTGCCCTGGGACTGCATGGTTCCTACACACAGGAGTATCCACGTCAGCTACGTGTGCCTGTGCACTCACACACGTGTGAGCACATGCCTGTGTAGACACACGTGAACATGTGCATGTTGCGTGCCTACCTGGCTGTCTACATGGAGGTGAGTACACGTGGGTGTGCGTGTGTTTACACACCTGTGTGGCACATAGGCACATGGGCGGCACGCGCTCCAGGATGATTGCGTTCCCTAGGGGCGCTGCTGTGTGACAGTGTCCCTAGACTACACCTGAGCAAGGCAAGGGCCCAGACCGTCCCTGAGCACGGCTGGCGGGCTGCCCCAGGCGGTGGTGGCCACGCCGCTGCCCACAGGCCGCCTCCTTCCCCACCGTCTGCCTCTGGCAAGGGCATCTTGTATGAGGGCGTTAACTGACCAGAACTGGAGTCAGGATCTCTTTGCGGCTGGTGCAGGAGGCTGGGGAAGGAGGCCGGGACTTGAGAGCGACAGGCTCGGCCTGGGCCTGCGGAGGACCTGCTGCTCCCACGGTCACTCCTGGCCCGCAGGAGCAGAGCCGCAGGGCAGGCCGGCTGCGCTCAGACGCGCCGGGCACTGCCGGCCACTCGAGTCTGGGGAGGGCCTGTGGCATTTCTTGTGGACTAAAACGCAAACGTGAGGCCCCTCGCCGGGTTCGTGCCCTCGTGGGCTCTTCGGGCTGCACCGCAGCGGCCAAGCGGGTGGGCTCCTGGGTGCAGCGCGCTCAGGCCGCGGTCCGCGCCCGCAGGGACCCCACGTCGGGGTGGGGCCGCCTGGCCTCGGGGCGCGGGGGGCGGGCAGGGCTCCCGGGGGAAGCGGGCTCTAAGCGAGAGCGGAGTGGACCCCGGGGCCCAGCCGGCGGGAAAGCCTTGGGCACCGAGAGCCCGCGCCGAGGACCAGAGCTGGGCCGCCTTGGCAAGGGCCGCCAGCTGCTGCGGCCGAGGTCTGCCGCCTGCTCCGCGTCCCCCCGCCTCGCTGGTCACCTTCACTGGCTCTCCCAGGTCAGTGGGGGAGGGCACGCTGACCGTCTGTCATGGCCAGCTTTGTCCATAAGGAGACCAGAGGATAACTGAGAGCGCAGGAGAGAAAGGCCTCCTCGAGGTGGTGAGGCCTTTGTCCCCCACACGCCTTCTCTCTGTGCCCATTTCTCCTTCATCCCGGGGGACCCTTTCAGACGTCCATTGTCCCCTCAGCAGCCCCATGCTGGGCCTCGCCCTCTGCAGCCACCACGCACCCCAGGAAGGTCTCCTGCAATCCCAGGTGACCCCTTTAGAGGAGGCTGGGCCTGCCCTCCAGCAGAGAGCCTCCTCAGGTCCCCTGCGGACAGCTCAGGCCCGAGGCCTGCTTCTAGGAGCCAGCTGCCGCCTGGCCGAGCTCCTCTGGTGGCCTCAAGATCCACTTCTGTGAGGCAGAGGGACTGGTGGCCGCAGGCTCTGGGCAGTCCTGGCTGTCCTCACAGGACTGTGTCTAAGTGGAGTGTGGGGCCGGCTGGCTGCGGGGTGCACGCCAACCAGCACATCCAGAGAGGGCAGGGAGGCCTGCTCTGAGACAGGGGTGCCCGCTCAGGGGGCCGGGGCACGCGTGGCCGAGGCCTGGGTCCTGGCTGTGTGCTCCTGTGTGCGGGGTCTCGGGGCCGCTGGTGCCACCACTGGCAGGATCTGGAGCGTTGCCCCAGCTCCCAGATCCCAGGGCACGGCTGGACAGTGGCCACGGCGCACCCAGGCCACGCGGGGTCTCTGCCTTGAGCACCTGCGTCACGGCTCCACAGTCCCTCCAGGCCCTGCCCCCTCCTCTTCTGCGGCAGAGAGTGGAGGGGGGCACGGGCGGGCTGGGGGCACGGTGGTGACAGTGCCGGTCCCAGGTCAGGGGCGTTTGGGGCCTTGGTGCCTCTGGTGGCTCTCAGCGTCTCCCTTTCTCCCTGGCCCCTGGTGTGGGTGCTTCTGATGGACACAGGGGCCTTGTTGTGGGGCACACTTGGGAGCTTCAGGGCTCAGACCGCAGCCCAGTGGCCCCCGACCTGTCTCATCCAGGACACACGGCCTTGGGCGGGCCGGACCCCGCTGCTCTGCACCGAGACGCGCAGTCTTCTTCCGTCCCCTCGCTTCCCTAAGCAACCCACTCGCACAACCTCCTCCGCCAAGTGTCCAGCTCCCACGGCCCCCTCCTCACCATCTCCCACAGCCTACTCGGCTTCCCATGGACCCCCAGTGTCAGGCCTCCCTCTCAGCCGTGCGTTCCGACAGAGGACACACCCTGACTGAAGCTATGCAGCTTTGAGTGCTGGGCACAAGCTCACTTGGGAATCAGCTCTTATCATGGGCTCAGAACTGATAAAATGAGGCCGGGCACAGTGGTGCACGCCTGTAATCCCAGCAACTCCAGAGGCTGAGGCAGGAGGATCGCAAGTTCAAGGCCAGCCTTGGCAACTTAGACCATGACTCAAAATAAAATATCAAAAGTGCTAGGGATGTGGCTCAGTGGTAGAACAGAAAGACAATCAAATTTGGTTTTTAAAGGAATGCCAGAAAGTATACCCCACATACACCAATCACTTTTCTTTGAAAACCAAACTGTTACGTGAAACAAATTTGAAGTAACATGTTACACCTAAGAACATTAGCCAGAAAATAGTGGCAGTACCTTGCTGGTGAAATTAACTTACTCATGAACTATCTGAGGCATTCTACCCTTATATTATCACTTTAAAAAGAAACTCAGCAAAACATTTAAGGACCATAGATATTCATGACCTTTAATACCTTACTGATCAAAGCAAAAAGCTAAGTGCACAAAGATGCTGTTGATGCGTCATCTGTAATGTGAAATGATGACAGCAACCTGAGCCTCCACAACAGGAGAGCTTGCTTAAATCATGGATATCAGCAGAATTAAATGTCGTCAGCGAGGGCAGAGAATAATGAAGTAGAAATAAAATGCTTTAATTAACTAGAGCTGTATTCAGCTGCAAGTTACAGACAATCCGACCACAGTAGCTCAACAAAAAGTTTATCTATTTTTTAACTAAATAAGAAATCCAGTGTCTCGTGTTGGTCAAGGACACGGCTCTGCAGTTCTCGTGGTCACAAGGTGGCTGTGAATGCTCCCACTATCATGTCTGTGATCCATGAAAGCAGAAGAGCCCGGGAAGCCCCTTTTCTTCCCGGAGCACCCTGCAGACACCCCTGTCTCTCGGCCAGCGCTAGTTCACAGAACCCCAGGAGACAGGAAGGTGAGCCGCAGGACGATCACGACTGGTTTGGAGATTTGGTTCACCACTTGGGGATGGGCACGTGAACAACATCAGGGTTCTGTTAGCAAGAAAGGATGGAACAGATGGTAAGAAACTGCCAGTGTCTCTCAAAACCCAGCGATGGGACTTGGTCACCTTGGGATCTGGAGGGCCTGCCAGTCTCAGGTGCTGAACCCGGGGGTCTCCTAGCTGCCTGCTGCAGGGAGGGGTGGCGCCTGCAGGAGGGGGGGTCCGTGGGAGGACCCCCCTCCCTGGGGACGTGCCCTTCCTTTCTGGTTCTCTCTCCCTGCTCCTCCTCCACGCTGTCCACCATGATGTTCAGCCTGGCCTCAGCCCACGCAGTGGGGCCAGCCAGCCGTGGCCTGAGACCAGGAGCCAAGTAAGCCTTTCCTCCTCTAGGTCGTCCATCTTAGGAAGTTTTTGTCCCAGAGACACAAAGCCGACTCACGCGGAGTCCTATGATCACAACTGTGTAAAACTGCGCGTGTCTTTGAATAAAGGTTGGTCAGAGAAAGAGGAAGAGCTAACAGTGTGCTGTGGTACAGGGTCATGCCTGTTTCTCCTACATTGTCTATGGCGTCGTCAATATGATCTCTAAGAAGAAAGCAATGCTTTGATTTAGGATCAAACACACAGGAAAACTGCTCCCGGAAGCAGTGGTCTTCTTTGTGCCTGCTCACTGTCCCCCACAAAATGGTCTCTATCCTCAAAGCTGGCAAGGGCTTCCTCACCAGGTGGATATCCTTTTCAATCTGAAAATATGTCGGGTACGGTGGGACACACCCGTAATCCCAGTGGCTCAGGAGGCTAGGCAGGAGGATGGGGGTTTAAAACCAGCCTCAGCAATTTAGTGAGGCCCTAAGCAACGTAGCAAGATCCTGTCTCTAATATAAAAAGGGCTAGGGGTGTGAATCAGTGGCTAAGTGCCCCTGAGTTTAATCCCTAGTACAAAAAAAAAAAAAAAAAACCCTGAAAATGATACGTGTGCATGGCTAGTCGAACGCGTGCTCCTGGCCCTCTCTCCATAGTTGTGGCCTGTCAGCCTCAGGCCTCCCATTGGCCAGTGCTCTGTTCTCATGGAGCAGGTGCTGGCCGTGCCCTTGGCTTAGCCTCTGTCCCATTCTCGCACGTCAGAGTGCGCTTGTGAAAACGCACGCAGAGTTACCCAAGGTGAGGCAGGGCTCTGTGGCTGTGGCAGGCAGAAGCCCAGCTGGTCTCTGGCCAGGAATTCTGAGGAGGAAATTCCTGCTCTGGTTGGGGAACGGGCTGAGTGGCCTCTAGGATCTCTTCCAACTCAGAGGTCACATTTGCATGAATTGAGGTTGCTTTTGTTTATTTAAATAGAAACCCCAGATGGTGTACCTCCCTCCAATGTTGAAGGATGGTTCTAAAAATCAATCTGACAACTTCTACTCTTCCCTAAAACACTGAGCCTCAGCTTGCTAAGTCTATGGGCAAACAGAAGCCCAGGGGCTCGGCATGTGACCTAATAAATATAAAACGGAATGTTGCAGCCCGGAGGCATGGAGGAGGCGAAGCTTGCTTTCGCCTCTGGCCCGCTCCTCCTCACTCTGCTCCGAGCCGCAGGGTCCCCATGCCGCAGCCCCCTCTGTGCCCCCAGCAACAACAGTTTATTCACATGCCTCTGCTTCATAATCCCAGAAAATCTTCCCTATTTCCTGGCCTTTAAGAACCCTGCTTTCCTTCTCATGACATCTAGCTAAGATGACAATGACCTGTGCCTAGGTGTCCCCCACTTCCTGGGACCCTCCTGTCCTCCAGGGCTCATTCCTGTCCAGGTGCAAAGGTGGGAATTTGCCCACAGGCGAGGCGAGGGAGTGCAAGGGAGCCTTACCTCCTTCCGTCATCCGACTGCTCTGGCTTCTAGCACCGAGCCTCTGACAGCTGTCTCTTCCATCCCAAGATGTTCTTATTGCTGCTGTTTGAAAAAGAAAAGAAGAGAATCACTGGTGGCAGTTTGGCTCTTTGGATAGTAAAGTCTGAATCATTGTCATTGTATAAAAATCGCAGAGTTTTGCATGTGAATCCAGATTTGAAGCATCTCTTGAAACACCGGGAGATGTGGCAAGCAGGGCGGATGGCTCTCAGGCTGCCTCCGGTAGAGACTGTCCTTGTAAAAAGGACAAGGCTTCCTGGACCCAGTTTCCACCATCCCCCACAAAGGCAGAGGAGGTCTTGGCCCCATGACATCTTACGTCACATCTTGCCCGAGTCTCTCACCGCCTGGCCTCCTGGCTCCTGCGGGCATGAGTGTTACAGTCCTGCTGTAAAAATTACACACAGTGGGGCTGGAGTTGTGGCTCAGTGGTAAGGGCACTTGCCTAGCATGTGTGAGGCCCTGGGTTTGATTCTCAGCACCACATGTAAATAAATGCATAAAATAAAGGTCCATCAACATCTTTAAAAATATTTTTAAAAAAATTACACGCAGTGATGGGCATACCTGTAATCCCAATAGCTCAGAAGGCTGCAGCAGGAGGATCACAAGTTCAAAGCCAGCCTCAGCAACTTAGTGAGGCCCTACGTAACAGTGAAGCCCAGTCTCAAAATAAGATAATAAAATAGGGCCAGGGATGTGACTCAGTGATTAAGCATCCCTGGGTTCAGTTACGCACAGTGCTCACTTCCCAGGGTGGTGCAGGATTGTACCGATAAGTGTGGGTAAAGCATGTGAAGCATCTTGGACACCAACAGAAGAAGGGCACCGGTCTCTGGGCCTTAGACATGTTTGTCAGAACATTACGAACTGTCTTGCTCTCAGTTATAAATTCACAGGGAAATGGAAAAAAGTAGTAAGCCAGTGTTTATTTAGTAACCCATGGCTTAAAATATTAGAAATATTAAGAATTAAAGTATTTATTTGTAAAGAACTTGATCCAAAGCAGTTTCTACTATGCTTGCCCTCGGTAGAATTCACACAGCAGAGCTGACATCTCTCCTACACCTTGTCAAACCGTCCTTCTGCCTAAGCACAAATCAGCTTCCAACACTTCATCCTTAGTGCTCTCGATACCATGAAATGCAGCGGAGAGGTTTTTGTTATATTTTATGTATACGTACATATATATTTTTTTTTCTTTTTTTTTCCTAGTGTCATTCTTCTGTGCATCTCTGTTTCCTTGTTATGTAGATAAGTTCGGCCCAGGAAGTTCCTCTGACTTCACACTCAGAGCCAACAGGGCAGGGTCCACATTCCTGCGGTCAACTATGGCTCATTTAACACACTGATGTTCCACTAGGTGGCCACCAACAGGATTCCTTGTGCAATGTTTTTTTTTTTTTTTTTTTTTTTTTTTTTTTACATTTTCGTCTCTGTGGGCTGTTCCTGCCCTCAAGTATCATTTTTTTTAGATGTCACACAGATTTGTCATTGGAAAGTAAGGAGACAGCAAAGCACACGCTTTTCCATTGTGCTCAAACTGATCAAGGGATGCACAGGGGCCAGTCTCCACCAGACCTTGAAAGTGACACGTCAGTCCCTAGTCATGGCACGTCTGCCATCTCTGTGACTCCAACGCTGAACAGCTAGCAGCGATGCATGTAGTTCACACAGCTGCTCTTGGCTAACATGTCTGGCAACCCAAACCAGAGATATGTAGTCAGGGGCCCGGGTCACCTAAGGTGTGCAGCTCAAGTCCATGGGTATTGGAAATGTGTGGAGGGCCTGTCATGCCTTTTGTGGGGCAGATGAGGAACATTTTCTGAGACTTGAGATAATTCATCATGGACCGCAGAAATCACCAGGCCCAGAGACTTCAAAGGAGGAGTCTCCCCACAGCATCCTGTCCAGGTACCATTTGCAGGACGCTTGAGAAAGCGATGATTACTGCATCCCACTCATAATTCTCACATTTTGTGCCAGAATTTTTGTGAGAAAGAGGGGTGCAGTGAAACTTTTAAAAAAAGAAAAGTGCTGGTACTACTTAAAAATCATTTACTACTAAACTGTCTTTGGTGCAAGATTAGGATGCATGGAATGTTCATGAATATATGTTAAAATTAGTCCAAATAAAAGCATATTATTTTTTCACAATGAACAAATGAACATTTTTGGGGTCTGCAAAAAAAAAAAAAATGCACATTAGTTGCTATTGACCTTTGCATATCGTTCAAATATCACACCTAAGAAAATTCACTACGGTGTTGTGAAGTTTGGGCTTTAAAAAAAAAAAATGTAATCCGTGTCTGGAGACTCGCACTGCTGTGGGGCTCCCTCAGCGCTACCTGTCAGATGTGTCTCCGTCGGTGCTGGACACCGCTGCCAGGCCGCCTGGCCGTCCCCGCTGGGCATGTCCCCGGGCGCTCTGCACCAGGACTCCAGGCCCCGCTGCAGGGCGTGGGAAGGCCGACGCGGCGAATGCACCGCAGCTCTGTTTACCTTTTTTTTTTTTTTTTAATATGTATTTATTTGCTCTAGTTGTACACAATGCGTTTATGTTTACGTGGTGCTGAGGATCGGAACCGGGCCGCGCACGTGCTAGGCGCGCGCTCTACCGCTGAGCCACGACCCCAGCCCTCTGTTTACCTTTTAAGTGGCGGGTGGGACAGAGTTCACGCGGTGAGAGAGCACGCGCCAGATTGTAAACTGAAGAAACCGTGCGGCGACCACGTGGCGAAAGGCACCCGGTGCTTTTCTGGTCCCTGGCTCTTCGCGAGAACCTGGTGCCACAGCACTGGCCGCCAGGGGGCGCGCAGGCTCCCCGTCCTGCCCCCTGGGCCCAGGCGCCTGGGGAGCACCGGGGGACCTGAGGCTCGGGTCCCCTGCCAAACCCTCTCTGTGGAGCCCTCTTCCGCTCTCGGGTTCGGGAAGGGGTGGGCTGGCCCTGCCGCTGGAGCCCTGCCCCGAAGGCTGCAGCCCGCGGGCTGGACCAGCTCCCCGGCTGGCCGCCTGCAGTCTCTGGGTGCTGTGTGTCCCGGAACTTTAGGCTGGGACTGGGACGTGGGCCTGGGGAAGCTGAGCCACTGAGCCAGTCTGGGTGGCCTCCTGGTCTAAGCAGAAGGACTTCCGTGGCTCCGAGAGGCCCCGCCGCACACTGCAGTCCCACAGTGAGGTGTGGTTGGGAGATGCTGGAGCTGAACTCACAGGTGGGATGTTCCTGGCTCTTGGCCACCGTGCCCAGATGTCCCTTGGGAACCCAGGAGGGGGTCATGATCATAGTAGTCAGCTGGTCCTGGGGACAGTTGCCTGGATGACAAGCAGTCCCAAAGCCCACTGCAGAAAGACTCGTCACAAACCCCAAAAGCCCAGGTCACAGAGGTCATTAAATCAATTGAAAATGCACAGCAAGGCGGAGAGAGGGGCACTGGAGGGGTCACAAGGCACTGCTGGAGGGATGGACAGACCCAGCTACTGGGACCCCAGCTGTGCAGGGCTGGCTGGTCTCCTCCCCATCCACCGTGGCCAGGGATACTGCAGTGACAAAGACCAGAACCCAGGTCTGTGAGAGTTCCTCGGCAGAAGGTGCCAGGGCTAATGAGACACAGGGACACGCTGGGCTCGGCCACAGCCTTAGATCCTTGGTTACACTGTGGAACAGCCGCGGGTTCCGTTTGCGTGTCCTGGGAGAGAACTCGGAGGCTGTGGTGTGGGGCCCGTGGCCGGGAGCTCATCTTACCTGGCACATCCCGAGGGTCGCGTTTTCCGGATACGCAGAGCTCCGTCTGTCTCGCGAGCAGTTCTACCTCCTGCATACGGGAGCCCCCGCGTGCCCATTCTCCTCTGCCCGTGCTCAACCCGCACACGCTCTCCTCTCTGGCCAGTTCCCGTCTGCACTGGACACGGGTTCTCAGTTTTCCGTCACCCCATTTGCTTTCTTCTGTGGCAGAGTCGAGTGCTCTGAGTCCCCCGTAGGGCGCTCAGCGCTCACCCCAACACGGCCTACGGGAGAGCAGACCACGGACCACTGCGGTCGGGCGTAGGGCACCACATGGAAACAGCCCCTTTACACACTCACCCACATCAGCACGAGTCCAGTCAGTCTGGTCTTTTCAGAAGCCTCCGGGGTGTGACCCTCTGTGGCCTCTGCAGGCCCCGAGGCCACAGGGAGCTCCAAGCACTGAGGTCGCGTGCCTGCCATCAGCTCTGCAGTCTGCACAGCGAGGCTCCACCGCGCTGCATCTGCAGCCCTTTGTGTTTTGCTCTGGGAGAGGGCCTGGCTAAGTTGCTGAGGCTAGCCTCAAACTTGTGATCCTCCTGCCTCAGTCTCCCGAGTTGCTGGGATCATAGTCAAGTGCTCCACGATGCCTGGCTGCTTCTAAGTTGGGGTTTCTTTCCTGCTTCCTCACCAAAAGTGCTGACTATGATGTCTTTTAAAATAGCCGCCTACTCAAGTTGATTTGGTCTGGTTTTCTGATAGGACCAGAAGTTACAAACGTTATCTTTTCAGCCTGGTGAGCTCTCGTAGTCTGACAGCATATGTCACCATGTTCAGTGGTGAAGCACTTGACTAGCTTGCACGAGGCCCTGGCTTGCTGCCCGACACTCAGAAAAACATCCCAAAAATGCAACATGCCCACAAACATCAGTAGCTTTTCCATGAGCCAACACTTTCATCGTGAGAAAATATCCTGAAACCAAGACCGAGATTTTATTTGTGGTGTAGCGTTTTGTTGTACTTGGCTTGTTTTATTGGCATCGATACAACAAGAGGTACTGAGTAGGAGCCTGCGTACATCACTACCATAAAGAGTGAAGAAACTAGTGAACGCACTTTGTACTTAACTCCTGTTTATTGTTCTAAGTGCTAAAATCAATCAACATGTGACGTCTTTTCTAAATAATCATTATTCTTTGAGTTTTCTTGACAATTTTTCAAATCTCTCCTTTTTTTTTTAACTATAGAGCATATTGACTGTAAAATCAATGAGCTTCACTGTGACATTTTCATGCACGTGTCGGCTGTGCTCTGGTTGCCCCCACCCTCCCTAGCACCCTCACTTTCCACCCCCCTCCCAGGGTCTCCGAAAAGTTCAGTCCGTCAAATCTTTCTCAGGTGTCCCCTGAAATACAAGTTATCGACTGGAAGTGTTAGACAGGGAGCTGCCGGTGGTCAGCGAGACGCACCCTGCACCCACCCACAGACATCGCTGGTCGGGGCTACAGGCGCTGGTGGCCCTGGGACTCCCTGCCTCTTGTTCCTTTGAGTGGCAGTGTGAGGGGCAGGTGCAAAGCCACCCTGTCCGGCCGGCTGCCAGCCCGTGATGGGAGCAGGTGGGTCCTGGGGTGCTGCCCTGGGCTCCGGCGCACAGGCACCGGGCTGAGGGTCCAGGGACGGGGCTCCTGCTGGGGTCTTCAGGCCGGTCAGCAACTTGCTCCTGTCACAAGACTTTGCTGTCTTCCATTTGAGGTTTTATTTGAATCGCTTGGCCTGTGCGGCCGGGCCCCTCCTGCCCAGGGTCCCGTTGGGCGGAGCTGCTTTTCCTGGCCGCTTTGCAGCAGTGTGAGAGGAGAGGAGCGTCTGGAATTCTCGCGTGGGTGCAGGGGAGCATCCAAGGAGGCCCAGCCAGAGCCCCCCTTCCCTTCCAGAGCTGCACCGCTGCGGTGGCCCGGCAGGTGGTGGAGTGGCGGAGGGTGCCCAGGCCCCCGGCTGGGCTCAGACAGCAAAGAGGAACCCCAACCTTGCAGCCTGGTAGGGACCAGGCTTCCAACAGGGAGGACACGGTGCCTCCTTCTCCTCCATTATGACAGGAGAGCTCTGGGTTCTTGGGCTGATGCTGTTTCCTAGATCTTGGAGGCGTTCCTGCCGATGATGATAACTGCAGCGCGTGTTTTTATTGAGCATTTACCGCGGGGGCCAGAGTGCTTCTCTGACGTCCTCGCGTCCCATCCTCACAGCTCCTGGAGACAGGGATCTGCTCCATTTCACAGGTCAGGAGACTGTGAGTGCCTTGTCCCGTGCGGTTAGGACGGGCTCCGCTGTGCGGCTCAGCGTAGCGGGAGACAGACGGAAGGCAGAAGCCTGTTTCTTTTTCTCTCGCATGTACAAAAGGCTGGAAATGAATAGTGCAGCGCAGAGATGGTGCCCCGGGGGTGTGAGGCCCGGGCTCCGTCCATGTGAACTCCCGTTTGTGCCCAGGTGGCTTCCTCCCCACGTGGCCGGGGGCCACCCAGTCCCAGCCATGACCTCCTGCTCAATGCAGCGGAAAGGAGGAAGACCACAGAGACACGGCTGCACCCTTCCAGGGGACTTCTCAGGAGCCCCGCGCGGTGTCTCTGCTGTGTCCCGTGGGCGGCCTCAGCCATGGCCGCAGCCAGCTGCAGGGGGCTTCGGGAAAGGAGAGTCCTCACTCCGGGCAGCTGTGCGCGCCGCCCAGCCCCAGGCTTCCATTACCACCGGAGCAGGGGAGAGTGGCAACAGGGCCCCGGGCTGTCTTGGCATGTGAGAACCCGGGCCCATCGGGCCCCAAGCTTGTCGCATCCTTGAGAGGTAGACACGCTCACCCAGCCGTCAGTCGTGCAGCCATGAGGCGTCTCCAAGGTAGCGGAGTCCAGGAAGTCCAGCTGCGGGAGTGGCCCCACACACGTCCCCAGGCCTCCACTCACGGGACGGGCCGTATTAGACCGTGTGACACCACGACACCACGGGCACCTCAGCGGTACTTCACGCACGGGAAGTCGCAGAGCGAGCCAGACAGCGCACTCAAGTGGGAAATCTCCATAACAGACCGGGGGAGCCCAGCAAGCGCCTACTCCTGAATGACCAACGAGCTCACGGGCCACCGGCAGCGCAGGAGGAGTCTTCTAGGATGGCAGCAGTCGCCAAGCGGAGTCACAGAGACGGAGCCAGAGAGGCTCCTGGAGAGGAGCTGGCGCACCAGTGGCGTGAGTCACACCCGCGGCCGAGTGGCTCCTTCTGCTGCGTAGACAGAGGACGGAGAGAGTCGGGGTCCTGGACGTAGCCACCATCAGACAAGACTGCTGGTCCTTCCTGTTCTTCTCTTCGTACAAGCCAGTAATTGTGAATGATCTTTAGAAAATGAGATTTCTGAAGGAAAGTATTTTATCTTCATTTTCTCAGCTTCAGAAGTGTGTGACTTTTATCACAAACACATTTCTCTTTTATTACTAAAAAAAAAACAAAATCTTTCAGAACTTAGAAATGGCTAACATACTACGAATCTGGGAAGGTCGCTATTGAGGCACAGACCCTGGTCAGCTTTCATCGGTGACTTCCTCCTAAATCAGAGCTCCAAGCCCAGCCAGCCTGTGTCTAGAGCCAGGCCCGCCCTGCTCTCTGCTTTACTGAAGCCTGGGTCAAGGTGAGCCCCCTTGTCTCTGTGCTTCCTAGGCTTAGGTAAATAATTAGCATTTATTGAGCATCTACTCAGTGCCAGAGCCCTTCTACAGCCTCTTACAAGTATCACCTCGTTGAACCCTCTCAACAAGCTTACAAGGTGTGCACTACAATAACCTCTGCTTTGCAGATGACAAAACTGGCACAGAGAGGTTAAGTGACTTTCCTGGGGCTGCACAGTTAGCAAGTGATGGAGGCAGGGGTTAGACCCAGCAGGATGGTTCCAGGCTATGACGTTATCTGCAAAGGCCGAGCACACCAGTGTGCAGGTGATGCAGGGTGAACTGGGTTGGGCAGCTGGCCAGGAGGCCCTGGGCCCACGTGGTACAGATCTGTACTCCTCCTGCGTTCTGTAGGGACCCGGTGGGCTGGCCAGGGGCAAAGGCCAGCACGTGCTCCCTAGAGGGGAGGAGAGGAGCCCCTTCCTCCACCAGGCTCCTCCTGTCATCCTACCTGACCTGTTTCCTCCCTGACTTTAGAAATCCTGCTGCTCGGGAGGAGGAACGGGCCACAGTGTGCAGGCCCAGCTAGCATCCTTGCCGGCAGCCAGCACAGCCCCAGGACAACTGCCCTCCATCGGGAGGGAACGGAGATGTCTGGGTGACCGTGCGTCCGCTCACTCTCGGGACAGAAAGCGGCACAGCACTGAGGGCCTTGTCCCAGGATCAGAGGCTTCAGGGCCCGGCGGTGCCCCTCCAGCCCCCACGCCCTGCCTTCAGCCGTGAGCGGGCCAGAGGGCACAGAGGCACTCCAGCTATTGAGACGCACCCGTCCTCCCGTCTCAGGCCGAGCTGGGGAAGGTTACCCCAGAGAACTGCGGAGAGGAATCTGAGACAGAAGGCTGGGGACAGGCGGATGTGTCCTGTCCTTCAGAGCACCAGGCAGGCTGGGGCGGCTCGTGCCCACGCCGTGCGCTCCTGCCGCTCCCTCTCCCGGCTCAGATCCGGGCCCACCTCGCGACCCCCACCCCCACCAGCCAAGCCTCCAGCCAAGGGCGGGCCTGGCACGTTGCGGGTGGGAGCGGGTTCCGGAGTGGAGCCCCTCAGAGCCGCGCTTGTGCACGCGCGCGCGCACACACACACACACACGCCAGCGTGCCTCCGGCCTGGGTCGCACCACCCACGCGCAGGAGCTCCTGGGTGCCTGCAGAGCTCCCGGCCCTGCCACCGGCCCTCCTCGCTGCACCTGCCTCTGGGTGGGAGGCCACGGCTTCCCCAGTCCAGGAGCCACAGCAGCCCCGGCCAAGCCAGCAGGGGCGGCGAGCTGGGGACCCAGCCAAGGTCTTGTTTTCCCATCAGGGGAAGGAAGGGCACACTACTGTGACCACTGCCCTTTGCCTCCTGAGTGCAGCCCTCGTTGCTCTGAGGGTTGTTGTGTTTTTAATGGCTTTTTCTCTCTTCTCCCCTCCCCTGTCCCTAACGAGATGGGGGAGGGGGCATGATCTTTCTCCCCTAGGAGGTGGCATGATCTTTCCTCCCTAGTCAGCTGCCCCGGAACACACCCACCGCAGGAGGGAGAAGCGTGCGAGGATCTGGGGAGTGCACAGCTCCCACGTGAACAAGTGAGTCCTCGCATGCCCGCGGGCACCCTGCGACCCCCACGCACCAGAGCACACCTGGAATGTGACCCTTGAAGGGTTCCTTTAAAAGCCCCCTGTCCCTCCTGATCGGGAGAGGAGTCCCTGTGTTTTCTCCCTCGCTAGCAAAGCAATAAACCTTTTTCCTTTTTTCAAAACCGTGTCCTCATTTTGAAATTGGCATTGATTGGCGTTGCAGACAGGGAGCTAGCTGCCAGTTACAGTGCTATTCTTTTAAGAATCTTTGCATAAAAATGCATACTTGGTAAATAGCATGCTGTTGGGTCACACTTAGAATGACCAGGTGTCCAGGTTTTGCTCAGTATTGGTGACATGCAAAAGTTACCTACAGAGGTCCAAGGAAGGTCCCCTGCCAGCCAGGCTGGGCTCAGGGACATTAGGAAGCCACTTACTTGCCTTGTAGATCTTTTAATCTGGGAAGGGCTGATGGGTAAATTCAGGTGACCCGTGGTGTTGTCTGAGGTTCTTAGCAGCCATCAGCGACACTGGGACCAACCATGCTGAGTCCGTGGAAAGCGATCTCTTGGCATTAACTATCAAGGCCGAGGAACCTCTCTAGGATGGGACTGCCCAAGGGGTCCCAGCAGAGGGGACCTGGGGCCGCAGTTCCTCGTGCAGGTGTGGGCTGTTCTGCCCGGCCTTGCTCCCTACCGCAGAGCTGAGGCAGAGTCAGCAGCAAGCTCACCGCCACAGCAGGGTTTCTCTACCAAGTTCCTCCTGGGCACCAGATTTCTCACTGACACAACTCCATGTAATCTCCATGAGGGATGTATTTCTAGTCCCATGGTGCACGGGGAGAAGTTCAGCTGGGGGCTGGTTATTTACGAAGCCAGCACCTGGCTGAGTGGGAATCCGAACCCAGCGTTGCCAACTCTGAAAACGGGTGCATCTAACCACTAGGCTGCACCACCAGCTTGCCTCCAACACTTGAATTCATTGTGGTTTTCCAAATTAAAACTCATCATCTGGATGACAGGCCTCTTCTTTGGCTCTGGGTCGTAAATCCAGGGTGGAGGAAGTCATGAGAGCTGGCCTTTCCCTCCACAGCAAGGCGGAAATGGAGGATTTCCATCAGGGGCACTGATCATTCCTGTCCAGGGTTCTGTGGAAGGTCTTTTTTGTTTTTGTTTTTGTTTTTGTGGTGCTGAGGATTGAACCCAGGGCCTTGTGCCTGTGAGGCAAGCATTCTGCCCACTGAGCTAGATCCCAGCCCTGGAAGTCTTTTATTCATGACACCTGAGAGTCGGTCACAGAAAGAACAATAAGATCCAATTCACATCGGTCTTATGAGGGCCATTTACAAATGGGAAGCCCCACATCTGGTTGCAGAAGACTGTTCGGTGGTGGCCTAGGCCCCGATGTGGCGCAGGGATGACCCGGAGAAGGCATGGTCTCTCCCAGAGGACAATGTGTGGCATGACTTTAAAAAGCAAGCAAAAGAATGTCACGGTAGAGAAATGAACCCCCCCCCAGTCCACCGTCTCAGTCCCCTCCTATGGACTTTGGTTCACCAAGCAGGGACCCCGCGGGCATGGAGGAGGAGGGGATGTGTGCAAGCTCTAGACAGATGCACAGCAGCTACAGGAGGGTCGAGGCCAGCATGCTTACACTGCAGGGGACTGCTAAGTAGTGCAGCCTCTCCCGGAAAGCAGTATGGTGATTCCTCAGGAAACTGCGAATGTAACCACCATATGACCCAGCTCTCCCACTCCTCGGTGTAGATCCAAAAGATCTAAAATCAGCATACCATAAGGATGCTGCCACATCATGGAACCAACCTAGGTGCCCTTCAACAGATGAATGGATAAATAAAATGTGGTAAATACACACCATGGAATATTATTCAGCCATAAAGAAAAATGAAATCATGGCATTTGCTGATAAATGGTAAATGGATGGAACTAGAGACTATGATGCTAAGTGCAATCAGCCAGACCCAGAAAGCCAAGGGTTGGATATTTTCTCTGATATGTGGAAGCTATTCTAAATTAAGGAGGGAAAAGGAGAGAGAGAGAGAGGGAGGGAGGGAGGGAGGGAGGGAGGGAGGGAGGGAGGAAAGGGTTGGGGGGAAGAATCCCATCAAAATAGAAGAAAGACCCATGGATTAGGTGGAGGGGATCGGGGGGAGGGAGAAGGGAGGGAGAAGGGGAAGAACAGTGCAATGAACTGACCTAACTTTTCTGTGCACGTACATGAATATACCACAGTGAATCTTACCATCATGTATATTATATCCATAAGACACTGATTAAAAAAAACTAAAAATAAGTAGCAGAAAGATCAGTACAGCAGAGGGAAGGGGACGGGGGAGGGAGGAGGAGGAAAGTAGAGGACTGGGGTCTAGAGTAGAGCAGATTCTATTCCATGCTTTTGTAATCATGTCAAAAGGAATTCTAATGTTTGTGTAACAAAAAAGAGCCAGCTGGGCGCGGTGGCGCACACCTGTGATCCCAGCCCTTGGGAGGCTGAGGCAGGAGGATCGCGAGTTCAAAGCCAGCCTCAGCAATGGCGAGGCACTTAGCAACTCAGTGAGACCCTGTCTCTAATAAAATACAAAAAAAAGGGGGCTGGGGATGTGGCCCAGTGGTCGAGTGCCCCTGAGTTCAATCCCCGGTACCAAAACAAACAAACAAAAAAGAGCCAATTAAAAAACCCTAGTTTTTAAAAGACAAAATCAGGGCTGGGGAGATAGCACAGGGGTAGAGCACTTCCCTAGTGGGCATGAGGTCCTGGGTTCAATCCCCAGGACTGGGTAAAAAATAAATAAATAAATGAAGACAAAATCACAACAAATCTAGTTCTGTGTAGTTCTGTGGCTCTCAGTTGGCTTTGTCGGTGATTCCAGAATCAGGCAGCAGTCCGGACCAAAAGCAGTTCAGAAGACTTGCGGACCATATAAGCAGGTTTGATTGGCAGCAAGAGGCCAGGAAGCCACAGGAAGTGACGTGGAAGAGGGCAGTGAGGTCCAGAGATGGCCTGGTGGGCTGCGGCTCCTGCCTGTCCCACCTGGCTCCCGCCCTTGGTGACTGGTGACTGGTTGAGTCTCCGCTGCGTGTTACGGTAGGGGCTCTCGTCTGCCCAGCAGGCTAGGTCGGGCCACTACGCACAGAGAGAACATCAGGCCAGACTCTAAATGCCTACGGAGGCAGCTTCGGGCCAAACGGAATTCAGTGGAGCCCAGGTATCCCATGCAGTGACGGAGAGGGTGAGCGGCCAGCCACCGGGGGGAGCTGGGAACGACCAGGGACGAGTTCACAAACGGGAAAATCAGACTAACCCTTCAGCCTCGATCTCATAGCATGCCCCTCACCCGGTGGGGAGGTCCCCGTCGGCCTCACCCTGTCCCTGCTCCTGGGGGACTGCCACATCTCTCCCCACGGTGCTCACCCTGCTGCGAAGCCCTCCCACCGAAGGGACATCACGGCTGCTGGCTGCGAATCCACGTTAGCCCTCGCAGCGACCGTGTGAGGCCGGACACCAAGGGCAGTGACAAATGTCCTGCCCAGGCCGCACAGTCACGCGGAGCTCAGGACGCCAGCCCAGGAGGTCCCACCGGAGGACAGCTCCTGACTGTCCTTCACCCTCTGGTGTCAGTGAGGGAAAACGGGTCGAGCTCAACCCTAAGTAACAGATCTCCAGAGCCAGAATCTCCGGGCCCGCGTTTCCTGGTGCGGGAGACAGGGAGGCCGTGGAGGAAGGGGACGTTCTCAGGGCCTTCGGTGGGACGGATTAGCTTTCGTGTTTGGAGAAGATCTTCGGGATAAAGATGACCCTGATCCAAGCTCTGTGGTCACCTAAAGCGTCAAGTGTTTATATGGTCATGTAGGAGTGGGGGTGAGGTGGGGTACATAAAGAACAGTGAATTCTAGAATTTTGAAACTTGACAACACCCTAATATTGAAAATGAGGAAACTGAAGCTCAGAGAAGCCAAGGGCGGTGCCCAGCCACCCAGGTGGTGGCTCTCAGCTTCACAAAAACATCTCTGTCACTGAAATAAGCTGACCCCAAATACACAGTGCAGGAGGGGACACTCGCCGGTTCCCCTCTGGCTCCGCAGTTGTGTCAGGCGTTCTCCGCCTGAGCCCATTTCTCGTGTCCCGCGGTTGGGTGGGGATGTTGGATTCTCACGGTGTGATGGGCTGAGATCTGCTTTTCCTTCCTGGGTTCCTTTCAGAATCCACAGCCCTGCCGCTGCCTGGGGGCATCCATAAGGTGGTGGCGGAGTCCGGAGTCCCGACGAGGCCCCCCTGGCTGAATCCGTGCTGACCCAAGGCTTTGGATCAGCAGAGAGGGTGGAGGGAGCTCCCCCTGCCCTTGAGAAACCACTTCTACTTTTCTTTGAAATGCTGATGACTTTAGTCTGAGAAACATTTACATACTGAATAATTAGGCTTTCAGGAGCCAAATATTTATAACAACCAGCCAAACAGCAGGGCAGCCTCTCTGCAGGAGTGACAGCTCCCTCCCACCTAGAGCTGCCAGGCCGCACCCCCCTCCTCCCCCATCAAGGTTGTCATCAGAATTAGAGGGTGCGCATCACATCTGGCTCCCGAGTTGCTTGGATGGGAATAAATGTGAAACAACGGTGTTTTATGCGCAGCAGAGGTGTCGTCCGTGGGTTCCATTCTTCGAGTCCGAGAGATAAGAACTCGAGGACAATAGATGGCAGGCCCTGCTGGTGGGTAACCGTGGAGACAGAGGAGCTGTGGCATGAACAGGCAGGGCCCGCGAGCTTGACAGCGGAAACCCGGTCTTGATGTCTCCAGCGTAACTTCCTTATAGCTGCACTCCACCGTCCTGTCCCCGAGTGAAGTCCCCCTCTGAGGTCACTGGAGGTGCCGGTTTCAACACGTCTCCTTAGGGGAACAGAAATCACCCGTTCCTGGTGATGGTGGAGTTCATTTCATGAATGGGCCATTCTGATTTGTTCCAGAATTTTCTCAGAGCAAAGTCGCACAAAAGAAGGGCCTGGTGGCAGAACAGGCACGTGAAAAAGGCAAGGCCCGATGCAAGAGAGGCGTGGCCAGCGCCAGAGCTTCACGGGCCCTCAAAGCCTCATCACCCAGAGGACGAGGAGAGTGTTCCGGAAAAGCTTGAATTGATAAGAAATCGAGGTGGAGGAGACCTGGGGGGGGGGCGCTCTGGGCCAGGGGACGGTGTGAGAGGACATAGGAGAGGATGTTCAAGATACTCAGGAAGCAATCTGAGCAGCATTTATGGAGTCCCTGCTGTATGCCAAGCCGGGGGTCGGGGGATGCAGAGTCGGGCTGGTCCGGGGTGGGCTCGGAAGCGGGGCACCGAGGCTGGCTCTGCCGCTCACGTCCTTACCGGGGCGTGCTCTGGGTGAGGCTCCCCGTCTCCAAGCCTCGGGGTCCTGCTCTGTGAGGCGAGGGTCTTCACCGGCGCGGAGGAGAGGGTGAGGACGGACCCCTGGTTACTCGGTGCTGGCCGTGGGACCAGGAGCTGTCCTAAGCGTACAGATGTCGGCGTGCTTGGTCCACAGGGACCCGGTGCCGTGGGCAGGGAGGCCCGAGCTCCGGTGGTGCAGAGCGTGAGGCCCAGCAGGCTGAGCACCTCCCTCTGGGTCTCCCGGCCAGCTGCCCGCGGCTGGGCACACCAGGCAGCCTCCGTCAGAGCAGGCGCTGTGGCCATGGGCGGGCGGGCGCTGAGGCGGAGGGTGCGGGGAGGCCCAGGGCAGGGCAAGGCGTGCTCACCCGGGGCAGCGGTGGACTTGAACACGGCGCTCAGGAAGACAGGAGCACCTTGCACCTGGGATTCTGTTCAGTCGTCTGCTTTGCTCTTGAACACGGTGTGTAGACTTGAAATTGTAGGTTCATGTGGCCGTGGAAGGCCTTGCAGCAGAGATGAGTGGACTATTTCAAGATCATTCTCCCTGTGACATGAACTATGGTCTGGAGAGGAGAGAGTTTGGGGGTGTGAGAGGCCGATTAAAGAGAGGTCAGAGAGCCTGTGTCTAGGGAAGGGGAAGCGGGGCTGAAAGAAACGAATTTGACAGATAAAACTAAGAGAAGAATATTTGCTCCATTTTAAGACACTTAGTATACTAGTCTGTCCTGGCATTTAGTGCCAGGGACTGTAGGATCTTTTTGTTTGGTGCCTGGGGGAGGTGAGGTGAAGGAGACTTCATACATGTTCACTGCTTCAGGTTTTGAGCTTTTAGTCATTTCAAGAATAGCACATGGGTATGCTCCACATACGTACAATATGTCAAAACGCATTCTACTATCGTGCATAACTAAAAAAATTGAAAATAAAATGGTATTCGGGCGTGGTGTCGCATGCCTGTAATCCCAGTGACTCCAGAGGTTGAGACAGGAGGATCGTGAGTTCAAATCCAGCCTCAGCAACTTAGCGAGGCCCTATGCAACTCAGCAAGACCTTGCCTCTAATAAAACATGAAAAAGGGATGTGGATTGTTGGTTAATTACCCCTGGGTTCAATAAAACAAAAATGAAAATATCCAAGGGGGAAAAAAATAAAGCACATGGAGCTCAGCAGTGGAACACTTGCCTAGCGTGGACAGGCCCTGGACCTGACCCCAGTATCACACACGTGCAAGAGGCATCTGAAAAGCCAAAGCAGGAGATCATCGATAGGTGCATGCAAAAAGGTGCTATAACCTTCCTGGCCAGGTCAGTCCTGTGAGGATCTCACAAGTGAGATGTGCATTCCAATAGGGGCTTTGGAAAGAGTGGTTCCATTTGCTGGGATCTCTGCTAGAGACCCAGGGGTCTGGAGATGGAAGACTGCCTCCAAAGTGCTGGTTCTGGTAGAGGCGGGCCAGCAGAATTGCAGCCCCAATCCCACTGGGCAGAATTGTGCGTCCTCCTGCGTCTAACCCTTCCCTTGATGACTAGAAGGCTCCTGCAGAGAAGGCTCCTGTCCTCCACCCGCCTCTCCACCCTCCCACACAGGAGTGGACTTATAGGCTCCTCACCATACCCAGCAACAGAGAAGGGTGATGCTCACGACTTTCACAAAAAGTTCGGTGCAGTCTTGAATCTCCAGGTAACACATAAGATGAGTGTTGAATAGAATACTATGCAGCCTTTTAGGAAAAGCACATGTTTGCACAGGTGGGCACGAACATTTATACACACTAGCATGTGCACACTAATGTGGAAAGCAGTTCCTGGGAAGAGAGGAATTGGAAAGGGGCCTCACAGAATTTGTGCTGATTAGAGAATCAGTACGCTGCAGAGTATGCATGGCGCGACCCGTCTCAGCTTTTCTTACGGTATACATATGTGTGTTTGTGCATGTGTGTGTGTGTGTGTCTTCTTCTTGGGATTCATTTAGCCTTCTGGGTAAAGTCTGTGTGCTTCATCTACTGGACAAAATTCTTTTATTTTCTTTTTCTCACTTTTATTTTGAAATAATCACAGATTTATACAAAGTCACAAAAAACAGTGCAAAGCCCCATACCACCCTCACTCCGTCTCCCCAGAGGTTCCATTTTGCATAACTGTTGCACAGTATCAAAATCAGGCAAGGAGCTGGGGTTGCGGCTCAGAGGTAGAGCGCTCGCCTAGCACGTGCGAGGCCCTGGGTTCGATCCTCAGCACCACATAAAAATAAATAAAGGTATTAAGTACAGCCACAACTGAAAAATAAATATTAAAAAAAAATTTAAAATCAGGCAAGTGACATGGATGCAGTGTGTGAGTGTGGCTCTATGCCACCTTATCAGCCGTGCTAGGTGCCACCTGGGACCACCATCCCATCCCAGTCCAAACATAGAATGATGCCTCTCTCCACCAAGGTCTCTCCTGCTCCCCATCCACAGTCCCCGCCACCCTCAATCTCTGGCAGCTCCTAATTGGAGACAAATGTTTTGGGGCACCTGAGAATGTGATAGGGATGGCCCCAGCAGGTGTGCTGTGGGGACACCTGCTTCTCCCGGCAGGTCGCGTGTGCCAAGGTCCCTCCCTTCTCTGCGGAGCCTTGTTCTGAGGTTGGATTCCCAGTCCGTTCAGCCAGTCGCCTATCGTGTCGAGTTGGTCGTTCTCAGTGCTTGCCTATTAGGAGGCAAAGCACAGACGTTTGTGTGCAGGCTTTGGCACAGATACAGATTTTATTTTCTGTGACATAAATGCCAAAGAGTGAGATTGATAGAGCACATGGTAAGTGATCGTTTAGTTTGTTGAGAAAATGTCAAACTAATTTCCAGAGTGGCTACCATTTTGCATCCCACCAGTAATGTGTGAGATATCCAGTTTCTCCACGTCTTCACCAGCGTTTGGTGTTACCAGTATTTTTAATTTGAGGTGTTCTAACAGATGCACATTAACATCTCATCGTGGCCTTGATCTGAGCCTTCCTGATAACTGGCGACACTGGAGTGACCGTCTTTCATGTGTCTTTGCCATCTGCATGTCTTCTTTGGTGGAGTGCCTTCAGATCTCTGCTCACTTTTAATCAGGCTTTTATTCTCTTAAGATTTGAGAGGCCTTTGTACACATCCAGATCTTGCCTTTGCCCTGTCTTCTTTTTAACTCTGTCCGCATGACTTTTTTTCCTAGTCCCCATTTCTCTGCCTCCCTAGCTGCATACCCAGTGCTGTCCTCAGATCTTTGTATTTCATGAGTTCTTTTCTCAGCAGTGTCTAACCCGGTGATAAAACACATCCAGTGAGTTTTATTCTGTTGTTATGTTTATATTTACCCAAGTACTACTTTATTGTCTTTCAAACTGGCGTGAATATTCTATACAGTTTCTAGTTTCCTACGTGTATTTTCAAACTTGTGCTTTTTATAAAATAAGTTAAACATGACCATTTCATAGTCATCTGATAGTTTTACTTGACATAGTTTTCATGGGTCTCTCTGCCATCTGTACTTTCTCTCACAGATTGGTTAGGGAGGGAGCTGACCTGGGCACACCCAGGTGTTGCCTCCGCCTCGGCCTAGAGTGAACTCTGACGCCCCTCCGTGAGTTTCTCTGTCCCAACCAGCAACTTTCAAAGTCATCCGCCACACACCAGACGTGAGGTGGACGTCTTCCTGCCTCACGAGGGTTCCAGACTGCAGAATCTGGAGCCTCTCGGGTGACTCCCAGTGGAGGAACTGAGCTCTTAACACACACAGAATCACCCTCGGCAGGACAACGAGTGCCTTGTAGAGAAACCCAGTGGCCCTGGGCAAACACCAGCAAAGGAGGATCTCTCTGTCTTCCTCCTCCTCTACTGGGGTGCGAGATCCTTCCAACTCTGGAGAAGGAACAGGCTGTGGGACCAGGCTTCCCGTCTGAGCCTCCTCCCTTCAAACACAACTCTCCCAGATCTCAGCTCACCAGGATCACAAGTCAGAGACAGAATCGGATCAGGCTCTCTGCAGGGATCTTCATATAGCTGTATGCGCCACATTTTTATAATGTTCCTGCTTTCAAAAGAGCTTTGAAGGTCAGACAGTTTTTAGGAGTAACTTCCTCGGCTGATAACAATCTTTCATTACCTGCGTGCCATTGACTGCACAAGCCTTTCTGATAAGAAACCCCGGCTGGGGGGAGCAGGCACTGAGGTGTGTTTTCACACTTGAGATGCTGAAGTCGCTCACCCCTGGGAAACCGTGGGCCAGATATCTCACTGTTACAATGCAAGATTTTCAGAGCCCTGAGCCTCATCACCCTGATTAAAACGGCATTAAGCCTACACAATCCCCGAACCCTCCCACAAATGTTCCCTTTCCTGCCGTCTTTGATTCCTGTCTCAGGCAGCTGGGATGCCACGTGTGGGGCCCTGCCGAGTCGGGGAATTATACATTGCACGATTATGAAATCGGGCTTGATTGATTTAATCACTGTGATCAGTGCCATTGTGTAGCTCTGCAGCCGCAGGCTCTCATCCAGCGACCCTGCGTGATGACGTCATCCAGCTGCGAGGCTCATCCCCCCCCCCCCCCCCCCCCCCCGCAGGAAGGAGGGTGGAGAGCCAGGCGTGATTGAGGTGGGGCACTGCCAGGTGAGCCCCACGACCAGGCCAGGTAAGGTGAGTCAGGCCGAGCTGTGTGAAGTCACCTGCCCTCCGGCTCCCCGGAGAAGGGCCATGGAAAGAACCTGAGCTGATTGAACACACACCCTCCGAGGAGGCTAACAGGCAGGTTCTGGTACACGGCCAGAGCTCCACAGATGGCGGCCCCTTTCTCCACGACAACCTTGGCGGGTGCAGGAGGGTGGGTGCCCCTGTGGCTACCTTCTGCCCTCAGTCCTGGAGGCTGGGGAGTAGCTTCCTCCCTCCTGGCTCTAGAGATTAGCTGGAGTGACTGGCCAGACAAAGGAGTGTCCGGTGGGGACAGCGGGTCCTTCCCCAGGAGTTGATACTAGTCAGGCAGCCGGTCAGTCCTCGGAGAAGGCTTGGAAGAAAGCCAGCAGGTCTGAACAGTCACGCTCCCACTGTGGACCCTCAGAACTCAGCGTGGAAGGCGCGTGCTGCGGCCTGGGAAAGCGGGCGAGCCTGCTGTCAGAGCCCTGGGGGCCGGGGGCTGCCTGCGGCCGTGTGCGCGTGGCGACCAAGGAGGCTCAGGGATTTTGCTCTGAGCTGTCGTCCGTGGGCAGCTGAAGTGTGAGGTGTGGACTGAGGTCACAGCTGTTGGGAGGGAGCAGGCCCAGGGACCCGCTGCTCCAGCCCTTGTTTTGCTGGTGAGGAGACCGAGACTGGCCAGGGTGCTCGAGACCACGCAGCCTGTGAGGAGCCAGGTGGTCCCTGCCACTCAGCTCCCTGACACGTCCTGGGTCCACTTCCCATGTGACGCACATGCCCGAGAACTACGGGATAACTTAAGGGACATATTTGTCACTTCTGTGTGAGGTAAATGTGATCTGATTTAATCCTCAGACTGCTCCTGTAAGGAAGGCAGTTTCAGTGATTTTCTTTTGTGGATGAGGAAACTGTGGCTCAAGCGAAGTCATGTGACTGTGTATCCAGGGCTTGCACTAGCCCTGGAGACCAGGGGCTCAGGCCAGGCCCTGGGCCTCCGTCTTGTCTTGACTGCAGGAAGCCAATCCTGTATGGGTTAGGTGTAGCCCCTTGTCCCGGCCCCTCTAGGTCCCAAGTGCAGCCTTCAGTGGCACTGTCCTGGACAAGGATCTGATCTACTGTTGCCATGGAGAGGGAGGACAGGGCTTCTCAGGCTGGGGCAGTGTCCTTGTCATACTGTGATGTTGCCTCCTGCTAATGTCCCGGCCTGGGGACCCCGCGTCCAACAGGAGAAACTGACAGATCCTGTGCCTTCTACTATGCCAGTGGCTTTCAGCTGGGACAGTCTTGCTCCCCAGGGGACATTTGGCAATGTCTGGAGGTATTTTCTATGGTCAAAAATGAGGAAGAGCCGGGCGCAGTGGCGCACGCCTGTAATCCCAGCACTTGGGAGGCTGAGGCAGGAGGATCGCGAGTTCAAAGCCAGCCTCAGCAATGGCGAGGCACTTAGCAACTCAGTGAAACCCTGTCTCTAATAAAATACAAAAAAGGGCTGGGGATGTGGCCCAGGGGTCGAGTGCCCCTGAGTTCAATCCCCGGTACCAAAAAAAAAAAAAAAAAAAAAAAAAAAATGAGGAAGGAGGGGGTGAAGGATTGCTAGTGCCACCTCTTGGGTGACACCTGGCTAAACGGAATCAAGACCTGGTCTGGACATTCCGGGCAGGTGCTGTAGGACTCAGAGACGGCGAATGCCACGCTGTGCCTGCAGGGCGGAGTGGGGGCGCTTGATCAGTGTGCCCACCTGATTCCCGGCTTCACCCCGAACATCAAATGATCAGGATGAGCTCCAGCCCCCTGGGGATCATGCAGCCCGAGCTGTCAGCAGAGACCCTGCCTGCACCACGCTGCCTGCACCACGCTGCCTGCACTGAACGGAAGGGGCTGCAGCTCCGAGACCCCGCTTTCCTCCTGCCTGCCTCTGCTCCCAGCCACCTTCCTGCTGTAGACAGTCACGAGCACATGAGAGGGGCTCCAAGGCCTGGTCCTCACAGCGTGAGGGTTCTGAGCACAGCTCTCTGGTCCTGCTCCAGTGTCTGGGGCTCACAGCATGGGGCAGGGCCTGGCGCTTGCACTTTGCATGTGCTCCCCAGGTGCCGCTTCTGCCGGTCCAGGTGAGAACCCCTGTGCACAGGCCTGGATGTGCAGAGGCCCAAGGACCGGCAGCAGCTGATCTCCAGGGAGATGTGAGACACGCACACTCTTGGGCCCATCCTGCCCAGCCGCCAGCAAGAGCAGCCCCCACTGCTGACCCAGACCCTTGCTGGGTCACCTGCATGTCAGTTTTTGAAGAGCTGGACTCCAAACCAGCATGCGGGAGGCCCTGGGTTCAATCTCCAGCGCCACACGTATACACGTGGCTGACTCAGTCCACGTCACTCCCACTGCTATCCGAGAGAGCCAGCTGTTTTAGAGTTGCATTTGACAAGTTATACTCCTCAATGTGACATACTTCTCCATAAGGCATGATACATTTTAAAGCTGGCATTGTGATCACATAACTCATGCAGTTAGATGGCATGTGTCTCCTGCCCTGGTGTAAGAGTGACTTCTCAAGCACATGTGACGCATAAGGCACATGCGGCAATTATTTATCATTTGTATGGATTTTTACTTTGCTTGAACAATAAAACTAGCCAAATAACTCTGCTGTCACAAACCCTAAAGTAGTGGGATTTGGGAGGGGGTTGGCTATTTTGACAACACAGTGAAGAAGAAGGGATAGTTGGATTTGGTGTCAGAGGAGAAACCCAGTTAAATCCAGCCCAGCTGAAGCCTTTGGCATGATCTACTGCTTCTTTCATTAAAAAAGAAAAGAGGACAGATGTTTCTTCTCTTCTTTTTCTTTTTTTTTTTTTTGGGGGGGGGGTAGTTTTGAATGCACTTATTTGAATTAATAAATAAGAGCATCAATTAAGCACATGTGCAGATAATTCATAGCTAGTTTGGGGGAAAATATAAAGAGCAAAATTAACTTGTACTTATCAGGACACTTCAATGAGGAAAGAGAAGGATTTCCAGCACATGGCACTGGTACAAGCAGATATCCACACACAGAAGAATGAATTTGGACCTCTACTGCATACCTTACACAAAAATCAGCTCCAAGTGGGCCACAGCCCAAAGCCAGAGCAGAAAGTATGCAATTCCTAGAAGAAAACCAGAGTGAATGGTCCTGACTTTTGGTTAGGCACTGACTTCTCACATGCGACTCAGAGCACAAGTCACATGGACAGGTACAGGATTTCATTTATGCATCAAGAACACGGTCACGAGAACCACCCACAGGGTGGGAGAAAATGTTTGTAAACCGCATGTCTTATAAGGGGCTTACACCAACAGTGCTCGGTTTAAAAATGGGCAAAGAATTTATTTAGAGATTCATCCAAAGAAGATACACAGATGTCTAAGTGACACATGAGAACTCGGCCAACACCACCAGTCCCCAGAGAAATGCAAGTCCAAGCTGCCGCCAGGCCACTGCGCACCCACGGGGGTAAGGTGAGGAGGGGGCGGACACGGCCTCGCAGGCGGGTGGGAACCGAGACCCCGGCGCAGCTTGGGGAAAGACCCGTCACGGGCGCTCCTTAGTGAACCTGCAGGGCAGCGTTGGTCACAGTGGTCCCCCGTGACCACCGCGGGAACCCCCACCACCGTGGAAGCTGGCAGAGCGGGAGCCCAGGACTGCAGCTGGGCGGGACCGACCACGCAGGCAGAGGCGGGCGGAGGGCGAGGCGGGCGCGGGCTGGGTCCTAGGACAGGTGGTGGCGGTGGCTGGGCAAGCCCAGGAGTGCCCTGAGACCACTGGCCCACGCGTGTCGGGCGGGGAGGGTCGCATCACATGAAGCGCGTCTCACCCAGCCCCGACAGAACTCCCACCCGGGGGGCGGCCCACCGCCCAGGCCCTCCGCCCAGGCCCACCGCCCAGGCCCACCGCCCAGGCCCTCCGCCCAGGCCCTCCGCCCAGGCCCACTGCCCAGGCCCACGGCACAGGTCCCCCGCCCAGGCCCTCCGCCCAGGTCCGCCGCCCAGGCCCACCGGCCAGGCCCGCCGCTCAGGCCCACGGCACAGGTCCGCCGCCCAGGCCCACCGCCCAGGCCCACCGCCCAGGCCCACGGCCCAGGTCCACCGCCCAGGCCCGCCGCCCAGGCCCGCCGCCCAGGCCCACCGCCCAGGCCCACGGCACAGGTCCACAGCCCAGGCCCACCGCCCAGGCCCACGGCACAGGTCAACAGCCCAGGCCCACCGCCCAGGCCCTCCGCCCAGGTCCACGGCCCAGGTCCACCGCCCAGGCCCGCCGCCCAGGTCCGCCGCCCAGGCCCACCGGCCAGGCCCGCCGCTCAGGCCCACGGCACAGGTCCGCCGCCCAGGCCCACCGCCCAGGCCCACCGCCCAGGCCCACGGCCCAGGTCCACCGCCCAGGCCCGCCGCCCAGGCCCGCCGCCCAGGCCCACCGCCCAGGCCCACGGCACAGGTCCACAGCCCAGGCCCACCGCCCAGGCCCACGGCACAGGTCAACAGCCCAGGCCCACCGCCCAGGCCCTCCGCCCAGGTCCACGGCCCAGGTCCACCGCCCAGGCCCGCCGCCCAGGCCCGCCGCCCAGGCCCTCCGCCCAGGCCCTCCGCCCAGGCCCACTGCCCAGGCCCACGGCACAGGTCCGCCGCCCAGGCCCACCGCCCAGGCCCGCCGCCCAGGCCCGCCGCCCAGGCCCCACCGCCCAGGCCCACGGCACAGGTCCACAGCCCAGGCCCACCGCCCAGGCCCACGGCACAGGTCAACAGCCCAGGCCCACCGCCCAGGCCCTCCGCCCAGGTCCACGGCCCAGGTCCACCGCCCAGGCCCGCCGCCCAGGCCCGCCGCCCAGGCCCACCGCCCAGGCCCACGGCACAGGTCCACAGCCCAGGCCCACCGCCCAGGCCCTCCGCCCAGGTCCGCCGCCCAGGCCCACCGCCCAGGCCCACTGCGGCGTCCACCCCGCCGGCACGCTGCGCGGACCGTCCCCGCGAAGGGCAGCCTGTGCGGCAGGCAGAGCACCTGGCGCTGGGCCGTGGCGAACCTTCCCCTGGCGTGTTCGGACACCCGTCGGGCCGTTAAGGACCCGCTCTCAGAGGCCGGGACCTGGGCGCTGGTTGGCGGGGAGAAGCGGGCCCAGGTCTCTGGCTCGCGTCCGCGCCTGCTGCCCAGCCAGCTCCTCAGCTCCCGGCGCGCGTCCCCCGCGTCCCAGGCGCTGGTAGCGCAGCTTGGGTGCCGCCTGCAGGGCTGCGGGGCCTCGTCTGCGGGCCGCGTCCTGCCCCATGACACTGGCTCCCAGCAGCCAGGGCCGCGTGCCCTGCTCGACCCCTGCCGGCCCCCTCTCCTTCAGAGCACAGAGAAAACGCCGGCAGGCATCTCACGGAGCCGGAGGTGACCGTCTGCGGCCCCTCCTGCCCACCCCACTCCAGCGCCACACACCCGGCTCCTCCCAGCCCCGGGCACCGCCGTTCTCTCTCTCCTCCAGCCCGGGGCAGCTCAGGCCTCCTACACACTCTCAGCCTGCTCCTTCTTCTGCTCTGGGAATCCTGAGGTGTCACCCCAAGGAGTCTCTCCTGACTCCGCAGCCCCGCATAGGCCCTTGCTAAGAGTTCCCACAGAACCCTGTACTTCCCCTGCGATGAACATTTATTGCGTAAAATTGGAATTACCTATTAACTTTCCTCAGCCCTCCACAAAGTCAAGGGTTGGGCAAGTTTCTTAACCTCTGTGTTCCGTATGAGAAACGGGGATAAAAATAGTCCCTACAGCATAGCCTGCTGTGGGTTTGGTGACACCATGCCTGTGAGTCCCGGAGAACAGGGCCTGGAACGTTTTGGTGCAGCGTGTGTTTTCAAGAGTGTTGCACACACTTCTGGATTTCCAGTCCCAAGAGATGTTCTATCTTATTCACTGTTGCATCTCCTGTCCGCGGGGCTGAACTAAAGAGTGCCTCAGAGAAGGCGCGGCACAGGTACCTCTGAGCTAGCTCCCGTTCCCCAGACCCGGTGGAGAGCGGAAAACAGACCAGACCTGTTTCCAAAGAAGGCAAGAGAAAACGGAAGCCAAAACAAAGGTAGCCCTGGACATTAGTGGAGATGTCATAGGCTGTTCAACAAATAAAAAGCTCAGATCATCAGTGAGGCTTTGGGAAAAAGCTGAAGTGAGAATCCACTCAGCAGAAAAGGAAGTAGTTCCACAGGCAACTCGCAATTGAGAAGAAAACGTTCCTTAGCAGCACAGGAGGGCTGGGGGCAGCTCATGGTGGGGTCCTTGCCCAGCAACTCGCACACACCCAAGCTCAGCAGTCCCCTGCTGCTGGGGTGGCGCAGGTCTCTGCAGGCTCGCATGGGGACATGTCTGTTGGCCTGACAGGTTCTCTGTGAGCGCAGGGCTGCACAGGTGGGTCAGGAACCTGCCCAGGGAACAGCCGCCTGTGTCCATCCCAGCTTCATGTGTGCAAGACTTTGAATGGGCCACTTAGCTTCATTAGGCCTGTTTCCCATCTAGAAAACTGAGACCCTCATCATGGTAGCAACTCGACGGTGTGTTAGGAGGGTGACGGAACAATAGTTGTGGGTCACAGATGATACAGATCCTGCCAGACTAAATCTATTTTTATAAAACAGACTTAGGTTTTTGTAAAATAGAAGTACATAAAAATGATGTTGACTGAGAATACCTCAGAGGTGAGATTATAGGCATTTGTGTTTTTCTTCCTTTTAACTGTGGAGTCTGTTCTACAATAAGCATGGCCTGATTTTTAAAGTAACAAAAGTTATTTTCAATTTTAAAATATTATCTTTGCAGCTGGAGTGTAGCTCAGTGGTGAAGTGCTGGCCTGCCACGTACAAAGCCCTGGGTTCCATCTCCAGCAACAACAAAAGAAAAAGGAAAAACGAAGAAGAAGATAGAAAGGAAAATATTTTAGAATCTCATGGTTGAATATTTGTGGTCATGTAAAAATATTCATGATCTATTGTAAGAGAAAAAGATTTATGAAATAACATGCAGGATAATTTCAATTCTGTAAAAAATGCATATTTAATTTACAGATACACACAACCACACATAGAAAAAAACAAAGAATTCATAATATTAGCATCAATTGTCTCAGTGTTTGAGTTACATCTAATTTTTATTTCCTCTCATTTTTTCATATTTCCTAAAATTTTAATATGACTATAATTATTTACAATGCCAGGAAAGGAAAAGTGTGGGTTTTTTTTTTTTGTTTGTTTTTGTTGTTTTTTTTTTTTTTTGAGAAATAGCATGGACCTTAATGGGCAAAAGATAGACTTCAATCTGACTCTGGGGGAAGAAAGGATGGGTTCAGATTAAAAGGTAGAAAAGAAGCTGAGGCACACCTGCAGGTCTCTATTTTCTCTGCACTACAGGATGAGAGATGGACAGTGGTTTAAGCTTTGAAATTATTGTGGGGGATAAAAAAAAAAGGTTCAAAAAATAAAATGTGAGGAGTGGGGTGAAGCTTCCTGTGTGGAAGAGCTCATTTCAGAGTGTGAGCTATGGGCCTCTGCCCCGGCGCTCAGCAGCACCGCCCTGGAAGTGGAACTGTTCATCTGAGGCTGCTGAGCTGCTAGAAAGGAAATACCCCCGAATGGCAGGGCGGGAGGGTCGTACACCGAACACTGACAGTGGTCATCTCTGTTTCCTTGGCTTTTTGAAAATTGACAGGTGTTACAGAGGCTGGGGCCCATTTGTCCCCAGGACCATGCTATTGGGAGGTAGTGGAACTTTTAAGAGGTGGGGCCTAGGGGGAGGCTTTTAAGTCTTTGGGGCAGGGCTTAGAGGAATCGTGGGACCCCGCCCCTTCTCCTTTGTCTCTTTTACTTCCCAACCTTAAGGTGAGCAGTTTTGCTTCACCACCAGGAGCTCCCACCACATTGAGCTGCTGTCCCCAAAGCAATGGCGAACTGATCACGGACTGAAGCTTCTAAAAACTATGAGACAATATAAACCTTTTATCTTTATAAGTTTATTATTTCAGGTATTTGTTATAGTAAGGAAACTGACTAACTCAGTGGTATTGTTTGTTGAAGATGAAATTATTAAGAATACAAAGAACACAAGCAAGTATATAAAAGTAAATTCTCCCAAAAGGTATCCCCCAGAGATAAACACCTGCTAAGATTATGGCCAGCATCTTTTCTCTAGACACAAACAATAGTTGGCAGATATGAGAGATGGACTCTTCTATAAATCAGAGTGTGTATGGTCCCAACTCTTAATGGTTTTGTTTGTTTGTTTGTTTGTTTGTTTGTTTGTTTTGCTATCTGCTCACATTTACATTAGGAAGAAATCTCTTAATTCTCCACGACCTCCCGATTGTCTAAGAATCTCAAAGACATCTTAAGGGCATACATTTTGCTCTCAATGTCAGAAATCCTGGGAACTGTAAAATGTTGGTAATCCAACTCACGCTAGCTGTTTGTTGTGGTGAGAAGTCACTGTTGGTGACCAGGCCTCCCTGGCTCAGCGGTGTGGCCTGCTTGTACCAAGCAGCTCCCTCCCACCCACTGTCCTCCCGACCTTGCCCGCCCTGCTGCCGTGCTCAGTGTGGGCTCCAATGCTAGAGTCCCCCTGGCCAGGCCCACGCTTGGCCAGGGACGGCGATCATACCAGGTGCTTGCATCTGAAGACACTGACTGACAAGTAAAAAAAGAAATCTAACAGGGAGGGCCCTCTGAAGTTCAGATCAGTCTCTGTGCTCTATCCGGGGCTTCAGTGGAGTCCAAGTTACCAACGTCCTCCCAAGGTGACTATATTCAGGGCTCTGCATTAGTGTGATGGGGCTGTCCTGAACATGCCCCATAAACTGGGCGGCTTAAACAGCAGAGGCTTGTTTCCCTTCCGTGTCTGGGGCTGCAAGTCCAAGACAAGTGTCTTAGTCAGCTTCTCATCGCTGTGGCCAAAGTGCCGGAGAAGGACGCAGAGAAGGAGGGATTGATCTGACTCACGGTTCCGGAGAGCCAGTCTGGTCAGCCCCCCTGCAGAGACGTCATGGTGGAAGGACGGCCAGGAAAGCGGCCCAGCTCTTGGCAGCAGAGGGAGAGAGCACAAGAGGGGAGAAGCTCAGCCTTTGGGGCGTACCCCCCGCCACCTGGCGCACCTCCTCCAGTGAGCCCCGCCTCCTGGGAGTCCATCCAGCTCTCCCTGGGAGGTCAGGCCCCGGGCTCCATCGGTGCCTAGGCCCACCCCTGGACTTCTGCACTGGGCACCCTGCTTCCAGCACAGGAGATCCGGGGAGCTCCAGGCCCACGCCGTACGTTTCCAGCTGTAGGGGAAAGTCTTCCCTGGTGGGCTTGTGGCTGAGGCCCCCGACACGAGGCAGATCAACAAGAGGAACGCGTGCAAAGTCACCCAGCATGCCTCCCATGACACCGGAGCCTTCAGACCTGGGCACCCACAAACAGAGAGGGCCACAGCATGAGCGGCTGGACAGCGGGTGTGGGAGTGGAAGGTGGTGAATGGGGAACCGAGCCAGGTCGACCCCTTCAGATCGTCTGTTGCTGCATCTGTAGGAGTGAGGACTTCCCTTCCATCAGGCATGGGGAAGGCGGCTCTCAGTGAGGGTCTTCCAACCTGCTGCAGGGGCGGGGTGTGAGCTCCCTGGTTTTGTGCTCTTGAGTGCCGTGGTACCCTATTCCAGGGCCGAGTCCTGAGCCCATCACAGCAGACCTGGTGTTTGTGCAGCGCTCTCTTCCTCACTGGCACTCACAGTCTTCCCTGGTGCGTGTTGTGGAGAGAGCCGAGTTCTCCGACGTCTCTCCTGAGGACACGAATCCTATGCATCAGGGCCTCACCCACACGATTGCACTTGACTTTAATTACCTTCTTACTCCAGATACCGCCACACTGGGGATCAGGGCTTCCACGTGTGCGTTTGGGGTGGGACGTGTCCTTCCCACTGATCTCATACCCAACTCTTTCCCCTTCTGTACTGTCACATCAACTCTATGGCTACTTCTTATTTACATATGTAATATATCTCTTCTAAATTAAAAAGAAAACTGCTTTCACAAAGCAGACAACATATATTATTCATTTCTATCCAGCAGTTGTGTGTTAGAGCCAGCGCACGCCTACTTATAAGAGACATTGTTAGGCCAGGTGCAGTGGCGCATGCCTGTAATCCCAGTGGCTGGGGAGGCTGAGGCAGGAGGATTGCAAGTTGAAAGCCAACCTCAGCAATTTAGTGAGGATCTAAGCAACTCAGTGAGACCCTGTCTCTAAATAAAACACAAAAAAGGGCTGGGAATGTGGCTCAGTGGTTAATTGCCCCTGAGTTCAATTCCCAGTACCAAAAATATATATATATATTAAAATTTCAGAAATGTTGTTGTGAGCTATTTGTTAAAACAATCATGATTTAAAGTTAAATCCTGTAATTGTACAATAAATTATTTTTAAAACAATGTTAATGAATACTTAAAACCCATCAGTTCCTAATTAATGCATTTTACTATGATTTGCGCATTAGAGATTATTTCTGTTGCATCTGTGTGGTGATGTGCTACGGCACAGCTTTGTGTTCAATAATATCATGCTAGTAACTTGAGAGTATTTGCACTATGAAATCAGTACAGACTGCTAGTCAGCATCCCCACCCAGGAACTAGCACCCAACTCTGAATATGTATCAGCAGCATCTAGCGTGATGGGGGCCTAGGCAGGTAGGTGGGGAGACGGATGAGTGGATGGATGGATGATGGATTGGATGGGTGGATGGATGGGTGGGTGGATGGGTGGATGGATGGGTGGATGGATGGGTGGGATGGATGGATGGATGGATGGGTGGATGGATGGATGGATGGATGGGTGGATGGATGGGTGGATGGGTGGATGGATGGGTGGATGGATGGATGGATGGATGGATGGATGGTGGATGGATGGATGGATGGATGGATGGATGGATGGATGGATGGATGATGGATTGGATGGGTGGATGGATGGAGGAGTGGATGGATGGATGGATGGGTGGATGGATGGGTGGGTGGATGGGTGGATGGGGGGGATGGATGGATGGATGGATGGATGGATGGGTGGATGGATGGATGGATGGATGGGTGGATGGATGGATGGATGGATGGGTGGATGGATGGGTGGATGGGTGGATGGATGGGTGGATGGATGGATGGATGGATGGATGGATGGGTGGATGGATGGATGATGGATGGATGGGTGGATGGATGATGGATTGGATGGGTGGATGGATGGAGGAGTGGATGGATGGATGGATGGGTGGATGGATGGGTGGGTGGATGGGTGGATGGATGGGTGGATGGATGGATGGATGGATGGATGGATGGATGGGGGTGGATGGATGGATGGATGGGGTGGATGGGTGGATGGGTGGGTGGATGGATGGATGGGTGGATGGATGGATGGATGGATGGATGGGTGGATGGATGGGTGGATGGGTGGATGGATGGGTGGATGGATGGATAGGTGGATGGATGGGTGGATGGATGGATGGATGGATGGATGGATGGGTGGATGGATGGGTGGATGGATGGGTGGGTGGATGGATGGATGGATGGGTGGATGATGGATTGGATGGGTGGATGGATGGAGGAGTGGATGGATGGATGGATGGAGGAGTGGATGGATGGATGGATGGGTGGATGGATGGGTGGGTGGATGGGTGGATGGATGGATGATGGATTGGATGGGTGGATGGATGGAGGAGTGGATGGATGGATGGATGGGTGGATGGATGGGTGGGTGGATGGGTGGATGGATAGATGGATGGGTGGATGGATGGGCGGTTGACTGGGTAACTAGACGTGGGTGGATAATAGAAAGGAGTGATGCAGGAAGAGAAAACAGCAGAGACTTGGAGATGAGAACAACAGAAAAAAGCGGACGTTGCCAGGTGGGGCGCTCAGGTCTGCCCTTTATCTGGAGCCTGCACAGTCTCAGTTATTCTATTTCCTTCTCTTGTGGGTTTCCTGTGTGGTGCGCTTGCACATTGTGCAAAAGAGCACAACACAGTACAGCAAATGTGCTCATCCCGTTGCTGAACTCTACATTGCCTCATCACATTTCAAAAGAGGTGTAAATTGTAAATTCCTGTTCATTCCACTGAAGATACTGGTGTGGCAATGCCCAGGGCATTGGACATATTTACCACACACTGCCTAGTTACAACTAGGTCCAGCGGAAGGTAAGAGGGTGGGGGCCTTCTGTGGCAAGGTAGTCTTCACCACAAGTTCCGTTCTCACATGCCTCTGATCCCAGGGCATATAAAGAAAAGGGAACTAAGGGTGATGACTACAGCTGATCATGCTGTGTGTTGGAGACCAGTGAAAACGCGACCCAGAAAATGCTGGAAGCCACGACTGACCTCACTCCTCTCACAGAGCTTCACGATGCTCCCTACTATACCACTTCCCTGGGTCAGCTTTTATACGCCTGTGAGTGTCTCTGATACAATTTTCTTTTAGTCCATAAAAATGGGATAGGACCTAGGAAAAAAAGAACAGAGCCTCAGATGGTGAGGCCAAGGAGGCAGAGAGAAAGTGGTGGAGAAACAGTTGCTCCTGTTAGAGACGCGCTTAGGAGTCTTCATTAAGCTACTTTCAAGGGGTCCTTTCACGGAGGCCTTATCTTTGTCAATGAGATTTGAAGACTCCTATTCCATAGGTTTGCAGATGACGCTGTGTAGTGACACTCCTGGATTAGCTGATGGAATGACATGAGGAAAACACCTATGGGTTCTGCATCCTTAGATTTAACCAGCTGAGGATGCAAAGTATTTTTTAAAGGCTGCAACTGTACTGCACAGGCACAGAATCTTTCTTGTCACTGTTCCCTGAACAATACGGTATACAACTATCTGCTGTCCACAGTGTGCAGCACTTACATTTTGCTGGGCATTGAGAGCAGGGATGATGTGAGTCTCCAGGAGCACGGGAGGGTCATACACACCTAGCTTGCGTTTTATGGAAGAGACTTGAGTTTCCATGGCTCTTGGTCTCCACGGGGTCCTAGAACCAGTTCCACATGGACGCTGAGGGTGGCTGACTACGTGGAGGAGGACACAACCCTCCCAAACACCCTGATCGGGCCGGCGAGGAGGGCTGTTCTGGCCCTTTTGTGCTGTGGGACAGATTTCAGGGTAAGACAGAGGAGTTTCCCCTCCACCCTGTCACCTGTGGCCTGTGGCCTCACTGCCCTGCCAGTCACCCCACCCCTTCCACCAGGGGACCTCCTAGAGCCTCTGGTCCTGAGGCCTAGAGAATCACCATTCGTTTATTTGAAAAGCGTCCACAGTGTGGTGGTTGGCACCAGGCCTCGAGCCCAGGTCCTGCTTGACCTCTGTTTTGGAGGATCTCACAGGCTAGCCGGCCATCCTGGCTCAGAACTGGCCCACAGGACGAAGGTGTAGCCTCCCGGCTAACTAACGCCTGGACTGAGTCCTACGGGCATGCAGGGGCCAGCACAGGAGAGGTCTGAGAAGTCAGTGCCAGGGAGGAAACCATCGCACCGAGCCCCCTCTCTGCCTGGTAGGTGTGCTCTAACTGTGGGAGGGGCAGGAAGCAGCCACCCCGAAACCAAGATGCGAACGCCAAAACTAAAACCTCATGAAGCCTCCCGTGAAGGAGGTTGAAGGCCAAGTTTGTTTCACTGCAGATTTGAGAGGCTTCTCCCACACCTGAGGAACCCTAGGCCTGAGAACCCGAACCCTGCAATGCAGCAGGAGGGCCTGGGGCCGGCCGGTGGGCTCCTGTCCCTCCCCAAGTTTCTTAAAGACCTCACTGGCCTTTGTTGGTATCAACATTACCATCACAAAGAGCTGGGCGTCCTGGAACAGGACAGAAAGCAAGGCCCATGATGTTCTAAGAGCAAAGAAAGGATTGTTGGAGAAAAGGGAGGGAAGAAGAAAAGGGAAAGAGTTTTGCTTACAGGACAAGCACTACCAACTTTCTCCCCGTGCAGAGTTATCTGGTCCAAAAAGAACCTACCAGGACTATTATCATCAGGGAATGTGCACAGTCACTCCAGCTCCTTACTTTTGAGCAAAGTTGTTTTTATCAGATACAATCCAGTGAAAGGAATGCCCGGAGCGTTCCTGGAACCTGGGCCCAGTTCAAGCTGGCCCAGGGGCACTCAGGCTGCTCCATGAGTGACAAGCGCCACACCCACTGCCACAGGAAGCCACTTGCATCTGACAGTAGGTCACATCTGGGTTGAGCAGGGGTGCAGAGCAGCCGTTCACCTGCCCTCGGGGCTGCCCCCCGCCTCACCCCTCCCGAGCCCTTTGTGAAAACACTGATGACCGCAAAGAAAAGTTCACCCAGCATTCTACCAGCTCTCCATGGCCACCTCCTCCGGGGACTGGCAGCCTCCCAGGGCCCCGCCCATCACTCGGGGTGGCCAGTGAGCCCCTGCCCACCACCTCCACAGTCTCCATGACATTAGAGGATGAGTAGTTGGCATGTGCCAAGTTTGCTTGCTTATCTCTGAGCCCCCGGAAAGCTGGCCCAACCAACTGTCCCCCAACCTGACCCCAAGAGTGTCCTGAAAAGCCGGGGGTCCCTTCCCATGCAGAATGCGAGAGGGAAGTCTCGTGGCTCTCCAGGCCCTACCACTGAATTGCAGGGATTGGGGTTCACAGTCCTCGGCACCCTGGTTGTGAGAGATGTCTCTGAAGTGCATCTACAGTGAAAACGACCTTGAACCCTGCCACCTCGGGTGGTCTGGGCTGTCTCTGGCCCCCTGGTCTCTGGGGGGCTGGCTGCTCTCTGCTGCACGCTGGCCCCACGCCCCGGGCCTACACCCTTGTTTATGCGCCCGCTTCGCTGCCTTCAGCTGCCTGTGGTCGCGCAGAGGATGGGCGGCCCTCCTCAGCCTGTTATCGCAGCAGATGCAGTTCTGGGAAGAGAAGAAAAGGCCTTGTTTTGAAGAGCTGAGCGGGAGAGGCTGACTGCAGATAAAGGGACTGATAAAGGGACTGCGGGTTGTCTTCACACCTCCCAGCCGAGGTCAGAGGTCAGCCACAGAGGAGCAGGGCGCCCGGAGCAGGGGAGCCAGTCCCAGTCTGCAAGGAGAGACTCCTTGGTCATGCAGAGTCTCTGGGGGCAGCCTGAGCTCACGTTTAAAAGGGGGCAAGTTTTCTGAAACGTGCAGAGTGATTGGCAGCTACAGATGCCCAGTGCAGCCGGCCCGGGGAGCGAGGGAAGGGCAGGGACGGGGCCCAGCACATCCAGCATTAGAGCTAGCAGGGCCACAGGCCTCCTTCCCGCCCTCCGGTCCTCTCCCCTCCCTCCCTGCTTCCTTCCCTCCCACCTCCCTTCCTTCCTGGCCCTCCTCCCTCCTTCCATTTCCCCATTCTTCCTTCCCTCCCTTCCTCCTACTCCCTTCCTTCCTTCTCTTTTCTCCTCCTCCTCCGCGTCCTCCTCGCTCTTCATCTAGCCTCTTCTCTTAGTTAAAAGGAAGAGGACGCCAAGTGTGGGCGCACGCACCTGTGACCCATGGACCAGGAGGCTGGGGCAAGAGGATCGCAAGTTCGAGGCCAGCCTGGGCACCTTAATGAGAGGACATAGAAAGGCTGGGGTGTAGCTCAGCAGAAGCCCACCCTGCAGCACAGGGAGGCGAGGAAGGAGCCGGTGGGTGGGACACCTTTCCTCACCTTGGCGGTGCTCTGCCACGCTGCCTTTGGGAGGGAAGCAGGTTTTGCTGCCCTGGTTCAGGCTGAGAAGTCGCTGTCAAGCCAAGCAGAGGCCGAGACGTGGAGAAGCCAGTCGCCAGTCAGGGCAACAGGGCCTGCTTCCCGCCCGAGCAGGACCTGCCCATCTCCCAGTTCTAGGGCAGGTGCTCTCTTTTTCCCTGGGTTTTGTTTTCTCCCGTCCCCTCTAGATTGCAATTTATATTCCAAAGTGAAATGTTAGAGCAGAGCCTGGGCGGCAGCTGCCAGCGCACCAGCAGGAGGCGTCCCTCCTGCCATCTTCCACCTCCTCCGTCCACAGGAGCCTGGTGCACCTGGGTCTTTCTGGATGCCTGATGGGGCGGCTTGGAGCTCACCTAAGGGAGCCACGCCCCGGGGGTGAGAGTTGGCATGTAGTTAGGAGTCACCCTCTGCCCTGCATCCGTGACGCACACCCAGAACTCAAACTTCCAGGAGAGTCAAAATTTCAAGTTGAGGAGAGTCTCCAGCTGTCCTGCCAGGGCCCTTTAAGATAGCAGGTGCCATCTGGAGTGTCTTCTACCACAGGGGAACCCTGCGCTCCTCCAGCATCCCCTACACGACTGCTCCCTGTGGTCTCTGCAAGACCTCTTCCTCCCAACTGTGCTTCTGTCCCCACAAGTCAGAAGTCACTGAGACTCGTACGCTGAAGAAAAGCCACGTGGGAAGGGTTTCCAAACACACCCAGCCAAATCAGAACATAACAAGTTCCAGAGTCCAAATTCTTTTCTTATCACTTCCCGGTGGAAAAACCTTCCGAGGCCAAGAGAGGGGCCGTGAGGCGACTGGGTCCCGCTCACAGCGCAAGGCAAGTCGAGTGTCACTGACTCAAAATGCCCAGGATCCCAAGTGTTTCGTATTGGGGGATTTTTCACATTCGGGAATATTTACATACACATAACGTCCCATCCTGGGGACAGCACACAAACCACACACGAAGTTCATTCATGTTTCAGCTGTGCCTCGTGCACATGCCTGGGTGGCTTTACAGAGGGCTCTCAGGGCCGTGCGTCCTGACTGCAGCCCATCACAGACGTCAGGTCCAGAACCGTCCACTTGTGGCAAGGTGTCAGAGAGTTTCGGATTTGGGATTATTTCAGATTTCAGGTTTTCAGACAAGGGGTGTTTGACCTGTGTGCAAAGGGTCGGAGCTAGCAGGCTCCCTCCTGCAGTGCCCGGCCCCTTGGCCCCAGCGTCCTCAGGCCCCCTGGCCCCGACCTCACTCTGTGGCTTAGGAGTCCTACGGGGGTCTCATTCGGCTCAGTGTGAGGCCTGCACCAGTGATCTTTACCTGTGTAGGCAAAAACTACATGCCTGTCACATATCTAAATGAGGTGATCATAAGTTCTAAGTTAGGAAGGGCGTGACATGTAGAGTGACGTATGCAGACATCACCAGTGTCCGTGCGAGACAAGGGAACGCGCTTTTTGAGATTTGGAGATTTATGTTATTTCTTTCTCTTGTTGATTCTGTATTCCTATTCTGTCTCCCCCATAGAATTCTATTCTAATTGTTAAGATAACTTCTGAGACAAATTAACCAACTTTTGTCCAAACTTACCATAAGAGCAAGATCCCTGAAGCAGCCAGCATGGTATTCTCTGTTGGTAGAGGCATTTACAGGAACAAAAGGCCATCACTAAAAGACAAGTTGTGTTTTGTTTTTTAAGAATTCTAGTTTTAGACCATTAGATTCAGGCAGGTCGGGATAAACCAATCCTCCAGAAAGGCTCTAACAACGTCAAAACCCATTAGATTGCCAGGAAATGGATAGAACTGGAGACTACCCTGCTAAGTGAAAAAAGCCAGTCCCCAAAATCAAAGGCCAGATGTTCTCTCTGATATGTAGATGCTGACTCACAATCAGGGGGCAGGGAGGGGGAATAGAAGCACTTTGGATTAGATAGACAGAGGGGAATGAAGGGAAGGGAGGGGAGTGGGATTAGGACAGAGAGGAAATGAATCTGACATTGCTTTCCTGCGTGCATATGTGATTACACAACCAATGTAATTCTACATCATGTACAACCAGAAGAAGAAGTTATACTCCATGTATGTATAATATGTCAAAATACATTCTGTTATCATGTATAACTAATAAGAATAAACAAAAAGAGAAGAAGAAAACACATAGGAATATTTTAGGGATGCTCAATACATTTTATCAGGAACCCTAGAGGAGTTCGGGAGACCCCGTTAACGCATCACATCAAAAATTCTCCAAATTTGGGACAGCATTCCCCCTCTCAGTGGAAGGTAGTTTTATACTTGGAAGCTTTTTATCTGAATAGTCTATGATATTTCTATGAAAGAAAAAGAGGGGTGTGTGTATGTGTGTGTGTGTGTGTGTGTGTGTGTGTGTGTGTGTGTGTGACTAAATGGTTTTAAGTATTAAAATCTTTATACAGATAGTTATCATGGTAAGAAAAGATAAGGAACACTAGAAGTGACTGTCATGGTTCGACACAAGGGACATATAGATGCAGTTTTGCTGACGACTCTTCCCTCCATCTTACTGAAGACTACTTTGTGCAGCATGAAGTACACCTGTGTTGACAGCGTATGATCTGTAAGGATGGCGCTTGTGTGACGGCAACAGCACAGAGGACAGGGAAGTGGACTTGACCCGAGTTTCTATTTACTGTTGAAATGCAGGCGGTACTGATCCAAATTAGATTGTTATAATCCCCAGGGCAATCACTAAGAAAATAAATTTTAGAATATAGCACAAGAAATGATAAGGAAATTAAAATTGTACACTAGAAAATATTTAACACAAATAATTGTATGACACTACTGTAACAAAATTCCCTTCAATTTTATTTACTTACGTATGTGAACTTGGCTACTTAGCAAAGTAAAATAAAACATCAGAATATATGTAATTAATTCCCGTTTAATTATATCAAAAATCAGTATTCATTCACAAAACTTATTTTTTAGCCATTTTTCTCGAAGAAGTGCTTCTCCAATTTCTGGATGCCTTTACAAAAAGTTGATTTTGACCATTTCCCCAAGAATTAATTATTGCTTTTATGGAAAAGAGGATTTTCAAAAAGTCTTTAAGTCATCATTTTCTCTGATGTACAACCTGATTAACTGAACTTTTTTCTCTATCATATGCCCAATTCCCATGATGAATTGTCATAAAGAAGATGCTTACTGATTTATTACTAACAACTCAACAAGGTCTTCCTTCAATACTTTGGAAAAAAATTAGAAAGTCTGTGATTTGTGAAAGGATCAAGTACCAGGCATTCAGTATCTTTACACTTTTCAACGATATTTTCTTTTTCTTAATAAATTAAGATGTTTTTTATTTGTGTGTACATATCATCAACAATATTTTCTGATGTCCCTTGGTTTGGCACCCAGTGGTTTAATATGCCACGGAGCAAGCTCTGATTGTGGTAGTTACGACGGCTGAGATCTGTGCTTTTCTTTCAGAGTGGAAGTACTTATCCCTTCTCTTGAGCCTTCTTCCTGTTAGTGGAGATGTCCTCCTGGGTCTGAGGGCACAGACCCAGGGTGTGATTCCTTAAAGCTACCCACATCTCCCGCAGCCACGGAGACATGCTTCTTCTACCTTGTCAAGGTTTAATTCCCTCTGTGTCTTCTCGTCTCTGCTTCCGACACTTGGCACAGATAGCTTCCAGACCAAAAAATGGTCCTGAGGCTAAAACAGAGGAGGAGGGACAGACTGCGCCTTGTACCTATTGTAAAGCTGATGTGGGCCACCGGGAAGGATTCAAAGCTCAAGTAATGTACCCAAAGCCCTGAGAGGTCGATTTTAGTACCAGTGGCAGTCACAGATACTTTCCTGGGAAGGCTTTGGGGTTACCTTCTGGTTGAGACAGAAGGTTCAAGCCAAGGAGGAGCTCTTCAAGTTATGTTTGTACAGCAAACACAATGTATCGACATAGGCTGTATTTGAACTTGAAGCAACTTGGGACAGAGGACTGAGTTTTCCCTTAGCGCACTGATTAATATTTCATTTTACAATTTAGTGAAGATTCAGTAACTTCAAAGAGCTGGGCAGGAGCAAAGCCAGGGTGAAACTCAGTCCTGCCAAACCCCAGAACCAGCTCATTTTAATGAAATTTTTTTAAAGCCACTAATTACAAATTAAACACTCCCAGCAATTAAGCCCTCAGCCCAGGGCTCAGGAGGTGCCGACCATGCCCAGTGCCGTCTTGCTATGGGGTCATTCTTACTAGGCCCTCTCCCTCCTTCCTGAGCAGAGGGGGTGGGGATTACCCAGAGGGCGATCCCCGCAGTATCTGTAGTCCTACTGAAGGCGCTTGCCCAGGGCTCCGGTCAGCTTGTCCTGCAGGCTTCCCCAGCACCTGCCGCAAGTGACCCTCGGTGTGGCTCCTGCAACCAGTGGTGCCCTGAAGCCGCGGGCTGGGGGTGGGGACTGGACAGGACACTTCCACAGGCCCGGGAGGGCTGCCACGTGGAGACAGGCGCACCGTGAACAGCCACGTCCTTCGGTCCCAGCTCCCCACACGGGGCGTTTTGCAGCCGGACACATTTCATGCTCGTCGTTCCTGGCCTGTGACCCAGAGGCAGGACAGTTTCGGTTTGTGGGCTCTCACCCTGCTTTCCGTTCTTGGTCCCAACCTCTCCTCGGCTCCTCTCTCCTCCTCCGTCCTCCTTCTGGTTCTAGACGCTCGACCTGCCTCGCCAGACCCTTCTCCCTGGCCTCCAGTCAGCGTCCCTGAAAGCGGAGTGTCCTAGCTCCCGGCAGGCGTGGGGACTCTCCAGAAGCGCAGAGCCTGCCAGGCGCGTCCCCTGTGGGAGGAGGGCCCACACTGGGGGTGGCATTCTCCCAGCAGGCGGCTCCCTCCTCTGAGTGAGTCGCAGATGGTGTTTCAGAATCTCAAAACAGCGAGCCAGGCAGAGATGCTTGAATTAATAAATAAATCAGGGACCGTTGGAACTGCGTCGTCACGCCACGAGGTAGTAGCACTGCGCACACATGCTCGGTCACGTCACTGTCTCCTGCCGCACCTGAAGCCTCGTCGGACGTTTTTGGAATGAATGAATGAACAAGCGAGCACAGGGACCCATGAGCAAAGTCTCTCGAACCAGGGCCAGGCCCTGCTCGTCTCCCAGTTCAGACCTACTGTGGCACCAGCGGGCACAGCCGTGCGGAGCGTAGAAGGTTGCCAGCTCCGGGGCTTCTGACGCTGATGTTCTGCTGGTAAGCGCAGGCCGGGCTGTCACAGGCCAGCCTTTGATCAAAACAGTTGACTCCTCCTGGCTCTTCCTGGCTGTTGCTCTCTTCCTTACCCCAGTGGCCGCAGCTGCTGGCCTCCGTCACGAGAAGCCAGGTCCTCTGTGTTGTGACGGACTCGCTCCTCACTTCTCAGCCACAACCGCCCTCTGCACAGAGATGACAAGTCGGAGGACACAGAGATGCCAACTGCCCCGTCTGGTCACTACACGCTGGGCAGGTGTAGAGATGTCCCACTGTGCCCCCGAAAATAGGTACAATTGGTCGTACTATTTTATTTAAATAAAAACATGTACAAAAATAAAATAAAGGTAACTTGCACTCCGTGGTGCTTACTTTGTGCCCAAACAGCAGCAACAACACATCTCCATAGCCTGCAGCCCGTGTCTAACCTCTGGCCTTCCCAGCTTTGCTGTCTTTTCTAGTTTGGATCTGAGGGGGCCAGAAGGTGCCCTGCAGAATGCGCCACTTTAGCATGAGGACTATGTGCGGGTGAAGGCCACGGAGAAGGAGCAGAGGCTGGAAGACTCTCTGCCTTCCTCCCCCTGCCTGAACAAGGTACAGGCCTCCCTGCGTGGAGGGGACACGGGCCTCCCTGCATGGAGGGGACACGGGCCTCCCTGCGTGGAGGTGTCCCTCTCCCCCATGCCAGGACCTGGGAACTCGGTCTGTGGAGTGGCTCTGACATGGCGGTGCAGGACACCCTTGTCTACCTCGTATTTCCCAGAAACCGGCCTCCCGGCGCCCCCTCCTGCCCTGCTGTCCCTGTGTAGCCACTCCCTCGCAATCTATCGCCCTTTGTTAAAGTGGCACGCGCACCACCACATTTAACCTCTTCGTTGGGGTGTGCACTTCTTTTCTGTGAAGACACAGAAATATCAACAAGATGTGCATGCCTTTTTTCTTGTTAATCTGTCTATTGCCAGTGTCATTCGAAGGCCCCAGTCATGAACCTAAGAGGAAGGAGGAGGATCTTCTTCCTCACCTGCAGGTTCTGGGACTAGCTCTGGAGTGGGAACTCTGCTCTCTGGCATTCCGTCCACACCAGAGCTTTCTACCCTGTTCGTTTTGTTGACAAAATCTCAGTGCCTGTCCCTGATGCCAATCCAGTAATAAGGACATGGTTTTGAGAAGAAGGAAAAAGGAGGTTTATTGCTTTGCTGGCAAAGGAGAAACACAGGGGCCTCCCGTCCCAAAGGCCATGATTCTGCCCATCCTCAGGAACAGGGAGCTTTTACAGAGGTGATTCAGAGAAAATGAGATCAGGGAGGAGAGACGGGGAGGAGAAGGTCAGGGAGGAGAAGGTCAGGGAGGAGAAGGTCAGGGAGGAGAAGGTCAGGGAAGTGGTTTAGGAAAAGAAGACCAGGAAGAAGGTTAGGGAAAAGATCAGGAAGGAGAAGGTCAGGAGAAGAAGGTTGGGAAAAAGAAAAATATATGTACATTTCAAAGCCACCAGGGAAACAGTCAAAGCATCGAGTGACCCTGTTGCGGTGTGGCCACGATCTACTCGTGTGCCTCAGTGGCTCTCAGCCTCTCCCTGTGCTGAGGAACTGGAGGTGCAGAGTTGGACAAGTGGCTGCTGCCCTTGAGGCTGGAGGGAGGAGCGAGACCGACAGATCCACAAATGTGCGACTCGGGAGGGCCGCGTCCACTCCCGGGAGTCAAGGAGGACTCCTAGACTGAGCCCGACTGGAGCAGATACTTCTCAGGTCGGGAGGGAGACGGGGTGGGGGGCCTTCCAGGCAGAGGGGGTCACGTGAGCAAAAGCTTGAAGTGCCAGCCTCCAGGTCCCTTTATTCCTCAGGGCGGCGTGGGGTTCGAGTGTGTGGACTCGGCCTGGGCCTCCAGGTCCCTTTATTCCTCCAGCGTGGGGTTCGAGTGTGTGGACTCGGCCGGGGCCAGGCCCCTGCGTGGGGTTCGAGTGTGTGGACTCTGGGCCGGGCCAGGCCCTGCGTGGGCCATTTCTGGTCAGTCCGTGGACCGACTGCAGCCCTCGACCAGAAGACACATCATTTGGGCGCAGATCAGGGCAGGAGCGGTCAGAAAGCAGGGGAGATGCAGAGAAAGTGGGGGGCTCTTAGCTGTCTGCCTCAGAATTTCTCAAGGGGCCCCCTGGGGCCAGAGAGTCCCTCCTCCTGAGTGCACTGCGGGGCGCTGGTCCTTCCTGTCCCCTGGGCAGCAAGACATGGGACACCAATGACAAGCCCTCATGCAACTGTGACCCCCACACTGTCCGAGCTCTCCTGAGGATGGCTCCAGCCTGGTGGAGAGCCACTGGGGGTCCCCACAGGACCCCGCTGGACAGGCGTCTTTGGGACTCCCAGCCACCAGCTCAGGATGGACCCTCTGCAGCTGCTCAGACAGCCCTTAGTGGCCAGTTCTGTCCGTGAGGCGAGGGTGCTCACTGACGGGCTTCTGCAGCCCCGTTACCCGCTACCCGCCAGGAGGAGAGAGAACCCTGCAGGAGCACGGCTGGGGGAGGAGGGGCAGGTTCTCGGCTTGGGGGTGGGGGGCACTGGGAGTCTTTTCAAAACCATGCCATGAATAAAGCTGCAGAAGTTAACCCCCGAGATCAACAGCTCTCTCAGTCACCTCTATTTGCATCTTCTGAGCTTCTGCCCCCCTGAGAGGCCCTGGGGAATCCCAGATGAAGTCCCCATATCTCTAAGAGGTCTGTGCACAGCACACAGAACCATGCTTGGGGCAGCTGGATAAGGAGCAGAGGCCCCCCGTGTTCACAGGAAGGGGCCGTGGCCACCCCCCTCTGGGAGGAACTGCTTCTTCAGTTATATTTTCTTCTTTCTCTTCTATTGATAAAGTCTGAACTATCCGACCAAGTAAATATTGTGAGATGGCAGTTGTCTCACCAAAACCAGTTATCTGACCCTGGCAAGTAGATGTAACCGGGACAATGAGAGTCTGGATCTGTATTGAATTTGGTTTATAAACGATGCAGAGTTTCCAGTTCTCAAATGCAAAAGGATTACTGAGAAAAAGCAAAGTCCCCGCCCTCCCAGGCCTGCTCTGTGGTGGAGTGGAGCAGCTGGCTTAACTTTCAGATAAATTGTCATTGAAGCAAAACCAAGATAGGAGAAATGTGAACCCCCTCTTTCAACAGCCCATTGTGTTCAAAGCCATAAGCAAGAGAGTTAAGAGCCCACCTTCCTTTCTAAGAAAATATGAACGTTAGCGCTTTGAAATAGAATTCATGGCACTGGGACTTGGAGTGATATCTGCATTCAGATCCAACCGGATCTGCTGCCCCTTCCAAACAGTTCTTTCTTCTCCGCGTGAGAATTACCTCACCTGGAATTCCCTCTTCAAAAGGCAGAGAAGCCTTTGCCTATGAATGAAGCTGCAGCCCAGGGCAGATGCGGAAGCGGCCCTCCCCTCCGCAGCAGTGGCTGGGAAGGAAGTCGCCCCAGCAGTGCGGCCACACAGCCCGGGCGCCGGCTGCCTGCAGCTCCTCTCCCCAAGATGCAGTTTCTGGACGTGGAGGAGCCTCTGGCTGATGAAGAGGATGACGTTTTTGGCGAAGGTAAACATCTTTCTTTGCTTTGTTTTGACACCGAGGAAGACTTTTGCCGGCCGGGGCAAGAGCTCGGTGCTTTGAAATGATGACAGCTTTCTGAGTGAGGGAGTCGGGCAGAGGGCAACCCGGGTGCCAAAGGTGCTCGGGCAAGGCTGGGCAGGGCTGCTGAGTGGTTCCTCCAAATGCTTCTTAAAAAGTCAGGACTGAATAAAGGTTTGCTTTAGGTCAGAAAACAGTATTGACCTTTCCCAGGTCCCTCTTCTACACCATGGTGCCTGGCACCTCGAGGGAAGCTGTCCCCGGCTTCTTTCACAGCCAGGCTGCCCGCGGGGCTGAAGTCTGTGCCAGAATGAGTCTCCCGGGTACTGTGTGGCGTGGACCTGGCTTCCCTCCTCCGGCAGCCCTGGGCGCCCACGGGCAGCGCCCAGATCTGTACTCTTGTTTCACAGCTCTCCCCTAAATCGGCTGTGCAGTGGGAAGCTGGCTCTCGGTCGACGTGGCTCATCTAGTGATCTACAGAGGTCTTGCGCCAACACTGCCCAGGAGATGGGCCGCAGGCAAGGGCCTCTCTAGAATTTGGACCCGCCTCAATAAATGGGAATCTGGACCCAGGGATCTCTAGATTTTGGTCATTCCCCATTAAAAAAAAAAAAAAAAAAAAAAAAAAAAAAACATGTTCAGTGAGTTTTAAAGACTTCTATCAAGTAAGCTTTTAAAAGAAGCAGGGGGTGAGACTTTTTTGATGATTAGCCAAGTAATACAAGTTCACGGAAGAACAACCAGAGAGCGGTGCCCAGTAAGAGTCTCCCCTCGTCGAGTCACCTGGTCTGACTGCTGTCAGTGTTGGCGTCTGTCTTTCTTACTGTGTTCCAGCCACAGAAATAATTACAGTGATAACCAGGGTTTCCATCGCACTTTCACCCGTTTGGAGACGGTCTCCTCACCTGGGCCTTGCTGCTGCTCGCCAGCTTCAGTCTGTGGCTGCGCTCTGATGACAGGCATCGAGAGCCACTGCGAGGTTAGATCCTAGGCTCCATTCTCCGGCTTCCGCTTCTACTTGCGGGTGTCTTCTCTGGTTATGTCTACGTAGATGCTGACACTCTTCATGATTTCACAAACGTGCACCAACAGGAAGATAAGCCTGGGCTGGACGATGTGGTAATTATCTATCTGTCCACCTTTCCCACCAGGCATGGTTTCCAGAATGCCCAGCCCATTTCTTTCCCCAGCGGGCTTTCCGTTTTGGCTACTGCAGTGCTGAAGAGCGCCATCTATGGACTGAGGACCCGCTCTGGACTGGGTGGTGGAGTCCCTCCTGAAGGGAAAGTTAAGACCGCACAGAGCAGGGCTTGACGGAGTGTAGGGCCCCTCTCCGAGCATGCGTGATTGCCACGTGACTGTGGCCTCGACAGCCATGCTGGAGGGTCAAGGCGGAGTCCGGTTTCTGCCTGGTGTTGCCTGAGCCTCCTCAGCTTCCTCAGCTTCCTCCACGGTGCTCGCAGGCTGCGCGCGCGCTATGGGGTGGCCCAGCTTCTCTTTACGGCAGATTCCCGATGTTGCTCTAGAGGGTGGTGTGATTGGCCCTGTCCAAACCAAGCATCTCATTTACCTTAGACCTTGTGGGTCAGGGAGAGGATCCTTGTAAATTCAGTGTGCCGGTCTTCAGCTGCCAGAGTCAGGGCTGGTGCCTGGAAGCTCGGCCCGCTGGTGCCTCCCCTGAGCAAGCTCTGTGCCAGGAGCCGTCCCGAGCTGCAGTGGGCTCTGCCCACTACCTCACTGTGTGACCTGAAGCAGGTTGCTTGATCTCTCTGCGCCTTAGTGTCTCTCTCGTAAAGCAGAGCACGACCCCATGGGGCTGTGTGCAGGTGAAAGGCTCTTCTAGGGAAAGCGTTACAACAGTACCTACACGTGGACCTGCTCAATCGGTGCTAATGCCCTACATTTCAAGGAAGAACATCAGATTTTTTTGCACATGTCTGGTTAGTAGACTTGAAGCAGGGTTCATTTACGTCAGTCTGTAGGTGACATTGCAGAGGTTTAATGTGGTGGAGATGGTCTCCAGCATGCACGGCAGCCACACCCCTGCTGCAACGTAGCTGTAGGGACCTGGGCAGGTCTTCATTCTCTCGAGCCTTGTGCTTCATCTCAAATCAGAGGATCGATTGCCTTCTCTGAGATCTCACTTCGTAAAACCTCAGAATTCTACTTAGTCTTCTCTGCATGGTGGCATGGCTACCGAGACCTCGTGCCTTGCTCTAGGTCTCTCTGTGGGACTGGCTCACTCTCCATCGTATGGAAGCGGAGGCTTTCCCTACGCTGAGTTTCCTCTAACAAGGAACACACCAGGAGCTTGCTACTAGGGCGATGATATGCCCTTGCACCAGCCCATTTTTGAAGGGAACTTTGTCCCCTGAAGGAACATGAGTTTAGAAGTTAGTTTCATTTAGTTGAAAATATACACATGTTCATTTATATACACAGGCCACATAAAGACAGCGGGTGGGGGATGAGTCATACTCACGATGTTTTCTAAACTGCCTTTCTGAATCCTGTTTGCTTCAGCTATTGTTTTCTGTGGTTCAAGAAAATGTGAAGGTTCACAGAACGAAAAGCGCTGGTGTGTGACAACACACTCTGCTCTTTTCCACAGCAGGTTGCAGAGGAAGAGAGAGAAACAGTCCCCACCCACACACCACAACCCCAGTGTTTATCCTCCCCTCCCTATCTCATACACACACACACACACACACACACACACACACACACACACGGCCCTCAGTTTGCTTTCTAAACACTACCAACGTCATTATGTCATTTAGAAATAGTTACTCTTGGGTAGATGTGATCTTTCTTGGGAAATGATTGATTTAATTATCAGGGTGTTCAAAAAACAGTAATTAGATTTAGAGGCTCTTTTCCCTTGACAGCCTCAAACTTATCAAATTCAAGGGCTTTTATCTCTTTTGACACTGTGCGGTCTTGACAGCCAGCCTGGTGAACGTTAGGAACAGCCGGACGGGTGGTCGTGGTGATGGTGATGGTGACAGCCGCGGAGACGGTGGAGACTGAGGAAGGAACTCAGTGCCACACATGGGGAGGCCTGAGCCAGCTCAGAACCGCAGAATTCGTGTGTGGGAGGGAACAGTTCCCCAGGCGCTGGTCAGTCGGCATCTCTGCTGCTGAAATTACTCCTGAGCACAAGTTAGAGCTATGCTGGCCCCTGTAGAAGGCCAGACCTCGCTGCCTCCCCGTGCGGCCTGCTCAGGGATCTACTGTCCAGGGCCGTGATCAGAGCACAAGCCTCCTGTGCAAAGCTCATAGCCAGGTGCAAAATCTGCTCAGGCACTAGTTCCCTGCATAGTCGGACGCCTGTTACGGTCTTCTTCCCGGCCACGTGGAACTGCGAAACTTTAGCCACGTCTTCTAACATGCCCCGGAGCCGGTACAGCACAACACAGCACAGCAGAACACCCCCCCCCATCCTGGTAACAGCCTCCGGTAAAGTCAGATCCCCCTCCCCAACGAAGGCAGAGCCTCCCAGGTAGACATGAACTGGCAGGGAAAGTCCACCAGACCACAGCTGTTAGCGGAGTGGGGGGTGGGGCTGGCACAAGGCCACCCACTTGAACCAACCCCTCACCTTTCCGCAGGCTGCCCGTCAGACTCTTCCTCTTTCAAAGGGAACTTGGAGTGAGCAATGGGATTGCAAAACGCTTGTCAAGAAAATTATTTCTTGCAGTTAACTTTTTGTCTTTATGGACTGTTTAGGAAACAAAGGGAGTTTTGCTAATAGATAAACAATTACATAATCTTGAAATCTTATATATTTTGACTACTGAGTTACATTTGTCCCTTCCAAAATTGGAAGAGAGAGAGAGAGAAGAAATTTATGCATGATGGCACATGCCTGTAATCTCAGCAATTCAGGAGGCTGAGGCAGGATTGCAAGTTCAAGGCCAGCCTTAGCAACTTACAGAGGCCCTGAGCAATTTAGCAGAGAGAGAGAGAGACTCCAGCTCCAGATACAGATGCATACCCCATGGCAACGCCCCCTGTGAACCACCGCCTCCAGCCACACCCACCTGCCGCCAGCTACCACTCAATTAATCCCATCAGGGGGCTAATCCACTTATTGTATTAAGACAACCAACCATTTCTCCTGAACCTTCTTGCACTGTCTCACACATGAGCTTTTGGGGGACACCTCACTCACATCCAAGCTATAACAGAAGGAAAATTTTTTTTAAAAATGTACAAAACCAGTACATTGTGAACGTTTAGACTGGTTATCAATGCCTTCGTGGAAAAGGTAAGAGAAATAGAATGTGAAAGTGTAGGAGACTTGGGCGGAAAGTGCTGGAGCTCTCTGCTTGATCCTGCCATGTCTCATCGCAGGTGTTTAACTATGTTGAATCTCTCTCAAGGACTATCTGCGGTCCCCAAGTGGACTCCAGTAGTGACACTGGAGAGGGACGGAGCTAGGCTGCCGGGGCTTCTTGGGCTGAGAGGAACCGATCGCTCTTTGCTTTCACGACGTGCCAAGACTGCGGGACCCCTCCCCACCCTTGGGCCCCTGGATGCCCTTTGGCTGCAGGTCTTTCCGTCTGTGTCCTGGATCCGCAGCAAACCGACTTCCCCACGGTAGTTCTTGCCTGCCTGACTGTAGCTTTAGATTACTGAAAGACAGCCTCTTCCCATAGATGTCTAGGAAGCTTTCTTTGGCTGGTGCCAAAGAAATGGTGTCACTTGAGGGACACACACTAAAATAGCACATGGCGCTACAGCTATGCAGGCTGTCTGGCCACCAGTCCTCCCTCTGATTTATGGTCTCAGTGACCTCAGAGCAACCTATGCAGATGAGTCCAGGGCTGAAAGGGGCCCCACAGTGCAGGCAAAGCATCTTAAGTGTTTATTTTGTATGTCCAGCTAGCAGCTAGCAAAGGCCTAATTTTTTAGGCGGAGTGGAAGGTACACTCCAGTGTGTCTTCTATAGGATTTGACCTGCAAACTTACAGTCTGTGCATACTCCTTGTACACGTAATAATCTCTTTAAAAGAAAGGTGGAAAAAGAAACGTGTAGTCGTAGTTGTGACCACATGGAAGGAAATGGGGAGGACTATCTTTCTCCCTCCTTGGTAGAGCCATGTCCCTGCTTAAGCCAACATGTCTGTTGAAGAGATGCCACCTGTCCAGTCACCAGGCCACGGGGGTCCCCTTGTACTTAGCAAGTGCCAGCTTGTTCAACTTCTCATTTATTTTCGAATAGCTAAATTTTGCCTATTGACTGTTTGCTAAAAGCTGTGATGTTTAATTAAGATGTTTTATATTAAGTTTGATTCCAGAAGAGATTCTAAAGGAGGAAAAGGTATTAGTTGAGCCAAATTAAAATAACTGTTTCAAGAACCAGAAGGAAAGCAGGAAAATTGGACAGGAAGAAAAAGCAAATTCGTGGACTGGCCTAGCAAGTCAAAGTGAAAGAAGAAAACGGACCCCAGGTGGGGACACAGATAGGACCGGAACACACGCAGGCTCCCCCCACGTGCAGTGGGCTCCAGGCTCACCCTGTGCTGCTCCCTGGAGGCCTGGGGGCCCCAAGGCAGCTGTGCACCTGGGAGGAAAGAAGGCTGAGTGCAGAACCTGAGCTCCGTCCAAGCCAATGCACCACGCAAGTCACGCAGCCGGGCACCTCTTGCTGTGTGGTGTAGACGGAGCACCTGCCACGTCATCTGGGGTCTCCTGTCACGAAAACAACAAGCTACTCCTTCATGTTTCTGTGTTCTTAAGAGAAAGAGTTGGCCTTTGCTGGCATAGCAATCGAAAGGCAGAGATAAGGAGCCAGGGGTGGTGGCGCATGCCTGTAACCCCAGTGACTGGGGAGGCTGAGGCAGGAGGGTCACAAGAGCAAAGCCAGCCTCAGCAACTTAAGCAGACAGTGTCTCAAAATGAAAAAAACTAGAAAAGGCTGGGGGTGTGGATCAGTGGTAGAGCACCCCGCTCCATCCCCAGTACCATGAAAAAGGAAACAGGCCGAGGTGGTGTCCAGTGGACTGCACAAGGTACATTTATATCACCCTCGCTCCTTCACAAGCGAACGCAGTGTCTGAAACTTTTCATGCCTCAACGTGAGGAATGCTTCAGGCAGAGGACAGTTAACCCATTAAGTCCCCAGTTTTTAGTTCTGCAGCTATTTCAGTGAAATTGACATGGGTGCACTGAAATAGGTCGGAAATCATACTGTAAAGCTTACTATGTAGCATCATCATTAATAATAACAATGAGTATTATTGCTAATCATTTATCTGTGACTTTTATCAAAAGAACAGAACTCTAAAAATAAGCATTTCTTTCAAAGTTACCATAAATAGTATATTTGTTGCTCAATTTAATTGTTTATAGGTGTCCCAAGTAGGGGATGGTGGGTCATAACAGGTGAAGGAGACAATGGGGGGTAGAAGGTAAACGTCTTAAAATATAGACTATAAAAGCGAGGCAACTATCAGCTCTTGGGGGAGGGCAGTGTGTCTCTTTCTCCAATTGATGCAAGAAAAAACACTTACATCAATTTGTAAAGGTTCTCACTCGTTAAAAAAAAAAAAAAAAAAAAAAAAAAAAAAAAAAACCAGTGAGCAGAGACAAGGCCCTGCAGGTCTTCACGTTCTGCACGGTTTCCCTCCTGTCTGGACTGTTGGAGCGGAGCGCGGCCCTGTTTGCACCCTGGGACTCAGGCTCCCACAGGGAGGGCTCTTCTTTTGCGAGACTCTGTTCTCCATCATTTATTCAGAGCTAGAAGTCACGAGCTGAACAACGAGAGAGAATAACTCGTCTTCCAGATCACAAGCTGTCAGCTGGCTGAGCTGTTGGACCCAGCTTTTTATTCTCTGGAAGTTGGCCTTCAGAAAGCCCTGAGAGGGAATAAATACGGAGACATTTCCTATGGTGGGGTCTGTTCCTTCTGTGGTAACAGCAGGAGGAACTGATAGAGTGGCATTTAAGAAACCATGCCAGAGATTCGCCATGCAGGTGTGCTTTGCGGAAGGTGCTTTTACTCCCCTAAGATGAGACAGCTTCCAGGAGCGAGGCCCTGGGACGAGGGCTCTTCTCCTCAAGTCCTGGTGCACATGCCGCGGGTCCCCATGAACATTTCCCAACCCAACCATCAAAACTTAGACCCCTCCATGACACCTACTAAGAGCCTCTCTAGGGAGCACCCCTGCCCTGAGTGGCATGCACTCTGCAGCTGGGGCTTGTGTCGCAAGCTCACTCTGCTCAGTTTCCAGAGCAGGGCCAGCCACCTTCTCCAGCCTGGTGCTATGCCCAGTAGTGTGCATACAGGAACTCTGACTCTACTGCTGTTTCTCAGCCTTTGATTTTTATTACTCAGACTCCAAACTGAGGGAACGTAGCCATATGCTACAGAATGAATTCGAACTAGCAAGTTCAACTTACTAGTTGTTTGATCTTAGTCAAATTACCTAACCCTTCAGAAACCCTCCTTCCATGTGGGGATTGTAATACTTATGGTGGTGGTGATGGTAGTAATAATGATATGAGGTGATGGTGTTAGTGATGATAATGATGGTAGTAATGGTGATGGTCATAGTGGTAGTGATGGTGGTGGTGGTGGTGATGGGGATGGAGATGGGTGATGATGGTTATGGTGCTGATGGTAGTGATGGTGATGGTGTTAGTGGTGATGATGGTCGTGGTGATGGTGGTGGTGGTAGTGGTGGTGATGGTTTTGATGATAAGGTAGGGGTATTGATGGTGATGAAGGTAGTAATGATGGTGATAGTGGTGATGGCGCTGGTGACTTTGACGGAGGTGATGATGGTGGTGGTGATGATGATGGTGGTAGTAATGGTAATGGTGGTATTGCTGGCGATGGTGATGGTGATGGTGATGATAATAATGATGGTGCTTGTCCCTTCAAAAAGTAACTGAGGTGAAGAGAGATAATGTATGAGACAAATGAAAATCATTAAGGGCTCACCACGTAAATGTCAGCTATTATCCAACAGAGGTTTCCTCAGTTGTCCCAGCTTCCCTCTGCTACTCCTGGTTTTGTCACAGACAAGGACAGGCTGGCTTGATCAAAGGCACAGCTGACTAGAGCAGGGTGTTGAGGCTGCTCACTTTCCTGGGGCTGTAGAGAAGCCTCTGGCTCGGAGACAGCAAGCCTGGCTGCCCTCTGAGCCTCACCGTGTGACCACAGCAGGGCTCAGAATAACCTCCCTGCGTGGCACAGGCTCAGTGCACGACTCCTTCCCCACTCTCTATTGCCGTCACAGTCTGCTCTCCCTTTGACAATGCTTGGGTGTTGAAGAGCGACACACTCCCTGGCAGTGTGTGTGGACGGGGCTGCTGCTCTGCCCATGAATGCTGGAGGTAGAGGATCTCCTCCCTGAGGAGCGCGAGCCATGCTCAGGACACACTTCCTGTGTGGACGTCGGAGCGCGAGCCATGCTCAGGACACACTTCCTGTGTGGATGTCGGAGCGCGAGCCATGCTCAGGACACACTTCCTGTGTGGACGTCGGAGCGCGAGCCATGCTCAGGACACACTTCCTGTGTGGACGTCTGCTGCTGTGGACACGTCACCGTCACTGCCAACCACTTCTCCACTGCCCAGAGCTCTTTCAGAAGGTGATGTGAGGAAGGCTGGCCTTCCTGTGTGTGTTAAAGTGTGTGTTGAACACTCCTAATGTGCAGTCGTCGCCCACTGAGAACTTTAGTTCTGTGTGTACACACACGCGCGCACGCACACTCATTCATACTCCTGCATCACCTTGGGACAATAACTAAGATTTAAATGAAGCCTCTATAATCTCCCCATTGGAGGCACTTTGTATTCATTTTTATTTCCCTTGCTCTTTAAATATTTTCGATGGCAAAATCTCCCGGAGGAGACAGTGAGCATCTGCTTGCATGCATCGTCCTGTGAAGATGCTCACGGCACAACGTGCAGGAAGGAGGACAAACACTAGCCCGGTGCCCAGCCCACCACGACAGAGGCGAGAGAGCAGAGGCGTGCCATCAGCTCTCGGGGAACTGGCCGTCCGCTGAGCTCCACTCGTGGACGTTCTGACCAGGGCTGGCCACTGGCCAGTGAGGTCAGCAATGACCCCAGCTGTAGCAGGGCCGACTGGGAAGGGACCACCGACCTTCCCGGTAGGTCAGAAGCGACACTTGGACTGCCCGAGGCGAGTCCGAGGCTCTCTGCACTGCTCTTGTTCCAGCTGGGGCTGGGAAGCCACCACGGCAGGCCAAATCCCGCCTGCAGCAGGAGGGTGGCCTTCACAGATGAGCATTCGCAGTCGACTCCGCATAAGCTACAAACTTGGAATCTCAATTAAGGAAAATGTTATCTCAAAGATGAAGCATTCCAATCTTCACCTTAGTAGACCATTATTACCAAAAAAGTGCTCAATTCCTATATTTTGGATTTTGTCAATAACAAAATGTGAGATTTTGCTTTCTTCTTGTTATGTGTATCTACCTGATTTCCTCGTTTTCACCTCCTGGCCCACAAATCCTAAAATCTCTGTCCCCTGGCTATTGAGAGGAGGCCTGCCCACCGGTGGGCGGGGGCAGCAGCTTCCCGCTCGTCTTGCTCTTAGAGTCATGGAGAGTTTCTGAGTCTCCTCTTCCTGTAGCCCCTCTTCTGTCAGCGAGGAGGGTCTTCTCCTTAACAAGTCACTAGGTGAGAAGGGATTTGCCCCTTCCTGGTTATGTTGATGCCCTCTTAAAGACAACACGCATCATCTTATTATGTAATAATGCAACGTGAGTTGAAAAGGCGACAAGAAATTAGTGGTGCAAGACAGAATGCTCTGGCTGGAGGGGGGGTGATAGCACGAACAGGGTGAAGGGCCAAAGATCTACCTCCCAGCCCAACAGTAAATAAGGTGAAAGAAGACAGCTCACAGCCAGTGTCCAGGGCCTCCCACCTGCTCCTCTGCGCTTCTGCAAGGGACGTCTCTCCCCAGGAGACTCCAGGACTCACTGGTCTGTGAGGGCAGAAGCCCTTTGGCCTGCTCCTCTGAATGACTGATCCGCAAGCAGGACCCAAGACTGTCTCTGGGCTTTCCCACCTACCCAAGCCCTGAGCTCACAAGGAGCCGTGATGCAGGCCTCCGAGGGCATCTCCTGAAGAAACCACAGACGGGAAATGCGTTACCTTGATGATAGAAGACCACATAGGATTGGTGGAGTTTTGATCCCCCAGATCAGTGCCGGCTCATGGGATTGGTGGAGTTTTGATCCCCCAGATCAGTGCTGGCTCTCGCCCACTGCCCAAGTCTGTGAGGCAGACCGGCGTGAGTGTGCTCAGCCTGCATGTTAATTTGAGAACAAGGAAGCCTTTTCCCAGCAGACACGACAGGAGAGAGCTAAAAGCACTGCCGCGCACACCCATGCACATTTAGCAGGGGCCGCTCGGCTCCTGGTTGCTAAGCATTAGGAGAAGCAGGAATGCTCAGCTCTATTAGGCATCTCTGACAGTCCTGACTTGCTGTAGGGGGAAGTAAATCTTTCTACTAAAAAGACTTAGGAAACTCTTGTGCACTGTTGGTGGGAATGTAAATTAGTGGTGAGTTAGTCAGCCTTTCATCACTGTGATCAAAATGCCTGCCGTAAACAGCTTAAAGAGGAAAAGTCTGTTTTGGCTCCTGGTTTCAGAGGTTCAGTCCACGGTTGGCTGCTCCATTGCTCTGGGCCTCAGGCAAAGCAGAACATCAAGGCGGAGGGCCGGGTGTGGCAGAGCAGAGCTGCTCAGCCCTAGCAGCCAGGAGGCAGAGAGTGAAAGAGAAAGGAAGGTCCAGGACAGGATGCAGTCCCCAGCGGCACACTCCCATGACTTCCTCCAACCAGGCACCACCTGCCTACAGTTGCCATCACCTCCTAGGAGTTCGTTCGGATTAATAATCCATCAAATGGATCGATCCACTGATAGGTCAGAGCCCTCACAATCCCATCATTGCCTAGAAGTCCCACCTCTGCACATGGCTGCGTGGGAACATGAATCCTACACAGGAGACTCTGGGGACATTCTGGATCCAACCTGTAGTGGGTGGTCATGTAAAATCGGGTACCATAGCTATGTAAAATAGTATGGCAATTCCTCCAGATATGAAAAATAGGACCACCATAAGATCCAGCACTTCCACTCTGGGTATATATCCAAAGAAAGTGAAAGCAGGGTCTTGCAAAGGTGTGTGTGCACTGTGTTTGACGTGTGAGTGACAACGGCCAAGTGGTGCAAGCAGCTCAAGCATGCCTTGAGGGAGAAGGACATGTGCACGGTGGCTCGCACATACATGGAGACTGCTCAGCCTCGAGGAGGGAGACTCTGACACACGCTACAACACGGGTGACTCTCAAGGACGTTGCACTAAGCGAATTCAGGCTCACAAAAGACAAATGCTGTATGATGTCACTTATACCTAGAGTCATCACTGAGACAATAAGTGGGTGGCGGTTGCCTGGGGCAGGGAAGAGGAGAGGATGGATGATTTTTATTTAATAAGCATAGAGTTTCATTTCGCAAAATGGAAGAGATTGCAGAACAGTGGGCACATACTTTTCACTACTAAAGGGTACGATTATAAATGGCTAAGATGCTAAATTTTATGTCATGTGCATTTTACCACAACACACACACACACACACACACACACACACACACGTATCTCCTCACTTTCTAAAAAAAAAAAATAATAGTTCAGGATGGGTATACCAAACACAGGGCCATTTCTAAAAGCCTGCAGAGAAATTGCTTTCCCTTGACCACGTGCACTTGACAGGCGTGAACCGGATTTCCACAAGACAGAAGAGAGTCTGAGGAGCTGCTCTACACCAAGCCGCGGCTGCGTTCATCTGGCTCCGTCTCAGAAAGACCATTTCTTCCTCACCGCATGTGTGACACTGATGTGGGCCTTTCTAGCCCTTCTGCCTCCTGGGGGTCCCCCTGAGGGTCTCTGCATGAGATCAGCAGGTGCCGAGGCTCTTCTGGGGCGGCTCAGGTGAAAGAGGAGGTCCACTCCGGGCTCATGGAAGTCTGCCGTGAGCTGGCCCAGTCCTGTTCTGGCTCTCAGGACGCAGTGGTGACTGCAGGAAAGGCCCAGCCCCTGTGAAGCGACGCTGTGCTGTACTGGAGGGAGGTGGACAGGCACCCCCGCAGGAACACCACCTGTGACAGGGAGACGCGTGTTGCGGTGGCGCAGGAAGGCTGTGCTGCGTGCCCGGAGGCTGGGGACAGTCAGGCCAACCTGTGGGTGTCGGCAGGAGGCTGCGTCAGGAAGAGCAAGGAGACCAGAGGCCGAGCACAGTGGGAGCAGGGCCGGGAGCCAGGAGACGAGACCCCAGGAGGCTCGGGGGCTCCAGCTCCTGCAAAGCCCTGTAGGAGTTTTTGTTCTCTGCGTGACTCAGGGAGCCACTGGCCGGTGCCTACCAAAGAGGCGTCACCTGGCTTGCCTCACATTAGGATCCTTCCACCTGCGGTCTTAAAAATGGAGACAGGATAAAAGAAGCAGAAGCAGCGGGGCTGGTTAGGGGACTTGGGATGACCCAGGAGAGGGCTGGGGAGCCTGCCGGGTCTGGGCTGGTGGAGTCCAAGGGCACGCGGCACGCGAGGGAAGAGGGCCTGAGACCACCTCCGTCCTGGAGGGGAGCTTCACTCTCTCCTGGGATGAGGACAGCTGCGGAGGAGAGGCAGGGCTGAGCAGGGCTGCCGTGGTGAGCAGGCAGGAGTCCCGCTGTGGACAGCCGCGTTACAGCGTGTACACAGCTAGTGGGTGACTCTGTGAGGGCCTCTAAGTGCTCAGAGCATGCGCACTCCAAAGATCCGCAGAAGTGCTGACCGTGAAGCAGCACAGACACGGACAGACCCTTCTCCAGCCTGGGGGGCGGGGTAGCAGGACCTGCAGGGGCTGGTCACAGACCGGGTGATGCAACTCCTCCGGGGCGGCCACACGGGCCGTAGGGGGGCCGGCGGCCTGGGCGGGCTCCTGGGGGTGACGGTCAGGGTGAGGGCGTGGATTCCGTGGCAGCAGGGCTGTGGCAGGCGAGCTCTCTTTCCCCGCGTTCTCCTGCCCTGGGCCCTGTGCCCTCCGCGGTCAGAGGACTGCGGCTCATAGACTCGAGATGACCACGCCTCCTCCTAGCAGGGAGGCAGGGGTCCGTCCCACGGCAGGCTAGGGGTCTGTCCATCCTTGCCCTTCCCCAAGGCTCCCTGGCCACGTCCGTGAACAGCCAACAGCCAGCGCGGCACATTCGCTATAGCTCAACTCAAATCTTTCAAGTTCTGTGTTGAAAGACTCGATCACGTCTTTATTTTGATCTTAGGAAAAATCGCTCTTCTTCCTGTAAGAGTCCTTTTATATCCTCAAAGCACGAACCCTCCCAAGCCCTGGACGAGCCAGCCCAGTGTTCGTACTCACGGGGCACTCGAGCTGAACGACGCACCCACCGCCAGCAAGAGCCGAGTGTGTTCTGAGTGGTGAAGAGGCCGGACGTGCGTGGACGAGGACTGCAGCACAGGCGCCCGGCCCACAGCGCTGAACTTGGATCTCCTGTGGACGGGCGCCCAGAGCTGAGAGGCTCTGAGACAGACCCTGGCCTAGAACCTGTCCCTCGGGTCTGCTGATCCTGACTGAGTGTGGTGAGCTCAGGGCTCAGGGAACAGCAGGTGTTCACATTGACCTTCCGCAAGTAGCCCCTCGAGGCTCCTTGGGGAGCGTCGAGAGGGGAAAAGGCTAAAGCAGAGACGCCATCCTGGGCTTGCTCCTGCCCACATACAGCTGTCCAGCTGTCCCAGCTGCTGCTAATGAGAACATCGCTGGGGTTCCACTGAAGACATTTAATACAGGATTGCTTGGAGAAGCCACTTTCTACGGAGATTTGCTTAAACCAAAGCACTTGGATTTGTTACCATCGCTGTGAAATTTTCACCTCCAGCAGCCTTCGCGCGGATGACCTATTTTGAATGTGACAGCCGATTACACTTCAGCGGCGTGAATAATTTATTAGGTGCAAGAGCCCTGTGGATGCTGTGATATTACAGCAGCCTCGCTGGCCTCGCTAATTACGGAGGATGACAGCACTCTGTCCTGTTGTCACAGCTCCTATGCAAAGCTGCCAGGGATGTGGAGTGGTGGGCGCAGAGGGCGGAAGAGGGGAAAGGCCACCTGCATCTGGCTGGGCTCCCACCAGGCAGCCCGCGAGGCCCAGCCAGCTGTGGGCTGGAGCCAGGCTCCGACTTCCACCTCTGCAAGGGAAGCTCTGCAGGGCTGGGGTGGGTCTTGGATCCAGGATCCAGACTCTGCCTAGAATGCGTGCCGGCTGCGAGAGGGACTTGGGGAGGAGGAGGCCTTCAATGCTGAGCTACCCCTGGGACGTCTGTTGGGCTCCAAGCCACCCAGAGATGACTGGACTCAGGGCCCAGCACAGGGAGAGAGCTGCGGGAGAAGCCAGCGCACTGCCAGGAGGCCCTCCTCCTCGGCCCCGAGTGGCCCTGCGTGTCCTGCTGCCTCGTGCTCTCCGTAGCTCCGGCCTTGCTTCCGCAGTAGCAACAGCTCATCTGACTCCCCTGAGACCTCAGTTCCAGGTGTAAATCACCCTCCAAAGTAATGTCCCTCAGATGGTGGAGACCAAACACCTGGGCCACTGATTCCTCCTGAAGACACCTCCTGAGGCCACCTCCTCAGCTCATGAATGAAGAAGGAACTGGCCTTTGTACTATCTCTGGAAGTGGGGGGCAGGGAGGGGGAGGGGAATTAAACAGGACCATGTGGAACAACATCCCTAGCCTAAAATGGAAGGAGAAATGAAGATCAAATTATAGGCGGTCCATGAATAAATGATATTTTTAAAATATAAATGAGTGGATAAAAGCAGATTTTTAAAAAATCATCATTCTTTTTTTTTTATTTTTAAATAACAAATGCATTTTAGCTGCTCTCGGATGAAACCTCTGGGAGATGGCCAGTCCCGGGGTCATCCCAGCCCTGACCTCTCAGAGCCCGGCCCTGGAAAGCAGTGAGGAGTGGCCGGCTCCCACCCTCACGTCAGCCGCAGACTTAGCCGGAAACAGGCATCTCGTCTTTCAGCTGCCTGCCTGGCTGCAGACCACATCCAGCCTTGTATCGTGTGTGTGTGTGTGAGTGTGTGTGTGTGTGTGCGTGCGTGCGTGTGTGCATGAGTGTGTGCATATGTGTGAGTGTGTGGGTGCATGTGTGTGTGCATGCATGTGTGTGCCTGTGTGTACATATGTGTGAGTGTGTGAGCGTGTATATGAGTGTGGGTGCGTGTGTGTGCATGCATGTGTGTGCGCGTGCGTGTGTGTGCATGCATGTGTGTGCATGTGTGAATGTGTGAGCGTGTATATGTGTGTGCATGTGTGTGTGTGAGCGTGTGTATGTGTGTGCATGTGTGCATGAGTGTGTGCATATGTGTGCGTGTGTGGGTGCGTGTGTGCATGCATGTGTGTGTGGGTGTGTGGGTGCCTGTGTGAGTGTGTGAGCATGTGTATGTGTGTGCATGTGTGTGAGTGTGTACATGTGTGTGTGAGTGTGTGCATGTGTGCATGTGTGGGTGTGTGAATGAGTGTGTGTGTGTCCCCAGCCTCCAGCCTAGCTCTTCACTTTCTGGTCCTGAGCTTTGAGCCTCCCTCAGAGTCCCTTCCAGCTGACTCCAGCGACCTGCTTGGTCCAGCCGGGGCCACTGTGTGCTGTGCCACCCAGGGTGGTGTGTATGCAGTGGTGGTGGGTAAGCAGCGTGGCACGGTCCTCTGGCTGGTCTCGAGGGGCTTGATGTCCTCCGAGGCTTTCTCACACCCAGCCTGAGACAAGCTGTCGGGTGACAGGGTTCCTGGGAGTCCAGGGAGGAGGCAGGAGCCAGAAGTACCAGCTTAGAGTGGCCTGGCCAGATTCTTCAGTGGTCAGTAGGTAACTTTTAGTAGGTATGAATCAGGGCATTATTGATAAACCGATGGCTCCCCCAACTTAGAACGAGTCTGGACCGTTTGGCTTACCAAGGGGAAGGGAGGACACAGGACAGGCTGGCCCAGCCTCAGCATTCAGAGCCACTGCTGGCCCCACGGAGGGACAGGAAGAAGCTGCCAAGCCTGCCAGGAGAGAAAGCTGGGCAGAGGGGCCGCCGGAGGGGAGCAGTCACCCTTGGCGAAGGACACAGCCCGAGGTGACCCCACAGGGCGCAGCTGGTGGGTTCATACCCGGGCAAGCTTCATCTCCTGTCAGGGCCCCATCGCTGGCTAGACCCAGCCAGCACGTCAGGCAGGGCGGCCTCCGAGAGGTCCCTGGGTGGGCTCCGGTGGGGAGCAAGCTGAGAGGCTGGAGAACAGACAGGAGGCAGCGGGAACCTGCAGGCCAGAGGCTGCCTCGAGCCCAGGGACACTGGGACACAGAGCAGTCACCGTGGGGGACCTGAGTTTCCCCCGATGATGAGACGCAAGGGAGGGGATGTTGCATGGTGAAAGCTAATGTCCAGCCTTCAGGAGCCTGTGCGCCGAGGGCCCGGCACTCTGCCTACAAAAGCACCGCGTCCCACCATCTCCGCTTCACTGTGACTTGCTTTATGCTCATATGATCGTCTTGTTGGTGCTTAGTGATGAGCACTGTTTAACCAATGATACTTATTGGTCAGATGCAAGCTGGTCACTTTCAGCCTTACACATTCTGGACAATAAAGATTCACAGATTAACGTTTTGCCAACATTTTTGTCAATCTATTATCACTGGTTCTTAAAAATGTGGTCTGAGGACCCCTGAGGTTTCCCGAGGCCCTTTCAGGAGTCCCCAACCTCCTCAAAATTTTTAAAAGTCTAAAATGGTCTTGGAACCAAAAAGTTTGAAAATGACTGCTCTAGATTATGTTATCGTAGGAACAGGTGTTGAGACCAAAAAATTGGAACAACTGGCCTAGGTCATGGTATTACAGAAAACGGCCTCGGTATGCACTGTAACAGCAATGCACGGAAGCTGGAGTGCAGGTCTCTGGAGAGAGGGGGGCGCGCTACCTCTAGAGCAGATTTAGTTCCCCATCAGCTTTGAGCATCCTGCTCACTCTGTCCACGCAGCCTGCCAGGCATAGGTGTGGAAGTGTGACGTGGGGTGGAGGTGGGGTTCAGGGTGGGGTGACTTGTCAGAGCACACGGTCCTGACGCCAGCACCTGAGTCATTCACTCTGGGGACACACTAGCATGCCGGTGGTGGCCAGCGATCCTCCGCTGTGAAGCAGGTGTGGAAGGCGATGAGGAAGCAGCCCGAGGGGTCTCCTCCCCAGGACCCCCAGGACCCGCCATGGGCGTGGACACAGGGGCAGGACCAGGAGGCTCACGCTGAGCGTGAGCAAGGCCCACCTGTCGCCCCCCGGGGGTGGGTGCAACTTGGATGCCAATAAATGCAAGCTTTTGGCACCATTTTTCCAGGCGTGAGGGTGACGGGGCCAGCAGGGCAGCGCGCTCCTCATTCAGGGCTCCTCACTGCCACCCTCCATGCTCCGAGTGGCATGGAGCTCGGCTCCGGTGTGGAGGAGGTGTGACCTCGTGGGAGTGCGCCGTCTCCACAGGCGGCCGGCGTGTGTAGGGCTGTGTCCTGGAGACAGAGGACTCACAGGGTGACCCATGTCATGTCCTGGGGGAGGTGGGGCCGGAGCAGGCTTTCTAGCCAGGCAGGACCTCTGGGGATGAACCTCAGAGGTGGGAGAGGGGGTGACCGGAAAAGGCTCCGCAGAGAATTCCAGGAAGCAAGAATGGCCCGGGGTGGGGGTGGGGGCAGAAATGTCCAGTGTTGGAGCAACAGGCCGCTGGGCAGTCGGTTGTCCAGAACTTCCTGTGACACGGGAGGACACAGAAGTCCACAGAAGCTGAGAGTTGCCGAGTTCTCCATCGGCACCTGAAATAGAACCGACGTCTCACCCGTGAGTCCAGGCCCTTCCCAGGGCGTCCCCTGCACGTGTGGCCGGCAGGAGAGCTGCACACAGCCAGACGCCTTCCGGAACCTCACTGCAGAGCCTGTGGGGCCGGACGCCTCCTGGGCTTTACGTAGACCACTGCTTCCCAAGGACACTCTGAGATGAGGAGCCAGAGCCATCGAGCGCGCGAGGAAGAGACGTGAGGGACCTGGAAATCTGCCTTTGAGGCTCTTTCCCAGAGTGCGGCTCATGCACTTCACAAATCAGAAAACTGCACACAAAGAGAGGAGGAAGACTGGTCGGAGCAACACAGGGAGCGACCGACAGACAGACAGACAGACGGACGGGTCAAGGTGGAGGCCAAACCCCATCACAGCGTGAGAAAGTGTTCCAGAGCCGGGGAGCTGGCGGCGTTCCAAGCTGGAACCGGGCCCTGCACTTGGGTGGCCAGCCTCTAAAGAAAGGTCACGCGGGTAGAGGAGGGACTTCAGATGCGGGTGTTGGGCCTGCTGTCCGTGTGGGTGTGGAGCCTCCAGTCAGGAAGAGTCGGGTCCCAGGTGTGCCTGGTCGCCTCTCTCCAGGACCAGTCACTGAGGCCGAGAACCCAGCGGCGGGACAGGCCGAGCAGTGCTCAGGAGTGTGAGTGGAGGGGTGGGGACGCGAACACACCTCCAGGACCTCCTGATTAGGCGACAGCCCCGCTCCCTGTCAGTGGGGTCCGGGGGCAGCTCTGACCTCCGCACTCCTCCTCAGAAGTTCTCAACCAGGAAAGCAAAGTGGCTGCGTCTTGGGAGCTTTCCTGCTGTCTCCTGGTGACCACTGATGGCAGAGGGAATGGTCAGGCTGGCCTGGCCAAGTTGGCTCTCCGGCCCAACGCTGACTTGTAAGGGCCCGCGAGGGAGGACAGCGTGGGCTCGGCAATGGAAAGAGGCCCTTACAAGCGCAGCCCAAGTTTGAACACTGGCTTGTGATGCCAAAAATAATTGTGGTTCCCATAGCACCGTGGCACTTCCTCTTTCCTAACACACCTCACTTATTTATAACCACCCCCAGCACCAGGCTCACAGGCAGGTGGCGAGACCGCTGGGCTTCCCTCCGCACCCGCCGCCTGAGCAGAGAGCCTGGTGCCCGAGCTGCACTCGATCACTCTGAGTAATTGTTGAAATAATAGCTATCATTTGTTCTTAGGAGTGTTTCCAATGAAGACTGATTGATATATAGAGGGGAGCCAGGCGTCGGGGTGCATGCTTGTAATCCCAGCGACTTGGGAGGCTGAGGCAGGAGGATTGCAAGTCGGAGACCAGTTTGAGATCATGTCTCAAAAAAGAAAGGAAAAGAAAAGGGGTGCTAGGGATGTAGCTTATAGATAGAGCACCACTGGGTTCAATCCCCAGTACCCCCCCCCCCACACACACACACACAGTTTATAAGTGAGGAGGGAACCTCAACATGTGCTGAGCTGCTTCTGGTTTGGAGGGAACTGGTTCTTTCCGTTTGCGTGAACGAGCATTGTGAGGTCTCGTCTCTCACAATGCTCTCATGTCCTATAACATCCCCATCCCTGAAGCCCAACAAGTTTGGGGATTTACAGTCCTGGATTGTGTTCCAAGGGCTCAGCCATGGTCTCCTAGGGCTCTGCCCAGTCACGCTTTGGAACACAAGAATCCTGCTTAGGGAACACCAGGAATCCAGGGGTGGGAAACCGAGAGGACAAGGGGAAATCAACCAGCACGGATGGTGTCTGGAGGTTTCGACCTGTGCTCCGGGTCCCTTGCTCACACACTTATGGGGGCTGCAGATCCCAAGACAGATCCCACCTCCAGGAACTTGCAATCCGTGAGGGAAACAGAGCTGCACTGCCCCTGCTTCTCCCTAAGGGAGCCAGCTCGGAGGAGGTTTATCCACCACTGAGGAACCTCCTGCTCTTGCCCAGAGCTGCAGTTCACACGCAGGATGCTGAGTGGGGGCCCCAGGGAAAGCTAGAGGGTAGGTAGCCTGGGCAGCCGCCTCAGACAGCTTGCAGCTTGTGAGGTCCTCTGGCCTCAGCTCAGCACAAACATGTGTGCAAGCACACCCCCCCACACACACACACACACGCACCACATTCACAGGCAGCCCTCAGCAAACTACTCCCAGGCCAAAAGGGGAAGTTGGAGTGAGCTGTGGCAGACCACTCTAAGTTAAAAGAGCTCTAAATTCGGATTCGCACCTGACCTTAAATCTCAGTGTCACTCTTGTGATCGTGGGCAAGTCATCTGCTCAGCTTCTCAGAGCATCCGCGCTTCCTTCCCAAGGGACAGTGTGGAAAAGGAGCCGGGCAGGCCCCGGGGGGTCGTGTGGGTAGGGCACAGCATCTCAGCCCCCCAGCCCTGTGCACCACGCCCAGCAGACTGCGGCCTGACGCGGCGGTGAGCGGAAGTGAGCAGAGGGAAGTGGGCCTCCCTCCAGGTGGGGTCAGGCCCTCCCCGCCCAGGTGTCCTGTGGAGCCCCTGGGCAGCAGCTCTTCCCGCTCCTGCCCAGAAGCGCGCCACGGTGGCTGTGAGTGCATCAGTGTGGGGCGCACACCAGCAGGGCAGAGGGAAGACAGGGCTGGGGCTGGAGCCCGGAGGAGAGCGACCGTCCGCGCGGGGAGGCTGCAGAGGACTTGCAGCAGGGCCTGCAGGTTGGGATGTCTTCTGCGGTCCACCTGGGGAATGAAGGCAGGGCTTTAAGCAGTGGAGTGGCCACAATGCAGTTTCTGTTCTTAAAGGTCACTCTTTCTGCACTGTAGACAGTTATCTACTGCTGCATGACAAATTGCCACAAAATGAACATTTAAAGCAACACACGTTTATTATCCCACAGGGTCTGTGGGTCAGGAATGCAAGCATGGTTTAACGTGACTTCTGAAGAATGGGGGACATGGTGGTAAGGCCACCACAGCCTGTGTTCTGCAGGTGCCCAAACTTGTTTTTCTTTGTTTGTTTGTTTGTTTGTTTGTTTTGGTACCGGGGATTGCTCAGGGGCACTCAACCACTGGGCCACACCCCAGCCCTTTTTTTGTATTTTATTAGAGACAGGGTCTCACTGAGTTGCTAAGTGCCTCACCATTGCTGAGGCTGGCTTTGAACTCACGATCCTCCTGCCTCAGCCTCCCAAGTGCTGGGATCACAGGTGTGCACCACTGCACCTGGTTCCAAACTTGTTTTTATTTTTTCCATGTGCATCTAAAGTTGATTAAACTGTGTCAACTTGGACAAGTCTCTTGAACCTTGGTTTCCCCATGTATAAAATGGGGATAATAATACCTACTGTAGGACTATAGTCAGAAGTCAAGGGCACAGGGCTGTAAAGTATCTGCTCTGCAGCCGAGGATAGAATAGGGTGGTCAGTACTCTGTAATGTTCAGTTCAAGTCAACCAAACTCACGGGAGTCCTGACTCTTGTGCATCGACAGAATGCCAACATTGAGCACCATGAAGACACCGGCCAGGCGCAGGGCTCAGGTCCTGTGCTCAAGGCATCTTCTCCTCTGAGGGGAGGTCTGCAGGGAAGATTCAGTGCTGTCCCCCGGTGAGGAGCTGTAATGAAGGGCTGGACTGTCACCACTGCGGTCTAAGGCCTAAGGCACAGGTCGGTGACCAGTGCTGGCTTGTGGTTGTGGCTGCAGGTCTTGGGCAGACCCTGCTCCTCTCCTGCCCTGAAGGGCTGAGGGCAGATGCAACGAGGAGACCGAGGTCTGGCTGCTTCCCCCAGGTCTCAGGTGGGGTCCTTCACGACCCAGTGGAACCCGGCCCTCCCTCCTGGCATCTGCCAGGCGCACTGGCTCTCGCTGCAGGCCTCGTAAGGTGCCTCCCCAGTGGGAGGGGCGACGCGGTTCGTGGGCACAGCTTCACCCGCGTGTTCCCGTGCGCCCTCTACTCAACAGGGCGTTGGCAGAGAGGAGCCGAGGTCTCCGGAGCCCCGCTGCAGGGTGGAGGCCGGGCCGAGACCTTGTCCCCAGCTCCGCTGTCAGGCAGGCCCGCGCTTTCCGGAAGGAGATCTCCGTGCATGACCCACGGCCTCCAAAACAAACTCTGAAGCACGACCTGCACCCCGCGACCGTCAGACGCCTGTCCACAGGCCTGCCGGGGCCCGGGGAGGCGACCCCGCGCTCTGCCGCGGGTGTCCAGGGCGGCCGCGCCCGCTGGACCCGCCGCTGCCCGTCCTGCCGCCGCTGGCCGCGGGGTCCCGGCGTCGCCGCTGAGGCTCGGCCGGAGCGGCTCCGAGGCACGTCCGGGTGGCGGTCGGCCGCTGTCCCCGCGCGTCGCCGCCCCGCCCAGCGACGCCGCGGCCCCGCCCCGCCCCGCCCCCGCCCCGCCCCGGCGGCGACGCCGGGACCCCGGGCTGTCACCGCGGCCTCCCTTCCACCCGCGGACCGGCCGTGCGGCTGCAGAGGCGACGCGCCCGAGCCGAGTCGCCTGCCATGACCCCCGGCGACCGTCTCTAGGTAGGCGCCCGCGTCGCGGTCCTCGTCGCTCGGCTCGGCGGGAGGGGCGCCCGGGCCGGATCCGCGGGACCGGCACGTTGGGGAGCCCGGACCCGCGCCCCAGGTCTCCGCACCCGGCGTGGCGTCTGACGCCCCGGGCAGAGGAGGGCAGTCGCGGGCGAAGGGCGCCCGGAGAGGCGGACGGCGACACGGCCACACGGCCACACGTCCGAGGAGCCCGCGCCGCCGGCAGGAGCGCTTCTGGGGCCAGGAGACGCCGGGCTGGACGCCGTGGCTGGGGGCTTGAGCGCCGGCGGACGGGGTCTGGGTGGCCCCTGGTTTCGGAAGCGACTTCTGGCACTCGGCGCCAGCTCAGGGTAGGATCGCTGTCCCCAGGGCCACTTGCCCCCAGGCTGACCAGTTGAGCATGACTAGGAACCAACCCCGTCCTCCCTGCCTGGACCCAGCTCTGACAGGTGGGGTGGGTGGGATGATGGGAACGGGGAAGAGGGACCAGGAAGGAGAAGCCCGTGGCCTTGATGCGGGGAGTGGGGTGTTCCTGAGGACAGGAGCCACGGGGCAGGTGTCTGGGCAGGAGGGGGCCCAGAAGCAAGGCATCTGCAGCAGTGCTGCCCAAGACTGTCACCTCCTGGCTCCTCCCACAGGGTGGTGGCCTTCGCAGAGACCCTTCACTGGAGAAGGGGGTGGGTGCTGTTTGAAATTCAGTCAGCTGAAGCCATGGTGGTGTTAGGTGGCAGAAGGGCTGTGCAGAGTGACAGCTCAGGAGCAAGACAGCAAGTGGGACGCCAAGAGAAGCAGACTGGCTCTGTGCAGGGGGGTGATGCCCAGTACCGGGCATCGGACATGCCTGTATGTGGTGTGAGTGACAGAAGAAAGAGTGTGAGCTTTCCCTCTGGGAAAACTTGGGGACTAGTCCTCCCTGCTCCCCACCGTCTGCTATGTGTCCCTGCTTTGGCTGCAGGTCTAGGATTGTGACTAATCATTGCCCCCATTCCCACAGAAACTGTGCATGGCCCTCTCTAGGGGACTGTGCATCACCTGTGATCAGCTGTCCATCCATCCCGTGATTACCTGACACAGCCAATTCTTCCTCTTGGTTCTATCTCAGGTTTGTGTGGTCTGAGGATATTGCTACCCCGCACCCCCACCCCCACCCCAGTATTCCTATTGGCTTACTCTTCCTCTTCCTCTTGCTCTTCCAGTCTTTTGGACCAAGCTCTGGGCTGCCCACACACGTCTCCTAGATCCACCACACTGTGTCTCACCTACTGTCACAGCAGAATGCCAACCATGAACTCCCCAGAACCAGGATTAGCACAGCCAGCTCTGGTGGTCAATCAGGAAGCAGCCAGTAGCTGCCCTCCTCCTGTAGGGACGAATTGCAGGGATGTGTCTACTTAGGGTGACAGTGGCTAGAGAAAAGGCCTCCCCTCTCTCTCTCTGCCCCTCTAGCCAGCCCTGGGAGCAGCCTCCTGTGCTCAGCTGCCCTTCAGTGGAGATCCTTCCAGATAGTGGCTTTTCCCCTGGGAGGCAATGCACTTGTCCAAAAATGTGCTGCATCTAAAAACCTAAAAACACGCATTGGAGAATCTGTTATTAAAAGCATCCTGCATATGTGGTTTTTCCAAAAGACTCCCGATTGCTGTTGCTTCCCTCTTCCCCTGACAATCTAATGTGCGCTTTTGCTTTGAATATTTTATCCTCAGTATGAATATAAAGATGTACAAAGCTAGGGAAGAAAACTGAAAGTGCCCACTGGGGACTTGCATGGGATTCTGATCACCCAAACACAAACTCCAGAAATGGCTCCCTTTCTTTGTTACTGACGATGTTATTTCCAGCAGAGGAGGGACCTGTCCCATTTCAGGGTGGCCTGGAGAAGTCAAGGGGACTAGGGAGGAAACACTCGTGTCTACAGATCTTAGTAGCTAGCCTTACAGACACATTTCATGCTTCAGCATCGAAGTCCATGGAGTGGGGCCCTGCTGATGACAGCCAGGTGTCCCACACTAAACCTGAGGTCACTGCAATAGAAACATTGTTGCCATAATAAAACCCCACAGTACAGCTGTGATATGTGATAGCAGCCACCAGCCCTTTCCAAATGTAACCAAGCCACTTCTGTTACACGTTGGGTGAATTCAGGGATTATTAGTTCACCCCTCTGTCAAGGGACCAAAACACACCCAGGGACAGCTGTGGACGGTGCGCAGTATCGCTTTCCGATCTCGTAGTAAATGGTCTGATCACGCAGACAATAGGCTCTTGGGTTGGGAAGTTTGCCAGCCTGTGTTTTTACTTTATAGGTCACTGCATTCAACGTGTTGGGAAAAAATTAAAAGCTGTCTTGTTTTTATTCTGAAAAGAAGTCAGAGGTCTAAAACCCGGTGCTTGCTTTCTTGGGAGGAAGTGGTGGTGGAAGCGAAAGTCCTTTCATTTGCACAGTGGGTGCCCCTCAGGCAAAGGCAGAGTGACTCTGCGGGCTTCCTGTCCCCCGGTGGCCAGGAGCCCGCTCGTGCTAGTGAACAGCTCCTTTACCAGGGTCACTTTCATCTGCCAAGCAGAGCTCCAGGAGCTGGGGGAGATAGACAGCTTGTGTTTGTGGCCACTCAGCCAGAAAAGAATACCAGCCAGCAGACAATGGAGCAGGGGGAGGACTGGGGGGCAGGGAGCCAGGAGGGGTGGCCCCGCCCCACTTAATTGGTTCCCAAAGGCAGACCTAGGTGTGGAGCGGTGTCACTGAAGCAGTTGTCATGCAGATGCCCCAAGAGGCGACTGTTAGATCTGTCTGGAAAAGGAAAAGATCAGGAGTATTTCCACCCACGAGCAGCCCTTCCTCTAGCCTCGTTTCTCCCCACTTTCAAATCATATTTCACAGGCGGTTTCCGGAAGCAACAGCGTCGTCACTTAGGCCCAGGGAATCCTTCGTGTGTGTTCAATGGAACCAAGTCCTCCTGCCTCGCGTGCCTTGAATGAATGGCTACTGAAGCCCAGTGTGTCCTCTTCCCCCCTCTCTCTCTGGTTAGTGGTCCAGGCTTGGTTTTGGTTTGGTTTTGTCACTCATCCCACTTGGGCAGGAAACGCTCCCTGAAAGTAACGGATGTTCTCCTGAGTGTGGCAGCCACCTAGGAAAGGTCTTTGGCCACGTGGCTCTCTGCTGGACCGTCCTCCCTCAAAGGAAATCCAGAGCGCCATCGAGAAGTTGCTTTGGTTTATTTTATTGTGCATTGTTTACACGACACCAAGGAGCACTGCGTGGGGGATGAATACTTCCACACCTTCATTACACTAATGGAACAGAAAATTAGATTTTTTTCAACAGTGAGAGCAAATAAAGTACAATATTTCTGTGTTGTTTTCCATAAGAGCAAAATGAAGTCCCAAGCCGGGCTGTAATCCCAGCACTTGGGAGGCTGAGACAGGAAGATCGCGAGTTCAAAGCCAGCCTCAGCAAAGGCAAGGCACTTAGCAACTCAGTGAGACCCTGTCTCTAAATTAAAAAAAAAAAAAGGGCTGGGGATATGGCCTGAGTTCTATCCCCAGTACCAAAAACAAACAAACAAACAAACAAACAAACAAAAAAAAAACCTAATAGAACTGTAAAAGGAAAAAGACAAAAATGAAGTCCCAGCTGGACCAGAGAGGGAGGCGTCTTAAACTAAGGGAGCATTGTTCACATTGTTTGGCATTCTAAAATATAATGAACCATTTAACTATCATTTTAGATCCTTAGGTGCATTTTGAGTCTAAGCCCGCAGTGTTATGTAATTTAACTGAATATCACTCTTTTTTATTTTCAGTTTAAGCATGTGTGCACTGAGCAACTATTTTGGGATCTGGTCTAAGCTAGATTCTCATTCAATATGAATGTGTAAGATATTGGTTATACCTTCCAGGGAGTGCAGTCTGACAGGAACCCATGTGGGACAGTATGCTAGGGGTGACCACAAGCCTGGTCTGCCCCGGGTGTGCTTTTTGTCACTATTACAAAATACCTGACACAGGACATTTAGGAAATAAAGGTTTATTTAGCTCACTGTTTTGGAGGCTGAAAGTCTAAATGGCATTTTGCAGGCTGGGTGAGGGCCACCTCTTGATTCCATCACCTCAGGGCAGACGTCAAATTCTTGGAACTCCGGTAGAAGCTAGCAAGTGATTACCTCTTGGACCACGTACAGGGAGAGACAGGGGGCCCACAGTCCCCCCAATTGATCAAGGACTTCTTGGCCCTGCCTCCCAAAGGTCCCACGACCTCCCAGTAGTGCCACCTTAGAATCGCCGGGACCCTGGGGAGTCACTCACGCCACACCCAAACCCAACACGCACCTGTTGTTGCAGCATGATTATTAACAGCGCCTCCTTCACTCACAAGGGCTGGGTTTAAATCACAGGTCACACAATGACCCTAGACAAAACCGCTGAGGACGGCCAGAGGAAGCAAGGGCTGTGGTCAGACCAGGGCTGGTTTCTCCTGTGTGCCTGTTGCAGATGATGGAAGGGAAGGGCCTGAGCAGACAGGCAGGCCAGAGCGCCGCGAGCTCACCGCGGGTGCAGCGCCTGCAGCTGCCCACCTGAGCCCACGCAGGCCTGGGTGGAGCGAGACCGCAGGTGGACAGGTCAGGGCGGTGAGGAGGCGTGCCTGGCAGGGAAGGCCCTGGGGACGCCCGTGAGCCAAGCTGCCAGGAGTGCTCGTGATGACGGCAGAACCAGGGCCACACCGAAAACCCGCCTTGTGCAGAGAGAATGTCCCCAGCTCCCTCTTGGATTTGTCCCTTACCTTTGGGTCTGAGTGCCGCTGGCCCTCCCCGCCGGCTCTGGAAGCGAGCTCGTCCTTCTCAAGGGACTGAAGAAATAATGTCTCCGTGCGCCTCAGGCTGTGTCCTTCTGCCCTTGTCTTCTGGGACTCTTGGAAGGGAGCAAGAGCAGGAGGAGAAGAGAGCCCTAGGAACACAAGAGCAGCACAGATGGACCCAGGGCGCACGGCGCACTTCCTCCTGCGCGGAGGAGGAGGGTAACTGAGGATGACGGTTCCCTGAGCTGGGGCCACTCGCAGGAGGTCAGTCCCAGTGTGGCATTTCACTTCCTTGCCTTTTGCTGCATGTGACGTTCGGGGTGACTTGACCTTGGCCTTCACTGTGACCATCTACCTTCCAGCTGCCACGTCCCCACAGTGAGGTGCCCTGGTGATGCAGAGGTCTGCGGCTGATGGGTCCTGCAGGGAGACTTGAGAATCACCCGGCTGCGGCCCCTGGGAGGGAGGCCACGCCATGTGTCTGCTCAAGACGAGTGGAAGCATCTGCCTCGACACGACCCCATCCTCCCGAGTCGCAGTCCCGCTCAGTGCTGTCTGGTGCTGCTTCATCTTTGGAGCAGGTTCTCCAGAGCGGAATCCACTCAGCAGAATTGTTGGGTCAGGAAGGCCCAGGAGACACGGTAGGGCGGAGGCACGAGGTGGGCTTGGAGGACCAGTGGACCCACTGCCCGGCCTTCCGTCCAGAAGCTGCCTGGTGGTTTGAGACCCTCCTGGCCCCAGAATGAGCGACTGCCGCCTTGGTCAGGAAACACCCAACCTGGCGGAAAGAACAGGTGCCCACGCAGGTGGCTGGAGGCAGTGGTGACGGAAGAAGCAGAGGGGCCAGCAAGATAATGCCCCAGGATGTCCGTGTCCTAATCCCGGGACCCACAAGTCCGCTGCCTGCGTGAGCAGAGGCTTGGCGGCGGCTGGTGCAGGCCCTGCCAGCACCTGGGTTCCCGGCTGGGCCGAGTCTGGCCCCACTAGCCCTCACAGGCAGAGAAGCAGCGACTAAGGACGAGGGGCCTGGAGGGGCGGCGCTGTGGCTCTGGAGGTGGAGGAAGGGCACAGGGGAAGGAAGGCGGGAGGCCTCCAGAGGCCCGAAAGATGGGGACGAGGATTTTCCTGTGGCGCTTCCAGGAGGAAGCCCGTCTCTGCTGTGCGGGTCAGTGCAGCCCGGCCAGCCCTCTCCCGGAACTGTGCCGCGTGGCGAGCCACCGCACTCGGGGGCATTTGCTGCAGCCACCTTAGAAAGCAGAGGCAGGCACCCTCCCTCCCCTGCCCCTCGGATCTCTGCAGGTGCGTGCCCTGGGGCCCGCCTCACACGCGGAATCCTAGCTGCAGGGGATTCTGGGAAGCAGGGCTTCTGGGTGGGGTCAGAATGACACCCCACCCAGCTGCCACCGGAAGACGAGGCGCTTGGGGAGCCCAGGAGGGTAGCCCGGCACCCTGGCCTGTCCCTCCCTGAGGGACGGTGGCACGTGGCAAAGCCTGAGGTGTCCGCGGAGGTCAGCAGGCGTCGCTCCGCCAGGGAGGCCGAGGGCCGTGGGAGGAAGGGGCGTCAGGTGGTGCGGGCCTGGCACGTCCGTCGGGAGCCACCGTCTGGGGATGAAGGGGAGGTGGTCCACAAGCGGCAGCTCCAGGAGCAGACGCGCTTCTACAGCTGGGCCCGGAGCCCGCCCTCCGCGGCCTGCGGCCCACACAGCCCTCCCCGAGAGGCTCCCCACGCCTCCCGTGAAGAGGGGCTGCGTCTCCCCTGCGGGAGAGCGGAGTTCTCGACGGACAGTCTGTGATGCGGTAGGTGCGGCAGACACCCCGCCTTCTCTCTGTGGTGGGAGCAGCGCCTCTCGAAGCTGCGGCTGCCTCGGGAGAACGCCGTGCTGTGAAGAGCCCGGCTAGCCAGCACAGAGGGACCCAGAGAGGCGGCCCCCAGCAGCGCCAGCCCCGCTCCTCCACGTCTAGCTGCTGATGCAAGGCCTGAGGCAGAGCGTCCCGAGCCCTCCAGCGCCCGCCTCGTGGCCCGCCTCAGGCCACTGCACTTGACAATGATTTGTCCCCAGAAATAGATAACTGGGTTGGTCCATACGGCCAGATGTGAAAAACATTCAGACCACAGCCTTGTGTCCTCCCTGGCAAGTTTCTCTGCTGTGAGGCCAATAACACTGCGGAGCCACCAGCACGATAACCAAACCCCAAACCCACCTTCCCCTCTGGTTGCACATTGGCCTAAGGAGTACATTCTGAAATTTCATATCAGAAGCAAACACATTTGGTTGGTTTGTTGGGGGAGGATTCGGGAAAGTGCTGTTGATAGCATTGAGAAGGAGTCTCAGAATGGCTGACCCAACATTTGACTAGGCAGGCATCCAGACCACACACTGTAAAAGCAGAGCCGTCTCAGTTAGCAAGCCCAGGTGCTGGACCTTTAGTTTAGGGAGGGTCCTTGAATCAGGGCCCACTGAGGACTGGAGAGAGAGAAGGAAGAGCAGCTGGACTGGCCGCAGTGACCGCACCTGAGGCCCAGGGCATGGAGGTGGGGAGCGCCCCCTCCCGCAGGCCACCACCGCTTCCTTCTCTGCCTACCTCTCTGCCTGCTCCTGCCGCCTGCCTGGTGGCCTCGTGTCTGCTGTCCCTCAGCTTGCGTTCGAGGTCTGGTTGAGAGCACTGTGTGACCCTCCTTCCGTCCAGGTGGCAGGACTCACCTCTGGGTGGCTCTCGCAGAGCCAACAGCTGTCTCCTCCCTCGTCCCACTTGAGCCAGAGAGCAGCCCTGTGGTGGGACATCAGTGCTCCTACCTCACAGTCAGGCGACGCCGTGGACAGTCACCTGGTCTGCCCAGGATCACAGCCCAGCACCAGGGGCACGGGGGCTCCTCGCCAGGGCCTCCACCCCAGCGCGCCCCACCAGCATTCCCAGCACTCGGGGTCATGCTGGAGAGGGCAGGGCGATGGGTTCCGCCTGCCTCCTCAAATGTGGCCTCTCTGCAGCCAAAATTCACAGGAGGCTGGAAATGCGGCTGTGCTCCGGCTACCTGACTAAGGCCCTCCGTGGACACTGGGTTTTGCACATGGAAAGCTGCCCGTGCTGCTGTGAGAGAGCTCAGGAAATGCTCCTCTTCAGGCTCCCGTGACAGTCCAGAACAAGAAAAGCTTGTCCTTTGAGTCTTGTCACAGTGATCTTTGGCCTAAAATAGGACACCAAGGACACGTGGTAATCCTTTTCCAAAGGTCATTTTCTTTTCTAAGATCCTCAATGTGTGTTTCTTCACATTAAGATATTTTCCAGATGTGATTCTTAGACTTTTGGCTCTCTGTTGCAAAATGGATCTTTCCCCACTGACGGGAGAAAATAGCCAAAGCGACAGGAGGTGAGGGGTGCCATGGAGTCAAGAAGCTTTCGTGAATGTGAATGCGGTGATCGAGGTAGAGGGGCTGCAGAGAGCGCACGCCTGTAATCCCAGCACTTGGGAGGCTGAGGCAGGAGGATCGCGAGTTCAAAGCCAGCCTCAGCAATGGCGAGGCACTTAGCAACTCAGTGACAAATCCCGCCCCAGGAGTCCAGCAGTGGGGAGGCAGCCTTCCCTGTGGTCTCCCCTTGGGTACGTCTTGGGGTCCTGAATGCAGGTAGAGACCTGGCCTTCCTGGACACGAGGGGAGGCTGCAGCCAGTGAGATTCTTAAAGATAAGTGCCGATGCTGAGCTGCAGACACGCGCGTGCACACGTCTCACGTTGCGTGTCGACACAGAGCCTCTTCCGTGGCCACACCTGAAGGAAGGCCCCTGGTTGTGCTGACGAGCCAGCGTTTAAGAGGATGTCTTGCATGCCAGGCTCATGGGACAATCCACGGAGTCCTCCCAGCAACAGGAGGTGGTCGCCTCTGTCATCTCCACTGTCTAGAGAGAGCGGAGGCCTCCCTGGATCCGCAGGACGCAGGGCTGAGTTTTGACCCTCGGCTGTGTGACGCCAGAGTCCAGGCCGTCCACACACAGGGCTCCGAATGCAGGGCCAGTTCCCACAACAGCAGCCCCGAGGACCGGGTCCAGTGAGCCGCACTCACCAACCTCGCGTGGTGTGGCTGCCAGCTCTTGTGGCCCCGCACCTCACTGGGCAGCCCGTCCATGCAGGCTGAGATTGTCGATGGACACCCAGGCAATAACGAGGCTCTTCTGGACCCTCACCGTCCACGAGAAGCTCTCCTGCGTTATCCAGGAGAAAGGTCCGTTATTCCAGCCTGGTAGCACCCAACGTGTCCACCGAGGTGCCCTGTCCACGGGAAGTGAATCCCACTTTCCTCTGAGTGAGCAATGCGTCTAATAAATAGTGCCGTGTCGGAGACAAGCCTCTGGCTCTCTTGGAGGCTCAGAGACCCACTGTCCCCATGGAGGGAAGGGGACAAAGAAGACACAAGCCTGACAGCCTTTGTTCTGCGAGGAGGAGGAGTATCGTCTGATCCCTGCCCAGATGTAAAGCATCCCTTGATCATCTTCACCTTCATTACCAAATGCAGGAAAACACGATCACTGTGAATTCATGCAGCTTTAATTTGTGCAGAAGAGAACTACACAGGATAATCACCTGCCATTGAAGAAAAATGGCTGGTGTCAAGCGTGGTTAGCACGCGCGATTTACCTCTGTCTCCACCGGGCGGGACCTGGAGTGGCAGCCAGCGTGCCTTCCCTTGCTTCACACTGCACAAGTGTCATTCCCTTTGATCTGCATCACAGTCAGAGCTCTCAGGGGGTGGTGAGGATGCCCGAGCCCCGGCCCCCACCCTCACGCAGGGGAACCCAGCCTGGACAGAGAGTCACGACCTCCTAACAGCCTCGTTAAGGTGCCAGAATTCACCACTTGGAACTTCAGGTCTGCCGAGACCACGTTGACTAGCAAGACATCCTCCAGCATTGCTCAGGAAGGGCCGTGTGTCTTCGTACCGTGACTCTGGTGCTGGTGACGGTGCTAATGGTGGACGTCAGTGTGACTGCGTGCCACTTGGTGTCTAGCAGTGCCCTTTACAAAACGGGGGCCTCTCGGCCCTTGAGAATTAGGATGCGAGTGTTACATGAGTGTTCCCTCCATCCTAGGGAAGTGAGGTGCTCACTTCTGTTCCAAAGAGGAGGCTCCCACCAGCCGTGCGGCTGCGGAGAGACCAGCCGCTGCCCACAGTCCACGCACGATGTCCCCACGTGTGTGGGCTACCCCTCCGAGGCTGCCGCTTCCTGTCTCCCTCTGCTTCTCCGTGCCCCTGATGAGAGGCACTGGAGGCGACCCTGCTGGAGCTCTGTGTCACCTGAGCGAGCTGTGATGCTGAGGGTCATCTCTTCCTCAGGAAATGCGTGCTGTGTGTGAGCCAGGTGCTGACACAGAGGCTCCTGAAGGGTGCCTGCACTCTGGAAGTGCCCACACGGATAGCTGGTGAGTCCGATTCCTGCCCTTTCCTGCTGGGAATATTAATTGACACAGTGGAACCCGGAATTCCACTCTGGAGGGCAGGGGTGCCGTGGCCGACTGTGCCAGCCACCTGTCCACGCTGCGGTCCCTTCCCATCCACCCTGAATAGCCCGGTCTGAACAGTTGGAGGGCATCTGCTCCCGGGGCTGGAGCACCGGCACCGCTGACTCAGAGACAACAGGCCTGCCCTGCCACAGGAAGTATTTTTGGTGCAGAGAAAAATCCCATCCCTCCAAGGAATCAAGACGCATTCTTCTGCGAATGCATGTCGTGTTTGAGAGACACCGCCTGGTTCACAGTCTGCATCCTCCTCCTCCCATGGATGACCCTCAACCCCCGCAGTCAAGGTCCTCTGTGCTTTCAATTCCAAAGCCTTGCCACCAAGTTCAAGAAACATGCCGTGTGCGTGGCATCCTTCAAAAAAGAAAAGGCTCAGAGTGGCTGAGTGTCTGGAGGGGATTCACTTAACACGTGAGGGATCACACCAGGGGAAAACCAGCTCTTGAAATACCCCAGGATGGGCTGGGGATGTGGCTCAGCGGTAGAGCGCTCGCCTAGCACGTGTGCGGCCCGGGCTCGATCCTCGGCACCACGTACAAATAAGCGCATTGTGAACAACTAAAGCAAATAAATAAATATTAAAAAAAAAAAAAGAGGGCTGGGATTGTGGCTCAGTGGTAGAACACTCGTCTAGCACGTGGGCGACCCGGGTTCGATCCTCAGCACCACGTACAAATAAAACGCATTGAATAAAACGCATTGTGTACAACTAAAAGCAAATAAATAAAAATATTTAAATAAAAAAAAAGAAAGAAAGAAATACCCCAGGAGGCCCACCATTTTTAATGCCAACCACATTGTTGAACTGGAAAAACCAACGGCTTGCTCTTCCTGTGCGGACGTGTGGTGCCTGTCTCTGTAACAGAAGCCTCACTGGCTTCCTAGGTCAGCTCTCAGGGACACGGGAAAGCCCCAAGCTCACACGCGAGAGCCGGGTACGTCACCGAGCTGGTGAAGGCAACCCCTCAGGGTCCTCTCCTTGGAGGGGTGCGCCCGAGTGCCCACCTAGACCTGCTTACCCTCACCCTGACGCTGTGTCCTCCTCCCTGCAACTAGAGGACAGGCAGCGCTCACCACCGTCCTAGGCTCCTTACCTGACTCCGCAGCAACCTGAGCTTGGCCCGCTGACGGCCCCACTTCACAGATGTCGTGGAGGTGGGGAGGTTGCGTGGCCACAGTGGAGACCGCACAGCAGGAACAGAGCTGCCAGGAGCCCGTGGCTGGACCCTGTGGTGTCAGCGCCTGGGGTGGCGGTCACTCGTTCTGCCAGGCGGCGTTGGGAAGCTAGGACAGGTGACTACAGTTCTAGCCTTCACAAGTGGCTCCTTGAATCTTTGCCACCCTCGGAAAGTTCTTTTACATCTTGATATTTTCAAAGCCACACCTACGTTCTAAGAGAGACGGTTTTACCTTCTTCTCTGGTAAAGACTTGCAAATCTTTTGAAGTCAAGCAACTAAAAAGCATTGATGACTCGGGGCTTTTACGTATCAGGGGAAAGGGAGGCAAACGTGGTAGTGGAGACTGTGCACTCTGTGCACGCACGAAAACCGAACCCGAGAGAGTCAAGCAACACGCACCCTGCCCAGGCCCCGATGCAGACCAGCTAAGCAAGCATCTCTGGGCACGAAGCTCAGAAAACGACTCTTTTAAACACCTGCCAAGTAATTTTAACATGCAGTGGGTTAGAACCCCTCCACTAGATGGGGTGTCTCATCCGACTCTTTCCGGGGTTCTTAATGGGTTCGTCCAGAGGCACGTGTGGGGCTGGGACTCAGGTTGAGCATTCGTGTCGGTGTAGCAGCTTGTTCAGTTAAACCCCTTCGCCCAGTGCCTGGTGGTGGACAGGACTTTGTGGATTTAACCACAGGAAAATGTGGTGCAGGACGTTGCTCCCCAAGCAGCAGAGACTGCCCATCTAGTCCTGCTGGACACTGTCATTGCGATCACACTGTGCTGTCAACACCTCACCAGCAGCTCGCTGTGGGGACGGCTGAGGGCATGGAGGCAAGGGCTCGGCAGCCAGCTGACCCCGTGAGCACCGGGTCAACGCAGACGGAGGGGTCTGCAGGGCCTCAGGGCATTCTGGGTACTAAGACCCCCCATCCAGGCGGATGGAGGGTCTCACCAAGACCAGGGGCTCTGCTTCCTCAGCCAAGGGGCAGAAGAAGAGGAACAAGGCCTCAGCTGGAAGTAGAGGGTCTGGTTCAGGTCAGCGCTGCCACCATGTCCTTGGAATGGTGGCCTTCAGGCCAGTGTCCTTACCTGTAAGAAAGGAGCAATGACAACTCACCCACCCAGTGCACAGGGTCACCATGTCAAAGCATGGAGAAAGTGCCACCTGCAAGCACGCCCTGATGTCGGAAGTGGCCTCTGGCAGAAGGCATTCGCGTCCCAGGAGTTGAGATGCGTATGGCAGGTGGCCACCGAAGGCCACGCGTTCTTTCTGCTGATTTTGCTCTCTAGTGAGTCACCTGTGCCTAGCATTCACTGGGGCTAAATCTCAGTGAGCGCCACGTGGTGGGAAGGCCCCTCCATTGGCCTGCGCCCACTTCCCTACACAGGGATGCCTGCCTCGCTCCGTCCTCTCCGGGCTGGTGAGGCCCGGCCCGGCACTTCCGTGTGTTCATGGTAGGCCTCTGGTTCTTCAGGCCCTGAGAGTCTGAGGCCTCTGTGTCCCCCAAGTCCCAGAATACTCCCACGAGCTTCTCCCAGAAGACACAGGCCAAAGCGGAGGCCTCCTCCCGACACGGTCCCTGCCCCTCGGTCCATTCCTGTCCGAGGAAGAGGCGGTCCCCGTGAGGAGCCCTGTCTACAGACGCTGGCCTGCACAGAGTGGAGAGTGGGGTGGGTCTGGGACTCATCACCGCTGGTGCACGTGGCCACCAGTGTGGCTTCCTGTCTCCCTGGAACTGGACGGGGACAGCCCGCTGATAGGCCGGACCACGTCAGCTTCTCCTTGGAGAGAACGCGGACAGACCTCCCTTCTCTGTGACCACCTTTTAGCTGCACCTACAGGGGACAGGGGACAGGGGCTCATGGTGGATGGCCGCGCCCTCCATCCCGTCCGGCTCCTGCTCACTGTGTCCTGATGTGCTCGTGGAGGGCATGAAGACCAAGGCTGTCCCCGGGACTGCCCTGGCCTGCTCTGTGCTGCGCGACGGCCCGATTCCCAGGGCGCTGGGGTTGCCCGCGTGCCCGGGCGCTGGGCCGGCCGGCGCTCCGCACAACTTTGAAACGCGCACCGAGGACAGTGGACGGGACAGCCAGTCCCTGGGGAGCCGGCGTCTAGCGGCAACACTTGTCAGGAGCTCCCGTTTGCTTCTCCTCTCCCTTGGCTACTGTGGCACTGAAGCAAGCGACAGCCAGTCTGAGCTCACGCTGTCACACCATGCTCTTCCTCAGGGCGCAGACGTTCTCCTGCATGATCCTGACGCCACTGCGTGCCTGGCCCAACGAGAAAGGCTTCCTTCCTGTCACCTAATATCTCACCCACAGCAAAATCCCCAGAGGCTCCAACGAGACTTTGCAGTTGGTTGTCATTGTGATCAAAACGGGGTCCCCGGCGGTGCCTGCGACCAGCCTGTCTCCTGTCCTTCCGCAGCCTTCCTTCCTGGTGTGAGGCACTGGTGGACCCGGAGCCCCAGCCAGGCTCCCCAAGGAGTCAGCAGCTCTCCCTCTGCTCTTTGTAGCTTCACCCGAGAAAGTGAGTGGAAACCACTTTCTCCACAGCGAGCCGGAGGCAGGAGACTACGGGAAGCGCCAAGAGAAGGCCAGGCGCTGTGGAGTGAGACGCCACCTCCGGGAAATCAGAAGGGGTCCTTGGACCTACTCTGGTGTGGCCTGGAGGACGGAGTGTGACTGTGAGGCCACCGGGAAGGGTGGCTACAGGACCAGGATCGCAGCCCAGTGATGGCAGCCCGGGGCAGCAAGGCAGTCCAGGAGCGTGGGGAGCCCCGCAGGACTCCTGGGGAAGTCCCCAAAGCCTCCATGCCCTGCTGGATAGAAATGGATGTCGCCCATGCAGACAGACGGGCGAGGACGAGGACCAGGCAGAGGGTGTGGGCCTGAGAGGGGCAGCCGGCCACAAGCCCGCGGGAGCTGGGTGTGATCAAAGGAGCCATGTGGGCACCTTGGGGGGACAGTGCGACCCGCCTGGGGCTGGGAATGCAAGCGCCAGGCTTTCCACGTGTGTACAAATAAGTCTTTGATGTACTCTTTTGTCCTTGGCGCTGGGAGTCTGCCATGCCCTGACGGCTCCAGAGCCGGTGCACAAACATGGCTCTCTCCGCTGCGCCGTGCTCGCAGCTGAGGGTCAGACGGGCTTTTAGCCTCGTTACTGTTTTGCAGCTTCAAATCCTTTGGGCAAAGCAGGGGATCCCAAGAAACTATTAAAAACCTTTGGTATGCAATTTTAGATAACGTAACTCTGATTGGTTGATGATCTAGGTGTTTGCTCATAGCCCTTCCTAACTGCTTTGCATTCTGCTGGTGAATTATTTGGTTTTGACAGCCAAAAATAACCCAGCAGATGTTAGGCATGTGGCCCTCTTGGTATGCAGCAGCAACGGCCAGCGATCAAGCCACTGTCCCTGTTACAGCCCTTTAATTTGCTAAATTACCATGCAGAAGACGTGTGTGCAGGCCTCTGGAAGCCACTCAACCCTGAAGCCGCCGCGTGCGATGGCACACACATACACGGCACCACCCAGCTCCCGCTAGAATAGCTTTCACGCCAGGTTGTCCCCAATTAATGATTTGTTATAGTTTTCTCTCCCCCCCCACCTTTTTTTGGCCAACCTTATTCGTTAATAATTTACACGATCGCAAACAAAACACCCAGATTAGGAAGACCAAGATAAAATTATCAAATTTCTTTCAAGACAGAGAATTAAACACAACAGACAAATTTTTCTCCCTATTCAAACATAATGACTGGAAAGGGCTAACGTCCGACTAGCTTCCTAGTTAGGGAGAAACATCTTCCTGTTTGTATGACACCAAAAGAAATTTCAATATCAGACTTAACAATCATCTCTGTGTTTTGATCAGCATGGCGCAAGCACAGCTGGGTACCAACTCTGTCACAGGTTCACACTGACTCCAATAGCTTTGCATTGATTGTTACTTTTCAGAATAATTGTGTGTGTTGGAAAGTTTTTCTTTCTTTGAAGTTGCACTTTCATAGTGAATCGTTCCAATAGCTTGCAAAGAGTGCCTGAACTCAATCAGAGCACACCACCATTTGCTGGCTCCTAAAAGCTGCGTGACGTAGGCTGTAATCAAGAAAATGAAACACATAAGGCCGTGAAAGAATTTCATTTTCACAAATGCAGCCAAAAAATAGAGACTGTGAATAATAATAAGTATCTTCCCACATAAGTTCTTAAAGCTTCCTCCCCTGGGTGAACCCTCACCTTCTTGAGGGGAGGGAGAAAAAACAGAGTTCAAGAGCTCTAGGCCCAAAGCCAAGAAAGAGGCTGGGGTGTCTGGCCTGCCTCTCCCAGTGGTCACCAGGCCATCACGAAGCCCTCAGGCAGCGCCCCACACCCTGGTGTGTTACCTTCAAGTCTATAATAAGATGCTAAGCGGTAAACACTTGAAGTGCTGCTTTTCAACAGTGTTGTCATAACAACGGGAATAAAATAATGAGTGTGACTCAAGTTGGAAGGGTCTGCCTTCCTTTAAATCCCTTGCTACCTTCGTGGTGCCTAAAGGAAGGCCAGGGTCGCGGGACACTGCCAGAATCGAGTCAGGGCAGCTGTGTCCACCATGACGGAATTGCCCGCCAACCCTCAGTAGGTCAGTCTGCCTGCTAAGATGGACAGAGAAATTGGCTAGCCCCTTGAAAGATCTATGAGTGTGCTCACGTAAGCCATGTCTGAAAAGCTCTTTCTAGATCACTTCCTGTGGCTTGAAGTGCAGCATAACTCTTCACTGACAAGCCTTGGCTCTGTTCTGTTCCCTGGTGCCATTCTCAACGCCAGTGTTAGTCACCCACGTGGGCAGGGGAGCAGCCACAGGCCCATGACGACACCTCCCAGCACCCGTCGGGTACATTCTCCTGGAACCTAGTGGCTTTCTCTGTTTAAGACTTCCAAAAATGCAGCTCAGTTCTGGTGCAAACGATTTTTTTAAAAGCAAGGTAATTAAAATGGTCCATTCAGTAAAGCAAAAGAGCAATAGAAGAGGAAGGTCAGTATCCATTTGATGCTGTTATGAAGAAGTGGCCAGCCCGCTGGTCTAGAGCAAGCTGCCACACTTGGGCACAGACACACTGTGTGCAAACACGCCTGAGCTGCTGCTTTCCCGTGCGTAGCAGTGTTGTTTTTGAGTCTGATAATCAAAAAATGAGGGTTTGTGGTGGGTGTATTTTTCTCTCGGCAGGATCAGCCAAGCTGTCTCCGAAGACCGTGTTCCCAAGAGATGTTCCCTTTTGATATCCCTGGGTTCTGCTGGTCCAGAAAAACAGGCACGTTTTCTTTATTGCGGCACTGGGTGACGCCCCCCCACGGCCCCTGCACAGCGCCTCCCCCTGGGTGCACTGGGTGCAGCGCCCCCCTGGCAGACGGACTGCACTGGGTGCCAGCGCCTCCCCCTGGCAGACGGCCCCGCCTGCACTGGGTGCACAGCGCCTCCCCCTGGCAGACGGCCCCGCCTGCACTGGGTGCACAGCGCCCCCCCCCCCCCCGGCCCCGCCTGCACTGGGTGCACAGCGCCCCCTGCACTGGGTGCACAGCGCCTCCCCCTGGCAGACGGCCCCGCCTGCACTGGGTGCACGGCCCCGCCTGCAGACTGCACTGGGTGCACAGCGCCTCCCCCTGGCAGACGGCCCCGCCTGCACTGGGTGCACAGCAGCCTCCCCTCCCCCTGGCAGACGGCCCAGCCTGCACTGGGTGCACAGCGCCTCCCCCTGGCAGACGGCCCCTGGCAGACGGCCCAGCCTGCCTGGGTGCACTGGGTGCACAGCGCACCCCCCCCCCCGTAGACGCCCCGCCTGCACTGGGTGCACAGCGCCCCCCCTGGCAGACGGCCCCGCCTGCACTGGGTGCACAGCGCCTGGCAGACGGCCCCGCCTGCACTGGGTGCACAGCCCCCTCCCCCTAGACAGCCCAGCCTGCACTGGGTGCACAGCGGGCCCCGCCCCCCCTCGCCCTGGCGGGCAGTGTGCCCCACACGGAGGTCTACCCGGTTCTCCAGGCTTTGCATTTTAACACGAGTGATGACAACATTAGTCAAAATCAACCCAGCCCCTTGAGAGATCTCCGCGAGTTGTACGTCCTGAATCATTTCTCTTCTAATTATCCCGAGGCCAGCTGCTGCTCCCTGCATTTATTTAATCCACCAGAACGGAAGAAGAAACAGAATTTTCATTTTCCCCAGGGCTGGAACAGTGTCAATTATCTAGAAGTTCCTACGATTGAATGGCCCAATGAATAGATTTGCTATTAGCATTTCTTCCTTACTCTTCAAATGACTGCATCAGGCCCTTAAAATAGCTTCCACGTGCTCTGCTGTCTTTTCTTTGAGAGAAAAGAGAGAAGAGGGAGAGCAGTAATGTCGCTGCACTGTGTCTCTGTGTGTTTCCTCACCTGTGAGGGGTGTGGGGTCTATAATAAGTGCAGCCCATTCAACTGCTAAAAGTCAGATGCCTCTGAAAAGGCAAGTCCCAGTTCCAGAAAAGGCCACTTACTCCACAATGAGCCCGTTACTCACTGCCTTATTTTATCCTCAAAACAGCTGTGGTGACTTGGGAAATTATTACTCATTTTATTGAAAAGAGATACAGAGGCTGGAGAGGACAGGTGGCCGGAGGGGACCGGGCCATGGGGTCCAGAGCCTGAGCTGCTTCTCTCTCGCCCTGGACTGAGCAGCAAGGTGTTTAGAAAGACCGCTGGAATCCACGCTCAGGAGGGGGGTGGGGCTTGCTTAGACATGAGACACTCAGGAAGAGGGTTAGAATGCAGTGGGTCCCTGAAGGCGTCATGCCCACTGGTAATCCTCAGTGTTGGCGGTCACTGGAGGATCTGGGTGTGCTGCCAGAGACGGGGCTGTTTCCTGAGACTGTCATGAGCCACGGAATTAAACGAGAATCCAGGAGCCCACTCTGACAATGAGCAAATAAACAAAAGAATCCCAGGGAAAGCTCCTAGCCTAAGAAGGGTGATGCAGCTTAAAGAGTACCGTTTTGCCACCATTACCGCAATAATCGATTCCGACAAGAATCACATATGGATGCTAAGATTCCAGAGTTCGAGCCTCAAAGTGCCTCCTTACCACTTACTTATCAATCACAAAGGCTGAATCAATGAATAGTGATTTACCAGAAGAGAAACGGACCAACAATCCCTTAACCAAGGGATCCAAGTTGACCTCTCCAGCCTGGGACAGCTGCCTCCCTGGGGCTGCAGGAGCATGCTGTGTCCCTGCTGAGCAGGCCTAACCTGAACCTTATCACAGGAAACCATCAGCAACCAAAGTCAGAGCACTCACAAACAGCTGGCTGGGGTTCTACTAAGATGTCAATGTCAGCGACCAGGAATGGCCAGGGAACTGCCGCCGATTAGAGCCTGAGAACAGGACAGGAGAGGAAGTCTGCAGGCTAGATTGGCTCCTAGAGTCAAGGTTGGGGAGAGAATGTGCAGGAAATTACTGGGGTGATCGCTGGAGTCTGGATAAGGTCTGTGCATTAGTAGACTTATTTGATGTGTACATGTCCTGATATCAACCACTGGACTGTGGTCATGTCGGTGAATGTCCCTGTTCTTGGGGAACACGCTGAGCTGTGTAAGAGTCAGTTTGCATCACATCCTCAAATGTGTCAGTGGGGAGGTAGAAGTATGTCTGACTACGCACGTACAGACTCTCACAGGACCTGGGAAACATGGGTTGTGTGTCTGGAGGGGAACGACAGAGTAAGACTTGGCAGATGTCAATCAACGATGGGCTGGGCAAAGAGATGAGAGCTTTGGGTGCGTTTCTTGCAATCTTTCTGTAAGCTTTAAACTATTTCAAAGTCGATTTTTTTAAACTGACTTTTGATTTGGGCTTCCAAAGTGCCATGTTCTTACTTCTGATAGTCGGTGTTGTCTGGTTGCGAGCGCCCTGGCTCCCGCGGGCCACTGCACCCCGCTCAGCCTGCTGGAGTTCCGTCTTCTCTGAGAGACATCCTGGCCGTTCCTGTCCACATTTTTCTCCCTCCTTTTTGAGAGGACTTCTTGTTATTCTAAATTACTGTCAACAAATAGTTTTATTAAGCACCTACTACATATCAGGTCTGTGTATATTATCTTCCTGGGACCTCATAAAATTTTTCTGAAGAGTCTTCTGGTACAAATGAGGGAAACAGAGTTCAGAGAAGTTAAACGGCATGCAGACCTTAAAACAGCGGTAAACTGCAGAAATGAAACTGAACCCTGACCTGTCCTTCCCTGCTTTCCTGGGCACGTGGAGACAGCTGCTGTTAGAACTTCACCTCTTGCTATTTCTTATATCCAAAATTGTGTCCGGCCAGCATGAGATGAAGTTGTATTATCTTCTTCAATTGGTTTATTAACGTCGTAAAGCACAGCTGAGCCTCCAGCTCTCCCTGGGTGTCAGCCAACAGAGAGCACCTGACAGCCTTACACTTATAAAATGGACTAAAGAACCACGCATTCATGGATGGCTCTTAGAAAACACAGAAAGAGCCAGGCAGGGTGGCGCACACCTGTAATCCCAGCAGCTCTGGAGGCTGAGGGAGGAGGATCTCAAGTTCAAAGCCAGCCTCAGCTACATAGAGTAGGCCCTCAGCAACTTAGCAAGGCTCTGTGTCAAAATAAAAAAATAAAATAAAAAGGGCTGGGGATGTGGGTCAGTGGTTGAGTACCCCCAAGTTCAATCCCTGCTCCACCCCCCAAAAAGAAAGAAGGAAAATCATCAATATCCCATTTCCAGAGAAGCTGAAAGTTAGTTTCTCTTTTGAGAAAAGAAGTTAGTTTCTCTTTTGAGATTGGATGACACTGTGATCTCTGCTGACACCTACAATGCTCACCCATTAAATGGGGAGAAATCATCACCTTCCTGTGCCCTTCAGGTGCAGAGTCTGCCCTGGAGCGGGGTACTTGCCCAACAGGCCAACTGGGCAACCTGGCCTGCACTCTTCCTTCTCCTTGCTGAGGACCACGGCTGTGTCCAGTTGCTCTGTGAATCCTTCCATCCCTTCACAACCCTCGTCTTAGTCAATCAGCACAGTCTCGCACGCATATTTATCTTCTGGTTAGCAAACAGTGCTGACAACTGAGAAGCAAATATTGCCATTGCCTTGATGCATTTCAAAGCAGCCATACATCAAAAATAGGCCATGACTTAAATAAATCTACTCTTTTTTTTTTTTTTTTTTCCCCAAAAGATTAGTCAAGTGTTCTGTAATAGGTACCTTGCAACGGTATAATAAGCAGACACCTATTTTTAGGATTCATCTCAAATGATCATCTAGCAGAGCAGGCTATTTGCATCTGGCCCACATGCTGTTTGCAGACAACTGAATTATACTCCTGCTCTTGACCAAGACGTGGGGGAGCATAAACAGGGTGGCACTGTCAGGGAAGGAGAAAGAGGATCCCAAGCCAGGCATGGAGAAATGACTCACAGCGCTAGGGCCTGCATGCTGCATCTGAGGTGGCCTTGCTAGGACAAAGGCCAGCTCGGTGGCTCCTTAGTGCCTCAGCTTTTCCTTCCCAACTCCTGACTTCCTGGCACTTCCTCTTAGAGGAAGTTGTGGCTTTTCTGGAAATCCGTAGTGATTAAAAAAAAAAAAAAATAGCCTTATGGATGTAAAATCCACATACCATAAAATTTACTGAAGTATCCATTTAATGAAATACACAGTTTAGTAAAGTTAATTAAGTTATATAGTTGTGCAAATGTTCCCACAATACAATCTTAGAGCACTTCCACCACATCCCGAAAGTTCTCCCACCCCCTTTGCCTGCTCCCTCCCTGTCCACGGGCAAGCACTTGAACTGATGATAAAGTTACCTCTTTTTTTAAAAAAAAAACTGGGGGTTGAACCCAGGGACACTTTTGCCACTGAGCTACATGCCCGGCCCTTTTTATTTTGTATTTTGAGCTAAGGTCTTGCTAAGTTGCCCAGGCTGGCCCGGCACTTGCAATCCTCCTGCCTCAGCCTCCTAGGTGGCTAGGACGGGGACCCAGCTGAAGCTGTTCACTCTCTACAGCACCCACCCCAGCAAACACCTGCGGGTGCACTATTTGGACTCAGAGTCTGGTTGTGGGGAGGAACAGCTTGGGAACTCTGATAATGCCTGGTTTCTAATTGACATTTTGCCCCTATGGGAAATGCTTTGGCCCAAACTGAAGAACCCTTACTAAGGTCACTCAGGTCACAGATGTCTCTTACATTTTCCATCATCATAAGGCCCTTTCACAGCTCCCTGTTTATGTTCATAATTAGAGGATTTGGTTAAGTCAAAAAAGAAAAACACCGCCGGGCATGGTGGCACACGCCTGTAATCCCAGCACTTTGGGAGGCTGAGACAGGAGGATAGCAAGTTCAAAGCCAGCCTAGCAACGGCGAGGTACTTAGTAACTCAGTGAGACCCTGTCTCTAATAAAATACAAAAAAGGTCTGGGGATGTGGCCCAGTGGTCGAGTGCCCCTGAGTTCAATCCCCGGTACCAAAAAAAAAAAAAAAAAGAAAAACACCACAAAGGCTTGGGGACATGGCTCAATGGGCAGAGTGCTGGCCTCACATCACAAGGCCCTGGGTTCAATCCTCAGCACCGCAAAATAATAAATAGATAAATAAAAAAAGGTAAAAGTAATCATAGCTCAATGTTTCTTGTTGTTGTTTTTTTTTGTTTGTTTGTTTCAGGGCATTTGATGTCCTGTGGCTCAGTAGGCACAAATGCTTCCGGACTCTTATTTCCCAGGGAAAGCCCTGGTCTTATCCTTGCAGACTTGCCTTGGGCCAAACCTGCTTTATCTTTTTTTTTTTTTTTTTTTTCCTCTTTCCTCCTTATGGCCCTTCCTCCCTCCTGCCCTCCCCTTCCTCCCTCCTCCTCTTCCCTTTCCTCTACTCTACTCATCTATTTATTTACATTTGTAAAAATCAGTGTCTTGAGGATGTGCCATTATAACATGTGAATGTGCTGCAGTCTATCCATACACGTACCTTGAAACATGAGTTCAGATTCATTCACTGTTTTTCTCCGTTATCCCATCCCTGCTCCCTGCTCCCCAACCCCTTCTTCTACTGCCCTGACTTTTACTTTGATGAAATTCCCTCCTTCCTGTTTATTTTCTCTTTTTATTCCCTCACCCCTTGCCCTTTATTTTAGACTATCTTCCACATATGAGGGAAAACATTCAACCTTTGACTTCCTGGGTCTGGCTTATTTCACTTAGATGATATTCTCCAGTTCCATCCATTTACCAGTAAATGACATCATTTCATTCTTCTTTATGTCTGAGTAATATTTCGTTGTGTACAAGTGCCACATTTTATCTATCCATAGTCTGTTGAAGGGCACCTAGGTTGGTTCCATAGCTTGGCTGCTGTGAACTGTGCCGCTATGAACATTCATGTGGCTGCAGCACTGTCCTGTGCTAATTTTAAATCCTTTGGCTATATACTGAGGAGTGGGATAGCTGGGTCAAATGGTGGTTCCATTTCTAGTTTTTTGAGGAATCGCTATACTGCTTTTTTGGAGTGGTTGCACTAATTTGCATTCCCATCCACAATGTATGAGTGTACCTTTTCCCTCCACATCCTCACCAGCATCTATTATTATCTGTATTCTTGATAATTGCCATTATAACTGGAGTGAGTTGAAATCTCAATGTAGTTTTGATGTGCGTTTTCCTAATTGCTAGAGATGTTTTATACATTTGCTGGCCATTTGAACTTCTTTTGAGAAGTGTCTGGTTTTTGCCCATTTGTTGTTTGGATTTTTTTTTTCAGTTCTTTATATATTCTGGATATTAATGCCCTCTCTGCGGAGCAGGTAGCAAAGATCTTCTCCCATTCTCAAGCCTCTCTCTTCACACTCTTAATTGTTTCATTTGATGTACAGACGCTTTCTAGTTTAATGATATCCCACTTATTGATTTTTAGTTTTATTTCTTGCACTTTAGGAGTCTTGTTAAGGAAGTTGGTTCCTGTGATGATATGTTGAGGGATTGGGACTACATTTTCTTCTAGCAGGTGCAGAGTTTCTGGTCTAATTCCTAGGTCTTTGATCTGCTTTTAGTTGACTTTTGTGCAGGGTGAGAGATGGGGTCCAGTTTTCTACATGGGGATATCCAGTTTTCTACATGAGGATATCCAGTTCTCTCAGCACCATTTGTTGGAAAGACTGTCTTTTCTCCAGGGTGTTTTTGGCACCTTTGTGTAGTATCAGATAACTGTGTTTATATGGGTTTGTCTCTGTGCCTTCTATTCTGTTCCCTTGGTCTTTGTGTCTGTGTTGATGTCAATACCATGCTGTTTTGTTACTATGAACCTCTAATATAATTTGAGGTCAGGAGTTGTGATGCCTCCAGCTTTGCTATTCTTGCTCAGGGTTGCTTTGGCTATTCTGGGTCTCCATTTTTCCAAATGAATTTTAGAAGTGCTTTTCTAATTCTGTGAAGAATGTCTTTTTGAGCTGGGTGTGGTGGCGCACGCCTGTAATCCCAGCACTTGGGAGGCTGAGGCAGGAGGATCGTGAGTTCAAAGCCAGCCTCAGCAATGGCAAGGCACTTAGCAACTCAGTGAGACCCTGTCTTAATAAAATACAAAAAAGGGCTGGGGATGTGGCCCAGTGGTCGAGTGCTCCTGAGTTTGATCCCTGGTACAAAAAAAAAAAAAAAAAAAAAAAAAAAAAAGAATGTCTTTTTGGAATTTTGGTGGGAATTGCCTTGAATCCCTATGACACTTTTACTAGCACAGCCATTTTGACAATATTAGCTCTGCCTATCTAGAACATGGAAGGTCTTTCCATCTTCCAAGATCTTCAATTTCTTTCTTTAGTGTTCTTTAGTTTTCATTGCAGAGGTCCTTCACATCCTTCACTAGCATGATTCTCCAAATCTACTATATCTTGACATCAGAAATAAAAAAACATATAGTGTAGACTGGTTGGTTTTTCTTTTCTTTTTTTTTTTTTTTATACCAAAAGGGAACACAGAATATGAACTTGGCCTAAGTATCCTTTTAAAAATAGTTTAGAAAAAAACTAATGTATAGACTCTTTTGCATAGCTCTAAAGAATAATCTAACACAAAGCAGGATACACAGTTTAGCACGCAGCATGCTCAGATGGCCGTGCTTTGCATGGAAATGAAAGAGTCGACAAAAATCAAACCCATCAAACTCCTGCTGGTGGCTCTTTGGATGGTTTAAATGGCCTGGATCCTCTCTCCCCTCTCTCCCCTGCCATCTTTCTACTTGTCTGTATTTTCTTGATGGAGGACAATGAGTCTATGCTCATGCTTATAGCAACTAAAACCAACCCCACGATTGCCGTTTCCTTCCGCAGTCTGAGCATCTCAACTCCAGCCACCAGTGCCACACCTTCTCCTACCTGCCAGGTGTGCCGGCCAGTCGTCTGTGGGTCAATGGCTCCTCCAGCTCTTCCGCTTGGAACCAGTCAGCTTGGAGCTCCGAGCCTGGCAGTGTGGAAGGCCAGCCAGGTGCTGGCATCAGGACCCTGGCCTTAGCATACCAGGCCCACGGATCCCGTAGTAGAATTGTTGAAATCCAAAGAGAAAGCCTGGCCACCAGAGCTGACCCTGCTTGCAGGGCATTTCATGAACCACAGTGCCAACTCACAAACACCTGGGGCAGGGGACACAGAGCCGTCACCTGCACTGGGCTCTGCAAACGTTCTGCCATCCCTGTCTCCTCGCCTGCTGCCTCCGGGTTCCTCCCTGCCCGTCTGGGGCAGCCCCTCCTGGGTTGATTCCTATCAATCATTCCTCGGCACAATGACCTTGTACGTGAGCTCTCTCCTCTGCACTCCCAGCTCCAAGTGGCTGCAAATTTTTACATAAGGAATTTTGCATCTATGAATAATCCATGAATACATTTCCTCTATCAGAATTAATAGAACACATAAAATATTAAAATGTTGCTGACTACCACTCAATCTTTCTTCTCCATGGATCATCTGCCTGTGTGCTTTCGGGACTTTTCTATGAATATGCATTGTTTTATATAGCTTTGTTTGTACACTCCAGATTTCATACTGTTGTATTCTGCAATTTGTCCTGGGGGGTCTTTCCATGTGGACATAGTATTTTTAACTGCTGCATATTATCCCATCCTTCTGTTCCTGTAATTATTGGGTTTTGTTTTGTTTTGTTTTGCACCAGGGATTGAACACAGGGGAACTTGACCACTGAGTCATATCCCCAGCACTTTTTATTTTTTATTTTGAGACAGGGTCTCACTAAGTCACTTAGGGCCTTGCTAAATTGCTGAGGCTGGCCTTGAACTTGTGGTCCTCCTGCCTCAGCCTCCGGAGGCCCTGGGATTGCAGGCGTGCACCACAGCCCCAGCCTCACCCCCATTTTCCTAGTATTACAAACATTGCCTGTAATGAGCATCCTTGTATGCCTCTTGTACACTTGGGTTTTTCTCTAGAGGAGATACAAAAGAAGTGTGTTTTACATGTTTAATAGATAATGCCCGATTGTCCTCCAGAACTTCATTCCTCCTTTACACCTTCCTAGCAGTGACACTGCCTTCTGCTAGTCCCATCTTTAGGTTAAGGTTTGGGGATGATTGGTGCGCCTGGTATTAAAATGCAAATTACTCTGGCAATGGGTAATTAAATTAAATCCTTAAAGTGGTGTTAGTGTGATTTTGCTGGGAGCTGGGAAGAGAGCAGGCTGAGGGACTTCCTAGGAGGTCCGGCAGCTGAGGACTTTGCGTACTAGGAGTCGGGTGGTCTGAAAGAGCTGGCCACTGGGGGAGGGCAGGGGGGGTGTGGGAAAGAGCAGCCAGGTCTGGGTCTTGTGCACGCTCACCTGACACCTCCTCAGGCAGCTGTGTCCACCTTTAGGGACACTGTTGGTGGGACAGAGGTCTCAGCCTGAGCAGCCCTTGGCCAAATTCTTTCCCACTAGATACTGAGCACTTCTAAGACCACACAAACAAAGCAGAGCATTAACGAAACTGCTGGCCACGGCCACGTCCCCGGTGGCCCCTGCCCCACAGGTGCACGTGATGAAGAGCTTCTGGGCGGTGCCCCCTTCCCGAGCATGTCCCGGCTTAGAACTCTGGACAAGCCTTTCTTCTGTTCTTTGGGAGCCTTTCCTACCTGGATAGAAAAGAGAAGAAGGGAAACACAGGGACATACGTTTCATTCTCTAGTGTTCATCTGACGAGATGCTTAAAATTGGCAGAGAAGGATTTAAGACTGAATGCCATGTTTTAAAAGTTGGGTTTGATAGATTGTACAAGATTGTTATTTTCAGAAGTGTTAAAGTTTCAACGAACTTGATCTCTTTTCTTTTTCCTCTCCCTCTTGCTCTCCGTACTTTTTCTTCTTGTGTCATTGCATCTCCTAAGGCAGTGGCTTCCAAACTTTGCTGAACAGCAGACTCACCTGGGGACTTTTTAAAAGTCATACCTAGGTCACCCCACATATTAATTAAAGCAGAATGCCTGGGGGGTTCATAGTAAACGACTATGACCCAATGGATAAGAAAAATATATAATTTTGGCTTAAGAAATATAATTTCAGGAAGTACAAGAAGACACAGTTAAATATGTAGATACTCTCTTTTTCTGTGATCATAGAATGTCTGTGATACATAGACATATTAGACAATAATTTATAAAATAAGTGCAATTCTAATACAATTTACCTAATCAAGACTTCAGTATGGGTATCTGGTTATCAAATTATTGAGTACGGGGCCGAGGTTGCAGCTCAGGGGTGGAGCGCTTGCCTGGCACACGCAGGGCCCTGGGTTTGATCCCCAGTACAACAAAATTGAATACAAAAAGGAACCCAAGCCACAGTCTTTCTGGACACTCCGCTTTACCAGGGAGGCACCTTAATGAAATGCAGACCCCCGTCACCAGCAGAGAGCACCTGCTGCCCGTCTGCTCCAGGAATGGACGGAATTCGGGCTATTTGGGTGCCCTCCGGCTGCGGCAGTAACCAAGGGAGCTTTCTGCACCTGCTTTGGCCTAAGCCACACGTGCCTTTTTACCTGTTGCTGTTAGCCTTTTACATACTTTGACTTCATTACTTTTGAAATTCTAAAAGAAAGACCCAAACTCGAGCCTCCCTGCTCAGCTGGCCTGAGGATTTTCTCCCACCAGGTCAAAGAGCGAGCCTGCGGGCCATTTCCAGGAGTCAGATCCCAGAGCTGCTTTCTCCCGGAGAGGAAAGGGATTTAAAACCAGCAGCACGGCAGGGAGGGGGCGTGGCTGCTGTTACTATCATGATTCATAATTTTTTTTTTTTTTAGCTTTTCTTTCTTTCTCATTGGGTCTTTAAGGGGGAAATTGTCGATGCTCCGCAGACACGATCCGGTGTCTGTCCCCGGGAAGGCTTCAGTCTGGACAGGCTCACCTTCCCCTGCTAGCTGGAGCCTCTCCGGACTGAAGCCACGGGGTGAGGCCATGGCACGTGACCCTGCTGACCCGCGAAGGAGGGCACCACCTCATGTTCCAGGGCCGTCCAGGAGAGCCGTCCCGGGCCTCTGTCCAGCTGTGAGCGTGGACGCCTCAGTCTGTGGCAGTGGGTGTCCTCAGGGAAGCCCGGCTGGAGGCTGGGGCGAGCTGCAGGGCCTCTGCGGTCCCCGCCCTGCTCCCCGGCCCACTGAGCTGACCTAGATCGTCCTTCCTTTGTGAGCAGCTCCTGTGACCTTCTTATTGGGCACCTCACGGCAGTGGAGTCCCGCCTTTCAAAGCAGCCTCAGGGGTACACAGGGCGGCGAGTGTGAGTCAGGTCACCTCGGAAGGAGCCTTGTGAGTTAGCCTCGTGACTTCCGGCTGTGGGATTCTGCCTGCTGGCCCTGCCTTCAGAGGACCTATCTGAAGCTTCCACGTGGCCAAGCTGTGTGTTTTCATTGTTGGACGGAGGCTGAGAGTTGCTGAAGTTCTTGTATTTGGGAAGGTGTGATTGGCCCTTGTAAAGAGAAGAACTGCTAAAAGAAACCTAAAGTGATGGATGATTTCATGTAGTTCATATTTATTTTTCTCTATGTAGGTGGTATCTACTTTTTTTTTTTTTTTTTTTTTAAAGCCTGAGAGCTAAACACTTTGGCTTAAAAAAGAAAAAAAAAAAAAATACAGGAAAAAATCACATCGATGTCTCGCAACCCTAGTGACAAGGTGCTCGGACTCCTCTCACTTTGTCGATCAGCTTCGTGTGTTTTCTGCCTGACCTTCCTGGAAGTTCCCATGATGTTCCTCCTTCCTCACAGGACCGCCAGCCAGACTCCCAGAAACCATGTTGGTAGGGTCGCAGTCCTTCTCGCCGGGAGGCCCCAATGGGATCATTAGAAGCCAGTCCTTCGCGGGGTTCAGCGGCCTTCAGGAGAGACGCTCCAGGCAAGTGCGGAGGGTTCCCCCCGGGAGGCGGCCTGTGGACACGCGAGCCTGTGCGCACGCAGCCTCTCCACGACACGCACGCACACACACACACACACACACACACACACACGTGCACACACGTGTGCTAGTTTAATCTCTTTTCCATAGAAAAACTGAGGTACCCCCAAATGAAGTGCTACTGCTTTTTTCCTATCCTTTGGGACTCCTCCTACACAGAGGGCGGAGGAGGTGGGACAAGCTGGTGGCCGTGGCTGGACCTCTCCGCACCCCAACCTCCCCGTCCCTCCTGAAGCACATGTTCAGGGACTAGGTTTGGTATGAAGTCATGCAGTGAATAAAGATGAAGCTTCAGACTGACAGGAGGGCGCAGATGTCGCTCAGTCAGAGGCTGTGGAATCGTCTCCAGGTCTCCCTGGGCCACCTAAGACTGTAACAGGGGTTCACTTGATGCTTCGACTAGATCCCTTGTGGATTTGAAACTTGCATTTTTGTGTTTTGTTTTGTTTTCCTTTTCCCCAACCTTCTGCTCCCCGACCTTTTCCTCCCTGATCTTTCCCTAGCCTGCTCCTTCCAACCTTCTGCTCCCCGTCTTCTTCTCCCTAAGCTTTTCCCTGATATTCTCTGTTCTTCTTTTCCCGACCTTCTCCTCCCTGAGCTTTCCCCTGATCTTCTCCTTCCTGATCCCTCCTCCCTAATCTCATTTTCTCTGAGTCATCTCTATAAACCCCCTGTTCCTGCTGATGGGCAGAATCACAGCCTTTGGGACAGGAGTCCCCTGTGTTTCTCTTTGCTAGCAAAGCAATGAACTTTCATTTTCCTTTTTCTCAAAACTGTGTTCTTATTTTTGGATTGGCATCAGGGACAAGGACGGAGTTTTCAGCAATGAATTCAGAAAGCCCAGGTGGCGAAGAGGCAGCACCTGATCACGTTTGACCTCAGTGCTTCTGATGTCACACAGTGGTGTGGCCTACGTGGTGTGGCCTGGGACAGTGGTGGCAGAAGAGAGTAATAGCCGAGGGGCAGGGGGCACCAGTCTCCTGTCTAGGCTCTCCACGGGGGGCAGATCAGTGAGCGCCTGGCCTTGGTCTCCTGATCACCCATAGGTCGAAGTCACCAAGGAGTCTGTCTTGCCACTGTGTCTGCCGTGATAGAGCTGCTGACTCTGTGGTCATAGCTGTGCCAGTCAGTGCAGATGACCCTCTAAAGGTGGCCATCAGCATGGCCGTGTGTGCTTTCCTTCACGCCGCGTGGAGCTGACCGCTTGTCAGGCCTACGGCTGGGCATCAGCCAGGGTCCCCACACCCCACCCCCACTTCCCAGGCTCTCACCTGGTGCCACGTGCCAAGGGGTTTGCCTTCTGCCTGTCCCTCATTCCCATCTGCACCCCTGCCCCGGCTCCCTGAGGGCCCCGTGAAGCAGCGCTGTCACTCAGAATGCAGGTGACCTCGAGGAAGCCTGGCCTTGCCCCAAACTCCCAGATTTCTGCAGTTAACCAGTTGAATACCTAGAACTAAATGCAGGAGGCTCAGATCTGTCCCTACCCAAGGGCAGCTGCCTTCTTCCAATGACAGTCACCTGGAGCCCAGGTGAATGGAAAGGCGTCACCAAATCCTTTGGAGGTCTGGGGGTCCTGATGTCTTGTCTGTCTTTCCCTAGGTGTAACTCCTTCATTGAAAACTCCTCAGCTCTCAAGAAGCCCCAAGCCAAATTGAAGAAAATGCACAACTTAGGACACAAGAACAACAATCCTCCCAAAGAGCCTCAGCCCAAAAGGCTGGAGGAGGTCTACAGGGCCCTGAAAAGGGGACTGGGGTAAGCGCGCGGCCGACCAGGCTCCTGGGGGATGGCAGGCCTTTCCCTCTGCCGTGACTGGGAGGGGGCGCGCCTATGAGATGGCTCCCATGGCTATTCCTGCAGTGGGCGGCTCACCTTGCACCCTGATCAGGGAGGCGAGGTGAGTCCCGAGGTCCTGAGGCTGTCGGGCTGGCCCTCCCCTCCCCCTGACGAGACCTGGAGCCGTGTCCGCCGGAGCCGGCACCAGTTACTGGTGGTCTCCACTCAGCCACGGTGCACAGGCTTGTCCGCTCTGGAGACTGGCCGAGGGCCCTCCAGCCTCCCTGAGCTCATTGCAGGGCCTGCTGGCCCTCTGGGAGACTTCCCTGGCCTGTGAGGTGGCGTCCAAGTCGGGCGTGTCGGCAGCAGAGTTCTGCGCACCAGGGCCTCCTCCCCAGGGCCAGCTCCTTCCCTTCCAATGGGTTTGTCACCTGTGGTCTGTCAGCCATGCAGGACCTTCCTTTCTGACAATCTGGACAGTATGGATACAACTGCTAGAGCTTTCTAAAGACGGGGGAAGTGCAGAGCCCCCTGACCCACAATGGCCAGATGCTTGCCCCCCAGTGCTGGGGATGGACCCGGGGCCTGCCGCATGCGAGGCCAGCACTCACCACCAAGCCTCGCCCAGCCAAAGTTCAGGTTCTTGACCCCCAGGCAGAGGGAAAGGTGAGCGGCCACAGCAGGCATCCGACGGTGACGCGGTTCACGTGTCTTTGCAGTGAATACCTGGACGCTCACCAGACGGAGCTGGACAAGCTAACGACTCAGCTGAGAGACATGAAAAGAAACTCGCGCCTGGTAGGTGCGCCCAGTCCTGAGGAGGGCCCACGGGCTCTGGCGTGCCGTCCTCATGCTGGGTGGGGAGGGGAGCGCTGAAGGGGAGCAGGCCAAGTGGCAAGGTGCCATCTGCACTGTCCCGTGTGTCTGGGGAGGACGAAGAGGACTGTCCTCTTCACGGCCTACCTTTAACACTTCTCAGTATTTTCCTGGCGTAGTTGTAACCAGGAACACAGTTTAGGAGAAATTGCCCAAATCCCTCCACCTCCCAAATACTATAAGGAAAGGAAAAATTGTTGGAGTTTTCCTAGCATAGCGATAGTACATTCAGAATTCAGGAACTAGAACATTTACTTTATCTCCTCCAATTAAAAAGTAAAAAAAAAAGAGTTCAGGGAGGGTGGGGGGCTCCAGGAGGTGACTGGGTTGAGAAGTCAGAGGAGTCTGAGGCTGGCCCATTGAGCACCAAGCCGGGAACTCCCTGCATCCTACCGAATCTGCGCGCGCTCGGCTGGTTGGAGAGGTGTTCCCAGTGCCTACGCTATCTGATTTTGCTCACTGCTAAATGCTGTTACACCTTAATATTTGAAGGCATCAGAAAACCTAAGACCACGTGTACCTCGGAGGTGCAACTTATACATGGAAAAGCTTCTGTCCTTTACCTTTTCAGGAGAGGGGCTAAAATGTTTATTCCTTTTCCAAGGCTCCCAGGTTAGAGGCTTTACAAAGATTAAGTGGTTTTATTTTCTACCCCAAATGCGGGGCTCCCCGTGGGATGGCCTTCACCCCTCGTGGATGCCCTTGAGTATCCAAGATGGCGGCCAGTGGTCCTCCTGGGGACCAATGGTGAATGGGTGGAGGGGCCTCCGCCAGGACCTCATGTTCCATAAAAAGCCCTCAGCTGGAGGACACAGGGACGGAGCACCAATTACACTGTGATGTTGTGAGCTCACAGGAAATGAGCGTGCATGAAAAACAATTAGTGAAAACCATTATCTCCACCCTCAGGAATGCTTCTTAGTACCAATTTTATTTGTCTAAACAGCAAGGCAAGTATTTTTTTTCCAACATATATACCATTGCTACATTCGATGTTAACATCACTTTTTATTCTTGCTCATGTTTTGTGGTGCTGGGGATGAAGCCCAGAGCTCCCACGTGTTAGGCAAGTGCCGTCCCACTGAACTGCACCCCAGCCTAACGTCACTCATTCTATGAGACTTTTAAAAGAAACCTGGGTTCACATGCCCTCAGTGCGCGGGAAAGGAATGCTGAAGGCCAAAGGAGACCTAAATCCCCCAAGGGGCCGCGAGAACTGGTGCAGTTCAGGGAGCACAGAGGGCACATGAATATTCACAGTACTCTTACCACTATTTAAAATAATTGGATTTTTAACTCTTTTAAAGCAAATGTCAAAATTTCAATAAGATTTTGCAGGACTGATCATTCTCTTTCACAGATAATACGAAAATACAGGTGAAACTATTCTATTAATATTGGTAACATTTTTGAGGAAGATGTGCTTTAATCCACAGACTCCTTCTTTCTTTTTCTTTCTTTCTTTTTTTAGGGTGTGCTGTATGACTTAGACAAGGTAAGCTCTCATTCTGTGTTGGGGTGTTTTTGAAAGATAAAACTGATGTTCATGAGAGACTCTAAGGGCAGTAGAATCTCACAGAACTGAGGATTTTTCTAATCTTGGAAAAACTCATGCTTTTGTCTAATGAGGGTCATAAATAAACACCATGATCTGCAGATTCAATGAAGGGTCAAGGTCACTTCCATCGAAATGGTAGGGTCTCCCAGTACCTGGGCAAGGTCAAGGACTTCCAGAGTGTCTGGAGCTCCTCAGCTGGACCGTCTTCAAATGCTAGCTATCATACTTGGTCATGTCTCAGACTTCTTTGATTAAAAAATGCAACATTAATCAATGTGCCACTAAGAAAATAAAAATGACTCCAGTTAAACTTGGACAGTTCTTTCTTTTCACTTAAAATCTGCGTTTTGGCCGGGCGCGGTGGCGCACGCCTGTAATCCCAGCACTTTGGGAGGCTGAGGCAGGAGGATCGCGAGTTCAAAGCCAGCCTCAGCAATGGCGAGGCACTTAGCAACTCAGTGAGACCCTGTCTCTAATAAAATACAAAAAAAGGGCTGGGGATGTGGCCCAGTGGTCAAGTGCCCCTGAGTTCAATCCCCGGTACCACAAAAAAAAAAAAAAAAAAAATCTGCGTTTTGTCCTGTCAGAACTCTTTTTTATGCCTATCTAGACAAGAACTTCTTACTTTCCTTCCTTTAAGCTACATCTGGAATTGCTCTCTGGCCACACCTTTCTGTGTACACAATAATTTTATTTTAATGCTGAATCACAGCAAATTCTTGCTGAAGATATTTAAGGGCAATTAAAGTCCATGGGTAGGGAAACAATAACATCTGTAACTCAGAGGTGACACGCGAGCCACACTGATTATCTGTGAGCATGCACAGGCAGTGGCCTGCCAGACACTACATCATGAGAGTGTGTGAACACAGTCCACCCTGGCACTGTTGTGCCAGGAACCCGATGCCTTCCCTGAGTTGCCCTCCCTGACGTGGAACACAGGGTCACAATAATCAACTCAACTCCATCACAGAACAGTCAATATTTTGAAAGGTATCTTTCACATTGATATCAGAGCATCTCTAAAAAAGCAACAAAATAGGAGAGGGGAAATGTTTAGCATCCGCTGGTCTTTGTTGTTGTTGTTGTTGTTGTTGTTTTGTTTTGTTTTTGCATGAGATAACAAAAAGAAATATTCTCACGAGCCTAAATCAATTGAATTGTGATTGACTGTACTTTTTCAAACTTCTTTTAATTCCAGCAAATTAAAACGATCGAGAGATACATGAGGCGCCTGGAGTTCCACATTAGTAAGGTAATTGAAGTTCCTCTGGTCTTTGCTCCTGGTTTTCAGCTCTCGGTTACTGATCAATGCACCTTTGGCCTGAGCTAACATCTAGTCCAAGGAGAATTTCTTATCCAATTGACTCCTAAGCTGATTAGCAATGAAGGCCTAAAGGAGGGCGGGAAAGGAGAGCCAGAGCCTGGTAACCAGCACAGTTCAGCTCTGCTGCTGTCCTGGTCTCTCCTGAAGGCCTGCTTCCCGTGTGGCAAACCCAAGGCCCATGGAGGACTCGCGGCTCAGTGTGGCGTGCGTGGAGATAAGGCTGCCCCAAACTGGCCCCAGCAAAAACTTCGCCCTTGTCTAACTTCACACTCTGCTCCCGCGGATAGCTCGGCATCCCATAACTCCTTCCTGAAGACCTTCCGGTTCTGCCAAGACAGCTGTCTATGCCCTGACGTCCAGCCCTGAACCCCATAAGTACTTCTCTGGTGGTGCACCCGGTCTAGTATGACGGACAGGACTATCACCCCTGTGTTCTGGATGCTCTGAGGAATTATCAGTGCCAGGTAGAGGAGATTCCCCTTTGGGGACATATCAAGCCACCAGCAGTTTCTGTTTCCACCACACTCACCAGCCCCTCCTACCAGCGGAAGGCCTGGGGATTCTAGCAGATCTCACTGCTAGGAGTCAGGAGCCTTGGGCTCTGGCCCCGGCTCTGCCCACTCACTGTTGCTGCGTGGACCTTGCCTTTCCTCTCTGTGAAATGGGGCTGGGGAGCGGACGTAGCCAGTCTAGCTGATCCTAAGAATACTTTTGCCTTGAGACCTAAATATGATGCATATGTGTACACTACTGCCTTCCTAAGTTCCCTCTTTGAAAGATATTTATTACCTAGGCAAATCTGAAGTTGCTTTTATTTCTGCCAAATTCAATAAATCAAACAATGGCATCCATCAGAAGGGACCTGCCCAGCTACATAGGAAGAGGCATAGACACACCATTTTTAGAAGTTGTCTGGGAGCGGGCGCGGTGGCACACGCCTGTCATCCCAGCACTCGGGAGGCTGAGGCAGGAGGATCGCGAGTTCAAAGCCAGCCTCAACAATGGCGAGGCACTTATCAACTCAGTGAGACCCTGTCTCTAAATAAAATACAAAAAAGGGCTGGGCCAGTGGTCGAGTGCCCCTGAGTTCAATCCCTGGTACCAAAAAAAATTTTAAAAAAAGAAGTTGTCTGGGGGTCTCCCGCATCAGAACAATCCCTGGTGTTCATTTAACCTGTCAGATTCCTGGCCCGGGGGCTGGGACTGTAGCTCAGTGGTAGGCGCTTGTCTGCCCCACAGTGAGGCACTGGGTTCGATCCTTAGTACCACATAAAAACAAATGAAATAAAGGTTAAATTCTAAAAAAAAAAAAAAAAATTCCTGGCCCAGCCCCAACCTCCTGAACCAGGTGGGGGCCTGGGCGTCCACATTTTCAAGCTCAACAGGAGTCTTAGCTTAGTTGTAAAGCACGGTCACCACACTCTGTGCCCATCACCCACCGAGAGATCTGATCAGCCCTTGAATCTCCCAGCGCCCTCTTGTCAGAGATGAGTCCGCTGGCCTGGAAACTGAAGACTACCCCATTTTTCTCTTTCTTTTCGTGTGTGTGGGGGGCGCGGTTCTGGGATTGAACCCAGGGCCTCGTGCATGCAAGGCAAGCACTCTACCAACTGAGCTGTGACCCCAGGCCACCAGACTGAAGACTGTTCTGAGTTTAGGAATTCCTCCAGCAAAGACGAGTGAATCCTTGGACTCAGCAGCAACAGAAAGGATCTTGAACTCTGACACCAGTCCTGCCCGCAGCCCCGCAGGGTAAAGCACAGCTGCTGTCACACTTCAGCTTCTCATCGACGCACGCGCCACCTCTGTGAGGAAACAAGGCTTCTCAGTGACTGAGAATCCCCATGGCCATGGGTGGGCCTGTTATCTGCCCGCAGCTCCTGCGGGGACTGTGGCGGGGTCGTGTGTTGGTGACTGAAGACAGTGCAGGCCTGTGGACATGGCCAGGAATAACTAGGACGCTGTCCAGCCTCGGCCCTGCGGCTGCAGTCCGACGCCTGTCCAGGACTGTCCTCTGTGAGAAGGCTGTGTAGCTGCAGCCCCGGCCTCTGCCCACCCTGTGCCAGTAGATGCCCAGGGTCAAGGCACCCTAGGCTGATGGAGCATCACTGCCTGTGGAGTGTGAGGTGGTGTCAGGTTCTGGTGGACCTGGTGGGTCATTTTAAGAGGGTCTGTCACCACGAGAAGCACGAGTGTAGGAAAGGGGGGGGTCACTTTCATTTTTTCAAGGTAGTTTTACAATTATGGTGTGATTTGTATACAACAGTTCCCGGTTCTTATGGGTTCCATTTAATAAGTTTTAACAACAAAGTTTTTATCTTGAACCACTTAATAAATTAATTTTTTTCTAATTATTGAGCCAAGCTGTCACCAAAAAAATCATTTTCAATAAATAGCCTGATGTTCTTTTTTAAAAAGAAAAGAAATGCTGATGCATAAAGATCACCTTCAGGTACGCAGGAGGTTTGCATACAGCAGTTTGCACCGTGGGCTGAGCTGAAACCCCTCCCGCATCGCTCCACTGACGGAGACGCCTGGCCCACTGAGCCAGCTCGCAGAGTCATTTTAAACGATCTCAATGACAGCCCCCCAGAACGGGCGCAGGGTTGTGTAACTTGCTAGCAGGATCAGAGCGAAGTCTGTTGTGAGACACTAACGGAGCACAGTGGCAGAAATAGAAGTGGCTGGTCTCTGTCGAAGGAAGACCACGTCCACAAGGTTCTCCTTGTTGAGGTCGGAAACGTAAGTCCTGCAGGCCCGTCCTGGTGGCCAGGCCCGTCCTGGTGGCCGCGTGGCTGCTCGGCCGGACAGGTGTTCAGGGGCCGCGTTCCCGTTTGTGCCCTGGCAGGTGGACGAGCTCTACGAGGCCTACTGCATCCAGCGACGGCTCCAGGATGGCGCCAGCAAGATGAAGCAGGCCTTCGCCGCGTCCCCCGCCAGCAGAGCCGCCCGGGAGAGCCTGTCGGAGATCAGCCGCAGCCACAAGGAGTACACGGAGGTGCGTGCGCCGCTCACCCGCTCCCTGGCCTGACCCCACCCGTGGGCACCCGGGGCAAGCAGGGACCCACATTCTCTCCATTCTCGAGAGAGATCACCGTCAGGGTCAGCCTGAAAACAGAAAATCAATGCTAGCGAGGCAGTCAGCGGAATCGTCCCAAACAAACAAGCCACAGTGCTCTGATTTGTCACTTGAACACACTTCCAAATGTTCTAGTGCAGAGTCCAACCTGGCTTCTCCCTGTTGAACGGCCCCTGCGGCCAAGGTGGCTACTCTGGGGGTCAGCGCTGGGCATCGGTGATTCTCCTGCCCACATTCTGTGTAGGAGAAGAAATTTTATCTCCAAGGAAACAAGATAAAGAGCCGTGAACAGAAGTGTGCTGTTGTGAGGTCCTGGTCCTGACAGTCTCTGGGGCCAGGCCCTCCTGGGGTCACCTGATACCAACGTCCTTGTGGAGTGGCTGAATTATTAAAGCTGCACTTCCCACTGTCCCTGGGGTCCTTATTCAGAGATCCGATTTCATGAATGAAGTCATCGCCGGGCCTGACCAGAGCCTGTGGGACAAGCCCCAGGGCTGGGCAGCTGCCTCAGGCTGGCCTTGTGCACACCTCCCTCCCTGCTGCCTCTTGTCTGCACCACGCCTCTCTCTTTGCATGGTCTAAAATGGTGCTCTTCTTGCCTAGACTTCCCTTTTCAAAATAATGTTTTTAATGCATAAATAGGATAGGAATTCAAAGAACAAAATCATACATTGAAATAATTATTTCAATATCGTCAGTACAGTTGTCAACATATTTTAAAAGTCGAATGTGTGGTATAGTATGATGCTACTGCTGTATTAATACTAACAGCTACTAAGATTTCAAGGCAGGGAGAAATATATATGCTTTCTTAAAGTCATCTGTAGCACATGATGTGGCACCGACACGTGATCACTGTCTCGGTGTCAAGGTCACGTGGAGGCACAACTGTTACTGCCGTGGCTTGTTCCTACATTCATGACGTGGATGTCTCCGGCTGAGTTTAGTGGATGTGACTCTTCCTACTTGCCCCGTCCAAGTGTATGGACCCAGAGGTCGAGACCCCCAGCCTAGGAGCACTCCTAGTTCATGAGACCTTGTTTCTATAGGCCTCTGAAATCCAAAGAGCAGGTCCCAATTATAGAGGCTGCTCAGGGCACACAGCAGATGGCTGACCAGCAGCCTGCGGAGGGCATTTCAGAAACACCCAGCCTGACTCAAGTACCAGGGCATGGGGTAGCGACTTTGCTCACAGACTCAAAGATGTGGTGCCCAGTTCCAACGAGAGGAAGGGCTGCCTTAGCGCGCAGCCTCGCACCCCTCTTGACACTTCCGTGGTGTGTGCTCTTGCTGCCACAAAAGCCAGGATTTTAGTGGCCATGCTCCTGCTGCAGCGGCCACCCCCAGCCCAGCCTCAGTGGAGGAGCTACTGAGGAGAAGCCCAAAGGTGCCCCCGGGGGCCGTGATGGAGACTGCTGCTTAGCAGAGCAGAGGTGGGGTCCCAAGCTCAGCTGCAGAAGGGCCTCCTTGGGGACAGCCCACGGCTGCAGCTTTTCCCTCCTTGTCCAACCCCGGGTGCTCAGTCACTGGGGGGTAGGATGGGAAGGGCTGTGCCCGCCCACGTCTGGTGTCCACTCTGCTGCCCCCAACCTTAGCACGAGGAGCGGACCCTCGTCAGACCCAGGAATCGTTTTTGGGGTGCTGTGGCATTGCAGCAGGAGGTCTGCCTCGCTCACTTGAGCAGAATTGAGTTCCTGTGCTCTTCTTTTGCTTCCAATTTTTATTAACAAAAAATACTTAAACCTATGGAAAAGTTGAAAGACCCGTGGACTGAATACCAGACGCCTGGACCTAGATTTTCCCATGGGTAACATCTCGTCATATGCTCCCCTCTCATAGGATTAGTTTTTCTTCCAAGTCACTTGAGAAGAAGATATCATGACACTTCATTTCATAAATGTCTTAGCATGGATCTCTTCTTAAAAATCTTTTTCATTGACAAGTAAGAGCTTTATGTAGGGTATGTACATAATGTTTTCAGGGGTGTATGCTGTGGAATGGGTAACTCGAGCTATTCAACACAGAGGATCTCTCTGACTCTCCCTCTCTCTCTCCATCTCTCTCTCTCTCTCTCTCTCTCTCTCTCTCTCTCTGCGTCTCTGCAGTGCTGGGATTGAACCCAGGGGCCACGGATCTCTTAGTAGGGACAGTGCATCTTCAGCATAACCACATTCCATTGCAACTAAGAAAATTGACAGTCGTCCTGTAAAATTACCTAACGTCACGTCCACTTTCAGATTTCTCCTATTTAGCTCATTGATGCCTTTTATAGCTATTTTAGTTTATTTGCTTATCTTTCAAATCAGATTGGAATCAAGGCCAAGGTGTTGCAATTGGTTACTATATCTCTTTACTCTCCTTAGAATTTGTTTCCCCGTGATACTTTTTTTGGGGGAGTCCCAGCCAGTTCTGACAGAAGGTATTCTGTCTGTCTTTGGTGTGATCTAACTTGTCCATCAGTGCCCGGCGTCCTGGCTAGCCTCAGGTCAAACATTTGGCGAGAACGAGTCACAGGCTGTGCTGTGGCACTCCTCCCGTTCACGCAGGGGCTGCTGCGCTATGAAAATGACCCGTGCTTTGCGGGCCTGGGAAAGAAGGCCACTCTAATGCCCTCTTCTTTCTGCCCACAGAATATGTGTGCCCTCGAAGCGGAGCTGGAGAATCTGCTGGGGGAGTTCTCCATCAAGATGAAAGGTAACCCGCTCCCGCCAGGGAGAGTGCGGCACCCTCTCTGCAGAGCTCCTGGAGGGCCGAGACGCATGCTCTTGTTTCCTTGCGAAGACAGTGCTGCCCACGCTCGCCCACCCGCAGTGCTGGCATGCCGGGGCTTCTTGTCCCGAGTCTTGCCTTCACACTTAAGAAGGTGCATTCATTACCAAGCACACACCAAGGGGAGAGCACATCACAATGAGCCTCGCAGACACAAACCCATCACCTAGATTCAACAGTCAGCAGATCCCGCCTGATCTGTTTTCTTGTCTTTGTTCTCCCTTTGATGAATCAGAAGTCCTTTGATGAAATGAACCCTCGCTCTGTCAGGCTGCCCTGGGTGCCCCAGTGTGCATCTCTTGAAGAACAGGGCCATCTTATTACAGCTGTGTGCTGAGCCCTGTCACATTACCACCTCTAACAAAGCCAACAGGCCCTGTGGTGACCCATTTCATTACTGAACTTCCCCAGTCGTCTTGTAAAATGCTGTGTACAGTCGATCTGCTTCAGTTAGGGTCAGGACCCTGCATCGTGATCAGTTGGTGGGTCTCTCTTTAGGTTCCGTTTAATCTGAAGCGAGCCCATGTCCCCTTTCCCCTTGGCGGGCTGGTGGAAGCCCCCTTTGGGCCAGTGTCTCACTCCAGACTTGCCTGCGGGCCTCTTGGCTATTGTTTGAACCGCTCCTTTACGCCTCTGTGCCTGTAAACTACGTTCATTCCAGAAAGTTCCATTCTAGAAGCATTACTGATTTATGACACAGCATCTTCAGAACAAAAGGGAGGTCTGGCTACAGAAGATGGAACAGGCCCAGGTGTCACCAGGTTCCCAGCTGGTGGCCAGGCAGGGCTGGTGCCTGCGCCCCTCTCTCTGTTTGGCTGCTGGTGCCTTTCCTCCTTTGTTCTCCTGGGCTTTTCAAGCAGCTCGGTCCCTGGGTTGCTAATGGGGATTTAATCACCCTCTCGTCAACTTCCTGCAATTAGGAAGGAAAGAAGGGAGGCTTCTTTAAAGAGTGCTGACAGGAGAGCGTCACTCACACACGAGGCGTCTGCCTCTGGAGGTGCGCTGTGCCTGGGGTGGTGTGAGACCCTGAGTGGGCACACCTGGACCAGGAGGCCCTGCCCTCAGCTCCCCGGGCTGCTCGCTTGTTTGGGGATCGGAGCCCCAACACTGCCGCCTCCGGTGTCTCACCGTCCAGGCTCTGGGCTCTGTCTCTCCCTTGGGCTCTCCAGGCCCCCACCGGAGTCAGCAGTGCAGAACCGCTCGGGCGTGCAGGGAGTGGGAGCGCAAGCGCTGGGGTGGGGTCCTAGCGGTGCTTTTGAACTTGGAGGTGCTGCTGTCAGCAGCCAGGCCCCACCGCCCCGCCGCACGGCCGGGCGAGCCTGCTGCTCCTGTTTCTGTGCCCACTGTGACCTGAGGCTCCCATTTTGGGTGAGAGGGAAAACTTCTCCATTTTGCAGATGGAAAGTGAGGGCTCAGGGAGCTTCTGTGAGGCGTGCCGGAAGTTACCGTCAGTCGGTGTTGAACTTGAAACTGAACTCAGGGCTCTGGGCTCCTGCTGCCCCCACCCAGCCACACACCACGAGGAAGCTCTTGCTCAAGGGTGGTCCCTGCTGGGAGAGGTCCCCCACCCCACACAGGCACCCTGGGAGTGGGGGGTTACCCTCCCACCCACGTGATCCTCAGGGCGGGCTGACAGCCATGGGTGGCCTTGGGGCCCTACCACCCCAGAGGCCTGATAACTGCCCTGCTGCTACCAGCGCCAGGTGATGGGCACGGCAGTGGTCCGCCGGACCTCCAGCTCTGCCTGTCTCCCCCCTTCTCCTCTCACCTGCTTTTCTGGTGGGCTGCCCGAGCTCCGGGCCCCTCTGGGGTCTCAGGCCTGAGGCTGACTCTGCTCTCCACCTCCCTGACCTAACCGGGCAGCCGGAGGCCACGGAGGCAGCGCCGCAGAAACCCACCCCGCCCTGCAGAAGGGCCAGGAAGCCCTTCCTGGGGCCAGGAAGTCCTGGCTCTCTGCCAGGCGGCTTCCTTCTGTTCCTGTCCTGGTGAAAATAACCACCCAAACGCCAGTTGAGTCGAGCAGGCAAGCTGAGGCTGTTGCTCAGCCTCCTCAGACCTGGCCACCCCAGCTTCCTCCACCACACCTCGCCACTCCCCTTCTGCCCTGCCCCTGCCCACCCAACACACTGACGCGGGGCGGGGCCTGGGCGACACCCACGGTGGAGCCATCGTTTCCTGGGCCCCTCGCGGTGGTCCCTGGCCCGAGCTCCACGGGAGCTACTGGGGAGGTGGAGCGCGACGAGCCAGGGCACTTAATTCCACGGAGTAAATGACCAGCTGGGCCAGATGGCCGGGGGAGCCGCAGGGGAGGCGGGAGTGTGGGGGAGGACGGAGGGCGGCTTCCCAGGGTGACCCATGAGTCAGGACCAGCAGGACTGGAGGGGCTCACACCAAAGAAGGGAAGCTGCTTCGAAACGACAGGCACGGTGATATCAAGATGAACTCCACTGTCTTGTATGGCTAAAAGGAACCAGCAGTTAAGAAAAGACGACAGGACAGATGTGGTGGCACACTCTGGAGGCTGAAGCCAGGAGGATCGCAAGCTCAAGGCCAGACACAGCAACTCAGCAAGAGCCTGACTCAAAATGAAAAATAAAAAAGGCTGAGTTTGTAGCTCCATGGTAGAGTGCCCCAGGTTCAATCCCCAGTACATTAAAAAAGAAGAAGAAGAAACAAAAAGAAGAAGGAGAAGGAGCCTGAGAAAGACCGAGGTGCTTGCTGAGAAGAGGGTGGGCGGTTCCTCGGGGCCAGGTTCTGAAGTGCTGGGATGCCCGTGTGGAGAGAGCGCCAGCTCCAAGACTGGGCACCAGAATGGAGGTTCCTTGGGCAAAACCAGTTTTTTCCCCGGTGGCTTCATGCCCACCCCCTCAGCCTCCGCAGAGCTGGCCAGTGAGTCAGTGAGGCTGGAGCAGGAGCCCCGGCTGTCAGCGGGGGCAGTTTTCCACGGGCAGGGAGAGTGACCCTCGAGAAGGAAGACCTGGTGCAACGGGAGAGGCGGTGGGAGGCCTGGCAGGGGGTCTGCGCAGAGGCAACGGGGGGCATCCGCACCCCGCAGCTCCCGGCCCTCAGCTGAGCCTGTGGATGAGCCCGTGTGTCAGCATCGCAGAGCGCGGAGAGACCGCAGAGGGCTGGAGAGGACCACGTGGCCACGAGTCCCCTGGCCGCAGCCCCAACACTCATCCCTGAGCTCAGGCCGGATGGTTTCAGAGTGGTCCTGACGAAAACTTCCCAGATAGTGCATCCGTGATCCCCAACCTGCTGAAAACAATCATTCCGCCTTCCCGACTGGGAGTGCAGGAGCCCCGGCCCCAGGCGCTGCCACTCGAGGGCAGCTGCGCACACAGGCGGAGCCTCCGGCCCTCTGGCCACGCCTCGGCCTCTCCTGCTGCCCTCTGCTGCATCCTTGCTGTAATCAGTCTCTGGGACGCCTCTGCAAGCAGTTCCAGGAAAGTGCTTTAGTGACCCGGACACATAAGAAGCAGCCCCTGTGTACTGTCTCCCTTCCAGTGAAGGTCTTCAGATGTGGAACTTCTGCAATATTGAAAGGGGGGGAGTCAAAGGATTTTCCCTTTTTCTCACCTTTCTCTGGCAACCATAGCAGTCCAGCTTCTCTTTGACCAAGCTTCCATTGTAATTGCACAGGTAAACAGGCAATGAATCAATCCCGGGCTTTTCTTTAAAAGCACTTTGGATTTTTATTAGAATTAACATGTCAAGCTTTGGGTTTGTGAAAGGCAGACAATTATGCTTTCCTTCAGAAGTATTTTTTTTTTAAAGAGTAAGTGCCACGAATTATTAGTGAGAATGGGTTTTTCTAATTCTGGTCTTAATTCAGTAAGTCCTCTTAAAAGGCTTGCCATGTTCCAACTATTAATAAAAGCTGTTGGAAATGGACCAGCTGGGTGGGTAGGCCAGACAAGCTGGTGCGTTGCTGCCACCTACTGACGACTGCTGGCAACAGCAGGTTCTTTTCATGCCTCTCTAGCCTGTGCTGTCTTAACCCTGGCCCTGTCCATCAGTGGGGTGGGAGCAGGCTGGGTCATGCAGAGTCTCACAGTTTGCTACTGGGCTCTTGGTAAAGGAGAGGCACTTTGTGTGACACCATCCCCATCATCTTCACATGGCTGAAATCATGTTGAATGCAAAAAGAACCCAGAGTACAAAGGTTATAAATGTCGAGGCGAGGAGGCGGAGGAAGCAGGGATCCAGTTGTTATTCAAACATCTTTTCTGTGTTAAGGATCTAAGCATCACAGGGCTGTTTCCTACCAGCTCATCAAAATCATTTCCTGGGCTGGGATTGTGGCTCAGCGGTAGAGCACTCGCCTAGCGCGTGTGCGGCCCAGGTTCGATCCTCAGCACCACGTAAAAACAGAGGCATTGTGTACAACTAAAGCAAATAAATAAAAAACTTTAAAAAAAATCATCTCCTGCCACTGTGAAATCATGGGATAAACAGAAACAGGATGTATGTGCCTTCTTGAACTTCTGCAATAACATTTTCAAAATAGTACCTTATCATTTTTCAAACATTGAGAAGCTGGGCACGGTGGTGCATGCCTGTAATCCCAGAGGCTCGGGAGGCTGAGACAGGAGGATCGCAAGTTCAAAACCAACCTAAGCAAAAGTGAGGCACTAAGCAACTCAGTGAGACCATGTCTCTAAATAAAATACAAAATAGGGCTGGGGATGTAGCTCAGTGATCGAGTGCCCCTGAGTTCAATCCCTGTGCCCCTCCCCCCTGCAAAAAAAATTGTAAAATATATCCCGTAAATTAAAATTATACATAATTGCTCCACCCAGTGCTAAACTTTGTTAAAATGATCATAAACATCCAACCAGCATTTTCCGTGTGTTTATGCTGACTACCAATGTGTTAGTAGCTCTTTATGTCTTTTTTGTTACAAAATAATTAATCACATGGCCTTTTATAAATCAAATAGAAATGACAACTTGTTGTCAAATATTCAACTTTCTCCCTGATTCCACCCCCCAGAGATAGTTATTCCTAGGACTTGGGCAGCTTTTCTAGATTTGTTCCTTTGGATATATTTGTACATAATTGAGATCAGATTCTGCATAACACTTTGCATCCTGCTTCATTTTTTAATTATAAATATTACCTTTTATTAAAAGTTCACTGCAAACATTTGTACTGAATATTTTATTGGAATTTTTTTCAATCAGAAAGTTAAAAAGTGGCAAACATTTTTTCCCCACTTCTATTGGATTTATTTAGTTCCTTGATTAAAATCTCCAGACTTTGGGTCCCTGACCATACGAAGGGCTTTGCTTTACGACTGGCAGGAAGCAGTTCGCCGAAGCCAGAGCAGTGGCTTGGATGGACTGGGTCACTGCGCAGCCTCTGCCGTGAGCTTAGTGCCCTGGGCCGGCACATGCTTGTGACTCACCTGCCTTCCTCCCCACTCAGGCCTGACACACAGTAGGCCTTTCAGAAATACTGCTGGGGGCTGGAAGCGCGGCTCAGTGGCAGAGCACCTGCCTGGCATGTCTGAGGCCAGGGGTCCAATTCCTAGCACCTCCCAAAGAGGGAAAAAATATGGTGGAATGCACGAGCCCTCGCTCAGCTGCACCTGTCTGGAGAGCAAGGCCTCCCCTTGCGTGAGGAGTTCTGCTGTCAGCTGCTGCTCTCCTCATGGGCTGGCCTGCGTAAGGTGAAAGGCAGTCTCTCGTTTTATTTTTAATTATGGAAGGAATGCATTCTCATAAAAACACAAAATAAGGGGAAAAAAGCAAAGATCTTTTACCTTCTTTGCTATCTGCTTCCCTGATAGATATTAATTTGCTGTAGATCTTATTTGATTTGTACTCAAGATTGAAGGCAGGTGTGCTCTACCACTGACTTACATCCCCTTTTTAAAATTTTTTTATTTTGAGATTGGGTCTAAGTTACTAAGGCTGGCCTCAAACTTGTAATCCTCCTGCCTCTGCCTCCCAAGCCACTGGGATTACAGGCATGCACCACTGTGCCTGGGGAGAGCACATCTTTTAAATGAATAGTATACATCAGGTGCTCAATACATGCTGTACCCAGTACAGCATTCTAAGCACCTACTATGTGCCAGATGCCATCTCTTTCCTTACCAACAATTTTATAAGGTGTGCATTGTTATCTCTATTTTAAAGGTGAAGAAACTGGGGTTAGGTAAATTATCTAGAGTGGGCTAGCTGATAGGTAGCACAGACAGGAGCCTCAGCTTTAATCCATCTTCCAGTCCGCCGGTCCTCATCTGCTCTAACCATGATTCATTCCATTATGTGGGTATCTGTGAAATCTTTCCTAATTTCCAAGTCTTTACCCTGATGCCTGGTGCAGACCCACTCACACACAGCGACTCAGTACATGCCTAAAAAGAGACTGGCCAGAGCCAGCGTCCCCGGGCTGCCCCAGGAGGGGCCGTGTAGCCTGTCGAGATCTGGTTTTGCTGCCGCACCAGGTAGAGAGCGTGCCAGGACTCAGACGAGAGGGTCTTTTAGAAATGGCCGGAGCCGGGAAGCCGCCTCTGCCCTCTGCAGGTGCAGGTCGGTGACAGGCGGATGGCTGGCTTGACTTGTCTTGATCGCTAGTTTGTGTGAACGAGGGCCCATTTCCAGCGATTTCATGATGCCGTAGATGGCGGCATCTGCGTGCTGGGTGGAAAGGACGAGGGCACAGGCAGGAGTGGGCTGGGAGAGTCGTGGGAGTCTTAAGTGGGAAGCCCAAAGAATCTCCAGTCTTGGAACAGGAAGGAAAACCAGAGAGCCATTTATTTTCACGGGAATGTGCACACAAACAAGTGAGTGTGTCTCTCGGGCCCTAATACCCTGACCTGGGGCCTGCCCAGGTGCCCAGAACTCTCAGCACCCTTCAGCCCCGTCCCTGCCCCAGAAGCCCTCTCCCATCCCCCCACGGAGGAAGGTCCTCTCCAGCCACCATAGATGGGACCCTAAAGAGCTATTCCACACCTATGGCCCAAAAATGTCCTCCGCCCTTTGCCAAAGTCTGCCACCTCGCCTGGACCTTTAAGCGTGCCACACGGCCTCCGGAGCCGTGTTTCCGGCACCTCACGCCTGATTGCTTGCCTGCAGGTCTGGCTGGCTTTGCGTGCCTCTGCCCTGGAGACCAATACGAAGTAAGTGTGTGTTGACCTCCGGGTTGGGTTCAGGACCTGCAGGGCCGGGGTAGCGGCATTGTTTTGCTTCTTGTTTCTTGTGTTTATTTTGAAAAGCATTCTAAGCCCATGAGAAAATGTAGAGTTGGTGGCAGACCTGCCATCTGCCCGTCCTCTTCGCCGTGAGCCACAGGGCTTGGCTGTCACTGCTGCCCTGCTCTAGAGCAGGGTGCCACCCGCCTGGCCCTCCCGCCTGGCCCTTCAGCCCAGCGTCCTGCGGAGGCCAGGAGGACGGTCCACACAGCAGTGTCCCAGCGTGGTGCACTCCGGCTCTGTCTTCTTTTTTTTACGGATGGGCCTTTATTTCGTTCATTTATCTTCACGTGGTGCTGAGGCTGGAGCCGGGGCCTCACACGTGAGGCAGGCGCTCTGCCTCGAGCCCCAGCCCAGCCGGCTGGTGTCGCCCTGTGAGTCTGTGCCCAGGTTCTGCTGCGTCCCAGAACCATACTTCATACCAGATTTTTGGCTTTTTTTCCCCTGACCCGAGCCTAACCAGGACCCTGACTGTCTAGTGTGACCGGAGGAGGCTGCACAGGCCTGTCCACAGACACCGGCTCCACGGAGTGCACCGCCCCTGTTTCCCCCCTCACAAGGGACCTCCCGTGATGATTCACCCACCTCCTCCAGTGCCCCCTGCCTGACCAGGGAGAGCCTGCACAGCCCCCAGGGCGTGCGCGGGTCACAGTCCTTGCCAGCTTGCTTCGTCACCCAGGGGCTGGCATCCCCGCACGAGGCAGGTTTCGGGGATGGGCTCTGGTCTGCATAGGCTCAGGCTCTGGAGAATTCGTCCCCATGGCTGCTCTGTTGGGGTAGAACTAACCAGGAGGAACGCGGGGGCGTGCGGCGTGACTTCCCCTCATCGTGGGGAAGCAGAGCTGCCCCTTTAACGTGTCCCTTCCCAGTCGTGGTCAAGACGGGTGGAGTGGGGTGATGGCGGGCGCGGCCCCGCCAGCCACCTGCCTCTGTCCTGTGCCTGGGGAGCGAGCCAGGGCAGGGGGGCCTGAGCCTGGTGCGTCTGCACCCAGATCTTCATGAAGTACGGCCGGCAGAAGTGGAAGCTGAAGGGCAAGATAGAGGTCAACGGCAAGCAGAGCTGGGACGGGGGGAGGAGACCGTCTTCCTGCCCCTGATCGTGGGGTTCATCTCCATCAAGGTCAGTACTGCCCTGGCCTCTTGTCGACTTCCTGGTGCCGAGGTGGACGATCCGTCGGGGGACCTTTCCCCAAGACTTCTGCCGTCCCACAAGTCCCTGCGGCTCTCAGTGAGCAGAGCAGCCTGAGACGGGCTTCGGGCACCCGCCTCGGGTTTCAGGTGTGGCTGACGGGAGCCACCAGCTGGCTCAGAGGAAAGAAGAGGGAGAGCCTGTCCCCGTCCTCTCTGCCTCTCTCCCTCCAGGTCACGGAAGCTCAAAGGGCTGGCGACTCACCTCCTGGTGGGCAGCGTGACCTGCGAGACCAAAGAGCTGTTTGCAGCCCGGCCGCAGGTGGTGGCCGTGGACATCAACGACCTGGGGACCATCAAACTGAACCTGGAGATCACCTGGTAGTAAGTCGCGCCTCTCCTGTCCTCCTGTGGCAGTGCTCGGCCTGCTCGAGGGCCTTGCCCGACAGCATGAAAACGTCCACGACGTTCCCAGCACCTGGCCACGCTGGAGCCAGCACCAGGGTGTCCACGTTTGTGGGCCGGCAGGTGCTCGGCGCGTGATCCCTGTGGCCCCTCGGGAGGTCTGGATTCCGTCCTCTGCCCCACTCCCTGTTCTCTTGGCTTATTTTCTGACCAACAATTTAGCCAAAACCAGCACAGTGGCCCTGGTGTGAGCTGACCTCTGCAAGGTGCCCTCCTGGCCTGCAGTCCTGCGGTCACAGGGACTCACAGGTGCACCGCCTGTTGTTTTGCAGTCCCTTTGACGTGGAGGACACGACCCCATCCTCGGGTGGCACTGGGAACAAGACGGCAGCGCTCCAGAGGAGGATGTCCATGTACAGCCAGGGCACCCCGGAGACGCCCACCTTCAGAGACCACTCCTTCTTTGTAAGTCCTGTGACTCTGGAGCGGAAGTCGCGTCAGAGCCGTGCTCGTGCCCAGCACTTGCAATGCCCAGCAGTGGGTGTCGGGGTTCTCGGGAATGCCTACGCATGCCATTCTTTTTTTTTTTTTTTTTTTTTTTTTTTTTTGGTACCAGGGATTGAACTCAGGGGCACTCGACCACTGGGCCACATCCCCAGCCCTTTTTTGTATTTTATTAGAGACAGGGTCTCACTGAGTTGCTAAGTGCCTCGCCATTGCTGAGGCTGGCTTTGAACTCGCGATCCTCCTGCCTCAGCCTCCCAAAGTGCTGGGATTACAGGCGTGCGCCACCGCGCCCGGCTCTACGCACGCCATTCTTGAAGGTCTCCCTAGTCAAGGGGTGGCTGAGGAAGCCACCTCCGGGCACTTGTGGCCCGTGAGCCATGGTGCCCTGGTCTTTCCTCTCTTCCCTCCCTCTCCTCACCTGTGGCTGGACGATGCTGGGTGGGCCATTCCAGAGGCCCCTAGCATCAGCCCTTGAGAGGAGTGGACGTAGGTAAGGGCCTCAGCCCACCGGCTAGCCAGCACGGGTGACCAGTAACCTGATTCTCTCCACTCACTCCCGCCCTGCCCTGACTCCAGAGGAGCCGGCTGCGTCCCTCTGCAGACAGGCCGTGGTGGCTGTCTGTCTTGAGTGCCTCCAGAGACACTTTCTTTGCCAAGCTGCACCGCAGCCGCTCTTTCAGGGACCTGCCCTCCCTCGGCCTGAGCCCCATGGCCATGCTAGAGTTCTATGTGAGTGTGGCCTGCCCGGGTGTGGCGTGCTTGACTTCGTGACTTCGGGGGCTCGCTGCATGATGCTTCTCACGTCCCTTCTTTCTCCCCCGCCTCTGGCACTGGGGTTGAGCCCAGGAGCTTGTGCCGCTAGGCGAGCACTCCACCCGGGCCGTCCCCAGCCCTTCTGCTTGCCTCTCCCTCGCCTTCTCTGTCTCCCTCTCCAGGCTGGCCGCGCATGCAACTTGTGTTACCTCTCCTTAGATAATCCCTGTTTTGTGCTGTGATTTTTCTCCACTGTGGCAAAGATATCCATGGTAACCAGATTTTTATTTTTAAAAACAACAGCTATCCTTAAAAGCAAAGGAGGTTTTATTTCAGAAAGTATCAGCCTTTCAAAGACTGGCATTCAAGTCTTTGAAGGATTTGGACGAATTTTACTAGCCCTGTCTCCATCTAAAGAGGTTGTCGGTCTTGGTTTATTGTAGCATGTTAAATCTTTGATGCTGTAGCAAAAGAAACCCTTCAATTCATAGGAATATATCAGGTAGCCTACTTTATATGAGTGACACATTGTGTCATCAGAGAATACACCCGTACTTGTATATACATGGAATATTCTGCTCTTCACAGACACAAAAAGTCCTCTTTGACTGTCCAGGGAGAAGGTGAAGTCTCAGGCTAATAGCAATGTCATCACAGTAGTAACTGCATCTTATTCATTGAATCAAAACCACACAGATGAGAAGGATGAGGCGAACTCCAGTGGAGTTGCAGAGGAGACTCAGAAGACTCTGTGGGAGTGTACCCCAGCCCCACATCGGAAGCAGTGGAGCCCACAGAGCTGCCCGCGAACCTGTCCACATGCTTCACACACGCTCAGATGCCACAGGGTGGGGTCTGGGAGGCCAGTAGGGTTTCAGAGCATGTTTAAATGGGAGCAAGGTTACTACAGTTCAGTGGCTTCATGGAGCATTGTTGGACACACCTGAAGTCCCCAAAAGCAGCGGCTTCATCTCACCCAGCCCACCTCCTAGGTCCGTCTCTTACCCCCACCCACTGTCCCCCAAACTCACCCCGTCCCTCCAGATCTCGCATCTTTGCATACAGTGTCCCCGTCCTCTCCCGTCCTCTCCGCCACTGTCTTGAAGGCTGGATCTGGGTCCTCTCTTGGGCAGCCCCTCCCCCTTGCTGGGACACTTACCTCATGACACACGCCTCTGTTGCACTATGCATTCCGTCAGCCAGGGTAAGATCCACCCAGTCGAGAACAGAAGAATGAGGTTTGTTTGGGGCTTGCGAGATTGCGCTGCTTGGAGACAGAATTCAAGCAGCCTTGGAAATGCCCAGCTTAAACTCCCAGGGCAGGTGAGGGGGTTGATCACATCTCTCCTTCATCAAGAATCGTGATTGGTGCCTTAAAAGTCAAACTGTTCTGGAAGAAAGGCATCTTTGCTGAGCAAGGCATCTCCACCTGTTCCAGCTTGAGTAGGTACAAATGGGGCTTGGGGACAGAGGGACGAGAGAAAGGGCCAGGGAGGACCTTGGCCTCTGCGTCTTCTGCCTTGGCCAGTGCTCCCCGCCCTCGGTGCTGCGCGGCCCAGGGGCAGGGTCACTTGCAGAACCCAAGCGCTCAGCAAGGTGCCTAAGGGACCCCCACAGGGAGACCCCACAGAGAGGACTCCAGGCTTCCCACCCCCCCCAAAGGCCTCCCTGCATCTTTCCTAGAAGCATAAGGGGCAAGTAGAGGGAGGAGCCAAAGCAGGCAGGCCGGAGGGGAGGAGAGGGTGCTAGATCCTGCTCCCCCGAGGACACAGAGGGCGTGTTCCATGATCATGGCAGGGCAGCAGTTCAGAAAAGGCCAGGACATGGGGCCTGCTGAGAGTCTGAGTCTTTTTCTGTCATTTCTAGAGAAGCTATGCAAACGGATTGTTGACCTTGAAGTATTTATGGCATGGTTACTAAATTAATAAAACATTTTCAAGAGTCTGGGGTTTGTGGGTAGAGATTCTCAAAACATAATTTTTGAGAACAGAAGCAGAACAAAGCGTCACATCCTCGAAGCAAAGTAGCAAGAATGTCGGGAAGTCTTTTAAGGTAGATGCCAAGAGGAAAAGAAAACGTTCGTAGTCTCACTCACAGTATGGCTACCAAATACCGTGAGACCCGGGATCGAGATCGCAACCATCCCACCCCACCCCTGACTGCTGCTTGTGGAAAATGTCAGACCTAAGAATAGGCACTGTGAACTTTCACCTAGAGTCAACTAGGCACAGCTTTCTAGGGCTTGTTTTCTTTTGCCTGCCATACACACACATCAACAAATAAAACGCTAGCAGGAAAGTTCTAGCTCTTCAGGTCGACTCCTTACATTTTGTCTGAAAACACACCATGCCAGATGCATCATTTGTATTGCAGTAACAGCTGTCTCTATCCACAGGCGAATCTGCCCGATGACATTTTTGAAACTGGGAAGGCAGCTGAGGAGCAAAGGCCACTTTCACTCAGCTCCTGTGACCTGCCCAATGGGGACTGTGCCCTCCCCTCCAGCTCTGCCGCGTCTCCCTCCAGCTCGTGCTCAGCAAATCCAGAAATCACCATCACCCCTGCCGAGCTCAGCCGCACCAGCCCATCCTCCCACGAGGGTCAGCTCCGCATCTTCCAGGAGCTCCTCGGGAGAAGGCCAGGAGCCCAGGTCCCACCCGCAGGAAGACACGGAGGAGCCCAGGAAACCCTCCGCGGCCACAGCTTCGGGGGCTGAGCGCCTGTTCCTCGAGAATGCCGTCGCCGAGGCCCTTCTGCAAGAGTCGGATGAGGCCTCGGAGCTGAAGCCTGTGGAGCTGGACACTTTTGAAGGAAACATCACAAAACAGCTGGTCAAGAGGCTCACCTTGGCCGAGGTGCCGGCGGCCACGGAGCGGCTGCTTTCTGAGGACTCTGCCAGTGGGGAGTCCTTCCTGGACGGCAGCCTGGAGGATGCCCTGAGCGGGCTGTTTCTGGCTCTAGAACCACATAAGGAGAAGTACAAGGAGTTTCAGGATCTGAGCCAAGAGGTCATGCATTTGGATGATATTCTAAAAGTAAGTGCCTTTTCAGAGAAATTGGACTAGGTTTGCAGAGAGCTGTCCTAAACCAACTGTCTGTTAAGATAGCATATCTCTTCTCCTTCTTCCTCCTCCCCTCCTCTTCTTCTTCCTCTTCTTCTCCTCCTCCTTCTCTTCTTTCTCCTTCTCCTCCTCCTCCTCCTCCTTCTCCTTCTTCTTCAAAGCCCTATCCATTCAGAGGCTCAAGAGATAATCATCATGTAAATAGCAGTGATTATTAATGCCACTTCTGCATATCCATTTTTATTTCCCTGACAACAGATCAACTTCACTAAACTGATTAGGAGCTCATTTAAAAACTCAAAAGACTGTCTAAACCCATCTCGTCCCAGAACTAATCATTCTAATCCCATGTGTGACATGCTGGCACCGTGACCAGCTCAGCCTCACAGATGTTACTGGACAGGGTCCCTCTCGGGAAATAGGGGAGTCAGAGTTGGCCAGCCCCAGCATGAGCGCCACGGCACCCTCGCCTCCAGTGGCGCAGCCTTCCATCTGCAAGTTGGGACCCCAGATCAGCAATTAGTCGTGGATCACACTCTAGAAGCCAGGGGAGGCCAGAGTTCACCAGATGTTTTCCTCCCTCCATGGTGATCAGTAAGGGTGAGGGGGCGGTTTCCTCTCGGGCGGGAGGTCTAAGAATGAGATCGTCATTGCTGCTGCATCCGAACGGATCCATCTTCACCCAGCATGTGCATTAACTTTTTTTTTAAAATGCCACACGTGAAGATGGAGCTTGAATCTGTGCCCTTGTTGTGCCCCGCGTCTTGGGACCCCCAAGAAGACCACCAGAGTCCTCGGTCAATGTAAATAACAAAGAGTCATTTATTAGCAAGCTCGAGCTTGGTCCTCCGCGCACTTGGTAACCGGTGACGCTGAGAGGCCCCGAGCCCAGATTTAGCAGGGTTTTTATAATGAAATACATGCAAGTTAAGGGGGGCTTTACAGAACTCTTTTGATTGGTTAGCATATAAAGTCACGTACAAAGCATTACTTTTGAGTTCTGGGTCAGCCTGACTGCTAGGGGAAGGGTGATCTGCCACCCGGTTTTGCAAGCTAGACAAAATAAGGAACAAGAATAAGTTTTGGGTCAGTCTGACTGCTAGGGGAAGGGTGATTTTTCAAAAAACTGAGGACAGGTTTGGGAAAGACTTATGTTTACACAAGCATTTGCATTTTTCACCTTTCACCCTGACTCTCACTGCCCCTGCTTGCATCATTTGCTTTCTGACTCTGACTTGCATGATCATATAGAAGGGAACTTGAATCTTTTTTCTTGAAAGAGCAACTCCTTGGGGACTGTTCTATTGAACGGGCTTAAAAGCAAGGCTGCAGCAGCAAGCTGAGCATCCAGCCACAGGGGGCTGCCGCAGCCTCTGCGTGGCTGTTTTCAGATGTGGCTTTGACAGTGGCGTGTGGAACTCCATTTCCAAGGCTTTCCTGACCAGCTTATCCCTCTCTTATTGAATCACGCTGGCCCAGCCCTGGAGAGGACTTGTGCCCTCCGGGTGATTAGTTAGCCTCTGACTCTGCAGGTCCTCAGATGCTGGTGACAGGTTAGCTCCACTGTGGGCGTAGCTCTGAGAAACAGGGAAGGGCCCTGGAATCTGCTTTCAGTAGTCAGCTCAAAAGCATCATCTGAGGCCTTGGGCATGGAGGCTGCTGATCTGGTACTGCACCAGCAACTTTCCTGCAGAGCTGACCAGCTCTGCCTTGTGAGCCAAAGGGCTGAGACGGGCTGGCTGTAGCTCTGTGGAAGAGCACTTGCCTAGTATGTAGGAGGCCCTGGGCTCAATGCCCAGCAGCACAGAAAGAAAAGACCTGAGACACACGTTGACCCCACCTAAGCAAAGGCCTTTAGAAAGCCTTTAGAAAGCGGTGGTGGCCGCTCCTGTTCCAGGTGTCTAGGACGCTGCTAAATAGCTCAGTCCATGCAGAAGCAGTGAGCACGCCATCTGTCAGCCTCACAGAAGCCTGGCTCGTGGGTCCCTTTCCAGGGCATCATCTCAGCCTACATTTGTTCTAGAACTTGCTAGTGAAATCCTCAACCACCCCTTTCTTTGTTATGGATGATACCTAAACCTGCCCATCTTCTACAAGATCAAGTTGTTCAGACAGTTAGCTTAGGAAAGAAGAGCGCAGACTCGGGGCTGAGTCCAAATAGCTCTCTGTCTCTCCTTGAGGTTGAAGATGTCCACAGGCTTGGGGGCGCGTGGCTTTGCATCCAGCCAGAATCAAAGCATCAGCTGGACAAAGTTCTCTCTCTCTCTCCCTCCTCACGTCCCTAGGGTGCTAAGACATCTTGAGGATCAGAAACTAAATGAAGCCGCCTCTTGGACGGAGATCCCTGAGGGCGAATGGAGCAACTGGGATTTAATGCAGCGGCAGACGTTCCCCTGTACCCTTGTGCCCAGGACAGAGCCCTGCGAGGCCCTGCTGCCTTGTGCTGGGACATCAGCGAGCAGTCCGCCTCGCTGCGTGGAGGACATGCGTAGCGCGTCTCCCTGGCAGGACTTGACCCCTCCCGTCCACCCCAGTGTCCTCTTGAAACTCTGGCGTTCTTCTCTCTGTGCCTGTTGCCTCTGGCGTCACCTGTGTCATGTCTTTGCACACGTCCTGCAGCACGTTCCGCAGGCTGGAGGAGGGCTCCAATCCCAGGGCCTGGCCAAGGAGGCTGTGGGGCTTGTTCCTTTCGAGGCAGAGCTCAAGGAAGCGAGGCTGCTTCCTGTCACGCCCCTATCGTTCATTCAGTCCCTGGTGCTCAAAGAAGTCGCACGCTGTGCCTGTGACCTCAGATGTGGGCCTTCTTGCATAGAGCGTGGGCCCCATGAATCGGAGCGGTTTTGTGTTCTGGGATTGGCCGACAGGACTACCCTGAGAGCAGGTGCTTTAGCTGGGCAGCTCTGGTCTCAGGACGTCGAAGACATGGTCCCTTGGAATTAGAGATTGGTCAGTAATCAGCATCGACATGGTGTCTCTTAAAATTCACCTGCTGGTTTTTGATTTGTTTTGGTTTTTTTGAGACAGGGTCTCACTGTGTTGCCCCGGGCTGATCTAGAACTTGTGGGCTCATGTGACCCTCCCACCTCAGTCTACCGAGTCACTGGGACTATGAGCGTGTGCCACTGCACGGGGCTTGCTAGCTGTGTGTCATTTGGGGGTGAGCGCGGCAGAGGGGAAGACAGCCGTTCTGTTTCCCAGAACTTTCTGGTTGACATTTTTAAAAATGTTTATTATAAAAATCCCGAACAGAAGTGGGCATGCCCACCCCGACACCCACACTGTCCCCAGCAGTCAGCTCGTGGCCAGTCCTGCTTCCTCCGTCCACCTGTGTGTTTCCCTCTGGATCATTTTGGAACAAACCCCAGATATTGTGCCATTTTTGCTGTGGTTGTACTTCTTTTTGGAATATGAAGATTTTCAATGCCAACAAAAAATAAAAGCTTGACCAAAGGAACGCTGCAGTGTGGCCTCTGGCGTGTGCCGCCCTCCCGGCAGGTGGGCTGACGTCCCGGTGCCTTCTCCTTGCAGTGCAAGCCCGCGGCCAGCCGCAGCCGGTGCTCCAGCCTCAGCCTCGCGGTGGAAAGTGCTCTAGAGAGCTTTGACTTCCTCAACACCTCCGACCTCGACGAGGAGGAGGACGGGGAGGAGGCGCGTCGCGGCGGCGGTGCCGACTCGGTGTTCTCCGACACAGAGCCCGAGAGGAGCAGGTGAGTGTGCAGGGCACGGCCACCAGAGGGCCACTCGCACGTGGCGCCGGTCAGCACAGCTCCGCCTCCTGGGGTCGCTTAAGGGAGAACGGACCTCCTTCTTCCCCAGAAGTGAGGGGACATGCCGTGGCGCAGGTGCAGCTTGGGAATGGCGGGCCTGGCCCCACTGGGCCTTGGCTTTGCTCCACGGGCCCCTCAGCCCAGCGAGTCCGCAGGAGGCTGAGCTGCTCCAGGCCTATCACAGCCAGTACCTGCCACTGTCCGCAGTGGGGGACACGGGACTTCTGGTGGTGATCAGGAAAGCTGAAAGGTCGCCTCCGCTGCCTGTCCTGGAGCAGCTGAGCCAAGTTCCTAGAGCCAGGTCCTGGCGTCCGTCTTGTGATCTCACACCAAGGCAGACAGGCACCACGAGCTCACTTGTCCCTCAGTCCCTGAGAAAGATACACAGACACTCCCCCAGGGAAGGGTGCATCTCCCTCTGGTGTCTACCTTGGGGACAATGTGACATAAATACATCTTCAAAGCTCTCTGTCCAGGTTTTACAGGTCTCTCTGTGGCAGGTGCTTTGTTTTGGAGTTCTGTTGTTCCTAGAAGGTTTCTTTTTCTAAGATGAAACCAGGAGAAAAACAACAACAAAGAAAAATACAACATGAGAACTAGAATTTATTCCTTGGGCAAAGTGAGAATAAAAGGAAAGCTAATTTAGCGAGTGGATGTAAGATGTAAGTTCGGCTTCTGCATATTTTCTAGCTTGGCTGAAGTTGTGAAATGCTTCCTCACCAAAACTTTTCTGTAAACTCGTTAGCTACGTGACACATCACAGTCCGGCACCGGTCTGAACTGTTTTTCTTCTTGCTGGAAGAAGCATCTTAATAACAAAAGCATTGTTGCTTTTGTACAGTTTACAGAACATTGATGCTGAATGTATCAAACTCAATCAGTCTTACTGTATGTTATCAGAATTGTAAGAAAAGAAGTGTGTGTGTGTGTGTGTGTGTGTGTGTGTGTGTGTGTGAACCACCTGGACACAGATGAGCATCTTCCCTGGAGGCAAATGTGAGTCAGAGCGAAGCCCTCAAAGCTGCTGGGCCTGGGTGAGGTCTTTTTGCACGGTGGGCACTGACAAGGGAGCAGGAGGCCAGAAGCCAGAAGCTGCCTCGTGGTGCCCAGCGGGTGAACCAGGACACTCTCCAGGCTCCCTGTCTGTCCCTCCCAAGCACAGAGTCACTTGAAGAATAAAATGGGATAACGAAAGTGCGGTCACGATAAGACAGGGAGACCTTGGGCTTGCACAGAGGGGAGGCGCTCCGAGCACTTCAGCACCCTCTAGCTTCTGTCCCCAGTAGGACATCTCCTCTTTCCTCCTGGCCACTCTCCTTTTGCCTTGTCTTCAAGAAGCAATTGATCTGGGGCCAGGAAAAGGCCATGGCAGATTATTTCTTAATGCCATTACTCTTGGGAAACCACAGATACAGAGGACAGTTTAATGCCAGAAAATCTGGCAAATCGTGCTGTCACCAGAGCAGGAAAGTGGGACAAACACAACAGGGGCCGTTTCAGAGACCTCGAGGGACTCCCTGGCCCGTGGCCCGCAGTGCACCTCCTGGTCCCTGACGCTGGGCCGGTCGGCAGCAGGCTGAGCGGCTGCTTCTGGAAGGCCCCTGTGCTCTTCACAGTAGGCCGGGGACGGAGGGTGTCGGTGGGTGCCTGGGGCCTGGCGTGGCCGTGGCCGGCACCCAGCAGGGAATGGCCCACCTCTCACCCATCTCCCGCTTCCCCAGCTACAGGTCGGCTCACCCAGAAGCCAGGGGGCATCTCAGTGAAGCACTCACGGAGGACACCGGCGTCGGGACCAGCGTGGCAGGCAGCCCCCTCCCGCTGACCACCGGGAACGAGAGCCTGGACATCGCCATCGTGCGGCACCTGCAGTACTGCACCCAGCTCGTGCAGGTGGGGCGCCAGGCGGACCCCACTGGCGCGGGAGACCGCGGCTGCTCACGTGGCGGGACGGCAGGCTTCGCTTTGGGGCTTTGCAGGGAATGAGGATTCAGGACTGAGCGAGCCTGCTGCAACATGAGCCACCTCGAGCACTGCGGGGCGCCCTGCCCTCCTCACCCCTGGCTTTCTAGCTCAGAACCCAGATCTCCAGGCCTCACAGGGCAGCAGGTAGACCATGATACGCTCGCTCCTCTAAATCACTTGGCAGTAGAAGAGGGGACCGTGATTAGGGAAAAGGTATTTGCATGCAGATGGCGTGGGAAAGCCACATCAGTGACCACGCATTGACATGAATGTCACATGCGCGTCCCCCTGGAGAGCTGAGAGCAAAGGCTGAAGACTGCACCTGCGCTCCCCCAGGCCTGGAGCTGGCTACTCCTGCGAGTAGCCGGGAGCCACGTTCCTCTGGGTCGTGTGCGCGTGTGTGTGTGCGCGTGTGTGTGTGTGTGTGTGTGTGTGTGTGTGTGTGTGTGTGTGTGCGGTCCTGGGGATTGAACCCAGGGCCTGTGCGTGTGAGGCCTGCACTCTACCAGCTGAGCTCTGTCCCCAGCTCCCTCTGGGTCTTCTCGTCACCCTTGAGCTCTCACTCTGGCCCAGCCTAGAGCTGATTTTTCTCCTCATTTCAAACTCTGCCCCCTAAGATCTGCAGCAGAGGAGCCAAGGTGTTGAAATGCTCTGCTGCAGGAAGACTTTCGGCTGCCCAGAACAAAGCCTTAGCCCTAACCCTCCACTTACACGCCTCCTCCTTGCCCGGTGGCTCCTCTTCTCCCCGTCTGTTCTTCTTTCAGTTTGCTTGGACGTGTGTTGAGCAGGATAGGAAAGGGGGGGCCTCGGCCACACAGGCAGGGTGCCAGCAGCAGAGGAGCTGAGGGCCGGGAGCAGGCCCGGCTGGCCCGTAGAACAGGGGCAGGGGCAGGGAGCCCCAGGCCCTGGGGGCAGCGTCCTCAGTGCCTCAGCTGTGAGGAGAGTAGATCATGTTCTCCACACGTCCGAAGAACCTCCCGGTGGCCACAGCAGCTCGTGTGCTCTGGGGAACGGCTGGCAATGGGAGTGTAGCCAGCCCCCATCTGGCCCCGCTGTGGAGTGTCGAGCGAGCTCACAGACCACGGCACGGAGACCATCCTGGCAGAAAGTGCAATATTCTTCTCTGATCAAAGTGGACAGGCGGTTTTTGTTTTTTTTTTTTTTTTTTAATATATTTTTATTTATTTGCTTTAGTTGTACACAATGCATTTTATTCAATGCATTTTATTTGTACGTGGTGCTGAGGATCGAACCCAGGTCGCCCACGCGCCAGGCGAGTGCTCTACCACTGAGCCACAATCCCAGCCCCAGGCGTTTTTTATTTACTTGTGGCTATTCGTTATTTACCAACCTCTTGAATGGGATGGTTTTCACATCTCTTTATCCTTGCTGGTGCTGATACCGCGCAGAGCGGACCACCAACTTACCTTTCAGAGGTAAAATAGTTACTTTGAGAGACGTAAGAATTCTCTCCCATGACGGGGGAGGTTTCTCCCAAAGACTGATGGATCAAGTCTCCTGTGGGAAAGAGCCAGGCTGGAGAAACAAAGAGGTGGTATAAACACGTAGCTGGAGGAGGGGCGGGTGCAGGCCTGAACTCACTTGCACGCACTCCTGAATTGGTGAGTGTGCTTGATTGGTGGACGATTGCAGAGAGATAAAAATGGGCCTTCCATGCCGGGGGCGCGGTGGCTCACGCCTGTAATCCCAGCACTTGGGAGGCTGAGGCAAGAAGATCGTGATTTCAAAGCCAGCCTCAGCAATGGCGAGTCACTTAGCAACTCAGTGAGACCCTGTCTCTAATAAAATACAAAAAAGGGCTGGGGAAGTGACCCAGTGGTCGAGTGCCCCTGAGTTCAACCCCCAGTACCAAAAAAAAAAAAGGGCCTTCCCAAAGAAGCGCGATCACTATGAGTGTGTCTTAAGTGGATGCACTTCTATTCTACTCGCTTAACAGGAGACTCCAGCACACGACTTCTGGACTTCTAGTTGGAAGTGCTGTTTGTTAGAGGGACCGCTCTGGAGGCACAGCTGGGAGCACGTCCCTGTGTCCTGCCTCCGTCTGTGCCTCGCAGTGGCCAGGCAGGTCCTGAGGGGCACAGAGGGCACAGGCCGTCAGCGCCAAGTGACCTAGGCAGGCCCTGAGAGGCACAGAGGGCACAGGCCGTCAGCGCCAAGTGACCTAGGCAGGCCCTGAGGGGCGCAGAGGGCACAGGCTGTCAGCGCCAAGTGACCTAGGCAGGCCCTGAGGGGCACAGAGGGCACAGGCTGTCAACGCCAAGTGACCTGTGTCTCCTTTCTCTGCCTCCTTGTGTTCGTGAGGGCACAGGGACAGAACGCCAGTTGTGGGCCCTGCGCTCTCTGTGCCTCAATGTCCTCACTGGTAAGATGGGGACAGCAACGGGACCACTGCATTGGGCCGTTGTGAGGAATGACGTGGACTGATGCATGCGCAGGGCTGAGGCTGGGCCGGGCACACGGGAAGCCCTCGCTGAGCGTGACGAGATAGCTCAGATCGCAACCACGGTCATCACACGATCGATCCTGAAAACAAGGACACAGAACCGTGCTATGAAAAGTTACTGCATTTTGTCAAACAGATCTCTTTCTGCTCGCACACCAAGACACAGCCTGAATGTGCTCTCTGAGTTTCAAAGAGGAGGACCAGAATTATAATACAGAGAAGGGAAAGCAACTTTACAGTAGCTTGCAGCTCTACTACTGATAGAGTGCCTGGATGTAGAGAGGCCTGAAGAAAGGTCAGCCAGGCAACCGGTGCCCACCTGTCATCCCAGAGGCTTGGGAGGCTGAGGCTGGAGGATCTCAAGTTCAAAGCCAGCCCCAGAAATACTAGCAAAATCCTGTCTCAAAATAAAAAATAAAATAAAAGGGCTGGGGATATGGCTCAGTAATAAATTGCCCCTGGGCTAAATCCCAAGTACCAAAAAAATCTTTAAAAAGCTTAAAGCAGCCCAGCCAGGGGTGACTTCGGCAGGTGTTGTGCGTGGCAGGGAGTGAGGGACGTCACCAGCTGGAACCTCAGCCCTGCTGAGTGCCTCCGGCAACAGCAGCACCTTCGGGAGGAGGCGCTGGGGCAGGAGCTCTCCCGACCAGCCACTGAGACAGGCGTCTTGTCTGTTTTGTCAGCAAGTCGTTTTCTCCAGCAAAACCCCATTTGTGGCAAGAAACCTCTTAGAGAAGCTTTCAAGACAGACCCAAGTGATGGGGAGACTCGCGGCCGTCAGTGACGAGGAGGCGGGGAGCCTGAGCTCTGTGGTGCAAGGTGAGCCCCTGTCCCCGCCCGCCCACCGCGCAGGCACAGCCCGGGCACTGCACTGCGCCCTGCCTCTCCCTGCTGCCGGCAAGGGCACGAGCACCCCGCCCCCGCTGCCCGCACTGCCCAGCCTCGTCAGGAGGTCAGGGAGCCGGCTGGGCCTCACAGCAGGGGGGGTCTGGGCCGCAGCTCCTGGAGGCCCCCTTGAGCCTCGGTCAGCCCAGCACCCGGCGTCCTCTGAGGCCTCCCGAGGGGGTCCAGTGTGGCCAGCCGCAGCGTCACTGCAGGCAGGTCCAGGACAGTCCCTTCAGACAGATGACCAGGACTCTGGCCATGCAGCTGGCCACATCCCCTCATGGCGCTGTCAAGGGCCAGAGGTGGAGGACGGTGGCCTGAGGCCTGCAGGACCGGCCCTGGCTCTGCGTCTTGGCAGCTGACCCTGATGTGGGGAGGCGCCGGCCCCCCTTGGTCCCACCCGGGGAGGAGCTTCGATTCTCACATGAGCAGCAGGAGGCAACGGGGTCTTCTGGGTGACCCCCCCAGGCCTGAGCCTCGCTGGGTTCTCCTGCTGTGTGTGCCTGAGTGTGGTTCCCAGGAGCGCGGTGCCTCGCAGGGCCTGAGAGGCACGAGCAGGGACAGATGTCACCAGGCTGCAAGCAGCCGTCCCCTCCTGTCCGTCCCACTGTCCCAGCCACACACACAGCGGTGGTGACCGCGCACGGCCTGCACTCCGCTGTCCACTCTCCCGTCTGAGGGCCGCCCGGGCAGGGTAAACCCCCCCACCCCGGCCACCATGGCCACATCCCTTCCCTTCAGGAAACCCAGGCAGTGAGAGTCCTGACCCTGTGGAGTTTGGGGGCACCAGATGCCTGGGTGGCCCCCGGGAGAGCCGCCGTGCCTCCCGTCACTGAGAGCACACAGCCCTGTGTTTCTGTTGCCTCCCTCCTCCCGACCCTGTCCCCTGCCAGCCGCGGAGACTCTTGTCCTCAAAGAAGCCAGAGCCCTGTGGCGCCTCGCCCGCCCACCCGGTGCTCTTCATTTAAAGTGTGCGCGGCATGGGGCCGCCCTTCTCTTCCAGCCATCCCGGAGTTCCACAAGAAGCTGTCCTTGCTGTCCTTCTGGACCAAGTGCTGCGGCCCGGCCGGGGTCTTCCACAGCTCCGCCGACAGCGTGATCAAGCAGCTGGAAGCCGGCTTCGCCAGGACCGTCAACAGAGAGTACCCGGGACTCGCAGACCCAGGTAGGGCCCGGAGGCCGCCTGTCCCTCAGAGGGTGGGCGCGGCAGGACCCCCGGGGGCCTGGAGGAGTGTGCGCACAGGCTCGGGGTGGGGGGGAGGGCGTCCGCTCGCTCGGGTTTGAGAAAAGAAAGGTGGTGAACAGGCTCTCACGCAGAGCGTCAGCGGCGGCTTTTAAAAAGCGCTGCGCGTCTGTCTTGTCCCCTGGCGTCTGTGGGAACTGCTCCAGGACACCCCCGCAGCCAAGTCGCAGGTGCCCACCTACTTCTCTGGTGTCACTGGGTGGTGTCCGTCTGTCCCCATGAACACCCGCGTATGCTCCGGGTTCCTATAACACCTGGGACAACGTGGCTGCTGTGTGAAGACGTGCTCTACGGCAGTGCTCAGGGACGATGACGAGACTATGAGGTCTGCATATGTGCACTACTATTTTTTCCTGGATATTTTTGATTCACGATTGGTTGACTCTGCAGATGTAGAACCCATGGGTACGTTTTTTTGTTAAGATGTCACCAGTACAGGAGCGTCACATGGTACAACCACTGTGGAGAAATACTAGCGGTTTCTACTAAACCTCGATATGCCGCTCTACCATGATCTAGAAGTTCTACTCTTGGACATACCAAGAGAAGTGAGTGCTGTGTTCAGGAGGAAGGAAGTTCCCAGCAGCTCTAGTCACAGGAGCTGACAGTTGGGAACAACTCAAATGCCCTGACAAGAGACTGGATAAACCAGTCACGTCACAGGGCACCACATAGTGCTTTTTACAGAATATATTGCTGCTACAGGCAACGATTTGGATGGATCTCACAGATGCTTTGTTGAGTAGAAGAAACCAGATACGACAAGCACGTGCCGCGTAATTCCAGTTGCACAAAGTTCAAGTGCTTACGTAGACAGGAGACCGGTCGCTAGTTACCATGATGGGAGGAGTGGGTAGGTGTGCGCTGGGAAGGGGAACAAGAAAACCAGACTGAGAGCTGAGCACCCTCCAGTCTTGACGTGCCCAGCGGTCACGAAGGTGTGAGAATGGAGCCCCCGGCCGTGTGCCGAGATGGCGCGTGCGTGCGTGACGCTTCACCTCGCTCGTGTGCACGCTACAGTGAGAGAGTGAATGAGCGACGCCGCGCCCTCAGCTGCTTCGCGTCTTTCCCTTCCAAATAGTGTTCCGGACCCTGGTCTCACAAATTCTGGACCGGACAGAGCCTCTGCTGTCCACCAGCCTCTCCTCGGAAGTGGTCACGGTCTTCCAGTACTACAGCTACTTCACCAGCCACGGCGTGAGCGACCTGGAGAGCTGCCTGTGCCAGCTGGCCAGGCAAGGTGAGGCGGCTCCCGCGCTGCTGCAGGGCCCTGCTGGCCTCCCCAGAGCTCACGGGGCCCCTGCTGGCCTCCCCGGAGCTCACGGGGGCCCCTGCCGGCCTCTCCATAGCTCACGGGGGCCCCCGCTGGCCTCCCCGGAGCTCACAGGGCCCCCGCTGGCCTCTCCGGAGCTCACGGGGCCCCCGCTGGCCTCTCCATAGCTCATGGGGGCCCCTGCTGGCCTCTCCGTAGCTCACGGGGGCCCCTGCTGGCCTCCCCGGAGCTCACGGGGGCCCCTGCTGGGTACCCAGTCAGGGGTGAGGGCGCTCTTACTCTCAGAGCACAACCAGCTGGCCCACATGGGACCCAGGATCCTTCTTTACGGTATTATTCCCATATTCCAAACAACAAGGTGAGCTTCTGCACCAGTCCTGGTGCCTTAGTGCCGACTTGGGTTCACCCAGGACCAGGATTTTGACCGATGTCTCTGAGTACGAGACAGGCAGGTGGGTTCACTACGCCTATTCTGGAAAGATCGTGCACAATGTGTCCTTGTATCTTCTTCCCTGTCTACTTTTACATTTGACTATTTAATTTGTGCATACATTATTTTTGCTTCCATTATAAGGCAGAGCTCCAAAGTCACTTTTTCTCCCCTCCGATTGGCCCCTCACTTCGCCACAGTTAGTCCATACGTCGGTCCTTTTCTCACTAGCTGGAGACGGCACCTGTTCATAGCTACCACATACATTCAGTCTGTTCCAGGTGGACTTCCCTTCGAAGCGCACACGAGGCCGTGTGGTCTCGGTCAACGTGTTGCTGTGCTCTCAAGCCCGGCCTTCCTTCTTGCCTTCCAGTGTCCATGGTGCAGACCCTGCAGTGCCTGAGAGATGAGAAGCTGCAGCAGGCCATGGGCGACCTCGCTCCCAGCAGCCTCCTGGCCCAGCAAGAGGTGCTGCGGACTCTGGCCCTGCTCCTCACCAGGGACGACAGTGGCGTCAGCGAGGCCGTGACGCTCTACTTGGCAGCAGCCTCCAAGAACGAGCACTTCAGGGAAAAGGTGGGAGGCCAAACTGTGGCCACTGAGCCAGACGCTTGTTAGTTTTCTGTTAACACTTTAGCATGTGTTCTTTTGTAAACTAATTTTCTTCCCCTCGTAAGACTATGATACAGCCAGTGCCCTATAACCCCAGCTTCCAGAGAAACCCGTCAGTAGCACGGCATCCGCTCCTTCCTGGCCTATCTCTGGATGCTATTTTCAGTGAGACCATGCTGTCTGTTGCATAGCAGAGCAACCGGGCACCCCACGGGCACGCCCATCCTGAAGTTGCTGATACTTTCCAGCTGTCTCGTCCAGGCCCCCTGGTGCTACCAGATCTGATGGGTACTCACTAGGTACAGAATATTGTTCTAGATGCTAAAGGAGCTGAATAAGTCTTTAAAAGAAACTCAGACATCTTCAAAGAGTTCAGTATGGGGCATGGGGCTGCAGCTCAGTGGCAGAGGGCATGCTTAGCATGAGCAGGGTCTGGGTTCCATCCCTTGCACCGAAAAGAAAATCGATATAAATGAGGTCCCCGTGGCATTTTCTCCTATGAACAAATACATGAACACATGGATGTATGTGGAAACTATTATAACTGTACTTACTGAGTTACTCTGTGCCAAGGACTCTCCCGTCCTTTGCATGCCTCACCACAGGGAAGAGTCGCAAAGCCCTGGGAGCAGGTCTCATTACAACCATTTTATAGATTAGCAGACGGAGGCCCAGGAAGTTACATAATATGCCCCAAATCACATTAGGAAGTTGAAACACACATTGGAGTACATACACTTATAAATACAAGTACATACAAGTAAGGGTAGTCGACTTATTCATTGGAAAACACAAGAAAGGGCTGCGTGTGGCTCAGCGGGACAGTGCTGGCTTAGCACGTGGAGGCCCTGGGCCTCGTCCCAGCACCCCAAAGTAAACGAAAAAGCCAGGAAAATCCAAGTCAGAGCAATGAGGAGAAAAGAAGTTGAGAGAGCTAGTCGGGAGCAGTGGTGCTCGCCTGTAATCGCAGCAGCTTAGGAGGCTGAGGCAGGAGGATCGCGAGCTCAAAGCGAGCCTCAGCAACAGTGAGGCAATGAGCAACTCAGTGAGGCCCGTCTCTAACAAATACAAAAAAAAAGAAGAAGTTAAGAGAGCTGGTCACACAGTGGCCATGAAGTGGGGCCTGGGTCTTGAAACACTTCTGAGGACAATCAGAAGCAAGGCCATGGGGAGGGGCATCTGGGGAGTCCTCCGAGCGAGAGCACTGGTGGGGTCCCTCCTGGGCAGGCAGGAATGGGGCGCGGGTCCGTCACGGGGCCAGCTGCTCCAGGACCTCATGAGCCCTCAAGGAGGAGGTGGTTTAAAGGAGGCACTGGGCTGTCCTGTGAGGGTGGGTGCTGGTGGTTGGCGTGCCCTGCCCGAGGGGGCGAGCTCCCACAGCACTAGACCCCCGAGTGGACATGCCGTGCGAGGGGAAGGCCTGAGATCAAGGCCTCTCTGCTGCTGCCCGCGTGGCCATGGGAGGCAGCGCCTGGGTGCGCGTGGTGAATGTCGGGGAGACGTGGGCGGACCTGGCCACAGCGCGTCAGCGCGTGGTGACCCGACTTGAGTTTTGCTTTTTTTTTTTTTTAATATTTATTTATTTACTTTAGTTGTACACAATACAATGCATTTATGTTTACGTGGTGCTGAGGATCGAACCCGGGCCGCGCACGTGCGAGGCGAGCGCTCTGCCGCTGAGCCACAACCCCAGCCCCTTGAGTTCTGCTTTTTAAAAGGAGAGTCACTCAGGCAGACAGCAGAGCATCACAGCCTGAGAAATGGGAAGTCAGTCCTTCCCTTCAGTTCTCTCCAACAGTCAGTACTGTTCCCGTGAACAGGTGACTTAGAGGGCTTCTTACCGTTTGAATTGATATTAAGTACTACATATTCATGAACCACTTAGGAAGAAATTAGGTTAGTAAATTTTTAAAAAATTACTTTTGCATGAAAAAAATTCTTGTGGGGGGCAGTGCTGGGGCTGGAACCCAGGGCCTCACACGTGCGAGGCAGGCTCCACCATGAGCCACCCCAGCCCTCGAGAGTCTAATGCACAACACCCAGATGCCCTGCACCCAACTGAGTGGCCACCTCTCACGGGAGTTTACTGCCTTCTCCTGCCCTCCTCGCCACGGCCCAAGCGCCCGCTCCCCCAGCTCCCATCAGACACCCGGCCAACCCTTCTGGCCCAGCTCAAGCATCGTTCTGTGCGACCTGCCCTGCGCCTACACGACGTCCCTTTCCGGTCTGGCTTTCTTGGCCTCTCCTGCTCCCTCCTGGCACCTGACTCATCTTTTCCCCTCAGTTCCTTCAAAGCAACCTTGGGATTTCTACGTAGATCTGAGGCCTCTCAAATGCTAGAATCAGAGAGAGAGGTTAGATAACAGGAAAGAATTCTCCTGGTGCTCTGTGGCACAGTGGGTGACTGTCTATGACAATCGACGATCTATTGCAAACTAACTAGAAAGGAGGAGTCCACAGTTTCCCAGTACACAGAAATGACAAATGTTCAAGGACATGGAAATGTAGATTACTCTGATTGGATCATTATACATTGTATACACATATTGAGTTAATGGACTGTACCCCATAAATCCATATAAATATGTGTCAATTAAAATTTTTTAAATAATAATATATTTTAAAAAACAAAAAGTCACAGCCGGGCGCGGTGGCGCATGCCTGTAATCCCAGCACTTTGGGAGGCTGAGGCAGGAGGATCGCGAGTTCAAAGCCAGCCTCAGCAATGGCGAGGCACTTAGCAACTCAGTGAGACCCTGTCTCTAAATAAAAATACAAAAAAAAAGGGCTGGGGATGTGACCCAGTGGTCAAGTGCCCCTGAGTTCAATCCCCGGTACCACAAAAAAAAAAAAAAAAAGTCACCATTGGAGTTTGCTAATGAATCAGCTCATTTTTTCCAAAAAAAAAAAAAAAAAAAAATACTGGTAAATAAAGAGAAAGAATCAATCTTTAAAAATAAAAAAAGGATCCAGGCGAGGTGGCGCACGCCTGTAATCCCAGCACTTGGGAGGCTGAGGCAGGAGGATCACAAGTTCAAAGCCAGCCTCAGCAATGGCGAGGCACTTAGCAACTCAGTGAGACCCTGTCTCTAATAAAGGGCTGGGGATGTGGACCAGTGGTCAAGGGCCCCCGAGTTCAATCCCCAGTACCATAAAAAAAAAAAAGCATAACTTACTATCATCCAACTTCATGTTCCCAAGTCTGTGACCTGGTAGAATATAAAGGATCAATATATTGAGTGAACAGATCTTTTAATCAACATGAATTTCAATGGATTCTTTTTGCCTCTGGAAGAGGTGCAGAGCACCTGGGTAGGTGCGGTGGCTTAAGTGATGCTGTTGGAATGCCTCACGGTGTCCCTCTCCCCCAGGCCTTGCTCTACTACTGTGAAGCACTGACCAAGACCAACCTGCAGCTGCAGAAGGCGGCTTGCCTGGCCCTGCGGAGCCTGGAGGTAAGGCCGGAGCCCCTCCCGCACCCCACACCTCCAGCTGGGGCCCCACCTCCTTGCAGCTGCTTGTTAGTTGTGGGGTCCTCGTGTCCCCTCACATGTGGCTTTGCTTTGTTAAAGGGAACAAGTAGCAGAAAATAGCTAGGTTTTGCTGTGACCCGTAAGAATCAGTTTGCCTTTGGGTCAACATTAGGAAAGTATTTTATCCCCAAAGAGAGATGATATGGTGATTTCACCAATAGGTAATGTGCAATACAAATTGCAAGGGATAATGAAATTTGCAAAGAAGTCTCAAAAGTCAATGTGCCACTGAATTCCCACCCAATCCTTTCCCATGAAACTATTCTTATTAAGCAGTTAACCAATCTTCATTGTGTCAGGAAGGAAGTGAGTGGAGAGGGAGAGAGCTGACCTGTTAATGAACAATGAAAGGGCTGAGAATCCCGAGTGGAAGAGTTTACCTTTCAATAGTCTGGATTTAATGTTTGACCTGCCTCTATCACAAAAATAAGACTAATGGGCCTTGAGGGAAGAACGAGAAGGCCACACCTTAGAATCTACTAGAATCTTGGATGGGTACCTGGGACAGGGGGCAGGGACCTGTAGGCCTGATGGGACGTGAAAAAAGGGATTAAGTCCTCAAAAGAAAAGTTAATGACCTGTGAAGAAAAACAACTGTGGGAAAGTTTGCCTTCCTTGTTACTTGGTCAAAAAATGACTTTGAGGTGGCCAAAACAAAGCCCGCCGTGATGGTGAGTGTTTGGGCAGTCTCCTGACACACTAACACCCAGTGCTGGGTGTCTGTGAGACAGACTTCACACCAGGAAAGACAGGACCCCGGGTTCCGTCGGGGTTTATGGACTCACATGCTGCAGAGGTTAAAGCAGAGGCCGCCATTTAGTGCCAGCGTGACCCCCGTCAGAGAGCACCAGATTTCTCCTTTTCCCTTTTCTGGAAGATGGGGACTTTCTGCCAGATGAATTGCCTTTCCTGCCGTCCCCAGCTCCCGGGGGCTCTGTGTGCACGCTGAGCAAGATGGTGCAGATCTGCCACCCACCCCCACACGCCAGTGCTCCCTGGCCAGCTCGCAGGGGGCTTTTGTTTTTATAATTAATGGTAACCAGCAGAAATTTCTAATTTTTCTGTTCTTTAATCAGCCTGGAAACAACCTAGGGGGATCTAGGTCCTCGAATCAAGTGGCCCCACGTTCAGGTCTCCCATCTGTCGAGGGGCTACAGTCACCCAGGGCCCCCGCCTGTCCCTCTGGCTGTCCCAGTCTTGCCCTGTACCACCTCCACTGCTTCACAAGCCCAGCTTCCTCCAGGAAGGGCAAACGCACCTTGCTGTCCATGCCCAGCTCCTCGAGCAACTCAGCCGGGCACGCAGTCCTCTAGGAGGGCACCCCCAGGTCTCCATCGCATCGCCATCTCTGCACTGAGGACTCCCAGTGCTTCCCGTCCAGGCCCCTCCCGACTTTACCCAGCTCGCTGTGAGATAGTTCCAGCAGGAAGCCACTTCAGACTGCATCCCCCTACCCGCACTGGTCTCGGTGCCTTGGTGGGCCCTCCACCAGGCCCTGGGAGCCGTGCCGAAAGCCCAGGAGTCCACAGTGGCCCTGCCCCGCCTCCTCTCCCACCCTTCACCTCGCCACCCTGCGAGCCCCGCGCCACTGCGCTCTGCTCTCTCCCTGCTCCAGTCGCCCGCCTGCGCGGGTCGCCTACAGGGGAGCCACCCTGCCTGCTGCGGCCTGAGCTGTGTCAAGCCACCCTTCCAGACATTAGAGATGTCACAACAACACCCAGGCCTGCTCAAGGCTCCACAGGGGCCTCTGCGATGTTAGAGCTCAGACTTAGACCCATCTAAGCCCGAATTTAGGACTCACCGGAAGCCCTCAACGCGGCTGTTAGGACTCTCCGTGCCGAGACCAGGCCTTCTCCAGACACCTCCAGGGCTTCCTCTGGACTTGGGCCCTGCGCGGTCTGTAACCCTTGCCCAGAATCAGTTCCTTCTCCACACCTCAGGACTCCCCGGCCCAAGCACACATACCACCCACCCCAGGCTTGGCCAACAAGGCTCCGAGGCCACCTCCTCCAGGAAGTCCACCCTCCCCAGCCAGTGGTGCTCTGCCCAGCACCCGCACGCAGCCCGTCCCTCATCACAAGGACTCGTGTGCCAGTCTGTCTTTCCACTTGACTGCAGACTCTCTGGACCAGTACCATGTCCAGTCCATTGTAGAATCTGCCATGCCTGTGACCTGTCTGGTTCCAGAGTGCTCAGAAACTGCTCACAGAATAAGGAGAAGACATCCTGCCACAGACGTCGATTCTCCTTCTCTACTTCAGTGCAGAGACTGAATAAAAAGCCTTTTGCTTAAGCCTTATTTTTAATTGACAAAAAATAATTGTTCAATTTGTTGGGCACAATGTGCTGTTTCAGTAATACATGCATAGAAATTCTAGTGTCATTTGGAATCAGTAGGATACAGCAGAAAGGACTAGGAAAAATGGGTTCTATTCTGGAAACGCGGGAGACTCACTTTCTACTCTAGACCTGGAGTCCTCTGGGCAGCGGGAAGTGCAGGGTCATCAGACGTTCCACAAGTGCACGTCCTTGGCCCCTCCCAGGACACTCCAGTGCGGTGGGTCTGGAGGAGCACCTGGGAATCGTACTGCTGAGGGAGCTCACTAAGTGATCCTGACACCCCACTAAGTTTGGGGACCCCTAAGTAAGGATTTTAAATTTCCCACCACTGATGAAACAATGGCTCATGGAGCCCCAGACTAAATGCCAGAACACTAAAGTGTTTTCCCCCACAGGCAACTGAAAGCATTAAGATGCTGGTGACATTGTGTCAGTCTGACACTGAAGAAATCAGAAATGTGGCCTCAGAAACTCTCTTGTCTCTTGGTGAGTCATTTATTGCTTTTTACTTTTTTTTTTTTAATGTAATTTCTTACTTCTGATTTTCCAAAAGGAAACTGAAAAGAAGAGTCTCATTCGCCCTGTTTTAGCATTTTGCCCCACATATTGTCTACTCACACACAGAGTACGAGAAAATCAGTCCCCCCCCCAACCCCTCGCTCTCTGGATGCAGAGAGTGAAGGTCATTCTCAGGATGGCCTTGGTCTGTCAGTCCGTGTCCTATTTGGGATGAAAAACACAAATGTCAAACCATAAAGAAGAGGCTGTAGAAATCCAGGTTGGGTAGCCAGTGCGGGATTGGCAACCACCAAAAGGCAACGATTGGCCAAGATACCAGGGGTGCATCCTACGTACCTCGGCCGGTGCTGGCCCCAGGTCCATCTCCACTGCTCTCTGGCCCACGCCCTCCTGAGCCCTGACACCAAAGAAAAGAGCTGATGCCTTTATCCTGGAGCACCCAGATAGCCCTTCTCCTCCCCTTTACTCCACAAGCTCCTGCCAAGCACGTTTCATAGTGTTATTCTTTTGGGTGGCCTTGGGAGGGTGGAGAGAGCCTTTCTTAATGCTGCATGAAAATGTATGAATTGAGGGCTGGGGCGGTGGCTCAGTGGTAGAGCGCTTGCCTAGCACGTGTGAGGCACTGGGTTAAATTCTCAGCAGCGCATATAAAAAATAAAATAAAGGTTCATTGACAACTAAAAAATATTTTTTAAATGTATGAATAGTTCTAAATAATTTTACCATAAAAAACACTCTAAAAATCTAAAAGCTATACTCTGAAATTCTCCAAACATAATCCAGTGTTTAAAACCACGGGGGGGGGGGGGGGGGAGTCACCCTAGTTTGCCTCTTAACCATGTGAAGGAGAGTCTCCTGGCATTTATAACCACTGTGAAAACCCCATTCATTGTCAGGCCTCTTTCTTATAGTCACAGGGTTAAAAGACTCCAATTCACTATTGGGTATATCATTTATTGCTCAGAAAACTTAGCTAGCATGTTTGTTTAAAAAATAAAATAGTTGCCGGGCGCGGTGGCACAACCCTTAAATCCCAGTAGCTCAGAGGGCTGAGGCAGGAGGTTCATGAGTTCAAAGCCAGCCTCAGCAAAAAACGAGGCACTAAAGCAACTCAGTTAGACCCTGTCTCTAAATAAAATACAAAATAGGGCTGGGGATGGGGCTTCATGGTCAAGTGCCCCTGAGTTAAATCCCTGGTACCAAACAAAAAGAAAAGAATCAAATAGTTGTTCCTAATGGCTGTTCTAGGTATAGAAGGTATTTAACGCTGTAAAACATACCCAGGGGGTTATTAGTTTAGACTCCTTTATCTTCTGTTCTGAAATAACCATGAAGGTTAAAAACAAGCAAGGTGGCGGTGTTCAGTGGCCCGCCTGCTGCTCTCTCCTGCGCAAGCTGAGCGAGGGGCCCCGAGGAGCTGGTCACTTGGGCTGCACCCACAGCAGCACCTCCAGGAATGCCCATCACTCCTGGTCCCCTCGGCTCTTCATATGCCGCCCACGCCAGCCCTGGGCCCTGGCCACTCCCAGGCCAGGGTCTCAGTGCCGGCTGCACACTGCACTCACCAGGGAGCCAGGGCGCGTGTACCGGGCCCACCCCAGAGGTGGCGCTTCCCTTGATCTGAAGTGCGTTTTGCACAGGGATTTCCAAAAACCTGAGTTTAATCCTCAGCACCAGGGGAGGTCGACCCATCCCTAAAGCAACGATGTTAATTACTTTGAATGCTGAGTAAGAGTCACGGTGACGTTCGTGGTCAATGTCCCACCAGGAGAAGACGGGCGGCTGGCCTACGAACAGCTGGACAAATTCCCACGAGACGGCGTGAAAGGTGGAGGTCGTCATGGAGCTGAAGTGGCCACGGCCTTCTAGCCACGGTCAACATTGCCTGGCCACTGTCCCAACTCCCGGCCCCTCCCACCAAGTGACCAGGACTTGAGACTCCACCGGTTTCACAGCCCCTCTGCCTCTCCTCTGGCCACAAGCACGGGGCTGTGCAGAACTCTGCCGCGTCGGCGACCCGTCTGGCAACATCAGTGAGAATCCGTCTTGTCTTAACGTGTCGGGTTTTAAGACAGCCACCTCTGCACCTTTTGGGAAGTTCCATGAGCTTGAAGTTGTCGTGCGGTATTTTGATGAATATCGTGGGCTTTGCGGTTTTTCTCTGTGGCGGTCTCAGGGTTGAGTGGTCCTTTAGCTACCTGATTCTACTTTAAGAACAAGCACAAGGAAAAATAATTTCTTCAAATAATGCTTGCCTGCAGAATGTGGCAAAATATCCCACTGTAAGAGTCTGGTGTTTGTATTTTACTTTTTTAAGCTCTGTGTTTCTTTTGTCCATCCTAAAAATTCCCAAATCATGTTCTCAGTATAATTAAAAGATAACTAAGTCACTAAGAACTACCTTAGTAAGATTATACCTATACGCTCAAAACCCAAAAACTCATTAAGCCTTTTTTTGTTTGTTTGTTTTTTGTTTTATTTTGGTGGGACTGAACCCAGGGGCATTTGGGGTTCACCCCAGAGCTACATCCCCAGCCGTTTTATTTTTTTATATTGAGACAGGGTCTTGTTGAGTTGCCCAGGCTGGCCTCAAACTTGTGATCCTCCTGCCTCAGCCTCCCAAGTTGCTGGGAGCATGCACCACCATGCCCAACAGCTTTTTTTTTTCTTAACAAAAGCCATTTTTTTATGATACTCTTACCATATAGATATTTTGCTGCTAAGACAAACCAAAACCCAAAGTCATGGATTCGGAAAGCTGTGATGCTTTTTCTAGGTGGAAAAACCTGGAATCCTTAGAGGGTTAGTACCATAGGGACACTAAACGTCATTCCTGCTTCTGTAAAAATCACATGAAATTAGAAAGAAGGACTCCCTGAGGAATGGAAAGTGCCCCCAGAAAAGTCCTTCACCACCAGGTAGGACCCCCTGGCCAGATGGCTCCAATAGCAGCTCCCATCATGCTTCAGGGGCAGGGCAGCAGGCCACCAGACAGTTAGGGCTCTCAGCCACTGCTCCTGAGTGACTCTTCTCCCTGTAAAGTGGGGACAAAGTGGGGTATGCAAGGTATCAGAACAACACGCGTGAGTGCGATTTAAGCTGTGGACTAGCAACGGTATTCAGGACGTGCTTGTATGAGATCCCACTTGGATATCATTTTAAGTATTTACATGTTAGCAAGACTTTTTTAAAAGAATTCATTTCCTTTTAAAGTGAAAATTATTTGCCAGGCTTCTGGCAAAATAGTTCTTTTAACTGTGAAGTTATAATGTACATATTTGTATATTTATAGATATTATGTATGCATACATCCCTCATTTTAAAGGCTCATTGTACAGTCTGCAGTTAGCATGCATGGTCTATAGTCCATGTTGAATGGTTGAAATGGTTCTTTCTATAGGAAGTCAAGTCTCACACGTTACAGAGTTTCTTTGTTTTGGGTTTTTACATTTTTTTAAATATTGCATGAGTAATTAATTTCACATCTTTTGTATTCACTTCTGCATTTTATTTTTGGTTAGGGGGTGCTTTTAGTTTGGTGGCATTTGTATTCATCACTCAATCATATAAGTTAAAATAAAAGTTATTTTGTAATCACTAGTCTGCGGTTGGTACAGAACCTGGGGCGTCTCTCCGCGTGCCCTTCCGCAGCGGCACCCACAGCACACTGCGCCTCATTCTCAACCCCACCCTCTTCTTTTCTTGAATTTCCTCACCCCTACAAATAGTGAAAGTGACTTGATAAGAATTCTGAGATGTTCTAGATTGAGTTACGGAGAATGCAGGGAGGGAAGAGGGAAGAAGGCCATTTCACATCAGTCAAGTGCTCTGCATCCCTTTCCTGTTCGCTGAAGACCAACCTCCACGGCCACATTGCGTTCTGCCCTGGGAACCAAGCAACCAGGGAGCAGCACCAACTCCCCTCCATGGGCTAACCTCCTATCCCCTGATGCCTGCTCCCCGGGGTCCTGGCCTCCTGTCCTTAGAGTCAAAGTAGAGTCAGTGTAAATGATTCATGTTTCTTCTCCTCAAAATGTTATATGAATTACCCTGGGCCGAGTGCAGTGGCTCATGCCTGTAAGCCCAGCACTTGGGAGGCTGAGGCAGGAGGATCGTGAGTTCAAAGCCAGCCTCAGCAATGGCAAGGCACTTAGCAACTCAGTGAGACCCTGTCTCTAATAAAATACAAAAAAAAAAAAAAAAAAAAAAGGGCTGGGGATGTGGCCCAGTGGTCAAGTACCCTGAGTTCAATCCCCGGTACTAAAAAAGTAAAATAAATAAATTACCCTGGTCCCTTAGGTCTGGTGGACATTTTGCAATTGCTATCTGACCCTGGTGCAATGTGTCCTTCCCCTTTGGCCAGCATCGATACAGCTCAACAAACCCTATTTTCAGAGACCTGTATCCTCAAAAGTTTGATTTAACAAAGTAGCTCCAATTTGTCATAAAGCTAGTTGGATTGGGGGAGCTGTATGTCAGGGTCGCAGTATCTGTGACCACAGACCAAGCCACTGAGGGCAGAGGGCACCTTCATTCATGACTGTCCCTGTCCCAAACCACCAGCAGCAGCAGCACGAAGGGGCCTGACACTCAGCTCTGGAGGTGTTTACCAAATATCATGTAGTGCTTTTACTGAGTCAAGCGTACCCCTTTAAGGTCATTGCTGTGTAGTGTGACTGAACTGCTTCAGTCACTTCACAAAATTATCAGGTAAGATGGTAAAACGGAACTCAGCAGAAAATAGCAGCACTTCTTAGTAGATCAGAAAAACAACTTACTCAAGCGGACAACAAGATCACTTTTTATCTCTGGCATTTTCCGGGAGAGAGTACCTCTTATTACACAAGTCATAGCTTTTGATTTCGAGGAAGTTCTATGTGCACTGTGCAGGGTGATGGCTTGGCCCTCGATATCCTCCAAAGGCTCTGTGCTGAGAGCCTGGTCCCGGTCTGTGGCATATCAGGAGGTAGCAGAGCATTTGGACGGTGGGCCTGGTGCAAGGAAGTTAGGTCACTGGGGGAGGGCCTGCCCTTGAAGGAGATATTGGGACCCGAGCCTCTTATCATCTCTGCTTCCTGGTCACCATGAGGTGACCAGCTGTGCTCTACCACACCTTCCCCATCATGATGTTCTTTCCAAAAGCAAAGGAGCCAGCTGGCCATGAACGGATGCCTCTGAGACTATAAGTCAAAATAAATCTTTCCTTTTAAGTTGTCCACCTCAGGGTATCTTGTTATAGCAATGAAAACTTAGCTAACATTGGAAATTGGTACCGAGAAGTTGGGGTCATGGCTGTGACTGTACCTAAACGTGTGGTTCAGAGCCTTTGGATTTGGTTTGTGAGATGAATCTGGAAAGGTATGAAGAAGTGAGCTAGAGAAATTCTGGAATGCTGGGAGCCCTTCCGATTGGCTCAAAAGACCACAACACTGACAGGAATGCGGACAGTAAAGACAGTGTTCTTGAGGTTGCAAATGGCATGAGGAGTCTTTTGGGAATGGGACTAGAGGCCATCTGTGCTATGTTCTGACAAGAAGACTTGTCTACATTTTGTCCATTCCCTGAGTCTTTGTGGGAGGCTGAGTTTAAAGGGAATGGACTAATTAATCTGGCAGAGGAAATTTCAAGGTAGCACAGCATTCAGGCAGTGGAGTGGACATTGCTAGATTCTTTTTTTTTTTAATTTTTTAAGTTTGTTTTAATTAGTTATACATGACAGCACGATGCATTTATGCACTTTGATATACATAGATGGGGTATAATTTCTCATTTTTCTGATTATACATGTTGTAGAATTGCATCAGTCATGCAGTCATACACATACCTAAAGTAATGATGTCTGTTTCATTCTACTGTCCTTCCTATCCCCTCATCCCCTCCCCTCCCCTCTCTTCACTCCCCTACACTGAATCTAAGGTAACTCTATTCTTCTCTAGGGCCCCCCTCCTTATTGTGAATTAGCATCCACAGATCAGAGAAAACATTCAGCCTTTGGTTTTGGGGGATTGACTCATTTCGCTAGCATGATATTCTCCAACTCCATCCATTTACTGGCAAATGCCATAATTTCATTCTTCTTTAAAGCTGAGTAATGTTCCATTGAATATATACACCACATTTTCTTTATGCATTCCTCTGTTGAAGGACACCTAGGTTGGCTCCCTAGTCTAGCTACTGTGAACTGAGCTGCTTTAAACATTGACGTGGCTACGTCACTGCAGTGTACTGTAGTATGTAGTATTTTGTCCCTAGTAAGAGGAGCTCTCTCTGCTTCCTAGCCACCATGTTCTGAGCTGCCTTCTTCTGTCACACCCTCCTGCCATGATGGTCTGCCTCACGGGGCCCAGAGCTGTGGAGTCAGCCAACTGTGGATGGACTGAATCTCTGAAACTGTGAGCCAAAATAAAGTTTTCCTCCTCTAAGTTGCTCTTGTCGGGTCTTTTGGTCACAACAATGCAAAATGGACTGAAACACTGGCCACGTTGGAAAAGCAGAGTGAAAACAAGTGTCAGCCCTGTCTTCAGGGTGCTGACAGGAGCTCTAGGTTAGGGCCGAGGGTGGGAAGAGTGCTTCACTCGACGGTCTTGGTGAAATCGGCCGTGGCTGTCATCCTCTCAGGCTGGCTGTGTGAGGAGAGGCGGCTCCAGAGTTCTTTATCACTCGAAGGGGACAGTTTCCACTTGGCGGTCAGGATGTTGGTCTCTCCGACTTGTGGGGTGACTGGAGACCTCAGGATCCAAGGGGAACAAGATGGGTCTGCTAAACTCAGGGCTACACCCTTGCATGGTCCGTGTTAGGTGGACGTGCCTTAAATGATCCACACGCCATGTGCAGAGCCAAGCAGGGACCTGGCACAAGGTTCAAGGCCATCAGGGATTCAGGTACAGAGGAAGGCAGAGGTTCTGAGCCTTGTCCTGCTTTCAGTTCCGCGGGGCATTAGTGGGCCTAAGCAGTCCCTGCTTTTACCAAGGGCAGCCTTTCTAAGCCCCTGGTTAGGCTCGTGGACCGAGGCCTAGTCCCCAGCTGTGATGCTCTTGGGAGGGGTCGGTCCTTCCGGAGGTGGGGCCTAGTGGGAGGAAGTGAGGTCACTGGGCGGCCCTTGAAGGGCATGTTGGGACCCAGGCCCTTCCTCTCTCTCTGCTTCCTGGCTCCCTATGTCAAGCAGACTCGCTCCGCCAGGCCCTCTCTAGCTAGCGTGGTGCTCTGCCTTGCCACAGCCCAAGCAAGGGACTCAGCTGACAGGGGCTGAAAACCTCCGAAACCATGCTTCCCCTCAGTAGTTGTTTCATCTCAGGTCACAGAAGAAAAAAAAAAAGGCAAAGGTGATTAGCTGGGTGTGGTTAGTGCACACCTGTAATACTGGTGACTCGGGAGCCTGAGGAAGGAGGATCTCAAGGTTGAGGCCAGCCTCAGCAACTTAGGGGGACTCTGGGATGTAGCTCAGTGGGTGCCCCTGGATTCAATTCTCACTACCACAAATAAGATAAATAAAGGTAGGGGGAGATGAGGTCAAAACCCCAAGCACAAAGGGTTGCCACCGAGGCATGACTGGAAGAGCAACGGGGTGAGTGGTGTGGATACTGTGTCAGGGAAGAACGTTCCCAACAGAAGCAGCAGCGAGTACTCGGGTCTTGAGAAGGAGCCTTGTTGGTGTTTGGATTTCCTAGTAACCACGTCTTTAAAATACCAAAGAACAGGGGAGGACGTTTCATTCAACTTGATGTATCTGAAATATTTCAAAGTGTAACCAACAAAAAAATTACTAATGAGCTATTTTACATCTTTTTCATACGAATTATTTGAACTCCAGTGTGCATTTTACACTTAGAGCAAGTCTCCATCCAGACTGGTCACGCCAGATGCTCAACAGCCACATGTAGCTGTGGTCCACATGTCCCCACGTCCACGCTCCCACACGGTTACATGGACACGATCCAACCAGGGGTCACCCGTTTGATTAGTGGCTATGACCCCTCGGGTTCTTTCAACCTGGGAGAGGACTGCATTCGCTGAGCCTTGTTAAAAACTTTCACGTATTAATACACTAGAAGTGAACAGGCAGCTACGTTTTGTAGAACGTCTCAGATTTGGGATGTTTTGAAGTAGAGCCCGAGGGTTTGTCGACAAGGTGGAAACGTCTGTGAAACCAACAGGAGCCAAGAAGGAACCCAACAGGTTTGGCCTGAACGACAGGAAGGACGGAATGCCTCCCTCCAGGAGGAAGGCCTGGGAGGCGGCAGGTCTAGGGAAGAAAGCTAAGAAAGCCGGGAACTCTGTTGTGGACATGACGAGTTTGCAAAGTTTTTGACACCAAATGGAGATATCAAGATAGTGCCTGAATTTGAGTCTGAAGTTCAGATGAAAATTTCTGTTCAAAACAAAATTAGAGTCAGGGTGGGTTGTGTGCTCCTGTAGTCCCAGCTACTCAGGAGGCTGAGGCAGGAGGATTGCTTGAGTCCAGGTGTTGAGGCCAGCCTGGGCAACAACGGCAAGACCTCATCTCAAAACAAATAAACAAACAGCAATTAAAAAAAACACAAGCCGGGCGCGGTGGCGCACGCCTGTAATCCCAGCACTTTGGGAGGCTGAGGCAGGAGGATCGCGGGTTCAAAGCCAGCCTCAGCAATGGCGAGGCACTTAGCAACTCAGTGAGGCCCTGTCTCTAAATAAAATACAAAAAAGGGCTGGGGATGTGGCCCAGTGGTCGAATGCCCCTGAGTTTAATCCCTGGTACCAAAAAAAAAAAAAAAACACAGAGTTGGGCGTCTACAGCATACATGACACTGGTTTATCTCACGTAGGAAGTGTAGATAAAAAAAGACAAAGAATCCAAGGACTGAGCCTTAGAACACTCCAATATTTAGAGGTCATAAAGAAAAGAAGGAGCCAGGCATGGTGGCACACACCTATAATCCCAGCACTTGGGAGGCTGAGGCAGGAGGATCGTGAGTTCAAAACCAGCCTCAGAAATGGCGAGGCACTTAGCAACTCAGTGAGACCCCGTCTCTAATAAAATACAAAAAAGGGCTGAGGATGTGGCCCAGTGGTCGAGTGTCCCTGAGTTCAATCCCGGTACCAAAAACAAAACAAAAAAAAAAAGGAAGAAGAAAAGAGGGACCCAGCAAAGGGAAACAGAAAAAAAAACAAGAGAGCGTTTCTTAGGAGCTGGGTGAAAAATGTGCACAGGAGAACAGAATGCTGACTGCTGAGAATGGAGAAGGGGGTTCAGCAGAACCAAGGTCTTCATCAGAGCCTTGCTGGCCAATGTCCGTGGAGTCGTAGCTGACTCCTATTTGGAGACCATCCAAGAGACAATGGAAAACTCTAGACGGCGTGAGGCAGGCAATTCTTTGGAGAATTGTGCTGTGAAGCAGAGCTGAGTGGGGCTGGGGCTGGGGCTGGGGCTCAGTGGTAGAGCTCTTGTCTCGCATGTGTAAGGCCCTGGGTTCGATCCTCAGGACCACATAAATAAAATAGAGGTATTGTGTCTACCTGCAATTAAAAAAAAAAAAAAATTGGGGGAAAAACAATAAAAGATCCAAGCAGTCCCTGCAGGAGGGTGTGTATGAGGTCAAGAGTTTTATTTTTGTAATGAGGAAAAAAAAGTACAACCTGTTTTTTGATGATTCAAAGGACCCAGCTGAAATGGAAAAAAAACCACTAGGAATCTCTTTGGGGAGGCAGAGGTCGATAGAAATCTGCATAAATAGAGAGGGCATCCAGCCACAGGACCAGGAGGAGGCGGGTGGATGGGCAGGGATGATGCGGGGAGTAAAGAGGGTGAGTCTATGATGCAGAGAAGACCGTGGACCGGAAACAAAGAGCAGAGTGGGCACAACACCAGGAGACCGCGGTGGGAGGGGCAGGGCCGGCGAACAGCCAGACAGCAAGGGCGGCCCATCAGGCCCTGGGCGCACGAAGGTGCGAGGGCAGGTGGGTCCAGCATGCACTGGCGGATCAAAGTCGAGCCAGGTTTAGGGCCCCAGAGAAGGGAAGTAGACTTGGTCTCATTACCCTGGGGACGGGCTTCCAGGCCCCCAGGGAACTCGTGGGTGCTGCCTTCTCCTGGCCACACATTCCATTCCGTGGCGTTGCCCAGTGACGGCTGGAGTTCTTGACTGTTAGCTGCCCTAGGCCAGGGGGCACTGGGCACCGCTGGCTGTTCTGCAGCATGACCAAGAAACAGTTTTTCTGCACACGAATTTGGGTCCAGATATACCATTGTTTTGTGAGGCTGTGTCAGCACCTCCAAAACTTCTGGAATGTCACTGTCAAGGGCTATTTTGCTGAGCCGGAGGAGGAGGAAGTATACATCTCTTCAGCTGAGAGTATTTTTCACAAAGAAAAAATGCTGGCACTTGGCAACATCTTGAAAAATAAGCTTCTGCCCCTTGAAACAAGAGCCCAGGCTGCCCAGAAAATTGGGCTGCTGGCTTTCACAGGTATGATTGAGACAGCTGTGCTGAAAGAGGCATCTTATAGTCTTCTTGTTTGTGAGAACACTGTCATTTGGTGATTTCCTCAGCTTGAGTCTTAAAACTCCAGTAACATAGCCAGGCATAGTGACACACACCTATAATCCCAGCGGCTCAGGAGGCTGAGGCAGGAAGATCACAAGTTCAAAGCCAGCCTCAGCAACTTAGCGAGGCCCTAAGCAACTTAGCAAGACCCTGTCTTTAAATTAAAAAAAAAAAAAAAAAAAAAAAAAAGATGGCTGGGGATGTGCTGAGTGGTTAAGCGCCCTGGGTTCAATCCCTGGCACCAAAATGACAAAACAAAAACAAAGAAAAAAAAAAAACCATAACATTTCCTTTGATTGAATTATTAGTTGTTTGTCTTTGAACCACTACAGCTATAACTATTTTCTCTTTAGTGATTTCATTTTAAAACAGTGGGCCCAGTGGGGCATGGTGGCACACACACCTATAATCCCAGCAGCAAAAAAAAAAAAAAAAAAAAAAAAAAAAACCCCAAACTCACGAAGACCCTTCTCCTCCCAGTCAGCTCGTGGCTTTGTTGCTTTGTGGTGGTTCCTCTTTGCTCCAATGAGAAACATAAGACTCCAAAATGTCAGTAGCTCCTACTGGGTGTGCCAAACCCTTCCGGAAACACAAACGCGTGTTTTACAGGTGGACCCGCAGCTGGGAGATTTGCGGCTGAGTACATGAAAGAGGTAGCCGACTTGTTGCGCGGTGAGGTGGCGGCGCCCAAGGTGAAGGTCCTGCTGCTCCAGAGCGTAGCATGCTGGTGCTACCTGAACCCCGTCAGCCAGAGGAGAGCCAGCCGCCTGCAGTTCATTCCTATCCTCACTGGGTTTCTGGAAAGCCATATTCAGTCTACTGTCAAAAGTGAGCTCAATAGCGACCTCCTTGTTAAATTCTGGACTTGTTATGCTCTCTCGGTCATGACGTGCAATAACTTAGAACTCGTAAGGGAGCTTAAAGACCACAGAAGTCTGAGATCTGATCTGAAGATCTTGGCCACAGAGAACTGGTCGGGATGGCCTGAGAATTTCGCAGAGGTGCTGTATTTCCTCATTGGTTTCCACAGGAATTGATTTCTCTAGGTTCAATTGCATGAGGCAGCTCTCTGTGCCATCGCATTACCCTGGAAGCCTTAATAATAAAAGTCAATATGTTATTCTTCAGTGTTGTCTTTTGTAGTTGAAAAGTTCTATATAAATTTTTATGCTGCCGGGCACGGTGGCGCAAGCCTGTAATCCCAGCACTTGGGAGGCTAAGGCAGGAGGATCGCGAGTTCAAAGCCAGCCTCAGCAATGACGAGGCACTTAGCAACTCAGTGAGACCCTGTCTCTAATAAAATACAAAAAAGGGCTGGGGATGTGGCCCAGTGGTCGAGTGCCCTGAGTTCAATCCCCGGCACCCAAAAAAAAATTTTTTTAAATTTTTTTTTATACTATTAGTTAAATGCAATAATGAAACTTCAGAAAAGGAAATACTGCTTAAAAATGACCTTGTAGATAGGGCCCTTTGAGCTTGTTCAAGAGTGTTCCCTGTCTCGTTAGGAAATAAAGATGTTAAAGTGTGAAGTTAGATATAATGGGGAGCATACATAGTTCTAAAATTGTAAAGCTGGAACACAATCTTTTGTCATCTATTAAACAAAGGCCAGGAAGACTGTGACAGCCAAAGTCTATGATTACATCATGAAACTTTAGTTTCTCACATAACAATTTGAAGCTGATTAAGAGCATAAATTCATAACTGATTTCTCACTGAGGGGAAAAAACTATGCTGGGTTCTCATAATACCAGATATTCTGTGGTAATAAATTTATTGGAAGTAAAAAAAATACCTCTTAATAATTAAATTCATGAAATGGTAATTCATTGGAAGATGTGTTACTTATGTAACATACTTATTTATGTATGTTGGAGGGACTCAATGACCTTAAGGGCTGGGAGTGTAGTTCCACAGTGAGCCCATGCACGAGGCCCTGGGTTCCACTCCCAGCCCTACAAAAACAAAAGATGACATTAAGCAAAGGCACCCACAAATACCAAATCCTCGGGCTGGGGCTGGGGCTCAGCGGCAGAGCGCTCGCCTCTCATGTGCGCGGCCCGGGTTCGATCCTCAGCACCACGTAAAACATAAATGCATTACATTGTGTACAACTAAAAAAGTAAAATAAATAAATATTCAAAAAAATAAAAAAATACCAAATCCTCTCCCGTCATGCCCTGTAGTGGGCCCTTTCAGCTCGTTGCATCTGAAACCGGGCTTTCAGATGCAGTTTTTGGCTGCGGTGGTTTTCTGGTTACCAGAGTCGATCTTGCTGCACAAAAGGCCTCTGGAAGTGTGGAGAACTGAGCGGCCTTCAATTCCGTCAGCACGCCTCTGGGTTCTGTTAAGGCTGTGTTCAGACACCCATGGGCAAACTTCATGAAGTTAGGGCAACTCTAAGCTTTTCAGAAAGATTTTCACTCACCCTATTCTATGTGACAAGACGCTTGCACTCTGTGTTGACCAGCCTCATCACATTTTATTACAAAAAAAAAAAAAAAAAAAAAAAAAAACCTTATGGCTGGAAATATAGCTCAGTGGTAGAATAGTTATATTTTTATATATATATATATATATACACACACACACACACATATATATACACATGTAGTCTGCCTACTTGTTTTTCCACAATACCTGCCTATAGTTTGCTGTCATAGGTTGAAGTAAGTACTGTCAGCTGAGCTGTGCTGTAGTGTTGGACGCCCATCTTTGATGGGTTATAAAAAAGCTGTGTAGTTTCATGATCCTCACTTGGACTTACAGGAGGAAGGTTGGGAGGGATGCTAATCTCATCATTCAGAGGATATCCCAGGAAATTTTCTCAGATCTTAGAACCAAGAAAAGCTGTCCTCTGCTATGCAACACAATGTTTTCATCCTTTGTGGATTTTGAGAATTGTGTACAGCAAGTTTCTCAAACTTGAATCCAGTTCACAAAAGTAGACTAAGGGTTGAAAATCAAAAATCCCACTCAGAGACTGGGTCACTGTCAAGAGTCACTTTTAACGCTTTTGAAATGTTTATTTTTCTCAAAGTAATACACAGCTTTAAAAGTCGAATGCAAGGCCTCTGGAGTGAGACAATCCCTTCCTCAAGCATACTTCCTAAGTAACCATTTGAAGTCTTTCAGTTGTTTCTTCTCTATTTACCTCCATAGTTCGAAACAATTCACATACATTGCTAATTCTTTGCTTTTCAATTTTAGGACATTCTTCTTTTTACTTAATGGTGACAGAGGAGAACTTAACACCCCCCTTGCCTACCTCCTTTTCCCCTTCCTCTCTCAATATGACTGACACACTTGTGATTCTTTCTGTTTCCTGGCTAAGTCACATAGTGTAGTGTGACCCATTTCCTTCCTTGCACAATCATGTTCCCTGGAGTTGTTTGCTTCTCACTTCACTTTCTGGATAACTATCACTGATCATTCCCACTTTGCTGTGTTTAATCCCTCTCCACACTACTATACTACACACAGGAACGGTCAGTCCTTTTCTTTTCCTTTTTGCAGTACTAGGGGTTGAGCCCAGGAGCACACTACCACTCAGCCACATCTCCAGTCTATTTTTCTTTTTCCTCTGAGACAGTTGCTGAGGCTGCCCGGGAAATTGCAGACTTCCTGTCTCAGCCTCCCAAGTCGCTGGAGTGACAGGTGTGGCCAGACTTCTTTTTGAAGTCAGCCCCCCATCATAGAGTCCAGCACCCTCTACCGTAGATCTAGTCTCCCATACAGTTAACAAACATTACTTCCAGGAACCCCACGACTGCTCTCATGTTGGCTCCTGTTTCCTGTACACTCTCTTGCCTTTCCATGGCTCATTCTCATGTTAGAATTTGCAGATTTTCCAGTACTTTCCTAAGAAAGCAGGAGGTAAAAGTTTTGGGAACTTACATGTCCTATCTTCACTTGATGGATAATTTCACTTTAGTCTGTGTCTGAATCAAGAGCAGCAGAAAATAGCAATGCAGCCCTCACTCCCCACGGGAAGGGGAAGGCTGAGGCAAAGATACAGAGTTTATGCTTCCCCAAGTCACCAATCAGGTGAGTCACTCCATGCTACTGAAACCAGGAGTGTCACAGCTACAGAGCTACCCACTCCTGAAAGAAAACACTAGATATGGCAAAGCACATGTGCCATCAATTTTAAAAAATGCAAAAACTAGTGAGAGGGGGGGGAAAAAGAGCTGTGCCTATCTTTCCAGAGATTGTCTATCTACAAGAAAATGTATATATACCCCCTTTTCAGCCCCCTTTAACACCTAGTAGCATTCCACACAGATATTCATTCTTTCCTGCTGCTTCTAAGTATTCCACTATACAACTGGGCTGTATATAACCGCCTCTACAGTGATGGACATTTAGGATTTTTCTAGTCTTTGGTAGTTCCGAGTTGTAATGAATAAATGAAACGTCATTCACCTTAGTGTATCTGTAGAATACATTTCTAGAAATGGAATTGCCTATCAATTCTCACATTTTGTTTTATTCTGTTCCCTGCGGTGTTACCTTTTTCTCATCTGTTGGCTCTGTTTTTCAATGTGGGATTATGTCTCTTATGGTTTCTAGTCATTTTTAATGAGGCTTAAGTTGAAAGACTAACAGCTGTGCTCCACTGACGTGTTTAACCAGATATTGCTGAATTCCTGTTTTCTGACAAAGCTCTGGTCAACATTTTATACACAGAGTAACTCGGAGGGCTGTCTAGCCATAATATTCTATTCAGATTTCTTTTTTGGTCTCTGGTACCTCTTTAAGATGAATAGTTCAGAGTTGGGCCCTGAAGCATTTTTATGCTAAGCCTTGAATTTTTAAATTATTGGCCAAAACCTTAGCAAGTGCTCTGCTTTCCTTTCAAAATTCATGTCTCCCCAGCATTTGGCTTTTCCCAGAAGAACGACCTTTATTTGAGAGGTGATCTCAGGAACTAGCAATAAGAGAGGGAGAGGCCAATAGAAGATGTTCTCAAGAAAGGTACCCTTACAGGAAGTGCAATGCTTAATCCTGCTGGGAACCATTCTGGTCAATATGCCACACACACCTCAGTCATCCCATCCAGAGGACGCTGCAGCACAGGTATTTTACACGCCAACTTGTTGTTGGTTGACCTATAATCAATTAGGAAAACCCAAAACTCAACTGAGTTTTCTAGACAAAGCTGAAAGGGCCTTAAGGCAATAGACATCAGTTGCTTTGGGGCTCACTAGGTTCCATTTTTCCTGTTAACATCTCTAATTTCTTTTGGCAGGAGGCCATCTTGTCCATGGTGTGGAATCTCAAGGGGACTGTCAATCAACCCAAGAACAGTATCCTAAGCCAGACTATGCCAACCTTAACATTTTAAGGAACTCTGAATCATATGCAATTATGAAACAAAATCATTTCAGAGGGCTGGGAATGTAGCTCAGTAGTAGAGCACTTGCCTAGTGTGTATAAGGTCCTGGGTTCAAATCCCAGTACACCCTGCCCTCCTGTCCCCTAAAATCACAGACAGCACCAATTTTCATTTCCTTCAGTCTTTCAGGGCTTTTAAATTTTTATGAAGCCTATTTATTGATACAGCTCATGCTTTTTGTGTTCAGAGAAATCTTTGCCAAACCGAAAAAGATTTTTTTCCCCTATTTGTTCTTATGGTTTTAGCTCTACATTACTGTAAAATCCTTTATTTTTTTATTTTTTATGCTCCCCACCCACCACTAGATTCTGGCAATCAGTTTTTGGCATTTTCACAAATACTATTTGGCAAGTCATCCTATTCTACTTACCTTGCTCAAACAGCCTCTCAGCTGATTCACCCTTACCCTAACTAGAGTATTTTATTTAAAAAAAAAAGTAATTTTCCCATTCTTTAATGCTCTCTGGACTAGTGGCCCACACCTAAAATCACACAGTAACGCTAACATAGCAGCCGCTGGCCTCACGTGGCTACTAAAATATAAGATGAAATCAAAACTTCCACTTATTCACTGACCACATTTCAAGTGTCAGTAGCTAATGGCTACCAAACTGGACAGCATAGATATTCCTACTATGCCAGAAAGTTCTACTGGATGAAGTTAATAATAGCTTCCATTTTCTAGGCACTTAGTTCAAGCACTATAATAGAGGTCTTTAATCCTCACAATAATACTATGAAGAATGCTTTACCTCAATATTGGAAATGAAAGTCCTAAGGAAACTTACCTAGAACAATTGTTTGAAGCTTGACATTGCTCTTTATTGTCAATCTATACAACTTTCAGTTCCAATGCTGTGTACTTAGTACTGTCCCTTATTTTTTCATTCAAAAAATGGTATATATGGAAAATTCATCATTATATCAACCCATGCTTCTTCATGTTGATCTACTTTGCACTATACTAGTAAGTGAGACATGAGAAGCTGGCCACCCCACTGGACTTTCACCTGATACCCTGCACACACTCTACTTCCAAGAGCAATGTGATCATACCAGCCAGTGAAGCCTTGCCTCTGCTAATCAGATCCACCAGGGGAAGCTTCTGGCAAACAGATTCTTGTGCTACATTCCAAAAACTACTAAGAATATCTGAGGGGTGGGGTTGGCTCAGTGGTGGACCACTTGCCTAACACGGGTGGGGCACTGAATTCCATCTTCAGCACCACATAAAGATTTAAAAAAAAAGAAGAAAAGAAAGAATATCTGAGCCTAAAGTATGGAGACCAACAGTGCTTACAGTGAGCCTGAGGTACAACCAGGTTTGGGAGTGAAGACCTCGGTTATCTGTTTAAACAGGGATAAATTTGTTTTCCTTTTGTTTTTTCCCAAGATAGCAGAAGAATAGAAAGCAAACAATAAGCCAAACAAGGTGGTACACTCTTGTAATTCCAGCTAAATAAGAGACTGAGGCAGGAGGACAGCAAGTTTGAGGCCAGCCTCAGCAACTTTGTGAAATAAAGGGCTGTGGATGTAGCTCAGTGTAGAGCATGTGCCTGGCATGTGCAAAGCCCTGGGTTAGATCCCCAGTACCATAAACACAAAGCTGTACTAAGAAAGCAAACATAGAAGAGACACATTTTCTATAAAAACACATCATTCTTCCAACATATACAAAGTTCAATAGGAAACCAAAGTTTATTTATCACATATACACAGGTCATGTCTGACAACTGAGAAAATGATGTGCTAATTACAAAAAACATCATAGATTAAAAATACACAGTATTTGTATTTAATACAATAATAGTGTCCCAGGATTCAAACACAGAAGTTTGATTCCACTTTTGAATTATGTAGTAACTCTGCTACAAAGAACTATAGTGAGGTAAACTCTGGCAGCCTCTCTCTCAACAGTCAATGTGACTGAACATCACCTCACGGTTCTGCGTCTGTAGAGGAAGGTGCAGCTTCTTCAGCATGAGCTCCAGGAGTTTCTGAGTCCTCCACTTCAGAAACCTCGCCAGTGTCCTCTTCTGAATCAAATTCCTGACTATCCGGTGATTCAAAGTTATCCAGAGGTTCATTACTCAGTCTCTTTTAAGGAATAAACCAGTAATTTATTGTAAAAACTTTAGAATTTAAGTCATTATCAGTATGCTGATACAGCTGACCCCTCAATGTTATATTAGATTGTTTCCATCTTGTCCCTCAATAAATTCACTTACAAGCAGTGTAATATCAGTCTCCACCAAGCTAGCTCATATTTCTGTAAAATCATGTTTCATTATTTGCCAATTTTCTGCTCTTTTCTCCATCTTCCTTTCCTCCACGTGTTTCTCTGGGCAATGCAGGTGTACACGTGGTGGGGTCTGCTGCTACGTATCTGCACACACACACACACACACACACACACACACACACAACATCCCTCCTGGCACTCTCCCTCCCTCTCTGCCCCCTCGTCTCCCTTTGCTTGTCATGATCATCCCCACCTTTCTTTTCCTTTTTCCTCTCTAGCTTCCATGTGACAGAAAACATTCATCCAACCCTTGACTTTCTGATTTTGCTTAACATAATGGTCTCAAGTTCCATCCATTTTCCTGAAGATGAAATAATAATTTCATTTTCCTTTACAGATGAATAGAACTCCATTGTGTATACAGACACCACATTTTCTTTATTCATTCACCTGCTGGCGGGCATCCGGACTGATTTCATCATTTGACTATTGTCAATGGTGCTGCTATCAACATTGATGTGGCTGTACTGCTATAGTGTGCAGCTTTTAGTTCTTTTGGATAAATACCAACAAGTGGGATAGCTAGGTTTTATGATGTTCCATGCCTAGTCTTTTGAGGAACCTCGATACCAATTTCCACAGGGGTAGTACAAACCCACCAACAGTGTCAAAGTGGACTGAACTGCTTTGAAAGCACAATTTAAACTGGTACTTAGTGAGCCAGCATGGAACTATACTTTTAGGCACTTAAGAGAGACAAAGACAAAGCCCACTATTGCTTCAACTCTTTAGGAAAACAGACAATTCTGAATCAGGTGAACTTCAAATCACCTACCTCTATTACCTCTGCCATATACTGTACATGCTCTGCTACTTCTGCCAATTTTTTATTCTCCGTTTTTAGGCGGGCGATTTCACTGTCCTTTTGTTCAATTTCTTTATGAAGCTACATAACATAAATAAAGTTCAGTAGTTCATAGATTTACTGTGTAACAAATTACATGCCTCCAAGTAAAACTGACAGACACATGTAGCATAAAGTTGGTTCTCAACAGAACTCATCTGTGTGATAATTCTACCAGAGTTGCCTCTCTAATCAAACTCTCTCAGGCCAAAATTAGAGCTAATTTATGTTGGTCATGCTGAATGTGCTACACAACAAAAGGCAAACAATCCTGGAATATTAAAAAATTATACTCGGCACGTACTTTCTCATTTTCCTTAAGTGCATCATAGAGAGCTTTTCTCCGCTTTTCTGCCACTTCTTTCCAATATTGAGAGGATGGGTTTTCTGAAACAAATGTTTTACATACAACTTTAAAAAACATTACTGTAAAAACTTAGATTCTTTTACTGTTGCCAAAATAAAAATCAATCTAACTTTTTAAAATTTTATTTTCCCCAACATTTCAAGGATTTATTCCAGTCCTTCAGAAGAATTATAATGGAAATCAATAAACACATGTGTATCACCTAGATTACTATAGATTTCTGCAACATTTGTGTTTGTGAATTTTTATTGGATTTTGTGGTTGTTACTGGCACCAGGGATTGAACCTGTGGCCTCCTGGTGCTAAGCACATGCCCTACCACTGACACACCTCCAGCCCTAACATCCACATTTTTGAAAAGTCCACATCAGTTATTGTGCACACTTTTTAAAATTTCAAGTTTGTTTCCATGATCTCATTCAAGTTAGACATTTTCTTGGCAGGATACTGCATTAGTATGTTGTATCCCCAGAACCATCAGGAAGCACATGCCAATCTGTTATAAAACAGGAGATGTTAAATTTGATCATGTGAGTAAGATGCTATCTCCCAGATTTCTCCCTTGTAAAGATGCCTTTCTCCCTTTGTAATTAATAACCAATCTGCACAGGAAAGTTTTTGAATTTGTGTAATACTCTATTCTCCAAACACTTTTCATCCAATTTCAAAGTCCATTGATGTTTCTTGCTCAAATCTATTATTTCCACAGTGAACAGAAAAGTGATTTATATAATTCCTTCTACATGCCACTATTGTATAAAAAGAACTTCCTTACCTAATATGAAATGTAATACATTCTGCTGTCATTTCTTACAACGTAGAATAAAAAATAAAAAAAAAAAAAAGAACTTCCTTACCACAATTTAAAAGAAAATTTATTGGTACAGAATCATGTCCTTTTTTATTCAATGTTTTATAATCCATTCTTGTCATCCATTTTGGTGCTCAAATTTTTGCAATTTGTCAGCAGGAATCCATTAAAGTTGATTCCTGTGTTCTTCTAACATGTCCATCAGTGTTTGGTACTTCCTTATTTTCTGCTACAAGATATTCCAGAATCACTCTGCAGTATCCCTCCCACTGCCCTGGAATCAGCTATTTCTCCAAGAAGCTTTAATGGAGAACAGTATCCACAAACCAGCAACCAGATGTCTGGTATGCTCCAGGCTACTGGGGGTCATTTGTTTCTAGGCTCTTTCAGTGGCAGAGCCACTGATACCAACTCCAAGTCAACGGTTCTTCCTTTTCTTCCCCATTCCACCCTTGTCCTTCCGTTCACAACATTACGATCCTGCCTCCCAACATCACGATCCTGCCTCCCAACATCACATATCACTCATTTCCTCCATCCTAAAACACACACTGGATTTTTCCAAGATGACTACGCCAACACCACTGCCAACAACAACAGTAAAAAAGTTCAGGGTTTCTTTGCAGTTCTTTTAATTCTTATAACACACCCAAGAGAGGATCTATGGAAGTATTCTTCACGTGTGGTTATGTTTAGCAACATGATGTACAGGTAAGTTGTTTTGGTGCTTTCATACAAACCCTTAATTTTAACTGAATCAGAAACATCGCAAACATTATTCTGTTTATTCTATACTACTATTAACGAGCTGCTTATTTGAATCCAGTTGACCTTTCCTAATTTTACCTAGTAAAGGCCTAACTGCTACGTTCTTCCTTACTGTCTTCTAGGCAACCCAGAATGAGCCCCTTGTCACTGTGACCTTAAGCAAGCCAATCAACTCCTCTTGGCCTCAACTTCTCATCAAGGCAAAATCCAATCACCCATGATCAGAAGGAGAAACCTCAGTCGGGCACTGCTGCATACGACTGCACCCCCAACGACTCAGGAAGCTGAGGCGGGAGAATGAAAAGTTTGAAGATGGCATCAGCAATTTAGTGAGACACTAATTCAAAGTAAAAAATAAAAAAGAACTGGAGATGTACCTCAGTAGCGAAACACCTCTGGGTCCAATCCCCAGTGTCACAGTGGGGAAAAAAGTAAAAAAACAAAAACCTCCCACAATGTGTACCAAACATCCCGGCACATGGTGCATTCCTGTGACCCTACCACCCCAGAGGCTGAGGCTGGAAATCACTTGAGCTCAGGAGTCCGAGACCAGCAGAGCCAACATAGTAAGACCCCCATGCCAAAAAAAAAAAAAAAAAGAAAGAAAAAGAAAGGAAAAAAAGACATCACTGACTTCCTCTTTTGATTTTGACTACCATTTCATTAAAAACTAGTGCTTATTGCCGGGTGTGGTGGCGCACGCCTGTAATCCCAGCACTTGGGAGGCTGAGACAGGAGGATCCCGAGTTCAAAGCCATCCTCAGCAACGGTGAGGTACTTAGCAACTCAGTGAGACCCTGTCTCTAATAAAATACAAAAAAGGGCTGGGGATGTGTCCCAGTGGTTGAATGCCCCTGAGTTCAATCCCCGGTACCAAAAAGAAAAAGAAAAAGAAAAAAAAAAAAACCAGTGCTTATTAAAAAATATTTCTCATTCATTTTACTTCCTTTCCCTCAACTACAACCACACTCCTAATGGCTCTGTTACTTAATATTCCTGTGGAATATTCAAATTTCTTTCAAATTCATCCTGTAAATATTTTCTTCTAAAAAGCCCATTTCCAAGTCTCACAAAGCCTATGCCATTCTACTATAAGATACGCCATATAATTTACTGCCTCTTTCCTTGTATTTCTCCCACATTTGGATCTTGCCAAATATATCTGTCCAATACTATTTAGTCATAAGAAATCCTAAATTGTCAAAGACAAACAAGTAAGGCTGGGTACCCTGTCGTGCCTGTAATCCCAGTGGCTCCAGAGACTGAGGCAGGAGGATTGCAAGTCCAAAGCCAGCTTCAGAAAAAGCGAGGCACTAAGCAACTCAGTGAACCCTGTCTCTACATAAAATACAAAATAGGGCTGGGGATGTGGCTCAGTGGTCGAGTGCCCCTGAGTTTAATGCCCAGTACCCAAAACAAAAAAACAAACAAAAAAGACAAGTAAAATATCTAACAGTATTCCTATGAAAAAGCTATCAGCAGAATCCATAACAGGATTAACAAATATAATTTACTTTATGTTATAACTTAAAAATGTAATAGAAAGCCATGTTTTCTCTTCATTTTACATACCTTTAATCATAAGATCAAATGCTTCTTGGGTGACTCCTCCAAGACTTTTATTTTCACTTGGTTCTGGGACAATAACAACTCCAGAGCTGGAAGTCTTGGATGTTAACTGGTCATTCCAATGCTTCCTTTTAGATAAGCCTTTAGGCAACTATAATAGAAACACTTCTTTATTTTGATTCAATGGACAGGAAAGGTGGGTGGGTCTGTCACTTATTAAATATTTTAAAAAGGAAACTCATAAGGGCTGGAGATACAGCTCAGTTGTAGAGTGCGTGCCTTCCATGCACAAGGCCCTGGGTTAGATCCCCAGCACCAAAAAAAAAAAACAAAAAGAGGTGGGGGATTCATATGCCTTTATCTTTGACATCTGTGAATCTTTTTAAAAATCATACTATTCAAAATTCTACCAATATGTGTAGCACCACTTTATGAATTTTATTTGCAGCAGCTATTTTGTTGTTCTTTTTGTACACACATGACAGCAGGGTGTATTTTGACATATTATACACACATGGGGTATAACTATTCTAATTAGGATTCCAAAACTATTCTAATTTTGGATTCAACTTGATCTAAGACTTATGTGAAAGTACTGTTATTATGCTAAAATGCTAACTTTAAATTCAGTACCATGAAAAGGCAGTATTCTCAATCTACAAAAAGCCTAAATATTTTCACCCATGATTTCATAATTTACTCATAGAGAATAAAAGAACATGACATCTTATTCTCAAGTTATTGCACATTACTCCTATAATTCATAACTTATTTCATCAACATACCTCATTTTCTCTTCCAACAAGAGATCCAGCTGCAGAAGGCTGAATCATCTTCAGAGTTCTTCTTGGAACAGGACTATCCTAAAAGTTGGAATAATTGATTATCCAGCTATTGAGCTGCTACATGGTTATCCAGTTATTAAGTTTCTATATAGTTTTAGTCTTACTATAACGTGGGGGAAAAAAAAAATCACTAAGCACACTAATATTTGGCTTGCTATATAATTATACAATGTTATAGGACACTGGTTTAATCAATGGAAAGTTTATCTCCCAAGATTATAATAAAGTTTGAAGAAATTCTCAAGAATGGATATCATCCAAACTAAGTACAAACAAGTAACTTCTTATTTTAATACATAATTCTACCATAATCATTTTGCAACTAATTTTAGTTATTTAAACAAACAGAACAAAATTTCTAAGCTCTGATTAAAAATTCAAAACTATATATGACAAAATTCCAGTATAACAGGAATATCTATGTTCTTTTTAAAAAAAGTCTTCTACAGAGGAACTAGAAACTTACAGGTCCTCTACTTTTATAAAACTAAACAGCATTAACTTTTATGGTATGAACACACAAAAGAGGTAAGCTGGAGGAAAGGTTCATTATTCATACTGCAAAATACTTCTTCCTCTAATGAAAGGATAATCTCAGACCTCCTTTAAATCATGACTATGCCAAAAATTCTACGTGTTCACAAAAGGAAGGTAATTTTAAAGAATATATTGAACATGCAGCCCATTAGATGTGCAACCATCACCTGATTATAGACATAGTTCTTCAAGTCTATTCCTTGGAAGACAGCTAAAATGTCAGTGCTTAGAGCTGCTAAAATATCCTAAAATGCCATGTTATTGTTTTGGAAAAAATATGACCTTCCTTATAATATGCAAATACCTTTCTGTTTATTTCCTTATCTGAAAGTTCTTTCTATTTTTGCAAAAAAATCATTAGTTATACTGCCTTCATGGGATAGCAAACAATGGTGAATACTCAAACAAGGTTAGAAAGAACATGACACCACACCAGCGTGAGAAAGTTACAGACTCCACACTGGACTTCACAAAGTCCACCTTTCCCACGGTAAAGTTTCTACTGTTGATTATTATCTCACTATTAAACTGAAGGACAAATACCAGCTAACTGTGAAAACAAATATTACACTGACATTTCAGATATAATTTAGATTATAGATTAGTCAACAGTCTCCACACAAATAGAAGAAAATACAGCTTTGGGATCTTAATAATAGATATTAATTTATTTAAATTCTTCATGTTAGAAAGAGTAAAGGAAGTCATTCTAAGTTACTGTCACACTCACACACACACACACACACACACACACAAACCATTTCTAAGATTTAACTTTATATATACAAGCTTTATAAAATCTGGCCTAAGAAACGTAACATACTACATTAGTATTTTCTGGGTACAGAGCATGTACTGGATTAAGAGTTGAAAAAGTCAGAAAGTTTCATTCATGTTTGAGTTTCAACCTTTTTAGAAAGCAATTTGATATTCTGTGAACCCTCTCCCAACAAAATGTACACAAAAGCACACTCACACAAATTTTTGCATATAACTGGCAAGGACTCCAAGAACCTTGAATCTGAATATTTGAAAATCTTCATAAGAAAAAATTTAAATAGGCTGGGGCTCAGTGGCATACGCCTGTAATCCCAGCACTTGGCAGGAGGATCGTGAGTTCAAAGCCAGCCTCAGCAACAGCAAGGCACTTAGCAACTCAGTGAGACCCTGTCTCTAATAAAATACAAAAGAAGGGCTGGGGATGTGGCCCAGTGGTCAAGTACCCCTGAGTTCAATCCCTGGTACCAAAAAGAAAAAAGAAAAAATTTAAATAAACACACCCAAAGTACTATGGGAAGATGTCTCACCCTAAATGGAAGCCAATATAATCAAACTCATGGCTTATCAATGTAAAATACTATTCAAGAAAAATAACATAAGGCTCCCGAGAAAACCACAATAAACAAAAACAATCTATCAAAAGGCACTTTCTGGGGCTGGGGATACAGCTCAGTTGGTAGCGTGCTGGCCTCACATACACAAGGTCCTGAGTTCAATCCCCAGCACCACAAAAAAGAAACACCTTGCTTTCACTTATCAATGGCTTTTACTGACTCTAATTTAAATCTGCAAACTGATACTTTTCCTGAAAATCTAATGTTTCCCAGAATCCTCATATAGTTTCAGTTGTGTGGCAGTTCCTAACTAAATTATAAATTCATTTAGAATCACAAAATAGATCCGGTCAAAATTATAAACTCAAAAATTAAACAAACTCTGTCCTATTGTCCTAAGAATAAATACTTAAGATTTACAATAAGAGCATCATGTAGAAGCCGGGGCGCGGTGGCGCACGCCTGTAATCCCAGCACTTTGGGAGGCTGAGGCAGGAGGATCGCGAGTTCAAAGCCAGCCTCAGCAATGGCAAGGCACTTACTAACTCAGTGAGACCCTGTCTCCAAATAAAATACAAAAAAGGGGCTGGGGATGTGACCCAGTGGTCGAGTGCCCCTGAGTTCAATCCCCGGTGCCATTAAAAAAAAAAGAGCATCATGTAGAGATTCAAAAAGTATTACAGAAACAGGTTAGACAGTAATGAACATGAGGTACTCTGGAAAATGTGCAAAGTAATACAATATAGTCTATGTTCAAACTAATTCTGATGATATTTACAAAAGATTTTAATAATTTCATGAAATCTAAGAAAATAATCTTGTATATAGAAACTCCTACAGATTCTAATTAAAAACTATTAGAACTACCAAACAAGGTTAGCAAGGTTATAATATAGACATAAAAAAAAAAAAAAAAAGAAAAAGAAACAAAAAACAACTATATTCCTATCTGGTAGCAATGACCAAATCAAGAATGAAATTTAAGAAACCAATTCCATTCACGACAGCATCAAAAAGATAAAATATTTAGGCAATCCTGTCTAAAACTTCAGTAAGGTTCATAGAAATCATAGCCAAGTTAAATTTGGCTAAATTATGTCAAAAAATACCTTTTGCACCTCTAGTTCCAGTTAGGTGGGAGGCAGGTGGGTCATTTGAGCCCAGGGAGGTTTCTGAACCAATGTGGTCAACCTAGTGAGCCCCTACTCAAAAGTAAAAATAAAGCTGGGCATATAGCACAGGCCTGTAATCCCAGCAGGTGGGAGGATCATGAGGCAAGAGGATCATGAGTTCAAAGCCAGCTTCAGCAATGTAGTGAGGCCTGGAGCAACTTAGTGAGACCCTGTCTCTAAATAAAATACAAAAAAGGCTGGAGATGTTGCTCAGTGGTTAAGGGCCCCTGGGTTCAATCCCTGGTACCAAAAAATAAATAAAAGTTTTAAAAGAGCTGGGAAGACAGCTCAAGGGGGTAGTGCAAGCATGTGCCCAGCACATGCAAGTCCCTGTTTTCAGTCCCCAGTACTGCAAAAACAAAAAACAAAAATTTTCACCACATGCCTTCTACAGCACACTAAAGTGATTCTGTCACATACCTTCACATTCTCTTGGATTCCTTCTGGTTTCTGCTTCATACTGGGATTCATTATACAGCTAGCAATGCACAAGCCTAGTAAGTAAGAAACAGAGCATGGTTTGCACCTGAGGTTGAGTACAGATCTTTTGTTGTTGTTATTGCTGAAAATAGTTACAATCATAAATACTGGACTGATGGTAGAGCTGAAGGCGTCCTGGATTAAATAAAGATCTCAAAGATCTGAGAAATGGGCCTGAGGAAAAGCAAAGCAAATACTTGGGTATGCCCAAGTCCACCTTAAAGAACAGCATCCGAACTTTGTTGTTTCAAAGGCAGAGTTAAGCTCTAATAAGCCCAGCACTGGCAATAACTTAGTGGTGACAATATCCAAATGAGGTCATTCACTTAAGTTTATAGGCAATGTTTAACCACCACCCAGCACTGAAGGACTAACAAGCAAGGGAGGAGGAGACAGAGATGCGGGGCCAGGCTCACTCCCAACCTAACTCTGGACCCCCAGCCATGTCTGTACGCCCCTAATAGACATCCCTGCTTTTTGTGGTCATTCCTTTACTCAGTGCAGTGGTTTATACATTTATCCTGTCCTAGGACACACACACACACAAACAAAAAAGCTTAGGAAGTAAAACTTAGCTAACTGAGTGTGGTGCACTGTTATTTTATATATATATATAAATTAATGACCCTTTATTTTATTCTTCATTTGTACGTGGAGCCTCGCACAGCCTGGGCGAGCGCTCCACCACTGAGCCCCAGCCCCAGCCCCAGCCCGCCCTGTTATTTTCTACGGCTTCACGTTAAGCAAATGCTGGTGGACCCACTACGGGGAGCGGGGACAACGCTTCTCAAAGCGCGGGTCGCGGCCCAGGACGCTGGTCATTAGGGCCAGGCGACACGTTTAGAAAAGCGCTCTCGGGCAGAGGGCAGCGACCGGAGGTCTCGCCGGGAGGCTTCTGACGCGGCAGCAGCGCCCTGAGTCAGCAGAGCGCCCTCGCGCACCAGCGGCCAGCCCGGCCCGCCCCACTCCGGTCGCCAACGCTGCACCCTCCGCTTCCGACTGCAGTGTTTAGGCCAGAAGAAAACCCCAGGACCGGGCAGGTCAACGGCGGCGCGGCCACGCGCGAGCGACCGCAGCGTCGCAGACACCGGGTACCGGGCGCCCAGGATTCCCAGACCGCAGCCGCGGGCCCCCGTCTGCGAACCGCTCGGAGCAAGGCGACCCTGAGCCCGCCCGCCCAGGACCCCGTCCCCGTCCGGGGTGCATCCGCAGCCGCCCCCGCCCCGCTGGGCCGGGTCCAAGTCCGTCCCCTCCAGCGCCGGCCCCACCTCACTGTACACGCGGGTGCCGGGCCGCGCCCCGCCCCACCGCGCCTGGACGGCGCCGCCAGCCAATGGAGAGCGCGGATGCGAGCGCGCCAAAACCGGCCCAGCCAATGGCAGTGCCCTCTCCCACCCCCAGGTTCCCGAGCGCGCCCCCCAGGCCCACACCTCATGTTCTCCGCCCTCCGCCATTGCAGGCAGCCTCAGGTGGCGCGGCCTCAGGGGGCAAGAGCGGCAGCGGCTGTCAAGAGCAGCGCAGCCCGCGCCCAGCGTCCCCAGGTCCTGCCATCCCGCCTATACTCACCGGAGGGAAACGCTCGGTTTCGTAGCAAGCGCAGGCAGGCGTGGTGGAGGCGCCTCACAGGGCGCGCGGGCTTCGGGCGCTGGCCTCCAGGCGCAGGCCTCCACCGCCAGCAGCGAGTGGCGCGCAGGCAGGAGAGCCCAAGCTTCTCGCTCACCCGCCGCGAACGACACGTGACCCCGACGCAGGGCGGGGCAGGGGCGGGGCCTCGGCAAGAGAATCGCCCCGCCCCCGTTCGCCCCGCCCCGCCCCTTCTGCGCCTGCGCGGAGGTCAGCCGCCGGCGCCGTGCTTGGGCGGGGAGGCGAGGGCGGGTTCCCTGCGACCTTGCTTGCCATCCTCCTCCCTACCTTCCACCCGGATCCTGCCCTCTGACCCTGTACCCTAGCATCCCTCCAGCTCTGCCCCCGGGACTCTGCACTCCTCCGACCCTGCCGCGGACCCTCGGAGGGAAGGAGGTGTCCAAGTCTGCACGCCCGCCACGTAGGAAGTACTTCCGCAGCTTGCACCTGCTGCGGTGCCTGCCCAACTGGCGCTGGGCTTCTTTTCGACATCTTAAAATGTACAAGGTATAATTGTACGGTTCTAGCTTTACTTGGGAGAAATATATAAAATCTAAATCCACACCATGCATCGATTGGAAAACTCAGAATGCTAGTTTTCTAGAATAAAAATTCTGATGACCAGTGGCGAGTGTAAATATTGTTTGTGAAACGCCAGTCAAAATAGTGAACCTGACTTACAGTCTATGCGTCTATGCGTTCATCCATATTAGGGATCATTGCAAAAGACTAGGCAATGACTACATTGGAATAGGAATTGACTCATATAGAGCCCAAATGGATCATGGCATAGCCCATCCCCCCCCCTTTTTTTAAGGTAGTAGGGATTGAACCCAGGAGTGCTTTACCACTGAGCTGTGGTCCCAACCTTTTTTATTATTTTGAGACAGGGACTCACTAAATTGATAAGTTGATGAGGCTGGACTCCAACTTGAGATCCTCCTGCTTCGGCCTCCTGAGTTTCTGGGATTACAGGCATATACCACTAGGACCTCCCATGGCCCCATCATTTCATAATATATATGAAACCTTATTTTCAGGTTGCCTGGACTGTGAAAAACATAAACCAAAGTACATTGTGGTTTTTCCAGAACAAAAAAACTAAGAAAGAAAAATGTCTTCATATGAAAGTAGTGAGCAAACCAGAGATATAGAATCTAGAGTTACTATAAACTAAAGACACAAAGAGAATTGGTCACTTCCCTACTTTAAGAAAAAACTGAATTCCCTAGCGTCTGATACAACCATTTCATGTTTAGTTAGATCCCTTCTATTTTGCTTGCTAAATGATCAACTAGTTTATGTGACAAATTAACAGACCTGTACCAATGCTGTCTAGTTAGGAAGCTATTAGCTACATATGGCTATTGAACACTTGAAATGTGTCTAGTCTTTGTTGTGATGTGTTATAATGTGAAACACACTGAATTTCAAAAGACTTTCTACAAAAAGAGGATGTAACTCAGTAGTAGAGCACTTGCCTAGCATGCCCAAAGCCCTAACTTTGATATTTTTATATATTAGGGTAAATACAAGTCATTAAATCATTTTCATTTATTTGCTTTTCCTCTTTTTAATATTACTGCCAGAATTTTTTTTCCTGATTAGAAATGTGTCTCGCATTTCCCTTAGGGGACGCAGCTGCTCTGAACCGTCACACTGAGCACTGCCCCACTGGCTGCTCTCAGCCTGTGTAGCAGAGGTTTTTTACTTCCTTTTTACACACCTAAAAGACTAAATTACAGGTTCAAGGTCTCACACAAGTAGGCAATAGCCAACGGAGACTTTCCATCTTCAGGCTTACAGTCCACAAATGATGTGAGGATATTCCTGTCTGAAGAGACAGACTGTCCTAGCCCCAAACTTCTGGAGCATGTCTCAAAACTGCTGCTTTCCTGTTGGTTTTAAAGGACAAATTTAAAAGGAAAACAATTTTGTAGGGGTCTGAAAAAAGTTCCAAGTAGTTATGTGATCAGAATTTTTCTCTAGACTTCCAAATATACTGAAGTCTTATTTGTAGTAGAGAAACCAAAGGCATTGATAGGCATAATTTTATTCAGCCAAATTAAGTCATATATAATCCTTAAATTTTTTTGAATTATTTTTTGTACATGGACACAATACCTTTATTTTATTTATGTGGTGCTGAGGATCAAACTCAGGGCCTCACACATGCGAGCAAGCGCTCTACCGCTGAGCCATAGCCCAGCCCCCATATAATCCTTAAATTTAATAGTCTTACACTAACCAACTTTTTTAAAAATTCATGCATATTTTCCCATAATCTTTTAGCTTCTAGCTAAGCACAGGCTCCACTGCTGTGCATTATTGAGCTGCTTCTTATCTTGCTTAATAGCATTTATAATTAGTCTGTAAAAAGAGGGAGGAAAGAAAATCACAATAAGATATAACAGAAAAATAAAGTCAAATCATTTAGCATAGCATAAAGCAGAATGATAAATTGAATTGCTGGTGAAGAGCAACAGAACCAATTGAGGTGACAGAGAACAAATGCACCTTTTAAAAATGTGTTATTTGCCAGGCACGGTGGAGAACACCTGTAATCCCAGCACTTTGGGAGGCTGAGGCAGGAGGATCACGAGTTCAAAGCCAGCCTCAGCAATGGCGAGGCTCAGTGAGACCCTGTCTCTAATAAAAACAAAAAAAAGGGCTGGGGATGTGACCCAGTGGTTGAGTGCCATTGAGTTCAATCCCCTGGTACCAAAAAAAAAAAAAAAAAAAAAAAAAAAAAGTGTTATTTATTTAAGCTAAACTAAATTCCCAAGGTTTTCAGCCAGATTGCTGGAAATAGTTTGGCTATTAACATGATAATCTCTATTGTTCTGAAAAGTGGAGAACAAATAACATTTCATTATTTTCTTATTCAGAAGGCTCAGCAGGATAATTTGTAAAGCCTTCCATTTTACCCAATTTCCCAGCTCTGAATTGCATTCAAATCATTTAACCTAATTTTAAGTGTCCTATGATACACTTGTGGTTGGGAAAATAAATAATAGCAGGGAAAAAAAAGGTCTAAATTCCAACCCTATCAAAATTGGGGTTTTTCATTGTACAGTAGCATTTTAATAATAGTTAATAGAAATGAGTAATTTGAGAAGATGATAAGTCAGCTAAAATGAAAGAGTAAACAGGATTATAAAGTATATAGGACATGAAAAATAAAATTCATAATGGGTATGATCCTTTGTGAACATGAACCTCTTACTGAAGCTGTTAGTTCCTCTTCTCGTTGTATTTTTCTTGTTGTTTTGATTTTGTTTGCTGCTGGGGGATTAAATCATTCTATTTCTGTTTTACATTGGTGTTTTCATTCTTAGGTTTTGAAACAGTGACAACTGAACCTGTGAAGTTCATTATTTACCAAAAACATATTTCAGCTCCATAGCTGTCATTTGTGTAAAAAAAAAAAAAAAAAAAAAAAAAAAATTGCTGAAAGCCAGGCATGGTGGTGCATGCCCGTGATCCCAGCTACTTGGGAGGCTGAGGCAGGAGGATCCAGAATTGAGGCTAGCCTCAGTAACTTAATAAGACCCTGTCTCAAAATAAAATTTCAAAAAATGGTCTGGGGATATAGCTCAGTGGTAGAATACATATCTAGCATGCCTGAAGCCCCGAGTTCAGTCCCCACTACTGCGAAAATAAATTGAAAGGTCGAGGCCAAGGAAACTTCTGAAAATTGTCCTCTCTCTGGACTGCAGTGGTGGTTACAGATACACAGTTGCCAAAGTTCATTTACCTGTGCACTTCAAACAGATTTTACCACGTGGAAGTTCTACCTCGGCAAAGCTGGAACATAAAGGAGCTGAGGTTATTGGAGCAAGCCCCTGGGAGGGGCTCCCGTGGAGCTGCCTACCCCCGGAAGGCACAGCCAGGCTCAGCCAGCAAGTGAGTGTGTTCCAGCATCAGAGGGGGAACAGGGCTGGGCTAGGAAATGACTCAAGTGGCCTTGAGCTTGAGAAAAGTCAACAGCGTTGGCATCAGAGAGCCGGGAAGAGGCATCCGCAAAGCCAACCCATGTTAATCCTGTGTTAGCATTTGTGTCTTCTCCAAATCATTCGGCGAGTGCTGTTTCACTTTAACCAGCACATAAACTCTGCCAAGCAAACAGGGATTGCATTGTCTGTTCTCCCTAGACAAACTGGGTGATAGCCTGGTGCCAGTTACCAGTTTACTGCCTCTCAGCTCCACATTTGCTGACAAGGTCCAGAGGGAGGGTTTCCCGGGCTCCACACACAGACCACGGTGACTTCCACCATGTCTCGCTGCTCGGTGATGTCTGGGTCTCGTGTGGGGAGAAGGAAACTCTTATGATTGGCCTATCTCAGAACCCAAGAAAGTAAAAAACAAAAGCTAAGGAACAGCCAGTGCTCCTGCCCCTGGGTACAGCATCCAGGGAAGACACGGCCACCCAGTTGAGATCCAGGTCTTGTGGAGGGGGGCACGGCAGTGGCAGACAAGCACCCCTGCACTCCGAGCTGGGGCTGTGGCTTGGTGGTAGAGCAGTGCCCGGCATGTGGGAGGCACTGGGCTCAATCCTTAGCACCACATAAAAATACAGAAAGGGCCTTATGTCCATCTACAACTACAAATATATATATTTATATTTTAAAAAAAAAGCACCCCTGTACTCCACCCATGGAACTTGCCAGAAGCCCACCCTCCAGGGTGCAGGGGAGCCCTTGTTGGGAAGCGGCTCACTAGAGAGTTCCAGTACAAATCTGCTGGCGGGAGATGCAGGCGGGGACCTGGTGCTGGAATGCACACCATCACCCAGGTGCCTCCGAACGCCCAGGCAAACCCTGTCCTGTAGTGTCTCCCCTGCATGCCAGCAGCAAAGGGGACAGGTCCAGACCTGCTTCCAGAGTGCAGGCAAAAAGGATGAATTTGGAGCTGAGAGGCATTAGGTTGATAGCTTGTCACAGGTGTCACTGATACCCAGGTTCAAATCTTGTTCTCATTTTTCCAAATCTCTTTTTTCCTCCAGGTGCTGAGGAGTAAAGCAGGGAATCCCCCATGCTCACATGCTGAGTAAGTACTCTACCACTGAGCTGCACCCCCAGCCCCTTTTAAAAGCTTTATTTTGAGACGAGGCCTCACGAAGTTGCCCGGCCTGCCTTGGACCTGTGATCCTCTTGCCTCAGCTTCCCAAGTCACTGGGATTACAGGTGTGCACCTCCACGCCCAGCCAGGTTAAGATCTCAACTCTGCCACTTGACTTACTTCCTGAATGAGTTTGTTACTTGTAAGAGCCTTGTATGAGGAAGTAGCTAAGATGGCGGCTGGCTGAGAGCCAAAGAGGAGGCGTCGACTTGTTCACACCCGACCTTAATGTAATTAACTAAGAATCTTTCTGTGCCCGTGGACACTGCGTGCCGCACCTGTAAGTTGAGCTTGTAACACGTGTATGCTTGATGGGTGTAGAGTATTTAACCAGGCTGGGGGCGTCAGAGAAGGAGAGAAGACAGAAAAGAGAGAGAGAAAGCAGAGAAGAAGAAGCAAGAATAAAGGAACCACTGATTCCCAGTCTGCCTCCGATTTCTTTCCCGCGGTATCGTTGCCTTAGGCAGCAACAGTTACTTTGACTTCAGTGTTCTGTCTAAAATGAGAATAAACAGGGCTTTCTAGGGTGGCGGCGGTGGCAAGATGACCACGCTCTGGCCTTCACTTGCGATGACCTGTTTCGCTTCAACAACATTAACTTGGACCCACTTACAGAAACCTATGGGATTCCTTTTTACTTACAGTACCTCGCCCATTGGCCAGAGTATTTCATCGTTGCAGAGGCACCTGGTGGAGAACTAATGGTTATATTATGGGTAAAGCAGAAGGCTCAGTAGCCAGGGAAGAATGGCATGGGCACGTCACAGCTCTGTCTGTTGCCCCTGAATTTCGGCACCTTGGTTTGGCTGCTAAACTTATGGAGTTATTAGAGGAGATTTCAGAAAGAAAGGGTGGATTTTTTGTTGATCTCTTCGTAAGAGTATCTAACCAAGTTGCAGTCAACATGTACAAGCAATTGGGCTACAGTGTGTATAGGACGGTCATAGAGTACTATTCAGCCAGCAACGGGGAGCACGATGAGGATGCTTATGATATGAGGAAGGCACTTTCCAGGGACACCGAGAAGAAATCCATCATACCATTACCTCATCCTGTGAGGCCTGAAGACATTGAATAACCAACCATAGGCAGTGGTTCTTAGGCAGTTGTTCCAAATAGTTTATGGACAATATTATTTTCATTGGATGATCTTGGAGCACTATTAGGAGAAAAGTAATCATTTAGGTCTTAAAGACTTTAAGAAAATACAGGATATAAACATATTTTCAATCTCATTGTTTCCATTTAGCAATATCACATGTCTTAAAGCTGTTTGCTCTAAGAAAATTCAATCAAGAAGGCAGCTAGGTCAAAAGGAAAACTTTCTACTATCATGATTCATAATGTCCACTATATGCCGGGAAAAGACTTGCTCCAGCCTCCTAAATTCTGTGCCTGAGAATCACTGCTGCATATATATATATATATATTTTTATTTTGTATTGAATTGTTAATTGAAGCTTTAAAAGCATATATGAAATGTATAAATCTAAGATGCATAAAAAAATTAAAAAATAAATAAATAAATAAAATGAGAATAAACAAAGTATGAATAGAGCTCATGAAAATAAATACAAACGTCCTTTAGATATCTGAGAGAATGTTTAACCTCATTTAAAAGAGAGAAGCAAGCCGGGCGCGGTGGCACACGCCTGTAATCCCAGCACTTTGGGAGGCTGAGGCAGGAGGATCGCGAGTTCAAAGCCAGCCTCAGCAGTGGTGAGGCACTTAGTAACTCAGTGAGACCCTGTCTCCAAATAAAATACAAAAAAAGGGCTGGGGATGTGGCCCAGTGGTCGAGTGCCCCTGAGTTCAATCCCTGGTACCACAAAAAAAAAAAAAAAAAAAAAAAAAGAGAGAGAAGCACAAGTCAAAACAATATTGAGATCATTTCTCACCTTTTAAATTGGGTAAAATCCTAAATTTGTAGGAGGCAACCTCTTGAATGAGGTATCACCTCCATCAAAAGCAAAGAGCTTTCCTTAGTGTAAAAGTGACAAGTCCCCAATCTCAGGACCCGGCTGCGAGTGCAGACACCCGTGCCTGCTCATCACATCTGCAGTGGGAACTGTCCGGACCGGGAAGCATGGGCCTTCGCTCTGGGTAATAAAGGGCTTTGTCTCTGACCCGGGAATCTCATGTCTTCTGCTGAGTCTATGAAACAGTAACAAAATAGCTTTCTAACTCCTAAGAGTTAGAAATCCCCGAACTTCCACGTTCTCAACTGGCCCCATTTCTAGAGTGTCCCCAAACCAGTAGATTTGGGCCAGATTTGGGTGACTATATAAACACAGGAGATGACAGTTTTCATAACTATAATTACCAGGATGATTCTGATGAACTTGCCAGGTTGATATCCTAAGCATGAAATCATTTCAAGATGCCATGCCTTTCAGAATCTGAAACCTCCTTTTCATAGCTTTGTATCTTGGGTTTGGCTGTCAGCTGTTTTTTGTTTGTTTTTTCTCAGTACTGGGGATGGAACCCAGGGACTCTTTACCACTGAGCTACATGCACAGCCCTTTTTAATTTTAAATTTTGAGACAAGGTCTCACTAAGTTGCCCAGGCTAGCCTTCACATTCAACCTTCCTGCCTCTGCCTCCCAAGTGCCACTTCTTAAAATAATCCCTCAAGAGGGGTGTGGATGTAGCTCAGTGGCAGAGTGTGTGCTTTGCGTGTGCAAGGCCTTGAATCTGATTTCCAGTACAAAAAAACACACAATAATAATAATGGTAATTCCTCAAGAATAACCATTTGGTTAGTTTTTGCTGTTTATCCAGTTTTCAATTATGTCTCAAATAGTCCAGGTCACTTGACTTACAGAAAGGTTTTTTGTTGTTGTTGTTCTGCTTTTTTTAACTTGTTCTAATTACTCATACATGGCAGTAGAATGCATCTTGACATAGTGGGCGCACGTGGAGCACGACTTCTCCTTCCTCTGGCTGCACGTGGTGCAGACTCACTCCAGCCGTGTGATCATACCTGTATGTAGGGTGACAACATCTGTCTCGTTCCACCATCCTCCCCATCCCACATCCCCCTCTCCTCCCCTCACTCCTCTACACAAACCAAAGTTCCTTCATTCTTCCCTACCTCCCCCCACTGCCCCAGTATAGATCAGTATCTGCTTATCAGCGAAAATATTTGGCCTTTGGTTTTTTGGAATTGGCTTATTTTGCTTAGCATGATATTCTCTAGTTCCATTCAATTGCTTGCAAATGCCATAATTTTATTTTTCTTTTAAGACTGAGTAATATTTTCCTTGTGTATATATACCACATTTTATTTATCCATTCATCTGTTGAGGGACACCTGGGTTGGTTCCATAGTCTAGCTATTGTGAATTGAGCTGCTATAAACGCTGATGCGGCTGTGTCACTGTAGTCTGCTGATTTCAAGTCCTTTGGGTGTAAACCAAGGAGTGGGATGGCTGGGTCAGATGGTGGTTCCAGTCCCAGTTTTCTGAGAATCTCTCTACTGCTTTCCATACTGGTTGCACAAATTTGTAGTCCCACCATCAATGTAGGAGTGAGCCGTTTTCCCTACATCCTCACCAGAAAACTTTTAAAATAAACTATTTCTGAACAAAATAAGAATTTATGAAAATGATTGGTTATTCCCGAAGACAAAATATGATGTAATTTTTTTATTGTGACATGGCATAATAACTAAGTTGATTTCTGTCTTCATAGCCAATGAAGAGTGGTTTTAGTTTATTCTGTTCACTGGTTTGTTTAAATGCTGGAGCTAATTCCAGTGGAATAATTGGTTCTGTTGATGCTCTTTTTCAATTGCATGTTGACTTAAGGTAACTGGACTTTTTAAATTTCAGATCTTCTGCTTTTTGCCTTTAACACAAATGTCTGCTTTGAACCATTTATCTGTGATTTGAGACTTACCGAAAGTGAGGTCCTGGACCAAAAGTCCCCCACCTCTTGTCTATCTTGGCTAAGTTATAGACTGCATTAATGTAATCTGCACAAAGATCTTGCGTGAAGAAATGTCACATCCTTTGGTTAAATTCCCTCAACAGAAGCCAGGAGGACTCTCTCAGCCTTTAGGCACACAGGTCACAATGCTGCCAGAGGGAGCCTTAGGGAAAGAGCTGCACCTATCTGGTATTGCATCAGGTAGGCCACAGTCATCAGCTCCCCGTCCCACAGTGATCACTCAGTGCCACACCCCAGGGTGCACCTCCGTCCCTGAGCAGGTGCAGCAGCCGCGCTTGTGCTCCAAGTGGGTCTGACTTGAGAGTCCAGCTGTCTGGCCCTTTCTGGAAGCTTCCAGGCTGGCCTTTGCAGGCTTCCCTCAGAGCACTCCCGAGAGCCAGCAGGACCTGGAGAAAGCCCACTCAGGGGCTCTTCTACCGCCAGCCTGCAGGACAGCAGTTTTCTTACTAGTTGCAGCTCCCGTGACTGGCGTAGAGATCCTAGCCCCCCGCGCTGGATCAGAAGTCCTCACCCCCAAGTCACAGAAGTGCCCTGTTTCAACAGATTGTCCTTTCAACCTCCCAAGGGTGAGTTTATGATTCATCTCCAAGAGACTGGGTGCAACTGGCCCTGGGGTTAGAGGTCACTCATCTCAGTCTCAGGGTCTCTCACGTGGGCAGGCGCGGGGCCGTCAGGAGGGGCATGACAAGGGATTCCCCAGGCTGAGGTAGGTGCTGAGAAGCGCTGTCATTCCAGGTGACGCTGCCACCTGCAGACACCGCTGAGGGCATGAACTCTGAGGCTCCCTCTGCTCCTTACTCTTCTAGCAAGAGAACATCAGAGTTCAGGATTCATTTTCTGGATCATCATGGCTATACGGAGAAATAGATTTTTCACTGGATTTTTTCCAGAAATCACCACCACCCACCCTGGAGGTTACTGAACGCAGGGGCCCTCCACCACGAGCTGCATCCCCCAGCCCTTTTTAATTTTAATTTTGAGACAGGATCTTGCTCTATTGCCCAGTCTGGCTCAACTCGCAAACCTCCTGCCTCAGCCTCCCCAGCTCTCTTGAAATCTCTTTTTAAAAACAAATTGAAGAATTCTTGCCCCAAACTAAATATGAATTGAAGATTTACTGCCAGTCTAAGGAAATGCTGGGGACATACTGCTGAACTATGCTTCGAGGATGCCATCAGCAGTCACACAGGACAAATGTCTTGGCTCTGCAACAAACAAACGTCAAGATGGGAACTTATTTGATTTGTTTATTTACTTTTTGATCCTGAGGATTGAACCCACATTCACTCTATCACTGAGCCACACTCAGCTGGGAATGTATTTCAGTGGCAAAGGACACTTGGGTTCAATCTGCAGTACCAAGAAAATAAGGCCAGCAACCCAACAGAAAATGGACCAAGAGCCAGGCGCGGTGGCGCACGCCTGTAATCCCAGCACTTTGGGAGGCTGAGGCAGGAGGATCACGAGTTCAAAGCCAGCATCAGCAATGGCGAGGCACTTAGTAACTCGGTGAGACCCTGTGTCTAAATAAAATACAAACAAAAAAGGGGGGGCTGGGGATGTGACCCAGTGGTCGAGTGCCCCTGAGTTTAATCCCCAGTACCAAAAAAAGAAAATGGACCAAGACAGAGATAGTTCACAAGATATTCAAAGTTCTTAGATGGATCCATGCTCAATTTAATTCGAAATAGAAGATATTCAAATTAAGACACTGAGAAACAATTTCTTACCTATCAGTAAACACTCAGAAGCTTGATGGCAAACTTGTGATAAGCAGAATTCAAACACGGCCCCCATTATCTCTGGCCTCCAGCCTTATACCCATGGTGAGGTTATGTAATGACGCAGAGGTGGTAAGGTTTTAATGAATGTAATTAAGGTTGCACATCAGTTAACTTCAAGTTCATTAAAAGGGAGGTTATCCTTAAGGCCCTGACTTAGTCAGCAGAGTGCCCTCCAACAGAGGGCCTAGACCTTTCTTGCAGCCAGAGCCACTCTCTTCCTGGTCTTGGGGACCAAGTCGCCATGAGCTTTACAGAAGATGGTTCTCTCCACAAACTGAATGAGACTGAAGCAGATCCTTCTCCAAGAGTCCCCACAGAACAGTGCAGCCTGGCCAACGACTCACAGACAGCCCTGCGGACCTACGCACGGGTCCAGCTGAGCTGATCTCAGATTCCTGACGCACAGACTCTGTGAGATGAAAATGTGTTTCATTTAAAGCCACTAAGATCATGGCGATTACTAAAGTAGCAACAGAGCTGGGGATGCAGCTCAGTTGGTAGAGCACTTGCCTCACATGCATAAGGCCCTGGGTTCAATCCCCAGCACCACAATAAATAAATAAACTATGCAGCAACAGAAAAATAATAAAACACTCTGCGGGTGAGGCTGGGAGAAAACAAGCACTCTCATGTGGTTAATGGGATATAAAATGCTAACAGCCTCTGGAAGGGAAATGGGTGCTATCTGGTAATGCATTTCTACACTTGTATGCAGTTGACACTAGCAACTTTACAGCACCACAAATCCAAAATAACATACATCCAGGGCTTTTGGGGATTAAACTCAGGGGCACTCGACCTCTTGGCCACATTCCCAGCCCTTTTTTTTTTTTTTTGTATTTTATTAGAGACAGGGTCTCACTGTGCTTAGTGCCTCGCCATTGCTGAGGCTGGCTTTGAACTCGCGATCCTCCTGCCTCAGCCTCCCAAAGTGTTGGGATTACAGGCGTGCGCCACTGCACCTGGCTTGGAGCGTTTTTTTTTTTTTTTTTTTTTTTTTTTTTAATATTTATTTACTTTAGTTGTACACAATGCAATGCATTTATGTTTACGTGGTGAGGATCGAACCCGGGCCGCGCACGTGCGAGGCGAGCGCTCTGCCACTGAGCCACAGCCCCAGCCCTTGGAGCTTATTTTAAAATGCTTAAAAACAAGATGGATGGATGAATGGATATAAGGATATTTAAAGGAAACATAGTAAGATGTTATTGGTAGAACCTTGGAACTGGGCGTTTAGGTGTTTACCCATTTCTCAGCTTCACTCTATGTCTGAAATTTTTATATATCAAAAAAGTGAATGAGGGCTGGGGACACAGCTCAGCCCTGGAGCGTTTGCTTGGTGTGCACGAGGGAGGTCCTGGCCTCCATCCCAAGCACCACACACACACACACACACACACACACACACACACAGTGTTGAGGGGAGGGCAGGAGTAAGGAAAGGAAGGAAAGAGCAACCTGTGTTCCAATGTGACAGCGACCGCTTGGAGAAAATATTCATTCAAGCACGTGTTGGACACAGGACTTCCTACAGCCTCCTGGACGGTATTGTAGGGGAAAAAATCCAAGGAGTCTTGACCTTTCTTTCTGGAAACCTCTGCCTTTACGTGCAGTGTGCCCGCACTCCTGAGTGACAGTAAGCACCAGGCCCCAGAGTCCCCCTGGAAGTGCCCTTGTGAGATTCCACGTCCGAACGCTGGCGACCTTGTCCACGGCGACAGCGGGAACAGCGGGCCGCAGCTCCGGGACCGGCCGCCGGGGGGCGGTGCTGCAGCCCCGGGGACCCGGCCGCGGGAACAGCGGGCCGCAGCTCCGGGACAGGCCGCCGGGGGGCGGTGCTGCCGGCCTCACCGCGCGCAGGCTCCGCGCCCCAGCCCGAGGGCCGTCCACCGGGAGCCGCCCGGGCTCCTCCCCCAGCCCGAGGGCCGTCTACCCGGAGCCGCCCGGGCTCCTCCCCCAGCCCGAGGGCCGTCCACCCGGAGCCGCCCGGGCTCCTCCCCCAGCCCGAGGGCCGTCCACCCGGAGCCGCCCGGGCTCCGCCCCCAGCCCGAGGGCCGTCCACCCGGAGCCGCCCGGGCTCCGTCCCCCCAGCCCGAGGGCCGTCCACCCGGAGCCGCCCGGGCTCCGCGCCCCAACCCGAGGGCCGTCCACCCGGAGCCGCCCGGGCTCCGCGCCCCAACCCGAGGGCCGTCCACCCGGAGCCGCCCGGGCTCCGCCCCCAGCCCGAGGGCCGTCCACCCCGGAGCCGCCCGGGCTCCGCCCCCCAGCCCGAGGGCCGTCCACCCGGAGCCGCCCGGGCTCCGCGCCCCACCCGAGGGCCGTCCACCCGGAGCCGCCCGGGCTCCGCGCCCCAACCCGAGGGCCGTCCACCCGGAGCCGCCCGGGCTCCGCGCCCCAACCCGAGGGCCGTCCACCCGGAGCCGCCCGGGCTCCGCCCCCCAGCCCGAGGGCCGTCCACCCGGAGCCGCCCGGGCTCCGCGCCCCAGCCCGAGGGCCGTCCACCCGGAGCCGCCCGGGCTCCTCCCCCAGCCCGAGGGCCGTCCACCGGGAGCCGCCCGGGCTCCGGGCTCCGCCCCCCAGCCCGAGGGCCGTCCATCCGGAGCCGCCCGGGCTCCGCCCCCCAGCCCGAGGGCCGTCCACCCGGAGCCGCCCGGGCTCCGCGCCCCCCAGCCCGAGGGCCGTCCACCCGGAGCCGCCCGGGCTCCTCCCCCCAGCCCGAGGGCCGTCCACCGGGAGCCGCCCGGGCTCCGCCCCCCAGCCCGAGGGCCGTCCACCGGGAGCCGCCCGGGCTCCGCCCCCCAGCCCGAGGGCCGTCCACCCCGAGCCGCCCGGGCTCCGCCCCCCAGCCCGAGGGCCGTCCACCGGGAGCCGCCCGGGCTCCGCCCCCCAGCCCGAGGGCCGTCCACCGGGAGCCGCCCGGGCTTCCTGGACGCCTGCACGGCGCGCTCCAGACTCGGAATAGCCAGGGCCAGCGGTGCGCTGCCCGCGGGAGGGCCACGCTGGGTCACACGCAGCCTGGGGACGCGGGACAGCCGAGTCGGCCAGCAGCCCTGGCCTCCCTCCCGCAAAGCCTCGCCCGCTGCGCCGTCCTCTGCCGGGACGGGGGACGCCTCTCCGCCTCGCGTGGCGCAGGGCTCGGTGCCGCCGTGCCTGCAGCGGGCCCCTGGGCCACCACGGCAGTGGCCGTCCTGCTGCCCGCCCGCCCCCGCCCCCTCGGGTCGCTCGGGTCGCCTTCCCGCGCACGGGGGCGGGCCGCTCTGCGCGCTCCCCTGGCCAGGTCCGGCGGCCCGCAAGCCGGGGCGGCCTGGGAGGACGGAGGAAGCTCCCAGCAGTGGGAGCAGGCGAGGGACCCGGAGAGCCGCTGGCGCCCAGGGGACGGGCAGCCGGGCCTCGCCGCGGTCGGCGGCCTCCGGGGTTCCCAGGTGAGTGGAGGCCCGCGGGCGAGGCCGGGCGCGGCGCGGAGGCGTCGGTGGGTCGGGCCGCGGCCTCCCCCGCCACGCCTCGGCGTGGACGGCTCGTCGACCGGAGGCGTTCTGACGCCGTCCCGGAGGCGACCTCGGACGGGCCGCTCCCCTTCTGTGGCTGGCTGTCCTTGCCCGACAGTGAGGTCCCTCCGGGAGATCGGGCGGAGGGCGAGGAGAGGCTCCGGCCTCAACCCTGGACCGACTGGCCGAGGAAAAGGAGCCCCAAGGAGGCGGGGGCGGCGCCCTGGAGCCGAGCGGGGACCCGCGGCGACGTGGAAAGGGCGTTACGGTGCGCGGTGTGCTGGTGCAGGGGTCGCACTCAGGGCTCAAGGCGAGTCAGCAGGTGCCGGACACAGGGAGACCCAGCACCGAGCGGAAGACCGCGGCCTGGGAGCGGGCTGGGGGGTGGCGGCTGCCGGGGAGAAGTGGGCAGAGGGGGACAGCAGGTAGTAGGGAGGGACGGACGAGCCCGGGCTAACACAGGTGGACTGGGAGGGGTGGGGTCCCAGAAGCCAGCTCCTGAGCTTATTAGACACCCAAAGGGGATCGCTTTTTAACACACTCCCCCCATTACATAGCAAGATCATTTTCAGAAATAACAAAAGGAAGCAGATAATAAAACTGTAGAAAGTAAATGCAAAATGTGAACATGTTCTGTTATTGGACTTTGCACATATAATTATGTGAGTTAAGCTTGTTGAACCCAGGGTAGGCAAGCACTCTACCACTCAGCCATATCCCCAGCCCCTTCTTACCTTGAGATAGGGTCTCACTAATTGCTGAGGCTGGCCTCAAACCTGTCATCCTCCTGCCTCAGCCTCCCCAGTCACTGGGATTACAGTGTGCACCACTGCACCCCACTGGCTTTGTTTTTATATCTCTAGACGGACAACACACCTGGACACCACACCTTCATTCCCTGCTCCCCCGGAGGCCTTCTCAGTCCCTCATGGACCACTAGGAGAGGCCTGAAGGATGCTTAGCCAGGGCAAGTTGGAGGCTGGTGCAGCGCATGAGAGCGAGCTTAGCTGCCAGGACTGCGCTCAGTGAGGCTCCTGAGGAGCCGAGAAGCACCCGGGATGCAAGGATGTGCAGGGCCCCGACAGCGTGGAGACACCCTGTAGCTTACCAGTCCCTCTCTGCCCCAGGCCTTCTACGATCAAGATTAACAACAGGCTCTGAAAATCGAGTGAACAACCCAGTTGGGGTGGCAGCTCTCCTGTTCTGAGTTCCCGGGGCCTTTTCTCCTCACTGAGCTGAGGGGGTGGGTGTGTGGCCAACCCCACCACAGGGAGCTTCTCCTCAGGCCCCTGGTCCAGGGAAGGCTCTCAGGCCAGTGGGTGGAGCGGAGACCGCCGCTGTAAGGGGGGGGGGCACAGGCTGAGGCTGTGGAGGAGGAGACCTTGACCCGAGAGACTTTAGACCAAATAAAGGTGATGGAACTCCAGCAGGGAACCGCCCGTGAGCCAGGCAGCCTTCGGAATCAGCGGAGGTACAAGGTCGCCCCCTGCAGCCGGGGCAGGGTGCACTGACCACAGAGCTGTCGGAAGCAGACAGCAGGAGCCCACGTGAGTTGGTAGCTTTGCGGTGGCTGTCCTTGGAAGGTGGAGGCAGAGGGGACCTTCTTATCACGCCAGCCAGAACCTGCCTGGGTGGGGACTTGGGCGCGCGCTCTCTCTCTCTCTCTCTCTCTCTCTCTCCCCCCCTCTCTCTCTCCCCCCTCTCTCTCTCTCCCCCCCCCTCTCTCTCTCTCCCCCTCTCCCTCCCTCTCCTGAATTCTCAGGTCAGGTGATCAACTTGGCTTTTGGGTGGTTTGGAACTTTAGCTTGGTGGCTCCATTTTAATTTGATCTCTTGGAGCCTGGTGCAGGAACTTAGTCCAAATTAATGATCTCCTATAGAATTATTTTAACAACCACAAGTTCCTTTTGCTGAAGCACAGGGTTTTTTTTTTTTTTTTTTTCCTATTATGACTTCATAGTGGAGAGGGACAGCCAGGTGTCACTGTTCCCTAGAACAGGATTCCGCAAACCTCCTTCTGCAAGGCGCCAAGTAGTAAATATTTTAGACTCTTTCTGTCTTTTTGGTGGTAGTGGGGATTGAAACCAGGGGTACTCTAGCACCGAGCCACTAAACCACACACCCACAGTCCTTTAGTTTTTTCTGAGACAGGGTCTGAGTTGCTGAGGCTGGCCATGAACTTGGCCCTCGCTCCCTCTGCTGCACACTTTTGTGTTCATTCTTTATCACAACCTTTACAAAGATACAAAACTCATTCTTCACTTTCAGGCAGCACAACAGCAGCCTGTGGTTGGAATTGACCTGAGGGCTGTCTTTGCTGACCTTTACTGTAAAGGGTTAACAAAACTTCAAGCCAAAATCACAAGAAATCAATCTGTTAAAGATGGTGAAGGTATTTTCTATCCTTCCAAGAAAGGCTGTTTTCTCAGGAAAGACTGCCGAGTGGTTTTGAAATGGGGAAATGGGTGTGTGCATCGTGTTCTCCCCACGTTAATGAAGGGCGTCCTAAGGACAGGCAGGGTGCAGACAAACAGGCTTAAGAATGAACAAGGCCGGTGCCACAGGCGAAAGGAGATGGGGAAGTTACATCATTTCTTATTTGTGTTATACATTTGTTCAATGCATTTTTTTTTTCTCTTTTGGGATTTTGTGGGTTCAATATGAAGAAATTCTCCAGAAAATAGATTGAAAAACATTTCATAAAAAAACAGCAAGATAAGCTGGGCGTGATGCAGCACACCTGTAATCCCAGTGGCTCCAGAGGCTGAGGCAAGAGGATTGTGAGTTCAAAGCCAGCCTCAACAATTTAGTAAGGTGCTAAGCAACTCAGTGAGACCCTGTCTCTAAATAAAATAGAAAATAGGGCTGGGGATGAGGCTCAGTGGTCCAGTGGCCCTGAGTTCATTTCCTGGTACAAAAAAAAAAAAAAAAAAAAAAGCAAGATATATCCCATGATTTAAGATTCCAAAAGTGTCACAGTAAATTAGAAGAACAAGCTCTGGTCTAAATTGTGGATAATCTCAATGAGAATGAGAGGAGACAGGCACCTACAGATTCCAAGGTAAGCACGGTGTTCCTAGGAGTAAAGAATCTTAAAGGATTGATACAGAAGAGGAAGGGAGCGCACCTTCCCTACAAGACACGCGGCATTAGTGAAGGTCTGCAGGCACAGTGTTGGAAAGCTCACGCCAGGAACCAACTGCAAGTTAGAGCCTTCCCAGTAAAAGCTGAAGATATTTTTAGAAGTAATGGTGGGATTGACTGCATTTAGGGCTGGACTAGGACCAGCTGCATAATTTGTGGGGCCCAGAATCTATGTGAAAATCCGAGTCCCCTCGTTTAAGAAAGTATCAATAATTTCAAGATGGTGACAGCAAAGCATCAAACCAAGCATGGATCCTTCCTGCTCAGACCACAGGCTAGAAGGTCCAGAAGGCCGCCTCCTGCTGGGCCCAGCCCTGCTTCCTCTGAGGTCTGAGGGGAGGTCCTAGGGGCACAGCACAGCGGAGCAGGCGCTCTTCAGTTCCTCTTTCCTATGAGTGCCTCCCCGGGGCTCTCTGGCACACCCCTGCAGGGACAGTTTAGGCTCAGGGCCATGGGGGTGGGGGTGTGCTGGAGGTTTATGTAAACAGAGTCAAAGAGCAAATGGCGGGCCTGCCCGGAGGACACCAACCCTGGCACTCCAGTGACCCCTGCACCACTATCTCAGAAGCCAGTCAGATTCGTATTCTCCTCCTGCAGGGGATGGGCTGCAGGTGGGAAAAAGAGGCCATGCCCCAGAGCAGCTCCTCCTCTTTGATGGTGTTAGCTGCTTTGATGGTGTTGGCGAGCACTTAGCAACTCAGTGAGACCCTGTCTCTAAATAAAAATACAAAAAAAATGGGCTGGGGATGTTCAATCCCCGGTACCACAAAAAAAAAAAAAAAAAAAAAAAAAAAAAGAGAGAGAACAAGAGAAAGGGACAGAACCAATGTCGTGTCCTTCATCATCTTTGTACAGCAACGTTTACTAATCTTTAAAATCGTAACAAAGAAAAAAGTTGAAGCAAGAGTGTGTAAGGCACCTGGTGATGAGGCACGTGTCTTAGATTTGCCTAGAACCAGGTGAAACACATCTTTGGGATACTGAAGGTCTGTGCATATGCTCTGAATTATTGAAATTATTCTTTGAGAAATCAAGGACATGTGAGTAGAAACCACAGGACTGGGAGGAAAATCTCAAATTTTTTAAAAAGAGGAGAAAATTTAATTCTCAATATAGGGACTAAGAAGCTGCAAGTGGGCTGTTGGTAAAATTTGAACAAACACCACCGTGCAAGAAGTTCGCAGGGATTTGAGTAAGATCGAGGCTCTGGTAGAGGCCTTCATGACTGTTCTGTAGAGTCCTTAAAAAGAGGTGGGGGTGGAGGCCCAGCTGGTGGTAAATCAGTGGAACGCTGCAGAAATGATTCTAGCAAAATGGTAGCAGAACTGTCCTGTCCTTGGGGACAAGATGAAGACATAGGGACAGGGATGACTCAGCACTGGAACCATCCACAGTGTGGTGAGCGAGTGCGTCAGAGTCGACTCATCCAGGAGTCTCGGTGGCACCTCTCGAAGCTCTGCCCATCGCTGCCCTCTTAGGCAACTTCATTGGTGATTTACACGTTGGCACAGAAGTGCAGGTGGAGTTAGAAATTGCCTCCAACCTGGGAGGGAGAGACAGGAGCCCTCACAGAGCACTGACTTCCCTTGTTGGCCTCCTGGTTTCAAACCAGCAGGTGGGCTGAATGAATGTAGAGATGCATTTAGGGTTTTTTTTTTTTTTTTTTTTTTTTTTTTTTTTTTTTTCCAATATGCAGAAACAGGAAAGGATGACCAGGCTTGGTAACAACTCATAGAAAAATAAATAAATAAAGTAAAATAAAACTTGGACGCTTTGGTTATACATTAAAATGAACTAACTCTACATTGTAGGTTGACAAATACTGCCTTGCACAAATTATCCAAAAGAATAGTAATCATTTATTGGTTAGGAGCACTGGCTCTGAAGCTAGCTGGTCAGTGTTTAGTTTCTGCCTCCTGGTTGGGCCACCTCCTGATCCTGGCTGGCTGGATTTGACTGGTCACCAGCACGAGAAATAAAGCCAACGATATAAAAAGGAAAATGAATTTAATGTAGTTTGATCCAATTGGGGAGAAGCAGCTAGATTGCTTCTAAGTCCTGTAGAAATGGTTGCAATTTATAGAAACAGAAGCCAGGGAATACCTACGTGCAGACTTAGCTGGGCCGTGCTGGGCCAGAGAGAGGGTTTGTCACAGTTCAGTTTCCTTGGCTCCGGCCCCAGCCAGGCCAGGGGGTGGTTTTCTTAGTTTCCATTCTCAGCATGAGGAAGTTTGGAGCTTTTAGTTTCAAAGGGGCTTTGTTTCAGTGGGACAAATTCCTTTTTGCAACCACATTCTGAATACTACTATTGAGTAGGGTTCTTTTGAATATCCAATGAGATGACACATGTAAAATATCCAGAACTGTGCTCAGTAAGTGTCAACCACTATTGCTGTGTTCTGAGCACTTTATACGTGCCTGTGTTTGTGTGTGTGTCACTGTTTAATTCCATGTACCGTTTGAAAAAAGTTCATATTAATATGTTAACAGTACTAAAAGATATGCACTTAAAAATTCTCCCTTGAAGCCGGGCGCGGTGGCGCACACCTGTAATCCCAGCACTTGGGAGGCTGAGGCAGGAGGATCGCGAGTTCACAGCCAGCCTCAGCAATGGCGAGGCACTTGGCAACTCAGTGAGACCCTGTCTCTAATAAAATACAAAAAAGGGCTGGGGACGTGGCCCAGGGGTCGAGTGCCCCTGAGTTCAATCCCCGGTACCATTGTGTACAACTAAAAAAAAAAAAAAAAAAAAAAAAAAATCCTGGCCCCTTGATTATCAGTCCTTCTATCTATGAAGAGAAGGTAAAAATGCACCTTCCATTTTCACAGACAGTTGTGGACACGCATGCACACAGTCCCGGGCCCTCGCTTTCCTCCTCGCAGCCTGTGTCTGGGAGAACTTTCCACACCAGCGTCCGTAGAGCTGTTCCTTTCCTTCGTGAGCTGCTTTAGATTCCATTGCGCGGATGTGCTGTGATTTGTTTTCCCAGTGTCCAAATCAGGGTGATTTAGGTCCGTTCTGTCTCTTGTCACAAACAGTGCCCCTGTGGACTTCCATATAGCACCGACATTGGAGCCAGGTTGGAGTCTGTCACCCTGTCCTGTCACTTATTAACCTTGGGACCACAGGTAAACGACTACCTGTGCCAAACTCAGCTTCCCTATGTATGAAATGGTGAGACTAGAGCCGCGCTCAGGCTCCTGTGTGGACTGGGCGTGTGGACTGGGCGCGGACTGGGCGCGGAGCGCGGTGCTGCGAGCTCACCATGGTAAGCGCCTCGACAGCCGGCGCTCTGTTCCTCGGAGTGTGCCCTGAGGGCGGATTCTAGAGTGGACCTGGTGGACCCAAGTCTGTTGAAAGCTGGCAAAGCTGCACACAGTCAGTCCCAGCTGCTGGAGAGGCTGAGGTTGGAGGATCGCTGGAGCCTAGGAGGTCGAGGCCAGCTTGGGCAGCCTAGTGAGGCCCTCAGCTCTAAAAAAATAAAGATAACACTGACAGGGATGTTAAACTGTCCTCTGCACTGGACAGAGTGTTTGCACTCTAGATGGACGTGCTGCCTGTTCCAGCCCTGCTCTACCCAGGATGCTGCCTTCACAGAGCTGTTTAACCTGGGCTGGAGACAGCCCCATGGTATTAGCAGTTGCTAGCATGCACCTCACACTGAAAAAAGAAAACAAAGCAAAATAAATAAGCAGATTTTTAAATCCTGAAATACTATATGCTGTTAAGGAATCTTTATGATTTTTTTATTTTTATTTTTTGGTGATGGGGATTGAACCCAAGGGCTCTTTACCACTGAGCTACATACACAGTCCTTTTTATTTTTTACTTTGAGACAGGGTCTCACTAGGCTGCTGAGGCTGTCCTCGAACTTGCAGTCCTCCTGCCTCAGCCTTCTGGGTCACTGGAATTAAAGTCGGATGCCACCTTTAAAGGGATTCTTTATAAACTTTGCTAGGTGTGACAATGACATTGTGGTCATATTAAAAAAAAAAAAAAAACTCTTATCTGGTTTCTTTTTTAAAGCCTATATTTCCAATAAGAAACATGTCTCTTATCAATGCTCGTCTAAACAAGCTTATTTATTTTCTGCATTTTGTTGATTTATCCAACTCCATTGAAAGAAACCACGTGAGAGGGTTCTGCTTGTTCCCTCCTTGTTTCTTTTCTGGTGGTCAGCATTGCTCCCTGGCTCCTTTCTCTCTGTCTCAAGGGTCCACTGTCCCTCAGCTCAGGCTTAGTTCCTGACACAGGCATTGTCTCCTCCTTCACAGTGACAGACTCCTCAGGATTGGTCATTCAACCTGTCATCCAGGTAGTTCAGGGAGCTGAACATGCTTTTCCTTTGATGCTTAAGATGAGACGTTTTAAGTAAGCAACACAGATCAATTTGCTCTATGAAGCACGAAGGTCAGAAATCAGTGTGCACGGTGTACACTTGACCTTTGAATGGGGTGTGCAGTGGTCACACGTGGGGCGTTAGAAGTTGTGTTAGACAACTTTGAGTTGTCTGTGGAACTGGAGACACGACTTCATCAGACATAAATGACAGCTTCCCAATGGAGAAAGATGGCCTGCTTTGCTCTCTACCGCATCTTTTCCTAAGCCAGTAGCAGGCGAGATCATTTCTGCTTTTTACCTACATTCCTTTCTTGGAGTAGCCTCTGGAATCGCTACCCATAAAGACCGGAAAATACATAATGTAATGGAGACTCGAGGGCCATGAGCCAGACTCCGGTGGGTCCTGTCACATCAAAGTCTCTCTCCCTCTCCTCGCTGATGCCTGGGATTCCTTTCAAAAGGGGCAGAATATTCCAGCTCTTGATTTGAGATAAGGATGGAGATGGGCTGTTTTGATGCCCAGGCTCAAGGGGCAGGCAGAGGGAGGCTGGCAGAGGTTCTGAGCAGAGGCTGCTGGAGACACAAGTGTCCGGCGTGGTACGCTGGCAGGGAGCCAGCTTCCAGAGGTGCACGACGGTGTGCACTGCCACAGAGCCAGGCTCCGCGGGTCGGGTCGCCAGCCCCGGCTTCCCTTTCAGGAAGGAAAGAGGCTGTAAGGGAGGCAGGGAGGCGGTGGTGGCAGCCAGAGAGACACAGGTGACAGGAAGTCTCTTTTCCTAAGAAGGCCACGCGGAGTTGTTGGGAAAAGGAACCAGCACACAGAAGACCGGAAACACGACTAAACACAGGAGGGGGGGGCTAGGGGGAGCAAGAGTGTCACACTGAGTTTCAGATGGTTCAGGAAAAAGAAAAAACATTGCTCAGACAGACAGATGTGGCGAGAAGGTGGCGCTTGTTGAATCCAGGTACAGCCTTTCCCTGCATTGTTTTTTCCACCTTCATATGCGTGTGAATTCTTTCAAAATAAGCAGGATGTGAGAAGTCTGTGGATAGGTTGTCTGTTTGAAAAACTTCTTTCAGAAGTTTTAAGAGATTTCGGAGTGTAAGGTGAGCAGGCAGTTACAACAGAAAGCCCTGACAGAGCACTCAGCGTGCCTAGGGAGCTGCTGATGCTGGCGTGGGCCTGCAGGAATTGTTCCGCTTGACTTTCTTCCCCAGTTACCTTGGAGTTTAGGAGAAAAATGTCCAGATGTGTTTGTACAACACACACTAGGTTCTTTAAACTACAATCGTGATGAATAGCAGAAAGAATTAAGCTGTGTTTGTGATCTATAGCAAAAACCAACATTTTGGGTTGTATGTCATTGAAGAAATGTCCCAAACACTTCTCAAAACCTGTGGTGGCCCATGCAGAGGCACCCCTGTGGTGAGCACAGGGAGGCAGTGAAGGAAAGGGAGACCGAAGGGAGCAAGCAAACGCCTTCCTACCGCCGCCCCTGAGCAGGGAGGTTGGATGCTGAAATCAACAGTGCAGAGAATGAACCAGCTATGAGATGAGCATGACTGAGCAATGTTTCTTGTTGAAAACTGAAAGTTTTTCTCAAAAAGGAATTAAAGTGAGAGAGTTTCCTGTTTTTATTTATTTATTTATTTAGTTAGTTAGTTAGTTTCCAAATATGGTAAAATTGTAGCAGCTACACTTTTAACCATAGGAAAAAAAAACCAAAAAATTGATGTTATTAAGAAGTCATAAATGAATTGGTTTGGGCCTTGTTGGCTTTATAAAATAAAGCAGTTGTCATTTTAATTTTCATTCCACAGCATAATTAGCTTATTAATTATATTATATAGCATATATCTAGGTAAAGAGTCCCAATTTTTTTTATTTGCAGTACTGGAACTTGAACCCAGGGCCTTGCCTTATACATGCTAGGCTGCTGGGAAAACGCTCTACCACTAAGCTGTGTCCTTAGTCCTCTGTAAAAATTTGTAATGATAAAATCTTCTTGAAGGAACTTCTTTCTTATGAATTCATTAAAATAATTAAAAGAGGAAATAGTAGTTAAAATATATATCCTGGTTTTTACCATCTGTTTTAATCTATAGACTAAAGTAATTACAATCTTTTATATCTATTATAGAAAATGGCAGCTCAGGAGCTGAGGCTATAGCTCAGTTGGTAGAGTGCTTGCCTCTCATGCACAAGGCCCTGGGTTCAATCCCTAGCACCACAAAAGAAAAAAGCTGTTTGAACCAGGCATGGTAGCGCACACCTATGATCCCAGTGGTGGCAGGAGGATCAGGAGTTCAAAGCCAGACTCAGCAAGGGCTAGGTGCTAAGCAAATCAGAGAGACTCTGTCTCTAAATAAAATACAAAATAGGGCTGGGGATGTGGCTCAGAGGTCGAGTGCCCCTGAGCTCAATCAAAAAAAGAAGAAAGAAAATGGCAGCTCAGTTATAATAACTTGCTCTGATTTTATTATAAAAAAATCTAAGTTCTGGAGTCTGGACTTTAATCCATAGTGAAGTGTCAGTATTGGCTCTTATCGTGGCAGCTGTACCATGGTAATGTAAAACGGTAACATTGAGGAAAAACTGAGTAAGGATTACAAGAAGTCTGTAATATCTTTAGAACTATTCTAAAAATAAAAAGTTCATTAAAAATAGCCTAGCATGTGGTACTGGTTATAGCAATGGTTGTTTAGATAATAACCCACGTGATATTACGCAGGTGGTTACTATAATCATTCAAATTACACATAAGAAAAAGCTTAATCAAAAATCCATGTTTGAAAATTTATCTTAGGGCATCAATTCTAAACTAACAAGTGACCCCTAAAGCATAGTCAGACTAAGAATAGTTCTCTGATATTTGGTGAAATATGTGGCAATACTGCCTGTCTTGAGGCCAAAATAAGCTACATGAGACCAGTTGACCAAAAGAAAACCATTATCTTCATTTTTTGTTAATTTAGAAAGAGAAGCAACAAACCGCAGGAGATCACACGCCATGCGTCTCTTTATCCTCCACCGTTTGGTATTCTCATCTTCCTAAAGTCGGGGCAGCCGGGATGAACCCCAATCCCTGAGAGGGGGCTTCCAATGAATGGTCTTGCAGAGTGCACGTCTTCTCAGAAACAAGCCAGCAAGCCCACTGAACTGGGCCAAAGAACCTGGCCCAGAGGGTCCTCACAGGCCCCATCATGGCATCCAGTGTCGTTATTAGTAAATAATAACTAATTTTTTTAGTTATTATTAAATAATAACTAATAATTTACTAATAACAGATCAGTTATTAGTAAACAGCCCATAGGCCCAATCTGACCCACTTCCTTTTCTGGTATAGCCCATGAGTTAAGAATAGCTTTTACATTTTTAAATGATTGAAGAAAGAAAGACCAAAAGTACAATCATATTTCAGGGTACGGGAAATGAAATTCAAATCTCAGCACCCATAAATAAAAGTGTCATTGGAATCCCCCCACCAGGCTCACCAGTTTGAGTTATCTAGGGCTGCTCTCCTGCTGTGACAACGGAGCCCGGTGGTTGTGACTGAGACTGCAAGGCCTGCAAAGGCTGGAAGATTCACTGCCTTCTCCTTTATAGAGTCAGTTTGCCAATCCTCTTACAGACAGCCCTGCCCCAGCCCAGCGCACACACCTCCCTCTGGGCCCTCAGGTAGTGCTCCTGCTTGGCTTCCCCGTCACGGCCATCCTGGGATTCCAATGGCTATGGGACAGGGTGGTCTGGTGAGGACAGGACAGGGAGCCTGGCTGCCAGGGGCTGGCGGAGGCTAATGGGAAGGTGAGGCATCAAGCACCAGAAGAGCAATGTTTGGCCAGAGGCCAGGCGGGCCCTCTGGATCGGGGGAGGCAGCCCCCCTTAGGAAGGCAGCTGAGGAGCGGACGGTGAGGCACAAGGTCCAGGCAGGGTCCGCAGGTCGGAGTCTGCAGGCCCCACATGAACAAGCAGGTGAAACAGGAAGAGCAGGGCGGAGGGAGTGGAAGGTAGGCGCCTGTGACCGGATGACTGGAACAGCAGGAACAGTGCCATCTAGCCAGTCGCAGGGTGACTCACATCTTCACTGCCAGCTTCCCTTCCTTTCTTCAGGCCTGTCCCACAAGGAGGCCATGACTGATGGGGCTTAGCCCAATATTCCTCACCAAAGATTTTAACCATTTGCCTTTGTAGACAGTTTAAATATTTCACTGAGAGCAGAGAATGGTTGATTCTGTTCTAGAAATCTCGCTAGCAGAGAATCCTCCTGGTTTCAGACTGTGGCTTAGAATTCCAGAACACTGGAAATGGAAATAGATAATGATAGAAAATGACGCAGGAGGAGCTTCGTGAGGTCGCATAGGTGGAGTCTGCACAGTTCCCCAGTCTGACCTTGATTCTTTGTTCTTAAGGACGCTCGGGCTTCTGTCCATGACTGGCTGTCACCACTGCTTGACAGTGTCTGCTGGTCACTTGCAGACCTTGTGAATCCCTCTGGTGGACTTCTTTTTCTCCTCAAGCCCCTCTGGACTCACGAACAGTGACTTTCTTCCTGTGCCGCGTCGAAGTCTCCAGTTCCTAGGCTGTTCCAGCTTCTAGGCCTGCGCCTTCAGGGCCTGGGGGTCTCACCTCCCTCCTTCCTCCTGCGCGTCTGTCTTGTCACCTGCCACGGTGCTGGAGGCCAGCTCGGGGCTCCTGCCTGTGAGCAGGTGCTCCTCTCTCTGCCTGCACCCCAGTGCCCAGGGTCCCTGTCCAAAGTAAGTCCACCCATGGGCTCCCACCACCCTGCCAAGCCTTGGAGGTCGTCTGCGAGGACGCCTGTCCCCTCACCTCTGGGCTGCCCAGCGGCGTGCAGCTCTGCAGCGCACCCGTGGGTGGGCGCCCTGCCCCCTCCCCGCGCTCTCAGGACCGCCCGGCTCTCCTGTGCTGCGCACTCGGCAGCCTGGTTCTCATCCCCTGGTGCGCTGAAGCTGCTTTCCCAAAGGTCAACAACAACCTCTTTTTAGCTAAACTCTTATTCTTTTTCTGGTTTCTCGTTCTCTTAACTTCTCTACAGCAAAAAAAAAAAAAAAAAAAAAAAAAAAAAAAAAAAAAAACCAACAACAAAAAAATAACACTTTTTTCTGCCTCAGCTGCCCTGCCTTGGCCTCCGTCCCCTGCTTGCTGACAGGCCCTTCTCCTTCATCGCTCCGTGTCCCTCTGGCTGCACCTTTGCTGCCTGTGCCCGGCTCCCTCTGTGCTCTAGTCTCTCACTGCAAGGTCACCTCCTCTTCCCCACAGCCATCACCTCTGTGCTGACCATGGCCAGCACTATTTCCTCCCTTAAGCTCCAGCCCCTCTTCACCAACTGCCTTCTTACCTCTTAACAGCTTGCTTCCTTTGGGGTGTGTGGCTGGCACTGAGACTGGCATCTGTCTCCCTTCTCAAGCTGCCCCTGGAAGGTCACCAGAGGTCCCTGCCTGTTCAGGGCATGTCATTTTCTTCTCTCTCTCTCTCTCTCTCTCTCTCTCTCTCTCTCTGTAACAGGGATTGAACTCAGGGGCACTTGACCACTGGGCCACATCCCCAGCCCTTTCTGTATTTTATTAGAGACAGGGTCTCACTGAGTTACTAAGTGCCTCGCCATTGCTGAGGCTGGCTTTGAACTCGTAATCCTCCTGCCTCAGCCTCCCAAGTGCTGGGATTACAGGCGTGCACCACCGCGCCCGGCTATGTCATTTTCTTATAGTCGCTCGTGTTCGTTTTCTCAGGCTGCCATGAGGAAACACCACAGATGGGCAAGCTAAAACAGAAGCAATTGCTTTCCTCACAGTTCTCAAGGGGACAGATGCCAAGATCCAGGTGTGAGCAGTTTGGGCTTCTCCAAGGCCTCTCTTCTGGGCTTGCAGACGGCCGCCCTCGTGGTCTGTCCTCACGTGCTAGTCTTCCCACAGGTGCACCCGGTGTCTAAGGAACAAGCCACACAGGGTGAGGACCCACCTGATACCTTCACTTGCCCTTAAGCACCTCTTCGAGGCCTTGTCTTGCAGATGATACAGCCGCATCCGCAGACACCCTGGGGGACAACTCCAACAGGTGGATCTCGGGGACACACCCTTCAGTCCTTGACACTTGCCCGGCCACAGGCGTCCCCTTGCCTGACCTCTACCATCTTCTAGCCAGACAGTTCCTCTTCTAGATTTTTCCTATTGAATATTAAAATCCATCTCTTAACATTCTTAGTATCATTTCAGGTCTTAAATATGAATTTCCCCTGCCTGGTTTTTTATAAGGCCTTCTAATATTTGACCCACCTTGTCTTTTCTTTTAGCATTTTAATCAGAGCAACTCATTTACAGTGTGGAAAAAAAGTGGGTGCTAATACTGAAAAGCAAAGTCCTGTGCTCTCCCCGCCCCCAGCCCATCTCCCGGATGCCGCGTACATGCAGTAAGATCCAGAGGTTCCAGAGGCCACGCTGCAAAGCGGCTCCTCCACCCCCAGGTTCCCTGCCACCCCGGGGCTCTCCCACAGGCAAGCATCTCCTAGTGTCTTGTTTATCTGGATCTCATAGATAGTGTGTGCCCATAAAGAATGGGGATGTCTCCTCATTTTCCCACAAGTGAGAGCACACTCCGCTAGGCACAGTTACATGCTGTTCGCTCTGTATAAAGAAAATAGCGAGCATTTCCTGAACACTTGCTACCGTCCCGTTATCATCTGAAGGCTTTGCCTGTGTTCACTCAGGGGCTCCTTTGTTAAGATGAACAAATGGAAGCACAGAGTGTGGAACTGGCAGAACCAGGTTGGAGCTGAGGCAGGCCAACCCCAGGGCTCTCACACTGAACGGTGACACCACGGGACTGTGTCTTAGAGATCGTTCTATATCAGGACACAAAGAGATCTTACATTCTCTTTAAACTTTTCTTTTAAAAAAGCTTCTTTTATTGAAGTAAAATATATATTCAGAAAAGTGCACAGATCACAAGAGTATAGATTAATGAATCATCAGAAAGTGACGACGTATATATAGAATGCCACCCAGCTCGAGAACCCAGGATGCAGGACTGGGGATACAGCTCAGGTAGAGTTGATAGAGTGCTTCCCTTGAACGCACAGGCCCTGGGCTTGATCCCTAGCACCGTGAAAAAAAAAGAAAAGAAGAAGAAGAAGAAGAAGAGAACCTAGGATCCAGAAGCACCTTCTCCTGCCACTAATTAAAGCCTGCAGCCATTTAATAAGATGGCCTACTCCTCATCAAGAAATGGGGTCCTCCTAGGCACAGGAGGCTGTAATCCCATTGACTTAGGAGGCTGAGGCAGGAAAACTTCAAATTCAATTCAAGGCCAGTCTCAGCAACTTAGCAAGACGCTGTCTCAAAAAGGAAAAAAAAAGAAGAAGAAAAGAAGAAGGAGGAGGAGGAGGGGGAGGAGAAGAGTAGCTGCCTGCTACTGCCGCTTGCAACTACGATGCTGCCGGAGAAAATTCTGAGGCAGGATGAAAATGAAAAAAGGTCTTTTATTCTTCTTCTCTCTTCAGCTTTGGCAACCTCTCCAACTCCAACTGCTTTAACTCCGACCACCAACCACCTCTAACTAATCTCACCCGGTTATATACATTTTGCCTTAACAAGGACAAGTGCTGACAGCTCGAGCTTACAGGTGCGTCGCACAGTGTTCACGGGCATACAAAGATTCTTTGATAAATGTATGATTATCAGGTGGAACTTGAACATCTTTTATGGCTCTCAGCTGACCGCAATCTTAGCTATCTCCTTAGTTAGGGCTCCTTCAAAGGAGGAGAAGAAAGAAACCCTGGGGATGTAGTTCGGTGGTGGAATGGCCCCTGGTTCAGTCCCTGGCAACGCACACACTCACAAGCGGGCTCTCCATCCCACTGTTGTGAACACAGACAATACCACAGAAGTGACACGGTGCCAGTTTCCAGGCCAGGCCTGAAGACAGTGGGAACCTTCCCTTCCTGTCTCTTGGGCTGTTCACTCTTGGAGTGCAGCCCCATGGAGGGAGGGCACGCAGCACACAGAGGAGTGTGTGTAGGTGTTCTGGTGCCAGTCCTAGACGACAGGCAGCATCGCCCGCTGGCCCGGAGCAAGCAAGCCTCCCAGAGTCCAGCCTCCGCTGCCAGGTCTGGAACCCTGGGTGTGAGCCCTCCGGCTGATGCTGCACCAAGCCCTGCCCGCTGCAGGTTTGTAAGAACACAAAGGATGTTGTTTTAAGCCACTAAGTTCAGGGTGATTTTTCTGTAATACTAGAAGTACACAACTAGGGTAATATGTTCCTTTGTCTTCCCAAGTGTTACCACTATGACTTTTGCTATCATAGTTTTGTTTGATCTTCAACTTTATATAAATGGAATCATGTGGTTTGCATTATTTTTTTAAAAAAATATTATTTTAGTTGTAGGTGGACACAATACCTTTATTTTATTGATGTGGTGCTGAGGCTCGAACCCAGGGCCTCACACATGCGAGCACTCTACCACTGAGCCACAGCCCCAGCCCCTTGCATTATTTTTATCTAGCACACTTTTGCTTAATACAGTGTGTGCAGGATTTATCCATGTTATTGCATGTAGCTGTTATTCATTTATTACTTTAAAGCATTTCTTTGTATGCCTACATTACATGACAATTTATCCATTCTACGGTTGATATATATATAGATCAATTTGGAGCCATTGTGAACATTGATGCTATGAATATTCCTAATTCCTACAGAATAAAGTGAGATATCCCCTAACTCTTCTATTTCTCTTTCCCCTTCCACATTTCAACTTCTGTTGTGGGTCTTTGCTTTCTCGTTATCAAGGATGATGGCATTTACATCCTGTGATGACAATATTTAAGGTTATTTCTGTAGATTCACTCTAAAAGCGTGGTACATGTTGATGTAGGGTTGCATTTTTATGACTATAAATCTTGTTTGCTGTACAGCAAAATATTATGAAAGGAATCATTTTTTCCACCTAAAATCAATTTTTACAATTCCTGGGCTGTTCAAAAAAGAATATTTGTTCACATCCATACAAATACATCCTCTTTCATTCATTCCACCAATGGCTCAAAAATCATGCCACATTTTAATTCGGTTCATATTCAGACCTTTCTTCTTAGAGTTTCTAATTAGTACTTCTCCCTAAGCGGTCTATCAGTTTCCTAAGGCTACTGTAACAAATCACCAGGAACTGGGTGGCCTAAAACAACAGAAGCCTATTCTCAGAATTCTGGAAGCTGGAAGTCTGAAATCAAGGTGCCAGCAGGGTGGTGCTCTCTCTAGCTCTGGGAAGAATCCTTCTTGCCTTTTCCTAGCCTCTGGGCTCCCAGCTACCCGAGGCACTTCCGGATTTGTATCCCCATCACTCTGACCTCAGCCTGACCTTCATGTGGCCTTCCTTCCGTGTCTGTGCTCTCCTCTTTTTTTTCTTTTTTTGTGGTACCAGGGATTGAACTCAGGGGCATTCGACCACTGGGCCACATCCCCAGCCCTTTTTTGTATTTTATTTAGAGACAGGGTCCCACTGAGTTGCTAAGTGCCTCGCCATTGCTGAGGCTGGCTTTGAACTCGCGATCCTCCTGCCTCAGCCTCCCAAAGTGCTGGGATTACAGGCATGCGCCACCGCGCCCGGCTTCTCCTCTTCTTGTAAGGACACCTGCCATTAAATGTGGTTTCCACCCTGAACGTAGGATCATTCCATCTCTGGACCTTTATTTTCTTCCCCAACATTTTACTATGAACAATTTCAAAAGTACAACAAAGTTGCAAGAATTGTATAGTGAGCACCCATTTCCCTCTCACCCAGATGGTGCAGCTACCATCACATTCTTTTGCAGGGGGTGGGGGTTGTGCCAGGATTGAACTCAGGGGCACTGGACCACTGAGCCACATCTCCAGCCCTATTTAGAGACAGGGTCTCACTGAGTTACTTAGCCCCTCACCGTTACTGAGGCTGGTTTTGAAATCCTGATCCTTCTGCCTTGGCCTCCCGAGCCACTAGGATTACAGGCATTGAGTCATTGTGCCCAGCTACCATCATATTGAAGCCAGATTTAAAGATAGGCAGTGAGTGTAGATAGACAAATCGGGTCTAACATCGATTCTCATAAAGAACATGGAGTCCATAAGGAAAATGGAGTCAGTCTGAGCCCTGGAAAGACACAGAACAACTCTAAGGGAGATAAGATGGTTAATGTTCCCAAGGTTAGGGCCCATCTTATGGAATGTTAATGAAACAGCTCCAGCAAACAGAGATGCTAATCAACTAGCCCTAAGCCCTTCCTGTGAGTCCCCACTCACCATGGGCTGACATTCCTGTCCCAGGCAGGACAGAGATAGAGAACATCAGTACCACGCAAACATAAATGCATTGCATTGTGTACAACTAAAGTAAATAAATAAATATTAAAAAAAAGAAGAAGAACAAAAGAAAGATTTCAGATATAAAAGGGAGAAGGCCTCTCCTCCCTTTGGATTCCTGGTTTCCGGGTCCCCTTCTCCCTCTGGGGGAGTCTTTTGCTGTCCTTTAAATAAAGCTGTCCACTCTCCACTCCACGCTTGCCTCGGAGTGCTTCTTTGGTTACACTTCAGCGTTCGGGGGAGCAAGAACTCCTCAAGGGTCAAAAGCGGTTTCAATATTTTAAAACCAAGTGTCCATCCATCTACCTAATCCTGTATTCAGATATTGACCCATCTTATTCTTTACGTATTTTGAAATAAATTGCACTCACTGCTGCACTTAAAACACTTCAGCGTATAGGCCATTACCTACGGTTCAGTAATCATCTTCATTTGAGGTAAAATGTTCACACAACAAAATGCATGAATACTAATCATGTAGTTCAGTGAGTTCTGACCCTGCCACCCTGATCCACATGGAGAGAGTGGCTAGACGCTCCTCACATCTTCCCAGTGAGTCCCTGGACCTCCCCTCCAGACAGCACCACTGTCCTGTTGCTTCCCCGACAGGGATGTTGTGCTGGTGTGCACTTCACAGGTCAATTCATACAGTGTCTACCCTTCCTATGAGGGTCATTCCATTCAGCACAACAATCTTGAGATGTACCCACGCCATCGTCCACATCCCCTCCACTGCCCGAAGGTTCTGGTTTGTCTATCCACTCTCCCACTGAAGGGCTCTTTCCTGGGGCCAGCTGTTGTGAACAACGCTGCCGTAAGCGTTCTTGTGCACACCTTTTTGTAGACATAGTTTTTGTTTCTCTTGAGTAAAGCACCTAGGAGTGGAGTTGCTGAGTCATAGGCTTGGTGTCGATTTCATTTTATAAAGAACTACTGCCATATCTTTTCCTAAGCAGTTGCTCCATTTTATCAACAACATATTAGAGTTCTACCTCCTGCCAACAACAGCTATTGTTAGACTTCTTAATTTTAGCTGTATTGGTGAGCATACAATGATATTTTATTAAAATTTTCACTTCTCTCTGATGGACAATTATTTTGTGGAACTTTTCATGCAGTGTTTGATCGAATCTGTGGCTCAATTTAAAAATGGTATTTTTTATATGTTGCAAGGGCTTATATATATATTCTAGGTTTTAGTCCTTTGTCAAAGGATGTTTTGGAAATTTTGTTCCCCATTTGTAGCTTGCCAAGTCTTTTTTTTTTTTTGTACTGAGGATGGAGAATCCGGGGGCACTATAACACGAGGCACATCCCCAGCCCTTTTTAAAACCACTTTTTTGTTCTGAGACAGGGCCTCACTGAGCAGTCCAGGGTGGCCTGGAACTTGCAATCCTCCTTCTTCAGCCTCCTGAGCTGTTGGAATTACAGTTATGTGCCGCCATGCCTGGTGCCTAGACATATTTTTAAGACTGTTTTTGATGAACAAGTTTTAAAATTTGATTAGTCGGTTCTTTCTGGTTTGGTTTTTGCTTGCAGAAACTTTGCCATGAAGACATTTTCCTTGATCTTCCTCTTTAGGTCCGGGTTCCTCAACGTCTGTGTGGTGTGAGGTCAAGGGCTCTCCCCTCCCACTTGGATACCCAGTGTTCTGGCACTATGGGCTCAACAGCTACTGTTGGTCTCTGAGGTCTGACTATCGCAGATAGTCACCCTGTTGCCAGTCCGAGTCTTGGTCCTTGTGGTGATGGCCTATCTCTCCCATTCTGGATGCATGCTGGATGCTTTTTCCTTGTCACGTCTAATACTATCTTGCTGTCTTTCAGCATGTCCTTTCCATCTGGACATTTGTGGCTATCTCCACTTTGGAATATGTTAATGATTTCCCTGGTAATCTGGTTAGATCCTGGACCTGCATCAGACTTCCAGATCTTCCAGGTTTTTAAGTTTTGTCTTTTTTCCCCCTTATGTCATATTTTCACTCCAATGATTTTTTAAGTGTAACAACCTCATTTTAATCCCCAGTTGCTCTTCTTTGTTCTCTAATCATGCTTTATTTGTAGCATCTGTTTCTTTTTAGAAATTTTATTTTTATTTTTTTTTTTAGATAGACACAATGACTTTATTTATTTTATGTGGTGCCAAGGATTGAACCCAGTGCCTCACAAGTGCCAGGTGAGTGCTCTGCCACTGAGCCCCAGCCCCAGCCCGCTAGTATTCCATTTTGATTTTATGTATTTATTGTCTTCTAAGTTATCTCTGAGATTACTAATTTGAGGTTTGAAGATTTCTCTTTCTGTTCCTCAAATTGTTTCTCATGCAGTCAGCTCTTATACTTTAAAGAAAAAATTCACATAGCTGATTCCCTTCATGTGCCCAGTGAATTGAGGGTGCTTCTTTAAATGTTTAAATAGAGAAGCAAGCTGATTTTTGTTCATATTCTCCCTATTGTAATAGTCAGTGCTGTTTTCCTGCCTGGTAATTATCCATAAAACAGAAGATGGGAAGTCCCGGGTTCCCAGGTAGAGGCTGCTCAACAGGGAGGCTGCCTGTAGGAGAAAAGGGTGCAGAACCAGAGAGAGGAGAGCCTTACCTCTACACCCACTAGCACCAGTCTGTAGCACTTAGCTAAAAGCATCTTCAGTCGTCCTCCTCCCCTCCTCTTAGCTGATGTCCATGCTGATTTGAACATGTGCTTACAGCGCCTCAGCTGTGCCCTGCAAGAGAGCAGACATGCAGGTGCTCAGGCTGTCCTCCTGTGGGTGCCTCCAGCAGCCCTGCTGGGGATTCTGACAGTGTCCCCATTGGCTGGATTTGGCGGCCTGCCACCTTGAGAAGGGGAAAAAAAAGATATAAAAAGGAAAAATGAATTTAATGCAGTTTGATCCAACTGGGGCGAAGCAGCCAGATTTCTTCTCTGCAAGTTCTGTAGAAGTGGTTAGAATTTGCGGAAGCAAGCCAGGGGGTACATGTATGTGGAACACGTGTGGATTCAGCTAAGCCACAGTGGCCAGAGAACTTGTCACAGCTCAGCTTCCTTGGTGCCTGCCCCAGCCAGGCCAGGGAGTGGCTTTCTTAGTTTCTGTTCTCAGCATGAGGAAGTTCGGGATACAGAGAAGCAGTTATCGGGAAGTTGCTTTTAATTTTAAAGGAGCTCTGTTTCATTACCAGAGACCTTGGGTGAAGGCCCCGGCCCCAGTGGTCCCAACAGACCAGGCTCAGCCACCAGTCTCAATATGCCAATCACAGAGATAAGCCATGGCGAAGGGCAGGAAAGGAACTTTAACCAGCCTGGCTGCTCTGGTAAGAACAGAGGCAGGAGTACAGTGACCAAAGATCTGTCTTCAAGGGACTGACGGAAACTCTGAGGATTTATAGAAAAGGGAAGCAAAGCCAGGGCTGGGACTTTTGCATAGCTGGTGGAATGTGTCATCCTGGTCAGGCTGTGGTCTGACTGATCACTATCTCAGTACTGGTTCTGTGAAGCTCTGGGAAGGTCACTACGGCTAGAGGACAGGATTGCTCCACGCATGTGGGGTGGGGAGTGGTCTCATTATGGGGTGATCTGTTCTGGGAGGCTTGAGGGTCCTTGTCACTTGGAGGTAGTTTCGGCCCTTTGTCATAAAGATGCTTGTCAATAGGGCCTGTCGTTCCTGGAATCCAAGGAGCTGCAGAGGGGAAAAGTTACAAGAGGCAAATGGAGTCAGAGAGGAGCAAAATGGAATTGGATAGGTCAGTGGCGACAGCCTCCTTCAGCCCTAGCCCAAAGCTTCATCCTGTTTCTCAATGGCTTCCTCTTTCCCAACACGCACCTTCCACCTGAGGCTGACGACTCGCTGTCTCCTGGAGGTGCCGGGCCAGCACTCGCCAACGCAGCCTCTCTTCCAGAGGTTTCTCTCTTCTCGTCTCACCCAGATCTAGTGAGACTCCTCCCAACCTTCAGAGCTTAACTGGGACATTCTTCTCCTGTAAATCCAACCTATTAAACCTGCTTTCATTTACCTCCCACTTTTCTTACTAGTCTCTACCTCAAGGTCTGCCATTCACAATTCTGTTCTTAATTATAGGTTCTATATTACTCACTGTTTTTCAGATTTTATTATTGTTCATAACTACTTAAAGCTCTTTGAGAACAAGTAGTTATTTTTCTATACTCTTCAAACCACATAGCACAGTGTGAATACATAGTAAGTAGTCAATAAATATTTATAATCAATGAACTTCTCTACTGTTTGCAGGAAAGAAGGTAGATAATTGCTTACTTCTTTTTGTCTCCCCCCACCCACAGAAATAGTAGGAAACCCATCTTTGAACTGCAATTGAATTGGGAAAGCTCCGTTTCAGCCAGAAAAAATGTTAAGTCTTCTACGCTAAGGAAACAAGTCATATAACATAAATATCGTCTGCTGAATGCAATGGCAATAGATAATCCATCAGAGTTTAAGCACAAGAGTTAAGAGAAAAGGCAAAGCAGGGAAACCACATGTGATCAAAAAATAGTGTTTCCGTGGTGAGTGAGTTCTCCTGAAATTGCCAACAGTGTCACCTTGAATTAAGAGGGTAAGAGGCCGTCTAGAGGTGGAACAAGAGCAAGAACTTAGGGTTGGGGGCGCAGCTCAGTGGCTAGGGTGTGTTCTTGGGTTTACTCCCCAGCACCAAGAAGAACTGGAGGCAGCATGCTCTGGTCGTCCTGAGTGCCCTTTACCAAATCAACCTGGGCAAATGGCCAGTTTGTACTTCCTTGATGCCACGAGGTGAGAGACAGCCTCAAAACTTACTTTGGTCAAAGAATGACTGAGGATTCTGTCCCTCTGGAAGCTGAATGGGACATGCTGTGTCTGTTTCCTGCTCTGCTGATCATGGAAGCCGGGACTCCCCATGATTCTGAAGTCCTGAGAGACTGCAGTACACAATCACCGGCAGATCTGTATGACTGAGTGATACACCCGTGTGTATGACAAGCAGTGCTTTCCATGTGTGAACCAGTTGGAGGGTTCTATTTCAGTACAGTCTAGTCCAGGGTGGCAGACTACAACCAGTAGGCCAGGTGCTTCTTTGTGAAGTTCTGCTGAAACACAGCCACACACGTTTGTTTATGTATATCTACGCCACTTTCCAACTGCAACCGAGTGGAGTCCTTGAAACATAGATCATATAGCCTACAAGCCTAAAATATTCACTGTTACTCTTTTTTTTTTTTTTTTTTTTTTTGGTACCGGGGATTGACCTCAGTGGCACTAGACCACTGGGCCACATCCCCAGCCCTTTTTTGTATTTTATTAGAGACAGGGTCTCACTGAGTTGCTAAGTGCCTCGCCATTGCTGAGGTTGGCTTTGAACTCGCGATCCTCCTGCCTCAGCCTCCCAAAGTGCTGGGATTACAGGCGTGCGCCACCACGCCCGGCTTCACTGTTACTCTTTAAGAAAAAATTCACTGTCTTCTGGCCTAATATGTCCTACCATAGAACTGGAGGTCCTTGGCAAATGCCCTGTTGTGGCTACTTTCTATTTTGTACACAACACAAAAGCTGTTTGTAAGCCGGCTGTGGTGGCGCATGCCCGTAATCCCAGCACTTTGGGAGGCTGAGGCAGGAGGATCACGAGTTCAAAGCCAGCCTTAGCAATGGTGAGACACTTAGCAACTCAGTGAGACCCTGTCTCTAAAATAAAATACAAAAAAGGGCTGGGGATGTGACTCAGGGGTCGAGTGCCCCTGAGTTCAATCCCCGGTACCACACACACACACAAAAGCTGCTTGTTTAGAGTGGCCAGCCTCTAGGATGACACCAGTGGTCCCATGCCATGGTATTCATACCCGGTACAGTCCCTCCCCACGCTGGATAGGGTCGTACTGCAGGACCTCTATGGAAGGGATGCATAGCTCCTGAGTCTGGGTCACAGAAGACATCACAGCTTCCATCACCCTTCTCTGAGAGTACGCGCTCACAAGGGAAGTTGGCACCCATGCCCGCGTGGAGGCCTCCTGCCATCAGCCACCAGGCAAGACTGCAGATGACTGCAGCCCCACCCCGCTCTTCATCCGCAGCCTTGGAGTGACGACGCCAACACTCCCAGGCAAGCTGCTCCTGGATCCCTGGCCCATAAAACTTATAGGGGGCTGGGGTTATGGCTCAGTGGTAAAGCATGCATCTTGCACGTGTAAGGCACTGGGTTCGATCCTCGGCACCACATAAAGTCATAAATAAGGGGCTGGGGTTGGGGCTCAGCAGTAGAGCGCTTACCTGGCATGTGCAAGGCACTGGGTTCGATCCTCGGCACCACATAAAGATGAATAAATAAAGGTATAGAAAATGTAAAAAAAAGAAAGCCTTATAGGATCTTATGGGACGATGTCTGTTGTCTCAGGAAGCTCAGGGTCAGGCGATTTTCATGCAGAATAGATGACTAATGCAATGAAGAAGTGCATTGGTGCTCTGCATGCTTGCACACTTATGGATCTGCACATAGGTGTGCACACATGCATGTGTTATTACAGCACAAAGTATTTATAGATGTCTATGATCATAGTACACCGGTGTGCACATAGATAAGTGGAATTACCCTACCTGTGGAGGGAATTACCACTCATGTGATGTAATTTGAATTGTTTGGACAACCATCTGTATATGCACATACATATCTTTTCCCATTTCCTTTTCAACACCTAAGTTTTGTGGAATAGAGGGTGGAATGTATTATTTATTTTGGGAAAAAATTCCTAAAATATTTAAATCTTCCTTGCTATATTAGCCACTCATATTTTCCCTAAGTTCCTTGCATGTGGGAATAGAGTAGAATGAATGGAGAGATTCTTTTGTTTTAAATATTTTTTTTTTTAGTTGTAGTTGGACACAACACCTTTATTTAATTAATTAATTAATTTATTTTTATGTGGTGCTGAGGATTGAACCCAGGGCTGTGCATGTGCTAGGTGAGTCCTCTACCGCTGAGCCACAACCCCAGCCCATGAATGGAGAGATTCTATATGACATTTTAACATTCAATTTCTAATGGCAATGATGCATTTCCAACAAAGTGTCAGAAGCTTGATTTCTAGTTGATCTACTACAGTCTTCCTAGATACATGAAATGGAGAAGTTCTAGCAATTTGAATTGTAAGAATGACATATGGAATCAACAAAGACCTTAGAAAGGAAATTAGGAAATACCCAAGCACCAAGAGTCACTGGGAGTCAGGGGTCAAGGAAAGTGCATTAAAAATGTTTCTGATAACAAACTGAAACTATGAGGCAATGATAATGATACCAGCAGGCATAGTGAGCTATATTTCTTTAACCCAAAGTATAAATAGAAGTTGTGTAAGTAATATTTTTGTACAATGCTGGTAGGCCTAAAGCATGAGGAGTGCAAAAGAAGAAAGGCAAGACATAGAAAGGAAGAGGGGAAAAGAAAATGAGGTTAAAAAGTAAAGAAAATGGGGCTGGAGTTGTGGCTCAGTGGTAGAGCGAGCACTTGCCTCGCATGTGTGAGGCACTGGGTTCAATCCTCAGCACCACATGTAAATAAATGAATAGATAAAGGTCCATCAATGTATAAAAAAAAAATTAAAGAAAAAGAAAACACATAGAGGGGTACAAGTGCTCACTGTCAGATTCTTCCAGTTCTTAACCCTGTTCCAGGCTTTCAGACACTGATGGAGCCCTGGCAGAGACTTGGCCGAATCTTGTTTTTCAGGCCTACAACTTTTAGATCCTCAGTAAACAGTCAACCATCCAGAGCCAGGAATGGTGGCACACACCTGTCGTCCCAGCACTTGCGGAGCTGAGGCAGGAGGATCTTCTGAGCTCAGGAGGTCCAGGCCAGCCTGGGTAAGATAGTGAGACTAAAATTAAAAAAATTAAGTACTGACTCCATAGTTTAGGCCTATGTGAAATGAGGGTGATACCAAAGACCCCCCAAAGGGTGAATGAAGCCTTCAAAACAAACTCCATTTCTGGGTTTTATATCCTTGATGAGTAGCCCTGTGGCTCTGCTGTGGACAGGAGGTCAGTGTGTGCTGAGAATGTGCTGTGACTAATCCCTGCTGGACTGTGAAATTCCATTAGCTCATAGAGTCACAGTTACCTTAGATGGTGAATCTGTAAGTCTGAAAACTGCAGTCAAGACCCCTTGTGACACTGCCTTTAGGATCACACTGTGGAGTATCTGCAAGAGGCCCATAGGGTCCAGGCGTAGATTCCTTCTGCATGCATGTCTACTGGGCTTACCGAATGGCCAGTCATAAATGTGGCCAATGTCTGATAAATTTCAAAGTACTAATGAAGGGAGAACATATTTGATAACTCCTGGAAAAGTCTCCATAGGAAGAGGAGTGGGAATATTGTGAAACACAGCTATTTCAAGAGAGAGCACATGTGAACAGCGCATGTCCTAAAGGTAAGAGGCTGGCTCTTTTTAGGAGAGTGAAGAGGAGCTGCTGAGCACTTGCTGGCTCTCTTGTCATATTTAGGCTACCAAAGCACAAGCTGGAGTAATCGTTTCTGAGCTTGCCCTCAGTGCAGGAGTCTGGGGCACCTAGACGGGTCTGGGTTGTGTTTCTTCAGGAAGGAATATGGCATCAAATCTTTATGAGGTAAGCCGGGTGCGGTGGCGCACGCCTGTGATCCCAGCACTTTGGGAAGCTGAGGCAGGAGGATCGTGAGTTCAAAGCCAGCCTCAGCAATGGCGAGGCACTTAGCAACTCAGTGAGACCCTGTCTCTAAATAAAATACAAAAAAGGTCTGGGGATGTGACCCAGTGGTCGAGTGCCCCTGAGTTCAATCCCCGGTACCAAAAAAAAAAAAAAAAAAAAAAAAAAGAAAAAAATCTTTATGAGGTATCATTTTATTAAAGCTTTACTACTTTGCTGTGGTGCCCGAATTTCAACGAAGAAAATTTCATACAATATACCTAATGGTATGATTTAGAACTCTAGAGGGGGAATTAAGAGGATATTTTTAGTCAAGGGACCACCATTTTTGTTCCACAAATCCCATTATGTTGGAAGCAACACACTTCTAAATAAGCCATTTCTTACAGAATGAAGTGCACTCTTTTCCATAGTTGGTAAAGCTAAATCTTAATGGAGTTCTTTCTGAATTTCATTAAGGTCATGGTTTTCAAAGAATTTCTGGGGGTGTAGCTCAGTGATAGTGTGCTTTAGTATGTACAAGGTCCTGGGCTCAATCCTCAGGAAAGAAAAATTTGTTGATTACCCTTCCTATTTCATGGCCATTCCAAGTTGCAGAGAAAATTGAACTAGAAGTGTCTTCTTCCCCCAGGACATACTGCTGCTGTTTTCTGCTCATCCCACCAAGACTTGGCAGTTTCATGCACACAGTGTTGTAAGATTTCTTCCACATTTGTTCCAGGTACTCCAATTATGCTTCACAGGAGCTGAGGCTAGAAGCTTCATGTTTTCCCTCAACATCTGCTCCACCCTATTTTTATGATATTATAATAGTGTAAAAATTCACTTAGATATGACACCAAAAAGCAACAAAAGGAAAAATATTATTTTAAAGTTATTATTAAAGTTAAAATTAACTTTATTAAAGTTAGAAATTTTTGTGCTGCAAGAAATATCACTAAAAAGTGAAAAAAGCAACTCACAAAAAGAGAAAACATTTGCAAATCATGTATCTGACAGGAACCTGTATCTAAAATAAAGGATTCCTATACTTCAATAATAAAGAAGTTTTTTGTTTTTTTATGGGTGAAAGCTTAAAATAATCATTTCTCCAAAGAAGACAGAAGAATGGCCAATAAGCATATAAAGCTGCTTGACATCATTTATCACTTGGGAAAGTTAAATCAAAACCACAAGATCCACTTTACACCCAGTAAGTAGGTAGGCTGTAATAAAAAAAGACCTACTAACAAATAGGTGGAGAACCCTCAGATGCTGCTGGTGGGAATGTAAATTAGTGCCATCAATTGGGGAAAGTCAGGCAGTTCCTTTGCAGTGCTGTGGGGATCAAACCCAGGGTCTCCTGTAGGCTATGCAAGCACTCCACCATTAAGCCACATGCCTACTCCTTCTCAAACCATTAAAGATACAGTTAACATATGACCTAATATTTACATTCCTAGGTATATGCCTCAAAGAACTGAAAACACGTACATACAAAGCAATTTTTTTTTTTTTTTTTTTTTTTTGGTACTGGGGATTGAACTCAGGGGCACTCAACCACTGGGCCACACCCTCAGCCCTTTTTTGTATTTTATTAGAGACAGGGTCTCACTGAGTTGCTAAGTGCCTCACCATTGCTGAGGCTGGCTTTGAACTCGGGATCCTCCTGCCTCAGCCTCCCAAGTGCTGGGGATTACAGGCGTGCGCCACCGCAATCGGCTACATACAAAGCTTTTATTAAACACGTGTTTATAGCAGCATTATTCATAATAGCTAAAAAGAAGAAACAACCTGAAAGTCCATCAACTAATGGATAAACAAAATGTGGAATAACCGTACAGAGAAATATTTTTCAACAATAAAAAGGAAATTAAGTATTGATACATGGTACAACATGGACACTTTCTGCTAGTCAAAAAAGACCACATATTAGCCGGGCGCGGTGGCGCATGCCTGTAATCCCAGCACTTTGGGAGGCTGAGGCAGGAGGATCCCGAGTTCAAAGCCAGCCTCAGCAATGGTGAGGCACTTAGCAACTCAGTGAGACCCTGTCTCTAATAAAATACAAAAAAGGGCTGGGGATGTGGCCCAGTGGTCAAAGTGCCCCTGAGTTCAATCCCCGGTACAAAAAAAAAAACAAAAAACAAAAAAACAAAAACAAAAACAAAAACCCACATATTGAATGACTCCATTTATATGAAATTCCAAAAAAGGTAAATCCATAGAAACAACATAAATTAGCGGTTGTCTAGAGTTGGGAGATAGGAAAGTGATTAACTGCTAGTGGGTATGGGTTTTCTTCCTGGGGAGGATAATGTATAATGTAATGGTTGCAAGACTGAATATATTAAAAACCATTAGATCATATACTTTAAATAGGCGAATGGTATGTGACTATTTCAGTAAAGTTAATATCTAAAAAATCCGTCCATGAAAGTGATCACGAATACAAACCAGGGCCTAGCCAAGAACAAACAAGCCCGTGATTACACACAGGTTTCTCTTTTTAAAATCAATGTCACAAACTATGTGCAAAGTCCAACTTCACCCATTTCCACACAGCTACGTGGTAGTGAAAACAAAGCAGCATAGCACTAGCACCGCAAGCTGCATCTTTCAAAGCTAGAAACAATTTGGAGAACCCAGAAATCTCATTCTTGATTTTGGGTAATTTATACTGAGGGTTCCGATTCACACTGAACCCAACCTACAGGAGGTTCCGGTTCTACCTCCGGCTCCTGGTAAAAGCAGCGCTGTCACAACGAGCCCGTTTTGCGCTCACACACAGCGGTCCCCTGGGGCAGCCGACCCGGGAGCACGCAGGCCGCGCTCGCGGAGCGCCAGCCTCCGATGACTGCGTCTCGGCCGGCTCCGGAGCTCTGGGCCCTGCGCTCCACGCTCAGCGGCCAGGACGCGGGATCGGCCCCGCGGCACCGGTTCACACCGCGGACCTGAGGGGAGGGTGTGGGCTGCGGTCGTGGGGACCCTAGCGGCAACTGTTCTGGCTGCGGGGGACCCGCGGCCAACTTCCCGCGAGTCAGAGCAGCGGGCGGCTGTGACCTTGCTCCAAGCCGGAGGACGGCCCTCGGTGCGCGCACGTGGGCGAGGGGAGAGGCGCGCGGGCGCCAACGCGGGCACTTTCCGCCGCGCCGTTCCGACCGCAGGCGCTGGGAAAGAGTGTCACCGCGGTGCACCACCTCACGAGAACCTCACGCTCGCAGCGAAGTGGGGACACTCCGTGGTCTCCCAAGGGCACGCCCAACCTCCTCTCCACTCCTCCCCTACCCTCCCCGCTCTCAGCTCAGCTCCGCCCGGCTCCGACCCACGCCCTGCCCGAGGCTGCGGGGCGGGCGAACGGCTGCATCCGGGTGCTTCATGGGGCGAGGGTGGGCGTGGTTTATGGCGTCAGGGGAGGGGCGAGCAGCCGACTCCAGGACTGGGACACCCTGACGGAACTACGGGGGGGCGTGGCCGGAGCCCTTCCACGCCTCATGAAAATTCCGTGTCAGCGAAGAGGGGCGTCTCTTTTCAAACTCTCTTTGGAGGCAGACTCTCCAGTTTTATACCTTTTACTATTTATTCTGCTCTCGTTTTCCCTTCCCCGATTCTTGAGAGAGCCCTGCGCGCCTCCTCGCTTCCTGCCTACCCCCCCCCCGTTCTCGCGCAGGTGGCGCAGTCCGCCGGCGCGCAGCCGTAGAGGGCGCGGGGCGGTGCCGGTGCGGGCGGGTGACGCAGCGGCCGTCGCTGCCATTTTAAGTTGTTTGTTCTTGTGCTCTCCTCAAACGCGACTCTGCGCCGGACCGGGAGGCGCTCGACCCTGCCGCCGCTCCCGCAGCCACCGGTGGGGACGAGGCTCTGCTGCCGCGGACGCGCGCCCGCCTTCCGGCGCCCGCTCTCGGGTCCGCTCGGCCTCTCGGGAGCCGCCAGCGACTGTGGGGGGACGGACTTGCCATCAGATGCCCGAACTGAAATAACTTTGCGGGGCTCGCTTCGCGGACAGACCTTAGCGCAGGGCTCCCCTTCTCCTCCGCCGCCTCCCTTCGCCGCCGGCGCCGAGCAGACGATGGGTCCCAGGCAGGGGCCGAGCGGCGGCAGCAGCGCAGGCGGCCGGGCCTCCGAGCGCTGCGCAGCGGGCGTGGAGGGGCGCAGCTGGCTGGTGGTGTTCTCTTGACATGGCTCCCGCCCGCGCCGCGAGCAGCGCCCGCCGCCGCCGCCGCCGCCTCCGCCGCCGCCGCCGCTCCGCCCGCAGGCTGCGGCTAGAGGCCGCGCCCGCCGAGCCGGCCCGAGTCCCCGCCGCGGGCACGGTCGCCGCCGCGCCTCGAGACAGCCCGCGACCCCGCCCTGCACACGCACACTCTGCCACCATGGTCTGCTGAGCGCGGCGCAGCCCGGACCGGGAGCTCGATTGTTGTGGGGGGTGGGGGGTGGGCCTGCTTTACAAAGTCATTGATATTAACACGATTATCTTCTTCTCTTCCCGCTGACCCTTCCCATTTACCCTCTCCCGCCTACTCTACCCGGGCGGGGATTGTTTCCACGATGAAATGAGTGAGAACCCGAGTGATCCTGTGTCTCCCGTGGTGCGAGTGAGTCGCTGCCGCTGAAGGCGAGGGGTGGGGGCGGGACCTGGGGGGTGGACGGCAGGTGGTCCCCGGCGCCGCCGGGATTTGGGAGAACCCGCCACCGTGGCCTCAGCAATGCTCACGAGAAGATAATCGCACTCCCACCATCCCGACCGCGGGCAGACTCTTAGGGAAGGCTCCCTCGGGGCATGTAGAACTCGTCGCAGGGCTGAGCGCGTGGGGGTCCCGGGCACCGATCAGGTCTAACCGCAGAGCCGGAGCAGTTAATATCCTATCATACACCCCTTTTCCCTCTGCCATCATGGTTCTCCTTGGCAGCAGCATTAGCAGCCGCCTGAGGGTGAAAATGTGGGTGATGGGGAAGTTGGTACTGACTCCGCTGTTTTTTCTCATGGCTCCTTTGGGCAACAGCTGTCCGCCCCCGGTATACACTGTAGTTGATTGCAGGGAAACTCTGTACCTCTCCCCTTCTTTCTCTACTGATTTTGCACTTTTCTCTTTGCTCACCACCAAGTGTAATCAATAACAAGCACTGACAATACATAGCAATAGTGAAATCTGAAATAACTAAGAACTAATTAGGTACTACAGCCATGGATCTGGCTGGGTAAAATCCAATTGGATATTTCAGTTTCATTCACCTACCCTGTTTTGGTGTTTGGTTTTTGTTTTTGTTTTTCTTTTGTATTTGAAAAACAAGGATCACACTTTCCCCTCCCCATTCCTTTTCTTAATCCCTTTTCTAAAAAGGGGGAAAAATTCGAATGGGTTTCAAGGATTGGACTGGTGTCAGCTGTGTTTTATTGCACACCTAAATCCTGATAATAGGCTTTTCATTTCCCCTCAAAGCCTTTATTTTAGCAGTTAAGCCAAATGTGTTTTCCAGAAAGTTAGTTCAAGTACTTTCTCCTCTTTCTTTCCTTACTCCCCTTCCTTTTACCCATCAATCCCCAAACATTATTGTCCAGACATGACTGGACAGCAGCTTTTGTTTCTTGACCCTGTAATATGACAGTCTGCTAATATTGCCAGAAGGTGCAGTTTTGGGGTTACAGTCGTGATTTTAGCTATTCAATCATATTAGCAGGAAAAAAAAAAATGACTTGTTTCTGTTGTACTTGAGTCTTAAGAAAAAGTGCCCATAGTTTAGTGACAATTTCCAAAGGCTTTAGTACCACCTGTATTTCAAAATGGGGGACCCAAACTCCCGGAAGAAACAAGCGCTGAACAGACTTCGTGCTCAGCTTAGAAAGAAAAAAGAATCTCTAGCTGACCAGTTTGACTTCAAGATGTATATTGCCTTTGTGTTCAAGGAGAAGGTAATTTAAAGTTCTTAATGTGAATTAGCACAAGTGATTTTGTAAGTGTATATTAGTTGTTACTCTTTAATTTATGAATATTAGTCAAAGAGTTGGAGAAAATTATTTTGTATACTTTGTTTTTCACCCTTATGGCTGATTCTGCTAGTGGAGCAGTTACGGTAAAATTATGAATGGAAGAGCTTGAAGTGTTAATTGGTTTGGATATAGTTAATTCTAAAGCTTAGTAGTATCCACTTAGTTGACACAGACTGGGTAACATTGTAAAACCTTATGTGGAGCAACACAGGGAACTTTATAACTGAATGTATCTAATGTAAAGTAGGATGTTTGAAAGTCTTAAATTGGAATCCATGTTCATATTCTAAAGTTAGCCTGTTTTATTCATGGTTCATTTAATGAAATAGAATATATTTTTAGAATTAGCTAAATATTGAAAATGGTTAGTTGTGTTTTAAAGTGTTTATTTTTTAAATTCAAAATGACATGAAGAAGTTTAATTTTTTTGCCTTAATTGACTAGTTTTACAGCTAAGTAGCAAATAATGAGGTTTAGATAATGTGTGAAAGTGAAAGTGCTTTTTTTGGGGGGGGGCAATTTAACAGTTGCTTGAATTATTAGTGAGGCTGTTTGATGTGAGATTGTTATGAATGTAAAAAAGTGCTGCTTTTTTTTGCACTTTAAATGATAAACTATTTTCAAATCAGAAGATTATTTGTGTGGTATTTAGTATTTGGAAGTTTTCTCAATTGTTACCGTACTCTTAACTCTTTTTAAAGTTATTGGTGTTTATGAACACTTAGTTACTGCAAAGTGGTTTCAAAGTAATTTGCTTTAAAGTACTAAGAACTTATTTCCTCTTGTGCTTTTTTATTTTTTAGCAAGTTGACTGCAGAATTCAAAAGATCAGATTTTAGTTGAAGATACTATAATGTAGCTTCTCTAAATCCAAGATATAAGTGGTGAAACTAGATCTTTGTATAAGATGCCCCAATTGTATCTTCTGTTTTAACATTTGTGAAGATTTGCTTTATTCTATGAACAGATGTTTGTACAATTGCCTTGAATAGTTCATGATTTGTACTCCATTAGTGAAGAACTTTATAAACTAGTTGGTGATGAGCACTTGATCTTAACTAACATTGACACATAATTTGGTGTCTTCTTCAAATATTGACACTTGAGGTTATATAATATCCAGAACGAATAATGAAATTGACCCATTTAGAAAATAAAATAATTTGTCTGAATGGCTGTTTTTAAATTTAACTGCCTGTAGAACCTTAAGTGAAATTATACAAAGATAATGTAATTGTATTTTTTTTTTAACTTTAGTTAGAGTTGTGTGTTTGTTCCTCATAGTATTTAAGAAATACTGTCTAAAATAAGTAATATTTATCAATACCATAATACTAAAAAATGAGAAGCATTTTGATAATAGGCTATTTGTGTGTGATTGGGGAGGGTGAGGGAAGAACAGAAAGATCATACATTGTAAACATGTGTTTTCTATATAAAAATCTAGACAGTGAAGATTTTTGCTAAGCTGAAGTAGAGATACTTGACATTATAATATGAGCTGGGTGTTGAAAGACTCTACTCCCCATGGGCTAATACCTGTTTTTTTTCTTTTTCTTTTTTTCCGTTTTAGAAGAAAAAATCAGCACTTTTTGAAGTGTCTGAGGTTATACCAGTCATGACAAATAATTATGAAGAAAATATCCTGAAAGGTGTGCGAGATTCCAGCTATTCCTTGGAAAGTTCCATAGAGCTTTTACAAAAGGATGTGGTACAGCTCCATGCTCCTCGTTACCAGTCTATGAGAAGAGTGAGTTCTGTTTTCAAGTTGTGACCTAGTGGGTGAATTTTTTGTGAGTTAAGCTTGCATTCCAAATGGATAGTGACTATGGTGATGGATCTCTAGGTAAATTTGTCTTTGTACCATGTTAAGAAGTGGGATCATAAAGGCTTTAAACGAGTACTGTGTATAAGGTTGGAAAAATGCCGTTTTTGTCCCAGACCATTCTTACGTGGATAAAGTATGCAGGGGATTTCTTTTTTTCTGTTTTAGGTGCTTATGAACAACTTAAATGTTATGCATGACATTGTTTTAAATCCCTAAGTGGGTTTGTTTTTTAAAAGTTGACTTCAAATAAAAGATGGGTAACTGTTTATGTAGTGTTATGCTGTTCAGGGAGTACATGGTTATTGTGAAGAATATTTTACTGTTTTGGGGTTTTCCTTTTTGGAGGGAAGAGCGAAAAATCATGTTCCTTTTTAGAAATAAGAAATTTAGACGTTCTCCTGCCAACCTTCTAAACTTCTGTAATACAGTGAAAGTTAATCTAGGCATACTTGAACAAGAGATCCCCATAATTAGTTGGAGTGAGAGAATAGTAGAGATAACTATATTGGTCTGCAAGAGGTTCTTCAGCCTTTGCGAATACATATGCTGGCTATGATAATGAAGAATAGGCACAGGAATGGAAACACAGGCTATGGCAGTGGAAGGTAGGAGCAAGAATGAAGAAAAAATAGTTTGCTGTCAATACCTACAACAAAAATAGCATTTTAACTGATTCATATTAGGAGTTTGAAGGTATCTTTGTTAAATGGGTTCTGATTTTGAAGGGTAGATATAAAGATATAGGTACTAAACAAACAAAATCTTTAGTTGAAGTTTATGCCATGCACTGCTGAATCTAGGGCTTCATTTGAGGGACATTGGACTAAATGTGTGGACAACACAAGATAAAAATTAAAATTGGGTCATGAGCTAGCTATTCAGATTGTGTAGGCCTATTTCTGTTATCTCTTAAGATATGAAATGGTATGATAGGCCTTTTGTACAGTGTTTTTGTAGTCAAACTTATAATTATTGTTTGTTACAGTTTTGTTTCTTTAAAAGAAAAAAAATATTTTGTTTTATAGGATGTAATTGGCTGTACTCAGGAGATGGATTTCATTCTTTGGCCTCGGAATGATATTGAGAAAATTGTCTGTCTCCTGTTTTCCAGGTGGAAGGAATCTGATGAGCCTTTTAGGCCTGTTCAGGTATTTTATTCTAAAATTAACAAGTTAAAATTGTTTAAGTAAGGTCTGACTTGAGAAATTCTTTGGGTATATATTTCTTGATAGTTTTATTTCATGAGTCCTTCCTGTCCTTTTGACTATTATGATATAAGAGAAGGAAAGCATTTGAGGTTTTAGACTCCTTGATATTGAGGCTATTTTCTGTCTAATATGTCTTTGAAATTGTGGCCACAAAAAGTCTTTCTTTTCATGGTACTGGGGTTTGAACCCAGGCATACTTTACCACTGAGCTACACCCCCTGCCCTTCTTAATTTTTTATTTTGAGACAATGTCTCACTTAGTGGCCAAGGCTGACCTCAAACTTTCGTCTCCTGCCTCAGCCCCTTGAATTTCTGGGATTATCGGCATTTGCCACCATATCTGGCCAGAGCTTTTTTTTTTTTTTTTTTTTTGGTACCGGGGATTGAACTCAGGGGCACTTGACCACTGGGCCACATCCCCAGTCCTTTTTTGTATTTTAATTAGAGACAGGGTCTCACTGAGTTGCTAAGTGCCTTGCCATTGCTGAGGCTGGCTTTGAACTCACGATCCTCCTGCCTCAGCCTCCCAAGTGCTGGGATTACAGGTGTGTGCCACCACGCCCGGCCAGAGCCTTTTTAAGGTAGACATTTGATTTATAGAGGGAGCAGATGGATGAGCTTCAGAATCTGTGAACCCTCATCATGTATATCCCTGAAATGGTTTATTTATTTATTTTTTTAAAGTTCTAGAAACTGATGTGTATATGAAACTATACAGGGGAGAAATAGGTTTTTGGTGTTAAGAATTGAACCGGGAGCCGGGCGCGGTGGCGCACGCCTGTAATCCCAGCACTTTGGGAGGCTGAGGCAGGAGGATCGCGAGTTCAAAGCCAGCCTCAGCAATGGCGAGGCACTTAGCAACTCAGTAAGACCCTGTCTCTAAATAAAATACAAAAAAGGGCTGGGGATGTGACCCAGTGGTCAAGTGCCCCTGAGTTCAATCCCCGGCAAAAAAAAAAAAAAAAAAAAAAAAAAGAATTGAACCGGGGCCCCATGCATGGTATTCACGTATTCTATATCCTGGGCCCCAGTAGCAGATTTAATTGACCTTAACATTGTGCTGACTTCTGTCATTTGGTGTATTAGACAATTTCTAATGTTAGTTCAAGGACACTTACGTGTTGGTTCTAATTATATTTGTAATAATGAATTCATAAACATAAAGAAAAGATAGTCTGCAAGAATGTTAATTATGGTTTGTGGTATGCCAGTTGGGTCCATCTACATAGTTTTCTAAGCGAGCATACTTTCACAAAGAATGGCATTTCAGGAACCATTTTAAGTATACTAAACTTAATACTGGAAGGCTTATTTTAAAGCTGATTATTTAGGAATGTGAAAATTATTTTGTCACTTTAAAATATCTGTCTTTGTAGTGATTTTGTGTGTGATTAGACTGTATAAGTTATACTCATCTGCTTCCATGGTAATATAACTATACATCTGCTCAAATAAGTTATTCCTTTTTCTAAGACTCATAGTAAGTTCTATAGATAAGGTCATAAGTTAAATATGGATACAAATATCACATTTAGTTGTGCTTTTAATGCATAGTATCTGAGTGACATGAATATGCTAGAGAAGAATATAGTTGAATATAAAAAGAATGAGAATCAGAAAAAGTATGTGTATAGTTGCCTCTATTCTAACCGCTTACCAGAGGTGTTGGTAGGGTTTTTGTTGTTTTTTGTTCTTCCCCAAGATGTGGGCAATTGAACCAAGGCCTTCTTTGCACATGGTAGGCAAGCCATGCTACCACCAAGCCATATTCCCAGCCCAGTTTTTGTTATTTAGTTCTTGATTTCCTTTTGGAAGAAAGGAAGGTCTCCTTATCATGCACATTGTTATTGTTTTTTGTTTTTGATTTTGTCCATCTACAACTAAAAAAAATTTAAGAAAAAAGAAAGAACCCAGAGTAGAGATTGTAAATAAATATTGAGTTCTTCTCATACCCAAGTATGAAGTTCTAGGAGGTGCTAACTAATTTATAGATCTCTGTTCTCAATCACTACAGCCTGTTTTAATTGTGGTTATGGGTCCCTTCCTTCACTCTGGTATTTGCCATATTGGAATACTTGTAACATTTCTTATTTCACAGTATTTCGATTTTTAGTGAATTAGGGTTTGTGTTGGTATTGTTTCCTAGAATGGCATTTTCCTAGTTACTTAACCATTACCATTTTCCCCTGGGGGAATTATCTTCATCTTCCAGGTATAATCCAAAATCATCTGTTCCTCTTAAATTATCTAATATTGGTTTTTCTTCCTATCATAATTTAAGAACTTGATTTGAGATTTAGGAATAATAACCACATCTTATTCTAGGTAAGAATTTGAAGCAGATATCTGTCTGTATGTACTAGTTCTATTTACCAGTGTATGATGAACCCCCCACCCCTTATTTAAAATAACCTTATTTGGGTTTTTCAGCTAATAGCATGCTTTTTATACATACTTGCAAGAACATCTGAGAATTCAGTAAGCACTTGAATTGTACAGAAATATAATTCAGTATCATTTTGTTATGGTTTATAAGAAAAGCTACTAGTGGGAGGAACTGATAGCCCTATCTTAGTTTTCCTGCTGTTTTTGGCATACTGGAATAAAAGTTTGAACCAAATGACCTCACAGCTTTTTTACAATTCAGTATTATTTAAATAGATCATCAAACATTTCTTAGTTTCTTGAATTCTCCATTTGGTCTTTTTCACTCAGCATTTGCCTTTCCTGTTGCCCCAGATACATTTTGTGGAAGGATGAAATTTATCTTCCTCACATTAAGAGTGAAGGAATGTTCTTAATGATTTCGGTCTTTCAGGAAAGAAAAACAACAACAATAAGTAAATAAACAATCTGAGGCTAGCTAATAGACAAAAAGTACATAATTTTTCAAATTTTTTTTTTTTTTTAATTTCAAGGGGTGGACTAGAGATGTAGCTCCTTGGTAGAGTTCTTGTCTAGCATGCACGAAGTCCTGGCTTCCATCCCCAGTACCAAGGGAGAAAATATTGAAGGAGTTTATACACCCTCAGAAGTCCATCTATGTGAGAAGTGGAACTGTATTTCACACCTGGGCATCACATTGACTGTCTTTGAGTAATGGGTTAATTTGAGATGGTGTCTCACTAAGTTACTTAGGGTCTTGCTTCTTTGCTGAGGCTGGCCTTGAACTTGTGATCCTAAGAGCCATTACAGTTTGTCTCCCAACTGAAAAGAGGGAAGGGTCATTGGGTTTTAAAGTACTATGGTGTGAGTATTGGGTCAAGTAGGTTTGCAAGTAAGATTTTATGAAAGCTGGCTTAAGATCGTTATTGAGATTTAGTCATGTTGATGCAGAGCTTCTTTAAAGATCAATTATAGAATGGAGTACTGTCTAGTAGAACTTTCTGCAGTGAAGGAAATGTCTTATATGTCTTGATTGTTCAAAATGGTGGCCAGTAGCCAGATGTGACTGTTAAGCTTTGAAATGTGGCTAATATTAGCAAAGAACTGAATTTTAAATTTAATCAGTTTAAGTAGGCACGTGTGGCTGTTGGCTACATATTGGACAGTACAGGTATGTGGGAATGAGTTCAGGTGTTTCAGATAGTCTTAACATTTGTAGTTAGATAAATGTTTGTATGTTTTAACTAGGCCAAATTTGAGTTTCATCACGGTGACTATGAGAAACAGTTTCTGCATGTACTGAGCCGCAAGGACAAGACTGGAATTGTTGTCAACAATCCCAACCAGTCAATGTTTCTCTTCATTGACAGACAGCACTTGCAGGTAAGGTATTTTGAGAACGACTTCAGGGCTCATATGAAAGCCTTTGTTGGTTAGTAAGACTTTTCTAAATAAGATAATTGTTTTGCCACCTCAACACTGCCTTATTTTTGAAGTTATTTAAAAACAAGAAACAAATACCATACTTCTTACTCTAGAAGTTCCCAAATTTTGCTGCATATTAGGACTTACTGGTGAACTATTTTGAAAGTCTTTATTCAATAGATGAATGTAGGATATATGGCCAAAAGATGGAACATTATCCAGTAACTTACTAAAAATGTAGACTCTCAGGCCCTACTCTACTCCTGCTTAATCAGAATCTGCATTTTCAAGTGAGTCTTAGCACTATTTTGAGAAGTACCAATGTAGACCTTTTAAATAAAGACCTAAAAGGATGGGGTACATTCTGTATTTAAAAAATTAGTAATTCCTATTTAAGCAACAATCTAAGAATTTTAATTTAGTTTTTAATTTACAAAATATGGTTGATTTTTCTCAATCTGGACCTGAATGTTATCACTTAGAATTTGTAATAGCTTCTTTGTTATAAGTTATTTACCTTTAAAAAATAGCATCATCCTTGTTGAAACAGTGGGTGTAGGTGTATACCAGTAATCCTAGCTACTTATGAGAGAGAGAGGAATGCAAATTTAAGGCCATCCTAAGCACCATAGCAAGACCCCATCTCTTAAACAAAAACAAAACAAAACAAAACAAAATTACCATTCATTCAACAAATGAGTGCCACCCAGTGCCAGGCACTATACAACAGTGGACAAGATAGACAAAATTCCTGCCCTTCTGATTTGTACTCCACTAAGGGGAACCCAGTAGTAACGAAGGAAAATAGTGACAGTGCAAGAGAAAAAGAAAAGGTAGATAAACTGTGGTTCAACTTTTTAAGATAGGGCACTAGAAGACCTAATGGAGAAGGTGATGTAAGTGAAGAGTGTTTATAGTACTCATTACATTGGAGACCATATGTTTATGTAAGAGAATGTGTGCAAACTGAACAATAAAATGTCAAATCACAGCCGGGCACGGTGGCGCACGCCTGTAATCCCAGCACTTTGGGAGGCTGAGACAGGAGGATTGCGAGTTCAAAGCCAGCCTCAGCAATGGCGAGGCACTTAGCAACTCAGTGAGACCCTGTCTCTAAATAAAAAATACAAAAAAGGGCTGGGGATGTGGCCCAGTGGTCGAGTGCCCCTGAGTTCAATCCCTGGTACCAAAAAAAAAAAAAAAAAAAATGTCAAATCACAGCTTATCTCTGAGGAGCTAACAGGCTGCTTGGGAAGATTGCATATGTGTTTTTTTAGCTTACAGAAGTAAGCTAAAAGTATGCTATAAGAGTAAATCAAAGAACTTGGATTTAAAAGGAAAGTTAATTTTGGTGGACACTTTTGAGGAAACCATACAGAAAAACGTAACTTGTTTGGGTTTTCTTCCTCTACTTTCCTCTTACCATTAGTTCTCTTCTGGTAGGTGTTTTGAAGTTGACTCTAATTTTTCCTTTTTTATTGCTTACGTGTACTTTAAATTATTTGTTGAGGAAGTGTTCTGTATAGCAGGCAGTTTTGCTGGTTTTATTCAGTTTTAAAGGGTACTGCATTGTAGTGGAATCTAAAGCACAGATTTTGTCATAGAAACTATAGTGTTAACTAGTAGCTAGCATTGATAAACCAAACTTCATTTTCATGTGAATGTATTAAGAAATATTAGCACTATCTAGACATGACCTTGGGATGCTACTTATTATAATAAATTATTTCCTGTTAGGAATCAAGGACAGATCTTTTTTGTGAGTTAAGTAAGCAGCTTGAATCCTGACGAAAAAATTCAACTTTATAAACCAAATTTGGGTTGTAGGTAGGTGACTGTCCCACATTGCACAGAATATCCCAGTACAGTACTGAAAGTCCCAAGTCCTGGAAACCCTTCAGTCCCAGGAAATGGGAATGGTTGTCAACAAACTTGGTCTTTGATGCTCTTAGTCTTTTTTTTTTTTTGGTACTGGGGATTGAACTCAGGGGCACTCGACCACTGGGCCACATCCCCAGCCCTTTTTTGTATTTTATTTAGAGACAGGGTCTCACTGAGTTGCTAAGTGCCTCGCCATTGCTGAGGCTGGCTTTGAACTCGCGATCCTCCTGTCTCAGCCTCCCAAAGTGCTGGGATTACAGGCATGCGCCACCGCGCCCGGCTAGTCCTATTTTCTGTTCCTCTATTCAGGTTCTTTTCTTGATCATCATAAGCTGGACATGTGTGGCCACGTTTGTCCATAGAAGAATTAACTTGCATAGTTTGTAGAGGAAATTGATAATGATAGTGGCCAAAAACACTTAGTGCCCAGCTGTACACTAAGAGCTGTATGTGAGTAATTTATTTTATCCTCAATAATCCTGAGGATGTAGGTATTACTCCCCTAATTATAGCTAAAGAAATAAATCAAGTAACTTGATCAAAATCATCTAGCTAAAATCTTGTGCATTTTTTTCATAAGTGACAAGGTTAAACCAGAAGATAATCTTGGATGGCCAGCTGGTAGAGAGACACAGGCCTGGAGTTGGTGGGTTCTTTTTAAAAAAATAATAAATAATTAATAAATTTTACAGTACAATGCATTTTGATATATAGTATACAAATGGAGCACAACTTGTCATTTTTCAGAGTTGGTGGATTCTTAGAGCAGCCACTTACTGGCCATGTGATCTTAGGCAAATAAACTTCTGTGAACATGTTCTTTCTGTTGAGCAGATGATTTTCATAAGCTTATTGTGAGCTTTATAATTAACTTGAGGGGCCAGATTCTGGAGTGCTTATTAGTATATAAAAGGCCCTGTATTTAATCCCTAGTACCTCAAAAATTAACAAAATGAACTAGTCTGTATATATATTATACATTCATTGACATAAATGGACTGCCTCATGAGCAAAGCCAGTCTTTTTCTTAGATACTTCAGTAAAAAAATGAACTTTGCAGTCAGTTTTATTTAGATCCTGTCTCCCATTTACTAGCCAGTCACTAGCTTTCTAGCACGTAGTTATCCTTAAGTTAGATACGTGGTAAATACTTTTTAAAAAATAAGTTTGTAGCCGGGCGCGGTGGCGCACGCCTGTAATCCCAGCACTTTGGGAGGCTGAGTCAGGAGGATCGCGAGTTCAAAGCCAGCCTCAGCAATGGCGAGGCACTTAGTAACTCAGTGAGACCCTGTCTCTAATAAAATACAAAAAAGGGCTGGGGATGTGGCCCAGTGGTCTAGTGCCACTGAGTTCAATCCCCGGCACCAAAAAAAAAAAAAAAAAAAAAAATAAGTTTGATTTAGTTGGTCACACTTTGGCTTTCTGGTCCCTAACCCTAGGAGAGGATATGCTTAGATCTTAACCCATTTCTAATTATCTCCCTGGCTTCTATATCTGCTGACTCCCTATACACAAACATTCCTAGAGTCTGATCTGTTTCCATGAAATGCCTTTAACCTTAATTTTTTTTAGCAAGCAGTCTTTGGTTGACTTGATAACTTTGTAATTTAATTCTGCATAAATTCTCTATGCATTTAGTTTACAGTAATCTCTACTGGTTTGTTTGTTTGTGTGTGTGTGTGTGTGTGTGTGTGTGTGTGTGTGTGTGCGCCTGCCTTTTATGGAAAGATATGTCCCTTACTACTAGATTGCTAGACTGGATGGAAAGGTAATTTATCACTTATTTTGTGCCATAGGTTCTCCCTAAATTGTGGGAGGTTACCTTCTAATAATAATTGTGTTCAAGTCTTACTAAAAATATTAAAAATTTTTCCCTTTCCAGACTCCAAAAAACAAAGCTACAATCTTCAAGTTATGCAGCATCTGCCTCTACCTGCCACAGGAACAGCTCACCCATTGGGCAGTTGGCACCATAGAGGATCACCTCCGTCCTTACATGCCAGAATAGAGGGCCGACCAACACAATGGAGAAGATCAGAGAATGAAGCAGCAATTGTTTTTCTTGTTTTCTTACCACTTTATTCTTTCAGAGTTTAAAGAAAACGGACTCATGCACAGAACACTATGCATTTTGAAACTCGTTCATCCTGGATTTTTTTTTTTTTTTTTTTTTTAATCATTTGTATCTCAGAACTTAAAAAAAAAATTAGATGTCTTCTGCACAGACTGTGTGAAAGAAGATGCTTTGCATACTTGCTGCACTGCATCAGCATCTTACTAAAAATGTGAAGTAAAGGACTGTTGTACACTGAAATGCTTAAATGTATCTGAAAGCACAAGGTGATACTCATTTTTGATGGTCTTCCCATTTGTGCTGGTTTTGCCTCTTTGACATCTGTCATCAGTATTGAGAGGGTGAGAAGTGAATGTAACCAGGTATAAGTAACATTGAAAAAAACTTAATAGCTTTGCTATGATCACCATTGTTCCAGAGCACTATCAGATTCATTCTAATGACCAGAAGTGGTTGTTTAAAAAAAGTACAACTGTGGGAAAGAAATCTTAAATGAAAAAAGCATCTCATTATGAGGCATTCTTGCCTCATTTTACTGGGCCATGTTTATGTTTCTTGGTACTCATAAATATATGTATTTTTTTCCCAGATCTCTTTCCCCAAGTTGCTGTTATAAAAGTATTCTGCTGAGTGTGGATGCATTTATACTCACTAAAGCAGATCTGGAGTCTGAAGTAGCTAAAAGCAGCTATAAAACTGAGAAATACATTCATAGCTGCAGAAACCGTGATAGGTAGAGGACTTTACTTTTGGTTTTTGTTTTGTTTTTTGGTGTAAAAGAGAAGAGATTTTAATTACAAAGAAAATTTCAATTGTGCAGAGATACTGGTTTCTACACCATCCTAAAGAAAAAGTTATGAGGGATTTTGGAAAAGGAAAACATTTTTAAAGTTGGGATTTAAAATTGTAAAAATGACCAGAGTGTCAAAAGTTCTAAAAGTAGAACTCATTTTGTGCAATGAACACGAAGAAAGACTACTGTATAGTTTTGTTGTTTTTTTTTTTTTTTTTTTTTTTTTTCTTTTAAATGAAGAAAAGCTTTGCTTAAGGGTTGCATACTTTTATTGGAGTAAATCTGAATGATCCTGCTCCTTTGGAGTAAAACTAGTGCTTACCAGTTTCCAATTGTATTTAGCTTCTGGTTGGAATTTGAAAAGATGAAAACCTAAATAAAATAGGTGAAAGTTCCCTGAGTATTCAGGTGAATACACAAAGCTTGAAGTGGTAACTTTATTATCCCAAGTCACTGAGTAGATGTTACTGACCATCTTAGGGGATTATTTTATGGTCCATACCTGAACAATTAAGAAGAAAAACCCTGGCAGTTTGTAATTTCAACAAGAATAGGAATCAAGGATATTTGGTTAGCTTTCAATAGTTCATAGTCTGCCCTTACACTTGCTTCATGAAGAAAATACCATTCTTAATTTCAAAGTGCATTCACATGTTCTCTGATCAGTTAAAAGTTAGAATCCATTTGAAATAACACTTAGAATGTTTCATATGGCCAGATACTGTTCTAAGTTCTTAAACTAATAATTCTGAGTGGAAATAGAAGCAAAGTTTGAGTAACTTGCCCAAACTCACATCCTAAGTAGTGAAAGATTTAAATTAGACTGTTGATCTCTAGAGCCCAAGGCCTTAATTATCTTATTGTTGAGTTACATTTGTTCAGCATAGTAGGCAATTCAGCAGTCATTTTATTTTGGAATAATTTAGAAAAATTGCAAAAGTAATACAGAAAGTTCCTGTGTAACCAGTACCACATTTTTTATCATTTTGCCATATTTGTTTTCTCTTTGTATATATATTTGTAATCATTAACATTTTGAGTTATTTTGGTTGCTGGTCAAGGTGTTGCACATAGTAAAATCACCAAGCTCAAGAAATGTAGCATTGATATACTTAACCATCCATATTCTTGTTTTGCTGTCAATATTTTTGATATCTCTAAATCCCCTTAATGTCACAAAATAATTGCATTTAGTTGACATAGCCCTAGTGTCCTTTGATTTAGAATAGTTTATTGGCCTCCTTTGTTTCATGGTCTTGGTGTCCTGGGTTTACAGGTCCAATTTTCACATAAACTGTACTGTATTTTGCCTTTGATTTAGTTTGTTCATGGCTAGATGACAGGCTTTGTGTCCTTCTCGAGTTAGTATCTAGAGGCACACATCTGTTTCTTAGTGATGTTATCTTTAGTGCTTTCTCGCTTCTGCACTGTACACATTACTAGCAACCTATGTGGAGTTATGCAAATAATCCTCTGTTAGTATAGCACCACTGATGATTCTTGCTGCCAAATGAAGCCCATCTTTATGAAAGTTCCAGGAGGTGATTTTTCCAAATCTACCCTCCCTCCATGTCTTTCAGCATTTTATTGTAAGGAGGTCTTCCTGCCTCTGCCATTATTGTCCAAAGCTATGGACTCAACCTCCTACACCACATGCACAATTTGTGACTGCCTCTTATTTTCTTGAATACTTCCTTACTTTGAGGATAGGACCTTGGAATGTGTGTCTCCCTAGCCCTAGAACCAGCTGTTCTCCAAGGAGCACAGGTTCCTTTTAGTAGGAAGCACTGGAAATCAGACCCAGGTCTCCAGCATGCTCAATGCTACCAGGGAGTGTGTATCTGTCCTGTGAACAGCTCAGCAGGCATTCCAATCCAGCCAAAGGACAACCAACTTTTAACTCGGCTGTTTTCAGATTTAAAGTGCTTCTTTTCAATCTTTAGTCACAAAATGTTCACTAAGGCCAATGTAGAAATCAAATACTAGGGTGCCATATGCACAGAACTTGGGAGAAGTGGACTTAATAATTTGTGATCTAGGGACATTACAGTAGACAGCGAGATTCAAAGGGGCTAATATGCTTTTCCCCTTTTATAGAAAAGTTGCCAGACCTATAATAAGTTATCAGAGAAACCTATATGGACCATTTCCTGTTTTGCTGATGTCTTTGCTTCAATCTTTCTTGAATATTTAAGGCCATGCAATATAATTAATTTTCTTTATTTAGAGTTCACCTATTTTGAAATTCCATAATCCCATATAAAGGAAATGGAAATATGGCATGGCATTTTACAGTTGGGGAAGACCTAACTCCTCAAGGATTACCCAACTGCTGATTGAAATGTGTCCCTAAAACCACACCCTCCCAAGTGATGGTACTAGGAGGTGGGATCCTTGGTCACTTTTATTAGGGCCCTTTTAAGCGGCCCTGGAGAGCTGCCATCCGTACCACATGGAGGATGCGGCTAAAAGACACCATCTACAAGTCAGGAATCAAGCCCTCGCCAGAAAACCGGCTGGACCCTCGACTCTGGACGTCCAGCCTCCAGAATGGTAAGAAATTTCTGCCTGAGCTACTTAGCCTATAGTGTTTTGTTATAGAAGCCCAAACTTGCCGGGCGCGGTGGCGCACGCCTGTAATCCTAGCACTTTGGGAGGCTGAGGCAGGAGGATCGCCAGCCTCAGCAATGGCGAGGCACTTAGCAACTCAGTGAGACCCTGTCTCTAAACAAAAAAGGGCTGGGGATGTGACCCAGTGGTCGAGTGCCCCTGAGTTCAATCCCTGGTACCACACAAAAAAAAAAGAAGCCCAAACAGATTGATACCATTAATTTTTCTCCCTAAGCTGAATATTGGACTTTAATCTTACCTTCAAGTAGCTCTCCTTGCTTCTTTGCTTTACCTGTTTTCGAAACACTGAACTAAATTTTTTAACCCAATTATCATGCGTATGAGTTAAAAATGAAAATGGAGATGTTTAAAATGAAAAAAACCAAGACAACCCCAGCTTTACCCTACTGGGTCACTAGGTCCTTCACCCAAAGAAAATGTTTTAGCTACTTTGTGGTTCTGATAATTTATTTTGAAAAATTTGATCAGATTTACATGTGATGTTCACTGTTGGTGTCTTCAGGGCACCCTGTGGGGCTCTAGCTTCCCAGGTGTTTGGTATGCCGGCCTTGTGCTATTAATTTTCCTGTAGCCTTGTTGGTCAGATCCACAGAGGCAAATGCAAGTGTTCTTCCTTGTTTCAAAATTTGTGCTGTAATCACTATTTCTTCTCCTATTTTAGCAGGTGACATGTACCTTAAAAGGAAACAAATTTAGTTAATGGCAAATAATTTTTAGAAATGAAAGTTGTGACAAGCTCATAACAACTTTCCTGTGTACTTTACTCCTAAATATAGTTTAGGAATGATTGGCAAGCTTTCTGTGCTATCAAATTTGAATGGCTGGTACCTAACCAGGTTCTATCATACCCATTCCTTATCCACACCTTTCTTTCCCCACAAATATTGAGGATGTTCTTGCCCAATTTTTCCTTCAAGTTCTCTTCATATTTATCCAGGCTAATGAAAGATCTCTAGCTTTCATTTGATCCGCATAACTTCGTAAGTGAAATATCAATTGGTGTCTATCTTATATCAATATTTAGCCTTTAAATGAGTCAATACAAGAACTATAAGGAATAAACAAGGTCCTCACAGCCTGGTGATGAACTACATGTTTAGTCACAGCTTGGCACCCATGAGAGATCAGGCCCAGCACCCTTCAGATACCAAAACCCGAGTGTTCACGTCCTTATGTAACAGGAACATAGCTGGGAACCTCTTGTCGGTTTAGAAGACCTAATACGTGCAAATGCCACATTAAGCAGTTGTTGCAGTATGTTTAGGGAACATGACAAGAGAAAGGTCTGCATGTGTCCAGTACAGACGCAGTTTTAAACGTCCTCCAGCTGAGGCTGGCTTAATCTGCAGAGTGGAACTGTGACACGCTGGCTACACAGTTCCCGAAATACATTTCCTTCCCATTTGTGATCACAAGTTTCTTTAATTCACTTACTCTAGTAACCTTAAAAATAGGGTTAGTCGGGCGCGGTGGCGCACACCTGTAATCCCAGCACTTTGGGAGGCTGAGGCAGGAGGATCGCGAGTTCAAAGCCAGCCATCAGCAATGGCAAGGCACTTAGCAACTCAGTGAGACCCTGTCTCTAATAAAATACAAAAAAGGTCTGGGGATGTGACCCAGTGGTCGAGTGCCCCTGTTCAATCCCCAGTACCACACACACACACACACACACACAAAAAAAAAAGAAATAGGGTTGAGGACTCTGATAATGCTAATGTTTTAAAGGGAAATGATTCCCTTACAGTTTGTGTGTATCTGGCTTTTTATAGAACAAGGAGCTGTAGAAGAGAATACATATTTTTGCCAAATTCAAAATAAGTCTTTTTGTGTTTGTGGCTGGGAGGTATAAGACAGTAGGAATTTATTGCTGGAAAGAACAAGCTAGTTTTGAATTCATAACCTCAATTTAAAGAAATGAAAATGGTATGCTTAGTAGTAATAGTAAATTACTGAGTTTTTTATTATTTCCCCTAAAAATTAAGAGTTCTGGCTACTAGCTATTAATTTAAGTGAAACCAAGTGAAGGCACGCAACCCTTTGTGCTGGGTGAGCAAGCATTAGACCTGGGGGATCTGGAAAGTGACATTTCAACAGTACTCTTACCTTAGAATTTCTTCTTTCATTGTCTTGCAAGCCCAATTTTTTACTGCAGCCATGGTCTAAAACAGACATCCTTGGTCTGTGTAATGTAGCACTTAATTTGGTTTTGTGTTTAGTGGTAGTATGAGGATGATTCATGAAGTGTTCAGTGACTGAAATAGTCCCCAATTTTTGAGACTATGTCCTAGTGTCATTTCAAGTGAATTTTTACAGCTGAGGCAGCTCAAGATGGTGACCAAGGCTTCTGACCACACATACTTGAAAGGCCAAAGCTGTGTGCCTTATTAAAACTATTTATGGAGTTGAGAAAGCCACAGTATCTTAGGAGATTATAAAATGCAGTGCTGGGCTTGGAGATCTCTCTTTTTAACAGAACACTATGGAAAAGCACTGTTAGCAGTTGGCCTCCCTAAGGACTGCTGAGCCCGTACACAGGCACAGCCTTTCTCTTCTGTACATCTTAATTTCACAAGGACACGCTCTGCATCCTGTCCTGTCACGTGCTTACTGCACCCTCAGTCTATCCCCATAATAGAGGTGAACTAACTGAAGGAGTCATAAGGAAACTAATAAAAGACATCAACTGCTTAAGACCCAATAACCTACTTATTTCCATTACTTTTATGTCTGGTTCTCACCCTAACCCCCCTGCCTGTCCTCTCAACAAATACATCTTCTGTTGCTTTAGTAGAGAAAGCCCACTTGTCTTCAAACTATCCCTGGGCCTTGCTCTTTATTGAATAGGACTGACAAGATTACTGGTTCATGTTGGAACTGAATGTTTCACATTTTGGTAGGATAGTCCCTGAAGGCATTTTCACAACAGTGAGTGACAGCTGGACGTCTAGGGCCTGGTTCTCTATTCAGAGTTAAAATCTGCAGAGCAGGTCTCTGGTCATGAGATCCAGGACTGCTGCTGGCACTAGATCACCTCATGACAAGCTCACCATATGCATGTGGAAAGTTCAGCTTTTCTTTGAATTTTATTCAGATTTTTCTTTATGTATGTATTCAATACATATAAAGTCTTTGCAGTACAAGTGGTACTTTAAGGACTGTACGAAACAGAAACCATGAGTTTGTGATTTTTTCCCCCACTAGGAGAGGTAGTAGAAGCTGTGTGCTGTTTGGATGTTTGGGGTCAGGTACCTTTTACTATTGACCGTACAGCTGGCCTGTCTGTGGCTTCCCCAGCCTCATGCTTAACCTCATGAGGATTGAAAGTATTTGAAGAAAAAGTTGTGTCTGTACTGAGCACATATTTCTCATTCCCTAAACAATACAGTACAACAACTATTTATATACCATTTGCATTTATTTAAGTTTTTTAAAAATATTTATTTATTTAGTTGTACACAGTGCAATGCATTTGTGTTTACGTGGTGCTGAGGATCGAACCCGGGGCAATGCCCGTTTGGCCGCGCACATGCGAGGCGAGCGCTCTGCCGCTGAGCCACAACCCCAGCCCTATTTAAGTTTTATAAGTGATCTAGAGATGACTTAAAATGCATGGAAATGTGTATAGGTTATACGTAAAGATGACATTTTATTTTTTCTAATATGGGAGCTTTACCACTGAGCTACCTCCCAGCCCTTTTTGAGACAGCATCTTGCTAAGTTGCCAGTGTTGGCCTCAAACTTGCCTTAGCCTCCTGAGTAGCTGGGATTATAGTCAGGTGCCACTGTGCCCAAATAAAGATGTCTTTTCAGAGGAGGGATCTGAGCATCTGCAGATCTTACTATATGAGAGGGGTCCTGGAACCAATCTCCTACAGACATAAGCAAAAGGTGACTGCACTAAAATTAACTGTTTCAGTTCTAGTTTTGAAGGCCACATAATAGCTGCATTGAACTGGATTTCATACTTCATTAGTATTCCAAACACACTGTCTTGATGGTTTGAAGTGATCTATCAAAGTGAGAGGCCTCTGGGGTAGCTTGCATACGTACGTAATGTTCATGTCAACGCTGACTCCAGGCAGACCCCTTTCTGAGCACAGCAGAGCCATGGTTGATATGCTGTCTATTAAGGTGGCTGTCAAACCACCGTGGAGCGTGCCCAGTTTATTAGCGTGCTGCTCTTCTACTTTCATTTCACAAATAAATTTCTCAGGAGCAGCAGAGACGAGAGTCACCTAAATGTAAAAAAAAAAAAAAAAAAAAAAAAAAATTTGTGGACATTCATTCTGTGGTATATGAAAAATTCAAAACCCATCAGAAACAATCATTGGATTAAACTGAATCTCCTCCAAAAAAGACTGACTCAGGAATTCAATATGCCAATCTATAATATAAATTAACACTTGTGCAAGTTGTTTTTAAAGAAAAAGTAATGTTGAGTGAATAGTTTTTGCTGATCTTCACTCTTCTGCATAATTCAAACATTAAGTCTAAACTTTTCAGCCTTATGTGGAACACCTGGTATCTTTTTTTTGTGTGTGTGTGTGTGTGGTACTAGGGATTGAACTCAGGGGCACTCAACCACTGGGCCACATCCCCAGCCCTTTCTTGTATTTTATTAGAGACAGGGTCTCATTGAGTTACTTAGTGCCTCGCCATTGCTGAGGCTGGCTTTGAACTCACGATCCTCCTGCCTTAGCCTCCCAAGTGCTGGGATTACAGACGTGCGCCACCGCGCCCTGCCTGGCATCTCTTAATAGTCAGAGTTTTGCATCACCCAGTCACCTGGTCCCTGTGATCTTTCAATAACCCATATATCTGTTTAGTTAGGTGTTCCTTAGTTTTTGCACAAGCAGAGTGATTTTTAAATGACTTAATGAATGGTTCAAATCAACCTGAAAGACAAGCTGGAAGAAATTCAGTAATTTAATGAGTTACTAGAAGAAGCTTATTCCACACACCCATTTTAATATAAAGTTTAACAACAGAACCCAACCAAGTTAAAGGACTGCTTTTATGTCCTGTCCCACATAAAACATCACAATGAAAAAGTATTACACCAAAGAGCATGGCGCAATAAAGATGTCCTTGCTGGCCTGCTTGGCTTTTCTTATCACCGATTGTAAGCAGATAATGTACCACAGTTGGGGTCACTGTTTTCAAACTTCTTAAGAACTTCTTGTGGTGTGCAAAAGCTGCTAAATGCCTCATTGAATTTTCTTGGGGTTCTCTTTATTCTGCAATTTTCCTCTCACTTCTTCAGCTATGTGTTCACTAGGCCTTAGGAATTTTCAGCACTATTATGAAATCTTGGGACCATCAGTATGTGCTACTGTTGTTGAAATGTCATGTGGCAGAGGAGCAGACTATAATAAGTAAGGGTAACTGCCATTTTGCTATTATATTCAGCAGGGGTTATTTTCAAGGCCACCATTATGACAGAATTGATCTAGGTCTGTCCCTTCATGTCCCTCTAGTTACTGCCTTTTCTGGAGACACACAGAAGTGTCTATGGCTCCCTCCAGGAAGACATGATTCAACTTTATTGGTCTTGCTGTTTATCCTACAAGAGGCCATGAAGGAAAACAAACAAAACAAACCATTCCCAACAATACCAAGTCATGTTTTACACAGCAGATAAATGGAAACAACGTTTACAGCAATAAGTGGTCTAGCCACAAGATGTCCTCATAAACTAATTCACACTAGGATAGAACAAGGTGGAAACTGGTCTTGTAGTGTTTGTATTTTATTTTCAGCAGCATTAGGGGTTGAACCCAGGCCTCAGCCATGCGAGACAAGTGCTCTACCACTGAGGGGCACCCCAGCCCTACCTGAGTCTTGAAGTCAGGCACTGGCAACAACAACAAATGAGACTGAATCCCTGTTCTCAGAGGGTTCCGTCTAAAGGAAGAGGCAAATACATAAAACACTGCAACAGAGGAGATTATTGCAGAAAGAATGAGTACTGTTTCTTGAAGTAAGAATATCTAACATTAGTAAGGTCTGCCAGCCTTTGTTTACTTTCAAGGAACCTATTTGTAAATGTAAATGAGGCCCTGGGTTCAATCCCCAGTACCAAAAATAGTAATAACAACAAAAAAATCAAATCATGTCACTCTTCCATTTAAAACCTTTCTAATGGAGAGCCATTTCACTAAAGGAAGAGTCAAAGTCCCTTTTGTGATCTGCAAAGTCTTACATGATCCCCTCTCATCTGCAACTCGCCCCTTGCAGGAGCCCTGTTTGGGGATTGACTTGAATTGCAGTTGACTATGAGCCGTGGAGATTTGGCCATTGTCGCCACCCGTAGTCTCACAGGATTTGTTGCGGGATCTCGAGTGACTTGGCCGAAATTGCTGATCGGGTCAGCGCCATTTTAGTGGTGTGTTTGGCGTGTGTTAGTTGTTGTTAGAACCAGAGAGAAAAGTTACCAGAATAAAAAGCTGTTTGTCTCCAGTTTGCTTCTGAAGTTCTTCCCGCGGCTCCGTTGCTCCAAGCGCTTCAGGCGGCAACAGCCCCTTAGCTTCCAGTGCTCCGTCACACTATCTAGCCTCCCTGGGACACAATTCTGTGTGTACATGGGTGCTGGGGATGGAACCCAGGGCCTCACAAGCATTAGGCAAAGCACTCTACCACTGAGCTGCAGCCAGCCCTCACACCCCTCCAACATGCAAGCACAGAGCTTTTTTTTTTTTTTTAGTTGTAGGTGGACACAAGACCTTTATTTTACTTATGTGGTGCTGAGGAACAAACCCAGGGCTTCACACATGCGAGATGAGCGCTCTACTGCTGAGCCATAGCCCCAGCCCCAAGCACAGAGTTTTAAAGTCTCCAGGGCTTTACAATGGCTCTTCCCTTCCGGGAACGTTCCTCCCCTTAGACATTCATGACATGCTCAGGTATTAACATCTTCCTAGATGACATTATTTAAAATTGAACTCTCAAAAAATGAACACTAGAGGCCATGGTGGGTGCACCTGTAGTTCTCATACTTGGGAGGCTGAGGCAGGAGGGCAGCTTGAGTCCAGGAGTCAGGGCAGCCTGGGCAACAGAGCAAGAGAAGAGGTAGGGAGGGCTGGGGTTGTGGCTCAGTGGTAGAGCGCTTGCCTCGCATGTGTGAGGCACTGGGTTCGATCCTCAGCACCACAAAAAAGTAAATAAAGGTATTGTGTCCATCTACAACTTAAAAAAAAAAAAAAGTAGGGAGAGGGAGAGAACTCCATAGGCATATATAAATTTTAGGATTAAAAAAATTTAAATTCATTTGCACCAATACTCCCTATTCTGTCTGCTTTACTTTACAACACTGACCACCATCTATCATAGCACATGTTTTCTTGTTTTTCCTAATGTTTTATTTGTTCCACTAAAATATAAGGTTTATAAGTACAGGATTCTTGTCCCCTGATTTATCTCCAGAGCTTAGCATGGTGCCTGGCACATAGTAGGCACTCCAATGTTTGTTGAATGAATACATTCACATCTGAAGGGCATTCTATAACAAATTCTACAAAAATATGCCCAACACTTAGTGGCTTCAGCCATGGACTGAATGAACCACAGGAGACTCTTCCATGTGAAAGGCAAGCCACCAAACTAGGCCCTTCCAAGGGCACTTCAGTTCCCTTTGACAGATGCTTATCAAACTTCTACTAGGACTTGTTCCCAAGAGCTCTGTGTGGAGGGGGATGATGGGCTAAGCAGCAGATATTTTCAATAACACAAATCAGTCAAGGTCTACGAGTGGATCAGAGGAAGAAATCAGGAGCTGCCAGGGAAGCTTTCTCAGTGACAGCAAGTGTTCCTTGAAAATGACTTTGGAGGAAAAAAGTAACAGCGGCAGGCAACTAGGGCAGGGCAAAGGATCCCCAGATGAGCGGGGGGTTGAGGAGGACGAAGGTAACAAAGCTCAACACAAGCGCCATGGTAAGCAAAACAGCCCCTGGGGACAGCGGAGGAGTGACATTCCCTGAAGATCCAGCCAGCTGAAGGAGCACGCTGCTGTCACCTGGCACAGAGGCAGTGGTGCCACTGGGAACAAAGCAATCACTGTATCCCACCCCCCAGACAGCACCCTGCACCCAACACCGTGAAAGGCCTGAAAACATAAGGCTCCAAGGGCTTCCCTCTCACAGCAGCAAGCAGCCCTCAGACGCAGGTTCTCCGACTTGAACCTGGATCAGAGGAGCTGAAGGGAGATCCTTCCTCTTCCCCGCTCCTACAGACTCAGAATGTGCCACATCCCTTCACACCCCCAGTTTTCCTTTCAAGGAAAGCACAATACCGTGTAAGAGTGTTTTTTGTTTGTTTGTTTGTTTGTTTTGGTTTTTTGCAGCTGAGCCATGTTTGGAACCAAGTGCCTGAATACAGAGTTCTTCCCAGAAAGGGCTGGTGCCTGGGCTGCAACCCTGGCACAACAGGCCAGGGGATAGTTTAATTGTTTAATGGTAAAGCCACAAACCAAACAGCAACAAAGAAGTTCAAATAACCTCTGTTCACTATAGGCTAGAAAATCCTAGAACTCCTCTGGTAGTTGAATAAAAAGTACTTTATTTAGTGTTCTGTTCTTTCTTTTCACTACTCCGGATTAAACTCTACCCACTGAGCTACATTCCCAGCCCTTTTTATTATTTTGAGACAGGGTCTTGCTAAGTTGCCCAGGCTGACTTCAAACTTGCGATCTTCTTGCCTTGGCTTCCCAATAGCTGGGATTACAGGGAATATATCTGTGTGCCTGTCTTATTAATTTTGTAAATACATAAATTTCTATTAGAGTTCTCAGGTCATAACATTTCTGAGGCCAAATTTTATGTGTATTTTACCAATTTGTGTGTGTGTGTGTGTGTGTGTGTGTGTGTGTGTGTTACTGGGGATTGCTCTACCACTGAGCCACATCTCTAGTCCTTTTTCTTTTTTCAGACAAGGTCTTGCTAAGTTGCCCATATTAGGCCATGAACTTGTGGTCCCCCTGCCTCAGGCTCCCGAATAGATAGGATCACAGGCAGGTGCCATCCTGCCTGACCAACCCCTCCCCCCATTTCCTGTTTTTAAAGAAAGGACACATCAGTGTTTCCTGGAACTTACTTATTCATGGAGATTTTACTTTGTCACAGTGCACTAGATGGTACACTTTCTCGGAATATACCATTCTCCTTTCCTAGGTTATAAATTCCTAGAGGGCAAGGAAGTACGGTTGGTATTTCTTTATAACAGTGATAGATTGGCAGGAACCAATAGGCTTAAAGGTCGCCAAAAGTTCGCCCTGGTCCACAGTAAAGGGTCAAAAGTTCACCCTGTTCCACAGGCAGAGGGCTAAACAGTTGCTCTGCTCTTTGGGCAGGAGGTTTTCATCATCCCCGAGCAGGGGCCAATAGGCTTCAAGGCTTCCCTTAGGAGCCAATAGGCTTTCAGGTCATCAAAAGTTCACCCTGTTCCACAGGCAGAGGGTCAAAAGTTTGCTCTGCTCTCTGGACAGGATGTTTCATCATCCCCGGGCAGGAGCCAATAGGCTTGAAGCCTGCCCTCACACCTCGAGCAGGAGCCAATAGGCTTAAAGTTCCCTCTGGTAACCCCCCCCCCCACCACCAGTAAGCCTTATATAAACTCCAGTCCATTCGAAGTTGGAGAGCCAGACAGAGGAACGGAGAGCCAGCCAGTGAGCCAGACACCAAAGAGAGCAACACGACAGAGAGCCCCCGAGTGGAAGAGCCCACGAGGAGAGAGAGAGAGAGAGCAGCCACGAGCCAGAGAGGCAAGGAGAAGAGAGACAACGGAGATGGAGAAGAGGCAGCCACTGCACACTTACCCGCAGTCTCCAGCCCAACGGCAGCTGCCATAGCCAATAGCTCCAGAGACCGCAGCTGGCGCGACCAGACTCCCACCTTCCGTTCCTGAGCTTGCACACTTATAGAGCTTGCACACTTCCCTCTCCCTGACTCCCCTCTCCCCATTCCTCTTCTACCCTTAACCAGCCATAAAGGCTGGTGAATAAATCCCTTGGCTGGACGGCCGGCCCCAGTGTGATTTTCGCCCTTCACACAGTATTTAATTTGTTGACTGATTTGAAAGTGATCTTTAGAGTACAAGTGGGACATTTGTTTTGACTGTTAATTTGTTCTGTATCAGAGCTTTAAAAGATAGGTTTTTGTGGGTGTAAACACTGATAAAAACAGAATTTTTAAAAAAAGAACAAGTAGGCATGGTGGCAGGAGAATTGCAAGTTTGAGGCCAGCTTCAGTAACTTAGTGAGGCCTTGAGCAACTTAGACCCTGGGCAAAGTAAAAAAATAAAATAAAAATAAAAAGGGCTGGGGATATAGCTCAGTGATATGATATAGTGCCCCTGGGATCAATCCCCAATACCAAAAACAAAACAAAAGAATAAAACAGACTAAAGTAAAGTAGTTCTAATGCAGACTCTTAAGCATTGCCTTGATACCTATCCTAGGACTGATGGGAAAGTGCCTTCAACAAATAATTTTTGAAAGAACAGAAAAGCACAATCATTTACTGGATTCCAGATGCTGGGTCAAAACATTTAAAAACAAAACTCCTTTTGGAATATCATCAGTCAAATTTTAAGTGTTATTCTACTTGATTCACTGACTTAAAAAAAATCATTGAGCGGCTGGGCTCCAAGCTTCGCTCCGTGCCTAGGATCCTGGTTTGCTTCGCTGTGCAGGTGCTGGAGCTCCCCAGGGAGCAGGTCTGGCTGCTGAGTACCAGGGAATGCTGAGTGTGCAGTGGCACCTGGAGCCTGGGCAGGGAGGCTGGGGAGGGAGGCCATCAGGCGGGACTGGCTGTGGCGGGAACTGGAGCTGGCAGACCCAGACTCTGGCAGCCTCTGCAGTCCGCAGACCTGAGCCCTCCTCCCCAGCAGTGCCCCTCAGTCCCACTGGCCAGCCTGGTGCGGAGCATGTCAGTGGCGGAGACCCCTCGCAGCCTCCCCATTCCCTTGGGGCAGCCTCAGCCCCCGCTCAAGTCCTATCTGGCAGTTTTAGGTGGACGCAATATCTTTATTTTATTTTTATGTGGTTCTGAGGATTGAACCCCAGTGTTTCACGCATGCTAGGCAAGTGCTCTACCACCTGAGCCACAACCCCAGCCCTGGGGTGGAACCCAGGGCCTCCCACCTGCTAGGGAGAGGGCACTAACACTGGGCCACAACTCCAGCCCCATCAGTGACTCATCACCTTCTGAGCAGGAAACTACCCAGGCCGGGTGCTGGACACTCCATGGCTTGAAGTGATTTTGCTAATGAAAGTACACCAAGACTGCTTCCAAGGGAATTAAAATTAGAATATTCATATTAATAATCAGCAGACTTTTATCTAATATGCATTCATGTACAGATCATTAAAAGTTCTAAAACAACTGATTAATCAGTATTTGATAACTGTTTTCATTTCTTATATTAAAATGTATATTTCTATTCTAATCATATTTTTAAAGCTGAAGAAACTGGTTGAATGTTTACTTTCCCAAAGGCATTTTTAAGACACAGCTTCATAATAGCTTGTAAGCTTTGCACAAATATGTACTTGGATACATGTTGTTGCATTTGAGAATCTTGTAAGTGGGTGACTCATTTTATGTAATTGAAAGTATTATCCAAACAAAAAGTGACTGGCATAAGTTGTCAGTCTTCTGAGATGTTATATAATAACATAACCTGATGACAGTGTAATTTTCACTATAAATCATTGTCATGCATTTGTTTTGTTCATTAAGACAAATTTTCTGGAAAAAAAAAATCATTAAGAGCCAGGCATAGGGATACAGTATGCCTGTGATCCCAGCTGCTCAGGAGATGGAGGCAGTAGGGCCACAAGCTTCCAGACAGCCTGAGCAATTTAGAGAGATCCTGTCTCAAAAATGAAAGAGAGGAATATAGTTCAGTGGTAAAGTACTCTAGAGTTCAATCCCCAGAAATTAAAAAAAAAAAAAAATCATTAAAAGAGCATGCCAGAAGTTAGCACTCAGGATAGAATTATCTCACACAACCAAGAAGAAAATCTGGTTTTGTTTGGATGAGGTGATATGTATGGTCTATAGGGGTATTTAGTCAACCAGTGAGCAGACAAGTGGGAATGGATAATGGGAAGCTTGAACCACAGAGCTTCACATCTCACTTGTTTCTTAATCTCAGAAACGTAACCCCTTCTCACCTTTGCAAAAGCAACGCAGTTAGAACACATTTCTAGGAGAACATTTCTACTCCCTTACACCAACTTAGCAGTTTTAACAATTTGTATTTTTTAAAGTCTGCATTTAAAAGTGAGCATTTCTTCCCAGCACAATCTCTGGTCATATTTAAATAACCAGAAGGACACGATTTTTTCATAAAATAACAAGGGTCCAGTTAATCAACAAAAACCATAATAGTTAACAAAGAGAATTTAATATCAAGTTTTTTTTTTTATTTTTTTAAGGGGGGGTGCTGGGGATTGAACCCAGGGTCTTGCACGTTCTCCCACTGAGTCACACCCCAAGCCCTAATATATGGAAAATTGTTAACCAGAGATTTAGAAAGGATCACATTCTGTTCCATGCCAAGACACATGCAAATACCATGGTCTGAACAAACTCAAAAGTTCAGTGCAAAGACACAGCACATATTTAGAAAGAACAGATTAGCAATTTACTTAGTGCTGCCCCAGGAGAATGTTCTAAGTCATGGTTTCTCAACATTGCACTATGGACATTTGGACTGAGCAATTCTTTGTTATGGGGTAAGATATTTACCAACATCCTGGGCTTTCATCTATTAGATGCCAGTAGCACCTCTCCCTCTCCATCCAAAGTGTGATGATCAAAAATATCTCTAAACATTGTAATTGCATATTGGGGAGCAAGAACCACTTGTCCAGGTAATGACTTTAAATTTTACAATAAAAGGAAAGGGATCATGTCCACAACTAGATTTATGATTTACTATGCATAAATCTATGCTTTAACCCTAGCAACTCTGCCCACATGAAATATAAACAACTACAAATCCTCCTTTAAGGGGGCTGGGGTTGTGGCTAAGCAGTTTAGTGCTTGCTTAAGCACGTACATGACCTGGGTTCGATCCTCAGCACCATGTAAACATTAAAGTCATTATGTACACCTAAAAAAAAAATACAAATCCTCCTTTAGATCAAATCAGCAAACACAGAGCAGCTATTACAGTACTTGCGTGGTTGAATACCCACTAGCTACATATCATTACTGAGCATGTGCAATGTGTCTGGTCTGGATTGAGAAGTTCTCTAAGTGTAAAGTTCATATTGGATTTCAAAGATTAAACATATGAAAAATTCAATACTTAAATAAAATTGAATTGACTCAATAGGATTCATGAACCAGGAAGTGTGTTGGCTATTCTGAGTTACTTATATCACTAAAATTAATTTTACCTATTTCTTCTAGCTTCTTAAAATGTGAATATTTTACAAATTCATAATTACATTTGCAACCTACATTTGTAGCCTGCGTCACATTGCTGTTGGAGGCGTTACTCTATACACTGTGTGTACTAAACATACCCGACTTCTGAGAATGTCCAGATCAACAGGCATACCAAGGGTTTGTTTCTGTTTGTTCTGTTCTGTTTTGGTGTGGTGCTGAAGATTCATCCCAGGCTCTCACGTGCTGGGCTCTACCAGTACAACCCCAGCCCCCAGCCCCGCTACAGCTTATAAAGCAATTCAAATTTCCTTGTAAACTAATACATCATCTTTTAGATAACCTAAATTTCCAAAACTCGGTGTCAAATAATATGCCCTTGGATTTTATAGCGTTTTCTACTTTAAAACATCAAATGCATTTGTCTTGGCATTACTCCCTGCTTTCCACAAAAGCCATGGGAGTTATGTGCAGTTATTATTTACATTGTTAAATACAATCTGAGGGCTGTGTTCCGCAGACCCATGAACGGCTGCAGCTGATCAGTATTCAAACTCCACTTCCAAACCATTCTGAGATTTCCCAGTATTCTGTACTAACCAGAAAAGCAGACGTCTATGCATTTAATTCAGGAGAAACTCAAAACGTTCTTCGGTGAAGTGTCATTCACGCTCATGCTAAGTGCTTTCTACGAAACCTGACGTTCTTCCACCGCGACGGAAAAGCCAGAGGTCGGGTCAGGGGAGGGTAAGTGGACAGGCTAGCCTGCCTGGGCGGCCCTCAGCGCGCGGCTCGCCCGAGGGGCTCTCCAGCACCTGCACCTTCCCGGGCTGGTCTCCGGAACGCAGCCCTCGCCTCTCGGCTTGCAGAGCGCTCTCCGGGAGCCGAACGCTTTGTGACGTCCCCCAGCCACGGCAGCGGCGCCCCTTCTGCGGCGGGGGTGCCCGCTAGTCCCCGCTAGTCCACTGGGACCGCCGCGGCGCGCTTCCCGGCGCCCACCGACCGCACCTGCGGAGCCCCGGGCTCCACCCCGCTCCTCGCTCCGCCTCGATACCTTTTCCAAAACTCTGTCAAAGCCGGAAGACCTGAACAAGACCTTCATCGCCTCCCGCGCGTTCTGCATCAGGCCGCCCATCGTGCGCGCGCTGCGAGCCTGCGGGCTGCACGCTAGGACGCACCTCGGAGGACGCGCTCCCAAAAGCCAAGGGCGCGGGGAAGCACCAGCGCCCCGCCCGCTGCGCTCCGGCGGCTCGCGCCCGGACGTTCCGCAGCCGCTGGTGACCGAACGCGCAGGCGCGTTGTGCCGGCAGCGCCGCGGGCCGTGGAGAGCGGAGCAGGTTTCCGGCCGGACTGCTGACTGGGAGCACCGGGGCGTCGGGCGCCTGCGCAGAGCGCGCTCGGGCGACCGACGGCGCGGGTGATGGAGCCGGTGGACGTGCTGGCCGCGGCGCCGGACGAGGGGGAACCCGAGGGGAAGAGGCGGCGGCTTCTGTGCGAGGACTTCGCCGCGGTGGCGCGCTGCGACGCCGGGGTGGCCCAGTGCTACCTGGCCGAGAACGACTGGGAGATGGAAGTACGCTTGGCCGCCTCAGCCCCGCGCCGCGCCGTCCCGGCGGCGCGCACCCGCTCCACCCTGTGCCTTTGCCTTTCAGAGAGCGCTGAACTCCTACTTCGAGCCGCCGGTGGAGCAGAGCGCCGAGGAAGGCCGCCCCGGGGTCGCCTCCGAGCCCCAGGCCTGGTGAGCGGGTGGGGGCGGAGAGGGGGCGGCCCGGGCCGAGGGCGGGCGCTGCTGAGCTGCGACCCTAGTACGATTTTTTTGCTTTTTTTTTTTTTTTTTTTTTTTTGTACCGGGGATTGAACTCAGGGGCACTGAGCCACATCCCCAGCCCTTTTTTGTATTTTATTAGAGACAGGGTCTCACTGAGTTGCTAAGCGCCTCGCCATTGCTGAGGCTGGCTTTGAACTCGGATCCTCCTGTCTCAGCCTCCCAAGGGCTGGGATTACAGGAGACAGCGACTGGCTAAATTACCCACGCAGTCCTCAAACTTGTATTCCCTGCCCCGGTAGTCTGGGATGACAGGCCTGTGCCACTGTGGCTTGCTCTAATGACAGGTTCACCCGAATTGTACGATATTTGAAAGGAATGAGGCTAAATCCTCTATCAAAAAATGGTAACTTGCCAGAGTAGTGGTGCATGCTGGAGGCTGAGGCAAGGATCGATCTCAAGTTCAACTTAGCGAGGCCCTGTGTCAAAATAAAAAAATAAAAAAGGCAAGCGCTCCTGGGTTCAACACCTGCTATCTTCTCCCTCCCAAGAATGGTAACTTGAAGTCTCCTTGCTTTCTGTTTATTTAAGTGCTCTGTTCCCAGTCCCTGCATTATTGCTCTTTAGATAAAGTCCATTTGCCTTATGAGTCCCGTTATTACTCTGCCTATCATTCCAGATGTTCATGGGCCACCCTATTTTACCTGCCACAGGAAAAATTTCAGACATAAAACTTTCATTTATTGCAGTGGGCCATTTTTGTTTTTATTTATGACCTCTACTGGGGACTTTCTTTTTCTTCTTCCTCGATTACTAGTATTTATCTTAAAGGACTCAGTTTAGGCGTGATACCTTCAGAAAACTCCCTGACCTCTAAAGTCTGGATAAGCTTCCCCTTTAGATACTTGTATGTAGCATCCTGGGTGATCCTTGTCATAACTTGGTCCATACTTTTAACTACGATTCAATATTTTATATCTTCTACTACATTACACATTTGGTAAATACAGTATCTGTTTCATTTATTATTGATTTCTCAAAGTCTGATACAATATTTGGCAGGTGATAGTCTCAGCTAGTGCATGTTGAATTATGAAGATCTTCCAACTCTAAGGATAGCCTGTACTGTTGGCTATTCATAGTGCAGACTCTTTTCTGAATCATTGTCTGCTATTTGTTTTTTTAAAAATATTTATTTTTTATTTGTAGTTGGACACAATATCTTTTTTTAAAAATATTTATTTATTTACTTTAGTTGTACACAATGCAATGCATTTATGTTTACGTGGTGCTGAGAATCGAACCCGGGCCACACACATGCGAGGCGAGCACTCTGCTGCTGAGCCACAACCCCAGCCCCTGGACACAATATCTTTATTTGCTTATTTTTATGTGGTGCTGAGGATCGAACATAGGGCATCGCATGTGCTAGGTGAGCACTCTACCTCTGAGCCACAACCACAGCCCCATTGTCTGCTATTTGTAACAGAATGATAAATCAGAACAAAGTAAGCGAATTCATTGATATAAGCCCTCACAAAAAATGTATTGGGCTGAGTAGTGGTGACATGGGGGCTACGAGAAGTCCCCTGCTCTAGAATGCTACATTGGTGAAGGAGGGGAAAGTTGATTAAGGATGTAGTCTGTTGTCTCTTACACATCTGAGCAACTGCTGAGAAGACTGAGGCTTTAAAGTTCTCTCATCTCTCCTGAGAAGAGAAAAATGGGGAAAGGTCAAGCTTCCAGGTGTTTTTAATGCAACATGACCTGATTAGATTTTTGATGTTGGCTTTAGGAATATTTTATGACCAGCAAAATTGAAGCCACTGCACAAGGGCTTTGATTGTCTTAAAGGAGTGGGGTAGAAATCTTGGTTCTTAAGTAAATGCCTAAGATATTAGCAAAAACAAATAACACTAAAGTGATTTAGCCTCTACATTAGAATCTATATTTAGTGTTTTTCGGGAGAGACAAGGAAAAAATTTCTTAAAACCAGGTGTGCTGTGTTGAAATTTAGCTACAAATTAAAATTACCTGGGGAGTTTAAAAAAAATACTGGAGACTCACTCCATAGAGATCATAATTAGTGTGAAGTGGGACCCATTTATTCCTTATGGACTTTTTTTTTTTTTTTTTTTTTTAAGCAGTTCAGGTGATTCTGACATAGAGCCAGCCTTGCACATTTCTGTCCACAGCCTTCTTACTCGGAACCAACAGCATGACACTGCCTGGGAATTTGTTTGATATGCCAAATCTCAGGTCCCCTCCCAAACCTGCTGAATTATAATGTGCATCTTGATAAGAACTCTGTTCTCAAACATAGAACCTAAGCATCAGACTAAAGCATTTACTTCTCTGCTTAGAAAGGAAGTCAAGTTCAATTCCCTTAGTATTTCTGTTCAACACCAGTATTGGAGTTTGTTTCCATTTTTCTGAATGGAAGTTTTCATTGCAGTAGTTTAGATACTCTTCTCACATTAAGTATTATGAATGATGCATAAATTTCAGACATGGTGTTGGGTTACAGTGAAACAAGGGTAAGAACTAATAGTGCAGTAAATAAGATTACAAATTCTGGAGCCAAAATGCAAAAATATAAATCCACCTGTGCCATTTAGTAGCCAAGTAATCTCTTTCTCTTGAGGGAAGTAATAGTACCTACCTCATTGGTGGTGTTCTAAGGATTGAATGAGTTAATAGATATAAGACCCTTGGAATAGGCCTGGCACTTAGGAAGAGGTCAGTAAATGTCAGCTCTGATTAAGAACACCATTGTGCTTTATCCGTGACAGCACCTCATAACAATCCCATCTATTGGGACTTTGGGTTGTCTTCCACTGAGGAGAGTAGAGAGTGCTTACAATTTTGTATGAGGTAGACTGAGTTACAGGTGGTCGTCTTTAAACTTTGAAAGAGATTGGGCACAGAGGTGCACACTTGTATCCCAACAACTTGAAGTAGAATTCTGAGTTTGAGGACAGCTTCTGCAATATAGCAAGACCCTGACTCAAAAAATAAAAAAGGGTAGGGAAGTAACTCAGTGGTAGAGCACTCCTGGGTTCAATCCCCAGGACCACCACTGCCCCCCCCACAAAAAAAAAAAAAACTGAGAAAAAGTGAATACTCTGCATACATAAGGAGCCCAATATGATAGACACCTTTGTCTTTGATAATATAGTCATGCTTTACTTAATAGGATTTGGTCTGAGAACTTCATCACAGGAAATTTTGTTGGGCAGACATCATAGCCCATACTTACATAATCCCATATGGTATGTCAATCACTTAATTTGTCCTCTTGATGCGGTCAAGTTATGATAAATGGGATGAATGAGGCTGTTGCTGGTATAACAAGACATTCTGTTTTATAGTAAATTTTGTTTTATAAGTAGAAACGGTATATTCTAAAATCTCAACAAATATATAATACATAAACCAGTAATAATTATTCATTATTATTTTTATGGTTTGGATATGAGGTGTCCCCCAAAAGCTCACAGGTGAGACAATGCAAGAAATTTCAGAGGAGAAATGATTGGATTGTGAGAATCTTAACCCAATCAGTGAATTAATCCCTGGTGGGATTAACTGAGTGGTAACTAGAGGCAGGTGGGGTGTGGCTAGAGGAAGTGGTTAATTGGGGGCATGGCTATGATGTAAGCTTCTTCCCTCTGCCACATTCTTCTGCCATGATGTTCTGCCTCCCCTCAGCCCCTGAAGAATGGAACCGGCGGCCTTCTGTGGACTAATATCTCTGAAATAGTGAACCCTCAAATAAACTTTTCCTCCCCTACAGTAGTACTGGTCAGATCCTTTGGTCACAGCAGCGAGAAAGCTGACTAAAGCAATTGTTATCAAGTATTTAATTTACCATACATAGCTATATGGTATAGTACTTTTACATGACTGACCATACAGTTTGTCTATACCAGCATCACCCCAAACACCTGAGTAATGTGATACTAAATTTAAGATGGCTGTGAGGTGACTGAATGATAGGAATTTTTCAGCTCTTTTATAATCTTATGGGATCACTGTCATATATGCAGCCCACATTTTAATGCATTGTTATTCAGTTCAGTACTATATATATTTTAAAATATAACCTGTGAAAGAAAAGATTGGACAAAAGTGAAGAGCTGATATTCCTTCCTTTTTTTAATGCTTCCCATAAAAGGAAGGTGCTAACATTCTTGACAAAGTACTAGAATCATTTAGCTTTTTCTTTTTGGCAATAAGACTTTGAAAAAATATATTAAGTGCTTGTCAGGGAAGAAAGAGCTTTTGGGGAGGATGAAACTCAAAGGAAAGTTTTGCACTTACACTTTTTTCTTGATGCTTTCGAAGATGATGTGTATAAAGAAGACAATTCAAAAGATTTATATTTTGTTTCAAACTTGTCATTAAGTTCATCTGGCACCAAGATGTTGGCTTCTAAACACAGTTCTTCACTAAAAGGAACAAGGGCCTCTTAGAAATGACTGATTCCAGAGCAAAGGCAAGTTAGGCTACTTAGAAAGAAAAAGTGGTTTATTCAGCTCACAGTTTTGGAATCTGAAAGTCTAAACAACATGGCACAGGCTCTGGAGTTGGCCTGTTACGGCAAGTGGATGACAGGAGTGCATGCAGGAGGACAAATCACACCTTGAAACAGGAAGCCAGAGTGAGACTCAGGTAGGCTCAGGCTTTTTTAAAGAACCTGCTCTTGTGAGAACTTGCTCCCTGAAACCAGTATTCCTTCTAAGGACAGGGATCCCAATGACCTAAGGACTTCTACAAGACCCCACTCCTTGCTGGGCGCGGTGGCACACGCCTGTAATCCCAGCACTTGGGAGGCTGAGGCAGGAGGATCACGAGTTCAAAGCCAGCCTCAGCAATGGTGAGGCACTTAGCAACTCAGTGAGACCCTGGCTCTAATAAAATACAAAAAAAGGGGCTGGGGATGTGGCCCAGTGGTTGAGTGCCCCTGAGTTTAATCCCCGGTACAAAAGAAGAAGAAAAAAAGAAGACCCCACTCCTCCAAGATCCCAGTACTGCCACCCTGGGGACCAGGCCTCAAATACATGAACGTATACAGAACAAACAACATCTAAGCCATAGCATTCGGCATTAAGTTAATTAAAACTATAGAAATAAAAGTCTATTTCTTGAACTTATAGTTTATAAATATTTAGCAGTCATCTTTAATATTTTCTCTCTCCATTCATTTGTCTGGGGCCTTAATGTGGGTGCAGTAGATGTTTGGGTAGAACTGTGGACTGGAGAACTTACATATGGCCTCTCATGGCAGTCTTAAGGTAGACAGGCCTACAGGGAAGCTCAAGGTTAGGTCTGAGTGGAAGCTGCAAGGCTTATGACTAAGCCTCAGAAGTCCCAGCATATCCCTTCCAACTGTACTCTATTGGTCAAACAAGCCACTAAAGTCCAATTCAAGGAGAGGGACACTAGACTTCCCCACTCAACTAAGGAAATAAAAAAGGATTTGCAGCTGTTCTTTATCTAAAACAGTGAGATTTTACTTTAAATGACGTAATCCAAACAAATTTGGAACTCTTAGATTTCCTAGTCTTAATTTGAGGCTATGGTTGTTTTGTGTGCATGTACGATGGCCCCAACCCAGGACTTTGCACATGCTAGGCAAGCTTGAGCTATATCACCAGCACCGTTAAAAAATTATTTTAATGACACCTGAAGGATATTGAATTGGTTAAAACTATGTAAGTGAGCAAACATTTGGATAACACAGTAAGAATCTAATTTTCCTTTTTTTTTTTGGTACCAGGGATTGAACTCAGGGGCACTCTACCACTGGGCCAGATCCCCAGCCCTTTTTTGTATTGTATTAGAGACAAGGTCTCAGTGAGTTGCTAAATGCCTCGCCATTGCTGAGGCTGGCTTTGAACTCGGGATCCTCCTGCTTCAGCCTCCCAAGTGCTGGGATTACAGGTGTGCATCACCGCACCCAGCTCTCAGTCATTTAACATTTAGTCTTCTATGGACAGATACTTTTAGGGCTCTCTTAAATTTCATTTACAGGTTAATCCCCACAGCTTTACCTATTCTCAGCAGGAGGTAGCTTGGAGATGTCATCGTTCATTTTTCCATAGAAATGGAATGTAGAAATTTAACAGTGGTCCACTTTATGCTTTAAATTAGCCCTTGCTGCTCTGCCACTGCTCTGCCACTGACTTCTTAAATGGACATGTTTCTTTCCTTTCTTCTCCATCCTAGGCAGAGTTATCTGTCCTTGAGCACACACCCACCACAGGAACAAATTAATTCAGACTTTGAGGATAGCACCAAAAATCCCAGAAATGACTCACTCTCAAATTAACAAGTGAATTACAAATGCAGATAGAACACTGGAATGAACCTTTGAATCACCTCTTAAAAAGCCCCCTGTTCTACGTGGTGGGCACAAACTCAGCCACTGGGACAGGAGTTGCCTGTGCTACTCTTTTGCTAGCAAAGCTAGAAAACTTTTTCCTATAAATAGATAAAATAAGGGAGGACATAGCTCAGTTGGTAGAGTGCTTGCCTCACATGCACAAGGCCCTGGGTTCTCAGTCCCCAGCACTGCTAAATAAATAAGTAAATAAATAAAGGATATTCAGCCTGTAAATTAATTACTTTATCTGAAATGCTTGGAATGAGAAGTGTTTCAGTCTGGGAGGACATTTTGGATTTTGCATTTTCTAATTGGGGATTCTCAATCTATATCTGCAAAATGAGGGCTACAAATACAAAAGAATTCTTAATCAACTTATGGATTATTTGCAAAGTTGTGTCTTATTCTGATCTTGCTAGTGTTGACCTAACCAGTGAAGAAACAACTGATTCCACTAGTTCAAAAATCAACCCATCTGAAAATACTCAGCAAGAAGATGGCAGCATGTTCTCTCTCATTACCTGGAACATTGATGGATTGGATCTAAACAGTCTGCAGGAGAGGGCTCGAGGGGTGTGTTCCTACTTAACTTTGTAAGTATTGTTTTTCTTGATCAATTACTGTGATAATGTGTCTTATGTAGCTATGAAGTGACAGCTAAGTTTGTGGACTTTAGAATTAGACTTAAGTTCAAAGTCTAGCTCTGAGGAGAAACTTCTGAGGTGATTGTCTCCAAGAGTAGCAACTTGAGTTGGGATAGAGAGGAAATACCAATTTTTGTAGAAGTCTTCTGGAATTATTTTACACAGTAAACTTTTTGTGTAATTACTACTATGAAATTAAAATTTAGAAGATCTGTTTTTACCCTGTACCAGTTTGGTGACTTGGACAAACCACTTTTCTGGAGTTTAGTTTTCTCACTATTTTAAGAGAATCAACAGAGATAACATTGGAAGCATCTATTAAAGTGGAAGATTATTATAGGCTCTCAATATGCTGGTTTCTATTTTCAGTCATTCCAGTGTTTTTGGGTGGTGGTTTTTGTTTTTGTGGTGCTGGGGATCATATCCAGGGCCTCACACAAGCTGGACAAATGCTCTGCCTCTGAGCTCCATCCCTGGCCCTTGTTCTTTTTAATTCAGTCATGATAGTACTGAGTGTTGAGTAGCGTGAATATTTCTCATTTTATCATGACTCAAAGGTCAGTATAAATGTTGGATATTAAGTGCCCTAGAGGGTGGTGACAGTTTTATGTTTCTTACATTGTGGAGTTTCCTTCATTGAAGTAGCTGAAAATGAATGGTATACCTAGTGTTTTCATTCAATTGATGTTTCTAATTAGGTACAGCCCAGATGTAATATTTCTACAGGAAGTTATTCCCCCATATTATAGCTATCTAAAGAAGAGAGCAAGGAGTTACGAGATTATTACAGGTAACACTTTTCCTGTTATTTGTCTTTTTCTTTGAAACAAAAAAACAGATGAAAGAGCTGAGCAGGGTGGCATACGCTTATAATCTCAGCAACTTGGGAGACTGAGGTAGGAGGATCACAAGTTTGAGGCCAGTCTCAGCATTTTAGCAAGATCCTAAGCAACTTAGTGAGACCCTGTCTCAAAATTGAAAAATGAAAAGGGCTGGGGATGTGGCTCAGTGGTTAAGCACCCTGGGCTCAATCCCCAGTACCCACCCCACCCCCGCAAAAAAAAAAAAAAAAAAAAATAGATTAAAGAGATAGAGCAAAGTTTAAGTTAACCTAATGGAATATAGAGAAGCAAAAGCACAAATATAAGTTTTCAGGGGAAAAAGGTACGTATTACTGAAAAAATTATAGAAAAATATTACATACAGCTTAAGGTTAACAAAGATGAAAAAGTAGTTGAAATGAGTGATTTTTTTGAAAAATGTAATATATTGCAATTTGAGACACGAATTCAGTTAAATTTGTGTGTGCTTCAATATCACCAGGACCTCGTCCTGCTGAGCATGTGCTCTGTCACTGAGCTGCACCCTGAGCACAGTTTTTAAACATTTTAGGCGTGAGAGTCACATTGTGGTTATGCTTTTTCAAAGTCTTTATTCTCTTTTTTTTTTTCCCTAGTCTTTTACCCTGAACAATTTGATTTTTTAAATTTTCCATTTATTTTGTTTTTGCTAAGTTTTTTTTTTTTTTTTTTTTTTTGTGGTACCAGGGATTGAACTCGGGGGCACTCGACCACTGGGCCACATCCCCGGCCCTTTTTGTATTTTATTTAGAGACAGGGTCTCACTGAGTTGCTAAGTGCCTCGCCATTGCTGAGGCTGGCTTGGAACTCGCCATCCTCCTGCCTCAGCCTCCCAGAGTGCTGGGATTACAGGCGTGCACCACCTTGCCCGGCTCTTGCTAAGTATGTTTAAAGAGCACTTGGCTATATCTCCTGGTTTTCATGTTCAGTGTTTTCTGTTTTTTTTTTTTTTTCTTTAATTTTTGCTTTTTACATAGTAGGCAGTATTTAATTTTCATTTATTCTTGAATCCATGATTGTAAAGGAAAAGAGTCTCTGTCAATTTCTGTTTGTCCCTCTTTGTGGAACTTCTTTTCGGCCTGTTCTGGGGGATTCCTTTTGTCTCTCTTTGAGATTTGTTTTCTGAATCCTGTGCTTTGCTATTCCTCAGTTTACTTCTTCTTCTTTTTTTTTGGAACCTATTCCTTGAATTACTTTTTAAGAAGTAGTACATTGAGTAGTGAAGTTTTTAAATCCTAGAATATTGAAAGTGCCAATATTCTAGCCTCATATAGTTGGCTGATAGTTTAAATGGATGTAGATTTCTAGGTAGAAAGTCATTTTCTCCTGAATTTTGACACATTGCCTTAGTGTCTTCTAATTTACAATGGAGGTGATGCAACTATCTTAACTTGGGGTGTGTTTATTTTAATTTTATTGGCTTTCTGTTCACTGAATGTCTCTTTTTCTTATGTACCTTCTTGGTTAATGAATACAGTAGCTTATTTCTGAGAACCATCTTTCTTGTTGTTTGTTTTAGGTTTTAATCTGTGTGTCTTCACTTCCTTCTTACCTATTTTGGTCATCTATTTTTGTGTCAGTCATGTCACCTTTTACCTGATACTTAAATGTCTAAGGAATCCTTAGCTCTTGATTCAGTTAAATGAATTGATTGCAGCTTAATATTTCTGGGCAAGTTTGGATAGTACCCCTCACCAGAGGTGAGGGAAGGATTCATTTTGGAGCCAATTGCTTGTTGAGTTGGGGGAGATCCCCGATTGTCTGTGTGTTGGTGTGAAGAGGCCTTAACCTGAAACCATTCAGTTGCCTTAAAAAAAAAAAAAAAAAAAAAAAGATGGACTGGGGTTGTGGCTCAGTGGTAGAGCACTTGCCTAGCACGTGCGCAGCCCGGGTTCGATCCTCAGCACCACGTACAAATAAAGGCATTGTGTACAACTTAAATAAATAAATATTTAAAAAGAAAAAAAAAAGAATTCTTTTTATGCCAGGTGTGTGTGTAGTACATGCCTGTAGTTCCAGCTGAGGCAGGAGGACTGCTTAGGTCCAGGAATTCAAGGTTACCCCATCTCAAGAAAAAATAAGAATATGTCTTCTGGGTGTTGGTGGTGTGCTTGTATTGCCTTCTTGCTAGGAGGAGGTCAGCAGAAGGGAGCCGCTGAGGCGTCCTGTCTTGAGTAGGCACACCTTCACTTAATCCTTGTTTCTAGTCCACACCTTACTCATTCTCCTCTCACCCCTCCCCTAACAGCTGTTGACCTCTAGTCTCCTACTAATGTGGGGTGACCACTGGCTGCCCAGAGCTGCGGAAGACCTCTGGGATGTGTTTAGCCCCATAGTCAGTCCTTCTCCTGGCCTGCCTGTTCTGAGCTCAGCACCTGTCTTCTGTGTAACCTCATGCTCCAGTACGGTTTCCAAACTTTGGTGGAACAAACCTGCTTCTCCTCGGTGGTTCTCTACCACCACTCAAGTGGTTCCCCGCTGTTCTGATATACCACTTACCATTTGTTTACATGCTTTCTATTTTCTGTTGCTGGAAGCTTTCATTCACTGTGCCTGTCTTCTTATTCTCTTTCCTTCTGGCAGGTTTATAGCTTTCTAAATTTTTTTATTCATTTGTTACAATTTTTTTCTAGCATGAGATGTAAATTCATCTAGATTTGCCTTAAAGTCTCATTACTCTATATCAGAAATTTCTCAAATTTTCTCATTTGATATTGCCATCAACTTAACTATCTGTGAAACTTAAGTGCATTCATTTCTTTCTCTTCTTTATTTTTTATTTTTTGCTAGGGATTGAACCCAGGGCCTTGTGCATGCTAAACAAATACTCTACCACTCAACTACACCCCACAGCCCTGTTTTTGTTGTTGTTCTTGTTGTTTATTTCTTCCATGCTTCTGGTTAAACTTTGGGATGGGACAGGTAAACATACACTTGATTTGCCATGAGCTATTTTGAAATTAGTTTAAAGATTTAGATCCATTTAAATATATTACCTTTTTGTTATAAAATCTTCAGTAAAGAAACTTGTGGTAAACTAAATTCTCCCCCTCCCCCCCCCCCAATTTGAAGGTCATGAAGAGGGATATTTCACAGCTATAATGTTGAAGAAATCAAGAGTGAAATTAAAAAGCCAAGAGATTATTCCTTTTCCAAGTACCAAAATGATGAGAAACCTTTTGTGTGTGCATGTAAGTAATTTAAATATAAGTTGTTGTTGTTTTTAGAATTTTTAAAACCAGTCCCATGATGATGATGTCTATTTTTAGAAGGCATTTTTTTAAAACCACTACAGAAAAATTTGCTTCTTATGTATAGTCTTTTAAGTAGTCTTAAAGAACTTTGTTAGACTTCTACATAAATTTTAAATATAGACAGACTTGTAAAAATAAAATTCTTAACCTGTTAGATGTTTTCCTAAAAATATTTGAGAGTGCTAACATTGCACATTTGCTTCCTGAGAAATGTCTATACTCGCTGTATTTCTACTCAGCTCTGTTTTTGTCTATGAGGCTTACAAAAGTGAATCAAATAGGTCTTGCTCTTAGAGAGTTTATAGATTAGTGAGGAAGAGATTGTACTTATAGTAAATAAAATACAGGAAAGGCATATGTGCCCCAGAAGAGGTGTAAGATATTGTGTGTTAAGTTTAGAGAAAGGAGAAATGACTGTTAGCCTTATTGTGCAGGTGGGGAAATCACCATGCACAAACACTTGTGGGTTACAAGAGGTATATACATAGGGGTGTGGACAAGCCTTCTATTCAGTTGGGTGCAGAGGGCATGAAGAGGATGGTGTGCAGGAGGTTGAGAAGTATTCAGGGTCCAGATTATAGAAGGGCACGAATCCTATTGAAAGAATTGTACTTGGTTCTGCAAACCTTAGTGTAATGACAGATCCTGTGTTGTTAGTATCTTAAATGCAAAAGGTAAATGGTTCTCATTCGATTAAGTGACTTTTTATTTATTTTCAGTACTGGGGATCAAACTCAGGAGTGCTCTATTGCTGAGCTACATACTCAGCGCATGCATGGGCACACACACACACACACACACACACACACACACCCTTTTCCCCTCCTCCCCACAATTTTGAGACAGGGTCTAAGTTGCCATGTACACACACCCTTCTCCCCTCCTCCCCACAATTTTGAGACAGAGTCTGTCTAAGTTGCCCAGGCTGGCCTTGAACTTGTGATCCTCCTGCCTTAGACTACTGAGTTACTGGAATTACAGGTATGCAGCACTACACCCAGCTTAAGTGACATTTTTTGAGTACCTGTGTGCCAGGTCCTCAATAATATAGCAATAAATAAGAACTATATGTAATTGAAAATAACTTATAGCTTTGGAGAGAAATCACTGTTTTAATTGAGTCTGGGGGCTTTAACAGAAGCCTCTCCAGTGTGCAGTAGGAATCTAGAGGAGATAACTACTCATGGCCTGGAGACCCTGGGGAGGCACTCAGTGGAGGTACCATGTGCTGTGGGGTTGTGCTTGCTAAACAGCCTTCTTGGTGCCAGGGTTAGTACCATACACTTCTTTGTTCTAGAGGAATAGTGCCAATTAATACAATTTATTTAGAAAATATTTACCAGTTGATTGAGTAGTCTCCAATTTTGTTACCATAGTTCAGCATTAGTGATCACTGGTTATTTTAATAATTATGTATCTTGTTGCAGGTGAGTTTGTCTGGAAATGACCTTTACCTTATGACTTCCCATTTGGAGAGCACCAGAGGACATGCCAAGGAACGAATGACTCAGTTACAAATGGTTTTAAAGAAAATGCAAGAGGCTCCAGAGTCAGCCACAGTTATATTTGCAGGAGATACAAATTTACGGGATCAGGAAGTGAGTAACAAGTCAGTTCAGTGTTTGTGAAGAGATTATTGCTATGGAAACTAACTTAGGTTCCTTTGATCAAAGCTGTTGAAACTAGGACCTTCAGTTACTCAGAATTTATAGATAAGCTTGTAAATGCAAGGCAGCAAATACTTTTTTAGCCTGTGCTAAATATATACATACCTGGGGGTAGGAGAGACTCTCATTGGTGAAGAAAACAAATGCTGCATGTGAAATAGATAACATAAAACAAATATATATTTGGGATTTAACAAGAGGCGTATAGAGAAGATAATGATTAGAAGAATTTAGAAAAGGTTGCGTTTATTTGCATCATCCCTAGTTGCAAGGTGAAAAGAACAGAAAGGTTTGACCATATTACCTAACCCTCTGTCTTCTGAAATTCTTTTTTTATTTTATTATCCAGTGGTTCTGGGAATTGAACCCAGGCCTCACACATGGAAGGCAAGTGCTCTACCCCTGAGCTACATCCCCAGCCCCCTAATTTTTTCAGGTTTTATTCTGCATACTTACACGTTTGAGATTTTAATAACCATGAAAGATGTTCAGGCACACTAATGATTAACAGAATATAGTGGTATATTTCTAGACAAAAATCTTTATATTGATATGTCATAATAATTATCAATATTTTTACCCCCTTTTCCTGCCATCACTATGGCCAGGACTAAAACAGAGTTTCTGTGCCCTCAGCTCAGTTGAGGTACATGGGGAGTTTATTAGGACCTCAAAAAATTAAATGTAGAATTATTATATGATTTCCTGGACTGGGGTGTGGCTCAGGGGTAAAGCACTTGCCTTGCACGTGTGAGAAACTGGGTTCGATCCTCGGCACCACATATTAAAAAAAAAAAAAAAATTATTATATGATCTAGAATTCTACTTCTAGATATTCACCTAGAAAAACTGAAAGTAAGGACTTACACACATATTTGTATGCCCATGTTCACAGCAGTGTTATTAACAATAGCTAAAAAGTACAAACAACCCAAGTGCAGTTGTATGTAGTATAAACATACAGTGGAATATTATTGAGCCTTAAAAAGGAAGGAAATTTTAGCTAGTTGCAGTGGTGCACACCTGTAATCTTAGTGACTCAAGAGGCTGAGGCAGGAGGTTGCAAATTTAAGGCCAGCTTTGACAACTTGACAAGACCCTGTCTCAAAAAGGGGGTAGGGGTGCTCCAGATATAGTTCAGTGTTAGCTCAGATTCAATCCCCAGTGCCAAAAAAAAAAGGAAAGTTTGACACATGCCACAACACAAATAAATCCTAAATACATTATGCTAAGTGAATGGAGCCAATCAAGACAGTTCAAACTATTATGTTATTCCTCTTACATGAAAAAAAGTAGAATGATAGTTGCCAAGGACTGGGAGGATACAGGAACTGTGAACTGCTGTTATTAAGAGGTTCCAGAGGTGGATGGTGGTGATGGTTGCGCAACAATGTGAATATACTTAGTCTCAAAGAATTGTGCCCTTAAAAATGGCTGAGTAATAAACTTTTTGTAGTGTATATTTTACTACACACAGACACAAGTTTATTTTGTGTTTATTTATTTGGTGCTGGGAATTGAACCCAGGGCCTCACAGTGATATACTCTATCACTGAGCTATGCCCAGGCCACAAAAAGCATTTTAAATCCTGGATTTGAATGGGAGAAGGCTCAATTTTGTTAGTACACTTAAAGTAAAATATAAATGCTCTACTTCTAAATTTGCAGAGTAGTAGTTTTTTCCTTCTTTTCATGTGAATTCAGTTTTCAAAAACTAACAGCAATAACCAAAGTCATAAGTGTTCATCCTTCTGAGTTTTATCTGACACCCAGAAGTAGTCACGTATTCATGGAAGAAGAGAAGGGACAAATTTTGAACCTCTATAGCTCTCTCAATATTTTTTTTTTTTTTTTTTTTTTTTTTTTTTTTGTGGTACCGGGGATTGAACTCAGGGGCACTCGACCACTGGGCCACATCCCCAGCCCTTTTTTTTTTTGTATTTTATTTAGAGACAGGGTCTCACTGAGTTGCTAAGTGCCTCGCCATTGCTGAGGCTGGCTTTGAACTCGCGATCCTCCTGCCTCAGCCTCCCGCCTCAGCCTCCCAAAGTGCTGGGATTACAGGCGTGCGCCACCACGCCCGGCTTCAATATTTTTATATTACCAATGTTACCATGCAGCATTATGCTTCTTATTATGTTTCTAGTTATATCACATTAGGCATTAATAAATCATTTTTGGCATTCTTGTTTAAAATGTTCCACATAGATATGAAAAAAGCAAACACTTTTTTAAATAAGAAAAAAGTGTAAATCTTTTTTTATTTTTTTATTTTCTTTTTTTCAGGTTACTAAATGTGGTGGGTTACCTGACAACATCTTGGATGTCTGGGAGTTTTTGGGCAAGCCTAAGCATTGCCAGTACACATGGGACACACAGATGAACTCTAATCTTGGAATATCTGCCACTTGTAAGCTTCGTTTTGATCGGATATTTTTCAGAGCAGCAGCAGAAGAGGGCCACATTGTTCCCCGAAGTTTGGACCTCCTTGGGTTGGAGAAACTGGACTGTGGTAGATTTCCTAGTGATCACTGGGGTCTTCTGTGCAACTTAGATGTGATATTGTGAGATGTTTCAAATGTGAGTTTAAATGTTTTGAGTAGTCTTCTGAACTTTTGCAGGTATCATTTCTACCTATCTGGAAAGGTGGGTTTCATATAGAGGAATTAATATACTGGAAAATTGTTTCAGAAAAATAGGATTTTATTTTATAGATTGTTCTCAGAATTCTGAGTTAAATATTAATGTCTGGGGCTGGGAATATAGCACAGTTGATAGTGCTTGCCTTGCATGCACAAGGCTCTGGGTTCAATCCCCAGCACCACCAAAAAAAAAAAAAAAAAAAAAAAAAAAAAAAAAAACAATTAATGTCTGTTTTACCTAAACATGTCTGTGTTCAGAATGTGAGGCCATTTAGTGAAAGGGCACAAATTCTTTAGGAGCTCTGTCAGTGTTCATAGCTTCTAGCTGGATTCCCACTTGGCCACTTTGCCTCAGGACTAACCTTTAGAGTGTTTTTCAATAAAGCACCAAAATAGTAATAACTTTTAAAAGTCATCAAAAGAAAAAACAGATTTCTTACTTCCTGGGCCTAGATCCCTTATCATGTCTCACAAGTTCAGATAACCTCAAAGGAAAAAGCCATGCTCTTCTGCTGTTAGGTAGGTGGCAGGTGTCCAGCATCAGACTTAATAGTGCATAATAAGTAAGCTATAAATGAAATCTCATGATTTAAAATCCCTTAACTCTTCTGATTAATGGTGTAGTTGCTAACAGAGGCAAAATTAGACTTGATAATGATTAAAATGTTTTATTAGCATCTTGGATCTTTTTTCCTAAGAGAAAAATAAACACAGAGAGAAAACTTTTTAGTTTTGCTACTTGTAAGATAGTTATTTTACAAGAAGTGAATAAAAACTTTTTTTCTGTTTCTTAAAGAGTTGTTTAAAATGTGCTTTGAAGTGTGTGTGTGTGTGTGTGTGTGTATGTATGTATGTGTGTAGGGGTGACCCCAAGAGAAATGTACTGTAAATAAAGAATTTCATTTGTTTATAGGTTGAGTATGTCTCTATGTCCTTGAAGGAAGGGGTTTTTTCCTACTTATGGCTCTGCTGCTGCTACTTGTCCTTGTATGAAAGAAAACAGCTTTCTGTGTTTTCTCTCCCCTCAAGGAATTACCAAGGATAATTTTCTTCCTTAGTATATAAGAAAGCCAGTGGGAAAAACTAGAATGAGAAGTTACAGAACCTTATTTTCATCAGTAGTGCTATAGTCAGCTGAAACACCTGTTTGAATCGATGTAATGTTCTCTTTGTAATGACTATGAAAAGGAGTCTTATATGTCAATCATAGTGAAAGTTGATGTAATATTTTAGTAGCATATATTATGGAGATAATGGTTCATTTCTGTGGAAAAAAGAATGGATCTGGGATAAATTTCTTATTCACTTGATGAAATTAATTTAGAAGAATCCCAACATATCACAGCCTTTTTTAGAAATAGTAAAATATGCAGCATGGTATGTGAAAGGATGATCCGATTGTTTTTTTTTTTTTTTTTTATTTTTTTTTAAAACCATGCAAGTAGCCGGGCGCGGTGGCGCAAGCCTGTAATCCCAGCACTTTGGGAGGCTGAGGCAGGAGGAAAGCGAGTTCAAAGCCAGCCTCAGCAATGGCGAGGCACTTAGTAACTCAGTGAGACCCTGTCTCTAATAAAATACAAAAAAGGGCTGGGGATGTGGCCCAGTGGTCGAGTGCCCCTGAGTTCAATCCCCGGTACCGGTACCAAAAAAAAAAAAAAAAAAAAAAAAAAAAACCATGCAAGTATAATTTCCTTTCCATAACACGCGGCATCCACGTGAAGAAGTACTTGTTTACTGCTCATAATGAACAAATCTAAAAAACAAGTTGTAAGTGAAGTGAATAGGAATAAGGAAATCACTTATTTTTAATTTTTTTAATGGAGACAATATATCCTAATCGGATGCCTAGTGGTAAATCGATCCCTGTATACAATGTGTAATAAAGTAATAAGCAGTCCCATCTCTGCAGTTACTTTTGTGTGGCAAATATTGTGCGGGTCTCCACCCTCAGTCCAAAAGCTCAGAACGGAGAGTTGCATAGTAGGGCCCCAGAGGCTCGGCTGGGAGAGCAGGACCCGGTGGCCGCGCTGGGACAGTTGCCCAGGCCTTGGACCGCGATGGCGTGCCGCAGCCTCTGAAGGCGCGCTGGCCCGTGCTCTTTAGGAAGGAGCTTTCAGACCCAGGCTAGAGGCGTGGTGGCGAGGGAAGGAGGAGGGAAGCGAAGGCCACTCAGTGCTTCCCTGCCCGGCCTTCCGCACGGCCCACCGCCTGGGCTGGGCAGGACTGCTGCTGCCGCGCTCCGCGCCCGGGAGGGGAGAGCCGCAGCTTAGCTCCGGTGGGCGGTACCTTGAGGACAGGTGCGAGCAGCGCTGCCGGTGAGGTCCTGAGGCCCGGAGAGGAGCAGGTGGGACGCGAGCGATGCTCCAAAGCTGCGGGCAGCCACGCGCCGTGCGGACCCTGCTTCCCAGGCGGCAGGAGGGCGGCCAGCCGCGCTACCCCAGGGAGGAGGCTCCAGGCGCCCAGAGTTTCGGGAGATGGCTTCGGCTTTTTCCAGACACCAAGAGAAGGCGTTTCCTGGGTCGCTGCGATGACTGGCTGTTTCTTAGTAGGGTGGAGTCGGGAAATTGGGTGTTTTTCCCAGTCTCGAAAATTGCATTTCTTAGACCTGAAGAATCGCTGTCTTTAAACTTCGTTTAATGCTACTTATGCGGCATTTGCTATCATTTACTAAATGCATGGTCTCTATTCCATATTGTAATTTGAAGCTTAAACCGTGCTAAAGGCTGTCTGTCCTAATCTTTGAATTCCCTGCAAAGAATGTAAAAAAATTAATCAGCACAAACCTGAAATTATGAATCATCATTCTTGAGAGCATTTGTTTTCCTATAGGGGGAGAGGAAAGAATATTATATTCATGCACATTTTTATTGCTGGTTTGCTCATCTAAACATTCTTGTTTGTGATTGAAATGTTAGTATTTTTTCCAGGGCTTGAATAGAAAACTTTAATTTTTTTCCATGATCCCCCCCTTTTCCCTCCCCCTTTTCCTTGCCGTCCTCCTTCCCCTCCTGTTCTCCAGGACTCTACTAGATGTCCTTTTGCTCAGCTATTTATTTATATTTAATTGGTACTTTTTACTTACACATAAAGGTGGAATTCCCTGTGGTATTATAAGCAAATTAGGTGATGGTTTATGAATTCATTCTGCCCCCCTCCCTTTCTCCTCCAATGGGCCTCTCAATCTCCTTCTACATTACTGATCTTCCCTTTATCTTTATAATAGCCTATCTTTCCCTCCCACTTTCCATTATTTTACTCTAGCTTCTGCATATGAGAGAAAAAAAAAATTGACCTTTGAGTTTCTGAGTTTGGCCTATTTGACTTAGCATGATTTTCTCCATTTCCATCCATTTACTGGCAAATGCCGTAATTTCTTTCTTTATGGCTGGGTAGAACTTCACTGTATATATAAACACACGGTTTCTTAATCCACTGATTTATTGATTGGTACCTGGGTTGATTCCATAATTTAGCTACTGTAAATTGTGGTGCTGTAAACATTGAGGTGGCTTTATCGCTATAGTATGCAGTTTTAGATCTTTGGGGAAAACACCATGGAGTGGGATAGCTAGGTCATATGGTGGTTCCATTCCTAGTTGTTTGAGGACACTTCATAGTACTTTCCAGAATGGTTGTACTAATCTGCAGTCCCACCAACAATGTACAAGTGCACCTTCTCCCAGAACCTCACCAATATGTATATTGTTTTCTTGATCATTGCCATTCTGACTAGAATAAGATGAGATCTTAATGCAGTTTTGATTTGAATTTCTCTGAATTCAAGAGATATTGAACTTTTTTTCCATATATTTGTTGGCCATTTGTGTTTATTTTTTTTAGAAGTTTCTGTTTAGTTCTTTTGCCCATTTATTGATTGGGTTATTTATTTGTTGGTGTTAAGTTTGTTGAGACCTTTATAGATTCTGGACATTAACCCCTACGGCAGGAGCGGCTCTCTTCATGCTCTTCAGCATCTCTTTGCTGTGTAGAAGCTTTTTAGTTTGATGGCATCCCACTTATTGATATCCAGTTTTATTTCTTGTGTTTTGGGGGTTATGTTTTTATGATAATAATAATAATAAAAGAAATTGTTAACAACCCCCCAAGAAAACATAAATTTTTTGAAGTGAATGTCAGTGTTTTTTTTTTTTATTTCTGAAAAGCATGCTCACTGTCCAAATGCTTCAATTTGTTTATCCAAAAACCATACTCATAGATACTACTGAAGTTATGCCAAATGTAAAATTTTATTTTGTGCTTATTATTTTACCTTATTTTTAATGCAGATAAGGAAAGGTGGAGATATCAATTCAGTTATAGATTTCAGAGTCTTAGAGAAAGCCAATTCCCCTGTAAATTGAAAAAAAGAAATGTAAATATTATAAAGACATTTTAGAACAACTTATCACAACTTTGTTATGTAAAATGCAGAGCCAGGAAGTTAACTTCCTTCAGAATAACAGAAGTAATTAAGACACATTCACACACACACACACACACATACATATATCACACATATACACATCAATTTGTATATACTGATATGGGGGTTGAACCCAGCAGTGCTCCACACCGAGTTACATCCCCAGCCCTTTCTGTTTTTTATTTTGAGGCAGAGTCTCCCTAAATTGCCCAGGCTGGCCTCAAACTTGTGATCCTCCTGCCTCAGCCTCCTGAGTAACTGTGATTACAGGTATGTGCCACAGCACATGGTCCAGATAATATCTTTGTGTATTAAAAATAGTCAAAAGAGACTTCAGTAAGTTACTGATATAAAAGAATGGGCTTGCTGTTAAAGTTTTCTCTTGACTTCATTCCCCCCCCCCCAGCCAAACAGAATAATTCTAAGTCAATATGCAGAACCAAGCGTGTCCATGTCTGGGGCAGAATGATGCAGACTGCCAGGTGACAGAGCTGGCCTGTGTTCTTCTGTTGCATCGCCGCTTGTCACAGTGTCACAGGAAATGCCATAACCTCTCTTAGCCTCCGTTTCCTCATCTATAAAACAGAGAAAATAATAAGATCTACTCAGTGGAATTCCTGTGATAATTGAGTAAAATAGGGTGCAATGGCACACAGTTAGCCTGAGCAGTATAGGAGAATCACCCCCCAACTCTTGGAAAAAAAAGAATATATGTCAGAGCTCTAGGTGCCTGAAGCTCAGGCATGCAGTAACATTTTACTGAAAAGGTTGTTATTTTTGAGATAGATTTTTTTTCAGGAAATATTTTCTTTTTTCTTTTTCTTTTCTTTTTTTTTTTTTTTTGTGATACCAGGGATTGAACTCAGGGGCACTCGACCACTGGGCCACATCCCCAGCCCTTTTTTGTATTTTATTAGAGACAGGGTCTCACTGAGTTGCTAAGTGCCTCGCCATTGCTGAGGCTGGCTTTGAACTTTCGATCCTCCTGCCTCAGCCTCCCAAGTGCTAGGATTACAGGCATGTGCCACCTCACCCGGCAATAATTCAGTGAGACCCTGTCTCTAATAAAATACAAAAAAGGGCTGGGGATGTGGCTCAGTGGTCGAGTACCCCTGAGTTCAATCCCCGGTACCAAGAAAGAAAAAAAATAGAATTATTTTGATTGATTTAAAATATATTTTAAAAGTCATCAGAAAATGCATAAAATTTCCCTTTTAAGATCTTTTTGACAATCATGGTAGTCATAAAGGCATGGCAATTTGACATCCAGGTAATCACATTTAATACTCCAAAGAAAGAGCTTTGCTTGGAATAATGGAGAGTTTATTATTCTATTTTTTAAATCTGTGGATTCAATGATGAGAAATTATTTTCTCTTTTATTTCTATTAAGCAATGATTTTGGTTGAGCCAAAATAAAATAATGTCTGCTTTTGTATTGCAGTCTTTTAACAGTTAGTTTCAGAGTAAGGCTTTAGACAGTAGAGGTTGAATGTTGGAGTTTTAGGTCTGTTTCCTTTCAGATAATATTGTAGAGCTATTTTTCCTGTTGGAAAGTTTCAGTACTTCCAACTCAGTGGTCACTCTTTTCCTTAAGTTCAAAAGAGCAAGGGATTCCAGTAAAATCTATTTAATTTAAGCAGTGTAGCTAGAATATGAGGGTAACTCAGACTTCAAGACAAATTTTCAAAATGGTGGCAATTCCATGCTATAATGTGCCAGAATAGTAAGTATTAAGGGTAAATTAACTCCAGTGTTGCCACCACAAATTTTAAGCATTAGAGTGTACTGTGTGTTTTTTCATGTGGTGATGGTGTAGTATGGGCTTCCCCTTCTAGGAAAATGATCCTGTTGTTTTAGGATTGTGATTAAATCAGCATACCTTACCATATGTTTGCTTTCATCATGGAGATGAAGCATAGGAAGTTTGCACTATCCTGTCAGCATAGCTTGGTTGTCTTTAAAAATTTTCCAAAATAAATCAAGACATCTTCTTTTCAATATAAGTCATCTTCACCATCTTTTTCCGTATATTTATATTTACCAGGAAACTAAAATATTTTGTTAATTCAGTATCTCCTACCCCATCTTAAATCTATACAATATTCAAATGCTAGGTGCCTGATGTTCCTATTTCTGGCCAGCTGTCACCTGGGGGGGGGTGCTCTCGGCCCCTTAGGCTGCTTCCAGGTTCTTCCTAGGGGGTCCTCCCACCTTCAAGCCAGCAGTGGAATAGTCAGCCCTCAATGTCCCTGAGGGATGACTGTCTGGGCCCCTACAGATACACGACTCTATAGTGCTCCTGTAGGAAGAGATAGGATTCACCTAGAACCTAGCAATCCTCCCATATGCCTTCTTCCATCTCTAGGTCACTCATAATTCCTAACACGATGGAAATGCTATGGAAATAATTGCATTTTTAATTGGTACATTACAATTATACATACTAGTGGGATTTCTTATGCCATATTCACACATGTCCATAATTTGATTAATGTAAATAGTTATATGGGATTGTTAAGGAAATAATAATCCCCAAATTTTTGTACATGTCAGTACAGACTCAGTTCTTTTTTGTTTGTTTGTTTGTTTCTTCTTCAAATATGTCCTGCTTGCACTTGGCCTGGAGCCCAAGGACATGGAGAGCTGACTGCATTTCTCTCCTTTCAGTTACCTTCTCTCTCATGTCCCCTTCCGTCTCCAGGTGAGACAAGTCTGCTTTTGAGAAGGCACATCTGATAGGTCAGAACTGCTCAGAGTCTCCCTGTCTTCAGCTGGTTAGTAACTTTAATTATATCTACAAAAACCCTTTTGCCGTGTTCCAGACAGTAGCAGGGATGCGGGGAAGGAGGTAGATACATACTTGCACACTGGCCATTTACTGTTCCCTGCCCCTGACCATTTTCAAGTGACTGCACCTTGAACTGCAGTAAAATTTACATTTTAATGTTTATCATGATGCTTTTTTGTTTGTTTGTTTTTGGTAGGTCTGGCAGTACAGTTTGTACATCTTCTTTCTTTCTTTTTTGGTACTGGGGATAGAGGCCCAAAGGCGTGTTCTTCCCCCGAGCTACACCCCCAGCCCTTTTTATTTTTCTGTAGAGGCAGGGTTTCATTTAGTTCATTAAGTTGCCCAGGCTGGCCTGGAACTCACCATCCTCCTCCTTGGCTTGCAGAGTAGCTGGGGCTGCAGGTGTGCCCCACCATGCTCCTATACATCTGTTTCATCCTTTATGGGGTGACTGTGCTCTAGCACACAGAGTTCACGACAGAAGGACTGCAGCTCATGTAAGGAAAGGCACTCGGGCTTGACTCAGGGCCCTGTGCCCACAAGGTGTGCTGTTTGCTGGAAGGAGCCTGTGAGTCTGTCTGCCAAGCTAATAAAAGTCCCAGTCCAACCTATTATTTTCACTTTTGAATTCATTTCATTTAGCACTGAGTTCATTCATAACCAGTATTAAATAAATGATCTTTGGAGAACCACATTTTTCTTTGGAACTTGACTATTTTTGTGTTTATCTTGTCTCTATTATCTAATGCCCTAATAGATCCAAATTATTTTTGACCCTGCAGTTAAAACTAATATCGTATTTCTCTTCTTTACTACTCATATTAATTTTGCCTGTCTTTTGAACATTCAAGTAAATTTTCCTCCTAATTAGTAACTTAAACTTGTCATGACAGCATTTAAATAGTAATTCCCATCTTACTGTTTCATTACTATTAGTTTGTCGTAGAGCAAGCCCCACAGAGTCATCTTGGTTATTTATTTATGTATTCATGGTGCTGGGGAGTCAAGCCCACTGCCTTGCCGACACTAGGCAATCACCACCACTGAGCAGCACCCCCGGCACTTTGTTTTTATATTTTAGATGATTTTTGTTTTATAATGAGATCCTGAATCTCTCACTACCTTTTATTTCCCAAATATCCTTCTATGTTTTTGCTCTCTTCATTTTTTCAAATGCATTTTATTCAGTACTTGACTGTATTCTGTTGCATTTAAATTTGTTCTTTGTTTCTGTTAACGTGACATTGTGACCTTTAATATTTGTGGTCTTTCTGGGTTAAACAAGGTTTCCCTCCCTTTTGTGCCTATCTCCTGTTGCCACTCCTAGTATGGTTTTAAAGTTGTATTGAAGAGAGTCTCTGTTGTGTCTGAGCCCGACTTGCAGTGGGAGGGGGACCCTCAGACCTGTGCCTGTCACTGTGCGCAGACTCTGGTGATTCTGAGCACCGGCCAGCCCTCTCCGGCCCTGCCGTGTGGCCTCCAAGTGCTGCTGCTTCTGAGTGTTGGTGGGTTTGATGAGGAAGCCCTGAGGCCCCTCCCTCCACACCATCTCATCTCCCCAGTCGTCTCATGTTTAGGAGCTCAGAGAGGGACCCTGAACTTTTTCCCCCCTGGGTCTTCTTGTGGCTTCTTGGCCCTCCCTTTAGGGCTCACAGAATCTGCTTACTCCCCATTCCACAAAAATGCCCTCCTTGTGTTTAAAAAGCAGTGTCAGATCATGTTTCCCTGAATTCTGCTTGATCTCCTCACAGGGAGTCATTTCCTCCTGTGATTGTAAAGCATCGTCTTTTGCAGTGAAGTCCCCAGCAATCCTCCCGAGGTTGGCAGGGTAGGCCAGGACTCACTCTCCTGCCTTAGCTTTCAGTGGAGAAAGTCAAGGCAGAAATGATGGTGTTAAGAAGCTGCCAGATTTTACATCTTGGCCTGGCTGGTCACATGGTCATCTAGGTGTCCTGGGCCTCCTCCTCTACTTGGTGAGGACTTTGCAGCTGGGGAGCCCTTTGCAGGTGCAGGGACAGGTGTGTGAGCCTTCCTGCTGGGACTGTGAACTGCTTCCCATTCAGTACCAGGAGAGGCTGCACAGGGGAAGGAGCGTGACCAGGCAGAGCTTGACAACAACTGCCTTGGCAAGGTGTGAGCTGGGACTCCCGTGGTTGCTGGAAGGAGACCTCTGCTCTAGGGCCAGGGTTGATTGGACTAGAGTATTGCATTCCAGGGCAGAGTTGTGCATCCTCAAACTCCACTGGCTCCCCTTGTTTCTGGGGCCTTATGCAGGTAAATCTCTCCAGGGAACTTATCTGGGTTCAGCTTGAGGTCTGTTTTTCCTTTAGTGCCTCACCCCAGTGATGACACCTTATGTTTTTTCAGTATGTCTTGCTCACAATTTCCTATCTTCCAGAGACTCTTTGCATTCATTGGCTCAGGGCTTGGTCTTCTCCAGAGCTGCTCCTAAAGTCCTATGTTTCCTGCATCTAGGAAATGGGTTTTTCTTCTCTTCCTTTTCAATCAATACCATGCCATCTCTTTTCTGTTTTTCAGAAATTCTTTGAAATCATATCTGCACCTGAAAGCATGGGTCTGTAGAGATGGCGGGAGGGTGGGGAGCAACTGATGGAAACCCCCTAGAAGAGGAGGTGGACATAATCGCACACTGCTCTCGGTGCTTCTGTTTCTTGCTTTGAAAAGAAATGCTAGGAATTGGCAGGAGAGATGTGTTGCCTGATGATGGATAGGTGCCGTTGCGGACTCAGGTTCAAGTCGCAGCCCTCAATGTAGCTGTACTTGGAGGTAGGGTCTTCAGGGGCGTGTCAAGGTTAAGTGAAATTGTAAGGCGAGCCCCCGCTCCCATAGGATTAGTGTCCCTGTGAGAGGAGACACTGGAGTCTCCCTGGGCAGCTGCCCTTAAGGGAATGGTCAGCACAGAGCTGGAGGGGCCTCCCAGCCTCCAGGCCGCTGTGCCACGCCAACCAAGTGCTGCCGCGTAAGCTGCCTGCTCTGTCTGCAGACGGCACAAGCATACAGCTGACTCTCAGAAAAGACTGAAGGGAGAAGTAGAACCCACTGTGGTCTGAAAGCATTTCTTTCAGGTAAAAGCTGAAGAGCCCTCATGTTTGGGATTTTCCTGAGATTAAAACGGAGCTCTGTGCAGAGGAAGAACAACTGTACGGCCCGTGAAGTCACTTTGCCTGTTTCGGCATGTTGGGGTGTTGAGTTCAAGAGGCTTCACTCTCTATTCTCTGCCAACCCTGACAAAATTATTGATCAGGAAAAAACACAGCAGGATTTCAGGCCAATTGATCTGTCAGGATTGCAGCTAACAACCATTGGAGTCCACAGGCCTGTCATTTTGTTAGTGGGTCCTTTTCAGCCAGGCTGGAGCTATATTTGGTTTGCTCTGGCTGAAGCAGCCGGGGAATTGCTACCTTGTGATTTACACTCCTGCTGCCGACAGCATGTGGCACTCTCTCGAGATCAGGAGACACGATTTTAAGTTTCTTTTCTTGCACAGTAAAGCTTCCCTGCAGGTCCATCTAACTAGGCAAGAATTCACTCCCTCCCCACCTCCCTCTGTTCCTTCCTTCCTCCTTCCTTCCTGTCCTTCTCTTCCTGGGGATTACACCCAGGACCTCATGCATGCCCAGCGAGAGGAGAAGTGGCGGTCACAGCACATCTTCACGGCAGACTAGCCCTGCCCCGCACATCCCTCTCCCACTGCAGGTGTCCTTCTCCTCCCTCCTCCATCTTGCCTTGCCCCCTTGGTGGTACTGACCTGTCTTGGGGCTCTGAACACTGTCTGCATTCCCAGCCCGGTCGCCCCTGAACTTGAGAGCACATGCACTGTGGCTGCCCGTCAGCCCTGCTTGGGTATCTCTGGCATTATTCTCCATTTTGAACAATACAGCCCTGTTCTCATGGTTGCTCAGTTGTCCCATCCCAGGGGAAGCCACCTGTCCCTTGCAGTGGCCACACTGGCCTCCCGTAGGCTGCCCTCACCAGCACAGCCCTGGCGGCGCCCGTGGTGCCGCTCCTGGCCTCCTCGCTCCCTCGGGGCCTGGAGCTCTTCTCTCCAGCCGCTCATGCCCTCCCTCTTTGTAGGAGCCCTGTTTGGGGAGATGGCTTGAAATGCGGTTGACTATGAGCCGTGGAGATTTGGGCATTGTCGCCTTCTGTAGTCTCACGGGACTTGTCCCAGGATCTCGAGTGACTTGGCCGAAATTGCTGATCGAGTCAGCGCCATTTTGGTGGTGTGTGTGTGTGGCGTGTGTTAGTCATTGTTAAAACCAGAGAGAAAAGTTATCAAAATAAAAAACTGTTCGTCTCCAGTTTGCCTCTGAACTTCTTCCCGCGGCTCCGTTGCTCCAAGCGCTTCAGGCGACAACACCTCTTGTCTTCCACGCCTTGGCTGAGTGTGACCTTCTGAAGTCACAGATTCTCTCTTCAGTGCGTCTAGTCCGCTGTTCACCCATCCATGGAGCTTTAGATAGCAAAACTTTTTTTTATTTTTATTTGTGTTTGGTTATTTTTCAAATCTTCCAGAATTTTTCTTTCTTCTTGTAAAAATCTTGTACTTCAGAACTCCTCTTCTCTCTTTAACATTTCAAGCGCTCTAGTTCGTTGCTGTGTGTCAGGAGCCCCTCATCTGACAGGCCCTAGGACCTACTTGTCCTGTCTTCTTCCTTGCCTCTTGGCACTGCCTGTGTGTCTTGCAATGTCAATTGAAGCTTCAGGTTTGTCCAGTTCTTCTTTGGTCAAGAAGAGGGTTTCTAAATCCAGGAAGGATTCCTGATCGCCTCCGCCGGGTCCGGTGGCCTCCGACTCAGGACCACTTGAAGTGGCTTCTCCTCTTGGGGGAGGCGGCCTGCCCCAACTGACGCAGCCTGTGGTGGGGCCAGCTCGTGGGAGTCTCCTCCACAAGGCCTGGTGGCCACATGTTCTCTTCTGGTCTGCACTGGTCATAGGAGGCTCTCCTGTGGTTCTGGCTCTTTGGGACACTCCACAGCAGCGCCCCCAGGGCTCCCGCCCGAGCATCGGTGAGACCTGTCTGCAGCTGCTGCCCCACTGCCCGCTTCCCACCGCTGCCAGCCCCGCTTGGCTCTGGCCTCTGGGGTCCCCTTTGTCCCCTGTGATCGGGTTACACATTTAAAAGCATGTTCGTTATATTTTCCCCAGCAATCTCGGGATTTTGCCATGTTGCCATTTTAATACAGACACCTGGACTTTCCCCACACACAGATCATACCGTGTCTTCAGTTGAGGACCTCTGCTCTCCAGGCGGCCTCCATGATCCAGCGTTCTGCTCCTGGGCCAGCCAACGACCAGACGGTCTGTGACTTGGTATACCGTGATCCTCACTCATTAGACATATATGCACATGTACACATACTAGTTATTAATAAGGCTAAGTTCAGCAAATTTAGACAGATCAGCAAATCGAGACAGGTGTCCATTATTATAAGATTATATCCTTCTGACATTTATGGTATTAAGATAATCAACTTTTTAATGAAATAATAGTAATTTATATAGATAGATATATTTTTAAAAATTGTGCTGATGTTTATTTTTTTGCAGTATTAGAGATTGAACCAGGGGTTCTATGTCACTGAGGTACATCCCATCCTTTTTTTTTTTTTTTAATATTTTTTAGTTGTAGATGAACATAATATCTTTATTTTATTCATTTATTTATATGTGGTATGAAGATTGAACCCAGTGTCTCACACATGCTAGGCAAGTGCTCTACCACTGAGGTACAACCTCAGCCCCCATTCCATCCCTTTTTATTTTTTATTTTGAGAGAGGGTCTCACTGATTTCATGGCTGACCTCAAACTTGTATCCTCCTGAGTAGCTGGGATTACAGGTGTGCACCACCACGCTTGACATTATTTGTCTGTTTTCTCTGTGGTGCTGGTTATCAAAGTCAGGGCCTAGTGCATAGGAGGCAATTGCTCTACTGCTGAGCCAGACCCCTAGTCCTGTGGGCGTTTGGTTTGTTTACATATCTTTACTGGATCAGCCCTTTACTATCTCAAGATTTTAGGGTCCTTTTTAATTTAGCATTGTTATTAATTTAATTTGGCATTATTATTTCTTTATAATGAGTTTAATGGGAAGTATTTTATAGTTTTGTCATCACATTTAGGAAAGAATAGTGATAGATATATAGAAAACTAGATAAGGAACCAAACGAGAAATTTATTAACTATAAGAAAGAATATTTTAAGGGAAGTATGTATGATTATATGTGGTTCATTAGTGAAGAATATTTATGTGGTTATTGTAAAGTAAACTCTATGGAAAATATAAATTATTTTGCAAGTCTAAATTGCATTTTTGAGTTTAAAAAAATAAGCTGTCATAAATAAGCTTGCTGGAAATTCTACTACAGTAAGAAGTCATCAAATAAATTATTCATCTGAAAAACATCAAGGTGAATTAGGCCTTTATGGTATTTGAGTACACTGCACTCTAAGAACTTCTCAAGGGAATCGTGCCAAATCCTTTACGTGTTTAACTGGGCTTTTCTAATATCCTCAACTTTCATGCCAATCCATTTGGTCAATACTTACTTTTTTAAAATATTTTTTTCATTGTAGATGGACACAATGCCTTTATTTTATTTTTTGTTTTTATGTGGTGCTGAGGATCAAACCCAGTGCCTCATGCACGCGAGACAAGTGCTCTACCACTGAGCCACAACCCCAGCCCTCAATACTTACTTTTGAAGGGCATAAATGGTTTTGTTTTTTTGTTTTGGGGTTTTTTTTGTTTTTTTTTGTTTTTTTTGGTACTGGGGATTGAACTCAGGGCCCCTCGACCACTGGGCCACACCCCAGCCCTTTTTTGTATTTTATTAGAGGGTCTCACTGAGTTGCTAAGTGCCTCGCCATTGCTGAGGCTGGGTTTGAACTCGCGATCCTCCTGCCTCAGCCTCCCAAGTGCTGGGATTACAGGCGTGCGCCACCATGCCTGGCACATAAAAAGTTTTTTGATGTCCACAAAAAATGTCTTCTGTGAAAAGAATCTGGAAAAATTATTCTTCGACAGCTGTTTCTCAGACTCCCCGGCCCCTGTCCTGGTGTTCATCGTGCCAATGGCCGTAGTCTTCCTGGAGTTGAGAAGGGTGGTCTGTGGACGCTGGCTGCAGGTGGCAAGCCTGGCAGGAGCTGGGCAGCGATGCTGGTGGACGTGCGTGGCCGTACTGCGTGTGCGCACCGTGGGGAGCACAGTGTGTGGAGGCTGCGTCCTGTCTCTCAGTGTCAGTCAGCTTTGCGTCACTGTGACCAGAACGCCTGACAGGACCAACGGGGCGAGGAACAGTCCTTTTGGGCTCACGGCTCCAGCCTTGGCCAGGCAACTCGATCACTGTGGCCTGCGAGAGCAAGCAGGTCCTGGTGGGCGGTGTGGTGCAGGACACTGCTCTGCTCCTGGCAGCCGGGAAGGACAGTGCCAGGGTTGGGTCAGGACAGCCATCAGCCCAAGCCACACCCCTGGTGGCCCACCTCCTCCAGCCTGCCCCATCACCCAAGTGGTCCCTTCAGATGAGCCCATGCAATGGGTCACCCACGGGTCAGGTCGCTGGCAGCTCTCCGGTCCAGTCACCTCACTTCGGAACACTCCTGCCTTGCCTGACACATGAGCCTTTCAGGGGACATTAAAGGCCCAAACCGGAATACACGGTCAGATGGAAAGAGATGAGTGAAATGGAAGCCCAAGGAAAACGTGGTGCAGACGCCATGCTTTCAGAACTGGAGGCCAGTAACTGCAGGAGGAGCTGCAAGTGCTGCGTGGTCTTGAGGTGGGCACCGGGCCCCTGATGCATGGCCCTGTGTGTGTTCGGTGGCACTTCACACCACCAGTGGTCAGCACCGCATTAGCCAGAGTGGACACGCACACAGAGGTCACCCCCGTGGCTCTCACCTGGCCAGGCTTCCTTTTCCCTGTTTCTGTTTCTCTTAATTTTGTATTCTTTTATGAATCTCGTTTTTCAAATACAAAGCAAATAGATCATGTAAAAACAGGCCCCCACCTCCTCCTCACCCAGGCGGCATTCACGATCCTCCCCCTCTGCTGCGGTGTGAGCTGCAGAGAGGAAGCCCGTGCAGTGTCAGCTTGTCCAGGCAGGGGGACGCCAAGCCAGGCTCGTGCCCACCAGCACAGAGGGGCGCGGCAGCTCCTAGCCAGGGCTCTGCCCTCCTGTGCTGTGGCCGCTCACCGCCAACTTCTTTCTGGGTCCTGGTCTCTGGAATGCAAAGAATGAAACCCACAGAAGAAAGCGAGCGTAAAAGTAGAATTTATTGAAATGCAAAGAAAGAACAAAACTCCCCCAACAGCCTGCAAGTTGTACTCAGCGCACGCTCCTTTAGGGGTCTCGATAGATCTTGGTCAACGCCGTGAGGACCAGGTCTTGGAGAAGAGTCCACGCTACTGGTCCGGACTTATGCTAATCAGGTCTTGGAAGTATCAATGCTATTGGTTAGCGCTGGGTCTGAACTGTCCTCATTGGGCTCTGCCCCCACGTCCATTTGCTGCAGTGCACCAGTGGGCTGGGCCTCCCTGGGGCAGTGCGCACGCCCGCAGGCCTCCGCCCTGGCTCCCAGAGCCTCAGGGCCTGCAGCCCAGGCCTCCAGGCCCTCCCGGCCCTCCCTCCACCTCTCAGCAGTGCAGTGGGCCGGCGGCCTGGCTCGGAAGGAAGGCCAGAGCAGAACAAGGGCTTGGCTTCACCAAGATTTCAATGACACCAGTATGTATACACACCAGCATAGCATGTCATTGCCTGGGCATGCTGTCATTTGCTACATCAGTCTCCCGTCGCACTATTAGACTAAGCTCTTCTAACCCAATCCTTTCGTCTCTGAACTTTCTTGCGTTGTCTCACACACAAGCTTTTGGGGGACACCTTACATCTAAACCATAACACAATCTTTCCATTATTGTTCATAATGCTACAATGCACATATGACATTTAATATGCATGCAGATAAAAAGTAAGAAAATAAGGCAAAATAAATGTGTAATGTGAATTGGTTTAATTGTTAAAGAACTCAATAAACTGGGTATGGGGATGCACTCCTATAATCCCAGCAACTCAGGAGGCTGAAACAGGAGGATCATAAATTTGAGGCCCAGCCTAGGCACTTAGTGAGACCCTGTCTCAAAATAAAAAATAATAAGGGCTGGGGATGTACCCCTGGGTTCATTCCAAGTACTAGGGGAAAAAACAAACTCAACTGCAGTGCAAGGGAAAGAGAAATCTGCGAGTAATAAATTTTCTCTTCTTCTCCACAGAAGAATCGTGAAGAAACCTTCCCAGAAAACAGGGCCCTGCTGAGAAGGTGCATGTTGGGTTGCGGCCGTGCTGGCGCCTGGCCCTGACTTACAGATTGTTTGAGACACTCAGCCCCAGCTGGCTCTGAAGCCTGCCTCGTTTCTGAACAGCATGGCAGTCCCGTCTCTTTGAAATAAAAATCATCCAATCCAAAAATATGAAAATTAACAGTGGAGCCTTTTTTTCCGCAGTGGTTTGTTTTCTGGGTGTTTCTTCACCTCAGCTCCTTCCTTCACGTGGGTGATTGTGGCCCCGGGTTCTGTGTCCTGTACACAAGTTGTTCGTGGCCCCACTGAACACATTTCTTCAGTCAGTGGATTCAGGATATGGACTGAACGTGGGGGCACGGACTTCCTGCAGCTGAGCCTGCTGCAGTTCTGCACCAGCGCTGGCTAGCAGGAGTCCTTGCACCAGGGCTGCCGGGGCAGCCGCGCCGCGAAGGTCCCGAGTCCTGCATCCTAGGAGAAAGGGCTGCAGTTGTCTGACGTTCCCGTTTCGCCGGAATCCTGGCTCTATTTGGCAAGTCTGCCCCTCCTCGTAGTCAGCCCCGCTGACAGCACAGAGGGTCCCGTCCTGCAGTGACCCTCCCGTTCTTATTGCTCTCTGGTGTTACCTAGTCAAAGCTCTCGGTGCTGAGATCTAAGCCTCCTGCACCCACACGCCACGGCAGGCATAGTCTGTTCATCCTAGAGATCTTAGAGACCTCCGCGTTGTTCACAAGGCGTGGACGACTCGCTTTAGGCCTCTTCTCTGAGCTCTCTCTTCTAGTCATGAGGGACTGAACAGTGTCTCGCATGCTCTGAGGTGTCCAGGTATCTTCTAGTGCCTCGGTCGGCGCTTGCGCTGGCTCTTGGCTGCATGCCGGGTGGACTTCTGCAGCTGGCACGCGCGGGTGGGTGTGGCTCCTCTGCTCGCTGCTCCCCACCCAGCGCAGCGCGGCTGGGGCTGGGCCTCCACCCCACCAACGGCCCGCAGCCTCCATCAAAAGCCAGCCTCTAGTTTTCTCACGGTGCCTTTTATAGGTGTGTCTGGGGGATGTCGTGTGTGTGACAGGACTATTTCCCCTCGATTCTCTTCCCCTTCAAACATTTCTTGCCCTTCTTGGTTCATTTTCCCTTGTGAACTTGAAAATCAGTTGCCTCATCTCCCATTCCCCCAAATAAAAAATTTGCCAACATTATTTTTACTACGAATCTAGAAATTTACCAGTTAATTCAGGAAAAACTGGCATTTTCTGATTTTGATTCTATTTGTCCAAGAACATTTATTCATATTTTTCTCCATTTAAGTTTCTTTATGTTTCTCAGAAGCATTTTAAATTTGTCTTTTTTTAATCAAACACTTGAAATTCTTTTAAAATTTTTTATTTGTTCTAATTAGTTATTCATGACAGTAGAATGCACTTGACACATCCTACATAGTGGAGTCTGATTCTCATTCTTCTGGTTGTACATGACATAGAATCACATAGTCATAAGTGAACGTAGGGCGATGACTGTCTGATTCATTCTACTATCATTTCTACCTCTGTGCCCCCTCCCCTCCCTTCACTCCCTTCCACCTAATCTAAAGTAACTCTGTTTTTCCCTAGCCCCACCAGTTATTGTGAATTGGTATCCTCTTATCAGAGAAAACATTTGGCCTTTGGTTCTTTGGGATTGGCTTATCTCACTTAGCATGATATTCTCTAGTTCCATCCATTTACCAGCAAATGCCATCATTTCGTTCTTCTTTAAGTCTGAATAATATTCTCGTGTGAGTGTGTGTGTGTGTGTGTGTGTGTATACACCACATTTTCTTTATCCATTCATCTGCTGAAGAAGACCTAGGTTGGTTCCATAGTTTAGCTATTGTGAGTTGAGCTGCTATAAACATTGATGTGGCTGTGTCACTACAGTATGCTTAGTTTTTAAGTTTTGGGTATAAACTGAGAAGTGGGATAGTTAGATCAAATGGTAGTTCCATTCCAAGTTTTCTGAGGAATCTCCATACCACTTTCCACAGTGGTTGCACCAATTTGCAGTCCCAAAGGAACATTTCTATTTCAAATGCATATTTGGGCTGGGCATGGTGACTCACGTCTGTAGTCCCAGCAGTTTGGAGGCTGAAATAGGAAGATTAAAAGTTCAAGGCCAGTGTCAGCAACTTGGTGAGGTCCTAAGCAATTTAGGGAGACCCTGTCACAAAATAAAAACTTGAGAAGGGATCGGATGTGGTCGGTGACAATTTGCCCAGAGTTAAATCCCTAGCATCCAAAAATAAAATGAAGCCCGGCTTGGTGGCACACACCTGTAATCTCAGCAGCTTGGAAGGCTGAGACAGGAGGATCGCGAGTTCCAAGCCAGTCTCAGCAAAAAGCGAGGCACTATACAACTCAGTGAGACCCTGTCTCTAAATAAAATACAAAAAATAAGAACGGGGATGTGGCTCAGTGGTTGAGTGCCGCTGAGTTCAATCCCTGGTATCCCAATAAAATAAAATAAAATAAAATAAAATAAAATAAAATTGCTTTGGATTAAACATTAGCTTTATTTTAAAAAACTAAAAGTTCTAATATTAATAAATTAAAAATTATAAACTAGAAGTCAACATATATCAACTTGTCTTTTTTTTTTTTTGGTACCGGGGATTGAACTCAGGGACACTTGACCACTGGGCCACATCCCCAGCCCTTTTTTGTATTTTATTTAGAGACAGGGTCTCAGTGAGTTGCTCAGTGCCTCGCCAGTGCTGGGGCTGGTTTGGAATTTGCGATCCTCCTGCCTCAGCCTCCCAAGTGCTGGGATTACAGGAGTGCGCCACTGCGCCCGGCTTCAACTTGTCTTTTAATTGGTTCCTTTCCTCAGGAAGTCTGCAGTTTAGTTGGAGAGAAAATATCCATTCACCTCAGTAGTCAAGGAGGCATATGCTAGCTATCTTGTAAATGATTTCATAATTCTGGCCATTTCTGTCACTTTAAAAAATCAGCAAGATGTCACAAAGTTTGGGCCTTAAAAGTGTCTGAAATTTCCACAAAGCAGCTGTTACCTGTGTATGTGTCTGTTGTGACCTCACTTGACCTCGAGAATTTTATGACCCACAGACTACAAAGCAAGCAAGCAAACAAAACAACAAGAGAAACCCACGGTGGAGCACCTTATGAACTGGAACAATGGTAGTGCCTATGCAGCCTACGCACACCCTCCCAGGAGAGGTGTGGCCTTTGTCATGCCCCTTAGCTAAAAAGGATGACATCTCAGAAAGTTCAAGATGAGTAGTGGTTTAAATGAGATGCAAGTTTATTTCGATCTTAAGCAAGTTCATAGTCTGGCAGTCCAGGGCTAGGGGGCAGTTCCCCATCGCAGAAACCCAGGCTTCATTCCCAAGGCCTTTGCATAGTCCAAAACGGTCACTGGGCTCCAGCCCTTGCATCCTGTTCTAGGAGGCAGGAAGAATGAAATAAGAGGAGGGCACAAAGCTTCTCAGAAGTCCTGCTGGTGGTTCCTTCAATATCTTATAGGCTGGAGCTTAAATAAGGAGTCACTCTAAGTTAGGAGGGAGCAGTGAAAGTCGGGAAATGCAGTCTTTTAGCTGGGTACCCTCGTGTCCCAAATAATTGAGTGTCGTTAGTGGGGGGCCACCCCACCTTGTCCCTGAGCCTTTCCTCCTGCATCCAAGCTTGGTCCTGCCAGGGGAAGCTCTCCTTCCTTCCCGTCAAATGCCTCCTGAGCTTGGAGCTCTTCTGACCCCACCCCTGAGCCCCACCCCGTCTCTGGGTCGGTGAGGTCCCACACCCAGCCACAGGAAGGGAAGGAGGAAGTTTTGGGTGAGGCTCCCTGATTGGTCAGGGCAGCACCCACAGGGAGCTCTGAGTGGGGTGAGGGTCGGGACGGGATCAGCCTGAAACGTCGGCTTCACACATCTCTTGGCAATTTAAAAAATTTATTCTTATTATTTCTATTAATTTTTTTTTTTTTTTTTTGGTACCGGGGATTGAACCCAGGGGCACTCGACCACTGGGCCCTTTTTTGTATTTTATTAGAGACAGGATCTCACTGAGTTGTTAAGTGCCTCGCCATTGCTGAGGCTGGCTTTGAACTTGCAATCCTCCCGCCTCAGCCTCCCAAAGTGCTGGGATTATAGGCGTGTGCCACTGTGCCCGGCTTCTATTAAAAATTTTTGATGCCAGAATTGAACCAGGGACTTACACATACTACTAAACTATAACCCCAAGCCTTAGTAATTTTTTGAAAAAGCTGTTATGTCAGGATGATCTTGGGAAAATATCTAAGCTTTCCTTAAATAAGAAAAAGATATGATAATATACAAAGGTAAGATGTGTAGGAGCCCTAATTAAGGAGATAGCTAAGATTGCGGTTAGCTGAGAGCCATAAAAGATATTCAAGCTTCACCTGATATTCATACATTCATCTAAGAATCTTTTTATGCCCGTGAACACTGTGTGACGCACCTGTAAGCTCGAGCTGTAAGCACTTGTCCTTGTTAAAGCAAAATGTATTTAACCGGGCGAGGGTTAGTGGCTGGTGTGGTTGGAGTCAGAGTGGTTGGAGTTGTGGGTTAGAGTTAGAGTGGTTGGAGTCTGAGTGATTGAAGTTAGAGTGGTTGGAGTTCAAGAGGTTGTTGGAGCCGGAGAGAGAAGTGAGAAGAGAGAAGAATAAAAGAACTTTTTCATTTCCATCCTGCCTCCGAATTTTCTCCCGTGGTGTTGTAGCTGCAAGCGGCAGCAGCAGGCAGCTACAAAGATGTATTTGGTTTACCAAAAAAAAAAAAAAAAAAAAAAAAAAAAAAAAAAAAAAAAAAATACAGATGAGAACAAGGAGAGAGGAAAAGAAAAGCACATTCACTGTGTCCTCCTCCTCCGGGCACTTCCTCCCAGACCTTCCCTTCCCCAGGTCCACCCTGCAGAAGGCATGCAGGGACGTGTGTGACATTTGTGACACCTGGAGCTGGTTAAGCCTGATCTTAAAAGCCCTGTTACCACTCGGGTTCAACTAATCTTTGAACAAAATTGTTAAGAAGCAATTCGGACTTTCTACGGGATTTCTTTGAATTCTTTTCTCTCTTTCACTGAAGACAGAAAACAAGAGGGAGAGGGCAGAGGGCAAGGAGCAGGGCAGCGTGCTGTCAGGAGGGCAGGCCGGAAGCAGGGAGGGGCTTCCAGGTGAGATGTGAGGTGGCCCGACTCCGCAGAGCCTTGGGGAGGGTCGGGAGCTCCAGGGCAAGCCTGAGATCTGGCCTCTAAGGACCGACTAGAGCTCAGGGTCATCCCTGCCAAAGGAACAATAGGACTCCTGCCCCAGGGAGAGTGGTCACTGCAGACCAAGCAAGACCCGGATGTCCAAGTGCAGCTTACTCAGGTGCTAATACATGTGTGTATTTAAGAAGCAGAACTGGGGCTGAGGGTGCAGCTCAGTGGTAGAGCGCATGTTTAGCAGCACGAGGCCCTGGGGTCCATCCCCAACGCCCAAAAAAAAAAAAAAAAAAAAAAAAAAAAGCAAAATCTGTGAACTATTCATGTTAAAGATATATTTTTCAAATATTTATTTATTTACTTTAGTTGTACACAATGCAATGCATTTATGTTTACGTGGTGCCGAGGAGCGAACCCGGGCCGCGCACGTGCAAGGCGAGCGCTCCGCCGCTGGGCCACACCCCCAGCTGTTAAAGATATTTTTTAAATGCATATTTTTATATTTGAATCACACATAATAATTGTGCATATTTATGGATATGACATGACTTTATTTTGGTACTGGGGATTGAACTCAGGGGCACTTGACCACTGAGCCACATCCCCAGCCCTATTTGCACTTAGAGAGAGGGTCTCACTGAGTTGCTCAGTGCCTCACTTTTGCTGATTGGCTTTGAACTCAGGATCCTCCAGCCACGGCCTGCCCAGCCGCTGGGATTGCAGGCAGGCGCCACCACCCGCCCTGGCATTTTGATTCCGGCGCAGAGGTGTGATGGTTGGCTCAGGGTGACTGGCTCCTCTCCCACCTCAGACTGCATCATCCCTGTGTGGGACATTTAAAATCCTGTCTGCCGGCTGTTCGGAAGCACCTGATCGCTCGCTGCCGGCCTCGGGCCGGACCTGTCGCAGCAGGCCGCCCTGTCGCCCTCTCAGGAGCGCGCCCTGCCCACGTGGGCTGGTGCTGGCCGGCCAGGCCCCGGCGGACGTGCTTCTGCGGCTGCGCCTGACCGTGCGCAGGGGCGCCGTGGCAGTGGAGCCGTCCTGCGCACGCGCGGCCCGGGGGCTGTGGCGCCGGACACGTGGCCACAGCCCTCGCCATGCTGCGCGCCTTTCCCAGTCGGCTGAAGGGAGCGCTGGCCCCGGGGAGGAGTCCATGCGAGTCCCAGGCGGCCACCCGGCTGGTGGCAGCATTGCCGTCACAGGCCCAGCTCCTTGGGCCACTGAACATGTGTCCTTCCTGGGCTGCGGGCAGCTCAGCGTGGGCGCCTGCTCGCTGCGGGGCCTGGGTCTATCCCCCCACCGGCCGGTGGCTTAGGAGTGGCCACGGCCATCTCCCCTTCTGTCCCCTTCCCATCTCAACAGCCCTTCTCCCTGGAAGGAAGGGAAGCAGTTGGTGGCCAGTCCTGCTGCCGAGCTGTCCCGGGTCCAGCATGACCCTCACCGTCGCACCCTGGCTTCACCTCTTAGCGCTCCAGGCCCCTCGGCCACCCTGGCAGGGCAGTGTGGGGCGCCCTCCGAGCTGGCCGGGTCACCTGGCCTCGCTCCCTCCTGGCCTCCTGCCCGGCCCAGCTCCATGACGGAGGCCCGCAGAGCCCTCTGTTCCCCAGGCGCTGGCCAGCGTGGCCATAGTTGGGCACTCCACATGGTGAACGGCCAGACCCTGGCCCACAGGGGACATGCCTGTCCTTTGCTTCTTGATGAAAACCCAAAAGCAAAGGCGCAGCGACTCCAGACACCCTCCGCCAGAGGCGGCCTCGGTGGGTGTCTGTGAGCCTCGCCCCCTCTGGGTGCCCCCTCCGGGTTGCCGGCCACCGCCTGGCTCTGCCGGCTTCCACTGCTCCTCCTCCAACAGCGCCCCTAGGGCTCTCAGGGGTGCTGTGGTGCTTCTGGAAACAGGGGTGAGGACACTTGTCCTCTGATTGTGCACACCTGGGGCTGGGGAGGGGACGGAGGGCGTGAGGGGGTGAGACCGATGAACCAGAACCAAAACCCAGTTCACACGAGCACCGGCTTGCGCCTCGCAGCAGGCTCCAGACTCCCGCGTTTGGCATCTTCTCTGTAGATGTGGGATCCATTCTGAGATCCTAGCAAGTACCTGAGGCCCCAGGAGTCCCGAGAATGGACTCTGGGCCTCCCCGCACTGGGAGGTCCATGAACTTAAAATAATCATCCTGTGAGTTGTGAGGATCGCACTGAGAAAGGCGCCAGGCGAATGGAGCACAGGGCACTGTGGCATTTAGCCAGACCCTGTCTCCAAATACAAAATAAAAAGGTCAGGGATGTGGTCAGTGGTTAAGCACCCCTGGGTCCAATCACTGAGACCCCTAACCCCTCCAAAAAAAAAAAATAAAAAAGAGAGCAAAGAAGAAATAACCCTAAGGAAGAAAAAACACTGTCAAGCCAGGACATCCACACTTTTTTTTTTTTAATATTTATTTATTTGCTTTAGTTGTACACGATGCGTTTATTTGTATGTGGTGCTGAGGATCGAACCCAGGCCGCACACGTGCTAAGTGAGTGCTCTACCAATGAGCCACAACCCCAGCCCCACACTTCTTTTTCTTTAGAATATTTACATATATCAAAGGAGATTATAGGAGGGTATATTTAAAAATATTTGTATCATAAGTCATTTTTGTGCACATGTACAAAGGAAGACATAAATGACATAAATTAAAATATTCCTAGCTGGGTACAGTGGCACACACCTGTAATCCCAGCAACTTGGGGGATAGGGCAGGAGGATGGCAAATTCAAGGCCAGTCTCAGCAACTTAAGGCCCTGTCTCAAAAAATAAAAAGAACTGAGATCTAGCTCAGCAGTGAAGCACCCCTGGGTTCCATCTCGAGTATGTTTCACAGATGTTCCAGGCTAGGCATGGTGGTGTGCACCTGTAATCCTGGCTACAGGAGGTTGAGGCAGGAGGATTGCTTCAGCTGGGAGTTTGAGGTCCACCTGGGCAATGTACCCAGATTCCATCTCAAAGGGGGAAAACGTGTATATGGGCATAGACACTCACACATTCCTAATTTCTGCCAACCAGCTTGTCAGTTCAGTTACTGGTATTGTCACTGGAGGGAGTCCAAGGAGTTCCAGAGGGGGACCTCAATCTTTTTTTTTTTTTTTTTTAATATTTATTTATTTGCTTTAGTTGTACACAATGGGTTTAAATGGGTTTATTTGTACGTGGTGCTGAGGATCGAACCCGGGCCGCGCACGTACAAGGCGAGCGCTCTACCGCTGAGCCACAATCCCAGCCCCGGGACCTCAATCTTAAGGAGTGGAGTTCTTTACAAATGTCACAGAAAGGAATCGAAGGATGCCTCAGTTAGAGCCACAGGAATTCATTTAGGAAAACAAGGAATGCTCACTGAGGGAGAAGGTGGGCCACGCCACAGCGCAGACGCTGGGATTCCCAGGCTCTTCTTTTAAAGGACACTGGAGAGGGGCCGGGCGGGGGGGGGTGCCTCAGCTGGCCTGCGTCCGGTGGTCCAGGTGGTTCATGGTGGTCTGCCTATTCTCCGGATCCGCAGGCTGGCCTCTGTCACCTGAAGGGTAGGTGTCCGTGCCCAGGGCTGCAGAGGCCCCAAGCATACCGTTTACCCATCCTAGAGAAGAACTTGGAGGACTCAGTGGAGAGGGCTGGACATTCTATCACTCGGTCCTTGGCAGTGGCAGGCGGGGCTTCAGTGGAGGGCCTCGCCGTGCCTCCGAGCAGGGGCTGCATAGGACCCGCGGCAGACGGCCCAGGAGTGCGCTCCTCTACTTCACAGCCAGCGGCACTCTGTTCCACCCCTCTCAAGACTGGGGTAAGGGGTGGCCAGCCACCCGCCTCCGCTTCCTCTGCTATGGCACTCGTCCGGACCTCCTTCTCTCGCGGCAAGCTCTCCCAGGCACCTGTCAGTGTCAACCCAATAGTAGGTGACACCGGAGCACCCTGGATTACAGTTTTCTTAAAAAGTCCTTTCTTTCTTTCTTTTTGGGTCCTTCTGGGGATAGAACCCAGGACCTTGTGCAAATGAGGTAAGCATGAAGGAGCCTATAATCAAGGAGATAGCTAAAGATTGCGGTTAGCTGAGAGCCATAAAAGATGTTCTAGTTTCCACCTGATAGTAATACATTATCCAAAGAATCTTTTTTTTTTTTTTTTTTTTTTTTTTTGTGGTACCAGGGGATTGAACTCAGGGGCACTCGACCACTGGGTCACATCTCCAGACCTTTTTTTGTATTTTATTTAGAGACAGGGTCTCACTGAGTTGCTAAGTGCCTCGCCATTGCTGAGGCTGGCTTTGAACTCGCGATCCTACTGCCTCAGCCTCCCAAAGTGCTGGGATTACAGGCGTGCGCCACCGCGCCCGGCTCCAAAGAATCTTTGTATGCCCGTGAACACTGCGTGACGCACCTGTAAGCTCGAGCTGTAAGCACGTGTCCTTGTTAAAGCTATATGTATATAACTGGGTGAGTTTTAGTTAGTGTGTGCAGGAAGAAGAAGAAGGTGGTGGTTGGAGTTAGAGCGTTTGGAGTGATTGCTGGAGCCGAGAGAGAAGAAGAATAAAAGACCTTTTTTCATTTTCATCCTGCCTCCGAATTTTCCTGCGGCGTTCGTTGCTCCAAGGCGGTTTCCGCTTCAGGCAGCAACAAGTGGTGGCCTGTACGGGGAATTTGGCGGCAAGGTAAGAAAAAAGAAAATTTAAAAATATGGGAGCGAATATAACAAAAAGTTGGTTTATAAAAGCCACGAATGAAATTTTTGATAGCGAGAACTCAGAGGATAGTGAGAAAAGTGAACAAGAAAGCATATCCTGTGACTCAGTTGAGACCAGCAAGGAGAGCAGTAATATAAATTCAAAAGTAAGAACTGCAAAAGCCATCAGAAGCTTAATAAAATTAGCTGAGGAGTATGTACTCTCCTTAGAAGCTGAAACTCAGGATACTAGTGAAAGTGATAATAATAACAAGGAGCCAAACCATGACAGTACGGTCTCCTCTACTGAGCCGGTTAGGAATTATGAAGCTAGTAGTGAGGAGGAATCAAAAAGCGATTCAGGGAGCAGTCTCCAATAAAAAGAACAAAAAGAAATTAAAAAAGAGAAAAGACCGTCAAAGAGAGGAACCACTAGTGCCCTCTGCTCCTTCATGGATAGAATACCTAACAGAAACAATAAGGAGTATTGATCAGAATGTACGTGCCCTTGAGGTAGAAATTGGTGGCCTTTCTGAGCGCTTATACGCTCTTGAACAACATAGACCGCAGGAGCACCTAGAACTGCCAGTATTTCAAAATGAACAGGGACAAAGATATCACGAGTCCCTAGACTTTAAAACAATAAAGAATTTTAAAGAGGCGGTAATGACCTATGGACCTCAAGCTCCGTTCACATTAAGTATGATAGAGTCACTTAACACCCTAACCTTAGCCCCCTCAGATTGGAAAAGTCTATGCAGAGTGGTACTAAGTGGGGGACAATACCTAATCTGGAAAACTCAATTCCAGGAACTTTTGTTCAGAAGTAGCAAAGAGAAATGCTGCAGCAGGTTTCCCTCAACGCAATATAGATATGCTCACAGGGGAGGGTCAGTTCGCTGAACTACAAAATAAGCTACAATACGATCCAGGTGTGTATGCCCAGATACACACTGCAGCTGTGAAAGCCTGGAAGACAATATCAGGCACAGGGGATCTGCAAGGCAGCCTATCAAAAGTTATACAAGGGCCTAACGAACCTTACGCTGATTTTGTAGATAGACTCTTAAAAACAACATCTAGAGTTTTTGGCGAAGTCGAGCAAGCTATGCCTCTAGTTATCCAATTAGCGTACGAGAATGCTAATAAATATTGCCAGGATGCAATAAGGCCGTGGAGAAGTAAAAAAGACTTATCAATTTATATCAGACTGTGCAAAGACATTAACGAGGCTGTTATCACGGGCAACGTAATTGCTGCAGTGATGAAAAATTTCTCCCCTCAAAATTCCCAAAGGTTTCAACCTAAAACAGGATATTCCAGACAAAAGTATCAACCAAGATATGCTAAGCAATATCCCCCAAGGGTAATAAGATCAAATTCATACCGCGCTCCAGGCCGATGCCCCAGGTGCAAAAAGGGTATACATTGGGCCAATCAATGCCATTCCAGATAATGATATATATGGAAATGATTTATCAAGGATTTCAAAAACGGGGCACGGGGCCAAATGTACGAGGCACTAGAGGAGGAATGCGCACTAGAGGAGGAATGCCCTCAGATCCAAATGATTCCTCGTCACAATCCCTCCTACCCATTAACTCCCTTATCAGAGGGACAAGAGGAAGTGCAGGATTAGATCTCTGTTCTACTGCCCGGATGGTCCTGACACCTGAAATGGGGGTTCAGCTGATTCCTACGGGAATCAGGGGACCTCTCCCTTCAGGAACTGTGGGACTAATCCTTGGGCGTAGTTCCAAGAGTTTATTAGGCTTTAATGTTTATACCAGGGGTTATTGATTCAGATTATAATGGAGAGATTAAAATAATGCTAAGTACACACAGGGGCATCATCTCCGTAAATCAAGGAGACAGAATCGCACAGCTGCTCCTCATTCCCAGTCTCCATAGTTCTTTTAAAAGCATGCCACAAAATAGAAATAGCAGAGCATTCGGTTCCACTGGTTCAGGACCTATGGCTTTCTGGGTTCAGGATTGTTCACGGAGGCCGATGTGCAAATTAAAAATTCAAGGTATAGAGATGGAGGGGCTGATTGATACAGGAGCTGACTCTTCCATCATAAATCTACAACAATGGCCTAAGCACTGGCCTCTGCAGAAAGCCTCAACCAGTTTAAGAGGCTTGGGATATAGTAATACCCCAGCACAAAGTGCTGTAATCTTAAATTGGCAAGACAATGAAGGCCATACAGGAACATTCCAACCTTATGTTTTAAACAGCTTGCCAGTTACCCTATGGGGAAGAGATATCTTACATCAAATGGGGCTACACCTAGCAACCAAGCCTGCAGGTGTTAAGAATAAAAATCCTAATAATAATAAAAAAGGCAAAGGACATTTTTTCTAGGGGCCACTGAGAAAAACAATTTTAAAAATACCATGGCTCTCTAATAAGCCAGTTTGGGTCCCTCAGTGGCCCCTATCCAAAGAAAAATTGCAAGTGGCCCATCAATTAATTAAAGAACAATTAGAAGCAGGACACATAGAGCCTTCCACCTCTCCCTGGAATTCTCCCATATTTGTAATTAAGAAAAAATCAGGAAAATGGAGACTATTACAAGACCTAAGACAAATTAATAAAAACAATGCAAATTATGGGACCTACCCAACCTGGACTTCCTAATCCTGTAGCTATTCCAAAAAACTATTACCTTATAACTCTTGATATAAAGGACTGTTTCTTTTCCATTCCCCTACATCCTCTGGATGCCCCCAGGTTTGCTTTTTCAATTCCTTCTATCAATAATAATGGCCCTGATAAAAGATATCAATGGAAAGTATTGCCACAGGGAATGGCAAATAGCCCTACAATGTGCCAACTATATATGGACAGAGCTATACAGCCCATTAAAAACAAATATCAAGACCTCATGTGTCTACACTACATGGACGATGTTTTATTAGCTCACCCTAATCAAAAAAATCTTATTTAATATATTTAGTGAAATAACAAAAAATTTTAAAAAATATGGATTATATATAGCAGAAGAAAAAGTTCAAAGCAGATCACCTATACTATATTTAGGCTTTAAAATCATGGATACTTTTGTTAAACCCCAAAAAATTCTAATAAGTAAAGAACATTTGACCACCCTCAATGATTTCCTAAAATTATTGGGAGACATTAATTGGCTTCGCCCTACACTAAGCCTCACTACTGGACAATTAAAACCTTTATTTGACATCCTTCGCGGGAACCCTGATCCATCCTCACCGCGAACATTAACTCCTGAGGCCAGGAGAGCTCTAAAATTAGTAGAACAGGCCATTGAAAGATCCCATTGCGATAGATTTGATTTTGCACAACCACTAATACTGATTATTATTCCTTCACAATATACACCAACAGGAGTATTTTGGCAACAGGGACCTATATTATGGATACATTTGCCTGTCTCTCCTAAAAGTACAATTGAGTCTTATACCTCCATGGTGGCTAAACTTATTCTTCAAGGACTTAAAACCTCTACGAAAATATTTGGAATTCATCCTGCTACTATTATTACTCCTTATTCATCGTCACAGGTTGAATATTTGTGCTTCAATGATAATGATTGGGGGCTATAGCTAGATGCTCTACTTCTGCAAATTTTGACAATCATATTTCCTAAATCTCCTATACTGTCCTTTTGTATCAATCATCCTATCATATTCCCACAGGTAATAAAAAAATCAACCCATTCCTAAAGCATTTAATGTATTTACAGATGGATCCTCTAACGGTACTGCTGCTGCAGTAGTCACTCAAAATGAAAAAATGATTCATATCACTAATCAAAAATCAGCTCAATTAGTGGAACTCGAAGCTATAATAATAGCTCTGGAAAATTTTAAAGAACAGCCTATGAATATTTTTTCAGACAGCCACTATATTGTACATGCTGTCCCTAAATTGGAGCTAGCAGGTCCAATAGCACCACATACTCCAGCTTTTAAATTGTTTTCTCAAATCCAAAATCTCCTATGGCAACGAAAAGAACCTTTATTTATAGGTCACATAAGAGCTCACACTAATCTGCCTGGTCCTCTCCATGAAGGTAATCAAAAAGCTGATGCCCTCACTAAAACAATATTTATATTTACTACAGTACAACAAGCTACTTTTATTTCATTCCCAGTTCCACGTTAACAGCACTACCTTAAGACAAAAATTTAAAATCACAAAAGAACAAGCTCGTAGAATTGTAAAAGAATGTCCATCTTGTGTAACACTTTTGCCCAATCCACATTATGGGGTTAACCCACGAGGTTTGATGCCCAATCATTTGTGGCAGATGGATGTCACACATGAGCCAAGTTTTGGAAAATTACGATTTATTCATGTCACCATAGATACATGCTCAGGCATGATTTTTGCTTCTTTACATTCCGGAGAAAAAGTTAAAGATACTATATCTCATTGTCTGCAAGCTTTTGCTGCATTGGGCATCCCCAAAATGCTTAAAACAGATAATGGCCCTGCATATACATACATCCACATCCTTCAAACAATTTTGTACAAAGTTCAATATTATCCACAAAACAGGTATCGCTTTATAATCCTCAGGGACAAGGAATAATTGAAAGAGCAAATCGGACACTTAAAAATATGTTACTAAAGCAAAAAGATGGAAACTGGAAAAATCCTAAGGACAGATTGGCAATTGCCCTGTTTACCCTAAATTTCTTAACTTTAGATTCTAGTGGACATTCGGCTGGAGATAGACACTGGAACCCACACCAACAACATAAACCTTTGGTTTACTGGAAGGATGTTCTCTCTCAGGTACATGGAAGGGTCCAGACCCAGTATTAATTTGGGGGAGAGGATCTGTTTGTGTTTTTCCAAAGCACGAATCTTCTCCAATATGGATACCATCTAGATTGATAAAGCAGGTACAAAGTCAAAAGGATCAAGACGAAGTTATTGAGGAGTCTAGATTGAATAAACAAGTACAAAATCAAGAGGACCAAAAATGAAGGTATGGAGTGATTCCCTTAAGAGTCCTCCATTAAATTTACAACTTAAATTTCATCTTCCCGGCCGGGACAAGAAGATCTCTCTTCAGTGTATACACAATTGTATTTTTTTTCTTTTATATATGTCTTTATGTCTGTGCATTTGTCTAAATTTCATGTTAATGTGATGTCACAAATATATGTTTATATGTGCGTCTGTCTAGTGTGACGTCACAAATAATTAAGCGCTTAAAAAAAAAAAAAAATAGGTAGATAGATATAGATCCAAATAACGTTAATTCATTTAAGCTTAGAATATTCTAATTAGATAATCAATAGATAGATAGATAGATAAATAGATATTCATATAAGTTCAGAATATTTTTAATTAGATAATCAATTATAATGATAATCAATTTTGATTTATAGTTGTCTCCGGGACTTCTCTTCAGCTGTGAATATGTTTAATGTTGTATAACCTGATATTTTGGTGTTCCGACAGAGGATCGTTTATTTGTTATTAACTTCATTTGTTTAATAGCTGATTAATTTGAATTATTTCAACAGGTATAGGATTGCTGTGTATATAGAGACTCGAGGATTCCAGCTAACAAATTATTTTTCCAAAGTGCCTTTAGCTTTTCTTTATCTTTAATGCAGTAAACACCCTCAGTTTCTCTTTGATTATTTCTGAATGTGATATTTTGCCAGCTTATGTTTGTGGGAGCTTAAGCAGCAATGTGTGTGAGCAGAGATCAACTTTCATTTTCTACTCTAATAATTCTTTTTTTAGTTTGACAGCTCACCTTTTGATCTCAGTGCTGGAATAGCACTGCCTTTCCCTTAATAATGGATGCTTGAGTTTTTAGGTAGCGGGCCCTGAAGATTTGCCGGTGGAAATGTCTAGACATAAAAAAGACGGCTGATGCTACAACTGCAGGGACCGCGGTCGCTGCAAGCATCCCTGCTGCTCAAGCATCAAACAACCTAACCAGCAGTGTGGCCTCTGCTCTGCATGCATGGGGCCTCCTGAATCTATGTGTTATAACTTATGGACATTTTGATTTTCCATTATTTTGGGACATTACGGGACAATGCCTTGCGGGTATTTGTCTAAGAGAACTCAGTGTGTTACTTGATGAAACTAAGGGCAGCTGATTGGCTTAAAGAACTTGATACGCTATGGAAAACTTGGCTCCTCAGCAGTAGGCTTGCCGCCTTAAAGCCGCAGCATCTCCTAAAAATTGGACGGCTGTTAGTCAAACACACAGTCGATCCTGAAGGGCTCTATTGGATGGCTGGTTAGCCTATGACGGGTAAGATCCCCAGAAGGGGACAACCTAAGACACGGCACAGTCGCACGGGACAGTGTAATGTGGCCGGCATGTCAACCTAAGCCAGGAGTCAGGACAGCCTAGACTCCCATGACGGGGTAAGAATGTCGGTTGCACATGGATGTCCTAGAACATCCACTTTTTTAAAACTAAAAGGGGGAAATGAAGGAGCCTATAATCAAGGAGATAGCTAAAGATTGCGGTTAGCTGAGAGCCATAAAAAAAAACAAAAAAAAAAAAAAGATGTTCTAGTTTCCACCTGATAGTAATACATTATCCAAAGAATCTTTGTATGCCCGTGAACACTGCGTGACGCACCTGTAAGCTCGAGCTGTAAGCACGTGTCCTTGTTAAAGCGATATGTATATAACTGGGTGAGTTTTAGTTAGTGTGTGTGGGAAGAAGAAGGTGGTGGTTGGAGTTAGAGCGTTTGGAGTGATTGCTGGAGCCGGAGAGAAAAGAAGAATAAAAGACCTTTTTTCATTTTCATCCTGCCTCCGAATTTTCCTGCGGCGTTCGTTGCTCCAAGGCGGTTTCCGCTTCAGGCAGCAACATAAGCACTCTACCAAATGAGCTATATCCCCAGGCCCCTTAAAAAGTCCTTTCTTTGCTTAATCTTCATTACCTGTGTGTCGCCGCCTGCAGCAATGATGCCGCAGGAGAAAACTCGGAGGCAGGCTGGAATGAAAAAGTTCTTTTATTCTTCTTTCTTCTAACTTCTCTCTCCGGCTCCAGCAACCTCTCCAACTCCAACCACCCCTCTAACTAACCTCACCCGGTTAAATACATTTTGCCTTAACAAGGACAAGTGCTAACAGCTCGAGCTTACAGGTGCGTCACACAGTGTTCACGGGCATAAAAAGATTCTTAGATAAATGCATGAATATCAGGTGAAAATACTTGAACACCTTTACGGCTCTCAGCTAGCCGCCATCTTAGCTATCTCCTTAATTAGGGCTCTTACACCTGTGCACAAGGTAATTTGTGTAAGTGGGTGAATTTACACTAACTCTGAGTTTTACAGAAAGTGACAGGTCTGGGAAGAACCGTCTTGGGGAGCGAGAGTGCGGGAAGGCATGCAGACCTTCACATTAGTGTTATGGCTCTCTCCTCCTTCTGCATCCTTCCTACCTACCTTTCATTTCTTCTGTCCCACCTCAGTTTCTACGGCCAGCCACACAGTGCTGCTCGGTGCTGGCAGGAGCTTGGGAGGACGCAGAGCTGATTAAGAGTGCTCCACTTCTGCTGCGGCTGTTGCTGCAGCTGGGAATGGAACCTGGAGCCGTGAACTTGCTGAGGCCTTGTACTGAGCTACACCTCCAGCCCTTGGTGTTGTTTTGGGGAAGTTCTTCCAAGCCTCTGACACCCATTCTGCGTGGTTGACGTTCACACACACAAGCCACAGCACATAATCCTGCCTGACACGTGGCCAACTGCAGTTGTAAGACACCCTGAGGTCAGAGGTAGCAAAATGAGAAAGTATTTACATGCTAGGATTGAAGAAATAGAGCAGTATGGTATGTGCCATCATTCATAGGTTTGGGCTTTGGGATACTGAACATACAAGTGGAAAATAGCCAGACCATATATAAAAGTAGAAACTTGAACCATGACCTGCAGCAGTAAGCCCAACAAACCAGCCTCCTATGAAGCTGGCCTGCTATCAGCAAGACTTGTAGGAAGCCGGAGTGCTTTCTAACAATTCAGGAAGCTAAACAATAACTTCTCCAACAATTAATCCTAAATGGCCAGGACTCCACCAGTGACTGACAGCTTCCCTAAGTTTTATATCTTCTTGCAAGGTAGGACCAACCTGAGAAAGCCACATATGTTCCTACCCCATCACAGAGGACACCGCACTTCTGGGCAGCTGTGCACTGCTTCTGCATATATGCCAGCAGCCACCAGGCAGCGCACCCCTGAAGCTGTTCCCTTTATTCCACCATAAAACCTTCCCGCTCCTCTGCCTGCTTCTGAGTGTGGGCCAAGCACCAATGATGGTGCCCAAGTCCTTGCTGCACGAGCTCCAAGTTCATTGCTTTGCTCTTCTCCTTTGGCAGGCTTTTGCTTATTTCCACAGCCCATTGAGCAAGCTAGCGGAACATTCTATGCCGCTTCTTGGAACTGTACCTACCCCTTGAACCAGCTTCTCTGGATGGATGGCTGCCTGGAATGTGACTCTGTGGGCAGATGGGCCAGCTTTCCCACTGACATGACAAAGAGAAATGTTTTTGTATGTTTGCACACTTACCTACTCTATTCTTCCTTCCTGTCTTTTCTGTTTTCCTTTTGAAGACCTGGAGGCCAACTAAGTCCCAGAGTTGCTGCCTCTGAAGGCTGCCATAACCCTCTGCGAGCCACAGAATGGCGCCCCTGCAGGTGTGCTGACTTCATTGCTGCTGGTGGTGACCCTGGCAGGTAGGAAGCCAGGGCTGGGAGCTTGTGAGACTGGAGCCTTGTGTGTCTGAAGTAACTCAGGTCCGTTCCACACCAAGGTGCCCCCTTTTTGATTTCCAGTAGATTTGTTTTTTGCATAAAAAGCAGACCTCAAGAATAAGTGGTTTTCTGAGGGGATTTCTTTTTCTAGGGCATGCCAGGCAAGCATCCCTAGTTTTCTAGAAACCGCAATTTAAGTTTTTTATTCTTATGACTATTTGGTGGGAAAATAAAATCACAGTTCATACATCTTAGGAAAAATTTGTATTTGTGTAATTACAAGACTTGCATCATAGATATTTCTGGAAGTGTCAGACCCTCTTTCTCATAGGTCTTTATTTTTATTATATTCAATTTGCTTGGAGTGGATGCACTTGCACAATAAAATCGTTGGAGAGTCTCAGCTCTGATGGCCCATGACGCCAGCAGAGCTGGGGAGGACTCAAGGGGCATTGAGGATGGAGGTGCACTGGGAAAACTGCTCAGGCACAGACTTAGTCAGAGGTAGCGAGGCCGCCCTGAGGATCTCCTGAGAGAGACCCTTGTCCTGGGGCGCATTCCAGTCTGCTGAGTCAGAACTCAAAGGGCAAGGCTCAGGGACCTGGGGTTTCAGCTAGCACCGGGTGATGGTTCAGAAACACCTAAATTTTGGGAAGCACCATTTTAGATGATGCAAGGGCCACTTTGGAAAGTTCTGCCCGTCATGCTGGTTTACTTGCCCCACCCCCATCCACTCCTTGTCACCACTAGTGTTCCAGACAGAATGTCCTTTATTTCATGCACAATGTGCTCTGAAAAATGCTGTTGTTAATACTCTAGATGATGTCATTAATGTGTAGACATCCGTTTTTAAAAATCAAAGGCAAAATTTTTTCATTTCATTTTTTTTTTTTTGAGAAGACAACCAAGTTGATGAAATAAATGATTGTAGGGTTCTACATAATTAAGATCAAGTAGGTTTTAGTCAGATGCTAGCTCTTTCTGTCCTTTTCTTTTGAGGTGCTGTCCAGTAGTTCACAAATTCAGTTCCTAAGTTATTGAGTCCCAATAACGTTATTAGCAGTTTGCCTTTGTTAAATGCTAAAGGATGATTTTATTGATTTGTTGACAATCAAATGCCTACAATGTTCATGGATTGGGTTAGGATTTCACAAAATACAAATATTGACAGTTTCTTGGTTCCAGGAGTTTGGTGTTCTTTCAATAGAGTGTGCAGTAAAGATGGTGACATGATTATGAAACTTGGACAAAGGCAGAATGATTTGGTTGTCAGGAGCCACCTTCCTAAACTTCCTTATTTAGCACAAATGTCTCTGCTGAAGTTCTACAGAACACAGGAACGGGCTGCCTCGGAGGTACACTGCAACCCCTCCAGCCCAACTAAATGGGCTGACCTTGAGTTGAAGACTTCTTCCATAGGAAGGTCTCCATGCCCCTTTAACTATGTGTGCTCCAAGGTCACAGCCTGTCCCGACATGGTGGTTCCTGTGACATAGTTTTAAAGGTTGGCTCTTGAGGCCGTACATAGTGGTGCAAACCAATAATCCCAGTGGCTCGGGGAGGAGAAGGCAGTAGGATAACAAGTTTCAAGCCAGCCTCAGCAATTTAGTGAGGTGCTAAGCAACTCAGTGAGACCCTGTCTCTAATAAAATACAAAATAGGGCTAGGGATGTGGCTCAGTGGTTGAGCGCCCCTGAGTTCAATCCCTGGAAACCCCCCCCCCAAAAAAAAAAAAAAAAGTTGACTTTTGAGCTTTCTGGGGCCAAGGCCAGAAACAAACATGATCTTTCTCTGAATCACTTTGTCCAACTGTTTCTCAAGTGAACGAAAGCATATCTTGGCATTCACGTGTGAAATACATTTCTAGCTTGGGTCTTCATTTAAAGGCCACTCAGAGATGCAGTGATACCTCTAAACACAGTGTTTTTAAGAGTGGAGTTGGGAGTGGAAGATTCTCTCTATTCTACAACCCTCATCACCTTTGATCTTGATGAGAGACGTGACTTTATAATGGTCAGCTGGAGTATATTACTACTTTCTCCATAACTCAGATGAAGCTCTTTTCTAGAAAATAAAAGGATAAAAAACTATTTGGATGATTTTAAATAATAGATTTACATTTGAGAAAATGCCACTTCAGTCTAGTGTGTTGCTGTCTTATTCATTGGAGAAGAAGCATGTCTAGGATATTGCAGGAGCCCTGTTTGGGGATTGGCTTGAATTGCAGTTGACTATGAGCCGTGGAGATTTGGCCATTGTCGCCACCCGTAGTCTCACGGGATTTTGTTGCGGGATCTCGAGTGACTTGGCCGAAATTGCTGATCGGGTCAGCGCCATTTTAGTGGTGTGTTTGGCGTGAGTTAGTTGTTGTTAGAACCAGAGAGAAAAGTTATCAGAATAAAAAGCTGTTTGTCTCCAGTTTGCTTCTGAAGTTCTTCCCACGGCTCCGTTGCTCCAAGCGCTTCAGGCAGCAACAGGATATCTAATTCATATTAAATTGGACTGAACAGGGATGGGCATGTAGCTCTGGGGCAAGGCCCTGGGTTCCATCTCCAGTGCCAATAAATAAACAAATGGGACTCAATAGTATTTTCATAGAGTGAAGGTTTGGCTTTGGGTTATTTTAAAACTCATGGTGTATGCAGGAGAACATAAAAATGATTCCTAGGCTGGGTATAGCCTTTTCCACATATTTCCAGTTAGAACAACCTCTGACATTCCCTCATATGAAAAAAAAACCCCACTTATTAAAAGACTCATTATTGACAAGCCTAACTAGGGAAGAAATCCCTTGCCATTCTGAGTTCTGCAGCAAAACTTTAACACAATGTTTTTGAAATGGTATGTGGCAAGGCCAGTTTGTTTTTGTGTCCAATCTGTCATGGACTGATTCTTCTGTAAAATACCAAACAAACAAGAATACAAGGGAAGTGATTTTGCCCTTGAATTTCAGGCGATGACGCCTTACCATGGAAGATTCTAAAAGCTAGTCTGACCGTAGAGTTGGTGGGAAGGAGTTATAGTAGACCACACTTCAGTAATGCCATCGCCTGCTGTAGTTAGAGCCTTCTTCTGGTCATTTAGAACCTGATTAAGACTACTTGGTTCTAGATGTACTGAGAACAATCTTTTCTCAACCTTGGACATTTCCCCGTTGACTGATCTGTCATCAGAATAACCTGTGAAATTTAAAAAAGAAAAAATCAATTACCAACAGCAACCAAAATCCCAAAGATGTGATGCTGTTCCCAGAAATATACCTTAGTAACTTAATTTTATATGAAGAGCAAAGATTTGTAAATGGTGTCAAACTATATGCACGAGGAGAAGACTGTTTGCGCTGACTGACAGGCACCGAGTGGGGAAGCCACGGAGGGCTGCATGGAGTGTGGACGGGTGGAAGGGTCTGTGGGTGGAAGGTGGAAGGACGAGGGGATACGTGGGTGGACGGTAGCTAGGTGATGGCCGGACTGTGGGGATGCAGTGGTCTTTCTACAGGAGCGGGGAATCACCAGGCTGGCAGGGATGGCCGGTCCCCCCTGGAGCGGCCTCCCGGCAGGGCGCCTCTTGGCTTACTGCAGCCTGCCTCCTCGCAGGGCAGGTCGCGCCTGGCCGCAGTGCAGCCAGGGGAGGACCTACTCCAACGCCGTCATCCGGCCAACCTGGAAACCACTAGAATCATGCCGGTGCCTCCAACCTTCTCGGTGGGGTCCTACACGGCCGCGTGCTGCGACCCGCCCAGCTGCGACCTGGCCTGGTGGTCTGAGGGCCGCTCCGGTCCTGCCTCGCGTTCGTGCTGCGGCCCGCGCGCAGGCCCACGCGGAGAGGACCCGGAGCGGGACAGCCGCCTCGGGGGCCTGGGGGGACCCGCCCGAGGGTGCCAGGGAGGACCTGCTCCTTCCAGACCGAGACTGGGGCCTGGCGGGGGTGGCCGAGCCCTCCGATGACGACAGGGACCCGGAGCCCGGCCTCCTGCAGCCCAGCCCCAAGCAAGGCCCCAGCGGGAGCGCCGAGCCCACGGCCTGGAGCGGGCAGCCCTGCGGCGACGGCCACAGCCCCGCGGCATCCCGCGGCATCGTCGGAGAGCCCCTCGCGGGCGGTCCCAAGCACAGCGCCAACAGCAGCGTGCCGCCCCCTCGGCCGCCGCGCCACCTCCGGGCAGGCGCTGGGGAAGGGGCCGGCTTCTGCGGGAGGCCGCGGCGGCGCGGGGCGCTGGGCAGGGGCGCGGGGCGGGTGCACGGCGCGGGGCGGGTGCGCGGGGCGGGTGCACGGCGCGGGGCGGCGGGAGGCTGGGCTGGCTGCGGGCATCGCCCGCGCGCCCCTTGAGGCACCTGGCCTGTCCATAGGAGAGGTGGCTGTCTCTCGCGGAGCCTGTCAGAGAACAAACCCGCTGTCCCTTTGCGGTGTTTTTGGAAGGAGAGTTGGTGACATTGCGTTGCTTGAAGCGTTCGCTGGTTTTTCATGACTTTTTTTTTTTTTTTTTAATGCTCCCATAGGTTCTGGATCCTCCTGCCAGCCTTGGGTTCAGCCCAGCCGCCCTGGAGAAAAGCTCGGCTCCCACAGTCACCCCGCAGAGCACAGAGCACAGTGTCCCAACCTTCCCCACCAGTGCTGTCCCTTGGGGCCACCCGTATCTCCTACCACTGCTCCCGGGACAGGTAAAGATCCAGTCTAAAAATCCCAGCGGGAGGACTGTAGGGAGCACGTGCGGTGTTGACAGTGTCCTGGGGCGCAGCTTGGAGCGGGTCGCGTGCCGCACAGCGCACTGGCAGTGAAAGGAGAGGACACGCCTTTCCCGGCCGCCCTGCAGTCCTGGAGAGGAGGCCGGTGGGTGTGCAGCTGAGCTGATAGAACATGTCCCCGCTGCGGTGGGAGCAGGGTCTGCAGAGCAGGCGACGCCGGGATCCAGTGCACCCGCTGAAGTGGGCGTGGTGTCGTGGGTCTAGAGAGCGAGGAGGCAATGAGGTAGCCTGCTCGGCATGTCCACTGCAGGGAGCCGGGACTTTCCCTGGCGAGTGTCAATGACGCTGGTCCATGAAATAAAGCTGGCGGTGGATTAACAGAAAGCAGAACAGCAGATTCATTAACATGGAAAAACAGAAGAAGCCGTGCACAAACATGAGGCTGGAATAAAGCCCAGTGATGGAGGCTTGAATGCCTTTTTCAAGGGGACAGGGAGGCGGGCACATAGGAAATTTGGGGGGATAATCAATTATTTTTAGGGTGGATAAGTGGGCCCGGAAGAACAGACAGTGGCCTAGTTCCTCTGGGCTCTAGATGTGATATTTGAGTCTCAGTCTTGTGGTGGGATTTTTTGGGTGATGGCCAGTGTGTGGGCAGTGAGAAGAATTCCCTGAGACAAAGAGGAGCCTTAAGAGAGGTCATTTGTAGGAGGACACCCTGGGGAGCACAGCAGGGACAGGACAAAGGGCCTGTCTGCAGAGTCCGAGTGGGTCTGGCTCACACGAGTGGGTCTGGCTCACGCGCACTGTTGGGGTTTGTCCACCTTTGGTGGCACTTTGCTAGGAGTGGTTATGCCAAGCAAGGAGCAGCTGACAGATTGCTGTGCCTTGCCCATTATGCTTACTGTGCATGTGCCAAACGCTTATTCCTGGGTTGACTCTGGATTCGCGAGATGCAGGTAGTGTGTATGAGGTCTTGAACAGGAGACTTCCCTTGTTAGGCTACTGTAGGTCAAATTGGGGTCTCTGCGGAGGCTCCTGGGGATGGTTGGGCCATCTTTTGCAAAACAGGATCTTGTTTATTCTTCGAGGGAAGTTAGCTTCTCCCTTACCACAAGAGGCAGGATAAAAGGAAGGTCCTTAACCTCAGTCACCTCTGCTAATAGAGGTGGGTGGAGCCTGGGACAAGGGCCCTCATGTGTCCTTCTCCAGTCTTCTTCCTGGGATGTGAGTTCCATCACGTCTGGTCCATGAGATTTTGGTTCTGAGAAGACATGGCCATTGTGATCCAGTTTGGGCAATCCAGTCAGGTAGAACAGACTCTGCAGACAGCCTGTCCTTCTCATACTGGGAGTGGAAACAAGGCCAGAGGGACTTTAGTCTGAGGAGCTGCTAAGGCCTCTCAACACCACTGTCCCCCATCGCATTCATCGCCTATGCAAGAAAAAGAGAAGGCTAAGAGCTGGTGTGCCATTGTGGGAGAGCAGGAAAGAGGTCAGCGTGTTTGAACTGACCATGGAGCAGAGAGGGAGTGGCAAGAGATGAGCCTAGAATGGTCAGCAAGGCAAGGTTTTGAAAAATAGTGTATTCTGTGGTATGGAATTGGTGCTTATTGGATAGGAATTAAGAATACCTGAATGGTTTTAAGTGGGGGAAACAAAATGACCAATTTATATTAACAAAATAGTAAGGTTTGGGACACATGCCTGTAATCTCAGAGACTCAGGAGTCTGAGGGATTGCAAGTTCAAGGCCAGCCTTGGCAACTTAGTGAGACCCTGTCTCGAAAAAAAAAAAGGCATAGCTGAGTGATAAAACACCCCTTGGTTTGATCCCCAGTACCAAAAAAAAAATAAAATTAAGCAGAGGCAAGAAGATTCAATAGTGAGTGGGTTGCAGGCATGGAGAGAAGGATCCAGAATTGATGAGTGATTGGATGTCAGGGGGAAGGAAAGGACTCCAAGGTGTGGACACAGGGAACTTGAACTAGACAAGTGTGCGGCTGAGGCGAGGAGTCGGCATGGAGGCCTGCAGAGACACGGGGCACGTGAGGCCCTCCAGGGAGAGCATAGGGGTAAGCGGAGCAGAGGACTTGGGACATCTCTGCATGAGAGGCCAGAGAGCAGAGGGGCCTGGGAAGTGCCTGGGCTGGGAGCCAGAGGGTAGGGCATGGAGAGAGAGCACAGGACAAGGGGAGGAGGCAAGGTCTCCAGGGAGAAGACCCCCCCTTTCCAGGTTCTAAGCGGGGCTCCTGGACCCAAGACAAATCAGGAGAGCAGACGGAAGTTTACTGATGCACACAGTCACACACCGCCAGCCCTCCGTGTCTCCAGGTTCTGCCTCTGCAGATTCAACCAGCCACGACTGAAAATATTTGGAAATAGATCGTATCTGTGTAAACATGTCCAGACTTTTTTCCTTATCATTACATAAACACAACACCTTTTTATATAGCATTTACATGGTATTAGGTATTGCAAGTGATCTAGAGATGATTTCAAGCATATAGGAGGCGGCCTACGGGGGCATGCAAACAACTAGCCACTTAACAGAAGGGATAGGGGCAACCTCCGGTGGGGTGTCCAGGAGGGCCTGGAGCCAATGCCCTGTGCATGAGCCAAGGGACAACTTGGTATGTGGAAGGAGCCCACGGAAATGGTCACTTCAGAGTGAGGACTGGCCGACACAGGAGCACCTAGAACAGAGGAGGAGGCATGGAGGGCATTGAGGAAGGTGACAGGGAAGGCACGAGACAAGGGTTAGGTCTGTTATGCACTCTGAAGCTCGCCACCAACAGGAGGCTTGAGATTCAGCCACCCCGCTCCTGGGTTGGACAGGAGGCACCCCTATAAATGGAGGTTTCTCCTTAGAAAAAAAGGGTGCTATCTACTGTTTCCAGAGCTTCTCCTGGGTTTGCTGTTTCTCAAAGGAATCAGCTCAAAATAGTCCTTATGTCAAAATGTCCTTCCAGGGTGTCCAGCTGGGATCAGGTCCTGGCATCCCCAACAAAGGGCTGAGCAGAACATGCCCAAGTCACGGGCAAAGCGCAGCCCTCAAGGCGGAGGTGGAGTGGGCTCTGCAGCAGAGTGGGCGGGACGAGAGCAGGCTCCTGCGTGCTGGCCCTGAGCCTTCTCTTCCCTGCACAGGCCTGACTGAAGGCCTCACCCCACTGACCCCAGTGGTCACCTGTGATACCTGATGAGGAAACCGTCCGATGTCTCCCCCACTGGTTGCTTTAGGAAGCCTAGTTAGAACACTGTCCAGCTTACCCCATGGTCATTTTAAAGTACTGAACCTGCAGTGGGAGTTGTCATGGTGATGGGACATCGTAAAGAAGGACAGGACCGTCTCCCTGTCTCCTCCAGCGGCATTCTTCTTATACACCGCCTCGCCATCTTGAAGTCCCTGAACTCCTACCTAAGACTTAACACAGTGGCAAGCATTCTGGGGTGCCATGTTCTTCCTCCATAGTCCCAGAAAGGAGGAAGTGATCACGGCCTGTGTTTCACGGAGGCCTCAGCGAGGAATGAAAAGTTTCTGTTAGATTGTCTAGTGAAGAAGTCCTACACTACGGGAGGACTGAGTGTCACGTTTCCTGAGCTTTCCTGTGGTACTGTATTTTGAGGATCATGTTCTGTTGAGGAAGAATAAAATCAACCTAATTGAGAACAAAGAAGACTGCATGTACATGGTGCTAATTAGTAATTAGGACTGCGGTCAGAAAACACAGATCCTCCTGGTCTTGACCGCGTGCTCCAGGGTCTTACAAAATGGCAGCTCTACTTAGAGTTTTCAAGCACAAGAGGGGCCTCGTCACTACATCACTGGTTGGTCAGGAACTGACTGCTGCTGGCAAATGGTGTCACAATGGGCAAAGATGCGACTTACTCAGTCGAGGGCGAGACTTAAAGAACATCCACGCGTCTCTGCCCTTCTCAATGCTTTATTCACTCAAATCACTCAATACAATTTCACTCTGTAGCTTTTTTTTTTTTTTTTTTTGTGGTACCGGGGATTGAACTCAGGGGCACTCGACCACTGGGCCACATCCCCAGCCCTTTTTTGTGTTTTTATTAGAGACAGGGTCTCACTGAGTTGCTAAGTACCTCGCCATTGCTGAGGCTGGCTTTGAACTCGCGATCCTCCTGCCTCAGCCTCCCAAAGTGCTGGGATTACAGGCGTGCGCCACCGCGCCCGGCACTCTGTAGCTTCTTTTTTTTTTTTTTTTTGTGGTACCAGGGATTGAACTCAGGGGCACTCGACCACTGGGTCACATCCCCAGACCTTTTTTGTATTTTTATTTAGAGACAGGGTCTCACTGAGTTGCTAAGTGCCTCACCATTGCTGAGGCTGGCTTTGAACTCGCGATCCTCCTGCCTCAGCCTCCCAAAGTGCTGGGATTACAGGCGTGCGCCACCGTGGCCCGGCTTCTGTAGCTTCTTAATCAAGAAAATGACCGTCCTTAATGCTGGGCACTGCAATAGACAGACTCAATCCACAGCAAACAATTCTAGGTTAATTCTAAGCACTGCAAACACACTTCATCATGTCAGACGCATGACAGACAGTCCCTCTGCCTGCTGCGCTTACGTGCTAGATTAACAGTCTTGAGTCTTGGGTCTCGAGGCCAGCAGGTGCGCACGCGCTCAGACCGGGGTGATCAGATCAGGACGAGGCAGGCTTCTCCTGGTGTGGGGCTGGGAGCTGGCTGAGGCGAGGGCGGCAGGGAGAAGCAGCAGAGCTCACCAGGGTCAGGACATGGCTGTGGTCTGAGAGCCGTGAGGACGACGCAGAGGTTCAGGCAGATGAGCAGAGCCGGGAGGTCAGTGCAGGTCCTCCCCAGGCTGTCCAGCAGTGGGCATCCGTGTCGCTGGCCAGATGTCTGTCCACTGGACCCACCATTTATACTTAATTTGGGGCTTCTGACTGCCCTTTCAATCCCTGTCATTTGCTACTGGGTTTCTCAGTGCCGTCATTTGTCCTGAGGCTGGAGCGTCTGGTCTGGTGGTCCCCACCCTGATTTTCTCTTCTCTTGCCTTTGGCAGGGACTTCTCAGGGCGAGGGTCACGTGACAGACTTCCCTCGGGGCTTACCCCGGGTTGTGAGGAGCCACTGACTCTATCAGGCTGTGCCAGGTGACCATATTGGAGAGCTCCAAAAGTGGCCTGGTGGGGACTGCAGGGTCAAAGTGAAGTTTTAAAATGGAGTTCCTGAGGCTGAGGCCTAAGGCCATCCTGACAAAAGGTAAGACAGGGTTGGTGTGGTTTCAGTCTGTGGAAGTTAGGGGAGGGGAGGGAGGAACCTTGTCCAGAGGTCAGCAGCACTAACGTTTCAAAGGTCAACTTGCAAGGAGGGGCATAGACCCGCTGCAGCTCAGTTCAAGGCTCCAGGCAGACGTGTCTTAGATCTGACTAACAAGGCCCTCCTGACTCCATTTTCGGTGCCCTGAGCCAATGATACTCAATTTTGATATTTTTTCTTGACACCTCTTTACCTTTTTACTTACTTTGATCCTGAGCTTCAGTCAAGAAAGGGATAGTGGTGGAAGAGAAGCTGTGTGGAATATGGAGCAGGAACTGGCCTTAGAATCGGGCCCTTAGGTTTTAGTAGTCCTGCGGTCAGTGTGATAACAACTCTGCTCTAAGGAGATAAGAAGCAGTTTATTTTGGCTGGGTGCGGTGGCGCACACCTATAATCCCAGCACTTGGGAGGCTGAGGCAGGAGGATCGCGAGTTCAAAGCCAGCCTCAGCAATGGCGAGGCACTTAGCATCTCAGTGAGACCCTGTCTCTAATAAAATACAAAAAAGGGCTGGGGATGTGGCCCAGTGGTCGAGTGACCCCTGAGTTCAATCCCTGGTACCAAAAAAAAGAACAGAAAAGAAAGAAAATAGTTTATTTTGAGTCAAATGTTAGTGGCCATGGCCCAGGAGCACTAATTTGGTTCACCCTCAATGACACGCTCCTCCATAAAAGAGGCTAACCTTCATGACCAAAGCACAATGAAAATGGTAGATCCATGTGTCCAGCCAACACTGGTGGGGCATTGCTCACTGCACACTGAGGATGGCCCAGAGTTTACATCCCAAATCTCCCATCTTTGGTGGCTACAGCAAAGCAGAAAATCTTGTGACCAGAGTTTTAGAGTCAAGGCCCAGCCCCAGGGTCTCAACAGACCGGATCCAGCCATCCACCTGAAGGTGCCAATCCAAGAGCCTCAGTGGCGAAGGCAGGGAAGGAGACGCCATCAGTGAAAGGACACTTGCCGAGTCCACGCGAAGTCCAAGGTCCACGCCACACACTGGACCGTCACCAGGAGATTTATTGTCGGGAACTTGAGTCTACCAGCAAGGCTGTGCCTCCGAGGAGAAGGAGTTAAGCAGCTTTGCCTCAGAATCCAAACTTTGGAACCTCTAGATAAAAATGGCTCCCAACCTAAAATGGTGAATCTGATGCCAATATTCCTCCCTTTTTGTTTTTATATAGATACGGGGGTGGTGGTGGTCTTCTGTAGCTTCTTCCTGCTGGTTAGGGGTGAAGAATCTCATTCCTATAAAGGGGGCTGGGGGGGTACTTAGGTGGGGCAGAGTCTCTGGAGTTGACCATGAATCGTAGGTCATGGTCTTGGGCCTCAGGGGCTGGTAGTCTTTGCAGCAGCCTCTTCTGACCGGGAAGAGTCTTCTTTAGGAATTGGAGGAGCTTCGGAGGGTTGAAAGTTGAGGTTTTGGCGATGCGCAAACACTGAGTTCCTGTGGGCGTTGCCCTGCAGTGAGATGTGTGACTGGGAGTTGTGAGTCCAGCGTGGAAGGCCTTGAGGTTGGCCGTGGAGGGGGCAGTTAAGATGACCTTGAATGGGGGCTGGGGTTGTGGCTCAGTGGTAGAGCGCTCGCCTAGCACGTGTGCGGCCTGGGTTCGATCCTCAGCACCACGTAAATAAACACATTGTGTACAACTAAAGCAAATAAATGAATTAAAAAAAAAAAAAAAAGATTACCCTGAATGGTCCCTTCCATTTTGAAGTTAGCAAAGGAGAGGAGGTGTGGGGGAGAGAGGAGGACCAGTCTCCCGGAGGAAGGAGGGCATGAGGCCTTAGGATGGGGCAGCAATTGATCAGCGCAGGCCCATAGTAAATTTCTGAGATAGTGCAAGAGCGGGGTTATTAAATGAGGCAGGAGGGTGGGGGGGGGGGTTGGCGAACTAGAGTAGGAGGGAGCATGGGGCGACCGTACATTAGCTTGAGGGGGAAAGGTTTAGGGATTTTCTTGGTAGGGCCCTAAGTGGGGCTAGAGGGAAGAGTTTAAGCCAGTCGAAATGTAATTCTAGTGACAGTTTAGTCAAGGTTGGTTTTAGGGTTGTCTGATTCCTTTCCAGACAGCTGAGGGTGGGAGGGAATGTGCAAGTGCCAGGAATGTTTAGGGCCTTTGAAGTGATTTGGGTTGTGAATTCCAGGCCATTATCAGCCTGCAATGAGCAAGGCAACACAATGCAGGAAATGAGTTCTTCTATTAAGGTGTCAGCTGCCGTTTGGGCCCTTTTATTAGTTGTAGGGAAGGCCTCTGTCCAGCTGGTGAAGGTATCTACCAGGACCAGGAGATCCCTAAATCTCTTTACTGTGGGCCTATGGGCAAAGTCCATCTGCCAATCAGAGTGGGGCAAATGGCTGCGGGCTTGATGGACTGGGAAGGCAGGGGGCGAAGGTTTGGGTTGGGATCGGACCTTTGGCAGATGTGAAAATGAGTGGTGTGTGAGGGAATGGGGGAGAGGAGGGTGTACAGGCCGGGAACTACTGGGTGCACCTCACTGTGAGGCGAAGGTCCTGCACGTTCTGTAGGATCTGTCTGGTTATGGGGAAGATCAGAGAGCAAAGGTTTGAGACCCCGAGGCCCTTTAGGGAAAGTGGGTGTTGGGGTCGTGCTGGGAAATAGGTGGGGTCCTTGAGGTGTATTATCAAGGGAGGGTGGTGGGCAGCTATGGAGGGCTTTCGGAGGTCCTAGATCGAGGGATCAACCTCTGAACAATTCCCTCCGACCCTGCTAGTCAGGAAAGGGAAGCAGAGGTACGGGCTGGTATCGGGGTCTCTGCGAGAGCGGGAACAAGCAATGGGTGGACTGAAAGAAAGCACGTGAGGGGGGGTTCCGGAGGAGTCGGAGCAGAAGGCGGAGAACAGTGGGGAGGGGCTTCATCAGCAGGGGTTTGGGGAGGGTCCTGAGGTCAAGAAGAGAGGGTTTAAGAGCGAGCAGAACCTGGGCTGGGGAGCAGGAAGAGCCAAGGGATGGTTTGGAAGGAAGGAAGGAGAAGGTCTGAGGATAGGGGATCTCTTTCCATTTCCCGGAGAGCCCACAGAAGTTACAAAGGTCCCTCAAAATATTGGGATCCCATGAGTGCCATTAAGCAGCCATTTGGAGTCATTGTCTAAGGTATAGAGGGGCCAAATTTGGTCGCAATTTGGTTAAATTAGTTTCCACGCCTTTAAGTCAAGGTAAGACAGAGTGAGTCTAAATTTGCTAAAAGTCAACCCAAGGGGGTGTTCAGGGGATGGCAGAGGTGGCTGCACCTATGACAAGAGAGTCAGCAGGGGAGGCAGAGGGTCCCTCTGTGCCCTCTTATGCTGAATGAGGAAAGCCAGCCGCCCTGGGAATCTTCACTGCCTCAGGGCGGTAGCTGGGCCTAGGGCCCAGGGTCCTGACACCTGGCACCAGGGCTTTGACCTGAGAGAGAACCAAGACCCAGAGAGAGCTTCTGCCAGGGGTGAGGCCTTCTGAGCTATGGCCGACGGTGGGGGCCAACCACAGCTCTGAAAGCCGTGGTCGGGGGGCGCCCCCGACCAAATGGGAACCCTGGGAGTGCCGGCTGGACGTTCGACAGTCACTTCCTGGGACCCACAGGTGGAGTCGACCGAAGGCAGGGGAACTCACCGAATCAGCCAGTGGTGAATGAGAAGTCAGCGCTCGGTGAAATGGAAGGTGGGTTAGCAGTGAGGGCGGCCTAGAACTGAGTATAGGATTCCAAAGCAACTCAGATCCCCAAAGGGAGAGCAAGTCGACGGGCCAGCCCACCTGAGCCACGGCACCACTGAAGGACACACGAAGTCCAAGGACCACGCCACACCCTGGAACGTCACCCAAGAGATTTATTGTCAGTAACTAGAGGCCTGCCGACAAGGCTGTCCCTCCGAGGAGAGCAGCAGCCCATGGGCACTCACAGAGCAGCTGACAGCCCCTGGGGGGAGTCTCATACATAAGCTGCTAGCAGTGGAGCTGGGGCGGGTGGCCTGCAGCTGTTTAAGCTGGCCGGCGGGGGGGGGGGGCGGGGGGGGGACAGCAGGCACGTGTTCTTACGGGGAGTTAAGCAGCTTTGCCTCAGAATCCAAACTTTGGAACCTCTAGACCAAATAGCTCCAAACTAAAATGGTGACTCTGATGCCAATATTGATTTGATGCCAATAATCAGTGTAGCCCACCAGAGACACAAGGAGACCCGCATCCTCAGCCCTGTCTTGTGGGGGGCTGACATGAGCTTCCAGATTAGATGGACCAGGGGTCAGAGTGGGCACAGTTAAGAATTCTTGGTTAAACTGTTACCAAAACCTCTGTCCTTGTCCCCAGTGCCAATCCAGTAACGAGGACAGGGTTTTGAGAAAAAGGAAAAAGGAGTTTTATTGCTTTACTAGCCAAGGAGAAGCACAGGGGAGTCCTGTCCCAGAGGCCGTGATTCTGCCCATCGCGGGGAACAGGGGTTTTTTAGAGATCATTCAAAGACTACATTCCACGTGTTCTCTGTTGGAGTTGTGATTCACTTGTTAATTTGGCAGACAGTCATTTCTGATCTCTTCTGGTGCCATCCCCAAAGTCTGGATCACTTCATTCCTATGAGGGGTGAATGCTCAAGGCAGATAACTGTGCCCAGGATGGGGAAGAATGGTGATCCTCTTTCCCCTGAGATTAGGGAGGAGTGGGAGAGAGGAAGAGAAAGAACATGTCCATTTAGAAAATAGGTCACTGTGGCAGAGCAGCAAGGGTGCTCCTGTTGGAGCCCACGTCCCTGCCACTTGAGCTAAAGTGGCCTTTTCGTATATTGAGGTCGCCTGAATTCTCTCTGGAGAAGTCCACAGCCTGCCCTCAGAACTGCGTGTGTGGTCACGAGCTCGGCAACGCTCAGTGACTCCAATGCCCACACCAGGGTGCCCGGGATGCTGGGGCGGGAGGAAACAGACCCGCAGAAACTCGCTCAGCTTGGCCCGGCACCAGCCCACGTAGGTAGCTGGCTTTAGTGCACCAAGTCTGTCTCGCAGCACAGCAAGGGCACAGTTCAGCTACCAACTGGGGACAGTGACTTTGATGAGATCAAGAAGCACGATTACAAAACCATGTTGTTTTGTCTTATTGAATCTAAAAACAAACCTATTGTGGGGCAGTGGTGGGAGTCAGCACATGACATGACGACATGACATCATACAGGGTCCCCAGTTGCCTTTCAGTGGGACAGCTCTGGGTGTCCATGGGAGACAACCTGGTAGTGACCTTGCCCCAGAACCAGGTGGAGCTGAAGGCCTCTATGGTGCTAGCGCCACCTGCAGGTGAGTCTGACTTTCCGCTGTGGGCCTTCTCCCGGAGCAGCTCTTTATAGTTCTCACAACTCCGGGCAACAGCACCAAGCAAGGTTCTGGGGGAAGACTAGACTCTGATGATCATGAGCAAGGAAGTTTGTTCAAACAGGTTTTTTTTTTTTTTTTTTTGTAGTGGTACCAGGGATTGAACTCAGGGGCACTTAAGGACTAAGCCACATTTCCAGCCATTTTTAATATTTTGTTTTGAGACAGGAACTTGCTGCAGTGTTTAGAGCTTCTCTAAGTTTCCAAGACTGGCTTTGAACTCGTGATCTTCCTCTCAGCCTCCTGAGCCATGGGATCATAGGCATGTGCCACCACGCCTGGCTTCAAACAGTTTTTAATGGAGTGAGAGTTTTAGAGGTTAAATGCACTGCACAGCCTTCAATCGCTCTGGATGGAAAACTGTTTCCACTGTGCAAGGTCGAACGCCGGCCAGGTGAGAGCAGGTAGCAGAGCTTGATCTGTGAGGACAGAGGCAGGGTGTGCCCAAAGGTTTGTTTGCAGACACCTCATGCCAGCTGCTCACAAAAGGTCCAGTGTGCTTTCTGCAGGAGTCCAGAGCTCTGCTAGCCAGTGGACACTTGACCTGTCCCCAGCTGGTCAAATGCACTTTTCCCTAAGGTAACTCCTTTTTAAAGGCTTTGGCTAGTTCTCATTCAGTTCAGTTCCTTTGGTTCATTCTCCCCCATCACATGTGGGCTGAGGTTTTATAGGCAGAGCTGACACCCCGACGCACTTTAATCCTGAGAGGAGGTACCTCGTTTTTTACTTGTATCTGAGGGTGGGAGATGGTGTTAGCTTGACCTAGAGATGTTCAATTCATTTTCCTATCCTCATATAAACCTTACAAAGATCAAACGAGCTGAAATCCCATTGCCTTTTACTAACAGGAGAGAAAGTACAGTGGATTATCCTTAAAACTTTCATGGATAATCAGATGTAGCACCCTGGGAGGGAAGTCATCAAAGGCTAGCAGTGAGATTGGGGAAGTTTTCTTTCATTGTTGTTGTTTTTTCTTTTCTATTTTCCAAACTTTCTATAAATTATGATTTTATAATAAAAAAAAATTTCCATTAAGAAGATAGAGAAACTGCTGGGCATGGTGGTACACACCTGTAATCCTAGCAGCTCAGGAGGCTAAGGCAGGAGGATCACAAGTTCAAAGCCAGCCTCAGCAATTTAGTGAGGCCAAGCAACTCAGCGAGACCCTGTCTCTAAATAAAATATAAAAAAGAGCTGGGGATGTGGCTCAGTGGTTGAGTTCAATCCCTGGTGAGAGAGAGAGAGAGAGAGAAAGAGGGAGAGAGAGAGAGAGATGTTGTTCCTCTTTGCTGGGATGGAGGGTGAAGAGGGGTAAGTGGGTCAGGGTATGAGGTGTCCACACTGCTGGGCTTAAGGCTGTCCCCTCTCCCTCGACCCAGGTTATGAAGTGACCGCCCAAAACCCATCACTGCTCGTATTTCTGATGTTCTCTCAGAAACAACCTACAGGCAGGAATGGAGCCTAACGAGCACCCGCAGACTACCAGGGTGAGACGGAGCAAGGCCACAGGCCCACTCGTCGCCTCACCCAGGTGGGAGCCTGGAGGCAGCATGCCAGGGGACCCTGTTGGCACTGTCTTGGCCAAGATTCAGGTCTGAGGAAGAAGCTGGGTGCCGTGGGGCCAGCCTGCAGTCCAGGCCACTCGGAGGCCAAGACAGGTGGGCTGCGTGAGCCCATCCAGGAAATAAATGACCAAAATAAATGCAGAAGAAGGATAGCAAGCGTGTACCACACAGGCAGACTGGGCAACGGGCACAGAAAGGCTTCTGGCTAGCTTTTCTTCACTGGAGGTACCTGGCATGTCCCCTCAGGGGACAGGCGGTGCCCACACCCTCCCTGGCAGGGTGAGAAGCCTGCGTCCCGACTCCCACAGGCTGTGGTGCGGAGCCATCTACTCCTCTCAGCTCTCAGTCAGGCGCCTTCCTCAGAGCTGCCCGTGACTCCCTTCCAGTCCCCACATTGCTTTGCCTGTCAGATGTGGCTCTGAGATGGGCTCCTTGCAGGGGGAAGCTGCCCTTCCTGACTGACTGATGGGGAGAGGCCTGGTTTCCCATAGAGGACTGTGTTGTCCTTGTCACCTCCCACGACTGCACAGCCGAAGCTGCCACACCCCTTATGCCACCCCTGTCACTGAGCTAACTCCGTGTCTCCCGTGCTCCCCAGACCATCAGCAGTTCCAGGCTGGGGACTTGCTTGGTGGTGCCGTGGCCGGGTGCCAGCCCCAGCTGGGGGGCACATGATCTCCAGCACCTGAGAGCTGCCGCCCCCCTGGTCCCTCTCTAACGGGGCCCTCTGTAAGGCCCGTGCTAGCTGTGACTAAGCGAGAGGGCCATTCAGGTGACCTCTGTGTCCCAGACTGCAGGTGGCAGCCAGAGGCCGGTCTCTGGACAGACAGGAGGGCTTTCTCCCGAGCCCTCCTCGCAAGGCCAGGGATGTCCCAGCTCTCCAGGGTGGCCGCCAGGGCTCGGCAGCGCCTGTGTGGCTCCACGTGCAGCGTCAGCAGGACCGTCCGCCTTCAGGGTGGCCGCTCTGGTGAGATGGCCTCTGGAGAGGGCTTTGTCAGCCTCACTGTGGAGCCTCACAGGTGTGGGGGCGGCCTTCTGCTCTGTGGGTCGTCTTGATCTTGGCTTCTGGGTGACGTGGGCAGGACATCTCCAACTTCCCCTGGGGCTCCATGACAGGAAGGCCCGCGAGGACCAAGGGTGCCGTGTTCTCTCCTCCATCCGCGCAGGGCTTAGTGCTTGCTGGCCTCAGCTCCTGAGGGTGACACGTTGGACCTCCGCCTCCTTGTCCCACCACCATCCACTCTCCCCGCCTGATGTGGGGGCAGGGGTTCAAACACACCCACTGGGGCCACCTAAGCACTTCCCGGTCAGGGGACAGGTCTGCCGTGGGCCTCGTGTCCATGTGAGTAAGAGCAGGTGGCCTCTGTCCCCGCACCCTCAGCAGGGCGGGCTCAGCCCGTGCCACGGAGCTGCGGGTCCCCTGGCCCTGTCCCGCGGGGAGCTCGCCCTGTACTCTCTGCTGGTCATTCTCGGGCTGGAGCTTGGCTTGGGCACCGTCCCTCAAAGAGCCGAGCCCCGGCCAGTCGCAGGAGCCCAGGCGCCGTGTGCGCTGCTTTCTCTGCGGTCACTGCTCCCCGAGGGACTGACCCCCGCTGTCACCTCCTCCTAGCTGGGCCTGCGGACACCCAGAGGCCTGAGCTTCCCAGCCTTCTGCGTGGTGGCCGTGGCCTCTCTGTCCGCAGCCGGCGGTCACCTGCCTCCCGTGGCCGGGACGTCCCCCAAGACAGGAGCTCGCTCCGCCCGCGCCCCGGCTCCGACGTCCTGGAGCAGGCCTGGGGACATGGCCGAGACGAGCGCCCGCCCCTCCCCGCGCCCTCCCCGCGCTGTCTGCGAGGCCTCCTGGGCCGCTGAGGCTTCTGCGGTCACTTGCGACAGCAGAGCGGCTGCCCCAGGGAGGGGGTCCCTGTGATGTGGGGGCTCCTCCCTCCCATGGGGCGTGGGTGGGCGCCGTGGGCCCCGGTGGCCACGCCAGGAGGAAGAGCTCCGACCCCGCGGCTCGGCTCCGCGCTCCGCGGCACTCAGCACGGGGCTGGTGCAGATCCCGAGAGAGAGCTCCTCCTGGCCCTGGGAGGACAGCCCTGTCCTGGCCCTGGGAGGAGAGTCCAGTCCTGGCCCTGGGAGGAGAGTCCAGTCCTGGCCCTGGGAGGAGAGTCCAGTCCTGGCCCTGGGAGGACAGCCCAGTCCTGGCCCTGGGAGGAGAGTCGATGCACACGACCCAGGTCAGCCTCAGCGCAGGTGAGGAGCAGCTACTGCCCCCTCCAGCGACACAAAGGGGCAGGAGGCAGGCCACTGGCTGCCCCGGGGCAAGAGGGAGCTCTGGAGGCGATGGAGATGCTCATTGACTCAGGGTGGTGGCTTCACAGGTGTGCCGTGTGCCACGTTCACTGAGTTTCATGGTCTGAACATGAAGCTTACCTTACTTACTTCAGTCATACCCTAAAAAGTCATAAAGAAGAAACATTAAAATAGCCCTGTAATTAACGATCACATAACTCTGCCTCGCTCTGAAGATGCAAACTTTTTTTGTAACTCAACAGCACAAAAAGGTGCTCTGTCATAGTCCCATACAGTTGCTGGCACCCAAACCAAACGTTTCCAGTGAACAGGGACAAGTCACAGGAATCGGGAAGAATTGGCCTGCGGTGGCGCCAACCAGAACCCCGAGAAAACCAAATCCACCTCACCTCTTGACCCGAATAAAAAGCACAGTGTTCTTTAGGCTTCAATTCAAGGAATCAGTCAGAACACAAGCGTGGAAAGCAGTGAGCAATGGCAACGGGACCCACTTGCCTGAAAGTGTGGTTGCCAGGAGCAAGGCCAGCCACGCGTCTCTGCCTCTCGGCTACTGTGAAAACACTGTTAGGAACACTGGTGTACGGGTAGCTACTTGAGGCCCTGCTGTCAGACCCAGAGACAGAACCACTGGGTCATGTGTGATTCTGTGACAACTTTTTGTGGAGCTGCCAGTGTTCTCAGCAGCTCCTGGCCTGACGTGCCCACGCGGCCCTTGGGGCTTCCATTTCTCCACACCCTTGACAGCACTTGCTGTTTTCTTCCCTCCCCTTCCTTCTCCTACCCTCCCTATCCCCCTCCTCCCTCCCTTCCTTCTTCCTTCCTTCCTTCCTTTTTAGAAATCTAAATGTAAAATGGATAAATAATTTCTAAGCTGACATTTCAAATAAATTAAAACACAAACTGATACAGCTATGTGCAGCCTAGAAGACTCTGGAGTACCTCTGTGGACCTTTTGGTCAAAGATAACACCCAGCAGGTTCTTAAGGACCTCAAACCAAGCCAGCCTTCAGATCTGCAGACACATGGCTCAGGTATGGCTCTAAGTTTCACAGCTCAGAAGCAGCAGAAGGGAGACCTAATGCAGTGACCCGAAATTCTGCTCCAACCAAGAAAAGAAGAGCTAAGTGAGCAAAAGGTCAATAGGATCAAAGAAATAACAAGGAGCAGAGTCATGGGGTTAGAAGGGAGGCGGGTGGGAAGAGTGTGGAGAAGGAACTCCCAGGCACAGCTGGTGAGGATGTCGGAGGCAGAGCTGCTGTGGGACAGTAAACTCCAGGTGACCGGCCTTCCCCTCCTTGCGATTTGCCTCTCAGCCTCCATCCCCCAAACGCAAATCTAGGTCCTCGCAGAGACATGCTCATGGCAGCTTTATCTGTTAGTTGTTCTAAGCCGTAGAGAACCCAGATTTCAGCGGGTGCAGTGGGGTGCACCTGTATCCCTGCTTGGGAGGCTGAGGCAGGAGGATGGCTCAAGCCCAGGGGTTCAAGACCAGCCTGGGCAATGTAGTGAGACCCCCTCACGAAAAGACCCTGAGTGTCCACTGTAGATGAATGGATAAACAAATCATGGCATATCCATCATTGGAGCTCAGAAGATAATACCCCAATATATGAGCAATTTGTATAAAGGGAAAGACTTTCTCTGGAATCCCCTGCACTGAGGCCAGACCTTCCACAAGGAATACACCTGCCTTCCCTCCCCACCCTGGTATCCGATTGTCCACCGCAGAGAAGGCTGAGGAATGAGCCCACACCCATGGACTTCCGCTGAAACAGTCCCCACCTCGCCCACTCCCCTAAGAATCGCCCAGGAGCCTCGAGTTGTCCGCCTCCGGTCAGGCAAAGGGGCCAGCGTCTGAGCAGTGCTGAGTTGGCAAGTCTCGCCACGTCCCCTCGGCCCTGCCTGAGCTTCCTCCCTGCACATCTCTAAGCCCTCACGCCTCTTCTCCTGTCCACTCTGTTGGCTGGTCCCAGCCAGCCTGGGAAGGTGTTCCCTCGCTTCTGCACCATACCTCAAACAGTGTTCTTTGCAGATGCTTTGTGGGGGCTCAGGTGGGCCCCTGGTCTGGTCAGTTCCCATGAGCATGAGCATCCCTCTGACCATATAGATTTTGAGGTAAGTGCTAGAAGTTACACTTTTTCTGTTGAAGTTTTCAGAGAAATGCATTTGGCCCTGTTTAGTTAAAGTGAAGGGGCTGTTGGGGAGCCCAGAGGCAGAGCATGGATCAAACCTAGCACCAGAGGGGGATAAGTAGAGGAAAGCATTTTCTTTTAAAATTCTTAAGTTTTTATGCATTTCAAATTTCAGAAAATCATCCCTTGTGATAACACAATTGATATTGTATCAACTTTATCAATTTTCCACTAAAACCTCAAGAAATACACACAGACACATTTATATTTAGGCAATTCTGGGATCTTTAAATAAATTGAAATAGGATTAAAATTAAAATCCTTTCTGATGCCACAAACTGCAGATTTAAGAATAACTGAAACTATCACCAGCGACAACACAGCAGCATGCACGCACTAAGCACCTGTAGGCGCCGAGGGCAGCTGAGAGCATGCCTCTTGAAAATGGTGTTGTTTTTGTTTTCTGCCTTAATGTTAAAATTCACTTTTGATTGCAAAATTAATACATGAATTGCTCTTTGTAGTAAACATAAAAAAATCAGTTCAAATGAACTCTCGATAAGGTGAAAATGTATCTTGACCACCACTGTCTTCCAGGTCCCCTATCAGAGGCCATTTATTTGATAAGTTTCGTGTGTGCACTTCCAGAATCTTCCCTATGTGTTTGTATGTGTGTGCTTGTGTTTGTGTAGCGATAACTATCACAGTGTATACAATGTCTTTTTCTTTTTTTAAAAATATTTATTTATTTGCTTTAGTTGTACATAATGCGTTTATTTGTACGTGGTGCTGAGGATCTAACCCGGGCTGCGCACGTGCTAGGCAAGCACTCTACCGCTGAGCCACATCCCCAGCCCTCTTTTTTTTTTTTTTGCTTAATGTGTCTTTACATTTTTCATTTTAAAATTTGCAAAGCTACCTCATTCTTTATAAAATTTCTTCTGTTTGATTGGTGGGGATGGAACCCAGGGACTCGAATATGCTAAGCACTTGTTCTGCCACTGAGCCGCAGCCCAGCCCTGAGCATCTTCTAACTTGCACTCCATGCTGCATCGCAGTGCCTTGGCCACGCCCCTGCTGATGGGCACTGGGGTGGCATCCACTGTTTCGCTGGTGCACTGTGCTCTGTCAGCCCCTAGGGCGAGGCTCCTGCACGTTTCTCTGGAGGAGATGCTGAGAATTGCTGGGTAGAAGAATGTGCCCACTGTGCATCTGGTGGACACTGCCATCGTGGGCTACACACCTTCAATGCTCTGCGGACACACAGCGGGCTGCACATCCCATTCTCCTGGGTTCACAGACCTCTCATTCTCTACATCAGGTGCAGTCATGCATTTGCATATGTCACGCTGTTTAATTGTGCTTCTTCAATGTTTTTCTGTTTTCGCGCTGGCTGCTGCTCAGGGAGCACGGACCCTGCACCTTCATCGGTCTGCTCTGCAGGGAGGAGGGTACGCCCTCCGGCTGGTGGCCACAGACTCCTCCAGACAGCAGTCCTCTGCTGTGGTTGCTGTGACTGTCCGGCCTGGGAGGTGAGACGGGTTGAGAGCTGGCCCCAGGGTGAAAGTGGAGTGGTGACTGGGCTGCTGGGCTTAGGTCGCACCCAGCAGGGAGGGCGAGTCTCTAGACCTCGCTGCGGTCGGGGAGTCAGGGCTAGGAGCCGATGCTGCACGGAGAACAGGTTTTCCTTCGAGGTTCAGATCTTGTCTTGATCATGTCTCCAGACCATGGTGCAACATGACTGGGACTTAGGGGACGACAGGGCCCTGCAGGAGCCCACGCGAGGGCACCTGTTGCGGGCAGCGACATCTGCAGAGGGTTCGCCACAGGCTGACGAGTGAGGAGGCCTGCCTCATCTAGACATCAGGCAGCGCCCACGCACGGGACGTCCTGCGCCCCCGTTAACAAGCACCATCAGGTGAGTGTCTAAAACTCCAGTCAGAGGATGGCAGTCGTGAGGCAAAGACGGGACCTTTTCACACATTTCTGCAACTGTAGGGAACAACAGGCCTCCCGTGCCGTGGCCGGCCCTGATAAGGAGCTGGTCTTCCCGGTGCAGAGTGCCACCCTGGACGGAAGCAGGAGCAGTGACGACCACGGCATCGTCCTCTACCACGGGGAGCACGTTGGGTGGGTGTCAAGCCTCCACTCCAGGGGTCACGACCAGGCTGAGCGAGAGCATGCCCTCCCTGGAGCATGGGCACCAGACAACTCCAGCAGGACTTGAGCAGGCTTCTAGGAGTAACTGGGCATGGTTGGCTGAGGAGTGTGCCAAGGGCAGACAGACAAGAGGGACAGTGACTGGCTGTGCAGGGGGTGGGCCGGGGCAGGTGGCAGGGCTGCCCTGAAGCTCAGGGACGCCTGGGGGAGGCCCTGTGTGTGCCCCCCACCCCCACCCTGCACTGAGCAGAGACCACAGTCAGTCATAGGACCCAGCATGTCCTGAGCTTCACACGCACCATCTCATAGGAGCCTGCATGAAGTTTCGAGGTAGCTACGAGCATCACTCACATTTTGAAGCTGGAAACCTGAGACGCACAGACTGCTAAGATCACATGGCCTTGGGCTGCCAAGGCAGGAAGGGAAGGAGCGGGCTCCAGCCTAGGTCTCCTGAGAACCCAGCTGAGGGAGCCTATAATCAAGGAGATAGCTAAAGATTGCGGTTAGCTGAGAGCCATAAAAGATGTTCTAGTTTCCACCTGATATTAATACATTATTCAAAGAATCTTTGTATGCCCGTGAACACTGCGTGACGCACCTGTAAGCTCGAGCTATAAGCACGTGTCCTTGTTAAAGCTATATGTATATAACTGGGTGAGGTTCGTTAGTGTGTGTGGGAAGAAGAAGGTGGTGGTTGGAGTTAGAGCATTTGGAGTGATTGCTGGAGCTGGAGAGAAAAGAATAATAAAAAACCTTTTTTCATTTTCATCCTGCCTCCGAATTTTCCTGTGGCGTTCGCTGCTCCAAGCGACTTCCGCTTCAGGCAGCGACAGGTGGTGGCCTGTATGGGGAATTCGGCGGCCAGGTAAGAAAAAAGAAAATTTAAAAAGATGGGAGCAAATATAACAAAAAGTCGGTTTATAAAAGCCATGAATGAAATTTTTGATATTGAGAACTCAGATATAGTGAGAAAAGTGAACAAGAAAGCATATCCTCTGATTCAGTTGAGACCAGCAAGGAGAGTAGGAATGTAAATTCAAAAGTAAGATCTGCAAAAGCCATCAGAAGCTTAATAAAATTAGCTGAGGAGTATGTACTCTCCTTAGAAGCTGAAACTCAGGATACTAGTGAAAGTAATAATAGTAACAAGGAGCCAAACCATGAAAGTATGGTCTCCTCCACTGAGCCGGTTAGGAATTATGAAGCTAGTAGTGAAGAGGAATCAAAAAGCGATTCGGAGAGCACAGTCTCCAATAAAAAGAACAAAAAGAAATTAAAAAAGAGAAAAGACCGTCAAACAGAGGAACCACTAGTGCCCTCTGCTCCTTCATGGATAGAATCCCTAACAGAAACAATAAAGAGTATTGATCAGAGTGTATGTGCCCTTGAGGTAGAAATTGGTGGCCTTTCTGAGCGCTTATATGCTCTCGAACAACATAGACCGCAGGAGCACCTAGAACTGCCAGTATTTCAAAATGAAGAGGGACAAAGGTATCACGAGTCCCTAGACTTTAAAACAATAAAGAATTTTAAAGAGGCAGTAATGACTTATGGGCCTCAAGCTCCATTCACATTAAGTATGATAGAGTCACTTAACACCCTAATCTTAGCCCCCTCAGATTGGAAAAGTCTATGCAGAGCGGTACTAAGTGGGGGACAATACCTAATCTGGAAAACTCAATTCCAGGAACTTTGTTCAGAAATAGCAAAGAGAAATGCTGCAGCAGGTTTCCCTCAACGCAATATAGATATGCTCACAGGGGAGGGTCAGTTCACCGAACTACAAAATCAGCTACAATACGATCCCAGTGTGTATGCCCAGATACATACTGCAGCTGTGAAAGCCTGGAAGACAATATCACAGGGGATCTGCAAGGCAGCCTATCAAAAGTTATACAAGGGCCTAACGAACCTTACGCTGATTTTGTAGATAGGCTCTTAAAAACAACATCTAGAGTTTTTGGCGAAGTCGAGCAAGCTATGCCTCTAGTTATCCAATTAGCATACGAGAACGCTAATAAATATTGCCAGGATGCAATAAGGCCGTGGAGAAGTAAAAAAGACTTATCAATTTATATCAGACTGTGCAAAGACATTAACGAGGCTGTTATCACAGGCAACGTAATTGCTGCAGTGATTGAAAATTCCTCCCCTCAAAATTCCCAAAGGATTCAACCTAGAACAGGATATTCCAGACAAAATTATTATAATCAACCAAGATATGCTAAGCAATATCCCCCAAGGGTAATAAAATCAAATTCATACCGTGCTCCAGGCCGATGCCCCAGGTGCAAAAAGGGTATACACTGGGCCAATCAATGCCATTCTAGATATGATATATATGGAAATGATTTATCCAGGATTTCAAAAAACGGGGCATGGGGCCCAATGCCCCGGGGCCCACAAATGTACGAGGCACTAGAGGAGGAAGGCCCTCAGATTCAAATGATTCCTCGTCACAGTCCCTCCTACCCATTAACTCCCTTATCAGAGGGACAAGAGGAAGTGCAGGATTAGATCTCTGTTCTACTGCCCGGATGGTCCTGACACCTGAAATGGGGGTTCAGCTGATTCCTACGGGAATCAGGGGACCTCTCCCTTCAGGAACTGTGGGACTAATCCTTGGGTGTAGTTCCAAAAGTTTATTAGGCTTTAATGTTATACCAGGGGTTATTGATTCAGATTATAATGGAGAGATTAAAATAAAGCTAAGTACACACAGGGGCATCATCTCCGTAAATCAAGGAGACAGAATCGCACAGCTGCTCCTCATTCCCAGTCTCCATAATTCTTTTAAAAGCATGCCACAAAATAGAAATAGCAGAGCATTCGGTTCCACTGGTTCAGGACCTATGGCTTTCTGGGTCCAGGACTGTTCACGGAGGCCTATGTGCAAATTAAAAATTCAAGGTATAGAGATGGAGGGGCTGATTGATACAGGAGCTGACTCTTCCATCATAAATCTACAACAATGGCCTAAGCACTGGCCTCTACAGAAAGCCTCAACCAGTTTAAGAGGCTTGGGATACAGTAATACCCCAGCTCAAAGTGCTGTAATCTTAAATTGGCAAGACAATGAAGGCCATACAGGAACATTCCAACCCTATGTTTTAAACAGCTTGCCAGTTACCCTATGGGGAAGAGATATCTTACATCAAATGGGGCTACACCTAGCGACCAAGCCTGCAGGTGTTAAGAATAAAAATCCTAATCATAATAAAAAAGGCAAAGGACATTTTTCTAGGGGCCACTGAGAAAACAATTTTAAAAATACCATGGCTCTCTAATAAGCCAGTTTGGGTCCCTCAGTGGCCCCCTATCCAAAGAAAAATTGCAAGCGGCCCATCAATTAGTTAAAGAACAATTAGAAGAAGGACACATAGAGCCTTCCACCTCTCCCTGGAATTCTCCCATATTTGTAATTAAGAAAAAATCAGGAAAATGGAGACTATTACAAGATCTAAGACAAATTAACAAAACAATGCAAATTATGGGCCCTACTCAACCTGGACTTCCTAATCCTGTAGCTATTCCAAAAAACTATTACCTTATAACCCTTGATATAAAGGACTGCTTCTTTTCCATTCCCCTACATCCTCTGGATGCCCCCAGGTTTGCTTTTTCAATTCCTTCTATTAATAATAATGGCCCTGATAAAAGATATCAATGGAAAGTATTGCCGCAGGGAATGGCAAATAGCCCTACACTGTGCCAACTATATGTGGACAGAGCTATACAGCCCATTAAAAACAAATATCAAGACCTCATGTGTCTACACTACATGGACGATGTTTTATTAGCTCACCCTAATCAAAAAATCTTATTTAATATATTTAGTGAAATAACGAAAAATCTAAAAAAATATGGATTATATATAGCAGAAGAAAAAGTTCAAAGCAGATCACCTATACTATATTTAGGCTTTAAAATCATGGATACTTTTGTTAAACCCCCAAAAATTCTAATAAGTAAAGAACATTTGACCACCCTCAATGATTTCCAAAAATTACTGGGTGACATTAATTGGCTTCGCCCTACACTAAGCCTCACTACTGGACAATTAAAACCCTTATTTGACATCCTTCGTGGGAACCCTGACCCATCCTCACCTCGAACATTAACTCCTGAGGCCAGGAGAGCTCTAAAATTAGTAGAACAGGCCATTGAAAGATCCCATTGCGATAGATTTGATTTTGCACAACCACTAATACTGATTATTATTCCTTCACAATATACACCAACAGGAGTATTTTGGCAACAGGGACCTATATTATGGATACATTTGCCTGTCTCTCCTAAAAGTACAATTGAGTCTTATACCTCCATGGTGGCTAAACTTATTCTTCAAGGACTTAAAACCTCTACTAAAATATTTGGAATTCATCCCGCTACTATTATTACTCCTTATTTATCATCACAGGTTGAATATTTGTGCTTCAATGATAATGATTGGGCTATAGCTAGATGCTCTACTTCTGCAAATTTTGACAATCATATTCCTAAATCTCCTATACTGTCCTTTTGTATCAATCATCCTATCATATTCCCACAGGTAATAAAAAAATCAACCCATTCCTAAAGCATTTAATGTATTTACAGATGGATCCTCTAACGGTACTGCTGCAGTAGTCACTCAAAATGAAAAAATGATTCATATCACTAATCAAAAATCAGCTCAATTAGTGGAACTCGAAGCTATAATAATAGCTCTGGAAAATTTTAAAGAACAGCCTATGAATATTTTTTCAGACAGCCACTATATTGTACATGCTGTCCCTAAATTGGAGCTAGCAGGTCCAATAGCACCACATACTCCAGCTTTTAAATTGTTTTCTCAAATCCAAAATCTCCTATGGCAACGAAAAGAACCTTTATTTATAGGTCACATAAGAGCTCACACTAATCTGCCTGGTCCTCTCCATGAAGATAATCAAAAAGCTGTTGCCCTCACTAAAACAATATTTATATTTACTACAGTACAATAAGCTACTTTATTTCATTCCCAGTTCCACGTTAACAGCACTACCTTAAGACAAAAATTTAAAATCACAAAAAGAACAAGCTCGTAGAATTGTAAAAGAATGCCCATCTTGTGTAACACTTTTGCCCAATCCACATTATGGGGTTAACCCACGAGGTTTGATGCCCAATCATTTGTGGCAGATGGATGTCACACATGAGCCAAGTTTTGGAAAATTACGATTTATTCATGTCACCATAGATACATGCTCAGGCATGATTTTTGCTTCTTTACATTCCGGAGAAAAAGTTAAAGATACTATATCTCATTGTCTGCAAGCTTTTGCTGCATTGGGCATCCCCAAAATGCTTAAAACAGATAATGGCCCTGCATATACATCCACATCCTTCAAACAATTTTGTACAAAGTTCAATATTATCCACAAAACAGGTATCGCTTATAATCCTCAGGGACAAGAAATAATTGAAAGAGCAAATCGGACACTTAAAAATATGTTACTAAAGCAAAAAGATGGAAACTGGAAAAATCCTAAGGACAGATTGGCAGTTGCCCTGTTTACCCTAAATTTCTTAACTTTAGATTCTAATGGACATTCGGCTGGAGATAGACACTGGAACCCACACCAACAACATAAACCTTTGGTTTACTGGAAGGATGTTCTCTCAGGTACATGGAAGGGTCCAGACCCAGTATTAATTTGGGGGAGAGGATCTGTTTGTGTTTTTTCCAAAGCACGAATCCTCTCCAATATGGATACCATCTAGATTGATAAAGCAGGTACAAAGTCAAAAGGATCAAGACGAAGTTATTGAGGAGTCTAGATTGAATAAACAAGTACAAAATCAAGAGGACCAAAATGAAGGTATGGAGTGATTCCCTTAAGAGTCCTCCATTAAATTTACAACTTAAATTTCATCTTCCCGGCCGGGACAAGAAGATCTCTCTTCAGTGTATACACAATTGTATTTTTTTTTTCTTTTATGTATGTCTTTATGTCTGTGCATTTGTCTAAATTTCATGTTAATGTGATGTCACAAATATATGTTTATATGTGCGTCTGTCTAGTGTGATGTCACAAATAATTAAGCGCTTAAAAAAAATAGGTAGGGCTGGGGTTGTGGCTCAGTGGCAGAGCGCTCGCCTGGCACGTGCGCGGCCCGGGTTCGATCCTCAGCACCACGTACAAATAAACCCATTGTGTACAGCTAAAGCAAATAAATAAATATTAAAAAAAAATAGGTAGATAGATATAGATCCAAATAATGTTAATTCATTTAAGCTTAGAATATTCTAATTAGATAATCAATAGATAGATAGATATTCATATAAGTTCAGAATATTTTAATTAGATAATCAATTATAATGATAATCAATTTTGATTTATAGTTGTCTCCGGGACTTCTCTTCAGCTGTGAATATGTTTAATGTTGTATAACCTGATATTTTGGTGTTCCGACAGAGGATCATTTATTTGTTATTAACTTCATTTGTTTAATAGCTGATTAATTTGAATTATTTCAACAGGTATAGGATTGCTGTGTATATAGAGACTCGAGGATTCCAGCTAACAAATTATTTTTCCAAAGTGCCTTTAGCTTTTCTTTATCTTTAATGCAGTAAACACCCTCAGTTTCTCTTTGATTATTTCTGAATGTGATATTTTGCCAGCTTATGTTTGTGGGAGCTTAAGCAGCAATGTGTGTGAGCAGAGATCAACTTTCATTTTCTACTCTAATAATTCTTTTTTTAGTTTGACAGCTCACCTTTTGATCTCAGTGCTGGAATAGCACTGCCTTTCCCTTAATAATGGATGCTTGAGTTTTTAGGTAGCGGGCCCTGAAGATTTGCCGGTGGAAATGTCTAGACATAAAAAAGACGGCTGCTGCTACAACTGCAGGAACCGCGGTCGCTGCACGCATCCCTGCTGCTCAAGTATCAAACAACCTAACCAGCAGTGTGGCCTCTGCTCTGCATGCATGGGGCCTCCTGAATCTATGTGTTATAACTTATGGACATTTTGATTTTCCATTATTTTGGGACATTATGGGACAATGCCTTGCGGGTATTTGTCTAAGAGAACTCAGTGCGTTACTTGATGAAACTAAGGGCAGCTGATTGGCTTAAAGAACTTGACACACTATGGAAACTTGGCTCGTCAGCAGTAGGCTTACCGCCTTAAAACCGCAGCATCTCCTAAAAATTGGACGGCTGTTAGTCAACACACAGTCGATCCTGAAGGGCTCTATTGGATGGCTGGTTAGCCTATGACGGGTAAGATCCCCAGAAGGGGACAACCTAAGACACGGCACAGTCGCACGGGACAGTCTAATGTGGCCGGTATGTCAACCTAAGCCAGGAGTCAGGACAGCCTAGACTCCCATGACGGGTAAGAATGTCGGTTGCACATGGACGTCCTAGAACATCCCCTCTTTTTAAAACTAAAAGGGGGAAATGAAGGAGCCTATAATCAAGGAGATAGCTAAAGATTGTGGTTAGCTGAGAGCCATAAAAGATGTTCTAGTTTCCACCTGATATTAATACATTATCCAAAGAATCTTTGTATGCCCGTGAACACTGCGTGACGCACCTGTAAGCACGTGTCCTTGTTAAAGCTATATGTATATAACTGGGTGAGGTTTGTTAGTGTGTGTGGGAAGAAGAAGGTGGTGGTTGGAGTTAGAGCATTTGGAGTGATTGCTGGAGCTGGAGAGAGAAGAAGAATAAAAGACCTTTTTTCATTTTCATCCTGCCTCCGAATTTTCCTGTGGCGTTCACTGCTCCAAGCCACTTTCGCTTCAGGCAGTGACACCCAGCCTCCATCCTAACATACATGTAGTTCCTCTCCTAGGACAGCCACCACCTGGCTCCTCCCTCCTCCACGCACTCCATGAAGATGGACGAAGATTTGACCTGATTTTTTTATGAAAATAAAAGAACAGGCATCCTCCCCGGGGATACAGCCGACTGTCTAGAACAGGCTGAACTGGAGAGTACTGCGGACACGGGGTCACCTTAGGGTCCTCTAGGCAGGTGCACGGCCACACACTGCCGGAGAGCCCCAGCCTTCCCTGTGTTCTCCACAGAGGCCCCAGTGCACTAGAGATGAGAACGTGTACAGGCTGTGGCCACTGTCATGGGCTGCAGGTGGGTGCCCACCTCTTCTGCCTCATGGTGGCCGAGCAGCACGCCCGCCCTGACTCTGGGGGTGAAGAGGGTAAGCAGACCGCAGGGCCTGCCTCGGCGCCCCACAGGGCCCCGGGCCCCACCTGGTAGAGGTGTCGGTGTGTGCCCACTCCCCCGTCCCAGAGGCCGCCACTCTGGGCCAGCAGGGCCAGCCTTGGCGCCCCACAGCTCTTCCCACGCCCGGGCGAGGAAGCACCTTTCCTTTTCCTTGAGTGGATCTTGTGACAACAGTTCCACTCTCCTTCAGAGACCAAGGCGCCCAAGGACCAGGGTCTGCAGAGATGTCCCCACACTCCACCGTTTCTCACTGTTACCTGGGCGCATAGCCCCCGCTCTGGGCACTGTCTCCTTGCCTGCCTCCCCTGTGGCCCTGAGCTGCTTGGGGGTCCTTTGCTTCAGATAGTTCTTTATCCTCTATAAAGCAGTGCTAGACTCGTGGCAGGTCACACACGTTGGTTACTTGGCTAGATTAAAAAGGATGATCATGACGTGTTTAAGCACAGAGAGGAGAGAGTGTGGCTGGAGGAAAGACGCACTTGTGGTACGGGAAGGGCCAGAGCGTGGGGCTGTGGGGACGGCTGCTGGAGCTGAGGCAGAGGCTCAGCCACGAAGGGTGCACCTGCCACCTGTTGTGCCCAGCAGCTGGGCAGGTAGGTGAGGCGAAGCAATTTTATCAGCAAAGTGATATAGAGTTGGATTTTATAAAACATTTCATTGTAGATATTTCTAACCACACATAAAAGTAGAATAGTCCTGAAGTTCGTCATATGCCATATCCCACCTTCCACGGCTAGCTCGGTTTTGCAGGTCTTATTCCTTTGATCAGTTTGTAGTTTAGTCTATTTTGATGAATGTAACATCTGACAAGAATTTACTAAAATCACTGTAGTACTCTTCACTTTACTAAGTCCCAGACACCTTTCATTCTTTTGCAGAAAAAATAGCACATGCAGCAAATACATATGTTTGTGTGTATTTTCTTTGCATACAGGTATATAAAATTTTGACCAGGCTATTTATTTCTGTTTTTATAGGATTCAAACAATAGGGATACTGGTCAAACATCACATTTTGATTGTTAATTTCTTATTTTGATTAGGGGACATTTAAAGTTGTTTTTCAGTCTACAGTCAATATTCACTGTTTAATTTAATTTGAGGTGTTTAATTTCCTAGAGATTAGATCTCAAAATTACAGTAACAAATTGAAATGAAAATGAAATCTCATGGATTACTGAATTATTACTTTGTCATGTATTTGCTTATTGTTGTGTCATACATATTACATCAGTCAACAAAATCCTTAAAATAGTACATGGCATATATGTCAAATATTCTGTGTGTCATTTATTATTACTATTTCAATTATCCCATTATCCATTTGGATAAAAATGATGTTCAAATGATAAAGTGATGTAACATTAGAATTTAAATTCTTGTAATAAATATTTTAAGTTTAGTTTTCTGGAAAAGTTCTGATGATCTTGAAATCTCAGATATATTGCTCATAAAAGAAATTTAATTCATCTACATTGACAAGACTATCCATTTCTTTATAGGAGACTTAACCTTTTATGATCTAAAGAACAACGATAAATATATTCCCTTTTTAATTATACATATTTTTAGTACATCAATGAGTCATCCTCAGGTTAACTGCAAATACCTTTGACTTTTAATGCTAATTTGTTTTGGAGTGATAAGTTCTACCCTCTGTTTCTCCTTTTTCTTGTCCACTGGTATTTAGATGCAGTCATATGAAACTGTCATGTTTTTGACTTACAAAAATGGCAATTTCATAGGGATCAATCAAATCCATAGACTTTCCCCAAAACACAATTACACCAGATTATGGATTTTAAGAAAGTTGTTTTCTGGGCCGGGGTTGTGGCTCAGTGGTAGAGCATTTGCCTCACATATATGAGGCACTGGGTTCAATTCTCAGCACCACATATACATAAATCAACAACTAAAAAAAAAAAATTTCAAAAAAAAAAAAAAAAAAAAAGAAAGTTGTTTTCTGACCCTGCAAAGATGGGACATAATAGACCATGAAAAGAGTACTTCCTAACCCACTTTCTATCGATGCTCATGAATGATCATCTTTTCTTATAATCATATCAAAGTACTTATGTTCATGACAGGATTTCATTTTATTTTTATTTGGCTTTACTTTTAATGGACAAATAAAATTGTGTATCTTGATAGCACATACAACCATGCATAGGTATTTGTATATATTTTGTAATGGCTAAATCAGGCTAATAAATGTATTTTTTTAATCATAGTAAAAAACATTAAAATTTTAAATGAAATTATACCATCAATAACAATCAAATCATGTATGATGCATTTGTTTTCTCATGTGTTCATTATGGTTTTGTGGTGAAAATATTTAAAACTGACTCCCAGCAATTGTCAAGAATTCAGCACATTTTTATAACTATAGTCACCATGTATCACACCAGATATCCTGAACTTATTCTTCCTATCTACCAGAAATTTTATATCCCTCAACAATATCTTCTCATCTCCAAAGCTTCTGGCAGCTACTAGTTTACTCTCTGTTTCAGTGAGTTCCACTTTTTGAGATCGCACAAATGAGATCACACAGTATACATCCTTCTGTGCATTATTTATTTTTTCTTAGAATAATAGCCTCCAGGTTCATCCATTTAGTCACAATGACAAAACTGCCCTCTTAATTAGGATTGCATAGTATTCTACTATGTACATACACATTTTCTTTATCCATTCATGCACTGAAAGCATTTAGACTGATTCCATATCTTGACTATTGTGCACAATTCTGCATATTCTGTGCAGATAATTTTTTTTTAATTTTTATTTATTTGCTTTTAGTTGTACACAATGCATTTTATTCAATGCGTGTTATTTGTATGTGGTGCTGAGGATCGAACCCGGGTCGCCCACGTGCTAGGCGAGCGCTCTACCACTGAACCACAATCCCAGCCCTGTGCAGATAACTTTTTGAGAAAGCTGATTTTATTTGCTTTGAGTATATAACCAGAAGGGGAATTGCTGGATTATTTGGCAGTTCTTCTTTAATTTTTTGAAGACTCTGCATAGTGGTTTCCATAATGGCTACACCACTTTATATTCCTACAAATAATGTATAAGGTAACTTTTTCTCCAAATCCTTGCCACAATATGTTACTTTTTGCCTTTTTGGTAATTATCATTTTAACACATCTAACACATGTGAGGTGGTATCTCAATTTGCATTTCTATGATGATTAGTGATATTCAACATTTTTTATATTCCTGTTTGTCATTTTCATGTCTTCTTTTTAGAAATGACTTTTCAGGTCCTTTGTCCATCTTTCAATCAGATAGTTCGCTATTGCGTTGTTTGGGTTCTTTAATCTGTTATTAGATAAATGGTTCAAGCAACAGACGTACATACCAATGGAACAGAGTAGAGAACCCCAACGTAAATCCACATGTGTATATCCCACTGATTTTTGGCAAAGGTACCAAGAACACACAATGGGGAAAGACAGTGTCTTCAATAGTGTTGGGAAAACTGATGGCCATATGCAGAAGAATGAAATTTAGACCTTTATCTCTCACCACGTTAAAAAATCAACTCAAATGGACTAAAGACTTAAATGTAGACATGTAACTATAAAACCACTAGAAGAAAGCAAGAAAAAGGTTCTTAATAATAATCTTGGCTAATATTTTTTTGAAAATAAACCCAAAAATACAGGTAACAAAAGCAAAATTAGCTGACTCATGGCAAAGGAAAAAAAAAAAAAAAAGGAAAAGAGAGGCATGGAATGAGAGAAAACATTTTGAATGATATATGACAGTGTATTAAAAAAAGGTCGATTAATATCTGCTCTCAGTGTCTTATTTTGCTAAGTGCCTTGATTTATCACATATCTAATTTGTTTTTTGTGAATACAAATCCACTTGTTTTTTAGTGGTAATATTCTTTGAACAGAAAAATGGCATTTTGCAGAGACCATTTACTTGAACACCTGGAACAGAGGTAATGTCATGGTTTTTATGCCAGTCTAGAGATAAATGTAGCACAGATTCTTGTTAATCTAAAGAAGCAGATGATGCATGATAGCCAAGTTGTTTTGGAAAATAGAGAAGTTAAGAGAAAATATATACCTGCTTCCCCTTTATAAAAGGGACCTTTGTGCAGAGCATTGTTAAGTAGAAGAATACAAGGAATAGATCATCACACACACACACACACACACACACACACACACACACAGAGAGAGAGCAAAGAGAGAAAATGGGAGAGAGAGAGAGAGAGAGAGAGAGAGAGAGAGAGAGAATGCGGAGGCGGGGGAGGGAGAGAGAGAATGAATGAGAATAGGTATTCCTGCCAGCAGAAACAGCTATTGGCTAGAGCCTTTAAAAAGCTGTGATTAAAGATGTTTGGCAGACTAATACATATTTCCATTTAAGGTCAATCTGTATCAGGGGTGTTATGAGTCAGGCTTTGTACATCTCTGCTCCAAAACTGGCATCTGTGGTCACATTGGGCATGCTCAATCAGACCATCCTGATGCTATCCATGCAGACATAATTCGTTGGAGCAATGTATAAACCTACAATTTCTCAGTCCAAACCACTTAGAGAACTCATCACATATACACAAAGCACTCAAAACCAGCAGAGTATGCTGACACAGCCACATCAGTGTTCATACATCTCAATTCTCAACAGCTAAGCTATGGAACCAATCTAGGTGCCCCTCAATAGATGAACAAATAAAGAAAATGTGGTACATATACACAATGAAATATAACTCAGCCATAAAGAAGAATGAAATTATGGCATTTGCCAGTAAGTGGATGGAACTGAAGGCAATCATGCTAAGTAAAATGAGCCCAGAAAACCAAAGGCTAAATGTTTTCTCGGATATGTGGATTCTGACTCACAATAGGCAGGAAGGAGGGAGGGAGGAGTGGAGGTTCACCAGATTAAAAGGAAAAAATTGGGGGATGGGAGGGGGATGGGAATGGGAAAGACAGTAGAATGCATCGGACATGACATTCCTATGTTCATATCTGAATATTCATCAGTGTAACTCTATATCATGTACAACAATAAGAATGGGAAATTATACTCCATGGATGTATGATATTCAAAATACATTGTAGTGTCATGTGTAAACAAAAAGAACAAAAACAGAATTCATATTAGAAATTTAGAGGAAAAGACTTGAGGAATTTCAGATATCATATCAGAATTCCTAGCAAGCATCAATAACAGAGAAATGAGGACTGAATGTATAATAATGTCCTCTGGACAGTCTTTACCAACCATCCCTGAAATCAACTTGTTAGTTTAAAAGTAAAAACAAAACAACAAAAAAAGTGTCTTAAAACCTAGATGATATCTTACTTGCTGTTATTATAATAATTCTAAAGCTATTATCATAAATATGTTATAGCTAAATCAACTTGTTTTTTAATAATTTCAAACCACTAAACCTATTATCCAGGTTGACCAATAAGGCAATAATTCTATTTCAATTGAGACTGGCAACAGCTTTGTCAATGCTAATGCCTTAAGAAATCTTATAACAATTCTATCAAACTATTTATTTCTTCTCACAGACTTTTAAAGACTGATGATGTAATAATAATGCAAACATTTTATATGAAGATAATTTGGAAAACAATCCTGGTCGAATAATATATTTCTGACCTTTGACCCACCCCTGTAATTCTTCTAGCCACTGGGAGGCTAAGACAAGAGGATCAGGAGTTCAAAGCCAGCCTCAACAACAGCAAGGCACTAAGCAAATTCAGTTAGACCCTGGCACTAAATAAAATATGTAAAAAGGGCTGGTGTTAAGGTTCAGTGGTTGAGTGCCCCTGAATTCAATCCTAGGTACCAAAAAACACACCACCACCACCACCACCACCACCACCACCATACATATATAAATGTGACCTTTGGATGACTACAGTTTGATGCTTTTCCAGTTGACGCCTTACCTAGGATGGCTTAAGAGTACACGTCCACATGCAGAAGAATAAATCAGATCCTGAGCAAAGAACAACAATTTAAAAGTCATTCTTATCATTGTCATTTTAATAAAAATTACAGGAGCCACTTAATATATGGATGGTGATTCTTAAAAGGCAATAGATACATATTATGTCCAAATTCAACAGCAAATGAATTGAACTTTTTAATTAAAACCTATGGTATCAGCTTTATTCTACTTAACCAATGCTCCTGAGGATTTCTGGCATCTCTTTTTGTTCACTCAACCCCCTGAACGCCTTGGTCCTTCATGTATGCTCAGATCCCTAGAGACGTTAGTTATGCTCTTTCTACTTGGAACTATGCACAGAAAAACAACCAGCTCACTCATGTCATTCAGATGTCTGATCAAATGTCACCTTAATAAAATGGCTTTTCCTAAATACCCCACCGAAAAGAGAAATAACTTATCACACCTTCCAAAACTCCTTTCCCCCTTACTTGCTTTACTTTGGCCCATAGCACTTAGCATCACTGGCATATCATGAATTTATTTGTGTGTCATCTTGCCATCCCTAACAATATGTTGCTAAGTTCATTGCTACAGCCCTAGCATTTAGAGCAATATATGGAAAGTAATAGATAATATGAAATATATATATATGTATGTCTATATATATATGTGGTTCAATGCATAAGCTGCATCAGACAGTATGGATTGCTTTGGGGAAGCAATGCATTATTCACTGAGAATGCATCCAAAAAGATTATAAAATACCTCATATAAAACAAACTTAGGTTAGTAGGATAAAAACATAATTTCCTATGTTCAAGATCTTTCACCAAAATTACAATACTCTGCCTGAAAACACAGAAAAGACACTAAGTTGACATCATGTAAACCAGACAAATGAGAAGTTATACTCCATTCAGATATAATGTGTCAAAATGCATTCACCTGTCATCTATATCTTATTAGCACAAATAAAGAAATAAGCTTTCAAGAAAGAGAGAAGAAGTAGAAAGCAGCTTATGAAAGTCCTGGTGCTGGTGTGGCCGTCCCCTGCTCCTCTGTAGTCTGTATTTGTGGAAACTCTGGCTGGTGCTTGGGTCCAGTAAGCAGTGCTTGTGTCTTGCAGCCAATAACAATTCTTGTGATCAAGCAGGCAAGTATGTGTGAACACACATGGCAGCTTGCACTGAGAGTGTCTCAAGGGCTACTGGGGACCTCCCTGTGAGACGGACATCAGCAAGTATCATTCCGACCCCTGCAGAATGATGTCACCTGCCTGGCTAAGATTCAATGCTTCACCTCCCTGAGCATGCCAGGTAAACAATGGTCTCCAGGCTGGCCTGTTGTGGCATCTTAGTGGCATCTTCCATGAGACGGGGCCAGGGCTGAGAAGCCCCCCGTCAAGCGACTAGAGCTGGGCAGAGCCCCTCATCGCTAAAAATAAAATAAAAAAGAGCACGGTGTGAAATAAAACCCTCTTTTTTTTTTTTCATGAAAGATACCATGGTGCTGAAAGAGTTAACTTTGCATAGGTTCTATTTATTTGCTATTCTGTTTTTTAATTCATACATATGGCCACCAGGTGTCGCTATTTCAATTAATTAGAATTAGACTAATTCTGGAAATATGTAATTTTATTGGAATCTAAGCTGGAAACATAATAACATTTTCTAAACTTATATTTATATAGCTAGATTTTAGTTAAAAAGCAGCTTGATAAAATGCTTGCCATTTAACCTCCTTTGTTATAATTACTTGCAGCAAGAAAAAACTCTAAGAGCCCTTTTGTGACTGAAAAAGACTTCTTTTACTTTCAGGGCAGTTTGAAATAGATGCAAAGAAATCCCTTAGGGTAAACGTCCTTCAGAGCTAACATTTGTCTATGTTTCCCTTTTCTCTGCCCTTGGGTGCAAAAAAGACTATTATAAAGAGACCAGGCAGAAAAAACTAACTTCTATCAGCCAGCTTAGCAGGCGCACGGAGGAATGGTTTCAGGAGATTCATAAGTTTGAGTGGGACCCAGGCTGGGTTAGATAAGCATGAAAAGATTGTAGGGAGTTTCAAAACAGCATGTATACAGTTCTTGTCTTGACAAGACCTTGAGATGTTAGAAAAAAAAATAACAAAGTCTAGGAATCTATTCCAGAGATTGATATTTCCCTGGGTCTTGTAACTGTTTTTGTAACCACAAAAGAATGCATACTGCCAAAAAAATATGTTTTACTGCTTGCAAAAAAGAAAGTAAACACAGAAGATTTCAGCAGCCTGACCCGTGTTGATTTCTTCTGCCATAGTCCACGACTCTCTTCACTAGCACTGACGGAACACCCTTTCCTCACCGTGGAAGCTGGCCTTCCACAGCCTGTGAGAGGAGAGGCAGCACTGCACTTGTCCTAGGGAGCACTCAGGAACCACGGGGAGTCCACATACCATGTCAGCACTTCATTCCTGAACAAACTGGGGACTGAAGGATGACTGGCCTCCCAGGCAAACCCCCTTTTTCAGAGAAGAAGAAGGCAATATGGGAGTTGGCAGAGCAATGTTGACCAAAGGGAACAAACTCAGTATGTCACAAGCCACAGGCATGCCACAGAAAAATTCGAAGGCAGACAGAAAAAGCACAAACCATAATAGCTGGGAGGTGTCTTTGGGAACTTAGAGATCACCTAGCCCCACTCCCTCCTCACCAACCAGTAGATCAGACTACAGAGGATACAATCCTTATACAGAATGGACACCTCCATCTATTGCATTATCTCCACTTTACAGACATTGAGACCTTTAGTAAGTCTCCCAGAGTGGCTGGGCTGCTATATTGAGAACTGGGATTCTAACAGAAGTCAAGAGTCCAGAGCCTGCACTCTAAACCTCTATTATTCACAAACATTGCAAGTTAAAATTTCAAGTTCTGTGTTTTACTTTCACTTCAAATAGCTGAAGAATTGTAGCATCTAAGTATTTCCTTGAATGTCAGTATTCAAATTTTTGGCCCTTCCTATAAATGAATAAACAGTTCAATTGAAATCTACAGTTTGTAAATGAACTTCCTCAAACAACTTTACAATACT